>CM050164.1:203394218-204725720 GCA_027410445.1 Discoglossus pictus
ACACACACAGGGTCCACACTCACTATATACACACACAGGGTCCACACTCACTATATACACACACAGGGTCCACACTCACTATATACACACACAGGGTCCATACTCACGGTCCACACTCACTATATACACACACAGGGTCCACACTCACTATATACACACACACAGGGTCCACACTCACTATATACACACACACAGGGTCCACACTCACTATATACACACACACAGGGTCCACACTCACTATATACACACACACAGGGTCCACACTCACTATATACACACACACAGGGTCCACACTCACTATATACACACACACAGGGTCCACACTCACTATATACACACACACAGGGTCCACACTCACTATATACACACACACAGGGTCCACACTCACTATATACACACACACAGGGTCCACACTCACTATATACACACACACAGGGTCCACACTCACTATATACACACACAGGGTCCACACTCACTATATACACACACAGGGTCCACACTCACTATATACACACACAGGGTCCACACTCACTATATACACACATTATACACAGTGTCCGAACCCACTGATGACACTCCTTATATACAGGCTGATCACACACACTATACACATTGTGTATATACATTATACAGTGTCCACACACCCCGATCAATCTCACTACACGCAGTGATCACACTCACTATATACACACTGATCACACACAGTGTCCGCACTCACTATTGTGTGTGATCCTCTGCACGTTGCCGCTGCAGGTCTGGATGATGCTATTGAAGTCCCGGGCGCCCCCGGGGTGCTGTCTATACCCAGACATGGTGCAGCTCTGTGTCTGGCTCCGTCTCTCTGGCCGGTGACTCTCACACTGCGCAGTCGCAGAGCGACGCCCGAGGGGTGGAGTCGACCTGTGACGTCACAGTGACAGCCAGCTTATAGTATGCAGCTTCACATCTCGCCACACAGAGGGTTTAATGGTTTCTAAGAAGAGTTGGGCTTGGTTCTGGGCGTGGTTTTGCGTGGGCGTGGCTTGAGCTGTCATTCTCTGGTATCGACATATCCCTGTGGTTACCATGGTGATGATGGGGGTGAATCCTGCAGAGATAGGATGCCCTGCTCAGTATTGATGCACATTTCATAACAAATATAATGGGAGAAAATAAAATAGACTACTGAATTTGTGAGTTTTTCCTTAGTGTCCCCTATAAACTATTCAACAAAGAAACAATATCAATGGTATATTAACATTCACTGTAATTATCACTTGGGTTCTTGATTTAAAAAAAAACTGCCCAGAACATCAGTATTTTCTCATCATCATTAATCTGCTTCTCCTCCTGCTAGTTATTACTGTTTATGTACAGTGCTACGGAATATGTTGGCGCGTTATAAATAAACTATAATAATAATAGGAGAGCATGATCTTAATCTTGAGTAATTTAAGGTTACAGTTAGCATAACAACTGCATTTTGATACACAATATAAAGTAACTAGCGACTTGCCCGTCAAAAAATGAAGGTCAATAAAATGTGAAGCTATGGGAATGCTGTTTGCTGTGCGCGAGGTAAAGCCGTTGGTTTATTGTGTAAAGTGGCATTGTATAGTCGTAATGTTATTAATGTGGAATACGTCTCGTGAGCATTTTCCAGCTTTTCTAATAGTGTATGTTGTAAGTCGTAGTGTGATGTGTAAAGTGCTAAGCGGTTTGCAGTGTTTTGCGCGGTCCGGGGACGTTTAGCCTCGCTTTCATTTTTTCAGCGCCCATTTTTTTCCTCGCTTAGGCGATTTTCGTGTTGCGAAAATCGACTAAATCGAGTTAAATTCTCGTTCCACCTCACTCACAGACGTCCTGGCTGTTGCCCCATGCTGTCTGTGATGTTTTTGGATTTTTTTGGGGTGTATTTAGTGTGTTTTTTGGATTTTTGGTTCGGCTGCTAATCTCGTAAATGTTTGCGTCTCATCTAAAAAAAAAAAATTCTAAGTCCTGCGTCTTGTATTTTTTTTTTCTAAGTCCCACTAAGTGCTATGAGTTTAACGGCTCGCCTCGCTATGCGAGGCTCGCCGGCGATGAGCGCCTTTGGCACTCATTGCCTAAGTGCTCCTAGTTTAATGCCTCACCTCGCATCGCGAGGCTCACCGGCAATGAGCGCCTGCGGCACTCATCACTAAGTCGTACGCACCACGCAAACAGCATGACGACGTCTCGTAGTTAGACAATTATAATATGTGATCACACTGCTCCTGATCGCAGGCGCAGTCTGCTGTGTTGGATAGACTAATAACTACAATAAGAAAGAGAAAATATAATTTTGCAATTACAAATTCTATTACAACCTTGAATTATTTCTTATCTTCGCGTGGTCTATGGGATATTGTAGAATAGTGGAATATTACAA
This sequence comes from Discoglossus pictus, assembly GCA_027410445.1. Classification (NCBI taxonomy): domain Eukaryota; kingdom Metazoa; phylum Chordata; class Amphibia; order Anura; family Alytidae; genus Discoglossus; species Discoglossus pictus. The sequence goes on from CM050164.1 coordinate 203,396,608, forward strand.
TGTAAATGTGCGAGATTTCAATCTTGCACAGTGCTTTGGGAAAAGGCACTGTCTGTATATTTTAGATTCTAAGCACAAAGACATTTTGTCTTTGCTTTTAAACTATTTTCTCCTCAAGCGGACCTCACCTCCTATCTGTGTCTATAAGGGGTGTGAGCAGATCTATCGATGTGCTCGTCTGTCATAGGGTGTAGAAGCATGCTGGGCTGATGTCACTGACCCTCACCCATGACATTAATTCCACTCCCACTACATATACAGAGGTAACAACTCTATTGTAACCTGCTTGTAGCTGCCACAGAGGCCCCACTCAGTGAAAGTACATGAGCCATCATAACCCTACACCTTTTACTGAGGATGCTCAAGTCTGAAGCATAACCAACACTGGTCAGACTTTATGTTTAGTCCAGACTTCTGGCATTGTTTTATTTCCTCACCTGATCAGTCAGTCCACATAGGAGGGACTCTATGCAAAGGGCTGTTACAGCAATATGGAAATTATAATAAGATCAAATGGAAACATGATGACTAATAAGGTAAGAAAAAAAAAACAATCCAGTAGAAGTACTAAGCACTTGCAGGGAATGTGAGTGGCTCTGAACAGTGGTTGCAATTTACCCCACAGAAAGTAGACACTTCAATTTCCACTGAAACACTTTGTAGCCCCCTGAAAAGCTTAATGATCTAGAGCACTGTGTAACCACAATAAAGGAAAATGTGACATAATACTTAAAATGGACACAGAACAAAACCATTTATTTTACTCTGTAGATCAATTTGGATGGCAGAAGGCAAGGCCTCAAGAAAAAAAATCAGAAAAAAATAAAACACACTGTGACACATTATCAAATGCCATGATATGCAACAAAGAAATACAACTTTTAATGTCCCTTTAATTAAAAGCCAATTGTATTATTTTTATAAAATCATTTTTATACATCACTCTTTTGGACGGACAGTCCTTTTTAAAAAGAAAATCTCCCTGTAACTCCAAGGCCAATTGTCACCCTTTTAAGGAACTATTCTGTGCTCAAAGAAACATTCCCCTGTTTTTGCCCCACTGTGTCCCTCTTTGCCCCTCTGAATCTTCTCTAGTTGTTTTTACCAAATACCTCTACAATTCAGACCTTGACACTTTTCTCACCACTCTTAGTTAATTTGAGCATCACTCCTCAAAAACATGGGTCAATCTTAGTCACTTGAAATGTTATGTTATGTTGAAATATGCATTTTTTTAAAATGAAGGTGCATAGTGTATCACTGTGTATTTCCTGTTTTTTAGGGATGTCTGCAGCCATTAAAACATCCACATCCTATGGCAGGAAATTTAGATAGGTAAACAGCAAATATGGTATATGTGGACTGCTATTCCTCTTTTTTATAGGACCACTGCACATCTTCCCAACTTCCTTCAAAGTGAATCAGAGCACACTTTAGAAAATAGGCAGCCAAGTAAAATGTTGCTTTGTTGAAAAATTTGACTTTATATGAAAAAAATATTTAAAAAAGAAAAAGTTAATCAATGCAACCTTTACTTTTATAACTATAACTAGCGAATTGCCTGTCCAAAAATGACGGCAATAAAATTGTAAGCCAGGCAATGCTGTTTGCCACACAATGCGATGCTTTCCCCCCTCTGAGCACCTTTGGCGCTCATCACGAGCCCCATACTGAGCCCCTCATCTCGTGCGAGCCTCTCCTCCCATCTGCTTCACCGCTCATTACAGCCCTCGGCAACTTGCAACTTTTGAGCTTGGGAATGCCATGTGTCTCTTTCCACCATCTCCCCCATGTCCCTTCCCTTTCTCCTCTGTGTCTCTGCTGAATCTTTGCGTGGCGCACGCTGACTGCCATTGGTTTTATTTTCAAATTCCAGCTTGCCTGGCGTCGTTGGTGTAAGTGTTACTGTCTTTTGCGTTGTTTTTTTTAAGTTCTTCATGCCTGGCCTTGCTGAGCCTTGTTTTCAGAATTTTTACGTTTTTTCGGCCGCCATTTTTTTTCCCGCTTCGGCGATTTTCTTTTTTTATGTTTTTATTTTTAATCAATACAAAAACAACATCATATACATCAAAATGACATAAAAAAACAAACAAAACATATACAATCTTTCAAAGCATACATTCATAAAATCATCGTAAGATAGGTTATTTATCATTATCATTTTATATAAAAGAGGACATGATTTTTGGATCCTAAAGGACCATCCTATATTATAAAAGAAAAAAAAAAAAAAGAAAAGGTAAGCATCAAACCCTTACTCATAAGGGTTTATGCATTGAAAGCTTTCTTATATCTTTACAACTTACTTCCTTCCCTTTTCCTCTCCAAATATGTATCCCATATATTCCACTGGGTTCACAGTCCCTTCATTTTTACTTGAGAACTTTGATTTATATAGTCAAACTCTCTATTCCTATTAATGAATCTGAAGATTTTGGCACTGTACTCACTTTCCACGATTTGGAGATTAATCCCTTAATTACCAATAAAATATGTGATAATAAATAATAAAACTTTGGAAATTGTTGTTGTTAAGATGTAAATGTTCTTCCTCAAACACATCGGATAACCAAGCAACACACTTTCTCCAAAAAGATCTCAGTTTAGTACAGTCCCACCAAACATGTATGGTATCAGCCCTTAACCCACACACTTTTCAACACAGTATGGCATCTTTCTTTGTCATTTTACTAATAAATTCAGGAGTGTAGTGCCACATATCAATTATTTTAAAATATAATTCATAATAAGCCAAAGATCTTGCAGATGTTCTAACTAATTTAATAGTATTCTGCCAGTCTTCAATAGAGCTAAGGAATCCTCCTTTTTTCTCCCATTCTACCATGCCTGCAGTTTTGCCACATTGCTCATTCAAATAGAGGATATTTTGACATCTCGATATTCTATGAGTTTTCTTTTTATTATATATCATTAATTCAAATGTAGATAAAGGTTTCATATTTTTCTTTTTTTGAATCCTCTCTGTTTAAATAAATTTTGAATCAACATAAACTGCAGCCACATATTTTTATTTAATTTAAACTTTTCCCGAATTTTGGACCAGTCAAGCTTCATTCCTCCTTCATAAAAATCATTCATATAGTTTATACCATATTTTTTCCAGGATTCCATAGAAGCTTGCTCTCGACCAACATTTAAGATTTCTATAGGAGTACCTAACGATGGATATTCTGATAATTTCATTTTTGTCTTGATTTTCATCCAAAATTTTAACAATAACTTAATATTTCTTGGAATAAAGCTATTTTTGAATTCCTCCAAATTAGGAATCCATAGTAATACCTGGATATGGTTTTTCCCAAAGAATTCTCCCTCCATTAATTTCCAGTTAGAAATTGGTAATGGTGTGCCCCACTGTATTATCTGAGATAACGCAATAGCAGTGTATATATCCTTTATACAAGGGGATGCCAAGCCCCCGGTCTCAATCCTTCATTTAGTAATCTCACTGGAGATTCTAGCTTTTTTCCCCTGCAGAATATACCGATCTATATCTCGCTGAATTTTTTTTATCGAGTATTCCGGCGGTACATCTGGTATAGATCTAAAAATATATGTTAATTTGGGAATAGCTATCATTTTTACTATCACAATTCTTGCTGTCCATGATAGATGAATCGATCTCCAGTCTGTCAAAATCTTTCATATTTTTCTATGAATGATAGCCATATTATTTTTCAAAATATTTTTTATATCAAAAGATAGACTTATACCCAAATGATTTATTTCCTTAGCACTCCATTTAAAAGGATAAAGATCTCTTAGCTCATTTTTAATTCCGGGAGCGAGGCCCCTAGTACAAATATCTGTTTTTTGTCTATTAATCTTAAAATATGAAATTCTACCAAACTTACGCAGTAATTTATCAAGACTGAATAGTGATTTCTCCGGGTCAGTGAGAGTAACAATCATATCATCTGCATATACTGTTGCTTTATATTGCCTATTCCCTATTTTAACCCCTTTAATATCTTTTGTTATCCTTATTTTTTCAATCAGCTTCAGCGATTTTCGATTGTGAAAAAAGCCAAAAGATGCCTCAGATTAACTTGCAACCTCACTCACAGGCTCCCTGGCCCTCCTACTGCGCTGTGTGTGAGTGTGTAAGTGAAGTTATGGCATATTTGTGTGTTTTATGCGTCTTTTCCTGTTCAGTGGTTCAGCCATTTAAGTCGTATTTTTTGCGAGCACGTGCCTCAATGGTTCGCCTCGCTTTGCGAGGCTCGCAAGCGTGATGACAGCTCACAGTTTGACCACTATTATATGTGATATTCAGTTAAACAATCTATGGAGCCACCATTTTAATGTTTACTGATTCCCTCTAGTAGGTCAGACCGGATATAGCATACCATTATGGATTGTGTTGGCAGCAAGCTGTAAATCTCAATATTGCAAAATATAATGCACATAATACAGCCAGCAGTCTCCTATTGATATTGCCACAGGCCATTCAGTTTTTTTGTATAGGCCAAAATAACAGATGACACACTTGGTCATAGCAGTATACAGGTGATTGCAGGACTCATGAACTATGAGGACCCAATCATTGGATTTAATTATACCCGCTTTTGGCTTATAATCATGAATAAATGCTTTTCATTTACTAAAGATTACATATCTATAGTACATACCGTATTTTTACGTGTATAAGACGACCCCATGTATAAGACGACACCTATTTTTGGAGCCCAAAATTCAGAAATAAATAAATATGCAAATGTGTATTTTATATGTTTTTTATTGTGTTACACATATATTTAAGGGCACTTTCTGTCATGATTTTCACAGATTTCCATTCCAGCTCAATAACCTTGTGATCACATCACTTATTACTCAGTCGCGATCTGCATTGCATTTTTTCAGTACACAGGATGACAAGGATATTGAGCTGGAATGGAAATCACTGAAATCGTGAAAGTGCCCATAAATATATCTGTAACACAATAAAAAATTATAAAATACACATTTATATGCACATAAGCAGCACACATATGCCACACACATGCACACACAAGCTGATCAGCTCATTTACGTGTATCAGGCAGGAGAAAAGACACACAGAGAAGAAATGCTTGATCCAATTAGATTGCATTACAACACTGCTTGTGAGCTTAAAAATGTGTATTTTATACGTTTTTATTGTGCTACACATACATTTAAGGGCACGATCTGTCATGATTTCCACTCCAGCTCAATATCTTTGGGATCCCTGTGTAAATACACGAAAAATACGATAGGTAATACTGCTATAGTGCCTCCATGCTGCTCTATGGGCTTTTGTGACTGCCATTCGGTAGCACACTATTTCTCTCTCTCTTCCTCTTCCTTTCTCTCTCTTGTTCTCTCTCTTTTGTTCTCTGACCCTATCCTCTCTCTCTCTCCCTCTTGTCTCTCTCCCCTCCCCCTCTTGTCTCTCTCTCTCTACCCCCCCATCTGCTATATATTGTATATATATATATATATATATATATATATATATATATATATATATATATATACACACACACATAGGAAAGAAGGCAACAACTAAGTGGCTAGAAAAAAAAAATGAGAACAATGCAGCACTGTTCACCAACTAAAGAACAACACTAAATAACCTTCAGGTAGTTCATTGATTTTATTATAGTATCCAATGTCAGAGTCCAGCCTTCCTTGTGATGTCAGACAATGAGCAATATTCTGTCTGTCATTAACCTCAAGATCTTAATCTGTAGGACTTTGCTATCTTGAAATATCAGACTTTCAGTAAGAATTTTAGCATCGGCGGTAACTATATTTCCATGCAGGTCGCATATAAGATCTTGTGCTTATCATTGTACAGTATATGTTTTCATTAACGCTCCACCTTATCAGAATAATGTAAGTAGGTTGTTGGTACAGGTCCGCCTCTGCTGTACGGCCTCCAACCGCTAGATATCACTGCCAATATTTTGCAGTGCTGCCGATATGTGAGATAAGTTCTAAGCTTATATTGTTAGTCTAACCCTCACGCTAACCCCAACAATAACCCTAACAGTTTACTTAAGCCTTGACTCTATGATATGGCATCAGAATATCAGCAGCACCATCTAGCGGATGCTCACCGCCACTGCTGCTGCCTTGTGCTGTGCCAGCACAACAGGATAGGACCCCAGACCTGCCTTAAAATGTAGCATACCAGTGTTATAATGTGAGAATTTATTTCATGCAGTCAACAGGAACCCCCAATTATAAGTGCTCTTATGTCATTAGAGTTCGCCAGTCATCTGAAACCAGCTCTCATTAACAACAGAGAGACAAATCAATTAGAAGCATTCCTTAGTGTATGGCCATAAGTCTTTCTCTATGACATTCTGTTTGTATGTTTACTAATAAACCAGTAGTCGTTTCTGTAGCTGGTGCTGTGTTTGTTCCCTGCCACCATCAGCAATTTTAGGACCCAATACAAATATAATAGCTAGGTGCTCCCTGTATCCAGTAGCAAGTGTTAATCTTAAAGGCATATTTAAGTTGTATTATTTATGAATGTACCTGATAAAGGAGAATCAGTAGTGTATGAAAACACGTTTTGCAAAAATACTAAAATAAACATTATTATACTTACCCCAAACTTTACAAAATCTCTTGAGTTTGCAAACACCTGCAAAAATTAGCATACAATTCATAATTCTTTTTGGCCAATCACAGGGAGCTAAGAAATTGTTTCAATTTGTGATAGCAGTTTGAGCAGGAAGGAATCATGTGATGTGTAGTCCCCTGCACAAGGACAAAAGGAGGAGTCAGACTCTGCTCTGTAGATCTCAGCATTGTGCTGCTGCTGGTTTGAAGGTTAGTAAAGGGTTAAATATGTACCCAAATGCAGTGTTTCTATTGGTAGGTACAATGTGCCTATCTATGTAAGCAGCTCTGGGGGTGTGGAAAACAAGTTTTATTTTTAAATAAAATAAGTCTTTATGTGTATAGAATGACACAATGCAATGTGTGTGTGCTTGTGATATAAGCAGCATGTGTTAGGGGAAACTTAGATATGCCTTTAACTGCACATATGGGCCCTCATTCAATTGAGATTTGGCCAATTGAATAGGGCTCTAAATAAGCACATAGCATAATTTTTTTTAAAAAGGTTTTAGTTAGTAAAAACGTTGCTTTTGGATGGCCAAATCGCAATTGAATGAAGGCCATAGTAGTTAAATATATTCATTTGTTTCCCTTATAGAATGTCTATGTTTCATATATTTGGTAGTTTTAGTTTATCCTTTCACTGCCAATATATATTGACAAAAATATCTAACAGTTAGGAGCCAGAGAGGGTGTTTTTAGGAGCTTGGAAAGAACCGGCACACAATCTAAATGCCTGTCAGCATGGGTTCCAGAGAGGTCCTCTCACAAAAGTACCCCCTTAACTCCTGCCCACTGTCCTGCCCACTGCTATATTAAAACGTGCTAATGTAGGTAGGATATCAATGCATGTGTGTGTATTTGTAGCCGTGGTTTGTTATATCTTGATGACCAGGCCATTATGTTCTGTACTTTTGTTTGTTGTTTTAAAGGGATGCTATGGGAAAGATTATATTTATTTAGTTTAAAAATAAATTCTTAAAGGGAGTAGGCAATGTGCATGTCTATTTAAAAACAAAAGATATATTTCTTAAAATATATTTCTTATCACTTTGGAGTGTATACAAAATGAATGTGGGAGGAAAATTCCCCACCTCTCATACAAAGGAGCATGAAACACTAGCAAAATTGTATGACTATAATCCATACATCCCACCTGTCTTTTGGCAGGACAGTGCCTCTTTTCAGATAAACCTAAACATTTTGATTAAAGATATTGGCTCAAACTAAAGTGTTATAGAATCAAAACATTGGCAAATAGGCATTTTTATACTGGCATGTTTCCTTTAACATTAAACTGGAAAACAAATCTATAATTTCAATGGCCTGTTAAGTAGGATATTTTGGCATTGTCTCTTTTTATAGTGCATCTGGATGGTCTCATAAAATGTGATAAAATTAGAAAAACACATGCACGATTTACTCAGTAGGAGTTCCAGGTATAAATTATTATTGACATTTAATTATAGAGCAAACCAAACTCATAAACACTAAATTGTTCTTAATGGCAATTACAAAACTCAGTTTAACAAAGACAAATGTATGCAGCAGGTTATGAGGTCATGCCACACCATAATGAAGCATTGTCTCAGCTTCCCTGTCACACTGGTGAAAAAAGATTTGCAAGACTGAGGTCCAGTAGGGAGGTGGAGTATATTCAGTGAATCCGAGGTTAGTGGGGGTATTAGTAGACATTTCTGACAATCAATGGAATGCAATCAATGGAACAGACTGGTTACAGGTCAGGGTTACAAAAGGAGGATAAAAAGTAAAAAACAATATAACAAAAAAATTGGCATCATAGAACGATGATCGGACAAAGTTCACCTAAACGGATGCTTCTTTATAGTTTACTCTAGCATGTGTGACAGAGTTATCCAGGGGGTGTACTTAAACTACAGGCTCTGTAAAGATCTGCTCACACAGTAGCAAAGGAGTTAACCTCTCTACTCAGTTAATTAGCTGCACCTGGGTAGCTCTGATTTAAGACTGCTCCTGAAGTACCTATTAGAGCAGAGTGGTGGCAAGTTGCAGTAGTTGAGGCTAGATATTATGAGAGAATGGATTCAAATTTTAGTTGTGTCTTGTGTAATATAGTGACAAACAACTCTATTCCACGGCTCCCATAATAACTCCCATAAGGCTGACTCATAGCTACGGGAGTTTTGAAAAGTAAATTTGTTTAGCTATTCCATTACTCTCACAAAAAAGAATCTTGTAAACTCCCTGACTCGTACCCAGAGGGGTTTGACCGTAGGTCCCTTGCTTTAACATGTGCTTGCATCCTGCATGAAATATACCCGTAGAAGACTCTGAGTCTGAATCTCAGCAGTATTCATAGCACTAAGTTAAACACTCTACACTAGACCGTACATCCTCCCATATCCCTATTCTTCTATATACATTCCCATGGCAAGGAAGGAGTTAAGTAATATTAAAAACAAATGCAGGGGGTTTGTGACTCCTACACCTCTGACCTGTTACCTACTATGAGTTGAACATCCCTCAGGATTCCCCCTCAATAACCATTACTCTCTCGGCCCATTAATCCCATGGGGGTCCCATGTTTAGGGGTAAACATTAAGAGCAATGGAACCCATAGGGACCCCTATGGCAGGGGCTTAGGTGCCATAGAAGTCTATATACCCCCCACTGTGGTTATAGTGTAGTATAATATTTATATTACAAAGCTGCAGAAAGAATTTCAATGCAATAGACATAAATGGTTCTGATTACATTCCATAAACTTCCAGATAGATGTTGTATAAGACAGTAATGGGGCTGTGCTGCTCTTGATTTAATAGGTAATAAATGAAAGCCTCTATTTATATATTCTGGAAACAGTTTACCCATTATGTGTTTTAATTCTTCAAAAGAGAGTAATGTCCCTTTAATCCACCTTCAGAGGTCAATCCTAAATTAAACAAACACTGTATACATCTCAATGTATACCACAAAAGCATAAATAGGCAGTTGAAAGACAACACAGGTGCATGGTTCCTTTCTCAACTATAATATAAAACTCGCAAAGAGAGGTGCAAATTACACACAATACATATAAAGTACCTCTGTGGCCATAATTTCTGATTTGAAGAACTCCACTTAAAAATATGCTTTAGAATGAGCATTCCTATACCTGAACTAGTCACTTCCCCGTCACAAATGACAGGATAATATTACATTTTTCTATCCCCCCTTCTGTCTCTTTCTCCCCCTCTCCCTACCCTATGTCTCTCTCCACCCCTCCCTCCACTGTGTTTCGTTCCCCCCCTCTCCCTCCCCTGTGTTTCTTCCCCCCTTCCCCTCCCCTGTGTCTCTTCCCCCTCCCTACCCTGTGTCTCTTTCCCCTCCCTCCCCTGTGTCTCTTTCCATCCCTCCCTCCCCTGTGTCTCTTCCCTCCCCTCCCTCCCCTGTGTCTCTTTCCCGCTTCCTCCTCTGTGTCTTATCACCCTCTCCCTCTGCTGTGTTTCTCTCCCCTCCCTCCCCTGTGTCTCTTCCCCCTTCTCCCTCCCCTGTGTTTCTTCCCCCCCTCTCCATCCCCTGTGTTTCTTCCCCCTCTCATTACCCTGTATCTCTTTCCACACTCTCCCTCCCCTGTGTCTCTCCCCACCCTCTCCCTACCCTGTGTCTCTCTCCACCCCTCTCCTTTGTCTCTTCTCCCCTCTCCTTCCACTGTGTCACTCTCCCCTGTGTCTCTTCCCCCTCTCACTCCCCTGTGTCTCTTCCCCCTCTCCCTCCCCTGTGTTTCTTTCCCCCCTCTCCCTCCCCTGTGTCTCTTCCCCCCTCCCCTGTGTCTCCTTCCCCCTCTCCCTCCCCTGTGTCTCCTTCCCCTTCTCCCTCCCCTGTGTCTCCTCCCCATGTGTCTCCTTCCCCCCATCTCCCTACCTTGTGTCTCCTTCTCCCCTCTCTCCCTCCCCTGTGTCTCATTCTCCCCTCTCTCATCCCCTGTCCCCTGTCCCCCTCTCTCCCTCACCTGTGTCTCTTTCCCCTCCCTTTCCCTCTCCCTTCCCTGTGTCTCTTCCCCCACCCTTGTGTCGCTTTCCCCCCTCCCATGTGTCTCTTCCCCCTCCCTCCACTGTGTCTCTTTTCTTCCTCCCTCATCTGTGTTTCTTTCCCCCTCTCCCTCCCCTGTGTCTCTTTCCACCTCCCTACCCTGTGTCTCTTTCCCCACTCTCCCTCCCCTGTGTCTCTTTCCCCCTCCCTCCCCTGTGTCTCTTCCCTCCCCTCCCTCCTCTGTGTCTCTTTCCCCCTTCCTCCTCTGTGTCTCGTCACCCTCTCCCTCCACTGGGTTTCTCCCCCCTCCCTCCCCTGTGTTTCTTTCCCCCCTCTCCCTCCCCTGTGTTTCTTCCCCCTCTCCCTCCCCTGTGTCTCTTTCCCCCCCCTACCCTGTGTCTCATTCCCCCCTCTCCCTACCCTGTGTCTCTCTCCACCCTTCTCCTTTGTGTCTTCTCCCCTCTCCGTCACCTGGGACTCCCCCCTCTCACTCCCCTTTGTCTCTTTCCCCCCTCTCCCTCCCCTGTGTCTCTTCCCACTCTCCCTCCCCGGTGTCTCTTCCCCCTACCATGTGTCACCTCCCCCCTCCCTCCCAGTGTCTTCTTCCCCATCTCCCTCCCCTGTGTCTCTTTCCCCATCTCCCTCCATTTTGTCTTCTCCCTCCAACCTCCCGCCCCTGTGTCTCCTTCCCCCATCTCCATACCCTGTGTCTCCTTCTCCCCTCTCTCCCTCCCCTGTGTCTCCTTCTCCCCTCTCTCCTTTCCCTGTGCCTGCTTCTCCCCTCTCTCCCTCCTGTGTGTCTCCTGTCCCCCTCTCTCCCTCCCCTGTGTCTCTTCCCCCTCCCTTGTGTCTCTTCCCCTACCTCTTTTCCCTGTGTCTCTTCCCCCTCCCTCCCTCCCCTGTGTCTCTTCCCCCTCCTGTGTGTCTCTTACCCTCTACCTCCCTTCCCTTTGTCTATTTCCCCCTCCATCCCTCCCCTGTGTTTATTCACCCACTCTCCCTCCCCTGTGTCTCTCTTTTCCCCCTCTCCCTCCCCTGTATCTCTCTTTTCCCCATCTCCCTCCCCTGTGTCTCTTTCACACCCTCTCCATCCCCTGTGTCTCTTTCACCCCCTCTTCATACCCTGTGTCTCTTTCACCCCATCTTCCTCCCCTGTATCTCCTTACCCCATCTCCCTCACCTGTGTCTCATTTTCCCCTCTCTCCCTCCCTTGTCTCTCCCCTTCCCTCCCCTGTGTCTCTTTACCCACTCTCCCTCCCCTGTGTCTCTTTTCTCAATCTCCCTCCCCTGTGTCTCTTTCCCCCCCTCTCCCTCGCCTGTGTCTATTTCACCCCCTCTCCATCCCCTGTGTCTCTTCCCCCCTCTCCCTCCCCTGTGTCTCTTTCCACCACTCTCCCTCCCCTGTGTCTCTTCTCCCACTCTCCCTACCCTGTGTCTCTCTCCACCCCTCTCCTTTGTCTCTTCTCCCCTCTCCTTCCACTGTGTCACTCTCCCCTCTCACTCCCCTGTGTCTCTTCCCCCTCTCACTCCCCTGTGTCTTCCCCCTCTCCCTCCCCTGTGTTTCTTTCCCCCCTCTCCCTCCCCTGTGTCTCTTCCCCCTCTCCCTCCCCTGTGTCTCTTCCCCCTCCCCTGTGTCTCCTTCCCCCCTCTCCCTCCCCTGTGTCTCCTTCCCCTTCTCTCTCCCCTGTGTCTCCTCCCCATGTGTCTCCTTCCCCCCATCTCCCTACCTTGTGTCTCCTTCTCCCCTCTCTCCCTCCCCTGTGTCTCATTCTCCCCTCTCTCATCCCCTGTCTCCTGTCCCCCTCTCTCCCTCACCTGTGTCTCTTTCCCCTCCCTTTCCCTCTCCCTCCCCTGTGTCTCTTCCCCCACCCTTGTGTCGCTTTCCCCCCTCCCATGTGTCTCTTCCCCCCTCCCTCCACTGTGTCTCTTTTCTTCCTCCCTCATCTGTGTTTCTTTCCCCCTCTCCCTCCCCTGTGTCTCTTTCCCCCTCCCTACCCTGTGTCTCTTTCCCCACTCTCCCTCCCCTGTGTCTCTTTCCCCCTCCCTCCCCTGTGTCTCTTCCCTCCCCTCCCTCCTCTGTGTCTCTTTCCCCCTTCCTCCTCTGTGTCTCGTCACCCTCTCCCTCCCCTGGGTTTCTCCCCCCTCCCTCCCCTGTGTTTCTTTCCCCCCTCTCCCTCCCCTGTGTTTCTTCCCCCTCTCCCTCCCCTGTGTCTCTTTCCCCCTCCCTACCCTGTGTCTCATTCCCCCCTCTCCCTACCCTGTGTCTCTCTCCACCCTTCTCCTTTGTGTCTTCTCCCCTCTCCGTCACCTGGGACTCCCCCCTCTCACTCCCCTTTGTCTCTTTCCCCCCTCTCCCTCCCCTGTGTCTCTTCCCCCTCTCCCTCCCCTGTGTCTCTTCCCCCTACCATGTGACTCCTCCCCCCTCCCTCCCAGTGTCTTCTTCCCCATCTCCCTCCCCTGTGTCTCTTTCCCCATCTCCCTCCATTTTGTCTTCTCCCTCCAACCTCCCGCCCCTGTGTCTCCTTCCCCCATCTCCATACCCTGTGTCTCCTTCTCCCCTCTCTCCCACCCCTGTGTCTCCTTCTCCCCTCTCTCCTTTCCCTGTGCCTGCTTCTCCCCTCTCTCCCTCCTGTGTGTCTCCTGTCCCCCTCTCTCCCTCCCCTGTGTCTCTTCCCCCTCCCTTGTGTCTCTTCCCCTACCTCTTTTCCCTGTGTCTCTTCCCCCTCCCTCCCTCCCCTGTGTCTCTTCCCCCTCCTGTGTGTCTCTTACCCTCTACCTCCCTTCCATTTGTCTATTTCCCCCTCCATCCCTCCCCTGTGTTTATTCACCCACTCTCCCTCCCCTGTGTCTCTCTTTTCCCCCTCTCCCTCCCCTGTATCTCTCTTTTCCCCATCTCCCTCCCCTGTGTCTCTTTCACACCCTCTCCATCCCCTGTGTCTCTTTCACCCCCTCTTCGTACCCTGTGTCTCTTTCACCCCATCTCCCTCACCTGTGTCTCATTTTCCCCTCTCTCCCTCCCTTGTCTCTCCTCTTCCCTCCCCTGTGTCTCTTTACCCACTCTCCCTCCCCTGTGTCTCTCTTCTCAATCTCCCTCCCCTGTGTCTCTTTCCCCCCCTCTCCCTCGCCTGTGTCTATTTCACCCCCTCTCCATCCCCTGTGTCTCTTCCCCCCTCTCCCTCCCCTGTGTCTCTTTCCACCACTCTCCCTCCCCTGTGTCTCTTCTCCCACTCTCCCTCCCCTGTGTCTCTTCTCCCACTCTCCCTCCCCTGTGTTTCTTCCCCCACTATCCCTCCCCTGTGTCTCTCTTTTCCCCCTCTCCCTCCCCTGTGTCTCTTTCACCCCCCCCCCCTCTACATCCCATGTGTCTCTTTCACCCTATCTCCCTCCCATGTATCTCCTTCCCCCATCTCCCTCCCCTGTGTCTCATTTCCCCTCTCTCCCTCCCGTGTCTCTCCCCTTCTCTCCCTGTGTCTCTTTCCCCACTCTCCCTCCCCTGTGTCTCTTTCCCCACTCTCCCTCCCCTGTGTCTCTTTTCCCGCTCTCCCTCCCCTGTGTCTCTTTTCCCCCTCTCCCTCCCCTGTGTCTATTTCTCTCCCTCTCCATCCCCTGTGTCTCTTTCACCCTATCTCCCTCCCATGTATCTCCTTCCCCCATCTCCCTCCCCTGTGTCTCATTTCCCCTCTCTCCCTCCCATATCTCTCCCCTCCCTGTGTCTCCTTCACCACTCTCCCTTCCCTGTGTCTCTTTCCCCACTCTCCCTCCCCTGTGTCTCTTCCCCCACTCTCCCTCCCCTGTGTCTCTTCCCCCACTCTCCCTCCCCTGTGTCTCTTCCCCCACTCTCCCTCCCCTGTGTTTCTTCCCCCACTATCCCTCCCCTGTGTCCCTCTTTCCCCCCCTCCCTCCCCTGTGTCTCTCTTTTACCCCTCTCCCTCCCCTGTGTCTCTTTCACCCCCTCTCCATCCCATGTGTCTCTTTCACCCCATCTCCCTCCCATGTATCTCCTTCCCCCATCTCCCTCCCCTGTGTCTCATTTTCCCTCTCTCCCTCCCGTATCTCTCCCCTCCCTGTGTCTCCTTCACCACACTCCCTTCCCTGTGTCTCTTTTCCCACTCTCCCTCCCTTGTGTCTCTTTCCCCACTCTCCCTCCCCTGTGTCTCTTCCCCCACTCTCCCTCCCCTGTGTCTTCCCCCACTCTCCTTCCACTGTGTCTCTCTTTTCCCATCTCTCCATCCCCTGTGTCTCTTTCACCCCCTCTCCATCTTCTGTGTCTCTTCTCCCACTCTCCCTCCCCTATGTCTTTCCCCCCCTCTCCCTCCCCTGTGTCTCATTTTCCCCTCTCTCCCTCCCGTATCTCTCCCCTCCCTATATCTCCTTCACCACTCTCCCTTCCCTGTGTCTCTTTCCCCACTCTCCCTCCCCTGTGTCTCTTTCCCCACTCTCCCTCCCCTGTGTCTCTTTCCCCACTCTCCCTCCCCTGTGTCTCTTCCCCCACTCTCCCTTCCCTGTGTCTTCCCCCACTCTCCTTCGACTGTGTCTCTCTTTTCCCCTCTCTCCCTCCCCTGTGTCTCATTTTCCCCTCTCTCCCTCCCGTATCTCTCCCCTCCCTGTATCTCCTTCACCACTCTCCCTTCCCTGTGTCTCTTTCCCCACTCTCCCTCCCCTGTGTCTCTTTCCCCACTCTCCCTCCCCTGTGTCTCTTCCCCCACTCTCCCTTCCCTGTGTCTTCCCCCACTCTCCTTCCACTGTGTCTCTCTTTTCCCCTCTCTCCATCCCCTGTGTCTCTTTCACCCCCTCTCCATCTTCTGTGTCTCTTCTCCCACTCTCCCTCCCCTGTGTCTCTCCCCCCCTCTCCCTCCCCTGTGTCTCTTCCCCCACTCTCCCTCCAGTGTCTCTCTTTCCCCCCTCTCCATCCCCTGTGTCTCTTCCCCCCCTCTCCATGCCCTGTGTCTCTTTCCCCACTCTCCCTCCCCTGTGTCTCTTCTCCCCCTCTCCTGTGTCAATTTCACCCCCTCTCCATCCCCTGTGTCTCTTTCACTCCCTCTCCATCCCCTGTGTCTCTTCCCCCTCTCCCTCCCTTGTGTCTCTTTCCCCCACTCTCCCTCCCCTGTGTTTCATCCCCCACTATCACTCCCCTGTGTCTCTATTTCCCCCCTCTCCCTCCCCTGTGCCTCTCTTTTCCCCCCTCTCCCTCCCCTGTGTCTTTTTCACCCCCTCTCATCCCATGTGTCTCTTTCCCTCTCCCACCCTCCCCTATGTCTCTTCCCCTCCTGTGTGTCTCTTTCCCCCTACCTCCCTTCCCTTTGTCTCTTTCCCCCTCCATCCCTCCCCTGTGTTTATTCACCCACTCTCCCTCCCCTGTGTCTCTCTTTTCCCCATCTCCCTCCCCTGTGTCTCTTCCAACCCCTCTCCATCCCCTGTGTCTATTTCACCCCCTCTTCATACCCTGTGTCTCTTCCAACCCCTCTCCATCCCCTGTGTCTATTTCACCCCCTCTTCATACCCTGTGTCTCTTTCACCCTATCTCCCTCCCCTGTATCTCCTTCCCCCATCTCCCTCCCCTGTGTCTCATTTACCCTCTCGCCCTCCCATATCTCTCCCCTCCCTGTGTCTCCTTCACCACTCTCCCTTCCCTGTGTCTCTTTCCCCACTCTCCCTCCCCTGTGTCTCTTCTCCCACTCTCCCTCCCCTGTGTCTCTTCCCCCACTCTCCCTCCCCTGTGTCTCTTCCCCCACTCTCCCTCCCCTGTGTTTCTTCCCCCACTATCCCTCCCCTGTGTCCCTCTTTCCCCCCTCCCTCCCCAGTGTCTCTCTTTTACCCCTCTCCCTCCCCTGTGTCTCTTTCACCCCCTCTCCATCCCATGTGTCTCTTTCACCCCATCTCCCTCCCATGTATCTCCTTCCCCCATCTCCCTCCCCTGTGTCTCATGTTCCCCTCTCTCCCTCCCGTATCTCTCCCCTCCCTGTGTCTCCTTCACCACACTCCCTTCCCTGTGTCTCTTTTCCCACTCTCCCTCCCCTGTGTCTCTTTCCCCACTCTCCCTCCCCTGTGTCTTCCCCCACTCTCCTTCCACTGTGTCTCTCTTTTCCCCTCTCTCCATCCCCTGTGTCTCTTTCACCCCCTCTCCATCTTCTGTGTCTCTTCTCCCACTCTCCCTCCCATATGTCTTTCCCCCCCTCTCCCTCCCCTGTGTCTCATTTTCCCCTCTCTCCCTCCCGTATCTCTCCCTTCCCTGTATCTCCTTCACCACTCTCCCTTCCCTGTGTCTCTTTCCCCACTCTCCCTCCCCTGTGTCTCTTTCCCCACTCTCCCTCCCCTGTGTCTCTTCCCCCACTCTCCCTTCCCTGTGTCTTCCCCCACTCTCCTTCCACTGTGTCTCTCTTTTCCCCTCTCTCCATCCCCTGTGTCACTTTCACCCCCTCTCCATCTTCTGTGTCTCTTCTCCCACTCTCCCTCCCCTGTGTCTCTCCCCCCCCTCTCCCTCCCCTGTGTCTCTTCCCCCACTCTCCCTCCAGTGTCTCTCTTTCCCCCCTCTCCATCCCCTGTGTCTCTTTCCCCACTCTCCCTCCCCTGTGTCTCTTCTCCCCCTCTCCCTCTCCTGTGTCAATTTCACCCTCTCTCCATCCCCTGTGTCTCTTTCACTCCCTCTCCATCCCCTGTGTCTCTTCCCCCTCTCCCTCCCCTGTGTCTCTTTCCCCCACTCTCCCTCCCCTGTGTTTCGTCCCCCACTATCACTCCCCTGTGTCTCTATTTCCCCCCTCTCCCTCCCCTGTGCCTCTCTTTTCCCCCCTCTCCCTCCCCTGTGTCTTTTTCACCCCCTCTCATCCCATGTGTCTCTTTCCCTCTCCCACCCTCCCCTATGTCTCTTCCCCTCCTGTGTGTCTCTTTCCCCCTACCTCCCTTCCCTTTGTCTCTTTCCCCCTCCATCCCTCCCCTGTGTTTATTCACCCACTCTCCCTCCCCTGTGTCTCTCTTTTCCCCCTCTCCCTCCCCTGTGTCTCTCTTTTCCCCATCTCCCTCCCCTGTGTCTCTTCCAACCCCTCTCCATCCCCTGTGTCTATTTCACCCCCTCTTCATACCCTGTGTCTCTTTCACCCCATCTCCCTCCCCTGTATCTCCTTACCCCATCTCCCTCCCCTGTGTCTCATTTTCCCCTATCTCCCTCCCGTGTCTCTCCACTTCTCTCCCTGTGTCTCTTTCCCCACTCTCCCTCCCCTGTGTCTCTTTCCCCACTCTCCCTCCCCTGTGTCTCCCGCTCTCCCTCCCCTGTGTCTCTTTTCCCCCTCTCCCTCCCATGTGTCTATTTCTCTCCCTCTCCATCCCCTGTGTCTCTTTCACTCCCTCACCATCCCTTGTGTCTCTTCCCCCCTCTCCCTCCCCTTTGTCTCTTTCCACCACTCTCCCTCCCCTGTGTCTCTTTCCCCACTCTCCCTCCGCTGTGTTTTCCCCCCACTATCCCTCCCCTGTGTCCCTCTTTCCCCCTCCCTCCCCTGTGTCTCTCTTTTCCCCCTCTCCCTCCATTGTGTCTCTTTCACCCCCTCTCCATCCCACGTGTCTCTTTCACCCCATCTCCCTCCCCTGTATCTCCTTCCCCATCTCCCTCCCCTGTGTCTCATTTTCCCCTCTCTCCCTCCCGTATCTCTCCCCTCCCTGTGTCTCTTTCCCCACTCTCCCTCCCCTGTGTCTCTTCCCCCACTCTCCTTCCACTGTGTCTCTCTTTTCCCCTCTCTCCATCCCCAGTGTCTCTTTCACCACTCTCCCTTCCCTGTGTCTCTTTCCCCCCTCTCCATCCCCTGTGTCTCTTTCCCCACTCTCCCTCCCCTGTGTCTCTTTTCCCCCCTCTCCCTCCTCTGTGTCTATTTTACCCCCTCTCCACCCCCTGTGTCTCTTCCCCCTCTCCCTCCCCTTTGTCTCTTTCCCCCACTCTCCCTCCCCTGTGTCTCTTCCCCCACTCTCCCTCCCCTGTGTCTCTTCCCCCACTATCACTCCCCTGTGTCTCCTTTTCCCCTCTCTCCCTCCCGTGTCTCTCCCCTCCCCTCCCTGTGTCTCCTTCACCACTCTCCCTCCCCTGTGTCTCTTCCCCCACTATCACTCCCCTGTGTCTCTATTTTCCCCCTCTCCCTCCCCTGTGTCTCTCTTTTTCCACCTCTCCCTCCCCTGTGTCTCTTTCACCCCACCTCCCTCTCCTGTATCTCTTTTCCCCATCTCCCTCCCCTGTGTCTCCTTTTCCCCTCTCTCCCTCCCGTGTCTCTCCCCTCCCCTCCCCGTGTCTCCTTCACCACTCTCCCTCCCCTGTGTCTCTTTCCTTACTCTCCCTACCCTATGTCTCTTTCCCCACTCCCCTCCCCCTGTGTCTCTCTCCACCCTTCTCCTTTGTGTCTTCTCACCTCTCCCTCCCCTGTGACTCCCCCCTCTAACTCCCCTTTGTCTCTTTCCCCCTCTCCCTTCCCTGCGTCTCTTCCCCTTCTCCCTCCCCTGTGTCTCTTCCCCCTCCCCTGTGTCTCCTCCCCCCTCTCCCTCCCCTGTGTCTCCTTCCCCATCTCCCTCCCCTGTGTCTCCTTCCCCATCTCCCTCCCCTGTGTCTCTTTCCCCCACTCTCCCTTCCCTGTGTCTCTTTCCCCACTCTCCCTTCCCTGTGTCTCTTCCCCCACTCTCCCTCCCCTGTGACTCCCCCCTCTCACTCCCCTTTGTCTCTTTCCCCCCTCTCCCTCCCCTGCATCTCTTCCCCTTCTCCCTCCCCTGTGTCTCTTCCCCCTCCCCTGTGTCTCCTCCCCCCTCTCCCTCCCCTGTGTCTCCTTCCCCATCTCCCTCCCCTGTGTCTCTCCCCCCTCTCCCTCCCCTGTGTCTCTTCCCCTCACTCTCCCTCCCATGTCTCTTCCCTCACTCTCCCTCCGCTGTCTCTCTTTCACCCCCTCTCCATCCCCTGTTTCTCTTCCCCCCTCTCCCTCCCCTGTGTCTCCCCCCCCCCCCCTCCATGTCTCCTTCCCCCGCGCATTGCACATGCACGGCTCTCGCCTCACAATGCGCATGCGCTGCATTCGGCTTGCATGCGCATTGCATGGTTAGTATTGCGAGTTTGTGTTAAAGGCTTACACAAAGCATTACACACAAACTCGCAGTTACGACAACTATATATTGCTGGTTAAACTCAGCTGTCAGAAACATATTCAACGTTGTCATGAACATATTTGCCACAAACCATCATGTGCCAATCAGAGCTATGCAAAGTATTCTCTTTCCATTGGACCTCTAGGCTAAATGATTTGCTTTAGTTATTGTGAAGTTCAGTTTACCTCTTAACCATGTTGCAGCCATTTTGGTTGCTGGGGAGAGTGACATTTTCTATGATGTGCTTTGGCTGTAATCCCTTTGTTGTCCACAAGATGGCACTGCAGGTGGTTGGGGTAATTACAGGCCTTTGTCTATGTAGCCGCTCTGAGGCCATGTGGTCTCCCCTCTCCCCTTCCCTGCTAAGCTGGGCGGGGGATTTGAATGTGTTCAGCCCACTGTGATGGATTTGGAAAAGGGAAATCCTTTGCGTGTGTTCAGTTCCAGTGTAGAAATGCAGTAAGAGGTCCATATTAAGAGCCATGCTTCTGAAATACATAGCCAATGGTGTATTGCTTTAAGAAGGACTGATATGAATGCTGATCGCCCAGTGACCCATTCCTTCAAGGAAGATTGCCCGGATATTAAAGGCTATTTCTGTATCTAAAAGGCAGGAAGAGGTGGGGCCTAGCTGGAATCTTCACAGTTATGGTACCATGTTTTGTTCTAGGTATATTCACTGTACTATAGAGGTGGTTGTTTTACAGTATGGTAATACTGGGTGCATTATATATTTGTGTTTAACATCTTGCTATAGTGATTAGATTCACTTTAAACATGCCTAATATTCGTATGTATTTTTTATGTACTTTTATCATAATTCAAGGTATCCTGTGTGACCTGGTCTATGGAGGTGTAATCAAGTTATTGTTTGTAAAGGCAAAAGGTCCTTTGTGGAGCTGCAACCGTGCTGCAAGTAGAACATATTATTATTGAAGGCCCCATATGGAGAGATGCAAATAACCAGCTTACTAACCAGTCCCATATTATGCAACAGCTCTAAGTAATTAGGTTTACTTGACCTTCAGATCTAGTGATCTTAATTGTGTTACCAAGCCAATGTTTATTAGCACCACTGTTTAATTACTTTTTTTAATGTGTTTAGTTGCCATTGCATTTTCCTTATAAATATGCTGCACTCTGTTCAAGAAAAAGATCGTCTGATTAAGACATAGATGGTAGAACTATGTTCTTTACCTGGGTGCTGAGATTTCCATGCTCTGTTTGTGGCTGTCTGGTCTGAGCAAAGGCTAGCAATATTCTAGAAATCAACCCTGTGCATGGATGGAGAGTTAACTCCACTCTATCACACTTCTGTAGATCATAAACTTGGGGGGGGGGGGGGGGGGCAGTCAGTATATCTCCAAATAAATCCTTAGAGTGTCTGATAGAAATTATATATTTACTACAAAATATGCCAGCTGATAAATGTGATAAAATGGAGAGTAACGCCTCCACATTCGCCTGCAAAGTATTATGTGTGGCTGATAAAACTAGCAAAAGAGTTAGGTCAATATGGCTGATTTACAACTTCCTAGAAACATGAAAGAAAAATAATCTAATCTTTACATCTAATCTTAAAATATATATAATATCATAACCTATTTTATTTTTTTAATTAAAAGGGGCATAGAACTTAAAAAAAAATCTATTATTCTGTTCTTGGGGGTCTTGGATTTGGTACAGGTGTTACATAGTTACATAGTTACATAGTTACATAGTAATTAAGGTTGAAAAAAGACTTTCAGTCCATCAAGTTCAACCTGTTAAGATCTCCTCTGATCTGCAATATGCGGATTAGTTATTAATTACATTATTGATTAAATAATTATTAATAGTATAGTATTGGAGAATGAATAAAGAGTTAGTCCATCAAGTTCAACCTTTTTAGATCTCTATTGATCTTTTTAATTTGGACTATTTATTATTATTGTTAATTGTTAATTATTGTTAATTGATCCAGAGGAAGGCAAACATAAAAAAAAACCCCATTGAAACTTTGCCAATTGTCTCATAAGGGGAAAAAAAAGCAAAATTCCTTCCTGACCCCAGAAACTGGCGATCAAATTTCTCCCTGGATCAATATTCCTTGCTAGTTATCTAGGATAGCCTTGAATGCCCTCTTTATTCAGAAATATATCTAACCCCTTTTTGAAGTTGTCTATCGAATTCGCTGTCACCACCTCCTTTGGTAGAGAATTCCACAGTTTAACCACCCTAACTGTGAAGAACCCTTTTCTTTGTTTAAGGTGAAATCTTTTTTCCTCTAACCTCAACGGATGTCCTCTTGTCAGTTGAAAATCTCTTGCTACAAAAAGTTCACTTGACAAAGCCTTATATTGACCCTGGATGTATTTAAATAACGTAATCATATCTCCTCTTAGACGCCTTTTTTCTAGCGAAAATAAGTTTAATTTTGCTAGTCTTTCTTCATAACTTAGCCCCTCCATTCCCCTTATTAGTTTTGTAGCCCTTCTCTGTACTTTTTCCAGCTCTAAAATGTCTTTTTTGTGAGGTGGTGCCCAAAATTGTACTCCATATTCCAAATGAGGGCGTACTAGAGATTTGTATAATGGCAGAATTATATCTTCTTCCCTGGCTTCTATACCCTTCCTAATACATGCTAATATTTTATTTGCCTTTGCAGCCGCTGCTTGGCTTTGAGCGCTGTTACCTAGGTGGTTGTCCACTAGTACTCCCAAATCCCTTTCAATATCTGATACCCCTAGATTTGCTCCATTAAGATTATAGATTGCTTGGCTATTGTTCCTTCCCAAATGCATAACCTTACATTTATTTGTATTAAATCTCATCTGCCATTTAGCCGCCCATTTCTCTAATTTATGCAAATCCTTTTGTAGGGAAAGTACATCATTATCTGATTTTATTACCTTGCACAACTTAGTGTCATCAGCAAAAATGGAGACACTACATTCGAGTCCTACTTCAATGTCATTAATAAATATGTTAAAAAGGAGAGGACCCAATACTGAGCCCTGAGGAACCCCACTTATCACATTAGACCAATCGGAGTATGTTCCATTTACAACAACCCTTTGCTTCCTGTCTTTTAGCCAGCTCTCGATCCATGAGCAGATATTTACTGCAATCCCTGTATCCCTTAGTTTGCTCACTAGTCTTCCATGTGGCACTGTATCAAATGCCTTTGAAAAATCTAAAAAGACTACATCCACTGAGTTGCCCTGATCCAAGTTCCTACTAACCTCCTCATAAAAACTAATTAGATTGGTCTGACACGACCTTTCCTTCATAAATCCATGTTGACTGCTACCTATGATCCTGTTCAAATAGACATATTCTTGTATTCTGTCCCTTATTAACCCTTCTAAAAGCTTCCCAACTACAGAAGTGAGGCTCACTGGTCTATAATTCCCCGGATTTGCTCTAGATCCCTTCTTAAATATAGGTATCACCTCTGCTTTTCTCCAGTCATCTGGTAGAGACCCTGTAGTGAGCGAGTCTTTAAAGATTAGATATAATGGTTTGGCTATTACAGAACCCAGCTCCCTCAGTACCCTTGGATGTATTCCATCAGGACCTGGGGCTTTATTAACATTTATTTTCTCCAACCTCTTTTGTATTTCTTCCTGCGTTAACCAATTATTTAGTGAAGGTAGTGTAGCCCCATTATGTTGCAGTGTCCCAACCACTGGTACCTCCCTTGTGTAAACCGACGAAAATAACCTATTTAGCTCATCTGCCTTTTCCTGGTCACTAATTATCAGATGGCCTGTGTCACATTGTAATGGTCCTATCGATTCCTTCCTGGCCTTCTTCCCATTAATATATTTATAAAATATTTTAGGGTTAGTCTTACTTTCCATTGCAACTGACTTCTCATTTTCTATTTTAGCCAGTCTAATAGCCCTTTTGCAAGCCTTGTTGATTTCCTTATAGTCACATAAAGATGCCTATGTTCCCTCCTTCTTGTATAATTTTAATGCATATTTCTTTTTCCTCATCATGATCTTTAAGTCATTGTTAAGCCACATGGGATGTGATTTACTCCTATTTATTTTATTTCCACATGGTACATGCTGATGAGTATGTTTATTTAGTAAGGATTTGAATGTTGTCCATTTATTTTCAGTATTCTTCCCTGTAAGTTCTTTGTCCCAGTCTATATGTTGTATTGCTGCCCGTAGCCCATTAAAGTTAGCCCTTTTAAAATTTAGAGTTTTTGTTGGCCCCTTACAACTTTGTTTTTTGTATTCAATCTCAAATGAGACTGTGTTGTGATCACTGTTCCAAGCTGTGTTACAAGCTGCTACAAAGTTCTTGACATCAGTAGAAACTTTAGGCCACTAAAAATAATGGGATATAATGTCCAGAAATTTGAGAACACTAGGATGACCAGACCAGCAGCAGGCATGAGATAGTTCTAGAATATCTTTACGATAGGATGGAGGCATAAGTAGTTATCCTCTGGTGGTATCGTTTCCCGAAGTATCTCAGACTGAGCAACAGAGATCTTGTGGAGCAGAAGGATAATGGAGGCCAGAAATCTTATAGGAGGCAAGATTTTTTCTTGGATGGGAGGAGTACTGACTAGTTCATGGGCATGAAAAAGAGCATCTGCTTTACAGTTCTAAACTAACGACAAAGTTGAACCTTGAAAAGAATAGGGACCACCAAGCTTGTCAGCCATTTAAGCATTGAGAATTAAAGATTTATGTGGTCGATGTGAATCAGTATTGGTGTTCTTCCAGCAAATGCCTCCTAACCTAATGGACACTTCTACCGTTAAGAACAGTGATGGTGCTAAAACACTTTAGAATATACACATAAAATACCTGTAATAGTTCACAAAGCCAATGAATCTCTGAGTGCTCTTGAGATCGGTTGGTAGAGGCCACTCTAACAATACCACTACTTTAACTGAATCCATTTTTGTTCCATCAGGAAAGGTACTGTGAATACCTTTCATAAATGTTGCTATACATTTATAACTTGCAGTCTATGGGCCTCATTCAAATGTGATTTGGCCAATTGAATAGGGCTCTATATAAGCACATAGCATATTTTTTACACAGGTTTTTAGGTAATGAAGACCTTGCTTTTGGATAGAAGTTCACTAACTAAAACCTTCTGTAAAAAAATATGCTATGTGCTTATATAGAGCCCTATTCAATTGGTCAAATCGCATTTGAATGAGGCCCTATGTGTGGCTAGACCAGGTGAGAAAATTCTTCCAAATAGACCACCAAAAAGTGGTTTAACCAGTCATGAAACAGTTAATAAATAAAAATGTGAAATACAGCTGGAGCAGTGCATAGGCCGAAAGGACATTACGGTATATTCATAATGTACATCTCGGGTATTGAATGCACTTTTCCACTTGTCTCCTTCCCTGATGCGTATTATGTTACAGGCTCCTCATCTAATAATTCAGAAATCAGTGGAAGAGGATAGCGATCCTTCACTGTGATCTTGTTCAAACCCGATAGTCTAAGGCCACCATCCTTTTTGGAAACAAAGAATGATGACTCTTGGATGAATCCCTCGGCTAGCTTCTGTACTTACTCTAACTTGACTTTGGACAGATTCTACCTCTTGGTGGCCTAGCTCCAGGAAGCAAATGTATAGATCATTCATACAGACTTTGCTGAATACATCTGAAAAACTTTGGTACTCTAAAACTGGCAAAATAGGATTGACTCAAGACTGTAGAGGAGTTTTCCAGAGGAACCTAGGAAACAGCTGGGTTAAGCAAGTCTCAACACATTTAGGGCTCCAAGCTGATATTTGTTTTTTTTGCCAATAAATTTGAGGATTATGCTTAAGGAACCAAGGATACATTCTTCATGGAAGAGGCCCACTAATATTGTTCTCTGATAAGTTTCAAGTTCAACATTTCCAGAGGCCAAAGGAGATCCGTCAATGGCTTGTGGTGTCAGGGCTTGCTGTTTGTTACAAAGTGTCACCCCACGTCACTGCTGGGATATGACTCCCTGCTTCTTCATCCCTGCTGCTGTCTGTGCTGTGCTGCTGCCATAGCACCTAACATAGTGCCACACTACATATACCAGGGTGATTTGCAGCACAAACAGGAACCCCAGAGTTTTAATCAAATGTTTCAGCTAACATGATTGGCCAAAACAAATTATGAAATTAATGCTAGTTTAGCCTTGGTTTGGAGGGTGTTAACCCTAATTTTCAAGAAAGTACAAGACATTTAGCTAACTTCAAGGTAAGTGGTTAAATGTTTATTTTGGTATTTTCCCATGCAAAAATATTTTCATACACTACTGATCAGATGCATTCATAATCCAGGAAACATAGATATGCCTTTATTATACCCAGTCCATATTTGCAACATTGTAATTATAGAATAAGTAGTTCCTGAGAATGCCTGCAAATATCAGACACTCCAGTGATGTGATTGCTTCCATTTAAATGATTATTTGGATCTCTTGTTACTTTATATATTGCTCAAAGCATTTATAAATCCATTTTCTCCATTAGGGAGTGTCTTTATTAAGGGAACGAATCCTGTCTTGCTTACATTATACATCTATTTAGGATGCACAATGATTATATTCCTGTGGATACATTTCTGCTACTCAAAATAAATCTATGAAGATCCCAGAGAGAGGGCACTTTTCAGCTTCAGAAATGACTGCGTTTTGCTGCAGGAATCCCCTCTCAGGCTATCTTAGAAGGACTGGGCCTCTCGGTGCCCGGCAGTCAGATCAGGATCATCAGCTCAGGAGCCCAGGGTCACTGGATCATCTAACCGGTGACATCTGATTCTTTAGTGGGCTTGTAAAGGCCAAGGAGACCAATCCTAACCAGCAGAGTTAATCCCTTCTCCCAAGAGAGAAGTAGAGATTCAGGGCAGCAAAGTGATTTTAGCTAAGTAGTCTTCCCTCTAAATGAAATACGCCATTGCGTATGTGTCCCAAGAAGAGCATTTTTATTTCTGGATCCAGGCAGTGTATTTATACAATTTCAGGACAAAGGATTTACATGTTTGTGGGCTCAACATATGCAAACTTTCCACCCAGCTTAGAACTAAACAATAACAGATGTGCCTCCTGGGGGTATGCAGCAGGGAAAACCGGCGGCTTGGCTTGGCCGCCTTGGAGGTGGATCTGGGGGAGGCACCTACCGGGAGAAAGAGCGGGAACACATGAACAAAGGAAAAATGATACATCTAAACGGCCACAAGATGTCACTGCATCATAACAAATGGAACTGCTTGTTCTTTCTGCAGTGAAACGCTAAATATGTGAACACTAGATGGCTTATTTTATACAATTGTTTTTAAAACCTGAAAGTATGTTAGTAAAGGGAAAACAGATCTTCACAAAATCCTTCTCCCAATAAAATATTAGTGTGCATAGCCCGGAGTTCTTTACGAGTGCTAGTGAATCATCGGGAAAGTGACAAAAAATACACCGGTCACCAAAATTGGAGTTACCAGTTTTAATGAAAGGTTACTCCCCTTCTAAACAATAATTCCTTTGCTCCTCTTCAGCTTCTGCCATTATTGCTCCTCAGTAAAGGTAACTTTCTGGTTAATTTTTATTTTATTTATGTAGTTATGCATGATTCGGGGCTGGGAACAGATTATTCCAATTTTAGTTTATTCCTACTGAAAAATTGATTCTTTATTCATCTGATTCAGTAACGGTCCATCCCTCAGCAAAGGATTAATGACGAATATAGAAGCTCCACTGCATGTATTTACAGTCAGGTCCATAAATATTGGGACATCGACACAATTCTAAACTTTTTGGCTCTATACACCACCACAATGGATTTGAAATGAAACTAACAAGATGTGCTGTAACTGCAGACTTTCAGCTTTAATTTGAGGGTATTTACATCCAAATCGGGAGAACGGTGTAGGAATTACAACAGTCTGTATATGTGCCTCCCACTTTTTAAGGGACCAAAAGTAATGGGACAATTGGGTGCTCAGCTGTTCCATGGACAGGTGTGTGTTATTCCCTCATTATCCCATTTACAAAGAGCAGATACAAGCTACAGTGTTTATTTCAAGTGTGCTATTTGCATTTGTTGCTGTTACCTCTCAAGATTAGAATTATGTCAATGTCCCAATATTTATGGACCTGACTGTATATATATATATATATATATATATATATATATATATATATATATATATATATATATATATAGTCGTTGCATCTGCATTTAGCTCGTGGCTGCTACTTCAGATTGTCACTGAGTTTCTAGAACAGAAATGCAGTCTCAGGCAGGATACAGACAAGCTACACTTCATTGACTCTAGCAGCACTGATCTACTGCTGCTTACCAGGAGGTGGTGAGGAGCAGTGGTGGAGCTACTGCTGGTGCAGAGGGTGAAAAGCACATGGGTTGTAGCCTGGAATTAAGGGTGACTTCATTTATTGAACTGTTTAGTTCAGATTTTCAATTCAGCTCTGTTGTTTATACTGGCTGAAATAGGCAATCAACGGGCAATCAATGGTTTGTACTTGCTTTACTGGCTGGCCTGATGTCTATGTAACTTTATACTCTGAATGTAACTGTCTTTCATATAAACTCTCAGCTTTGTGACCCTCCATGGAACACTGCTAGAATAATATGGAATTGTTGTTTGTTTCTCTGTAGTTGATATAACACAATACTACACCTCCCAGCATGCTATGAAAGAAAGAAATATCTTAAAGAGAAGCACAATTCTCCCTGTATTTTTATTTGTAAAAATAACTCTTGACTTTTAACTTCTAGATAGTTATTCCAAGCAACCCAATTACCTGCCCTGCCTCACCCATGGCAATGAATTGTCTCGGGCCATCCCTGATTCTTGCCATTGATGGAAACTTGTTGAAACTTTGTGTTTGTAGATCTCCTCCATGGTCACTTCTAATCATCCCAGATGATCTTCTTCTGTAGTAGAAGGTACACATAGTGAACTCTAGTCATAATACTAATGAAGATGTTATTTATTTCCTAAACTAGACTGGAGCTCCACTGTTCCATCCTAATATACAGGATAAAGCACAATGTGTAAATGACAATGTCTGTTCTAAGTCAGTTTTAACAATTTTTTCAGAATAAAACATGGTGCTGTCTACGCTGCCTAATGGTAAATACGACCCTGATTATAACATCACAGATTCCATTAGATACAGTTTATTGCACATTAAACCTAGTAATAAACTTTGCTTATAAAACAGCATAAACGTAGTTTTTAATTCTGTCACTTCATGCATTCAACATGAATATTACAGATAACAATTTGCATGCTCTGTCTATAGTGGCTACATATTTTCTTTAATATGTTAAAGAATAACATATAAACATTATTTTTTTTTTTTTTTAAATAGAGCAATTATGGGCATTATATTATTATTATTATTATTATTATTATATATATAAAACATTATTAAAACCACATAACAAATAAAATCTCAATCCCTCTCAATCTAACCAGCCTTAATATACAATCTTCCCCTCTCTATATTCTCTGCTGTCCCTTATATAATACCCTTCAAATGTCCACATGTCATCCCCAATCCTTCTCTATCTTATCTTACTCCTCTTTATTTTCTGTCTCTAACCTATCTTGTCAACGCTCTATTTTATTCTTATGAGTCTATTCACATAAAAAGCATAATCTAAACAGAAAAATATCAAGAGTGCACTCAGTGAGGTCACCTTTATTTTCTATTAAGACTAAAATATTTTCCTTTTTTATATTAGATAAGTGTCATTTCTACAGTGACCAGCAGAGGTCATAAGAAGATAAGCATTTTATAAAATGGAGCCATATATACTAAATATACTTCCATGTGCTGGAGTGCATGTGACTCAGGATCAGGGGCATATTTAGGTTTTCTGCTTCATACTCCACAATTCTGTGATCCCACAAAATCCAGTGCACTGGTAACTGGAGGAAGCCTGCTGCCACCTGTCATAGGCCTGGACCTCCTTGACCTAAACAGAAATAAACCACTGTTCAACATGTTATTTAATATTAACAGTAGAGTCAAACTTCCCATTTCCCATTTATTTAAATAACTCTGCCTCTTGATCATTTCCCAGCCTCTCTGTAAGGATTATGTCCCCCATGTCTATCCTGGGGTTAGTTCAGAATAGGTAGGGGGTTCAGTTGTGTGCTGCCCTGAAGGGACAGGAGGAACCATCACTAACTCTAGACACTTGGGATCAAGCACAATAAATAGTAAACGTTCCCAAATCATGGTCTGTACCAGGATGAACAGTCATTTGTGAGCTTTATGTAGGTGATATTACAAAAATATTAAATAAAATGAATAAACCTATGTAAAAACTAATATATACTTATAATAGAGAACAGATACTAGAGAAACTACAAACTAGATTTTATATTATTTACAGTAAGTACAAATATTACTGCACAGCTCACACAATGGAAACAAATGCTGAAAAATCATTATATGGTCAAACAAAATTCTCAGCATTATTGAAGTAATCTGCCAAGACCACCAGTGGTCCTTGAAAATAATGGTTTAGAAAACAGTGGCATACATTGACACTCCCACTACAGAGATATTATACAGTATCCTTCGCACTAGGCTGCTGGAATATAATTGTAGCCTATATTCCATTGGAAACCTTGCAAGTCTATCCAAATGATTCCCCACCAGTTAAGGACTTTAGTGCATTCTTACCAGGGTAACTATACCCTATGGTTAAAGTGGGTGGCCGTCCAGGGCTCCAACGTACCAAGGGGGTCATCAAAGGTGTAAAATGTTGCACCAAACTTGTGCTTTAGGTCAAAACTGAATGCCCTATTCTGTAGCAACCATGCGTAAGTTCTATTTTAATTTTGAATTTACATATTTATTTAATTTCGGAGAGTATCACATTGTTGAAGATCTCTTTCATGGTCATTTCTAATCATTCCAGATGATTGTCTCTGTAGGAGTAGGTACACATTGCTAACTCTAGTGTTTTCATAATCCTAATGAAGGTATTATTTATTTAATAAACTAGCCTGGAACTCCACCCTTCCCTCCTAATATACATGGACTCACCCTAACTTATATAAGTCCTGACCATTTCCTCCTACAAACTGGGGAATGCTATGGTGTCATCAGAACCAGTTTACCCCTCCTAGGTAGCGGTTATATGGAGACAGTAGGAGTCATAGTAATATGGATAAGGAGCGACAGTAAGAGCTATAAAAAGCCAGTGTATAGAGAAATGTCATGAATTACAGGGAGAGCTTATATGGAGAGCTAGGTGGTGTTCTAAGGGTAGGACAGTTCATCTAAAGACGTATGAGCTATTATGCAATAATATTGTAAGAAACAGAATGAGTTATATGGAGCTGTTAAAATGAGAAACAAAATGTGTTACTAGGTACCGGGTGTAATGTGATGTTGGGTGCCTCTATATATATATATATATATATATATATATATATATATATATATATATATCTCACATATATAGTTGTGAGCATGCGAGTTGTTGCTAACGCTTGCGGGCTCGAAGCGAGGGCAGTGGGCGAGGGCCTCAGTTGATGACAGCAACTGCGACCCTCGCAAACTTAACGTCGCAACGCAAACAACACGCATAACACACATTACGACCTCGCAACACTCGGACGCAACTCGCGAACATTACAAAATTCAAAACACAATACATACACACAGCACATACATAAATAGCTTACCTACAGCAAGAGGTAGCATCCAGGACCTCAAAAAATGAAACTTACACCTTCATTTCACTCAAAATAAAAGAGTTTAGACACTAAAAAATGTCATAAGCGACAGAAAAAATGGTTGCCGAACAAAATGAAAACGAGGCTACACACGCAAACACCATACGAGACACGTTACCAGGCATTACGTCCTCGCAAACATCGGACGCAACACGCCGACATACAAACATTTAAAACACAATAAATACACACAACACACACATAAAAAGCTTACCTACAGCAAGAGGGAGCATCCAGCACCTCAAAAAACCAAGTTACACCTTCATTTAAATACAAATAACACACTTTAGACACTAATAAAATCGCTAAGCGAGAGAAAAAATGGCCGACGAACAAAACGAAAATGAGGCTGCAGCACTCTCAACACGTAAAACACCACAAGAAACTCGCAAAACACCACAAGAAACTCGCAAAACACCACAAAGCACCTAAGGATAATCCGCTAAGACGCATACCACAGATAACCCGCCATTTTACGCCAATTCGGAAGTACACCACTACGCTAACGGTTTCGTCTCGCGCACGCACAGTATTACACTGCACACATTCAGCACGCTTACACAGCAGCTCCACACCACTAATGCTGCAGCAACATCAAAACAGATTGTCAGCTCTTCAACACAATGCTTCACAATAGGTAAAGTATATTCATTTATTAATGTATTATATATGTCATTATTACACACCAAACAGCATTAGCTACCTTACAATTTCATTGCCGTCATTTTTTGACGGGCAATTCGCTAGTATATTTATATATATATATAAAATAAACATGATTATGATTTAATATTTTCATTTTTAGTCAGATATTATTTCCAGTTGTTATGAAGCAGATAAATATAGACCCAATTATAACTTGTTTTTTGTACCCTCTGGGCTAAAGTTAATTAATAACAAGTATGAGCTTTTTTTCCCAGTGGAAAAAAAAAAACATTTCCTCTAATAACATAAATATTATTAGAATAAGGAAAGACTGGCAATTCATGTATCACATGTAACCCTTCCTTTACCACTTAGATACTAAAACTGTTATCTGTGCCTTCCATATGTCCATATAATTAATTGCAGCTGCCATACAACTGCTGCTATATCTATATATCTCTCCATATACTTATAACTCCAACTAAAACTATTTCTCCATCTAGCACATCCTCTGGATCTCCTCTTATATCTCCATATAACAGCTATCTAAAAAGCATTCTACTGCTCCATGTAACCTTTCATTATAAAGCCTCCTACCCCTCCATATAACTTCTCTTTATAAATCCTTCCATTGCTCCATATAAACTATCATTATAACTCCTCATATCTCCATAAAACCTCTCCATATACTCTCTCGGTATAATTCATTCTGCCTCTCCATGTAACAGCTCTCTTTAAAGGGCCACTGCAGTTCAAGAAAAAACAGCTTGTTTGTCAAGTATGTACCAAAATATCAATATTAGCAGCTGTGGACATAGAACATTTTGGGGGGAAATCTTAATTTTTGAAGATTGTTTATAAGTACAGGAATCCATTTTGTGTTTGTTTGTGAGCTGAATCAGGAGTGTGTTGTTTTAGCTATCAGAGAACAGAGGGGACAGGAAGGAGGGAACCGGGAGCCATGGTTAAGATGACTGGTTAAGACTGAAACAGACACTGTCACTGAAGCAGACCACTTGCATCATTCACTGCACTCATAGATCTCCAGAAATGTATACTCTCCTCTCACACACACAACATCCAACAATGTATTATGGATCTCGCCAGGGTCCTGCAGAGACATAATTTTATAATTAAGAATTAGACATATGACTTGTTTTCCTGTTTAATTATGCTCTGAGTCAGACTTAAAGTTTTCAAACAAATATTTTGGTTTTCCTATGTGCGACCCCTCTCTATAAGTCCTCTGCAAATTACCTCCCTATAACACCTACCTCTCCATATAATCCTCTGGTCTCCCCATATACCCTCTCCCTGTATTTTTTCCCTTTGTTTAAAACACTTATGGGTGTAGGAACTGGGGGGGGGGATGAAGTGGACAAATCCCCCCCAGATTTCACACTGTGTGTATGTATGCGTATAGAAGCTGTTAAGTGTTCTGTGTATCAAGTGAGCTGTATTTCCCCCAGAATTATTTTGGTTCCTACACCTCTGCAAACAGTAATAATAAAGCTGACTTGTACAAACAATTAAAATCTATCTGCATCACATAGGGCCTCATTCAATTGCGATTTGGCCAATTGAATAGGGCTCTATATAAGCACATAGCATATTATTTTTACAGAAGTTTTTAGTTAGTGATGACCTTGCTTTTGGATAGAAGTTCACAAACTAAAAACTTCTGTAAAAAAATGCTCTGTGCTTATATAGAGCCCTATTTAATTGACCAAATCGCAATTGGATGAGGCCCATAGTTATTTTTAAAACTAAAGCCCCAGAAGATATTTTATCATGGTCACTGTTTATATTCAGGATAATCCAGTGTCTATACCAATGTGTGTTAGTTGACTCTCTTCACCTCCACCCACTGGGAGGATGACTTACAAATCTGAATTAGTAAATAAAGATAATTGTGGACTCTGCACTGCAAGGTGTCACGTATTTTATATAGTGACACATCTTTCATTGCTACTCCTCAGCTCATGATTGAATACAGAAGCACATGCCGTACTAAAATAGTCCAACCACAAACACCTCTGCTTCCTGATCATGAAGTACACAGGAGGCTGCAGCCAGCCAGTGTTTACATTTGATCTCCTATTTTGTTTTAAATATAACCTCAAAAACACACTCATAGTCACATTTCTGCAAACAACAGAATTGCGGGTGTACATTTAAAGTAAGACAAGTTGGAATTTTCTCTATTAACTTGGAAACTGTTTTTTATTGTATATGTGGGTTGCAATGATAAATGAGTTCATGGCCTAAAATCACAGAGTCATATTATCAAAGGCACATGGGAATTTTTGTTGTTGATGTTGCATCAGAAAGAGTATATTTGATAATGTGTCGCAGTGTGATTTATGTCGCAAGTGACGGTCTCAGAGCATAAAACCTTATTCAAAGGTTTAACTGCTTTTGGGGGCTCGTCCTCTGACAGCCAATGAGATCTGCAGACTAAAGTATGCTCTCTGCACTACCTGTTATGTTCAATGAACAGGTTTTACTTAATATTTTTTCCATGGTAAAAACAACTTTCGTGATGCTCTTTTAAAGGTTTGAAAAGAAAAACAGTTGCGGTCCATGTGCTTTTAAAGGTATAGCTACCTGTTTTTACGTTTCTTTAATCTAACACGTGCTGCTCATATCAGACACACACATTACATTGAGTCACTCTATACACATACAGATTTATTTTATTTAAAAGTAAAACTTGTTTTCCACACTCCCAGAGCTGCTTACATAGGCACAGTGTTCCTACCAATGGAAACACTGCATTAAAATATGGATTTTAAGCCTTTACAAACCTTCAAGCCAGCAGCAGCTCAATGCAGAGATCTACAGATCAGTGTGTTGATCCTCCTGTTTCCTTCCACAGCGGGACTACACATCCCATGATTCCTTCCTGCACAAACTGCCATCACTGATTGTTACATTGTATTCAAATGTATAGCTGCCTGTGATTGGCCAAAACGAATGATGAATGTTATGCTAATTTTAGCAGAGATATCCAGCTGCTTGAAAACGCAAGATTTAGCAAACATCAAGGTGAGTTTGTTAATGTTTATTTTGGTATTTTTTCATGCAAAAAAATGTTTTCATACACTACTGAATCTCCTCTATCAGAAGCATTCATAATCCAGGAAACTTAGATATGCCTTTAATATCTACAATTGAAGAACTCTGCAATAGAGAGCAGACCCTTTAGGTGAGCCTCCCTATTGCAATCAACCCTACTTTACACTGAAGGTGTGTGACTTCCCTAATAAGCAGGGTAGTGATAGCAGTAAAAAGATTAAAAATGCCACTGTAGTGGTCATACAATAGGGTTTATTTGTTTAGTTCATTAATGACAAGTTTTAAAAACTACATAGATTTTTCTTCTTCAAACACTTTTATTGCTAATTTGTAAAATTAGCATTGTAGCTTCCAGCAGATGTACTTCTCTCCATCCCGTTTTAGATGTCGGGGGTGAAAGAGGATCTGCACAGAAGGCTGACCTAAATTTTGACTGAACGGTGTAGGATTGCCTGCAATAGCCAGTCGGCAGATAAATAACGTTATCAGGACAACAGATAAAGATAGTCCCGCTAATTAGATTCTACCCACAACCCCCCGGAGAACACCATATCTGCTGAAGTACATATTAAACTTTACATGTAAGGTTTAAATCTACATTGTTTCTTTATTTTAGTATGGATCAAAGGAGATCATGATAAATGTGTTACTATGCTAAATGTGCCAGTACTTTTTTTTTTAATAAACAAAACAGGAAGTACTACACCTACATAATGGAAAATACACATATTTCAAATATTCACAAAAACACAGAAACAAAGAACCATCAAAAGATATCTACAAATGGTGGTTAGCCCTATCAAGAGCAGAACCTCATTTTTAAAGAAGCACTGTAGTTCAAGAAAAAAGGCATCTGTTTGTGAAGTATGTAACCAACTAACCACATTAGCAGCTGTGTAAGTTATGGATATAAAAATATTTTGTGTTTGTTTCATCACTTTGTGAGAGCTGGATCATGGGTGTGTTTATTTATTTATCTTTCAGAGAAAGGACCATGGAGAAGTCCTGCTTTGTTAGATCATTAGGAGCACATTTGAGGCTCCTCTTTTGTCTCTATTTGTAAAGGAATTTCAAGCCCGTAGACATTAAACAATCTACAGTGTTGTCAGACATCGGGTATACATGGAAGGTGTGTGTGTTGTTCAGTCGCACCCGACTCTCCGTGATCTCATGGACCCCAACACACCATGCTGGTCCGCTTGGTATTCATTGCAGAGTGCATTGCCAGTTCCTTCTCGAGTGGGCCACGCATACAGTATTCCTAGGTAGTCTCTCATCCAAGGACTGACTAGGTCACAGCGGTGAAAATACTGAATCCTAACCACTGGACC
Organism: Discoglossus pictus; assembly: GCA_027410445.1. Classification (NCBI taxonomy): domain Eukaryota; kingdom Metazoa; phylum Chordata; class Amphibia; order Anura; family Alytidae; genus Discoglossus; species Discoglossus pictus. The sequence goes on from CM050164.1 coordinate 203,433,106, forward strand.
ACCAGGGAACCCATAATGAAAGGCTCTATGTAGTCATTTGAATATTTAAGCTTGATAATGGATACATTTTTTTTTAAAAACACAGCCTTTCCATTTTTATATTTAATAGCAAATTACTCTTTTAGTTCAGGCATCCATTTTATGTAAGCTGATTGTGTCTGCTACGTCCTCCTTGTAAACTAATGAGCTTTCAATTATTTATGCTGAAAGCTATGGTACGTATAGGTGCTGCATTCCCATTTTGTAGACAAAACTTCCTGTGCAATCAATGTCTCTAACCTGTGAGGAAGTTGATTACAGGAAACCAAAAATGATTTCTGGTAAGCACAAATGCATAAAAGGTAATGTATTACAGGCTTATTATTTTAATTTCCATTCTAAAAAAATTTAGCCTATTTTCTACTGTAGTTCTTCAAAATAATTTATTTTAAAGATACATTTTTCCTTCTTGGAACTGATAGCAAACCTTTTCTTTAACTTTTCCCCCATAATGAAAGCAAATTCCAACTCTCTAATTCTGTGTGTTTGTGTGTGACATCATGGACAGTAACAGGGTATGGCGTCAGGGTGTTGTCACCTCTTGGTACCCGGACTGGAATTGAACTCAGGTCGCAGCGGTAAAATCCTAACAACTGGACCACCAGGGAACCCCTCTAATTGTAGCCAAATGTATACAAGTATTTTCAACTAGTATTACAATACAAATAATCCTCAGATACATATTACATCATTATAATTGTAGTATAATATGAGTTTAGAAGGGTAATATTTTTATCTTACTGCTTGTGTTATAGTACAAATTAGTTCATATGTGGCAAATATATTTAGACAATATGTGTTTGCATATTTTTGTATGTGACAGCCATAGAAACATGGTGGAGAATTAGAGACAGCTTTGTCACTCATCTATCATCAAAATAAGGCAATTTTAGTAATTATAATTAGGATCACCATACTGCAAATCTTAATGGATGTAACCCATGCAATTAGTATTATAAATGTGCAATGTGTTATCAGACATGTTATAAAAATATTGTTTAAATGCTGTTTATATAAAAGGGCCACTGTATATTAGCAAAAACGTCATGTCTGTGATGTATGCAACAAACATTAGCAGCTGTGTAAACCATGGCCCCCTTTTAGATTGCTACCTTGTTGTGGTGAAGGGGCTTGTGTACCTCAGTGAAGCTGTGAGCTATACCATGTAGGGTCACCCAAGATGTACAGGTCATAGAAAAGAGGTCAGACAAATAACAGTCCACTGGAGAAGGAACTGGCAACCCACTCCAGTATCTTGCCAAGAAAACCTTATGGATAAGCACAACCAGATACACAGACAGATGTTCCTTGGCGTGATGCGTCTATATGGTCATCAAGAGTCTGACCCAACTAAAGGACTAAACAACAACAACAAGTCATAGGCATAAAAGTATTAACATAGAAAATCTTAATTTTAGCAGAATCTGCAAGTGCATACAAGCTGCCATAATAGTTGTACTTCCTTTCTAAGACAAGAGGGGGTGGTTACACAGCGTGGAAAGCAAGGCTTGCAAGTATACTCTCAAGCTGCCTCTACTGAACCTATGGGAGGGATGGAGAAGATGGCCTGTACTGAAATATTATCTAATCCCCCAATCAGTTAACAATCTCCTTCTCTCCTCCCACGCTTGAATAGATAATAAACATTAATAGAACACTTCCACTCATTGTGCAGGCCGCAGGAAGTATGAAAGATACAAACATGGCATCCTTCAGGCATAAGCAGTGTCCAGTAAAAAAAGAAGTGAAATACAAATATATTTCTGTCCATGTTGTTAATTTGTTGCAAAGTTCACAAACATTTGACATTTTTCACTGAAGTGGTCCTTGTAGCCATGTAGTTCAGGAATTGGCATTTGTAAATGTTTCTTAGCTGCTTTCTTAAATGTAATAGTGACGGTTATTTTCGTTTGTGATGTAATGTTGCAGAGTATCCTTTACTGGGTTATACAGGAGTCTTTAAGTGTTGCACTGTAATAACTGGATGACGAAACTTCCTCTTTAAACACATATACATGATTTATAAAAACTGCCTACTGCAAGGAGGAATAATGAGAGCACATTGTCACTGACAACACACATTTCCTGCAATTTAAAGTCAGTGCAAAAATTAAAATGTGAACACAACATAATTGTCCCTATACGCTGAAGGTGAGTGGAACAGTACACATGGTGTGCATATGTGCAAACAAAGCCATGACAAATCCTTAATAAACTGTATTGCCCAGTTTCTGTTATACATTTTAAAGGTACCCTGTCATCCTAACTGAAAATTGGTTTTATCTTAAAGAACGTGAAAAATGGCTTGAAATCAGTGGTGTATTTAGGTTTTGTGCTGCCCTAGGTCTACTGGGTTCATATAACCCTCCTTCCACACACACACAAGTTTTAAGTCAGAATTCAAATATTTGGATCTTTCCTGTTTTCTTCGGTGGCGCGGCCGAGATTTTCTTGTATTTCTAGTTCGTGTAAAGTTTATAATCTGTCACTACCCTAAACCTATCCCCCAACATCTAACTCCTAATTCTAACCGTTACTCTAGGAAATTGAAGAAAATCTCGGCTGCGCCACCTAGAAAATAGGAAAGGTCCAAATATTTCAATTGTTTCCTTTAAAAAAGGAAAGTTCAAAAACAGTAGTTTGAGGGGAGGGTTATCCTATGAAGCCTTACTCTTCTATTCAGTCCTATGGTTAAATGTGCTATTTGAAGAGGCCGTTTTCAACAAAACTCAATAAAGATCATGTACAAGCGTACATGTTCTCCTGGGAATTTAATCGTAATGGAAACAAAGACAATATGTCTGCCACCATTAAAGCAAAACTGAACATTTATTTTAAAGTTTGTGGGTAGTTTTTGCATATTATCAAGTTAAGATCTTCAAAAGAGGATACTTCAGTGGTGCTTTAATATGCCATTCTGAGTCTTGCACATCACTCCCTAAGTGTCTGTGACCTCAATTTAAAAGGAATATCCTGCTTGGGAAGTCCCTGATTACATATGTACAGTAATTACTGCATTATGTAAACGACCTCCTCACAAACATGGTTGCCATGCAATCTGGTGAAGTAAACTGCACCAGTATCAACACGTCCTCTGACTGAATGCCAGATTGGTGTTCACATTTTAATGCAAAATATATCCACGATTTAGATTGTTGTACCCTTTTTTTTTATTTTATTTCCCTATAATATAGGTGATTGGGATTATCATCACTGATAATGATGATCTGTTTATGTAAGAGATTTAAGGTGCATTTCTAGGTCAGTGCTAAGTAGGATCTATTTATATTACCTCAGAGTGATTGTACACGTGCTAAGCTGCACTTAACTTTATCAGGTGTTATAACCTATAATGTTACTGAAAAAGTTGGAGCTTTATAAATTAAATTAATTATCATAAAAATAATAAAATTTTATACTATCCTATATAATATATTATAGTAAATAAATATATTATACATTATAGAAAATATATAGCAAGGACTAACTATATCTTGCTGCTGAGCTACAGAAATTATATTAAAAGCTGCAACCATGCAATTACGAGAGATCTATATAAAACATGGAAGCACTTCCCAGAACTCCTTGCTGCAGTGGAAGAAATTGCTAGTCTTGGGAGTTTGTGTTGGAAGCAGATTTTATAACAAGTTTTGGGCATGTGGGTATGAAGTAACTTGTTTATGTGTATACCCATTATATATTACATAATGTTTATGTAAAGGTTAAATTTCTATACTTTAGTGTACAAAGTCATAATTTGTTAATTTGTGAAGTGTTGAGCTTCGTAGACAGTTTTTTAATAAAGTAACATAGCATACGGTTATATATTTATAACTCAGTGGAGGTAGTCTTTTTGGATTTTGCAAAGGCTTTTGATACAGTGCCACATGGGAGACTGTTGAGTAAACTAAGGGATGCAAGAATTGCAGTAAATATCTGCTCAAAGATTGAGAGCTGGCTAAAAGTCAGGAAGCAAAGGGTTATTGCAAATTGAACATACTCAGATTGGACTAATGTGGTAAGTGGGGTTCCTCAGGGTTCAGTATTAGGTCCTCTCCTTTTTAACATATTTATTAATGATTTAGGATTGGAAAGTATTGTCTCCATTTTTGCTGACGACACTAAATTGTGCAAGGTAATTAAATCAGATAATGATGTACTTTCCCTCCAAAGGGATTTACATAAAATTGAGGAATGGACATCTAAATGGCATATAAGATTTAATACGAATAAATGTAAAGTTATGCATCTGGAAAGAAAAAATAGTCATGCAATTTATAATCTTAATGGAGCAAATCTAGGGGTATCAGATATTGAAAGGGATTTGGGAGTGCTTGTGGACAACCACCTACGTAACAGTTCTCAATGCCAAGCAGCAGCTGCAAAGGCAAATAAAATATTAGCATGCATTAAGAAGGGAATAGAAGCCAGGGAAGCAAATATAATTCTGCCACTATACAAATCCCTAGTACGCCCTAATTTGGAATATGGAGTACAATTTTGGGCACCACTTCATAAAAAGGACATTTTAGAGCTGGAAAAGGTGCAGAGAAGGGCAACAAAACTAATAAGGGGAATGGAGGGGCTAAGTTATGAAGAAAGACTAACCAAATTAAGCTTATTTTTTCTAGAAAAAAGGCATCTAAGAGGAGATATGATTACCTTATATAAATACATCCAGGGTCAGTATAAAGATTTGTCAAGTGAGCTTTTTTGTGTCAAGAGATTTCCAACTGACTCAAGAACATCATTTGAGGTTAGAAGTAAAAAGATTCCACCTTAAGGAAAGAAAAAGGTTCTTTACAGTAAGGGCGATTAATCTGTGGAATTATCTACCAAAGGAGGTGGTAATAGTTGATTTGACAGATCATTTTAAAAGGGGACTGGATTTATTTCTAATGAAAAAGGGCATTCAGGGTTATCCTTGATAATTAGAGATAGAGTATTGATCCAGGGAGGAATCCGATTGCCAGTATCTGGGGTCAGGAAGGATTTTTTTTTCCTTTGAGACAATTGGCAAAGTTTCACTTAGGGTTTCTTTTCTGTTTACCTTCCTCTGGATTCAATTAATTAACAACTAATCTGCATATTGCAGATCAGAGGAGATCTTAAAAGGTTGAACTTGATGGACTGAAAGTCTTTTTTCAACCTCAACTACTATGTAACTATATATATATATATATATATATATATATATATATATATATATATATATATATATATATATATATATATATATATATTTCTATACATCTATCTATATCTAAATCTCTCTCTCTGTGTATGTGTATATATATATATATATATATATATAGATACATCGTTTTGGACAGACACCCCACACAGCTGTATTCAGAGACAAGCACACACACATCCATATCTGTGTAATACCAGCTTTTTAAGTCTGCACAAGGCCCATTCTGTTATCAGCAAACAGTTACCCATCTGTTATAAAACCAAACCTCCTCCACCCTATTAAAGGCTACCAATCGGACATAATGCTGTAGAGTGCTCGCTCACACCAAACAATAGGGAGCTTTTTAAGAGCTATTCATGAAATCCTGCTTTTGGGATGAAAGAGCATTATGTGTGTGTCCCAGATATCATAAAGGGTCATTATTACTCGTGTCCTTTTGATTCCTGTTGCATCACTTAAGAAAGGCGTCTCTGACTTGTAAGAGGATCTCTCTTTTGAAGTTTATAAAGCTGATTTGTGTAAGAGAGTAACCTATAAAAAATTCAGGCAGATGGCATATAAGAGAGGAAGAGAGGAATCTTATAGAAGCCTATAGAGGCAGCTGGTGTAGAAGAGAAGAATCCTATGGAAATATATAGAGGCAGTTGTGTATAAAAAAGCTACAGAAGAGTAAAGGCGCCCGTTGTGTAAGAGAAGAATCCAATATATGGAGTACTTTGGTATATAAGAGTAGGGTGCTATAGAAGTGTAAAGAGGGAAATGATGTTCTGTTTATATACAGTATTTATATACAGTATTTATACAGTATTTATATACAGTATATACATTTGCAGTGTATAACATTCCTTAATGGTCTAACAGTTGATAAAGGGAGATAACACCACTCAATAGCTCGTCTATTAATATATATGGTTAGTAAATTGAAAAATATGTGATATAATATAGTAATACTCAGTAACTGTATGACTCAGTAGCTGGACTAAAACAGATTATATGAGAAAAAGTCATAGGGGGGAAAAAAGAAAAAGATATTCACGTACTCAAAATTCTTTCTTGTAAGAGATAATCCAGACTATCAAGTAGGTCATGGGAGCAGTCATTCTCACATTGGGAGCAGCTATGAATAGGCATAGCTTGAGCAGGCATTCAAGATGTTTCTACCTCTTGCTTCCTCATTCTATGTGGCTTGAATGTTTGAAAACTGTAAACATTTTGGTTTATGTACATTAAAGGAACATGGAACACAACTATTTTTGTTTCAGGCATTTAAAAGAGCATGTTATAAATGTTACAAAAGTTGTTTTAACATGAAAAGGTATTAAGTAAAACATGTTTAAACTATCTGGAAATGCACCGTAGTTTGATCTGTAGATCTCATTTGCTGGCAGAGGGCAAGCCCCCAAGAGCAGTTGAACTTCTGAATAACATTTTGTGAGCTGAGATCTTTATTTGAAATACACACTGTCACATATTATCAAATGCTACAATGATACAACAAAATAAATGTTTCCCATGTCCCATTAAGATTAATAATTTGCTTCCTGAAATTTTAAAATAATTAATTTTATTTTAGTGAATGAGATGTTATTTTAAACAAAAGCAACATGTGTATCACTTAATAAATGTTAATATAAAACTCAAAATATATTATATATCATTATTTAATAATGTCATTAATTTATAATAATTAATATTATTATAAAATCAGAATCTCAATTAGCCCTAGGTGTCACCCTGATGTCATGGTACACTTACATTAGATGATGTTGGGTAGGTCATAGCACTTCGATATAGCCTTATATGAGGTATGCATCCTATTAGTCAATCTCTCTCCCCAACTTCCGTCACTCCCCCAGATTACTCTCTCTCCCAATGTGGCTCTTACTCTTACTCAGTCCGTTGTCTCCCCTTGTCTCTCCATGTTACCACTCTCCCTACCCAGCACATTTCTTGATCACAAAGGGGCGAAAGGAGAAGCAAGGATGACAGATCTTTTGATCTATGTCCACACTCCTCTGACCTCAGGATGTAAGAAGTCCATGAGCCCCGTTTATGATATCCCTCCTTTCTTAGCCTCCAGTACGGTGGTGATAATGTTTCACTTTACATACGTTAGATTGTGCATGTGATGTCTGGATATTATTATTAGTATTAATATAATTCATTTATACCTCTCCAACATACTCTTTAGTACTAGACAAGGGTTAAGTACAAGGTAAACCAATATTAACACATTGCCAAAGAATGGAGCGCCCTGTCTATGAGCTTAAAATCAAACATACATAGTGCTTTTACCTAAGATTAAAAACTCACAAATTTACAAACTAAAGTGTTTGGGTGCGATACAGGAGGGTGATAGATGGCAGTGTGTAAAGTAATAGTCTCAAGCTAGTGCAGGTGGTTGTGTTGCACTGTAGATTGTGGGTGTGAGCGATAATATGCTGTAGTGTATGCAATTGTGCATATTAAGGCTTTTTTGCATATTTAAGAACAGTTAAAGTTTAGAAAAGTATTTAAGGAAAACTATCACCCAACAGGAGTACAAAAACTATACATTGTACAAGACTTTATTCTGTACTGTAAAAAATGATTTTGTGTGGCTAAATATGCTAATTTGTGGCTCAGAGTACTTAATAAGGTGGGGAAAATGGTTCTAACTGAATGACAACATTGGGGTAATTGTTTTCACCATGCAGAATGACAAATAGCTTAAAAGAACAACTTGTTTTGGGGTGACAGAGTTATTTTAAAGTTGACTTAATGCAGTGCAAGTTCTTGAGTTTTTAACATGTTTATAATTTTGTTAGAAAGTGTATGTGAGAAGCTTATTTTGTGCCCTACAGATCACTGCAGACAAAACAAAGGGCCTGATTGTCTGTGGAGTGTCACATGGGAACAAGAACATCAGGTGTACAGTGTGGACACAAAGGGGAGTCTGTGAGCTCATTTATCCCAGAACGGGAGCTGAAGGTCACAAGATACAGGAAGGAAATTGAACCGAGAGGGGGAGAATATCATCATAACAATATATCTATTTATTGCTATTTCCATTTAGCTCTACAGCACTGACATAGTGCTCAGAGCAAGGTGAAACAAATATATACAATTAAATGACCTATAGTGCGAATGAGTCAAAACAGAAAAAGTGATCTGTCTGTCTGACATAGATGGAACAGTCATATTAATAGGCTAGTACAGTTTGTACAGGAATCACCAATCCACGTTTCCTGTACTTCCTGGAGCCTTGAAGTGGGAAACAGCTATACATAAAAACATAGATGTTGACAGCAGATAAGAACCCATGCAGCCTGTAAGCAGGCATTTGTAACTACAGCTATATGCCTATGATAGGCTTGGTGTCCAGATCTGAAACAAAATGGGAGTTGATGTGATAATAAAATCTTTTACATACAATATACAAATGCACACATATTAAAATGTATTTATTTAAAAGAAAGTTGACTTTTGAATGCAGTGAGGCTTTACATAGATAGAAGACAAATCATTTTGCACATATCCCTGAGCCCCTTTCTTGTGTTGCTAGCTGTCAAAGCTGATCGAGCTACCCTGAGTTATTAGGAAGTACAATCAGGCCTGAGACCAACCACAACAGTACTGCAAGCATGGAGTGCGGTCATTACAGGCTATTGCATTGTTTCAAAAAGTATAGCTTCACTGAGAAACCACATTATTTGTTTAATGTGAACTATATTAATGCAAATATATACATCTTAAAACACAAAGACTAGTATAATTTACAGACTGTAAAACTAGTTTCAGGCACAAAAGTGATATCATTTTTAAAAAAGTGATGCACACAAGATGAGGGGCTACATTGCAATTCTGTTATGGGCCTCTCTTCCCATGACATGACTTGCTACACAAAATGTAATAATTGTAATAAATAAAATGTCAAATATATAAATAAAACATAATTTTTTTAATACAACCAAAACTAAATGTAACATGGATAAATTAAAAGAAAAAAAAACAACACACATAACTTGTAAGTCCCAAGGAGCATAGGCATGAGATTTGATGGTATTCTGGAAAGCTATATACTAGTACAGGAGTAGGCAAGTTTAGTGTTGGAGAGCCACACATGGACCGGATTTGAGGAAATACCTGCTGCGTATAGGCTATACTATTGCCTATTCAATCATCCTGACTGATTTACCTGTGCACAGAAAGGAAAACCTGAAATCCAGTCCAAGACCGAACTTGCCTGCCTCTGGGTTAATACCTTATATGCACATATGTACTTATTCGCAGCTATAGATACTGGTGGATTTACAGACAAATATTATACTTACTAATGGTCACATATCAGATGATATTATGGCCATTATATAGGGCAATAATGAAATGATACTTTAAAGAATTCACATTTCTCTTTGTGATTATATTTTATATTTGTTTGTTTGGATATATTTTAATTATATGTTATTAATGTAAAAGGTCAGACTTGAGCAAAAATACCAAGCAAGTTTCCCCTGAGGAGGAAACACAAGATCCCAGACGTGTGTTTCAGCTTTTTGGTAATGATTTTCATGATATCACTTCTGATGTTATTATAATGCAGGAAGGAGTTGAGCAGTTTTAGTAGATGACAAATAAGGAAATAATATAGCATGGTTAAAACCCTTATCTTACTCAATGTTTATTATAGATGTACATTTCTGTGATGATACCTGCACATTTCATGTACATAAACTAAGAAAAGATTTGATAAAATAATTTCCTCATTCATATCATCTTTGTTCTTGGCCTGCTCTTCCTTGTCATGATGTCATACCATGCCATGTTTCTGGAGGAGGTGCACACTTATGTCCATATTCGATTGCAAGCCCACAGTTGCCTTTATACTGGCCGTAAGTCTACGAGCTTGAAACTTGCACCAGTTACAGAGAGATTCAGTTGATCAAGCCCGCAGCTACCTGGCTAAAAGCCTAAACCGTAAACCATGCAATCGAAAGTAGCATTTCAGAGCATGATCATGATCAATTAAAAAAAGGCGTTAACTACAGATTTAGAAACAGCCAATAATAAACGAGACTGTCATCATGACGTCAGTAAAACATGGAGGTTAAACGTCAATCAATTCGAGTTTAGAAGTCCGATATGTCATCGGACTCACAATTCGGCAATGTACAAAATAATAAAAATGAATGACGATACTGTTTTAGTCCATGTGGCTGGCCTGATGTATTAACTCCTTGATTCCCACAATTGATATATCACAGAAATGAAAAGTAAAAAATATTATTTTTGAATGCGGATTCGCGAGCTTGAGTTATTAGGAAGTACAATCAGGCCTGAGACCAACCACAACAGTACTGCAAGCATGGAGTCACTACAGGCTCTTGCATTGTTTCAAAAAGTATAGCATCACCGAGAAACCACATTATTTGTTTAATGTGAACTAAAATAATGCAAATATATACATCTTAAAACACAAAGACTAATATACTGTAATTTACAGACTGTAAAACTAAAGTTTCAGGCACAAAAGTGCTATCATTTTAAAAAAGGGATGCACACAAGATGAGGGGCTACTTTGCAATTCTGATATGGGCCTCTCTTCCCATGACATGACTTGCTACATAAAATGTAATAAATAAAATGTCAAATATATAAATAAAACATAAACTTTTTAATACAACCAAAACTAAATGTAACATGGATAAATTAAAAGAAAAAAAAACACACACACATAACTTGTAAGTCCCAAGGAGCATAGGCATGAGATTTGATGGTATTCTGGAAAGCTATATACTAGTACAGGAGTAGGCAAGTTTAGTGTTGGAGAGCCACACATGGGTAATTTATTCTAAGGTCTTTCATTGCTTTCCCCGTCATTTAAAGTGCAGTATTAATTTTATATTTTCATTTATAGTGCTACGATCAGGTGTTTAGCCCCCTTGTGATCTGGTAGGCGTAGGATTTTCTTCTACATTTGTCATTTACGGGTGTGAAAACAATTGCAGGCTTGTAGCAATTGAATAGCCATTTGCGATTGTAACACTTACAAGCTTGAAAGATCAAAGGCTTAGATGGGTTGGAGTTCCGATTTTGACAACCACAGGGATTTTCAGCCTGTAACCCGCAAATCGTTTGTGGGTAGCTAAAAGACTCCAATTGAATAGCAAATTAGTTTACAGACTCTAGTAACTAACAATTGCTCACTTGAATAGGGGCCTTGGAATGATACCTTCACTTAGATAAAACTCTGTCTAAATGATTTCTTTCCAATAAGACATTGTCCATTTAAGATAGGCATGTCAGAACTGGACCTCGTGCACCTCTGATATAAATCTGGCCCTGGCGATATGCTGCTCTCAGCTTTAACATCTTCCTACTCCTATTCAGCGTGTGCAAATCTTTAAACCTGTGTAGCTGAAATGCTTGTTGGTTTTGAAGCTGGTTCTTATTTTATTTACACTATACTAAGATACACAGTTTAACATAAAGGTCTTATTATTCATAAGCAAGTAACAAATGTAATGTAACTAAATAAAGAATGCATGCATAGACACACAAGAACAATGAGATTGTGTTCTCTTGGCAGTTTCTCACACGCTCTATTGTCCATCTTGTCACCAGCACCATTTTATGTTTGATTACTGCTACATTTATTATATTATTCTTGGCAAACACAATTTACACTCAGCATTGTAGGAATGTCCTGACACTGCAATGCAGCAAATGAAAACTGACATTTTTTAAAGTAAAGATATTACATCAAATGAGACAAAATTATAATTTTGTATAAAGTAGCATCTGATCATTTTGCTGGCAAATAAATAAATAAGCATTATTCTGCTGTTAAGCTCCTTAAAAGCATCACTGTGTTCATGTATTTAAAAGAAGAAATACAATTCAAACCATGCAAAGTGTTTTTAAAATGGAAAATAAAGCTGTAGGGGGCCTAATACTTTATAAACATTTAGAGCCTTATTAAATTGTGATTAGTAAATTTAAAAGGGCTCTATTTAAGCACAGAACATATTTTTTCACAGAAGTTTTTAGTTAGTGAAGTCCTTGCTTTTGGATAGAAGTTCACTAACTAAAAACTTCTGTAAAAAAATATGTTCTGTGCTTAAATAGAGCCCTTTTTAAATTTACTGAATCACAATTTAATAAGGCTGTTAATATTCCATTGTTTTACTGTGAGATCTGCCATTTATTCTGCTGTTCAGCTTCCTTGAAGTGTGAGGACACTTGGAACACACAGGAAATTTGTATCTTAACAGTGGCAATGTTGCATCTTTAGTTGCCAGTGCATTCATTAGATCTAACACATTACATTTTCAAGCACACAACGTCCAGAGAAAGCAACAGACAGGATCAGATGAAAAAAGAAAATGCATCTGTGCAGTAAAGAATAAACGCATATAAAAACAAAAAATGAAAATGTTTATTTTTGTTGTCCAGTATCAAGTATTAATTTCTATTAATTATATAATTATATTTTTTTCCTAGTTTTTATCCACTTCACATGTTTCTTTTGCATGACCTGATGGGATTCCCGACATCACCCTGGGTGATTCACACTTCATTGCTAGTTTTATTCTCCTGGTTGTTTTTGGTGTTGTTCCCAAATTAGCATGCCTTTCTCTTTGTTATTTTCACATCTACATACTCTCATATGGTATTCCTAATTTAGTAGCATTCTGGGAATTCTTGACGTGCTTGCTCCCGCCCTCTAGCACTTCTTGTAGTCTCTGCGTCTCTTCTTACTGCAAGCTGTTGTCAGTCTCCCAAACCCTATATCTGCTGAAATATCCAGTGCTTGTTTTCTCTTAACGGTGCTCATGCCTCAGTTAGTGACTGTCACAGAGCAGGGACAGCTAGGCCTTTCTCCAGCTTGCTTTTTCCCTTATCAACAAGATCAGGTACCCATAGCATACAAAATCACCATTACTCTCATAACAAAATGACAACCGCTAAATACTAGCTTCTTTAGTACAAGAGCAACTGTTTATTGGACACAAACCAGAAAACTTTATACAAAGAAGGTTTTAACATAAACATAATATACAAACTTCATAAACACACAGGTCTTTAGTAACTTGATCATTCCGTTGTTTCAGGGAAATGTGATGGATTGGGTTATCTCTTTAGGGATCCTCTTGGGCAAACATCTCTCTTGCAATACAATCCACACATATAAATACATATATACACAACTATTGTTTTTCTTTAGTCATTCAGTCATGTCTGACTCTCAGTGACCCTATGGCCCACATCAAGCAAGGCACATCTGGTAGCATGAGACATATACTGGAGTGGCATAACAGTTTATTTTCCAGTGGACCATGATTTATCTGACCTCTCTGTTAAGACCTTTCCATCTTGGGTAACCCTACATGGTATAGCTCACAACTTGCTTGAGGTACATAAGCCCCTCTATCCAGCTCTGTCACCCCCTAACTTTACCCCTGTACCAGGTCTTTCTCCCACTGTGCCCACCCTCTAACCCCAGGTCTCTCTCCCACTGTGCCCACCCTCTAACCCCAGGTCTCTCTCCCACTGTGCCCACCCTCTAACCCCAGGTCTCTCTCCTTAAGGTCTCTCTCCTCCAAGTACTCACAGGCTGCCGCGCAGGTGTGTACTTGGAGGCGGCTGGTGAGTACTTGGAGGAGAGAGACCTTAAAGAGAGAGACCTGGGGTTAGAGGGTGGGCCCAGTGGGAGAGAGACCTGGGGTTAGAGGTTGGGCACAGGGGGTGAGAGAGCTGGGGTTAGAGGGTGGGCACAGCAGGAGAAAGACCTGGTACAGGGGTAAAGTTAGAGGGTTTCAGAGATGGATAGAGGGTGAATGCGCGTATGTGTGGGTGTGCGCATTTCTGGGAGCGCACATCACGTCGCACAGGGCTCCTTCGCCCAAAAGTCAGTGTGCCATCCCAGTACAATGAACCTGTTAGTCTGGAGAATCAGTCAAAAGAGTCCGTAAACCCTTGACTGGCAGTTCATGATAGCGACAAGTCAATCTAAAATAGAGAAGATATAACAATCTATTGTCCAAGAATGAACTTGCACTCCAGTGTTTGGTATAGTAGTATGATTGTATTTTATATGTAAACTCTATGTTTGTTTCTGCTGTAGGGTGGAGTGTGCAGCATGGACCAGTGGAATGAGCTGTAGAGATTGTGAGAATGTGCTGCAGATGCTGAGGTGGTATAAACTGCAGAGTGAATGTTAGAGTTGAAATGAGCTGCATAGACTTGAGGTGGATACTGCTGCAGAGAAAGAGACTTATATGAAACTATATAGCACCCTCTTACATTAATATGTATGAGATTACAAATCCCATTAAGCTTTGCTGCAGAGGCAGAATCCCAAAACGTTTGCTATAATGTTGTAGCTGCCTCTGATAGGTCAAAGCCAATTATGAATGTTATGCTAATTTAGACTGGGTTTTTAGAGGGTGTTTATTCTCAAATCCAACTGCCACTAAACAGAAGAAATGTTGCTCACTTCGGGGTAAGTTTATTAATGTTTATATGGGGATTTGATTTAATGCAAAAAATGTTTTCATACACTACTGATTCTCCTCTATCAGAAGCATTCGTAATCCATGACATTTAAATAAGCCTTTAATATGGATTTTAATATATTGACCAAGTTAATCGTCTGAAAACAATGCCAGGTATTACCAATAAATACCAGTGCAGCTTTACCCCAGGGTGTCACTCTGTAACATTCGACACGCTATTGCAGCTCTAATTGAAACCAAAAACTCCCTAAACAATACCAAACTCCTGGCTAATCTTCAGTCAGCTGTTAGTGAGATTTATTTCTATAGCAGGAAAGGAGCACTTTCTTAAACAAATAAAGTGTCATACATAATATTGTACAGCACACAAGACAATTGAATGAAACCTAATTATACTTACATAAATCAAAAAACTATAGATGGCTGTATTCAAAACTGTATATAATATACTGTTTCTATCTATAAATTATATGAACTTGTAATTTATATGTTTAAATATACATTATGTAAGTAAAATTAGATTTTATTCACAGAAGATTTTTGTGGGCTGAACAGTAATGTGTATTACACTATATTTATTTAAGTGCTGCTTTTCTGCTCGGGGAGTGATTCACAATAACAGCTGTCTGAAGAATCCCCCTGTCATGCTGTAAGTGGACCCTACCCAGATGTGTGGATGACCCCACCGCCAATAGTAACATCATCTTTCCACATCCTATTGGAAGCTCTGCGAAGGAGAATGTGAGTTGGGAAATGGCTACACCTTCCATGAGCAATATGAGGTGCAAATTAAAGGAAAAATTTAATTAAAAATGTTTTAATATATTTTACTAAAATGTTTATAAAAGTAAATAAGGAATCTAAAAAATATTGGGGCCTGCAGAGCACATTGCTGTATTTTGATAATATATTTCCCAGTTTTTGTAATATCAAATTTTGTTTACTTTTACAGAGAAAATATAAAGCTCTTTCATCTGGTTAAAGTATCTCTGGAAATTGGACAATCCTCAAAATGCTAGTCATATTCTGTATCTAGAGTTAACACAGTTTATCTACTTAGTAGGAAATAAAAATAAAACATTCTGGGTACACTTACATTATTAGATTATATAGCCCACACAGCACAGGCAGAGTTCAGTGAAATTAAAGGTGTATCAAAGTTTCCCTATTTTTAATATTAAAATAAACTAATAAGTGTTTGCATGCATATTTAATCAAAATGTTATTAACAAAAGCTCTGCTTTCACTTACTCAAACCTTCCAAGCCGCCCCCCTTAAATTTATTTTAATATTAAAAACAATTAAACTTCCATATACCTTGAAATTGGGTAAATGCATCAGACACTAAATATGTTATGAATACTAGAACGGTTACTAAAATATCCTTCACTTTATACACAGTAAGGATAGAAAAAATATTCTGAGCACACTTGCATGTCTCAGGCAGGCCAGGAGACCTGTTAACCCATAATTTCTCAATGAACAATATTCCCACTGCAACTATGGACCATGGCGAGTCTTTACCTTATGTATTGGCTGAATTTGACAATTATGGAAAGCTTTCAAATGATAAAATCTGAAGGCCCGCTCATAAATTTGCTTCAGCAACTTCTTGAGCATCAAAAGGAATATTATCCGTTCAAATGGTCTCCACAAAGTATTAAATAATTGAGAGTATTTCTCTCTTGCTATGAAACCTTACTCAGTCTAACGTTCACACTTCATTATGTCAAACAAAGCAACAAAGATGCTAAAACCTAAAATGAACTTGAATTGGCAACATAAGCATAATTAAACAAAATGCCCAACCCACAAATGATAAATGCTCTAAAAATCCTATCTATCTCAATTCCTAAATAACCCTTGCTATTCTTCCATATGTAATAAATGCCTTTTTCTGGGTTAACTGAAAACCACAACTTCCACACTTATTCACACTTTAAGCGTGGGGATGTTTACAAGATTTTCAGAAATATTGACTGCCAAACCATAAAGGGGTTTCTGAAACATGGAAAAAGTAAGTTCCTCTACTAATATTTCACCTTTCCAAGGTCCATTAACTACAAAGTCAGTAGCTTTGTCAGTCATTAAGTTTGGTCAGAATCCCTAACTGCTTCCATTATATTACCTTCATAGATCAGCAGCTTTTATCTTATCTGCAAGTACAAATTCCAGGTGGGGCAAAGTCATATCTATTGGACCTTAAAAACAGGCCCATACTATCTTCTTTTAAATCCGAGAAGTCATTTTGGAGGCTTGATTTCCAATTTGAATCCCTGTGCACTAAATCCAATCATACACTTTCTGCAACTTACAAATTATTTTTAAATGTGGCCTCAAAGACTAATGGCATACAGATTGAAGCCAAACCCTTGCTAACCAACAATGGAGAAAAGTGTGGTAAACTCTTTTCAAATCTTCTCTATTTAACAATGCAGTAGAGACAGCCTATAAACTAATGACAAGGTGGTATTAGACACCACATATCCTCAAAACATTTCATCCATCCCACTCTGATAACTTTTGGACATGCCAAGTTAGTTACAATTACAGATTTGGCTCCTGTTTCTGGAGGTAATCAACACCCATATTCAAAAGTTTACGAGTCTAGAAATACCCTTAGACCAAATATTTTAATAGATGGTCTGAGCAGTGGCGGAGCTAGAGAATCGGGGGCCCTGGTGCAAAAACAAAATTGGGGCCCTCTCTCTAAGGGTGGGGGCTGTATTTTATTTTTTTGCACTGGGCCCCCAACTTGGTAACAACTCACTGAGTGCCCCTCCCAAAGACTTCTTCCCCTAGTTCCCATCCCTATTACCCTTTCCCATAACAGTAGACATCCCCAATACCATTTCCCATAGCTGCAGCACCCCAAGACCACTTTCCATAGCTGGCCTCCCTCAGAGGTGGGACCTGGTGCATTGCACCACCTGTACCACTGGTAGCTCCGCCCCTAGATCTGAGCATGTAATTCCTTTGCCCTCCTTTGCAGCTAGGTCCTCAATACCAGGCCTTTGAAAGAAAAAATGTCAACCCCCTCCTTCAACCTTTAATTTTTTTTATAACCTTTTATTTAAGTTTTATCCACATTTTACAAAACAGAGATATCATACCATTTTCATTTTAAAAAATTATCACACCCTCTCATGAATATTCCTCATAATAGTTCATAAAAATCTATCCTCCAAGAGGTTATAGGTTCATTAAATGGTAATATATCCAAAAACACTAAAATAATAATAATAATAAGGAAGAAAAAAAAAAGAGTGAAAAACTGACTTTAGAAGTTTGAGTAATACAATTAACCCTCCTTCAACCTTTGAGATAATAACGTTTCTAACTTGTTACTAATGAACACGCTTTTGTGCTTACACCATGAAAGTAATGCTCTACACTCTAGTAGATGGAAGGCTTGAAAAAAATGATTTAGATGAAGAGCTGCCTCTCTAGTCCATCAGATTATTAATTACAAAATCTCTACTGCCATGTGGTCTGGTGGAAGCTGTTATTAATATAGAGTAACAGTATGTCAACAAAGTGTGCATTTGTAATTTAGTTTGTGTATCTGTTTGTTTGTTTTTGACTTGAGAGTTCTTATTATCGTTTACGGTTGGATACCATCAGTTGGCACGTGTTCAGCCGACAGATCACATTGATTTTATCTAAGCTTATACAAAGCATGGCAGTTTGTATCCTGTTTTGTAACTAAATAACCACAATTGCTGTTTGAATGATCCTTGTTGTCTCAATCTGTTACACGTGCTGATCTATGTGTAGCAAGTTATGGAACTTATGTACTTCTGATTGGACTCCTTTAATTCAATATAAAAAAACTACCCCGAGAATACATTTTAAGAAATACAAAAACATGTCCTGAATTGACAAGTGCAACAATCTGTAAATTATAATATGTACGAGGAGCAGAGAGAGAAATAACAGTGTAGATAGTAAGAGAGGGAAAAACAGGGAATTGAAAAAGAGAATCAAAGATGTTTAGGAATGAAGATGGAGGACAGGGGAGATAACAGGAGGGGAAACAAATTCCAGAGATGTCAAAGGGGCAGCAGTATAACAATTTTGCTTAAAACGTATATAGGGCTAAGCAATGCCAGTTAGCCAGAGGTCCTGGATAGATACGGTAGATAGATAGATAGATAGATAGATAGAGAGATAGATAGATAGATAGATAGATAGATAGATTTTACATCTTTCACAAGCCATTGCATCATCCTTGTAGGCTAAGAATCCCAATACTGTCTGTCCCAATGATTACAAAATCACTATCCCTTTTAATGGAGGTGATCTCAGTCCTTCTATTCATATTTAGTGGCTCGGGCCTAGGTTACACTCATGCTTGACTGCACAAGGACATGCTAGATATTTAGGTTATTCTGTTAGTCACATTGCAAGGGTATAAAATCTAGAAATGCATCATAAGTTTAAAAAAATACAATTTGGTGAAATAGAGTAATCTAGAAATGTTGTGACTAGGCAAAGAAATCCAAGTTTCTTGTTGAAAAAGATCCCCAAATTATTACAATTATACAGAACTCATACAGAGTTTATGAACTAAACAATCCCTGGTTCTAATTATATGGAGATAGAGCCATCAAATACATATTTTATTATTACAATCAAAATTGCTATCAATGATGCAAATAGCAGTCTTCTGGAATATCAGATTTATAGTTATGATAATGTGGGAAAATGTTCTGCAGAAAATCATTTCAGAAATTGAATGGTTTATCTTTCATGATGGTACAACAGACCACCCACTGGCAAATCAGCATGAAAACCATTCACAGATGGAATCTTCTACCTTATCATCAATTTCCTACAATAAGACAATTTATGCTGCAAGGTTTTGGCCTCATAAGCCCTGCACATGTGGTGGTCCCACCCACTCACTACTGAGTTGTGGAAGGAATTTGTGGAAAAAATACATCCAGTCACAGCAATAAGTTGACATCCTTGCCAGATGTAGCTTCACTACGTATGGATATGGTACCATTTCACCCTATAATTAAAACCTAAATGCCATATATTCTCTTGGCAACAATACACATATTAACCATGCTTAGGTACCATATATTCTTGGGCCCATTTCATTGGTATGACCTACTACTAGACATCAATTTAAAAAAAAATTATATATATATATATATATATATATATATATATATATAGAGAGAGAGAGAGAGAGAGAGAGAGAGAGAGAGAGAGAATGCATTAGGACATTTGTTCCTAGGTAACTTGATTTCCTGACATGTGTTAACCCCATTGAGTACTGGGTTTAGTGTTACCCGAGATGATATAACGAAACAATACAATATCATAATTTAAAATACATATATGTTGATATTGGACTGTAAGTATCTCTAAAATATCATAATTTTTAAGTGTTTTTAGGTGCTATACTAACCCTTTAACTGCTGCTGTGGCACTCCACAAAGGTCTAAAAGCCTTTGCAAGTGGTTTTTGGTACCCACAATATTTTCTTCTTTTGTTTGCAGTTATAGCACTACTCTGGTTTGTGAGTGATCTGTAAAATCAGATTAGCATAGGGTTTTGGTATAAAAGTCGGAGTACCTCGTAATGTTTTAGCAGTAAAAAAATCAGTGGAGATTTTCGGTTTTGTTGTGCAGCGGTCACTCGTAGCAGTTGTGTCCCAATGTTTTAGGCATGGTGGAATAGCTAGATAGGATTTACTTTGGTGTAATCTGTGATAGAAAGGATTTACACAGGGCCATTAGTTAGCTTCTTGGAAAGTGTACTTTGTATCACAAGATTATAACATGCAAAGTGAGTGTTATATGGAGATTTAATTGGCTTCTTTAAAAGTGTGTAGTTTAGATCACAAGAGCATATACAAAATGGCTTCTTGCTTGTGACACATGAATCCTTATCTTAATTGCATACAGCCTAATTAATAAGTACATGATCCTTTGATATTTTTCAATATTAAAGATAGGAATGCATATAAAAAAAGTACGTAACAAGGTAAAAATAATATAATATGTAGATTGTAATTTCTCACAATGGCCTGGCAGTCTACTCCACCTGTACCAGTATATGTACTTCTGTCCTTTATTATGCATCCAATCTACTTTTGTATAATATTGTGTTGTCACCCAATTTATAAAGGATAACAATATTTTTCCAAATTATTATTCTGAACATGTATAAAAGGTAAAACTTAGACCTCAGATCATTACTTTTTCCATGTCAAAACCAAACCTTTGTAATCTCTAAAACACACTCTTAAAATTTTCCAATCCCTTTAAATGTAATTTATCAAAGTGAATCAATAAAGATATTTCCAGATAACTCTGTCTGAAATGTTGGAGCATTTTAAAGACTTCTGATCTGTTATGTGATGAGCCTGATACCATAATAGTAAGTTTTTTTTTTTCTATCATTCACTGGATATTTTTAAATGCTCAATTTTATCTGCAGTATTCTTGACCTCTCTATGTTTTCTAGTTGCTTATTGTCCATCTCATAATAATAATGCCTGGGTTGATAAGCCCTCTAATCTATTACTTGACATAGTTTTGCGGCTCCGCTCACAGCTGCTGACTCTGCTGTATTTAGCATTGCAACACATTCTATCATTCTTTACCTTCCAGTTCCAGCAGCTGGTACCCTGTCTCTAATATTTGCATTGTCAGTCTTCTCCTTAGATTTCCTCTCATGTTGTTTCACATATCCTTGTAGGGTTACCCTGAAACTCATCCACCACTGGTGTCTGCAGCTTCCAAGAAAGACAATCATTATTGACCAGTTCTTTCTACAAATGCTTAACACATTCTCCAGATTCCTGACCCTTTGTGATATTTGGCTGTGTTATCATCAACATACTTATTACCAGATTCCAGGCCCTTTCATAGCTTATTTTTAATATCTTTAATTGACACATGTGTGTTTACCTTCATCTGTTATCAGTGACTGCAATGTTTATATTTAAAAATATATATATTTCTATGCCAACCCCTCAAAAAGTAAATAGTTTTATGATTTGCAAGAATTCAGCGCTCACTGTCTGCCAAGGGAGTTCAGAATGTGGTAAGAATAGACAACTAGCGTGTTAATACATAGTATTTATTTACCAATAAGTGTCAAGGACCTCTTAGTGCATGGCATGGCCATGTTGTTTTGGGGTTCACTGTTGGAGTGCCGGTGGGCTGGTCAAGCCTGCCAAGCTGCATACACGTCCGGGGCGTATTTAGGTTTTATGCTGCCCTAGGCCTATTCAGATAGGAGCACCCTCCACATATCAGTTACTACTACTCCTTTCCTCTTGCTGTAGCCCAGCCATAAGATTTCAACCCATCAATGTAAATAACATTGTGTGTTCATATATGTATACAGAAAGTGTGAGATATGCTTATAAAAAGTATTGTCTCTGCATATAGATATTTCTGGGCATATTCTTTGGAATTAATTTGCCAACTTAGAGGGCTATTGACCTCACTATAAGTGCTCTTCATTGTGTGAAAGAGTAAGAAACAATATTCTATGTTAAAGTGATCTATTGTTTTAAGAACAGTTAAAAATGTGTGGTCTTAGGTTTATTTACAGACACACTGCAGACTGCCCCATGATTTACAGCATCTGCCGACAACAGCTGTTCCAAGCTCTGTGAACCGAAAGAATGATGGTTTTAGTCTCTTTCAGGAATGTAATCAGCCGTCAGTCAACCCACAAATAACATATTTGTGAGTTTCTAGCAGTCATTTCCATGCACAGGTGAATTTGGGAAGGTTTAACCATCTTTCTGATCTGTTCTCTGCACACAGCTCTTGCTGTCTGTCTCTCTGGGGGCATGTCTAATTCTCATGTAAACAGAACGTCATTTATGATTTTTCTTCTGAGAAAAAGGCACCTATTTCAACAATTCAAAAAGTATTTCAGCATATTTTCAGGAGTGCATTACAGTGATGTGCTCCAAGTTCACTTATCATTCTTCTTGAGATACACACAGTGATTTTGTGAGCACTAGGGTTGGGATTCTTATTGAAGACCCGATGACTCCAGAAGCATAGATAGTTTCCAGTTTGAGATTTGACAAAATCAGGAAGAAAGCTATAAACTTATTGGGATCCTTACACACAGGCAAGGACTGAATTGTTTCAAGGTTTGATGACTGCAATAAAGGTTATGAGACCCAGGTAATTGGCCAGAGCTTTTCTGGTGCTAAAAGTTATCTAAAGGAAGTGGTGAATCACAGATATTTGTTCTGGGTGTGTCGAGTTTTAGGCTGGAATTCATTCCATTAGTTCATTCAGGAATTAGTATGACGTATGAGTAGATGGCTAACAGTAACAGTTCCCTAATTTGTCCATAATTCCCAAAACTTTCAACAAGAGATAAGGGTTTTCATGTATAAATATCTATCACCCTTTCTGGTCCCAAAAAAGGGTTACATGGCTGAATTAATTTGGGAAACACTGGCTGGAGCAATATATGGAACTGTAGTGCTGCCCATGGATTTATTGCTTATTTATCTACATTTCTGTACAATTTATCCAAAGTGCTTTATAAAATTGCAAAAACAGTACCCAGGCCAAAATTACAATCATAGTTCAAAATTACAAAAGCAGTACAAAATTACAAGTGCTCTCAATTACCCTTCTTCTAAGGACTGTAGAGGCTATGTAAAACCAAATTGATTTTCCCAGATGATGTGTGGCTTCTTCTGATTTACTTGTATTTCTAGTACAAGAGCTTATTTAGTGTGAGTCTCTTTTATGGACCTTTTTTAAAGGACAAGTGTACATACTTTTCATGTTAAAACTATTTTTTTTAGTTCACGATTAATTAACATTATAAACACAGGTGCAAATAGCAGCAAATCAAAGCATTAGCCAGAAAATATCATTTAAAAACATAGTTTACCTCATTAATGGTCACTCCTGTGTACCTTTCATCGTCCTGAGCACTACTGAAAGAAAGTGAAGATTCCAGTAGAAATCAGGCTTAAATAAGGTTATCTCAGTTGAAAACCTTCACTTCTTTTCAGTAGGGATTAGACAACAGAGGTGGGGATGGACATGAAAACCCCTGGCCCTTTAAGCTGCGTGACTATCCCATTGCTCCAGGCCTTGATTTGATATGCAGCTCTTCCTTGGGGTACCATGATGTGGCAGGAAAGCTCCTTTGGTGATTTATTTTCCAGCAGAACTGGACATCATCTGTCCCAGTTAGTATTCTCCACAGTGTCAGACAGTGCTCGTATTTGCCAATGACTGAATCTTACTTTTCTATACTGAGTTTATATTATTTGGTATGGTTTCGTACATGTTGATGTGAGCCTGTGTGATCGCTGTAATGGGTCTCTCTTACAACAACTCATACTTTGATTCACAAATTAAAACATTTTCAAAGCATGAGTTGGGTATACATTTTAACAATATTAAATGGCCTTTTCATACTGATATAGCATTAAAGTGTTTATGTCATTTCCTGCCATTGTGTTTGCTGCACACAACCAGAATGAGATGAGGCAGGAAACTGAAAGTTGTAGTTTCCCCGCAAGCCTTAAGAATCTGCAATTTGTTACTCCTGACGCCACAACATAGTCTAGGAGGCTTATGACAAGTAAAATTACTCCACCATGTTGTTAAGAACAGAGGCCCTTTTTAGCATGGGTTGAGATTTTAGATGGGAAACTTAGTAGGAAGGGTGGTAAGTTAGGGGGAGGAAATAAAGAGGTGGAAGGTAATCCAAGGAGAGAAATCTCCTACCCATCTGCCTCTTCTTGGGCTTATTGTTAAAAATAAGAGAAATTGTGTTTTGTTGTTAATCAAACACAGCATTTGACTGTGAGGATAGGGTTAAGTCTCTGTCAGATTTGGGCAAATTTGAAGGAGAGGCAATCTTAAAGGAGCTGGCCTCAGAGGGGAATAACTCATTACCAACCCACCTGGACACAAGGTCCCAGACAGGGGTCCGGTATTAGAGAATACTGTGGGCCAACAGGCTAGTACACTGCCAATTAATATTTAGTCTGAGTTAACTCTTTACCTTAGGGACTGGCATGGAGTCAATATAGTTTAGTTATTGAAGGCTTAACCCATGTTGGGTCAGTTAAATAAATGCTGTGGCCAAATGTGTTTGTGGTTATTTAAAGGTCAATGGAATTTGGATCCTCATCCCAAAGGAGTGAGGAATGGACTGACGTTAGAATGGATGGCCTTTGAGGGTTTCTATCATGTGATTTTGCACTATCCTGATTTAGTTATAATGCAACCACATATCTTGCAGCAGCATGGGCACGCATGGTATACACGCTCACAAGATCACTTATCAGAAACAGCAGCTGTATTGGATTGATACAGTGATTGATCTCACGGCAAGAATGTATTCAACATCGAGCGCAACTTATCAAGGGTAAACTTTACAAATGTTGGGCTGCTCACCACAGCAAGATACATAAGTAAAGGTTATACTCTTAGATTCATCTCATTAGCATCCTTAAGGAAGTTGATCTGATTATGCTGAATGGATCTGTGCAATATTATATGAGTGGTGTGACAGACAGAAACATTAGCAGACACATTCAGCCATAGGAAGGAAGCAATACAATATTGTAATATGAAGTAAAATAGAAGAAAAAGGTGATGAATTGGGTAGAACAATGGTCTTTAATTACAATAAAGGAAGAACTTGCTCTTGAAGAAGTTCAAGTGAAACAACATATGTGAGGTGCTTACAAGAAATGACATAAGGAGGATCAGAATAAAAATAATAATGACTCGTGCTACTGTTGTGCAGTCAGCTAACGAGCAAATCACATGGGATATAGTACAGATTTCAGAATAAAAGCTTACACTTAGTCTTAACTAAGACCCACAGATTATAGTAAATACACTTCCCATATACATTGTATGTATTTGTAAAGCTCCATCAATGTACACAGCAATACACAGTGACAATTACATAAAAATGGAAGTGCATTTATCATAAAAAACACCAACGGGTTACATATTTCCTGTCCCGAAGTGTTTACATTCTGCGTATATGGGGGAAGACCCATAGAGAACATTATGGTGAAATAGTAAGTGCATGTTGAAAGTAGAATGCAACTATATCTCAAAGTGTCTTCACTAAAGAAACTGTTTAAAGCATGTTTCAAGATGTGATTTTTCAGCTGAAACGTGAAAGTAGTGAGATTAGTGATTTATTTGATATTGTCCGGCAGTGCGTTCCAGAGAGGTAAGAGCAGCTGCATCAAGTAATGAATGCAGAAGAGAGATGAGAGGCAGGAAGACCAGAAACTAAGGTGTTACACTAGTCCAAATTGGATAGGAAATAGCCAGGGTGATTGATATTGCAGACTAAGAAAAATGTATCTCTTTGCAATATTACTAAGGAATGGATTGGATCTGAGAAGGGAATTTTAGGGATGAAGCAAATATGACACCCAGGCAACTTGCTGTATCTGTTGGGTGGTTGATTCTCCACAATACGCAGGACATTTTTAAGCTTGTTGTAAACTTTACAAAAAAAGAAAAAAATCAAAAAACCCTCATCATCTGTGCTCAAAGTGATATTGAAATAGTAAGTAAAACCTTTATTTAAATAGCTAAAAAAAGGCTATATTAAATATGATTGAAAAATATAATAAAATAAAATAATAGTTATACAATGTACCTACTAGTCGCACTAAGTCCAAAGAATACCTTGCAATCCAACCCCTTGGACATATAGACAAGTAAAAAGAGTGCAATTGTCCAGCTTAAAAAAAAAAAAAAAATCAACAATATTTACTACTAGCGAATTGCCCGTCAAAAAATGACGGCAATGAAATTGTAAGGTAGCTAATGCTGTTTGGTGTGTAATAATGAAATATGTAATACATTAATAAATGAATATAGTTTACCTATTTTGAAGCATTGTGTTGAAGATCTGCAATCTGTTTTGATGTTGCTGCAGCATTAGTGGTGTGGAGCTGCTGTGTAAGCATGCTGAATGTGTGCACTGTGTGGTATGAATATCCGTAGGTGGTTTGTGGCGTTTTGCGAGTTTCTTGTGGTGTTTTGCGAGTTTGTTGTGGTGTTTTGCGAGTTTAGAGTGCTGTAGCCTCGTTTTCGTTTTGTTCGGCGGCCATTTTTTCTGTCGCTTAGATTTTTTTTTTGTCTCAAAACTCTTTTATTTCGAGTAAAATCGAGGTGTAAGTTGCATTTTTGAGGTCCTGGGTGCTCCCTCTTGGTGTAGGTAAGGTTTTTATGTATGTGCTGTGTGTATGTATTGTGTTTTAAATGTTTGTATGTCGGCGTGTTGCGTCCGATGTTTGCGAGGTCGTAATGTGTGGTAACGTGTTTCGTAGGTTGTTTGCGTTCCTCGTAAAATTTAGCGAGTGTCGTAATTTGTGTGTCGTGTTTTTTGAGTAGCGACGTGAAGTTTGCGAGGGTTTGAGGCCCTTGCCCAGTGACCTCGCCAGCAACTGAGTCCCTCGCTTCGCGAGGGGCCTCAGTTGCTGGCATGGAGCGCCTTCGGCGCTCCATGCCAGCAACTGAGGCCCTTGCCCAGTGACCTCGCCAGCAACTGAGGCCCTCGCTTCGCGAGGGGCCTCAGTTGCTGGCATGGAGCGCCTTCGGCGCTCCATGCCAGCAATTGAGGCCCGTGCCCAGTGACCTCGCCAGCAACTGAGGCCCTCGCTTCGCGAGGGGCCTCAGTTGCTGGCATGGAGCGCCTTCGGCGCTCCATGCCAGCAACTGAGGCCCTTGCCCAGTGACCTCGCTACGCGAGGGCCGCGGCTCGCTACGCGAGGGCCGCGGCTCGCTACGCGAGGGCCGCGGGCTCGCTACGCGAGCCCGCAAGCGTGAGCAACGACCCGTACGCTCACAACTATATATGTGATGCTATCTATTTCCTGCAGGCTTAAAATTCAGCCATTGCTACAGAGGAGAAAAAAAGAAGAGTGAAGTCTAATCTCCAAATATCAATGCATTAAACTAGTCCAACTATTAAAAAAAAAGTACACAAAAATAACAACTTTTCAGTGGAACGTTTATTTTTATCTAAAAGTGTTGAGTAGGGTTTTTAAGGGGGACATCAAATAAGAATGTTAGATTCTATTGTAATGTACTCATATTGCAAGATAAGGCTTTCCTCTGAATTTTGTTACATCCATAGCTATGGATGAAGTTTAAAGAGCCACTGCAGTTGAAGAAAAAAGACATTTGTCTGTTAAGTATATACTAAACTCACAATATTAGCAGCTGGATATCCAAATATGTAGACTATCAGCCTTATTAAATTGCAATTCGGTAAATTTATATGGGCTCTATATAAGCACACAGCAAATTTTGTTTACAGAAGTTTTTAGTTAGTGAAGACCTTGCTTTTGGATAGAAGTTCACTAACTAAAAACTTCTGTAAAAAAAATATGCTGTGTGCTTATATAGAGCCCTTATAAATTTACTGAATCGCAATTTAATAAGGCTGTTTGTTTATAAGTCCAGGAATCCATTCTGTGCTTGTTACATTACTTCCTCAGAGCTGAATCAGGTGTGTTTTGGCTATTAATGGATAACTGGACAAGACTGACATTGTTGCCACGCCTCTTCCACCTCACTCAGCCCAGAAGCAATTTTTCCCCATATTTTAATAGAGTCTCTTTTTCATTAATTGCCTGTTGAATACTAATTTCCTCCCACACACTGTTAAACCGAAATCCCAACCAGCCTGGGGAGCCCTGAGGATAGGTTTGGGAACCACTAGTATAGCTCACAGCTTCATTGAGGTGATTGGGGGGGGGACTTATAGTACCCCCATGGCAGGGGTTAATTTTTTTTTTATAGCACCAGTCCTTTTTTTAGTGCGAGGGGAGAAATTGGAATTTTTAAATGCAGCGGGGTCATGATCGATGCCGATTGGGGACCCCCGCTTCACGGGGTTAATGTGTGGGGGCTGTGGGGGTCCCTATGGACCCCTGCAGCAAGGGGTTAATGTGGGGGGGCTGTAAGGGTCCTGATGGGGACCTCCAGCATTGAGGGGGTTAAAGTTGGGTGCGGGGATTGGCTAATAGTGTGCCGCAGCCCCTTTAAGGAGCCGCGGCAGGGAATTTTCATTTTTTAAATGCAGCGGGGGCCTGATCGATGCCGATCGGGGACCCCCGCTGCAAGGGGTCCCGACAGGGGATATGTTTAGAGAGCAGGGAGGAGCATCAGATGGCGGTGTCGGGCTTCTCCGATGCAGCACGTATAGTTTTTAGGATCCCTTGCTGGCACTTTTTTGTGCCCGTAGGGATTCTTCCGAGGTGCAAGGTTCACCCCATAGATTTATATGTGCGTGTTACTACATAGTTCTCTCTGAGCCTATTCTCGGCTGTGTTTAGATGTCATCTCGCAAACAGGAAAAATTATTATTTTGCGAGGGCCGAGGGAACTATGAGGGCTAATTTAATGAGGCTGTATATAAATAAACCCAGTATAACATTTAAAATATTTTATAAATGACAAATGAAAGAAAATATAAATAGCACTAACAATTTTTTGTTGTAACCCACAGGAAGTCTTCCTTAAACAAGAAAAATTATAAAACATAATGTGTTCAAAACATCTTAAAAAATCAGTTGCTATGAGAGTGAAAAAACAAACAATAACAATGTTTCAGTGTATATATATTATACCCATTAAATTCAGAAAGCAGTTAAAGTTCCCTTTTCTCCAATGAAAAAGTTAGCTTGATAGTAGGAAATATATTTTTATAAAAAATAATAAATATATGGAGCATAATTTATTAAGTTATATGCAATTATGCTTTACTGTATGCAGCCTTTGATTGTTTGTTTTCTGTTAAGCTAGTTTTCCTCCTGGAAGGGGACCATGGATGTAGATGAGACTGTAAACATTACCTGTATAAAATGCCAACATATGCAGTTTCCTCTAAATTTCTGTGTTTCATACGCAAATGTTTCACAGCATCCTTGGATGTAGTCATTTACTCTTTGATCTCATTACATTACTATGGGCCCGATTCAATTGCCCAATTTGTCAATTTTATACACACTTAAAATCACTCTTAATATTGCTACATATTCGGCAAATATTACTTACTAGCGAAATTGCCCATCAAAAAATTACGGCAATAAAATTGTAAGGCAGGCAATGCTGTTTGCCACAAAATGTGAGGCTTTTGCTTCTCTGAGCACTTTCGGAGCTCATTGCTAACCTTTCCTCCCGCCTACTGTACGGGATGCTCATTGCACGGTTCATTAACTTGCACGTTTTGTGCTTGGGAATGCCATGTGTCTCTTTCCACCATCTCCCCCTGTCCCTTCCCTGTGTGTTTCTCCTCTGCTGAATGTTTGTGTGGCGCGCGCTGACTGCCGTTTGTTTTATTTTCAAATTCCTGCGTGCCTGGCGTTTTGTCGGTGTAAGTGTTAGTGCCTTTGCCGTTGTGTATTTTCTGAGTCCCGCGTGCCTGGCGTTGTTCGTGTAAGTGTTACTGTCTTTGCCATGGTGTATTTTCTACGTCCCGCATGCCTGGCTTTGCTCAGCCTCGTTTTCATCCAGTTTCAGATTTTTTTTACATTTTTCGTCCCCATTTTTTTCTTGCTTTGCTGGTTTTTGAGTGACGAAACATGACAAATAAGGCTCCAAATCGCTTGCAACCTCACTCCCAGGTTTCCTGGCTCTCCCCCTGTGCAGTGTGCGAGTGGGTTTTAATGTATTATTTATTATTTTTCTTGTTTTTCGTCTTTTTCGCCCGAGATTCCCTGGTTGGATTTTATTTTCGAAATCTCGCATTACTCAACTGCTTGCAGCCTAAGTATGTCACGTGTTCCTCAACTGCTTGCAGCCTAAGTCCCGCGTTCTTCAATGCCTCAACTGCTCATCTCACTTCGTGAGGCTCGCAGGTTTGCCTTTGGCACTCATTTCAGCCTAAGCCCAGTGTGCTTCAATGCCTCAACTGCTTGCCTTTTTTAGCAAGGAACGCAGGGCAATGAGCGCCTTCAACGCTTATTGCCTAAGCCATGCGAGCTCGGAAGGCTTCAACGCCTCAACGGCTCTCCTAGCTTCACGAGGCTCGCAAGCGTGACAACAAATCGCAGTTTGACAATTGTAATATGTGATTGGCACTAATGAATTCTTAAGTCAATATAATGCAAATAAAGATTTATAAAAAAAAACACCCAAAGACAAATGTATGAGTTCAAGGCATTTGCAAGTAGCAAATTGAATAAGGCCCTATAAGTCTACTTGTTCTCAACCCCATATTACACCCCCATCCCAAAAACCATCATCAGTTTCTCGACCTTTCTCAGCTTGAGGAAATCTAAAAAGTTACATTTGGCTAAGGAGACGAATAGCTAAGCAACAAAAGGATTAGGGTGGTTTAAGATGATATAAATGGAATTATTTATTTTTTCAAATGTATTACAACGAGGAAGGATATCTATAAATACACTGTAACCTTTTTAGGAAATTAACCATTTACGGGCAATATAATAAAAATAGTAAAGAAAATGTCTACAAGTGTTCTTTTGATGAAAGAGCTTAATTGCAAATAATATTTAAGCAAAATAGTAGACATGCAAATATGTAGGGGTAGAAATGGGTAAAAAAATGAAGGGGTTACATAGTGTGACACAGACTCTACAGATATCCACAGGGGATGGGTGTGTGGGTAAAAGAGACAACCACAACGCAGCTTATCCAAGATATCAGTGACCCACAATGACTGTAAAAAAACAACCCTGTAATGGCCATCCACACCCCAAGATCAATTATCAAAATAAGCTGCCACTACCAAAGCAATTTAAAATGTAATGATAAATGGGATACCTTGGTTACCCAAAACTATAAAAAAAATATAAGTTATAAAAAATACCAATTGTTTACAAGGGAACAACTTTACCTCTTACGCATCATAAAACATAGAGGTTTTTAACATCACATAAAATAAAATAAGATATGGATAAAAACACAGAAAGTCTTGAACATTAGTTATAGCTACAAGGCTCTGAAATAGATGGATTTCCCGGTCAAGAACTCAGCATGTTTGTATCTTTCACAGATTCCTCAAGCAAGACCAAAATGTCAGCCCTTGTATCCTTGAGTCACTTTTCTCACTGCTGCTAGCAAATTGGATAGTCACAAACCATATACAAGAACTGACTCCAGAAAGTCTGGATGTTTTTATGTACTAAGTATTCTTCTACACCACCTAATATTCCTTTACAGCCAAAGAAAGCACATATTGGATACATAAAAAAGTTATAGTAAACAAAAAGGTGTCTGTTTACAGAAACAGCTTCCAGCACCTCTCAGGGCAGAGCAGGACAGTTGTCCTGGAATTAGCAGTCTGGAGAGGGCGGTATTATAATTTACATGTCAAGGGTGAGATACTTGCCTGAGGACATTATCACTGCCTAACAGTAGACAGAGTTTCTCCTATGTTCTGCACAATTAGGGAGGAATATACCCCACAGCATACAACAGCCACTACCAGATGTTTATCAGACAATTGAATTAAAAGACCTTTGTTATCTTTGTTATCTTCTTTTCTATATTGTTTTTTTTTTTATTTTTATAATTAAACATGGTAAAGGCCAAAATGGCTTTTGAAAGCAAATATTAAACACAACCTTTGCATTTATATGCAATTATTATTTACAAAGTAGCTCAATATTGACTTCTTGCTGGCTTTTGCCTTTGACTTTCTCTGGTGGTTGTGTGTTTGTAAACTATATATTAAATGATTGTTGTGGTGAGCTACCTACTCATAAGGTCCACAACACAAGCTGGGATCCCTCCCACCCCACGCTGATGATGGGCAGTAACCTTGAAACTGGCTGTACGTGGGTAGGATTCCCAGCTTGTGTATAATCCAACCTTGGCATTGCATAAAAGCTGTGTAATGCAGCGGGCATAAGGTTAAAGGAAGCCATGTTTAAAATGGTTTATGGATTGAAGAGCGAGGCATTTGTGGGCACATTTGCAGGTCCCTGCTCAACTTCCCAGAATGCAGTGTAATAACTGTATTTCTCGGAATTCTGAGCAGGAAAAAAGTTTTTTTTTACTTGTTTTAGACATTCAAATGTGAACACAGATGTACTATTTATATACTAAACAAATGAATAAACTTCCATTTATTCCTGCTGAGAGATGTGACTGTCACATTCTCATTAAGTATGCCATTCAACACTTAATACAATTGTGCATATCATCTCCCTCTCCTTTAAATTCCATTCTTATTCTCCCTAAACTGGCTTGAAGCAAAATCACGAACAGCCTATACATTTCTTCTCCTTTGATTCAAGACGTATTTTCTTCTTATTTCTCTCTACTCATCTCTTACTATACCCCAGGTTGTCTTCTTAGCTCTGCCCAGGATATCTTCTTACTCTTCTCAGCTAAACCCTTTCTTACTAGTAGACCAGTGGCTCTGGAACGCACTGCCAGACAATATCATCGAAACTTCTAATCTCACTACTTTCAAGGCTCAGGTTAAAATTTACCTTTGCTTGCTTTCAAACATCTACCATAGCAAATGTGGTTGTAGATACTTAGATACATCCTACTTTCCACATGCACTTACCATTTTACCATAATGTGTCTGTATTTTTCTTTTCCCCCATGTAAGTAGATTGTAAACTATTCAGGGCAGGAACGATATAACCCATTAGTGGTCTTTATGTTAAAGGCACTGCATTACCTGTTGATTGTGCTACACAAATAAAAATGCAATACAAAATAATGTAGATATATATAATAATGTGGATTCTGTACCTGATTTAATTTATGCAAGTATAAGGGAAACTCAGTAACAACTAGCAGGCCATCTTTTTATTTCTTCGTGAATGTGCCCATAGTCATCGGCCAGTGTGGGTGTAAAGACAACAAATACTATTCTAATGGAGATTCATGAACATTACACAGCTAATACTACTAACCAAAATGTCAATAAGTACACAAGTTACAAACGATTAAATAATTATATAGCACACAAATGATCTATAAAACACAATTTCTTTCACAATATCATTGTCTTTTATAGAGCCTATGGGAAATTAGCCTCCAGTTTTTTGGTACTTTCTTTAATTTACTTTTTTAATTTCAACTTGAACCCTTTTAGTGTTTCTAAAACTCAAATGATAAAATATGTTTATCAATTACCTAATATATGGATTGTTTACTGTTTTTATTGTCTTCCAGCAAATTAAAAAAATTGTGAAATAACTTTTTGAAATGTAATTTGCCACTTTAGGCGATAAAGTTATGTCAAATCATTTTTTTCTTTGTTGCACTAGAAACAGGGTGTTTGATAGTATACCGATGTGTGTTTCCTTTTTTCAAACAATGAGCTAAAATAAGGAAAAAAAAAGTATTCAAATGTTTAACTGACTTGGGGCTTGCCAATGTCAGCCCATGAGCAGTGATATAGATGTATGGCTTGTACTTGTCTGCCGGTGAAATTTACAGATGCACTCATGTTTTATGCACTTATTTTACCCAGACTACACGACCGTGAACCACGCAAAACACTGCCAAAGTGTAGCACTTTACACATCACACTATGAGCTACAAGATACACTATTACAAAAGCCGGAAAAT
This sequence comes from Discoglossus pictus, assembly GCA_027410445.1. Classification (NCBI taxonomy): domain Eukaryota; kingdom Metazoa; phylum Chordata; class Amphibia; order Anura; family Alytidae; genus Discoglossus; species Discoglossus pictus. Next base: position 203,467,407 of record CM050164.1, read on the forward strand.
GCGTACCACATTGATAACATTACGACTATACAATGCCACTTTACACAATAAACCAACGGCTTTACCTCGCGCACGCAGCCTATTTAGAAGGAACACTTCAAACATTCAATACACTTTATAAGCAGGGCACCAACACTCAAAATGCATATTCTATGCAGACGCAAAATACAAATAGATTGTTAGCTCTTCAGCCTATTGATCGCTGCTTATATCAATTATAAATAATTAACCTATATTAATTTATTGAATAAATCATTAATTATTACTTAACTACATATACATAGAAATAGATATCTCTCTCACAGGACCAAAAGTACATGACAGGAGAGGCTCGCAATGAGCACCAAAGGCGCTCAATTTGAGGCATGTGATGAGCGCCAAAGGCGCTCAGCGCAAGCCTCGCAATGAGCGCCAAAGGTCCTCACAGTACAAAACGTTTCAATTTATCTCAAACAGCATTCCCATGCCTTCAAATTTTATTGCCTTGTCATTTTTGACCGGCAAGTCGCTAGTAATATATAGAAGTTATAGGGAGAAAAGACAGTGACAGATAGTAGTTAAAGGGATCTGGTATATTGTGTTATGAGCTGTCAGACTCACCAACAGTCACCATGAGTGGCAGATGTGACCCTGAGTGTCTCTGACCAGTCTGTGTGACATAGAGGGGACATTGTGATGTCACTATGCACCAAGGATTCCGAGGCTTCATATTGCTATGTGGAGGCACAGGATGAGTTATAGTGAGAGGTTATGTGGAGAGATAAGAGGAGGTTATATGGATAGATAGGAGAATATATAGGCATAGATTATATGGAGAGATAGAAGGTCATATGCTTAAGTAGGAGACAATATAGGGAGAAATTATATGGAGCGGTAAGGGGAGGTTATATGGATAGATAGGAGAAACTATAGGGAAGATTATATGGAGAGATAGGAGGTGTTATAGGTATAGGTTGTATGGAGACATAGGTTGAGTTAAAGGGATAGGTTATATGAATAGATAGAGGAAATTATAGGGAGAGGTTATACAGATTGATTGGTAGAATTAATGGGAGTGATTATTTGGAGAGATGGGAGTAGATTATATGGATAGATAGGAAAAACTACATGGAGAGGCTATATGGAGAGACAGGAGATGGTATAGGTTATGTGGGGACACAGGAGGAGTTATAGGGAGATGGTGTGCTGGTGATGATAATAGAATTGGTTACAAAAGGCATTGTATGAAGATGTTATTACAACAATTAGATGAAATGTTGTTATGAGATTGTTTAGTTCATCTGGCCACATCCACATTTCCCCATCCTAATTGCTCTGATAAGGTAACTCGTCTGTCACAAGGCGTTCACATGAATGCCCTGAGGACTGATCTAATGATTAGCTGGAGTACATACAGTCAGGAGACAAATCCTTTCTTACATACAGATCTCATTACAATCTCTGGAGGACAAATCCTTTCATACAGAGTTGATCCCATTTAATTGTTCAAATCTTCAGCCTCAATGGTCTCAACTGTCACTGACTCCACAAACACTGCAGATTTCACTTTAACTTCCCATGGGGCAAATCGGTGCTCTAATACATTAGGTGTGAAATCTGCTGACTGCTCAAATGCTTCTCAGATTTTTGCTTGTACCTTATAATGGAAAAAAAACCATAAGGCATTCACAGAACCATTCAGGTATTTCAACGGTCTAAACTTAATAATGAGATTTTTTTTTTAGCAAAATACAAAACTGCGGAGTTCAATTTTTTTTCTGAGTCAACTCTTACTTATAAACTAATGAGCTTTTATTTAGTTCAGTGATGCACTGGCAATTTTAGCTGACACTTTCCCATTTTAGAAGATAGAATCACCTTCTGTGGTCAAATTCTGAAAGCAGATCTTCAGAAAACAAGTTAGTAGATTCCACTGTAGCCTAATTACATATAAAATAAAATATAATAAGCTGAAGGTGGTATTGTTTTACACCCTAAAAAACTTTTGCCTTTTTTAAATTAAGTTCTTCAAAAGAGTAGGTTTATATATAGAACTACAGTGACCCTTTACTCAACCAGAGCAATTGCTTGTATGCACTAGTCCTAATAAAATATTTGCTTGGAATTGTATTTATATTAAAGATCTAATTCACAATTTATGTGAGTGTTGATAGAGAGATAGATATTGTTTAAATTGTATTTGCTTTCTAAATATTGCCACAATCTCTACAAAATAGATTACTTAAGACATTGGACTATAATGTGCCATTAATTAAATACTTTAAACAATGCTCTAAATTATGTTAAAGTGATCAAATATACTGGTAAGTATTTGATGTAATGACTACATTTATGTTAATTATTCATATACTTTCACTGTTCCTTCATTTTTCTTATTATAAAAAAAAACAGTTTGAGAAAGATGCGCTCACATAATCTTATTCTTAAAAAAACAATTATATGTGCATTTAAAGCAAGTAAACAATCTTGTTGGTAATTTTTCCATGAAGGATATTTCTGTGGGATGCAACTTTGTGGTTTGAGCATCACAAGCCAGTGTCTTAAAATAGATTCAAGTACCCAGAAGCGTCACGTAAGCACTCAGTGACCTAATGACATTCATTCCTTTTAAAGGGTCAGTTCCACTGCAGAACAGTCATAATTAAAGGGCCACTGTAGTTCAACCAAAACAACACTTTGTTTGTCAACTATGTATAATATTAGCAGCCATGGACATTTTTTGGGCGGAATTTCTGAATTTTGAAGGTTCTGTTTATGAATATACGATTCGATTTTATGTTGGTTGCATCATCGCTGGATGATGGGTTTATGCCTTTTGTGTGTTTGCAATGTCTTTTGATACAGTGCCACATGGAAGACTATTGTGTAATCTAAGGGATACAATAAATGCATTAAATATATGCACATTAGTAGAGAACTGGCTAAAAGGCACAAAGTAAAGAGTAAATGGAACATACTCAAATTGGACTAATGTAGTGAGTGGGGTTCCTCAGGGTTCAGTATTAGGTCCTCTCCTTTTTAACATATGTATTCATGACTTAGAAGTAGGACTTGGAAATTAAATAACTTTTTTTTTTTTTTTTGCTGATGACATTATGTTGTGCAAGGGAATTAAATCAGAAAATGATATATTTTCACTGCAAAGTGATTTACATAAATTAGAAGAGTGAACATCTACATTGCAGGTGAGATTTAATATGAATAAATGAAAAGTTATGGAGTATTTTGGAGGGAGAAATAGCCGTGCAATTTATAATCTCAATGGAGTAAAACAAGGGGTATCAAATATTGAAAGGGATTTAAGAGTGCTTGTAGACAACCACCTAGGTAACTGTGCTCAATGCCAAGCAGCAGCTGCAAAGGCAAATACAATATTAGCATGTATTAAGAAGGGTGTAGAAGCAAGGGAAGCAAATATAATTCTGCACTATACATACCCCTAGTACACCCTCATTTGGAATATGAAGTACACTTTTGGGCACTACTTCATAAAAAGCGTTATGATTAGCTTATATAAATATATCCAGGGTCAATATAAAGCTTTGACAAGTGAACTTTTTGTGCCAAGAGGTTTTCAACTGAGAAGAGGAAAAAAGATTCTGCCTTAAAGAAAGAAAAGGGTTCTTCACAGTAAGGGTGGGTAATCTGTGGAATTCTCTACCAAAGGAAGTGGTGACAGTGGATTCGATAGATAACTTTAAAAAGGGATTGGATATATTTTTGAATACAAAGGGCATTCAGGGTTATCCTGGATAACTAGAGAAAAGGAGTATTGATCCATATTCAATGATTTAAACAACAATATTCAGCATTAAAATTAGTTACAAAGCTCCGACTCATGTGCTGCTGGTCTCCACTCACTATAACTTAAAAGGGCAGAGGTAAATCTGTCTAGAATGTAGCTGCTACATTTTCTGACACAAAGAATACCAATACAGTAATCTGTACTAGCTAGAGATTTGCTGTGTTAAAGGGGTTTCCCTTGGCAACTAGCTTTGGCTGTGGGGGAAGCCTATGAACCATTGTTTATTCTATTACCAGATCATTCTTAAAACTATTTAGACCTGTATCTCACCCAACCCCAATCTCACCTTAATTACCTTATCTGGGTGTATTTTATAAACTATTAAATATAAATCTTATCAATGATCAATGCATAATTAAAACAACTAGCTCCTCTTATCAGAAAGTTTAAATGATCCTTTAAGCACTAATATTTGTAAAAAGTTGCTTACTCACTGTAATTCAGCTCCACAAGGATGCCGGATCCAAATGCTCACAACAATGCCTGTTATTTCATGTCAAATTGAGCATCCCATGGGAACCTCATTCCACACCAATCACTTACACATCCTAGGATGCTTTTTTTCTTCATGATCCATGGGATTTGGGCATAACTTTTTTTGTGGGACATTGTTAGGGTAAGTTTAAAACATAATAAAAGTTTTGTGTTTTAAGGCTTCCTCTATTTTTTTTATTGTTTTCCTGATTCAATGAAGAAAAATGCATCACATGCACTTCCAACATTTATTGATATCCAGTAGAAGAAAACAAAACACCAGAGTTAAAACAAGGTGTAGAAGCAAACTTTAGTGTAATTTAATGTATTAGTGAAGCTACTCAATGATCTACCTGATGGTGATTAGGTTCAAGACAGGATCTGAGTTGTAATATAAGTGTTTAGGTGACATTAAATGATATATTGACATGGGATCCCCGCCTTTCAATCTGGTTTTACAGGATGTGTGTGGTGATGGTACAATTTTTTCAAACATCCGGTACTATATTGAATTAAGGTTCAAGTGTTGGACAAATCTTAGTACACATGTGTATTTCTGCCTAGGACAACAAGGTCCAGGCCTAGGGCAGCATTATTCTTAGGGATGCATGCCTATGCACAGAAATGCATGTATGCAGTAACATTTTTGTATACACTTTTTGACATTTCTGTATATAGACATTTTTTGTGGGCTGTAATGTTAGTATGGGGGCATAGCAAAGAGAAAGGGGAAGGAGTAGCTGGAACAAGGGGGATACACAAACTGCCTAGGGAAACGTAAAGCCTAACTATGACCGCCATGCTAATCTCCTATATAACAGATTACACCATGCTTAAGAGCAAAGTAAATCTTCCTAGCTATGTTAATCACCCATCCTACGAGTGACTGTGGGAAGCCGGAGCTGAGAATTATGGAAAACTTTCTCACTGATTTTACAATGAAACTATGAAAAAAATATTATGTGTACCAAAGACCACTCGCAAGAGGTTTTAAAACCATTGCGGAGTGCCGCAGCAGCAGATAAAGCGACAGTATATCACCAAAAAACAATAAAAAAATATGACATTTTAACATTATCTGACACTTAACAGTCCAATATAAACCTATGTGTAATTAAAAAAAAACATGATATTATATTATTATGTCTGTTCCATTATACAAGATAAAGGGTAACACACAACCCAGTACTCAAGAGATTAATATATTTAGGGAAACCACATGTACTAGGAACTAGTAAAATATAGTATTGGAAAAGTTCTCTAAGAGTGTACAACACTTTGCCCTTTAGTGTGTCAGGCCCCATGAACTGAGCAAATCAGTAGTAATAGAAGAATGGAATGGGATTAGAAAATGTTTATATTTGATTAAATTAATCTGATAGGCCCATTTAGTCTGCATGTTCTATCTACTAAATAAGCATGGCTTAATAGATCCAGGCATGCATGTGTTTTTATAGTTTTTTACACTACCGTTTCTGCTGGCAGGCTGTGCAACTAATCTACTAAATTCCTGTAAAGTAAATATAAACCTATGATAAAAAGACCAGATATTTACAATGATATTCTGTGATATATTTCTAAGGGCACATAGGAGTGTCTATAAAAAGATGCAGAGAGCATACTTCATACCTATCAATCTTTATGCTCTGTTGACCTCACATACAAGATGAACTGAAACCTTATCTGCATCCATTGTCCCCACCTTGGTGTGATACCCGGTTAAACAAAAACAACTGCTAATCCTAGAAATGCATTTAGGTGCTTTATTTAAATATTAGAAACAGGGAACCCTCTATGTCCCTTTAAAAATCCTAGTCAAGGAACAAAAACAAAAACACAATTTAAGTGTATTTACTTGTTTGAAGCAATTTAAGTCACCTTTACCCTAGTGAATTGATCAACACATACAGGGCTTCAACTATAAGTAATGCTTCTGGGTATTGTCACATCCATATGCTCCTCAATAATCAGGGAATTTACAAGGCACTTTTTCACCTGAGATAAAATGAAGAGGGCTGTTTTTCCCCATAGGGAATTGTTCATAGTAATTCAGGAGATAACTTGAGATGCACTTTAAATGCTTAGTAAATTCTCCTCAATTAGTTTCCTAAATTTAGTTTAAAAATGAATCCAATAAGACACAAACGGGGTAGGCTGAAAGATCTATGAATGCCTCTACCCAGAATCCTTAGCTGCGGTGTAATCCATGGATATTTAATGGATGTATGGAAGGAAACAGGTTTTTAACCCAGCTTTAGATACATAGACATATTCAAATACACTAAAATGTGGTTTTTGTTTCCTTGCTGTATGAAAGGAGAGGCTGGGTTTATATACTTTTCTCACAGTCCTAAATCAACAACAGTATGCAGGTAAATGTGTTTGTGTAAAAAAAAAAAAAAAGTGTTTTAGACAATGGCAGTTTATTGCTTCCAAAAAATGACTTTGCTCTGAAAACCAACAGTGAACAACTAGTCTGTTTTATTTTTAATGCATCAAGAAGTCTGGGCTTTAGAGATGTGTTATCAGATGGACAGGATTCAGAAGAAATGAAGCAAATTGACACTGATTTGAACTCACAGCTGTATTCATGCTGCCTCATGCTTTTTGGCGGGGTTATATGGATATATATGTGTTTAAAAAAAAAATCAGTATTCTGTACCTTTTTTTCTGTGAAATCTATGAGTTCTTGCACTTTAAAAAAAAGAAAAGAACTATGTACTATGTGTACCACAATATTTATGAATAACTTATTTATCAGTTGACAAATTACAGTTATGTTGAATACTTTTTTGAACTATGATCTTGCAAATATTGAATAATAAAACTTGACACGTATAGAATATGTGAAAAGAATGCGGCAAGTGTACTATTTATTTACTGTACTACTGTACAGTGGAGGGCTTCTATCACTCTTTTGTCCACCATAAATTAAATGATTGTTGTGGTGAACTACCTCCTCATAAAATCTACTACACAAGCTAGGAACCGACCCTACGCTGATGAGGGGCAGTAACCTTGAAACAGCTGTACGTGGGTAGGATTCCTAGCTTGTGTATTATCCATCCTGAGCTTTGCTTAAAGCTGTGTAATACAGCAGGCATATGCTTGAAAGGAGCCATGTTTGATATGGTTTTGGATTAAAGAGGGAAGCCTTTGTGGGCACATTTGAATGCCCCTGCCCAGGTTCCCAGAATGCAATACATTTATTTCTGGGAATTTTGGGCAGGAAATAAGTCTTTTAACTTATTTTATATGTTCAAATGTGAGCACAAATGTATTTTTTATTTACTATATATATATATTTGTATAATATAGACATTTCTTAAATAAACAAAAAATCTGGCATTTTCCACACTGCTAGAGAGTAATTGATCCTTGTTCAGCAATTCAGTGTCTGTCAAAACTCACAGAAATAAATTAACCTGCCAATCGTTTTGTTTGTTTTTTGCTCTGCATTAAATAGGTCAACTGCCACAAAATTTGCCTTCCATGACTGTAGTGATGTGTGCGCTGTTTGCATTAAAGATAGCTCTCTGGGGCTGATCCCCTAATGATTTCACAGCATGTCTGTAACACTAGATAGGTTTTTCTCAGAACTTGTCCTCATACAAATACTGTAAACAAACACTGATATAAGTAGGTTACTTATGGTAAATGGTAGTAAATGAGGAGTGGACACTCCTTTATTCCAGAACCAGATATTCTAGTTTGGCATTTGTGTAAACATGAATGTGTTTAAACCCTATGGTTTGGACTTGTCTTTATGTGACTATTATCTAGTTTCCCTGGCAGTTATTAGCTAGTAAGACCTAGAAAACAGATGTTTCCTTTTTAGGATATGATCAGTGGAAATGGGGTTTCAAAATAGCAGAGAAGGGAAGTGGTTATGATACATTATCATACCACAGAAATGCAGGTCCTGTATCTGATCAACAAATGTATGGTTTCAAAACTTACAGTTAGAAAGGGAGGAGGTATAGGGAAGAGGGCATATGGGCAGATAGGAAGAGTTATAGGGAGAGGTTATATTTAGAGATAGACAGAGTTACAGCATAAAGTTGTATGGAGAGATATGTGGAATAATAAGAACATGTTGTGTTTAGATATATGCGGAGTTATAGGCAGAGGATATATGGAGAGACTGGAGAAGTTATAGGGAGTGGTTATATATAAAGATATAGGGAGTTATATTGAGTTATGTTGTTTAATTAGTTCTGTTGCGTCCAACTCTCTGTGAGCCTATGGACCGCACACACTAGGCACATCTACCGTTATATCTCTGATTGTGCTTATCCATAAGGTTATCTTAGCAAAGATACTGGATTGGGTTGCCAGTTCCTTCTCTAGTGGACCGTAACTTCTCTGTTATGACCTGCCTATCTTAGGTGACTATACATTGTATAGATCATTGAAGTACACAAGCCCCTTCAACACGACAAGGTAGCGATCCAGAGATGTCTAGAGATCTTATGTAGAGATCTAGTATTTTATCAAGAGATGTGTTGTTTAGAGAGGTTATAGGTGTTATAAGGAAAACATATATGCAAGAAGAGATATAGGATAGATTACGATAGATTTTAACCTGCAGGAGTTATTGAGTGAGGCTATAGTGGTTAGTATTCTGTGCTTTCACAGATGCAACCGGGGTTCAATTCCAGTCAGAGAACCAAGAGGTCACACCACCCTGAAGCCAAACAGGGTTAGGCTCGGTCAGTACTTGGATGGGAGACCACCTAGGAATACCAGGAGCTGTATGCTGTAGCCCACTGGAGAAGAAACTGGCAACCCATTCCAGTATCTCTGACATGAAAACCATGTGGATCAGCATGATGTGTTGCTGTCCATGAGGTCACAGAGAGTTGGACATGACTGAATGACACAAACACAACACATATGGAAATATGGGAACAATATAGGAAGAGGTTACATAGATACAGTTGAACAGTTATAAGGAGAGGTTATACAAACAGGTAGGGGGTTATGAAAAATAGGAAGACATGAGAGGAAAATATATATAAAGATCTAGAGCTTATTCGGAGTGCTGGTATTTTGGATATTTACTTGGACTCTTCTGCCCATAGAGAAACTAACAGCACTATTAAATTCGGGCTACGTCTTAAAATGTAGGTTGTATTGTAGAAAGTAGGACCTACGGCTATTAAATTAGCCCCTTAAAGCAGGCCGCTGCCGATCTGCGGGTTTGCTGCGATAAAAGCCTAAGGGATGAGCCACGTTGAACTTTGCGGCCGCAATTCCTTTGATCCATCAAGCCCGTAACTGCTACAATTCCAATCATGCTATTAAATTGCAACAAAGTCACTCGTGAGCAAGCCCGTAACACGCAAATGGAGCCCAAAGCCCTACGAGTGCTGGGTAGGACTCGCAAGGGGGTTAATTCCAAAATGTAGCACTTTAACTGTAAATAAAATCACACTACTGTACTTATATGAAAAGTGAAAGTGATGTTAGGTCTTAGAATTAACAGTACAACATTCTCAAGCCCGCAAATCGGCCCAATAAAATACTTTATTTCATGTATATGTTTTGTGTTATATCGATCCCGGCAATCAATGTGTTAATACATTTGATGGAACGCGCATGTAATAGAATATCATATTTACGGCTTTATTAATATTGCATCATGACTGGAATGTGGGTCCGATCGTAGCTCTTAAATGAAGGCCGTAGGACTTTGAAATCCAACCTCCATTTTTCATTGGCCTAATGATAACGATCTCTGTTTCCATTGGCTCCATCTAAACCCGTAACTACGGGTTTGCTTAATTGGTCATCAACAAAACCACAAATTCAACAGCGAACAACTGGTTTACGGGTTTGCGTCTCAAGCTCATAACTCGCAGCCTGTTCTAATTTAATAGCACCGTAACTCCAAAATTAAAGCTAGCAGCCGTTGCGAGCTTCACATTGCATTTTTACGGGACTCGAACTTAATAGGACTGTAAGTCAATAAGATAGTTTTGTACTGCTGTACTAAAGTAGCCTGGAGCTGAAACTGAAGTAAAATGTGTATTTGTACATCCCACTGGTTTTTAGCAACTAACAATGATGAATAATGTATGATGTTGCCCCATGTGCCCTTTGGTCATGATAATGAGCTGAAGAGGCTCCAAAGGTGTGTGTGCATCGTATTAGCACGCTGTAGCAGGGCTTGTACAAATCAGTAATGATAAACCGATTCACACAGTTATGTAAGCATTCCTGTCCCTGGGAGTCTGTAATAACAAACTAGTAAACATAAATAATTGTATCACTGCACTGCCCCGGTACATTGTAGCGCACTAGTAAGTGATTAGTCACTAGAATGAATGGTGCATCTAATTACTTACTCATAGAGTTTGATTCATCATAACATGCCTCACAGACTTAGATGTCTGGGTCACAATTATATGCCTAAACTGAGATGAGAAGTGTTAGGAGAAGGTGAGAGGTTTATGTCTTGGGGCATATTCACTAGGCATTGCAATGATCAATGTGCTTCATTTCCTATGGGAACAACAGCCGTCACAACCAGAGTGATAGCTTAATAAATATCACCAATTATGTGTGGCTATGTATTAGATTGAGGCGGGAGGTATTAAAAGGAGAGGGATGCCACATATGGAGATGTCTTTGTAAAGGACACAGGTTCTAATGTCTAGGAGGAAGGTGCAAGATTTAGGGATAATGTGTGAAGGTACCATCTAAAAAAAAGTGTAGTAGATAAGTGGTACAGCCTTATAGTGAACATGGTAGAGACACAATTAAGAAATACAAGAATGGCTCAAGCCATTTCAATGTCCTGGGTGAGGCCAATGCCTTAAGTGACCCTTATAAATTACAAGTACATTAAAATGTTATACTTGCTTGGGGTATTTTTAAAACTATCTAGAATGTCAGTGCAGTTGAACACTGTGGGCCTGATTCAATTGCCCAATTCGTAAATGTATACACACTTAAAATCACTCTTAATATTACTAAATATTCAGCAAATATTACTTATTGGCACTAATGAATTCTTAAGTCAATAGAATGCATATAAACATTTATAATTAAAAAAAAACATGCAAAGCCAAATTCATAAGTTCAAGGCATTTGCAAGTAGATAATAGAACAAGGCTAAATGTCAAATTGTATTTTCTGCAAGTCAGAATACAGAGGTACTATAATCATAAGATAGCAGTACCATGTCTCACAGAAGTGAAGGTGAGCTATAAAGCAAAGGTACATGAGTATTTCTATTATGCTAAAACAATCATTCATGCCCCCTTTTCTTTGCAAATATATATATATATATATATATATATATATATATATATATATATATATATATATATATATATATATAGTGCAATTAAAAAGTAATAGAAAAATATCTGAAACAAATAATTATGAAATTCTAGCCAAAGGTTGAATTTTTTTTAAATTGTCTAATGCATGCATGGTTGCTATTGGATGGTCAATTTTGTATATTCTGTGCAAAATGTAATTTCCTTGAATATGCTCCTTGTAAGTTAGCACCTTGGGTGGCACTCACCTTGCCCTAAGGGTAGAGCCAGACTCGATATAAGCACAAGGCTATCCTAAGGTATAATTAAGCCAATCATTTTAGCTATATAGAACGAGCAGATAAGATGGACTTTTGGTCCCTACCGGCTGTCAAAGCAATCATTTTCTGTATTAGGAGGAAGTGACAAGTACCTGCTATAATGTCTGTGTTTTGGGAGGAGGTGACTTTTACAGGTACTTTTTAGTAGGTTAGCATGAGACACATTAGGCGGGTAGCTACAACCACATGCATGGTGATATCATAGCTTCCTCTCCCTTAATCTTGCCTAAGCTACGATACTATGGTTTATTATGTTCCATGATAATTATGTACTGTAGGCAGTGTCTAATTTACACACATCCTTAAATTCTTTAAATGGACACAGTCACCACAACTTCTGCAGGGCTGAAAAGGAAGAATGTTCTAATAATCAGTTGCTGACAGTTTTTTTTTATCTTACCAGAGGCTGACTTGTTTACTGGACATTTTTAACTGAAATTCATATGTGATGGAAATGTTCTTTGCCTGTGTTTTAGTCAGTTTAGCTTTTGCAACATTATAGCAGTTGAAAGTCACTCTAGCAATGCAATAACTACTCAGACTTTCAATGGACCCGATTCAATTGCCCAATTCGTAAATTTATACACACTTAAAATCACTCCTAATGAATTCTTCTGTCAATAGAATGCATATAAACATGTATTAAAAAAAAAAACAGCCAAAGAATAATTTATGAGTTCAAGGCATTTGCAAGTAGCTAATAGAATATGGCCCTTAGTCTATGGGATCGCTATTTATATGCAACACAGAAAACTCCTCTTAGGTCCTCTCCACATAGACACAAGTCCACCTACGGCCTCATTCATTTGCGATTTGGCCAATTGAATAGGGCTCTATATAAGCACATAGCATACTTATTTTACAGAAGTTTTTAGTCAGTGAACTTGTATCCAAAAGCAAGGTCTTCACTAACTAAAAACTTCTATAAAAAAAAAAAAATGCTATGTGCTTATATAAAGCCCTATGATTGTGACAGATTCCCAGAACTAAATGTTCATTTAGCAGTTCTGTAAGATTTTATAAAGGAAAAGCATATTTCAGAGCAAGAACTAAAAAAATGGTTGCATAGAAGAAACACTAATTGAAAATATAAGTATACAATGTAACATTACTTGTAACAGAAACGTTCATAATAATAGCTTATCTCACACTTTGCCCCTCATTCAGTTGCGATTTGGACAATTGAATAGGGGTCTAAATAAGCACATAGCATATTTATTTTAAATATTTTTTTAGTTAGTGAAAAGCTTGCTTTTGGATAGATGTTTACTAACTAAAAACTTATTTAAAAAAAATATGTTATGTGCCTATTTAGAGCCCTATTCAATTGGCCAAATTGCAATTGAATGAGGGCCATGTTATGTCCTTATTTAGAGCCCTATTAAATTGGCCAAATTGCAATTGAATGAGGGCCATGTTATGTCCTTATTTAGAGCCCTATTAAATTGGCCAAATTGCAATTGAATGAGGGCCATGTTATGTCCTTATTTAGAGCCCTATTAAATTGGCCGAATTGCAATTGAATGAGGGCCTTTGTACACTTAGGGCCTCATTCAAATGTGATTTGGCCAATTGAATAGGGCTCTATATAAGCACAAAGCATATTTTTTTTACATAAGTTTTTAGTTAGTGAAGACCTTGCTTTTGGATATAAGTTCACTAACTAAAAACTTCTGTAAAAAATATATGATATGTCCTTATAGTGGGCCTCATTGCGATTTGGCCGATTGAATAGGGCTCTATGTCCACTAAAGGAGCAATAAAGCTTATGTAAATTGATCTTATATGAAAGAAGTATAAAGGTTATCCATTTTGCCTTTTATTGCATCAAGATGTCTATGTTTTTGAGGAACCTTGTGATGTAAATTGAAAAGAGGGGTAGATATCAACTGTATAATTATCTAAAGCCAGTGGGGGTTAAATCTGGGCTATAGTCAATTAGCCCGCATTCTCTGTAGTACTGGAGGAGTCGCAGCCTAGTACTACAATTGGATAGTTACAGTAAGCAGCTTTACCACCCATGCTCTAATACTTTAGTTCATACAATTGTATATTACTACAGGACATTTTTTTTGTAAATAAATGATGATAATAATAATAATAATAATACCACTATTAAGTTCAGATTGAAATAGCATTCTTTAGTGGTATTTATATTACAGTCCCAGTGTAGTAGAAAATGTTGTTATGCCCCGTTAAAAGTATAAGTTGCATCTAGTATAATATATGATTAATGTTTTATGTGTTGAAGATATTGTTACCTTCTGCTAGCCACAAGCAATCTATCCTTACCATTATGTGTTTTAAGCTGCTTTAGCACTTCATTGTCTGACTAATTTTGTGCAGGGAATCATGTTTTACGGTTTTATAATTTAAAATGTTAATACATAATAACCATATAGAATATATAAATCTCCAAAATAAACCATAATAAGAACTAGATCTCAGCGATGACATGGAAGTATATATAAAAACATTTAATTTGTGTACACCGGGCAATGTGCTTTCTCATACGCCTCGGTAGTAACAACACATTTATTGGATCTCTTGTCATGTATTAGCTGCCTTTGAATTGCTAGTATGATCCAATTTTACACCACCTGTACTTGTGTACAACCTGTGTTTAACATCAGCTGCCACTGTACACAATCACATTTTCTATACTACACACCCTCCAGTTGTCTCAATACTCTTCTATAGTATCCCTCTTTTACACACCAGCTGCCTCTTTTCACATTTTCATAGTTTCCCTCAGTTACTCAGCAGCTGTCTCTCTTTACACTTCCATAGTATCCTGATTATACACAGCTACCTCTTTACATTTCCATACTACTGATCATATACAACAGCTGCTTCTCCATACTAGGGTGACCTGACATTACCTATTTTTAAGAGACATTCATTGATTAATATTTCTGTCCCTGGAAAATATAGGTATAGGCAAAAGGTACTGTTATTATGTTTGGACTGATTGTATGTGTCAGTTAATACCTTTACTGGTGGGCTGCTCCACTCCAGTCTTCAGGAAGGCATGCACTGTCCACTTTATGTATATCCAAAGTGAACACAGTCTACTCCACTGTGCCTTGCAAAAGTATTCAACCCCCTTGGCATTTTTTGTGTTTTGTTGCCTCACAACCTGGAATTAATATGGATTGTTTGAGGATTTGCATCATTTAATTTACAGAACATGCCCACAACTTTGAAGACGTTTTTTATTATTATTATTGTGAAGCAAACAACAAATAGGGCAAAATAACAGTAAAAAGACAATGTGCATAACTCTTCACCCCCCTAAAGTGAATACTTTTGCGACAATAACAGCTCCAAGTCGCTTTGGATAAGTCTCTATGAGCTTGCCACATCTTACCACTGGGATTTTTGCCCATTCCTCCTTGCAAAACTGCTCCAGCTCCTTCAAGTTGGATGGTTTGCGCTTGTGAATAGCAATCTTTAAGTGTGACCACAGATTTTCTATTGGATTGAGGTCTGGGCTTTGACTAGGCTATTCCAACACATTTACATGTTTCCCCTTAAACCACTCAAGTGTTGCATTAGCAGTGTGTTTGGGGTCATTGTCCTGCTGGAAGGTGAACCTCCGTCCTAGCCTCAAATCACGCACAGAATTGTACAGGTTTTGCTCAAGAATATCCCTGTATTTAGCACCATCTTTCCCTCAACTCTGACCAGTTTCCCAGTCCCGGCTGCTGAAAAACATGGTGGGGATGGTGTTCTTTGTGATGTGTTGGGTTTGCGACAGACATAGCGGTTTCTTTGATGGCCGAAAAGTTCAAGTTTAGTCTCACCAGACCAGAGCACCTTCCTCCATACATATTGGGAGTCTCCCACATGCCTTTTCGCAAACTCAAAATGTGCCATTTTGTTTATTGCTGAAATTAATGGCTTTCTTCTGGCCACTCTGCCATAAAGCCCAACTCTATGGAGCGTCCTGCTTATTGTCGTCCTATGTACAGATACTCCAGTCTCTGCTGTGGAACTCTGCAGCTCCTCCAGGGTTACCTTAGGTCTCTGTGCTGCCTCTCTGATTAATGCCCTCCTTCCTTGGTCTGTGAGTTTTGGTGGGCGGCCGTCTCTTGGCAGGTTTGCTGTTGTCCCATGTTCTTTCCATTTGGTTATGATAGATTTGATGGTGCTCTTGGGGATCATCAAAAATTTGGATTTGTTTTATAACCCAACTCTGACTTGTACTTCTCAACAATATTGTCCCTTACTTGTTTGGAGAGTTCCTTGGTCTTCATGGCAGTGTTTGGTTTATAGTGCCTCTTGCTTAGGTGTTGCAGCCTCTGGGACCTTTCAAAAAATGTGTGTATATGTAATGACAGATCATGTGACACTTAGATTGCACACAGGTGGACATCATTTCACTAATTATGTGACTTCTGAAGGTAATTGGTCGCACCAGAGCTTTTTATGGGCTTCATAACAAAGGGGATTAAATACATAAGTACATGCCAATTTTCTGTTTTCTATTTCTAAAAAATAGTTTTATGTATATATTTTTCTCATTTCACTTCACAAACTTAGACTATTGTGTTCTGATCCATCACATACAATTCAGATTAACAAAACATTGAATTTAAGGCTGTAATGTAACAAAATAGGTAAAAAGTCAAGGGGATGAATACTTTTGCAAGGCACTATATATATATATATATATATATATATATATATATATCACTAAATACTCACTAAATACCATTTATGTGTGTGTGCGCTCTCTGTACGCTCTATGCACTTTGCTCTATGCACTTTGTATAATGTGCACCTGTAAATTAAAGGAAGAGTATTTGGATTAAATATTTATGTAAGTATGGGTGGTATATAAAAGTATACCTTGACTAGTACTCTACTTGTTTGTAGCAATATACAAAAATACCCTAACAAAGTTGGCTTTAAGAAGACCATGCAACTGCATTGGTGCCCCCATTTTTGTGTTGATGTGTGTACATCTGGGTGTTTGTAAGTAAAAATGTTATGTACTTAATTTGATTAAAAAAGGTGATGTTATTTAAAAATTCCAGTTAAACCTCTGTCTACTATGGTTTATTATTATATATAAATTATATATATATATATATATATATATATATATATATATATATATATATATATATATATATTTTTTTTTTTTTTTTTTTTTTTTTTTTTTAAATATAAATATATTTAAACATTTTATTATAAAAATCTCCCTCAAGCTCAGCAGATTTTGTCTGAGATTTTACAGCAGTGAAGAAACTGGTCCCTGAATACATTTGTGTGGATCATGCTGAAAAGTTCATGCCAACATAATTTCTTGTCAATCCATAGATATAGATTTAATATATAGCCAGAATATATGTCTTTACACATACCGATTCATAAATTCATAATTGTGTCCTAACATTTCATTCAGAAATGCTGTTCAGCTATGCTACAGCAGAGATGGGAGACCTACTTCACATGAGGGGCCTCATATGTGCCCCCCGAGTCCTTATAGGGGCCACTCAGTGCTTTAAACCCTGTTTTGTTACCCAAAGCAAAATGGCAAAATTGCGGTTGGAAAGAAATGATCTAGTAATAGAGGTACAGATAATTTGAAGGAGTATTTTGGAGTACAACTGGTTATTATTTACTAATTGTCGAGAAAAAAAATAAATGGTGTATTGTTGAAGCGGGTATACACTCCACATAACAGGCTGTGTGGCCTGAGTGGGGCACCACTACTTTATAGAGTTTCATAGTACCCCTATCTCACACACTGCACCAGGCTTCCGATTTTACACAGGCAGTACACCTTCCAACAAATAGGAACTACTTGCTCCAACTTGTCTGTTTCCTGTCATTATTAAAACCCCTGGATTGGGGTCAAGTTATTGGATTATGTAAGTATTATTATAGGAAATCTGACATTTTAATACACTCGCTCTCAGTATGAAGAAATTGTATAAATAACTATTTCCCTGCCTCTCCCATTTCTTCAGAAACAGGATGCACAGAGCACCCGGCAACTCTGCACAGCCAGCACCCTTTTTGGCAAGTCCATTCAGCTTTTGCTTAGCAAGCATTCTGTGCCCAGTTTCTAAAGAAACAGACGCTTCCTTCCCAGACAGTGGAATGGTTACTAAAAGGGACAGAGAAAAGCATTCCTGTTAGAGTTTATTTATCATCAGGGATAAAAGTAAGGATAAGTGGAGTTAAGAGAAGTTAAGCAGAGTTAAAACATAAAATATCTCCAATTCATATGTCTTCTATTGGCCCTATTTAGAAAGCTGGGATAAACTTTAACTCCACTTTTTTATCCACACCTCATAAGCATAACCCAATATCTTTATGATTGTATATTGCTCAAAATTAATAAACATTTGATTAATTCAATAATAACGAACAGTATGTCTTCAAAAAGTCTGGTAAAATGTTCTTGCCGCTTGATCTTGTTTGTATATCTTCTCTCATACCCCCACCACCAGTCTCAAGTGGATTCCTAACATTGCCAATGTCCATAAACATTGTTTGATGGGACTTTGCAATGGATGAATGTTGTTACAGATAAATCATTAACTAAGGTGGTAAACAAGTGTAATAATAAAGGGATGTGACAAGAGAACTAATAATGGGAAATAAATCTGCTAGCATTACGAAACTGATAAGAATGAACACTAATCAGACTAGTAATCCTTTAGAAGCAAATAAAGTGAGATCCCCAAATAAAGCAAATAAAGTGAGATTGTAATTATTTACAATATTCGCCCATGATAAAGAAATAACAAACTATGCTTGGATAGTGAATCAGAAACACTAAGTGTCAGGAAAAATTAAAACTTTAACTTATAATAAGTGTTAGAAAATATATATATTTTCAAATATTAAACTGATAATATTATTATAGTTTTGTTACTTTAAGTAGAAAATATGTTTCTGTGGTGCTTTAATGTATTCATAGTAAAAATATAAGGTTGTTTATCTTAGTCATACCCTTCAGTGGGCCGACGTAAAGCTATTTGTAAAGTACAGAAAGTCAAAAGTTTCAACACTTTGAGAATTATGAAAACTTGTGTTGTTTATGAGGACATATTATGCTGGCATCACAAAATTCTGCTTATTATCCGTTCAACTTCTTCAAAGTACCAAACTGTAAATAATGGATCTCAGCGTCACTTTGGCATCATTAAAAAGTGTAATTTTTAATGTTATATAAAATGATTTATTAGGCTAAAATTTGAGCTTGGTATTTTAAGTTTATGGATCAGTCTCACTTATCCTCTCCATGTCTCTTAATGTTGCCACTTATTTTATTACCAATATTTGTAACACTCCCTTGAGGATAGCACATGCTCATTGTGATTGAGCACAGCCCAGCATCTGCGATCAAAAGTGAACTGTGTAAATAACAATGACCAGACACTAAATATGTTATGATGGGTAGAACGGTAATTGAAAAACCCTCCATTGTGTATCCAGGAAGGAAACAAACAATCATTCTGAATACATTTACATGTTTCAAGCTGGCGAAGAGACGTGACTTTCCACAGAACTACAGAACAAACAGTATTTCCGTTGTAGCTAAGGATTCTGGGTACTGACATACAAATAAGGCTCAAAGCCTGGCCCTGGGGCAAAGTACTGGTTCAGTAAAAGTACTGTTTATTGAGGAATTCTGTGGAAAAACAGGTCTCTTAGCCAGATAGATACATGTAAAAACACACTGATCTTTAAATAGCTCTAAGCATGTTCTAGCACTGCACCCCAGGGAGTGATGTCACTTATAATAACTTAGCGATAGCACACAGAGACGGGGGAGATCAATGATGCTGATTCATGAAGATAAGCAAAATCAATCTAAGCATTGTGCTACTATTATTTTAAAGGCCCACTGCAGTTCAAGAAAAGGACACCTGCTTGTCAAGTAAACATCAGACTAAGAATATGCAGTGTAAGGCATTTACATCAAATATTTTTGAAGAATCTGTTTATGAATCTTTTATGTGTTTGTTACATCACATCCTGAGAGCTGGATGATTTGGGTGTGTATTTAAAGTTATCAATGGAGGGGGGATGTGGGCGGAGGGAACAGGCAGAAGTTCAAAAACGTTGTTAACTGGATAAGATTGAAATTGACACCACACCCACCAAAATCTCGGGTCAGAAACAGGACGTTGCATCATTCAATGCAACCATATATCTCCGGAAATGTCTCCGCCTCACACACATTCCACCAATGTATCATGGGTCTCCCCAGGGTCCTGCAGAGGCATTAACTTTATTTTTTCTTTTTAAAAACAGTTGTATGACTTCTGTTTTTTCTGTGTAATTAGACTCAATAGCAAAGGTGCTTGATTTTAAATGTATTTTGCAGTTATACCAGACATGTAACCGTTTCAATGTTCCTTAAATGTTCTTTTATTAAAAACACCTCATCTGCCTTCACACATACCTTTGTATGACCCCTCCTTATCAGTGATTTTGCAGGATGTGACCTCCCTGCGGGTCTGACAGCTGTCCCTTACTGCATGTTCCCAGGCTGTCCTCAGCATGTTGGTGACAGAATTCCAGCTCCTCTCTTCACACCTCAGCAGGGATTACAATACTCTCAATGGGCCTTGGCTCCAGCTTCTCTCTCCTTTTTATCCAAACCTGACTCTGATTCCATCTTTTGTGAATATGCAAAAATCTCCCTCATTGTTATGTTATATACATTGTTAGGGCATTGCTGTTGAGTCAGGATTACCCTTCTGTGTACGGTATTTCCTCGTTATGGTTCGTTAACCCTACACACTTCAGTGGGTTCTCTTTTACAGGCTATTTTCGGTCTTCACCTCTTTTTTCAATTGTAAACAATACCCTGCAAATAAAGTCATATTATACAAAAAGATAAGGGGCATATTTACAGTACAGTTCCTTTTGAATAGCTTGATTTGATAATTGCATACAAAGATTTTACACTGTTTAAAAAAAACAAAAAAAACAGCCTTCCATGTGTAACAACTGTATCCAGTTGTGTTTTAATAGCAGCAGCCATTTTACCTTTGTTCCTAACAGGATTAGAAATTTGGGAGGCATGGGCGGAGCCATGAATTCAGAGACAATCTCATTAATTTAATTAGAAGGTAATTTCACATATCTACTTGATAGCAGAACTCAATAGAAGAGTAAACTACAGTAAGATACCCATGCCTAATGGCGCAGGCAAATTCATGTAAATATAAGATTTCTCTAATAATGTTTTCATGCTCTTGGCTTACATATATACATATGTAATTAGGTTGTTACATACCCCACACACATGAATTGTTTACCAAAGTACAGTGGTCCTTTAAGAACCATTGTGATCTCAAAACTATGAAGAACTAGACTTGATAATGTATACATGCTTTAGCAAGTAAAGAAAATAGAAACAGGCTTTAATATGTTAGATGTTGCATGCTGTTATAAATTTTAACTTTTTGCTGTCTGTTTTCGGTTAAAACCGGGGTTATTCTTATCTATATCAAAGGTTTTATTTATTTAAGAAATCTTATTAGCAAAAACAACAATGGCAGCATGTAACTGCATATAATAGGTAAAAATGAAATGTATTATCAAGTCAAATTCTTCAAAAGCACATTTTATAAATATGAGACTACAGTGTTCCTTTAAAGTGACAAAAGCACATTTTTCATCCATTTAATAGAGCATGTTTCAAACATTTAAAACATGGGCTTTTTGTATAAAAAATTAAACTAAAACGTTTTAAACTAACAGGAAATGCATAAAGCACACTGCATTAGGGATGTCTTATTGATAAAAAAAAAGTATGACCCATGCAAATATATTGCTGCTCACCAGCTTACATAGGAAGGCCCTCTAAAGCAGTTAAACAAATGAAACAGATTTTTTCGGCTCTGAGACCTTCATCTGAAAAGATGCAAGAACAAAAATGCTTATCATGAAATCGCACAACTTGGTTATTCTTACTTTGCATAACTGACAGTGTTAATTAAAATCTAATTTTAGTAAGACCGCTAAATGCCATGGGCTTGGCATTTTATATACACAATCTCAACTTATTTTATAAAGTGCCTCTTTGTGAGGGATTCTGGGTGTAGTGATACTGCGATAACTTTACTTCTATATTATAATATCTGAAATCCTAGAATTACTTGGAAATAAACCCCATCAATCTTATTTGTCCTTCTTTATACATAACAAATGGTGCAAGGGCATATATTTTTGTGGATCTCATTTAAACTCAGCTGGAAAAAACCCAACTATGTGTATTCATTATTTACAGAGCTTCATCATATCCTGAACACTGCACAAACAGTATGAGTTTGAGAGCCCTGCTTGTGAATTGTTCTAGTCTAGTCCATACACATCTTTCCAATCCAGTTTTAATGTATTCGGTGACTACTCTTCATCAGTTATTTATAGGATGCTCTTGTTTACTTCATAGCAGTTGCAACCATAGCTTTGTATCCAGTGTGTAGTGTACACGCCTAGTACTAAAATAAAACCATATACACACATAATCGTATGAATCAGATAAAGGGGTATAATTAAAGATCAGGACATACAGTACATTCCTTCCCTGGCATGTAAAGCATTTATGAATTTCACCAATTATTCTGAATATACTACTTCTTAGAGATGATTTAGGCCAAAGACAGTATATTACATTTCATCAGCAAATCCTTTTTATTTCCATAGACTTGTTCTGTTCATCGTCAAAGAATGTGCACTGTCATCAAATGCATAATGATTGAGGTCTAAGATCAGACATGTCTGTGGACTTTAAACAGTACAGTCTAACAGAGAAAAACAGAGGTGGGGGTAGGCTCATTAGGCTGATTCATGAACATAAAATATATATTTTTTTAAAACACATTAAAGTGTGAAATAAAATGGGTACATTTCTTTGGATACCTGATGAAAATAGTATGGTCTTCTCAAAAGATAAGCATTTCTTTTGATATAATACACCCAAATGTGTGTTTGTAGAGAGAATATGATAGTATATAAGAGTTGGGGAAGTCATTTATTAAAAAAGGGGCATTTATACTGCATTACTACACAAAATGTTGGTGCACCATACATAAAGAGTAAAAATAAGTAAATATTTGTATTTCAACAAACTAAAAAATAAATAAATATATATTGCAATGTGTTTAAAGCTGTTCTGATTTGTACTCAACCCCTGTACAGCACTACAGAATATGTTTGCGCATTACAAATACAGGATAATATATATATCTATATTTTGAATATTAAAATAGCAGTGATTGCCCAGAAACGCAAATGAACAATAAGCGTATATATTGATGCCTTTTTTTATTGGACATTGTATTTAAAATGTCGAAAAATGCAGCTCTCTTTGTCAAGTCAAAAATAAGATGGGCGGTAAATAGAAAGCTGCAAAGTTGTCACTTTAAACAAAATATTTGTCTATTAAAAACGTTATTGCTGTTACTCTATATATATATATATGTGTGCGTATATATGCATTAATATTTACATTCACACATATTTTATGTATATATATATATATACATAAATATGTGTGTGAATCTATAAATCCCTTATATGTATGTACATATATATATATATATATATATATATATATATACAAAAATATATTTCCCTACACTGTTTCCCCACTGAGAAGTTATTATTCAGTTCACACCCATCCCCCTCTGTGCTATAATAATAACATGTGAGGATCACAACCCAGCACACACTGCAATAAGAGCAAAGACCTTTCCATTCAACTTCCTGTTGACGCATCTCAGCCAATAAGGAGTCACGGGGCGTGGTCAGGGAAACACACCTCCTGCATTCTCCTTATCTGCTTTCTTCCTTGCATAAAATCCTATTTATGACCACACTGTGTTAGGAAGTGCTGTCTCAGTGCTGTCTGCTGATCTAAGTTGCTGGATTGTACCCTTTTTATCTTTCTTTTAAACCCTTCTTGGATTTTAGTAGTGCAGATCTGTACACATTATAACCTGGGTGAGTATTTGACCCCTAAATCCCCTTTAAAACCTGTTAGTAAAGTAAAATTATATATTTTTCATTGTACACTTGTCAAAATGTATTTTTTTCCTTAATTGCTTAATATATATATATGTGTGTTTATTTTTTAACAATTATTCAATTAGCTAAAATCTAAGAGTGTCACAATCCAATGCAAATGTTTAAATATTTATAACTGTGAGTAAATATTTAAAGTACCCTGGAAAATACTATATATAATGATTGAATTTAATGTATAAAATGTGTTTCATGTGTACGTTAAGGTTTTTATTTTTTAAAAGCATTTGTACTTAGCTGCTGGCAGTGTGCTGGTGTCCTTTGTTCTGTAAATTCTTGGAACAATGTGTAATGGGAAGGGTTAAACTTTGTGTTTAAAGGGCTTTTGTTTTCATGGTAAATCCCATAGGACGTTAATGCAAATCCAGATGGGTGTGGAAAAAAAAAAAGCATATGCAATCCTATTATTTCCAGATCTGTAAAGACCCTGTACATAGCTTCTGTGTATGGTTAATTATGTTAAGGATCTTATACTTTTTAAACTAGTAACAATTATTTTCCTTATTTTGTATATTTTTAATGGATGTGCATAAGTTCTTACTTATTTATGAATACAGGTCACTGCAGGACAACATAAAATCACAAATCTATTAAACTGCAGTGATGAGTATTAGATAAGGCAGAGTTTATTTAACCATTTCTATACCAGACTCACAGGTTAAATAAATATTATTTTAGAATAATTGCATCTTAAAGTATTAAAATAATATATATATATATTATTGTATTACACACATACAATTGTATTTATTAATGTTTTGTTTTTGTTACTTAAAATATTTACATGTCACTTTTTAATCTCATTTGAAATATGTATGAGATAAATATCTCTGAAAATACTTTATTTTACTTTCTCTAAAAACTAAATTTATAAATTAGATTTTATTGTGTTTTTGCAAGCTCCCTATACTTTCAGCCCATTCCACCCCCAGTGTTCCTAGGCAAAACAACTGATGTATGTGTATTTGTGTAGCACACCCTATACACAATGGTAGCAAACACAGCCATATGTGTTTTTTCTTTGTGCCAATACTATGTTTACTTGTCTCCGTGGAAAGGGCTTATTCAATAAACAGCACTGCTATCCCTGTCCATGGCATATATGATAAAGTTATAAACAGAAGGAATGGTGAGGGGCGAAGATATCCCATAAAATATGGCCTACATATGACCTTAGTCCTATTACCATATTAAGACACATACCAATCCCTAATCCTAGATTAGTGCTTCATTAGGTCAAAGTTCATTTTACGTCTATTTTTTCCCTACAATGTTCTCCCGTTCTTCTATTTTCACTACAGAAATTTGTTGTTGCATTTATAATAAAATTGTTACTCAAGCCCAAAACAAAAAATGGTTATTCACAAACTCCTATTATGACACATAATCTGAAAAGTATATCTAGGAAATGTATATGTTAGCATTTCAAAACTTCAGAGGGTGTGGATTAAGCTTCTTGTGGAAGACTTGTGGCATTGAAACTGCCTGTTGGATCTTATCTGGCCCCAGCAGAGGCTCAGATGGTGAGGTAGGCAGGGCACAAATAACGTCTATATAACTGAATATTTTGTGTCCGTAGTAAGTAAAATGGCGTGGTGAATTAATGAGTAATTTTCTGTTTTCCTGTTATAGGGAATGGCAGACCCAATGATGATGCCAATCATGCATGGTGGACATCCAAATTATAGGATGGGCATGACTGCCATGCAGGGTCCTCCTCCTCCACATCCAGCCAGGACTATGCCCTCAGGACAGATGATGCAGTACGGTGTTGCTCATACAGATGGAAATATGAGGGCACGGGTGGGCATGCATCAACATATGCAAGGCCATATGATTTATAACGGACAAGCCCAGTCACAGTCTTATGTGGGTGCTCAACAGCTAATGGCCACAATGCATCTTCAGAAGCTCAATACACAATACCAAGGACATCCAATGATGGGCAACCCTGGACTGGCACAGGCACACACACAATACAGGATGGCACCTGGCCATCACCAGCACATGCCCATTCTTAATGTGACAGATGCAGACCTGGTGGATGAGGATGTGTTGACATCTTTGGTGTTAGAGTTGGGTCTGGATCGCATTGAGGAGCTACCAGAGCTGTACCTGGGCCACAATGAAGTTGACTTTATTTTGGACTTTGTGTGCAAGCAGCAGACAAGCTCTGTGACCTGCTGAACCCCCATCCCTTATAGACAATCACCTGTCCTATTTTCAGTTGCACTATCTCTGAGGGCCATGCATCCCTCTCCTGTGGACTCTGTGTGGTGGGATAGCTGGTGTCACTACCAGATGACTTCCTATAGGAGACTTGTTCTTTTATGGCGCCTTATCTCTGGCAAAGACTGTCCTTGAAGAGTACTGAACAAGCTCTTACATGTCTGGCAGAAACAGTAGTGTGAAGACAACCCTATTCATGTCCTTCAAAAAAGTTACAAAGTAAAAATAGGGGCAGATCAAGAATTAGCAAACTAATTGTGTGTAACATCAACATTCATTGGATACATTCTTATTCACAGAAGGGTGATACACTCAAGGAATAGTCTTCCAGTAGATGTGGAAATGGCAAATACATAAACTGGGAGTTGAAACCTGCCTCATAATATTTGTTTCCATAATGATGCTTCTGTCAGGAAATTACTGAGCAGCCATCTTTCTTAAGGGCGAAACCACTTCTAACTGTAGAACAGAAGTCCTCTCCAGCTCGCTCACACTGCTAAATATATGGAATATACTTAGTATATTCCTGCAGTGTGGATGGGTCAAAATATCTTACTGTAATGATCGACACCTGCAATTCTAACTTATAATGGGATATAGAACACTGCTTTAATATATTAAATGTTTATAGGCTTTTGAAGCTCCTCCCACTCTTTGACGGGCTGGTCCCCCTCTTTTGTTTTGAAATCCACTTTTGTAAATTTTGAGGGGATAAAAAAAAGAAATAAAAAAAATATGCTACAAAATGCCTCCTGATTCATGAATATGGAATTGACACAAACACTATACTACACTGTTGCAACCACACACACCCACACAAGAATTGACAATAAATCACTGTGCCGCTCACCATTTCTGAAGATGTGTGAGTGTGTGTGCGCGTGTGTATATATATATATATATAAATATATATCTCCTATACATACAATGCCTTGTGCAGTTATGGGGTTATAAATAACGTGGAAGCAAAGGATTGAGTTATAGGGATATATGAAGAAAGCATTATTATTATTAACCTTTATTTATTAAGTATATGCTTTTGCACAGCTCGATGAAGGGAAGATCTTTATACAAAATAAGTAGAGAGCCAGCTCCTGAAAGCCTGCATATAGGAGTTATTGGGACTGAAGAAGTATTTCATCCTTTTAATTGAATATATTCTGAAATAAGCACAGTTTGTTTAGATTAAGGTTTATATTTGTTATCTCAAAATGGATGAGAAGAACCTTTTTCCCCTCATGTCTTAGTGCCTTCTTGGCTTAGCATACTCACCAATTCAAAGGTGAACATACTTTTATAGAATTTAGACACAGCACATAACTGTGGAATTTATAACATACAAGGTATTTACAATATGCATATTTAGTAGATTTAAATTGTCTAACATTTCAAGCTGATAAAGGAACTCGGGTGACAGTGCAAAACACTATGCACACCTTGGTTTTCATTTTTATTCTGCATAATTAACTATTTGTCACACAAACTATATGTAACTATTTAGGTGTACTATTATTAGGTGATACTTTGATGCAGTTTATTTCAGTTTTTTTATTTTATCACATAAAACGGATTAGAACTCAGCAAAAAATCTACTTGCTCTGTACCTGTATGTAAGATGTTTGTAGGTCCAGGCACCAAGAGCTGATTAATCCATAAATGAAATTACAACACTGTGCCAGCTGTATTTGAAACAAGTAAATGTATAATTTACAAAACTATTGATTGTCATTCTAGCAAGGGTATGTTCCTTAATCCCACGTGCAATATTAATTGGCAATATTACTTTAAATATACAATGGTATATTTCACATAATCTTTCCATGCCTCCTTATCTTTGTGTTGTATGAATATTAATGCCCCATTTGCTCTATATTCACAAATATTGCAATTTCTATGTTGTTCTGTGCAGCCTATTTGAATTTGGATCCATCTTATACACATTACTGAACTTTCTACACATAATTACAAAGGAGCTGAAGATGTTTCACCTAATAAGACAGTTCTCACCATAGTGCAGGGGTATTCAATCAGAGCTACCTCTGCCTATTAAAAATATTTAGGGCAAATAAAACTATATACAGTATATATAGGTCTGGTTACTTTGAGATAAAGTAATCAGAGTATTGCAGTGTATGTATATATATATATATATATATATATATATATATATATATATTTTTTTTTTGTATTGGACAAGCATTTTAGAGTGACAAGTTTTGAGTTGCACCTCTCTTTATCAAATCAGAAGCAAAGCTGAGTTTTAACATGACCATTGGAATATACAGAAAATGTATTCTAAATAATAACAAATATGTTTTCACATAAAATGACAAGAACTGAATAATCGGAATATCTTGCATTACACAAATCAGTATGTACAGAACAGTGAAATGAAAATAGAAGTATATTTTACATAAAGACAAATAGTATGTTATAAAGTCCCTATGACTACAGCCTCCTTGATATGCTGGTGCTAATGAATATAGCCTAGTGTCTAGAAAAGACACCATATGTTCTGTAGTAATTTCAATTAAACGGGCAACAAAGTAAAAATCACATTTTTGTTGAATAAAATGTCAATAGGGTAACCAAGTCCAAATGACCAGTGGTTGGCCCCACTGTCCATTCTCTCCTAGCACAAAGACGCTCTGTGTTACTCCCAAGTCTTGCTGTTTGTCAGGGGCCTCTCTCAGCAAGACCTGGAAATCAGCTGCTTTCTCTGTCTTGTTCACTATAATATCAGATCTGAGCATGATCTTTTCCTCTTCCCACAATGTCAACTTGTGACCCTGATCTCTTAAATAAAAGACACAGCATGTCCTTTTTTCTATAGCATCTGAAGACTGGGAGTGCGTCCCTCTTTCATTGTGACTCAGCAGCGTCTGGTTTTGTAGGGTCTAGCAATGCAAGCTGAGCGCCAGTGTGCTTTGTCTATACAATCTTATATGTCTTTGTATTATATCTGCCTTGATAATTTATGTGGGACCATCCAAAATGGCTGCTGGATCATTTAAAGGGAACATTACATAGAAAACAACAGCATTCAGTATTGTTACATATGCTAGCCAGTGTACTGATAATGTTTAGTTTTTGATAATAGTACTCACATGGCTATAAATATACTTATTTTAAAAGTGTGGTGATCCAGCTTTGCTTGATTCCTCTGCTAATCCTGTTACAGTATTTACAACCTAGATATATCTACAATGTGTGTTGTTAATTTGCTGTCACTGAGTTAAACATGTAAATACAGGCAATCTGAATATTGTATTTAATACTACAGGTAATTTATTATTTGAATATGATTAAAAACATGGGTGTGTTTCAAGCCTAAGGCAGCACATTTTCAGGGGGCAGCAGTCTGCCTGAAGTAGCCAATACAATGTCAGAGAATATGCACAGAAATGTCTATATGCAGAGTAAATTATTATTATTATTATCTTTATTTATATCGCGCCAACATATTCGGTAGCGTTGTACAGGGGGTTAGTACATGGCAAAAAACATACTTAACACCTTATAAAGAATGGAGGGCCCTGTTTGTGAGCATATAATCAAATGTACATTGTGCTTGTTTTCAAGACACGGAAACACGATTAAAAACTCGCAAACTTACAATCTAATCTATTCTGTTTGTAAGTATACCTGCCACTTTCTGACTTACCATATACTTACATAGACATATATGCACCTAATGGTTTTCTATACAGGTGTGGGGTAAACTTATGATTTGGATATAGTAAGAAGAAAGGAGGAGGAGTAACTGAGTTGCTGGGGGGCACACAAATCTGAACTAGCCTTGGGGAGCATAACAGCTAAATAGGTCCATGATTAAAAGATACTGTAGTTTCCTGCAGAAGAAACCATTCCATATCACCCACTAGGGACAGGCAGATATATCTTTTTAATGGGAGACCATTACCAATAATTGGTAATTAACCCCATAATCTGAATATATTGTCTTCAATGTAGTGCCACATGAAAAAGGAAATACCGGGCATGCTCAGACCACGGGAGACACGTATGTATTTGGACTAGTTACCCCTTGGGGTTTTAGCATGCTGACTATTTTTCACAAGATTCAATGCACAGGGGGGCTGAGAAAAACTGCCAGGTAAACAATGTAAGCTTCAATGTAAGTTTTCTGTAGAAATATAAAAAAAAATAACATTCATCTGATAAAGCACTTATTATTACCTATACTTTTAAACCATACCATATTTTGAACCTTTGCGGTACCACTTTGAGTATAAATGAACAAACAAATGCTCATCTTAGGAATTTGTATATTGCCTTTAAATTATTACAAAGCCTTCTCAGTGAAGCTAATAGCTCTTTCATAATACATGTTAGTGAGAACTGAAAGATTATTATGATTCCAGGTAATGAATGGCTGGGGATTAATAAGGCACTGGCTAAAGTAATTAATACAATTGGATGTAGGTTTCTGATAAAAGATTATGTTTAATATATAACTGCCAAGGAACAAGGAGATTAAGGACAAACAACATTTACTAAGAAGCTCAGAAAGTTCATGAGAAGTAGTCATTCACTAACCATTCTACACACCCAGGGGTATAAATCAAGAAAAATCCTGGATCAAAATTTTTACCTTGAACAAACACAATTGTAGGATATAATGATTTTAAATAGATGTGGATAGTTCAATGTAAGCGTCGCAGAGACAATTCTTAATATAAAAGCCCTGTATTAATAAATTTGGCATTTGTCCCCAACGCTGCCGCTGGAATTCAGTCCCACATAAGAACTAATGTTTCTGCAAAGTACTGTACTATTTTCACACTTTATCCCTACATCGTCTAGCTTCAATTCATGACCTTTTGTTGTTATACCCCTTTTTCTGAAAGATACTTTCATTGTGAACTCTATTAAAAACCTTAAATATATTTAAAGTTTCTATCACCGGTCTTGTTGCATATGTTTATCTTCCCAAAGGAAAAAGAAGTACATGGTGCACACCCTAGGGCCTAATTGTAATATAGAGAATAATACATAATAAAACTTAGCGTTTAATGATTTGATTAAAACTCAAAATTAAAATCTTGATACTCTGACGTCACGTGAAATTAGATAAGGAGTGGATGAGACTCAATATGCCACTATGTATATTAGTTAATAATCCTATAGGGGCACTAAATATGTGATCCAGCTATAAGGTGCTAGGTACTGTAAGCAGCTGTGGGAAAATTGCTGTGATAAATATCACATAAAGTTAACAGTGCTAAGTGCAAATAATGATCATGCTAAATCACATAATCTTAAATATGATGGATATTAAGGTGCCAAATACCCAATGGATATACCAAAAAATGTATGAATATATCAAAGTGCTAAGTGTCAGATAATTAGATAAGGTGGCCTATAGGAATACATAAAATGCTGATAGTGAATGCAAAAGGTCCTTGGAATTATATAAGACCACTCCTATAACTACCAATGCATAGGAGCTTCCTATTATAAAAGACTGTGGCGTCCATGTTCCTGATTTAACTAATTGGCATAGTATTCCTTATTATTCCATATTGTTCTAAATACTAGTGGTCTGGAGAGGGAAATGAGGACTTATAAAGTCAATTGGTAAGGCTGTAGGCCCATACCGGAAAGACCTGCAGCTCCTAGCTCCACGAACGCTGCCTATGCGTCCAGTACTGACGTCATAGGTCAGCGTCGCGGCGTCACGTAACTTGCAACCTGACGCACGTTTCTAAAACAATTTCACTACATGGGGGAGAGGCTCGCAATGAGCGCCAAAGATTATACTAATGACATACCATATTATTTTTATGTACTAAAAAATCCTTAGATTACTTTCCATAATTGAAATACTTTATAATTGATGATATACTTGGAGAGATTTGGTAAGAACTCTACAGTTCTTATTTCGATCTATCAGAGGTGACCTCTCACTTTAGTAAATCTAGCCAAGAGTCTTATCCTCTTAAAAGACCACTGTAATGCCCTAATAGAATTGAAGGGTATCTCTACTTCAGCGTAGAAGGTAGTTTGCTTGCTCAGTCATGTGGATTGACCCACTTCAAGCAGCTATTTTTAATTTCTTGTCTGTTGGGGAAATAAATGAACTGAGGATGAGAAGCAACACTCAGGGACAAATTATTTACCAAATTAAAACTTAGAATAATTTCAAAGCTAAACAGTTTACCTAGTTCACCTCTTCCCAATTTGTGAGAGCCATGGTTGCAAATCAGGTGCACCCTGTAGAACAGCAGTGTGTGATTGCTGTTTAAACATACAATTCGGGAATAATGGCTAGCTCTAGTCTGTAAGGGTCACCAACAGTCCAGGAGCCCGATTCAATTGAGCAATCATAAGTCACTGGAGCCCGTAAGTGAGACCGTAAGTTAATTTGCTGTTCAATTGGCATCTTTTTGCAGGCTCCAAACAGTTTACGGGTTATGGCCTTGAAAAACTTGCTGTTGTTAAACCCAGAACTTACAGCCTTCCGATGCCTTTGATCTTTCCCATCTGCAAGAGTTATGATTGCAAAAATCGTAAATCGATATTCAGTTGCTACAATTCTCCAAGCCCGCAAATGCTTTCACACCTGTAAATGGCAAATGTAGGAGAAAATCCTATGAGTACTAGAGGACCTGCAAGGGGATTTAATGCCTGTCCGCAGCACTGTAGATGCAAATACAAAATCAATACTACACTGTAAATGACGGGGAAAGCAATGAAAAACATTAGAAGTCTCAAGCTCGCAAACTGGCAATAAAAAATCATAGTTTTTTATGTGACATTTCGGGGTTATATCGCTCTCACGAATCAATGAATTAATACATATCAGGCCACCCATATGGACTAGAACAGTATTGGCATTCATTTTTATTATTTTTAGGGTTTGCGAGTCTCATCGCATATTGGACCCCCGAACCTAATTGATTTACATGTAACCTCCACCTTTTATTGCCGTAATGATAGCGGTCTAATTTTCTATTGGCTGTTTCGAAATGGGTGGTTACGGCCTTGCTTAATTGATCATGTTCCTGCCCTGAACTGCTACGCACAAGTGCACGGTTTACGGGTTTGGTGTCTGGCCCCTAACTTGCGTGCTTGTTCAATTGAATAGCACCAGAATCAGAGACAAACGGGAGCCCCCAGCAGGCCCGCAGACAAACGGCCTGGATACTGCGAGATGCGGGCTTGCAATTTAATCAGGCTCCAGGATTTTAATATCTCTATGTATTCGGTCTCTCTTTGCCTTAACACACCTGAGTTACTCTGTTTTATTCTGATTGTTTTGCCTGGGGTCGTGCAGAAAGATTGAAACCCTGGACTGTTGGTGGCCCTCATGGTACAGCATTGCCAACCACTGCTGTAAGGTCCCTTGAATTGATAGAGCAGGGCACACGCTACTCTTGTGATTGTCTTTACCTAATTTGTTCCACTTTTATTATATCAACATAATACTATACAATGGTGGCATACTGTTTAAATTTAATAATAATAATATTAATAAAAGTACATTTTACCGAAAATCCTGTCAGACCGAGGATTAGTACTACATGTGGCTATAAAAAGTGAAACTTCATAATGAAGCTAAGTGCTCTTGGGTTTTCAGGTTCTCCAGAATAATAACACATCCACAATTACTTCATCCCTACACGGGGCAGTGCTGCCATCCTGAGGTCACATTCTCATATTACAACAAGATTACTTTGCTTTTTTATGCTTTTTTTTTTACTTTTTTTCAAATAACACAATAAAGCATTTCTTATTATACATAAAAATTAGGCATCAGTTGACACCCTTATGAGAAGTAAATATAAATACATTAAAATAAACTAATTCACACTAATATACCAAATCTTCAATTGTATACTAAAATAAACTTTTTAACATGAACATTAAAACAAAAAAAAACAGTTTAATGTATCTTAAGAGTTGACTTAAGAGTTGATCTTATTTGAATAAATTTTTCAGAGAGACCAAATAGCTTATCAATTATATACTGAATTAGTTATTGTGCTGCATATATTTTATTTGTCACAAATATAACTAATTTGTTTTCTTAACTTGTGCTTGATTTGGACACTTTTTCTTCCAGTAAGATTTGAATCCAAAAGCACAGGCGATGAGTTATATTAATATTTTTGGAATATTGGAATTGTAAATTCGGTGTTATCTAATAATGCATGTTTTGTATATGCCCAATAATAGCATATTTTTTTCTATCTTTATTTTTGTAATTACTTCAGTTATATGCTGTACAACAACAACAAAGTACCCTTAACAAGGCAAGACCACCAAAAACTTAAACTATTAGCTTTCACTTCTTCCACTGACTGTCCTCATAAAAGTGAACAAAGCCATTCAGTTGGCAATATTATAACTGACTATATGAGAGCTTGTGTTCTAAAAAGTAAAACACATCAAAGATTTATATTATCTGAAGTAACGTTTTGTTTGGACAGATCATTGAATACATTTGATTCCTTAGAATAATATAGCAATTAAAGGGCCACTATAGCCCGAAACTTTCTATCATGCATTTAAAAGGATTTATCTCATACATTACCAAAATTTCATTTTTAAATATCTTAAATATTAAGGCCCTCATTCAATTGCAATTTGGCCAATTGAATAGCGCTCTAAATAAGCATATAACATATTTTTTTTTTAAGATGTTTTAAGTTAGTAAACATCTATCCAAAAGCAAAGTTTTCACTAACTAAAAACTTCTTTAAAAAAATATGCTATGTGCTTATTTAGAGCGCTATTCAATTGGCCAAATCGCAATTGAATGAGGACCTAAGAAAATTGCCAATAAAGCTTTACTGAAACATACATACAACAATGTGCTTAATCTGCCCTTATGTTTGAGGGGAAGTGTAAACTACAGTATGTCTCATAGAGATTCTATTAAATGCTTCTGTCCTTATCTGATCTATATTAAATTGCAATGCAAGCATGCGTTGCTGTCCAGGGGCCTCATTCTATTAGCGGCCGCAGCCGTTGCGGGGCCGCAAGGACCGGCCGCAAGCTATTCTGCTATTCTATTCCCTTACGGCCGGAGGCTCCGGCAGGCTTGCGGCCGGTGCCTTGCTATCTCTTGCGGCCGCTCGCGCCAGAGGAAAGCCTTTGATCTAAAACGGCCGCAAGAGTTTTGCAATTCAATTGCTCCGGGAAACCTCTCTGCAAGGCTAAAAGCGAGCCGCAGCTTACTTGTAGGAAAGAGGTCTCGCTAGCACCAATTAAGCACATAAAATAGCTCAAATAAAGCCATCCTGCACTTTGAGAAGACTATAAAGGGATTTTAGGTGTTAGAAAAAATAGCACATAATTATCCTGTACTCAAATCCGTAAAATATCTTATTTTTAATATCCGTAAAATATCCATGTAAAAAGTCCAGAGTGCTTGGAGCACCTCAGACACACCCACGCCGCAGCCGGAAAATAAACAGTTAATTTGAACTCGGGTTTGGGCAGATGTGCAAGCTTGAGAGTGGGTTTCTTTTAATCCTCATGTCCCCCAATATGATCCCTAGCATTTACAGAGCTGTACAGTGCAGGTTTGAATTTATTTTTGTGTTTTTATATTTGACAGCTTACGGCCGGTTCCAAGATATGCGGCCGGCCGTAAGATGAGATCCTTGCGGGGCCGTATAATAGAATCGCGAGTTAACTGAACCCCCGCAAGGAATCGCAGCCTTACGGCCGATTTACGGCCGATAATAGAATGAGGCCCCAGGCATCCATAAAGCGCACTGCCCATTTGTTTCCTGTAATTTGTCAGTATAGATAACAAAAATGTCCCATGGCGTCTCAATTTAATGTAACATATCTACACTCATGGGCGTAGGAGCCCCAACAAAATCTGGGGGGATAATTCAACTTTACTCCCAGGACAGGAAGCATGGGCGGATGTACCACCGGTGTACCGGGTGCAATGCACTGGAGGGACCCCATTGCTTCAGTGTCCCTCAAAAACTTTGTTTAAATTCTCAATGCCCCTGCCCGACCCAGTTTAATAAATAAATAAATTATATATATACCAACTTATTTTGTATATTTATTTATATAAATATATAAATGTGCCCACAAATGTCCCGCTCTTTAATCCATAGCCATTTTGAAACGCGGCTTCCTTTAAGCTTATGCCTGCTGTATTACACAGCTTTAATGTAAAGCCAAGGCTAAGTATCCTATCCATGTACAGCATGGAGCAGCCTGTGTTGTGGATCTTATGAGTAGGTAGTTCACCACAACAATCATTTATAATATGGTGGGCAAAAGAGCGATAGAAGCGACAAAGCCATACCTCGTTTAATGCTGTGGATAGGTTCCAATCAATAGGAGTGCTAAGCAAAACAGCTCTAAACGGGGCAGTTTAACATGAGGAAGATAGGGATGGTGGAACTCATGGAAAAAAATACGCAATTGCAATATAAATGTAAACTTTTTTTTAGTTTTATATGAACTTCAAAGAAACAGCAAACATAACGCAAACACAAACTGAACATTAGCAGAAATATAAACTTTAAATTTGTGATGTTGAATCTTTTGGCTCATCCTGGATTCTGTTTTTTTGAGAATCAGACTATTAAATGGGGGTTGGCATCAAAAATAGCGTTATAGAGAGGCAGTGCATTAAACAGGGAATTACGAGTCAAAATAGAGTTATATCGAAACAATGCTAAAAGCGGTAGCGTTAAGCAGGTATAACTCTATATATAAATACAGGCAAACCCCGTTTATCTCTGTAGATGTGTTCCTAGAAGATCAAGTGCTAAACAAAACAGTGTGGTAAATCACAGGTAAGCTCGATTTTAAAATTCTTTCCATGGCTCTTGGTGTTTTGGATGATACACAACCATCGAAATAGTGTTACTTTGGGATGTTTCTGGCAAAAACTGTGTTATATCCAATGGGGGCTGTGTTAGGCAAAAACAGCTTTATAGTGAATCAGTGTTAAGCGGGGTCGGTCTGTATATATGTCATCTTACTTTGTGTATATATATATATATATATATATATATATATAAATAAATTATACATTATGGTCAAAGCTTTCATGGGAAAGACATACTGCTCCATAGCACTAGTTGCCAAATCTGGTAATGATTAAGTTTAATTTTGCTATTTTTTGTGTGTTACCAGTTCCTACTCCCCTGTCTCCATTATCCCTTTATCCTGGGCCGCCACCTTGTCGTGGTGAAGGGGCTTGTGTACTTCAGTGAAGCTGTGGGCTATACCATGTAAGATCACCCAAGAGTGACCAGGACAGAGCAGAGAGGTCAGACAAATCATGGTCCACTGGAAAAGGAACTGTCAACCCACTTCAGTATGTTTGCCATAAAACCCATATGGATAAGCACAACCAAAGACACAGACAGATGTGCCAACAATCTACACTTATTTTTCATATTTACTTTTTTGTGATATTTAGAATATGATCTTTTACTTGGCTGACAGAACATTTTGGACTAGAGTGGTAATTTAAACAGTTTTATTTTTGCAGTGGTGAGAAAGCTTTCACCTTAGCTGATATATCCCAACAAGTAAGCCTTATGGAAAATAAGTGCAGCCACTCTCCATGGCCCTCATTCAATTGCAGTTTGGCCAATTGAATAGGGGTCTAAATAAGCACATAACATATTTTTTTAAAGAAGTTTTTACTTCGTAAACATCTATCCAAAAGCAAGGTTTTCACTAACTAAAAACTTATTTTAAAAAAATATGTTATGTGCTTATTTAGAGCACTATTCAATTGGCCAAATCACAATTGAATGAGGGCCCATGACAATTAGTAAGGCCCTCATTCAATTGCAATTTGGCCAATTGAATAGGCCTCTAAATAAGCACATAGGGCCTCATTCAATTGCGATTTGACCAATTGAATAGTGCTCTAAACAAGCACATAACATATTTTTTTTAAATAAGTTTTTAGTTAGTGAAAACCTTGCTTTTGGATAGATGTTTACTAAGTAAAAACTTCTTTAAAAAAATATGTTATGTGCTTATTTAGACCCCTATTCAATTGGCCAAATTGCAATTGAATGAGGGCCATAGCATATTTGTTTTAAAGAAGTTTTTAGGTGGTGAAAACCTTGCTTTTGGATAGATGTTTACGAAGTAAAAACTTCTTTAAAAAAATATGTTATGTGCTTATTTAGAGGCCTATTCAATTGGCCAAATCGCAATTGAATGAGGGCCTAGGATTTCACCTATAGTTTTTTTCTCATTCTGTAAACTTAAAAGGGCTCTATATAAGCACAGAGCATATTTTTTTTAAATAAGTTTTTAGTTAGTGAAAAACTTGTTATTAGATAGATGTTTACTAACTAAAAACTTCTTTAAAAAATATATGTTATGTGCTTATTTAGAGCCCTATTCAATTGGCCGAATTGCAATTGAATGAGGGCCCTACAATTTATCTATTGGTAAGAGATGTGCTAGCCAATTATAGACTGTTTCTCAACAGCATTTTTTTTTAAACACTGCTGAGAGAAAATCTGCAAGTGGCTGGGACATCTAGCACCAATATAAACATTGTATGCATGAGCTGTAGGGCAGACCTTTGCAGTGACTGTTTGGGAGGTTTGAGTAAATGAAGATCTTTTAAGCACTTGTCAATAAAATTGTGTTTAGATATACAAACAAACACTTAGGTAGTTTACTTTAATACTAAAAACAGGGAAATTCAGCAGTGTGTGTCTATAAACCCCAGTTTATTCATTAAACATGGTGGCACCAGTTCTTACTAATAACACAGACATTTTCAAAAACATAAATCTCCATATTTGTCTATTGAGGATATTGATTGGATCACAAAAGCCAACATGTCCAGAATAATGAAACACAATAAGAGCCCCCAGACTGTGCTCAATGAGGATTGATCTGAAATTACTTGAATGACCCCTGACAGTATCAGCACAGGAAGTAAAACCCCATGGGATATATAATAAGGACAATGATGACACGTGACTATCCACTCTCAATGACGCTACCATTCTAAATACATTTCTACCATTGCAGTAAAAGACTACATCTCCCAAGATGCTTCACTGAATAGTACCTTCTCGTCCAATCAGCTCCGCACGTTACAAGCATAAATTGAACGTCGACCGCAGATTCTGTCTCTTTCAGCCATCATGGGTCTCATTGTGCGGGAGGGTTATTTGGTTCCTGGTAGAATCCGTCGCCATCCTTTACTCCCTGGCCCCCGGAGATTGATAACTGTGTCCTGAGACCACTGCTGGGTAACTATCCGTGAGTATTTTACGATATTTACTAAATAATTACATGCAATTTATGTATTTGCACTCTCCCTTGTTAAATTCACTGTGTGCAGGGTTTTTGCTATTGAAATGGTGTTTATGATAAACGTGTACTAGATCTCAGGGTTATAGCTTATGTACTCTATGAAGTCAGTGTAATGTCTTATACAGCCCAATATAACCTGTCCATAGCTGTATACAGTGTCAAACACTATGTATATATAAACTTGTGGTCCCATTTGAAACGTCTTAAATCGTTTAAACGGACTTCCTGGTCTGTATGTATTTATACTCATCCCTACCTACATGGCCTTATAAACCGAAGTGATTATGCCATCCACTCAAGCAGACCCTCGGTGTCTTTCTTAATCACCCATTTATCCTATTGGTTGCAGCTACTGATGCTAATTTCTACTTTCTTACTCTAGAGTCTGAGAAGATCATGACCCGAACTTCCGATGAAGCTTGTCCCTGGAAGTAACAGGATGTGAAGTGACGGCACTATGTGGAGTCTTCTCCTGATGTGATCAGGTAGCTTATCTCTATTTGTAACTAAGGATGTTCAGTGGGGATTTTAATCCTTAAGATCTGGCTATGAAGAAAAACTTGCCCTCACTGCGAACATTAGTTCAATGATGAGATACCAATCGTACTCAAAATACTGAGCCAGACAAGATGTGGGAGCTGATGTACATCAGGGTTAGTCTATGAATTATTGCACTCATAAGATTATAGACATTGATAAAGCTGTGATATAATAGATAGTTGAAGCTGACACCACACAATGTATTACTTATCCTGGGATAGCTTAGGGTCCATACAAGCAATAAGTAAATACAAGGGTTAAAATTTGTATTTATTTATTCCTCCTACTCTAAAGTCTGTTAATGTTTACATTTCGATAACTATTATATCTTATACTATAGGATCTTCATTAAGACCAATGTTAATGAGGCTGATGTACAAGACAATGTGCAGAAGGTAATTTTAGGGACCCAGGTCTATAAATTGTACATCAGATGGTAGTCAATGTACCTGTATCATGTGGGATTTATTGATTCTGTAGTATCTGTCACACCTGTTATAGCACTACATGGGGTTAAATGCATTTTTTCCCCCCTCCAGCATACTTCGTTGAGCCTGCTTGGGATGACACCCAGATTTCCTTGCAATAGCTCTGAATGGTAAGCATAACTTCCCTTCACTTTTATTGTACAACCTCTTTTATCCAAGCTAATGAAATGACCACACCTGATCTGGCTATGATGACAAACTTGCCCTCACTGCGAACATTAGTTCAATGATGAGATACCAAAATCGTACTCAAAACACTGAGCCAGATAAGATGTTGGAGGTGATGTACATCATGGATAGTCTGATTTGTTCTGTTCTCTGCACTTCTCATAAGATTATAGAAATCAATAAAGCTGTAATATATTAGTCAAAGCTGAAACCCCACTGGATGCATTGCTGATCCTGGGATAGCTTAGGTTGTTTGGTCTTCAGAGTTACCTGGCTGATAAAAATGTCTGTTAAAGCTGTATTTTTTTATTTATTTTTTCCAAAGTCCTACAAACTTTGGTGTTTATCACTGGTATTGCCATGTGCTCCTTCAATCTCTTTCCATCCTCCATTGGTGGAGCGTCCTCTGGCAAATTTCAGCTATGACAGGGCAGATGTCCCTTAGAGGAACCCTGAAAGGGCACAATTGTGAGTCATGCAATGAGTGCCTTTGGCACTCATTGCAGCGAAGTAGTGTAGGCTCATCGCAATGAGCGCCTTCAGCGCGCATGCGTAAGCCCGTATTTTACATCGTGTTTTGACAAGTTGCAACTACAACAATGTGATACTATAGGATCTTCATTAGGACAAATGCTGATGACTATGTGCAGAAGGTCCTGTTTGGGACCCAGGTCAATAAACTGTACATCAGATGGTAGACAATGTAACTGTATCATGTGGGATTCACAGATTCTGTAGTATCGGTCACACCTGTTGTAGCACTACATGGGGGTTAAATACATTCTATTTTTTTTCTCCAGAATAGTTTGCCATGCCTGCTTGGGGAGACACCCAGATTTCCTTGCAGTAGCTCTGAACGGTAAGCACAATTTTCTGTGGAACATACCCCTTCACTTTCATTTTACAACCTCTTTTCCCCAACCTAAAGAAATGACCACACGTGATCTGGCTATGATGACAAACTTGCCCTCACTGAGAACCTAGTTCTATAATGAGAACACCTATCGTACTCAACTAATCTGAGCCACATCAGTGATAATTTCTCAGTCAGAGGCTGAGTAGGTTGTATATTATGCAATCTCTAACTCCTTATCTTGTTTCTTAGGATCCTCTAAACTTTGCCAAGGAACAAAGCAGCCAGGTGTTTCAGCATGAGTGTCAAAATCCTTCAGGAAGCCACACTGAGGAGACTACTGCTTAACCTTTCATACCTCACTATTCAAGATATGGTGGTTATATGAAAAGGAATCTGCTACTCCTGTACCATAGTGGGGCAGAATAAAGTTGTCAATGGAATTAACTTAACAAAATTATAAAAAATAAAGTATTTTTTCTCAAATGCCTCTTGTCCGTATGTGTAGTAATGAATCATTCAAATATTTACCAATT
This sequence comes from Discoglossus pictus, assembly GCA_027410445.1. Classification (NCBI taxonomy): domain Eukaryota; kingdom Metazoa; phylum Chordata; class Amphibia; order Anura; family Alytidae; genus Discoglossus; species Discoglossus pictus. Next base: position 203,509,477 of record CM050164.1, read on the forward strand.
TTATAAACCCTCAAGTTCATAGGCCTTTGAATAAAAGTGCTAGAACATGTAAATGTTTTAATGCCTTGTGCCCTTTTTTTAAATTTGGGTCTTATTTCCTAAATATTGGTACAAGAAGCACAAACTAAACGTTAATTTAGTCTAAGCATTGTGTCCTGAAGATCTGGGCTAGCTACAAAACCGATCTGCTCCCACAATTGAGTGTTCATTTGTACTTGGTGGCTATCGGCTGCTTTTTATGGAAATGTGTTATTGCACTGCATTTGATTTGAGGTTATTACTTGCATGTAACAATTTCTGCATTCAAGTTTTAACATGTTTGCAACTAAGTGCTAGTTAAAACTTGAAGAAACTCTTGTTCAAGAATACACTTGCTTGTCAAGTATGTAACAAACCTTGGCAGCGGTTTAAGCTGGATATAGACCATTTTTGGGAACTTGAATTTAAGTACAAGAATCCATCTTGTGTTTATTACATCACATCCTCAGAGATGAATCGTGAATTTTTGTATCCCGATCGGTAGAGTGAGGGGTGTTGCAGGAGCGAAGAGTGCCTTTAAGATAACTGGCCAAGACAGATGGGGGGCCCCCCCACCCTGACCTTAACAAAAATGCCTTGCTACAGTGAACCCACAGTTCACCAGTAACTAAAATGTTCCCCTCACACAACTTCCAATGTATTATGTATTCCAATAGAGGTATCAAAACTGTTACTTTATAAATTAAACTAGCTATACACTTTTAAATTTTTATATTACATAATTTGTATTGATCGGTAATTCTATAAATTGACACTTTTTTTTAAATGTTCACCTTAATATCATTATTGGATATTTTAATGAGTTTACATTTGCTAAACTTCCATGCAATTGGCCAATGTGAAGTGTAGTACTTTACAAAAGCATTCCTATATTATGTTCCGTCCGACTCGGGCCTAGCATGCTGCGTCCTTGTGGACACTATCTGTCTGCGGTTCTGGTTGTGCTAATCCATATGCTTTTCAAAGCAAAAAAAATACTGGATTGGGTTGCCAGTTTCTCCAGTGAATTGCAATTTGTTTAACCTCTCTGCTATGACCTGACCTTAAGTGGCCCTACATGTTTTCTCAGGTTTTTGAGGTACACAAGCCTCTTTACCACAACAAGGTAGCGATCCAGAAGGGACCAATATTATGTTCAGGTAATAAATTAATGGAATCATACTCTTAATGCTGTAAAGGCTCTGTATCTCACTAGTCTAAGTGAGCATCTCACAGGAAGGAGGGGTGTTTTTGTAATGGCATTGCTATAGGAGGGCAGAGATCAGTCAATTTAAATGGAAAGAGCAAACATGGGAGCTGGCCAATTGTGTGTGTGTGTGTATACATAAATTGTTGGCATGTCTGCTTCTGTGATCATGTGGATGAAGACCACCAGGCACATGTTTCTGTTGTGCCTATCCATATAGTTTTCTTGGCAAAGATACTGGAGTGAAGTGCCAGATCCTTCTCCAGTGGACTATAATTTGTCTGAACTTTCTGTTATGGCCTGTTTTGATTAAAATCAACAAGTGCTTGCATACAGTGCCTTGCAAAAGTATTCAACCCCTTGGCATTTTTTTGTGTTTCCTCACAACCTGGAATTAACATGGATTATTTAAGTATTTGCATCATTTAATTTACAGTCCATGCCCACAACTTTGATATTTGTTTTTATTGTGAAACAAATTGGACAAAATAACAGAAAAAGTCAATGTGCATAACTATTCACCCCCCTAAAGTCAATACTTGGTAGAGCCACCTTTTCCAGCAATCCCAGTTCTAAGTCGCTTTGGATAAGTATCTATGAGCTTTCCACATCTTACCACTGGGATTTTTTGCCCATTTTTCCTTGCATAACTGCTCCAGCTCCTTCAAGTTGGGTGGTTTGCGCTTGTGAACAGCAATCTTTAATTCTGACCACAAATTTTTCTATTTGATTTAAGTCTGGGCTTTAACTAGGCCATTCCAACACATGTACATGTTTCCCCTTAAACCACTCAAGTGTTGCTTTAGCAGTGTGTTTTTGGTCATTGTCCAGCTGGAAGGTGAACCCCCGTCCTAGCCTCAAATCGTGCACAGATTGGTACAGATTTTGCTCAAGAATATCCCTGTATTTAGCACCATCCATCTTTCCCTCAACTCTGACCAGTTTCCCAGTCCCGGCTGCTGAAAAACATCCCCACAGCATGATGCTGCCACCACCATGTTTCACTGGGGATGATGCTTTTTGTGATGTGTTGGGTTTGCCCCAGAGATAGCGGTTTCTTTGATGGCCGAAAAGTTCAATTTTAGTCTCCCCAGACCAGGCACCTTCCTCCATGCATATTGGGAGTCTCCCACATGCCTTTTCGCAAAGTCAAAATGTGCCATTTTGGTTTTTTTTTGCTGAAAGTAATGGCTTTCTTCTGGCCACTGTGCTATACGCCCATCTCTATGGAGCGTACGGCTTATTTTTGTCCTATGTACAGATACTCCAGTCTCTGCTGTGGAACTCTGCAGCTCCTCCAGGGTTACCTTAGCTCTCTGTGCTGCCTCTCTGATTAATGCCCTCCTTGTCCAGTCCGTGAGTTTTGGTGAGCGACCGTCTCTTGGCAGGTTTGCTGTTATGCCATGTTCTTTCAATTTGGTTATGATAGATTTGATGGTGCTCCTGGGGATCATCAAAGATTTGTATATGTTTTTATAACCTAACCCTGACTTGTACTTCTCAACAACATTGTCCCTTACTTGTTTGTAGAGTTCCTTGGTCTTCATGGCAGTGTTTGGTTAGTGTGCCTCTTGCTTAGGTGTTGCAGCTTCTGGGGCCTTTTTAAAAAAGGTGTGTATATGTAATGGCAGATCTTGTGTCACTTAGATTGCACACAGGTGGACATCATTTCACTATTTTTTATGGGCTTCATAACAAAGGGGGTGAATACATACGCACATGCCAATTTTCTGTTTTCTATTTCAAAAAAATAGTTTTATGTATATATTTTTCTAATTTCTCTTCACCAACTTAGACTATTGTGTTCTGATCCATAGTCCAGGGGTCAAGGTGTGAATACTTTTGCAAGGCACTGAATATAAACATGTTATTAACAAGTGCTTAAAAACTCTGTTCACTTACTCAAACCTTTCACACAGTTCCTGCAAAGGTCTGTCCCCACAGCTCATGCATACAGTGTTTCTATTGGTACCAGATGTACTAGCCACTTGTACTAGGCACCAACAGATTTGCCAGATTGAGTGAAACTGTTGGGGATGTCCATTCAGGAATGGCAATGCCAGATAGAGCTTTAACCTCTATAGCAGCTGGGAGAACAGTTCTACTAGAGGAGAGGGAGGGCAGATTAGGCAGAGCAACAGACAGGTTTTGGTAGTAGGGGACTATTATTAGGAAGGTTGACAGGGTCATTTGTCATGTAGATTACCAGCAAGCAAAACGTTTGATGTTTCCCGTGTGCTCAGGTTTGGCATGTTGTTGATCGGGTAAATAGATTATTGGGTAGGACTGGAAATTACCCAACGGTTTTGGTACATATTGGTACCAATGACAAAGTAAGTAGAAGATGGAGTGTCCTAAAACTAATATTATAGATATAGGAAGCAAGTTTAGAACAAGCTTAATAAAATGGTGCAGTAAGGTTTTTTTATTTTGTGGTTTTTAGAGCACTGGGTTGATTTCTTTCTCAATCTGTAGCAGTTATGAATTGCACCTTAATGAAAAGGGAGCTTGTATGCAAATCAGTGGGGACAACTAGATAGAAGTAATGGGGTAGAGTGGGTATGTGATGAGTTGACTATACTCATCCCCCATGAATATTTAACAGGGAGTTCATGGAAAGTAACTAAAATACAGTGGCAAGACCTTCAAACATGTAGAGACATAGCAACATAAAATGCATGCTTTCTAACACAAGAAGTTTACCACAGAAAATGGGAGTGCTAGAATTTTTAACAGTAAATGAGCAATATGATTTGATAGGCAATACATGGGATGATTCGTATGATTAGATTGTACATTTGGAAAGTTATTACCTATTTAGGATATAGGGGCAATAGAAGAGGAAGAGTGTATCTGTATGTTAAACCTGGTTTAAAGTCTATAGTCAATATATTTGTGGTGGCATTAGTGATAATGTTGAAACCTTGTGGGGAAAAAACAAATAGTGGATGAACTAATCCGAATAAAATATTTTAGAAACATATATCCAGATAAGTGAGTAAGACATTTCAATTATTGTTACAAATTCGAAATGCAACTAAGCACGGGCAAGTTCTAATGGGAGATTTTAATTACCCTGAAATAAACTGGATAAATGAGACCAGCAGTTCAGCTAAGGGGAGCAGGTTCTTAAGTACACTCAGGGATCATTATCTTGCCCAGGTAATACAAGAACCTACTAGAAATGGGGCCATCTTGGATCTATTCATCAAAAATAATATTGATATATCAAATGATGAAGTAGAGCAACAGTATTCAAAATACAGTATCATTTGAAGTTGAGTTTCAAAAACAATTATAAGACACCAACACAAATGTAATTTTAAAAGTGTTTAAGGGCAGCAATACAGTGTACAGACTGCAACAAAGAACTGGCAGGTAGAAATATATAAAAAAAATAGACCACTTTCACAACTTTACTAAACATACATACATATCAGCATATATTATGTGAAAATAAAAGTAAAGGAGTAAATCACATCCCATGTTGCTTTACAATGATTTAAAAATCATGATAGACAGTAAAAAGCAGACATTTAATTTATACAGGAAAGAGAGAACAGATGCAGCTTGACATGTGTACAAGGTATATAGCATTTATTGCAAGTTAATTGGAAAGGAGAGTAAGACTAACCTTAAAAATATACATTTTTTAAATATATTAATGGGAAGAAGACTAGAGAATAAAATATTGGATCTTTAACATTTGAAACAGGTCAGGAAAAGGCAGGTGAGCTAAATACATTATTTTCTTCTGCATGGATGTTCCAGTGGTTAGGAGACTGCAACAAAATGGTGGTGCACTACTTTCATCAAATATATGGTTAACATAGGAAGAAATCCATAAGAGGCTTGAAAAACCTTTGTCGCAGGAGCTGTTGTGCCAAGAAGTTTTCATCTGAGAACATCACTTCAAGTTAGACGGAAAAACATTTCACATTAAGGAAAGAAAATGGATGTCCCTGTTATGGCAGTCAGACCATGGAACTCTCTTCCAAAGGAGGTTGTGACAGCAAATTTAATAGATAACTTTAAAAAGTGGTTGGATTATATATTTTGAATAAAAAGCGAATACAGGGTTATGTAGGATAACTACGAGGGGTATTGATCCAGGCAGTAATCCAAATGCCACAATTCTGGGGGCAGGAAGGATTTTTTTCCCTTTATGAGACAATCGGTAATGTTTCTTTGGGAGTTTTTGTTTACCTTATAGTTAATCCACATATGACAGGTATCAGAGGAGATATAAAATGGTTGAACTTGATGGACTATATGTCTTCTTTCAACCTCAAGGAAAACTGAGGGAACTGCTCGAAATGGTTTTTAAAACTAACTAACATATTTGCTTATTGCAGTTAGAGTGAAACACTACAGGACAGCACACAAGGCTTCTGGTATACTATTACTATTTTGAAGAATTACACTTGAACATATGCAACACTTGTTTACAATGTAAAAAAAGAATACACAGACTAATGTATTACCTTTTATATGCGCTGATGCTGCTGTGGAATCATAGAGAAGTAACAGGCAGCAGTAGGTAAGAACACAAAATGAATGTCTGCAGGAAAGAAAAACTACATTAGAAGTTGCAAAATTTGAAAGGTTGTATTTTGTTTTTTAAACAAAATAATAATAATAACAACAAAGAAAAAAGAATGACAGCTATTTACCTGTCTCTTCCAAATGCCTTCCTTTTTAATTAGATTTTTGTTAATTTTCATGGTGTTGTCATTGCCGGTTTTCTCATTAAGTCAACTAGGAAGATGCCTAGGTGTTATTCCCTGTGAAGGGTGCCTCATTTTGCACATCAATATTTTCTATGGAGTAAAAAAAATAAAATTAAATACTGCAGGTTACAGACTTACAGCTAGGATGCAAATTCCTGGAGCTAGAGAGTTACAAGAGGGAAGAAGCTGTTGTGAGTCTATCACTGCATGAGAGAAGTGGTGAGTATTAGAGGAGATATAGATCACATATATAGTTGTCAGTGTTGGTAACGCTTGCGATGTTGGTCATGCTTTTACGTCCCTCGCTGTGCAACTACGAGCCTCATGAAGAGAGGCGAGCAGTCGACTGCGAGCCTCGAGACGAGCTGTTGACGCACGCATGACTTAGGCTGCAATGAGCACCAAAGACTTGTATCCATTCTTTGTAATCACCCCTAAAAAGTTGCCGTTTGTATAAGGTAGTTAGTGACAAGTCCGAGAAGATTACTGGTTGACCTCCTTCATTTTCAGGAACACCATATCTAGCTGCTTTCATGTATAAGACTTTTGTGGAAAAATAATGAAATCTGACGACCAAATCTCTTGTTTTCTCATTGTGGGATTGTGGAGCTCTTAGGACTCTATGAATACTGTCCATTCTAAATTCCTCTTTATTTAGACCTGGTAAGTGCTTGGACATAAATCTTTCATGTACAGAGGTAGGTCTTGTACTGACTCGGATAAGTTACGAATCCTAATGTTTGACATACAAGATCTATATTCTAGATCCTCCTGTATGATTTTAAGTTGTTTTTGTTCCTCTTTAAGCCCAATTAGACCCTTTTCCATTTTTGTGTGTGTGACTTAAGAAGGTTATTATATTTGCCCTCCAATTCAAGAACTTTGGTGTTCAATTATTTTATTTCTGCTGTTAGTTCCACAGAGACTCTTTGTATCTCAGCTGTAATTTCTAATCTGAAAGATGAGAGTGATTCTTTTAAGTCTTGAATATCAGCTTTAGTGCTGGGTGCAGAAGTCTTTCCATTGTTCGGTAATTGTTTGCAAGGTGTGGGGAAGAATGGACATTTCATTTTATAACGGCATGATCCTTTTTCGAGGAATATCTATGCCTTGGAAACAAGCACTATGTACATTTTATTCTAAGCTCCAAAACAGGGTCCTCCATTGTTTATAAGGTGTTAAGTTTGTTTTTGCCATGTACTAAACCCCTGTACAGCGCTACAGAATATGTTGACATGATAAAAATAAAGATAATAATAATGTCTTGCAGCCATCTTCTTTTTTTGCAGATGTTATAATATCATTTGGGAACTAGATGGCAGTAGAGTACACAGTAGCTTATACAGATAGTTGTAAACATAGATATTTTTTCATTTATTGTGATGGCTTTTCAATAAGAAAAAGTTATTGTGTAGTTATAGCCTTATAAAGCAATGTAGCCTGTATTCATTTTACACAGTCTCCCACTTAAAAGGCATATATTATATCTTTGAAAGATAAGCTGCTGGGTCTTCTTTTTAAAAAAAATCCACAATTATACAGCTTATTGTATTCTATATCTTCAAATTATTACACTAGTAGAAGTGTAAGACATCTAGTAGTGTAAAGCATCTAGATTAGGAATATATAGGTTTGAAACAGACAGTCAATGTAAGTCATTACCAACCTTAAGTATGGACATTATTTATTAGTGCTTGAAAGTCTTCTTTGTTCTGGTTCAACAACAAATTTCAGGAAAAAAAATGCCAAACTGGATTTTTAAAGCCAGCTGTGTCCTCCTGTGTGCAATTCTGGTCATATATGTTGATTTGGTGATAGACAAGTCACTTTATATATGATTTTATATGTTTTTTCATCAGGGCTCATATATCCCACATTCTTCGCTCCTTGAATGTTAGCTCCTCCCCCCTGAGATGTATATTTTCTATTATAAAGTGGGTAAAACAATGTTTATATATCTATAATGTTAAGGAATTTGTATCTATCTGTCAGTAAGCACTAAATAGCCCATTGGTCAAAAGGACTAATGACTCTGACACATACCGTATTTTTCGCCCTATAAGACGCACCGGCAGATAAGACGCACCTAGTTTTTAGAGGAGGAAAACAAGAAGAAAAAAAAATCTGAATCAAACACAAATACACTCAAACACAAATACACTTTACACACAGATACACACCTACATTACACACAAATATATATATATATATATATATATATATATATATATATATACACATACATACATATACATACACACATAAATATACATACACATACATACATATATACACACATACATACACACACATACATATCCATATACTGCAGCATTTGGGAGCCATTGACCCTCCCTGACCCTCCCTGACCGTCCTGATCCTCCCTGACCCCCCTGATCCTCACCTTTATAGAGACACATACATACATATACATACACACATAAATATACATACACATACATACATATATACACACACATACACACACACACACACACACACATACACACATACATACACACATACATACATACATACATACATACACACACACACACACACATCCATATACTGCAGCATTTGGGAGCCCTTGACCCTCCCTGACCCCCCTGATCCCCCTGATCCTCACCTTCCTTCTGATCTCTGCCATCTTGATCTCACCCCAGCGCTTCCTACCAGCACTCCACGTGTACTGCAGCGTTGCGTGTGTGACGTCACTAGGACGCACCGGCCGACGCGATGCTGGTAGGAAGCGCTGGGGTGAAATCAAGAGGAAAGAGGCAGTTTCAAAAGGCATATTCGCCGTATAAGACGCACCAACTTTCCTCCCCCAGTTTTGGGGAAGAAAAAGTGCGTCTTATACGGCGAAAAATACGGTATATGTCTTCCAGATATCTTATTCCATATATATATATTAATCCAGTCCGACAGTGATAGTTGTTAGCTCACTTTTTTTCCAGTCAGGATATTACACGCTTCAGTCAGAACAGACTTTACCGCAGAGCAGGATTACATAACTGACAGATTACTTAACTGAATCTCAACATGACCATTACAGATTACATCATCACATTCTAAGTCAGTTCTCGCTTCATGTACCTGACATGCAATTTATAATCTTAATGGAGCAAATCTAGGGGAATCAGATATTGAAAGGGATTTGGAGTACTTGTGGACAACTAGTGCTCAATGCCAAGCAGCATCTGCTAATGCAAGTAAAATATTAGCATGTATTAAGAAGGGTATAGAAGCAAGGGAAGCAAATATAATTCTGCCACTGTACAAATCCCTAGTACGCCCTCATTTGGAATATGAAGTACAATTGGGCACCACTACATAAAAAATTAAATTTTAGAGCTGGAAAAAGTACAGAGAAGGGCAGCAAAACTAATAAGGGGAATGGAAGGGCCTAAGTTATGAAGAAAGACTAACCAAATTAAACTTATTTTCTCTAGAAAAAAAGGTGTCTCAGAGGGGATATGATTACCTTGTATAAATACATCCAGGGTCAATACAAGGCTTTGTCAAGTTAACTTTTTGTGCCAAGAGGTTTTCAACTGACAAGGGGACATCCTTTGAAATTAGAAGTAAAAAGAATTCACCTTTAAGAAAGAAAAGGAAAATCTGTGGAATTCTCTACCAAGGGAGGTGGTGACAGTGGATTTGATAGATTACTTTTAAAAGGGATTGGATATATTTTTTAATAAAAAAAGGGCATTCAGGGCTATCCTGGATAGTTAGAGAGGGGGGTATTGATCCAGGGAGGAATCCGATCACCAGTGTCTGGGGTCAGGAAGGAATTTAATTTAGTTTTTTTCTCTTTTGAGACAATTGGCAAAGTTTCACTTGGGGTCTTTTCTGTTTGCCTTTCTCTGGATCAGTTAACAATTAATCTGCATATTGCTGATCAGAGGAGATCTAAAAAGGTTGAACTTGATGGACTAAAAGTATTTTTCAACCCCAATTACTATGAAACTATGCAATATACAGAATCTAACATCATAAGTCAAATACACATAGAGAAGCAACATAACAAACAGTAATTAACATACATAGGGTAATCAACATAACATATTAAATAACTATATAACATACTGTAAAACCACATAGCCCAGTCCCACAACCACATATTCCCAGGAGGCAGTTCTGATAGGAGTCATTATGCAGCCAGCGTTATGGCCAGCCTCAAAATCCTAATCATCGTATGAGTCCAAAGAACTGGTGGTCAGGGGGATCATGACAACATCCAATACTACAGAGACACTGTATGCATAAGTTGCAGGGTGCAGTACTTTGTTGGGATTGTTTGAAAGTTTTTTGTGAGTAAAATTGAGCTTTTAATCCCTTATTAATACAATTATGTTTAAATATGCAAACAAATACTTAGATGTTCTTTGAGCCCATCTCAGTGGGTCCTTTATTGTTCATGAGCAAGTCCGAGTCATGAGTCATCCCTGTTGCTTGCACTGCCTATAAAGGTGTGTAGGGAAAGAATGTCCACGGGCTCTTACTAAATCCACAAGCTCTTACTGAGTTCTGCAGAAAGAGACTTATTTTTTAAAACATTTGTAAAATATTTGCTAGTGACATTGCGGTTGCTGCAGCTTGAGCAAAGTGTTAGGTGTGAAATAGAGTGACTTTTCCTTAAATGGGCGACCACCTGTCAAAATAGGGCCATTTGGTGTCTTGGAGAGACTGAGGAATTTTCTGTTAAAAGAGATATACTTGGGAGGTATGGCATCACTTCTGTCACCTAATATCCCATTCTGTACCCAACAACAACACAATTGCAAGTGTAGGAAAATAGGGAGGTCAGGTGATTACCAAAATGTTTTCGCAGTGGTACGCGGGTGTGGATGATTTTGCATCCTTGCTAATAGTGTATGTTGTACCTCGTACAGATTTTTGTAAAAGTCGTTTGTGCTTGGCGGTGTTTTGCGTGTTTAGGGGTCGTGTAGCCTTGTTTTCGTTTTTTTGGGTGCCCATTTTTTCTCTCGCTTAGGGGATTTTCGAGTGTCTAAACTGTAAATTGGCCTGAAATTGAGATGTAACCTGACTTCCAGATGTCTTGGGTGTCCCCCCTTGCTGTGAGTAAGGTTTTTATTAAATTTATGTGTGTATTTTGTGTTTTTTAATATTTTCCGCTGTGCGCGGGTCGACCATTAAGGTCGTATTTTTGCGAGGTTGTATTGTTTTTTTCTAAGTCCCGCAGCTCGTATTTTTTTGTGTAAATCCGTATTTAGTCATTAAGTGTTTATTTTTTATTTTTTTTCAAAGTCCCGGTTCTGTTGCGGCTTGTAACCTCTTGTGAGGCGCAGTAGAGCCTCCACCTCCGGAAATGGGGCCCTTCGCTTTGCGAGGGTCCGCACATGCGGCCTGCAAAGAGCCTCCGGGTTATTGCGGCCGACGTGGGAGCCTCCCTGCGGGCAGAAAGTCATATGGGGTAGTAGGGATGAGCACCTTTGGCGCTCCTTTCAAGCAACTGCCAGCGAGCCCGCAAGCGTTAGCAACGATCCGTATTGCTGAGAACTATATATGTGATAGTAATGGGAAGGATTCGAGCAACTTCAATACAAATACTAGATTATATGGTGCTATTTGCACTACAATTACTACTTATTTAAAAATAATTATACTAATATTTTGAATCCATCACTATTATCTATCCCAGCCTCACATACATACATACATATATACATTACTTGTTTCAGGCAATACTAGTTAATTGAAACATTTTACAAACCAGTGATTTTTTTACACTCAAGTCGTATTCCCCTTTTTAATTCTCACTTGAGTATTGGACTAAATTGGATTTCTTTGCATCATTCAATTTACATAGTTACGTAGTAATTGAGGTTGAACAAATACTTTCAGTGCATCAAGTTCAACCTTTTTAGATCTCCAATGACCTGTATATGTAATATGTGGATTAATTGTTAATTAATTGTTTATTGATCCAGACTAAGGCAAACAAAAAAATAAACATTAAAACATTGCATTTGTCTCAAAATGGCAAAAAATAAATAAAATTCCTTCCTGACACCAGATCCTGGTAATCGAACTCCTCCCTGTATCAATACTCCCTCTCTAGTTATCCAGGATAACACTGAATACCCATTTGTATAAAAAAATATATGCAATCCCTTTTTAAAGTTATCTATCGAATCCGCTGTCACAACCTCTTTTGCAAGAGAATTTCACAGTTAAACCAACGTTACTGTGAAGAACCCTTTTCTTTCTTTAAGGTGTAATATTTTTACGTCTAACCTCAAAGGATGCCCTCTTGTCAATTGAAAACCTATTGGCACAAAAAGTTTACTTGACAAATCCTTTTATTGACCCTGTATGTATTTATATAAGTAATCATATCCCCTCTTAGACACCTTTTTTTCTAGAGAAAATACGTTTAATTTGATTAGTCTTTCTTAATAACTAAGTAGCCCTTCTCTGTACCTTTTCCAGCTCTAAAATGTCCTTTTTATGAAGTGGTGCCCAAAAGTTGTACTCCATATTCCAAATGAGGGCATACTAGGGATTTGTATAGTGGCAGAATTATATTTGCTTCCCTTGCTTCTTTACGCTTCTTAATACATGCTAATATTTTATTTGCCTTTGCAGATGCTGCTTGGCATTGGACACTGTTACCAAGCTGGTTGTCCACAAGCACTCCGAAACCCCTTTCAATATCTGATACCGCTAGATTTGATCCATTAAGATTATAAATAGCATGGCTATTTTTCCTTCCCAGGTGCATTTATTCGTATTAAATCTCACTGACCATTTAGTTTCCAATTTCTCTAATTTATGTAAAGCCCTTTGGAGGGAAAGTATATAATTTTCTGATTTAATTACCTTGCACAACTTAGTGTCATTAGTAAAAAATAATACAATACTTTCCAGTACTACTTCTAAGTCATTAATAAATATGTTAAAAAGGAGAGGACCTAATACTGAACCCTGAGGAACCCACTTACCACATTAGTCCAATCGGAGTATGTTCCATTTACAACAACCCTTTGATTCCTGTCTTTTAGCCAGCTCTCAATCCATGAGCAGATATTTACTGCAATTCCCATGTCATTTAGTTTGCACAATAGCCTTTCACGTGGCACTGTATCAAATCCCTTTGCAAAATCCCCTGAGTTGCCTTAATCCACGATCCTACTAATCTCCTCATAGAAACTAATTAGATTTTTTGACATGACCTATCCCTCATAAATCTGTGTTGACTCCTTCTTATAATCTTGTTCAGATAGACATAATCTTGTATAGTATCCCTTATTAAACCTTCCAAAAGCTTTCCCACTACAGAAGTGAGGCTTAAAGGCCTATAAGTCCCTGGATTTGCTCTTGTTCCCTTCTTAAATATAGGTATCACATATGCTTTTCTCCAGTCATCTGATAGCTAGCCTGTGGTAAGTGAGTCTTGCAAAATTAATATTATGGTTTGGCTATTACAAAACCCAGTTCCCTCAGGATGTATTCCATAAGGACCCGGAGCTATATTAACATTTATTTCTTCTAACCTCTTTTGGATTTCTTCCTGCGTTAACCAATTATTTGGTGAAGGTAGTTTAGCCCAATTTTGTTGCAGTGTCCCAACCACTGGCACCTCCCTTGTTTTTACCGAAGAAAATAACTTATTTAGCTCATCTGACTTTTCCTGGTCACTATTTATCAGCTGGCCTGTTTCACATTGTAATGCTCCTATAGCTTCCTTCCTGGCCTTCTTCCCATTAATATATAAAAACATTTTTTTAGGTTTAGTCTTACTCTCCTTTGTAACAAGCTTTTCATTTTCTTTTTTTTAGAACTTTTTTTTAGCCAGTCTAATAGCTCTTTTGCAAGCCTTGTTGATTTCCTTGTACTCATGTAAAGCACTCACTGTTCCCTCTATCTTGTAAAATTTAATTTGGTATTTCATTGGATGTGATTTACTCCTTTTACTTTTATTTTCACAGGGTATATGGTGATAAGTATGTGTATTTAAATGCTGTCCATTTATGTTCAGTATTTTTACCCATCAGTTTCTTGTCCCAAACTATACTTGTATTGCTGCACTTAAACCATTAAAATCTGCCCTTTTAAAATTAGGATTTTTTTTTTGCTCTTTACAACTTTGTTTTTTTAATTCATTATCAAATGAAACTGTGTTATGATCTCTGTTTCATAAAGGTTACCCTATTTCAACATTTGATAACAAATCAATATTTTTTGTGATGACTAAATCCGAGATAGCTTCATTTCTAGTAGGCTCTTGTATAACCTGGGCCAGATAATGATCCCTGAGTGTACTCAAGAACCTACTCCCCTTAGCTGAACTGCTGGTCTCTTTCAGGGTAGTTATAATTTCCCATTATTAGAATTTACCCATGCTTAGCTGCATTTCCAATCTGTAACAATAATTGCCTCACTTTCAATTATATTTGGGGGTTTATAACATACTCCAACGAATATTCTTTTAGAATTTGCTCCTCTGCTACCCACAAACATTCAACATTATCGCTAGTTCCTCCATACATATCTTCTCTGACCGTAGACTTAAATTCAGGCTTAACATATAGACAAATCTCTCTTCCTCTTCTACTATTGCCCCTAACTTTCCTAAATAGGTTGCCTACTAAGCCCCATTTCTCATTTACTGCTAATAATTCTAATTCAACCATTTCCCCTGAAAAGATTCAGGCATTAGAAGAATACACTTTTTGTTGCTATGACTCAGTTTTGGAGTGCTTTCCATTGCATTTTAGTTACTCAGCAATACCCTATTGACTATACTAACCCTTCGGCTTCTCTTCACCCATGACTAGTTAATTAATTATTTACCCATTTACACTTTCTACTAGTTTAAAAACACTCCCATCCATTCTACCATCCTTTCCTCTAGCACACCAGCTCTCTCGTCATTAAAGTGCAATCCATCACTGAGATTGTACCCAAGTGAGAAGTTAGCCCAGTGCTCTAAAAAGACAAGCCACACATTAACCTCCCTAAACTCCCCCTATCACCCTTGGTTAACATGTGGCACTGGTAGAATTTTGGTAAAATACAACCTTGGAGGTCCTTGCCTTGAACTTATTTCTTCATTCTACAAAATAATTATTTATGACACTCCATCTTCCACTTATTTTGTCATTGGCACCATTATGTACCAAGACCTCTGGTTAATTTTCAGCCCCTCCCAATAAGTTATCTACCCGATCCACAACATGCTGAATACGAGCACCTGGGAGACAGCAAACTGTTTGATTGCTGGGATCCGGGTAACAAATCACCCTGTATACCTACCTAATAATAGAGTCCCCTACTACCAAAATCTGTTGCTCTGCTTATTCTGCCCTCCCTCTTCTCCAGTAGAGCTGTTCTACCGGTTGTTAGAGGGAACAGCTCTATCTGTCATTGCCATTTCTGAATGGACATCCCCAACAGTTGCACTCAATCTGGCAAATCTTTTTTGGTGCTTGCCAACTCAGAACTGTCCTGCCTCCTCCTTCTCCTGGTCCTCCTTCTCCCCTTGTAACTGTAACCCAGCTAACTTCCTGGATATCCTCACTAGCCCCATCTCCACCCTCCATGCTAGGCTCAGCTAAACTGCGTTCAGCAGCAACTCCCTTTCCAGTGTAGCAATATCACTAAGTGCTACAATTCTCCTCTCCAGTTCTCCAATTTGAGTTTCAAGAGAGGCAACATGCTCACAACTGTCAAAGAGGTATGGACTCTGGGTGTACACTGAGTGAGGTTGCCACTAGACTAGCTCAGAATCACCAATTCCCTCAGAATTGAAAAAAAAACCTAATCAATATATTTATATAAATCTTGATTTTATACCTTAATATGAATTTCCCTCTCCTTTCTTAGGCCCTCATTCTATTATCGGCCGTAAATCGGCCACAAAGCTGCGATTCCTTGCAGGGCTCCCGTTACCTTGCAATTCAATTATACGGCGCTGCAAAGATATCCCCTTACGGCCGGCCGTATATCTTGCAACCGGCCGTAAGCTCAGAAATCTTTAAATGCAAAAATAAATTCAAGACGGCACTGTAAAGCTCTGTAAATGCTAGGGATCATAATGGGGGACATGAGGATTAATAGCAACCCCCTCTCAAGCTTGCACATCAGCCCAAATCCGAGATTACATTAACTGTTTATTTTCCGGCCGCAGCGTGGGCGGGTCTGAGGTGCTCCAAGCCCTCTGGACTTTTTCCACAGATATTTGACATAAATTAAAATAAAATTTATTTACGGATTTTAGTGTAGGGGAATGTTGTGCTATTAATGCTAACACCTACAATCACTTTATAGTCTCCTCAGAGTGGAGGATGGCTATATTATGGCTTTGTTATGTGCTTAATTGTGTGCCTGCGGGAACTTTTTGCTGCAAGTAAGCTGCGGCTCGGTTTTAGCCTTGCAGAGAGGGTTCCCGGAGCAATTGAATAGCAACCAGGATTTTCTTGCGGCCGAAACTCTTGCGGCCGTTTAAGATCAAAGGCTTTCCTCCGGCGCATGCCACCGCAAGGGATAACAAGGCGCCGGCCGCAAGCCTGCCAGAATCCCCGACCGGAAGGGAATAGAATAGGCAAATAGCTTGCGGCCGGTCCTTGCGGCCCCCATCTCCTACGGCCGATAATAGAATGAGGCCCTTAGAGTGCACTTTGAAAGTTACCCAACCAATTGTTTTTCATTCAGAACCTAACAATTTTTGTAACTTTTCGACCCCCGAGGCAGCAGAGAGACTTACAGATAAAAACTTGGAAACCCAGGGAGAAACCTGGTATCTTTTGGAGTTACCGCAACTAGAGCAGCGTGCCCCAATCACTTTTCAGGAAATAATAATAATTGAACAGATATCACATCTCGAGGAGCATAAACTGGTTGGAAACCCAGACTGCCATCTAGCTGGATATTCTGCCCTTTCTTGGACAACCAAATAGAAAACGCACAGGGAGCCCCATTGTTTTGGTTGTCAGAGTCAGAGGCATTGAAGATGGGGCTGTTTGCAAAATCAGCGCCCTACCATACCTTACCTAATTATCGCCTTCATATAGTGACTTCATTTAGTGATTGGGTGGAGGATGCTTATGTTAGAGATGAGACCATTCGGCGAGACATGTACAGCTTGTGATTGTGGATGACAAGGCGGCTGAGTGCTTCGTAGACTCTGGGTCTTTCCTTACCCTCATCCATCTATCACTGGTCAGCCCCACAACAATATTAACTAAATAAGTGGATGCGATCATAGCAGGAGAACAGCAACATTCAATCCCTGTGGCTGGATCCACATGGATTGGGAAAATGGGTAAATAATGAAGGAGCTGGGGGTCATGTGGATTTTCTAACCCCAAAAAACATGGGTGTTATAGAGCTGACTCTTGCCCTGGAGCCCACAGCAGCAGCATCACTGACCCTGACAATAAGTGCCCTACCTAACCTGGAGGAAAGTAGGCAATGGGCCAATCCTGAGGAGTTTAAGAGGGAAGCCTTACAAGGCCCTACCTACACAGGAGCCAGGGCTAAAGTAGAGTCATGAGAGAGCTAGGGCCTGGGGGGGTACATATGTCTAGGAGCATGGAGTGACCGATCTGGATCAAGAAGGCAGCCAAGCAGTTGGTCACCCAGGAACATTTTCACAAAGTACTTCTGTCCATCACCCATGATATACCCTTACCCAGACACTTGGGGAACAATGAATCACAGCTGCTAATGTCTGTCTCAGAGTATCTACTGGCCTATAGAGTTTAGAGATATCACCTGCCTCTGTGATACATGCACACTTCTCAGTGCAGTGATCGGCATAATAGGGTTCTCTCCAGGTAATCAAAACTCCTTTCCAATGAGTGGCCGTAGACATCATCAATCCGGGAAAAGGTTCATCCTCACTGTGGTAGACAATCCTACTCACTACATGGAAGCGGTAGTCCTTTCTAAGATCACTGTGGAGGCAGAAGCTGAGCCTCCAGTCACCATCTTCACTAGGATGGGGTTCTCCACAATCCCCATACTCTTGCTGGAGCAAGAGTGGCAGCTCCACAAAATATTGACTTGGAATCCTGGCCTTTTCTCACACCACCCCTGACTACCCATGAGGTCCTCACTACTGACCAGACTCTATTAAGTGAACCCTCCTATAGAGTCCCTGAGGCAATGAAGGCTAGTATACAGATGGAGATTCTGAATTTGGGTGTCAATGAGCACTCCTGCAGTCTATGGGCATCCCATCCGCTGCCTAGATAAGCTGCAGGATAGACTAGGGAGAGCTATTTTCCTAACCACCTCTGATCAATCTAAAGGATACTGGCAGATAAAGCTTGCTGAAACAGCCAAGGAGAAGTCAGTCTTGCTTACCCCATCCAATTAACAGTGATACCCTTTGGAATGAGAAATACCACTTAAACCTTTCAGTTTCTATTTGATCAGTTGTTGCATGGGTACTATGATACATCCCATGCCTACCCGGATGCCATTTTCAATGATTCTTGATCTGATCATTTGGACCATTTGACTTGGGTCCTAGATATAGCCATTCGCCCAGTCAAACATCAGTTCACTCGGGGGTGGTTCAGTATCCTGGGCACTGGGTGGGGCGAGTAAAGGTTCAGCCCGAACCAGCCAATATTGAATCCATAGCTATATTACCAACTCCCCAAACCAAGGAGTAGATTATGGCATTTCTTGGCACTGCTGGGTATTAAAGAAAGTTTGTTCTGGCTTACAGTGGTTGATCACCTGGATCTCAGTCTGCGAACAAGCCTTTAACACTCTCAAAGTTGCCCCCACCTCCCACCTGATTCTTGCTACTCTGTACTACAGGTATACGTTCATAGTGAAGATAGATACCTCAATGTACAGAATTGGTGCCATACTCAGTCAAGTTACCGACCAAGGGTCCTTTGCTAATCCCCGCAATAACAATTATGAATGCCATAGTAGCAAGGAAATCCTACCTAGCTATGTTATTCCCTCATCCCACATTGCGAGAGGACTGCCACGAGTGACTGCTGCATGATAAAGCTGAAAAGAATTGCACAAATCTCCAATGATTTTTGCACTGAAAAAAGATTACAAGTTACTCTGTAAGACTTTTACACCAAAACCCTATATGTTTTTCCCAATCATTCCCAAACCAGGGAGGTGCCGTAACTGCAGAAAAATTAAAAAAATATTATGGGTACCAAAGATCACTTGCTAAGGCTTTTAAAACCATTGCTGCCTGCTGCAGCAGGAGTTAAAATGACAGTATAACACCAAAAATCACTTTAAAAGGATGTAATTTCAAAATTCTTTGACAATTAATAGTCCAAATTAAAAATTATGATAATGTATTATATCCGTTCATTAGACAATATCTCTGGTAACACACAACCCAGTACTCATGGGGTTAATACACATCTGGAAACAATGTTGCGTAGGAACACATGCTCTAATGCAAT
Organism: Discoglossus pictus; assembly: GCA_027410445.1. Lineage (NCBI taxonomy): Eukaryota > Metazoa > Chordata > Amphibia > Anura > Alytidae > Discoglossus > Discoglossus pictus. Next base: position 203,528,859 of record CM050164.1, read on the forward strand.
GTCTATATATATATATATATATATATATATATATAAATATATATATATATATATGTTAGCACAATATACAATCATTTTTATATATTGAAGCTATAAATACAATTGTAACATATATTTAATGTCATAAAATAAAATAATTAAAAGATAATATATTTATATATTTATGTATTACGGTTCCTTGCTGCAGTTACAGCACTTGTTTTTACTTATTATAATAATCCTGATGTTCTAATTTTCTATTTGTTACTAGAACTGCTGTCATCCATAAATCTTGGTTTGGGTATGCCCTACACTAAAATCTCTTGTGGCAAATTAAGGATTTACAGATGTGGGCTCTGCTGTAATGCGGAGGAGCAAAAGATTAACATTAGGGTGTAACATCGGGAAAAAATCTCCTACAGCCGATATACTACTATACATCAGTTTACACCACCCGATTAACATATGGCCCCAAGTCGAGGAGAGGCTGGTGGTGTATCAGAGCTGCAAATTACCACCCAGGGTATCTGTAGTGGTCTGAGCAAAAGGGAAGCTCCACCCATATGTATGACTTTGAATTCACGGTAGTGACCGATCACAGCCCTTTATGCTGGCTCAATTGGGTTGCTAGCGAAAATGGACCCTCATTTGGTGGAGCTTGACCTTGCAAGCTCATAACTTTAGTATCAAATATCGACAGGGTAGGGCCTATCAGAATGCCTATGGATGGTAGCAGAAAATGGACTACTGATTTGGCATGGCTGACCTCAACCCATAAGGATCATGGCCACCTCTAGGAAGCGGGGAGTGATTGTCACGAAATGGGCTCTGTCTGGCACTGAACATATTCCCCAAGAGAGGTAATTCATCCCAGTTAAGAAGACCCAAACACCCTGGTTATTACTTGCCAATATTTATTGGTCCCCTGGAGGTATAAAATAGCCATTGCTAGCCTACACCGGCTTGGCCGGACAGTAAGGAACAACATTGGAACCAGAGCTAAAGTGGAATCCCGGAGTATGCGGCTGCTTGGCAGGCCAGATAGACTTATTCGGCCTTGGAACCAGACAGTAATGTGGTTAACCACAATATAGTGGGGAATAGGTAGCAATGACAATAGAACACTGAACCACAATAATACATCAAATGGATTCTTGTTAACCACCGGTCATCAAGATAGGGTTTCCAATACAACAACATGGCTGTCCACATCTTAGATTGTGTTAAAATTGTAATATGTGTATTATTGTTCTTAAGCTTCTTTATATGGTATGGGCATGGGGTTCTCAGTCCTGGGGGATGGACAAAGGGGAGAGCATGTGGTGACTGACTATTACATAAATAAAGGTAAGGCACATAATGTGACCTATTATCCTCCTCTGAAAGTCCACTCTTCTGAGTGCTTACGTGCCTTTCCCTCACTTGTCTAGTGGGCTGCGTCTTAGAACCTTTACTAGCCAGTGGGGTTAATAGTACATGCTACCATGAACACGTACCACCTGACATGGCTGGGAGTGGTCACATATGACACCACCATTGCTCATGCTTTTCCCCATTGACGGCCCTCCTCCTACTGGCTGGATCGAAGCTCAGTGACAACAGCCAATCAGGCAATGTCGCCCTCCCAGCCTTTAATCAAAGACTAAGAGGGAGGGAATTCCATACTTTTTAACTTAATGTTTTAAAAAAATGTATTGCTTGGTGTGGAATAAAACCCCTGAGCATTGTGAATAAAGTCTGTTTCTCTTTTGAAGATGTAAGTGAGAGAGCTGTATTCTTTATTTAAGGAAAATATTGTCCTTTTATTATGATTGAAATAGCCAATGTATCCTTTATTGACATCTCCCTAGTGCTTAGGAATTGACTCAGCCTGGCCCATATTGTCACTTGAGATGTCAAACCTTCATTATCTTTTCCCCCAAGTGACATAGTGAAGGGATTTCTCTTGTTGAACAGCATCAGGTTTGATTGCCCACCTTTCCATTGGGAGGAAAGGTTGTAATCTTTGCTTTGTGCAAACTTACCTTTATATGATTGGCGACTGTGAGATTGATATGGGCTTCTGGATATATAATCTTTCTGCATCATGACCTTCCTGGTTCCTTCTTTTCAACTTATGGCATCCAATTATGGTTTCCCAACGAATATGTCCCTGTCAAAAGGAAGGGAGGCTAGCCTTGATTTTGAATTAAAGTCTGACTTCTGGCACTTTAAAGGGCCACTTAATTCAGCATAATGTGGACCACGCCCTGTAAAGATCTCCTAAAAGAATGTTGAAATACTTTTAGAATTTTTAAAAAAGTTTGAAAAAAAATATTTTTCATAGAGAAATGAATAAATTAAATCTCTGTTTACAAGTGTAACTGCAAGCCCTCAGACAGACTCACAGCAACAGCTCCATGCAGAGAGCATAAGCATAGAGTTAACCCTTCCCAATTGCATGTGCAGGGAAAGGTGTGCTGGATGTAACTAAATATGAAGGTTGGGAGTTAACATGTCCTGCTGCATTCCTGAAGTTCAGGGAGAACTATAAGTCTTTGTGTTAACCGGGCCTTGACCGCTCAGTGTTGGCAGATGTTGTTAATCGTGGAACAGTCAAGAGTGTGTTTGTAAACAGACCTAAGACTTTAGACTTTTAGCAGTTATTAGTGTAATTAAAAAGAAACAATAGATCATTTTAACATACAATCTTGTGCCCTTTCACACCATGAAGAACAATTACAGTGAGGCAAATGACCCTTTAATCATAAGATTTTGTGGTTAATCACTAGGGAGTCATAACACAAACTGGAGAGCTTGGTAATATCAATTGAGGCTTCAATTGTGGCTTTATTTTCTCCAGAGCTGCTATTATAGAACTCCCCCTTGCCCCAATTCATTAGGGCTTCTTCAATATTGGATACCCACACTTTTAAGGTCTTTGACACTGAAGTCAGTGCTACTGCCTTTAGGTAAGTCATTTTAGGGTTGGAATCTAGTCTTCCATCCATGGATTCACGGAAGCTTAATGAATCATACAGCAGCAGATGCAGCTTTTATGATTGGGGCATGAACTTTCAGAACATTATCCAAAGCTTTAGAATCTAATTCTGAGGCAGTTTATAACCTGGAATTCCTGCCAGAATGCAGTTCCATTCTGCTAAAATATCAACTAGCGACTTGCCCGTCAAAAAATGACGGTCAATAAAATTTGAAGCTATGGGAATGCTGTTTGAGACATAATTGAAACCGTTTTATACTGTGAGGACCTTCGGCGCTCATTGCGAGGCTTGCGCTGAGTGCCTTTGGCGCTCATTGCAAGACCTCTCATGTCATATACTTTTGGTCCTCTGAGAGATATATATTTCTATGTATATGTAGTTATGTAATAATTAATGATTTATTCAATTAATTAATTAAGTAATAATTAATTATTTCTGCAATAAATAAATATACTTTAATTATTTATATTTGATATATGCAGCGAGCAATAGGCTGAAGAGCAAACAATCTGTTTGTATTTTGCGTCTGCATACAATATACATTGTGATTGTTAGTGCCCTTCTTATAAAGTGTAATGAATGTTTGAACTGTGCATTCTAAATAGGCTGTGTGTGCGAAGTAAAGCATTTGGTGTATGGTGTAAAGCGGCATTGTATAGTCGTAATGTTATTAATGTGTTACGCGTCTCGTGAGCATTTTCTGGCTTTTGTAATAGTGTATTTGGTAGGTCGTAGTGTGATGTGTAAAGTGCTACGCGGTTTGCAGTGTTTTGCGCGGTCCAGGGTCGTGTAGCCTCGTTTTCATTTTTTTCGGTGGCCATTTTTTTTCCTCGCTTAGGCAATTTTCGTGTGGCGAAAATCGTCTAAATCAAGTTAAATTCGCGTTCCAGCTCACTCACAGACGTCCTGGCTGTTGCCCCATGCTGTCTGTGATGTTTTTGTTATTCTTTTTTAAGGTGTAGTTAGTGTGTTTTTCGGGTTTTTGGATCGACTGCTTAACGGCTCGCCTCGCTATGCGAGACTCGCCGGCAATGAGCACCTTTGGCGCTCATTGCCTAAGTGCTCTGAGTTTAACGGCTCGCCTCGCTATGCGAGGCTCGCCGGCGATGAGCGCCTGCGGCGCTCGTCGATAAGTTGTACGCACCACGCAAACAGCATGACGACGTCTCATAGTTAGCCAATTATAAAATGTGATAAGTAAAAATGTAGCAACCTTCTTCTTTAAAATGGAGTACCATTTGGAAGAAGAATGTCTATTATCCCACTTTTTTAAGTCCAGCACTTTCCGGACTACTTAAACCAAAGGTTTCAGCAGAACAATAGAAAATTCTGAATTTTTTTTTTTTGGGATGGTTTTTCCTCCCCTGAGACTGAGTAGTACTCTCTCGAATGGTTATTACATTAATTTCCCCTGTAGATTCTTAGGAAACATCCTCAAAGTCAGCTGCAAAGCTCTAATTTCAACTGAATTGTTATCCAGTCACAAATCTCAGCGGGGATTTTTAATTGAGCATTGCTCTGGGTTTAACAGCTTTAGGTACCCCAAGCATAATTTATTCCCTTCTAGGGTAGCATGCTTCCTCTTTTTCCCTTCCTCCATGATGGGTGAACTGAAAATTTTATAAGGTATGTTTGAGGCCCTCTTATCTCTTTTTTTTTTATTAAATTTTTTAAGGTTAGAGAGATTTTTTACATAAATGGTACAAAGGACCAAATTCAAAGTAAAATAACTTGGAACTCCCCACAGAATCTTCTTGTGCAACACTTTATAGGCAGCATAAGAGAATACCGAATCTTCTTTATTCTACATAGTCGGAAATATAAGCCTGTAAAATATATATATATTTGTTTGTCACTCAGAAACAGCCATATATACGAGTACATATATATATATATATATATATATATATATATATATATATATATATATATGGAGAGGGACTGGGTGCTATTTGAAGATGGCTGCTGAGAGGTAGTGGCTACTATGTAGAGATAGTATATGTGTATATAAGTATACATTTGTACTTGTATATGTGCGTATATCTATGAGTAGTGTGTGAGAGGGGTGTTTACATTTCTGGAGAACTGTCTTTGAATTAAATGATGAAAGGTGACTATTTCTGGGAAGGGATGTGGTGTGACATCAAACTTTAAAACACAAACATGCATCAACTATACTCTTTATAAAAGTTGAGTGTATTGTATGGCAACGGAATAATCAGTTGAGGATTACTTTTAATATATGTAGGAGACAGATTATCCAGCATTGCATAATCTGGCACCTCCTGTAATTCGTCAGTCTTTCTCCCTGCACTGAACTGACAGTGGATCACCACTTCCAGTACCTGTATTGCAGACTCACGCAGCCTCATGCCTCTCTTGTGTTGCTACAGGAGCACACAGGGTTAAGGGAGGCAATGAGAGGATCAGGTGCCTTTACCAGATTAACCCAATTTGCCAGACCACCACTGGTCCGGGTAAATCGTTAATCTGACATGCTCATATTTAGGATCCGGACAATGATTATTGATGCCTACCTGTATATGGAAAAATGTTTGCTGTTGAAGAAATGTAAGAAATTTCATTGAAAAGACTTCACAGGAGTGAAATATGCAAACAATAACAACATCAGCTGTTGTGTGAACCTGCTAGTAGTCTGCTAGTAGTGCATAGAAGCTACTATAACAGCATTTCTTGAGCATTTTGAGTGAGGGAGCTGGAGTGAACAGAGCAGGATAAACACGGCTTGCAAGTATACTTGTAACTGCCTTTTACTGAGCATCTGCAGGAGAGGAAAGATATGTAAAATGCTAAAAGTTTAACTGAATCAGTCAAGGAGTCAACACATCACCCTCTATCCTTCCCCCTTGTGATCACATATATGGTTGTGAACAGGCGGGTTGTTGCTAATGCTGCGGGCTTGCGTAGCGAGCCTGTGGCCCACGGTTCGCGAGGGCCGCAGTTGCTGGCAAGGAGCTCCGAAGGTGCTCCTTGCCAGCAACTGCGGACCTCGCAAAATTTACAGCCTTACCGCCCGAAACCCAAGCACATGAAAACATTAAAAACACAATAAATACACACAACAAATACATAAAAAGGTTACCTACAGCAAGGGGAGGCAGCCAGGACCTCGAAAACTTAACTTACACCTAAATTTCACTTGAAATAAAAGAGTTTAGACACCCGAAAATCCCCTAAGCGAGAGATAAAATGGCTGCCGAAAAAAACGAAAACGAGGCTACAGGACTCTAAAGACGCAAAACACCACTTAACACCTACGGATTTTCCAAAAAAGACGTACGAGACCGAAAACAAGGACGCAACAGGAGCGACCCGAAAAACATTAGAAACACAATAAATACACACAACAAACACATAAAAAACTTACCCAGAGCAAGGGGGAGCACCCAGGACCAGCAAGTGAAGTTACCCCTCGATTTAAGTCAAAATTACAAAGTTTCGACAACCGAAAAACACCCAAGCGAGAGAAAAAATGGCCGACGAACAAAACGAAAACGAGGCTAAAGCACCCTAAACACGCAAAACACCACCAAACACCTACAGATTTTACGAAAAAGTCGGACGACATCCGCAAACAAGGACGCAAAATCAGCCACAGCTGCGTACCACACATTAGGCGCCATTTTAGAACACTAACTTACACAATCCGGAAGTACACAGATACCCTAACGGATTTGGCTCGCGCACGCACACTATTTACACTACACACTGCACACATTCATGACGCTTACACAGCAGCTCCACAGCACTGATGCTGCAGCAACATGAAAACAGATTGCCAGCTCTTCAACACAATGCTTCCTGCATATATTACTTCACAATAGGTAAAGTATATTCATTTCTTATTTTAATAATTATTCATTGGCATAGAAAAAAACACAACGCTGCTCATAGCACACAAACAACCAAGACCCTCGCAATGAGCGCCGAAGGTGCTCAGCGCGAGGCTCCCAATGAGTGCCGAAGGATCTTGGAACTCCAACAAAATTAATGTTGCACACAAACAACATTACCTGCCTTACAATCTTAGTGCTGTCATTTTTTGATGGGCAAGTCGCAGATAATAAAAAATAGCAGATCACACAGCCCTCAGACTTCAAACAAGCATGTAAGTGTGGAAGATATAAACACATTTTTTTTTATCAAAAATGTTTTTATACTCATTTTACACAACTGTTAATTGTGTTAGCTTGTTACATACTTCACAAATATGAAATGATTTTTTTTTCTTCAAAACTACAGTGGTTCCTAAAAAGAATAGGATTAAACCAATTCCCAATCATAATCTAATAACAGGGGCCAATGGGCAGAACAAAGTAGGGATGTACATAGACTTTATAGAACAATAAATATAACTTTTCAAATTTGAATGTGATAGGATATATAAATTGAAAATAACTATGTTAAAGGACCACTGTAAAACATTTAAAAGTAAAATTCATATATTTGCTAGGCAGAGACTATTAAAAATGCTTTCTCCACCTCCCTGTCTCTAAGCAGGGGGCGCAGCCAGCAACCAAGTCCGCCAGGGTGCTGAGCCATCACGGAGCTTGGAAGGAGGTTGGGCTATGATTTCACTGGTCCTGCCCCATGAAATCATTAGCCCTGACTCCACTGCCTACAGAGAGTAACAGCTCAATTGTAACCTGCTTGCAACTGCTCTATTGGCTCTGGCCTTTGACAGTGCATGAGCTATCATATCCTGGCCCCATTTATGGAGCATGCTTAGTCTTGACCAGAACCTATACTGGTCATATTTTATGTTAGTTCATTATTCAGGCAGCACATTCCTTGAAACTAAACAGTGGTTACCAGGGCTGTATCTACGATACTGGAGCCCCTAGTCAGTGAAGTGGAAGAGCGCCTGCGAGTGAGTACGCAAAGTATGCATGGACCAATTTTTGCCTTTTCTGTATCTGTAAGTTCCCTTTACTGTTGTAACTGTCTTGTTCTAGGTGGTCACCCCCTAGCAGCCAGTCTATGAACTGCAACATTTCATTTTTTATAAAGTCAGGAACACATTTTTTAAGAAGTGGGCCCCTCACAGGGAAGCGCTGCCTAGTTAGCCTAATGGGTAATCCGGCCTTGGTGGTGCCATTAAACACTATTACATGTTATCAGTAGTTTGAAGCTGAGATAAAGATCACTAGATCGGAAGGCCAAGTTAAACTAATCACTATGAGCTGTTGCATAATATCGGACTGGTTAGTAGCTGTTTGTTTGCTTTCAATGCTGAACTCTGCCACTGCTTTAGAGGTGCTGAAACATTGTGTCAGCTCCATAGGAGGCCTCTTAGATCTTTCTTTGCAAACAATAACTTGATTACATCTCCCAAAACAAGGTAAAACAGTATAAATTGAATTACTACAAAACTACTTATATATATACAAATATCAGACATGTTTAGCATGAACACAATCCATTCAGTCTTATAATTCTGTAAAGCAATCACTTCTGTAGCACAATGAATATAGACAGAACTAAACATGGTACCCTACCCCCTTCTGAATCGCTACCTTGTCTTGTTGAAAGGGCTTGTGTACTCCACTGAAACTGTAAGCTATACCATATAGATTCACCAGGGATGGACTAGTCATAGCAGAGAGATCTGACAAATTGTGGTTCACAGGAGAAGGGAACCCACTCCAGTATCTTTACAAGAAAAATCTTATGCATAAGCACAACCCAACTCAAAATGTACCTGGCCTGCTACATTCTATAGAGTCACAGAGATTTAGACACAAGCAAACAATTAAACAACAAATCATTGCACCACCAGTACAGTGAAGCCCTTAGTCTAGAGTTCCGGTGCAAAGAGAAAATATTCCACAAAGCCCTGACTGGCACATGGTGGTTTGTGACAGAGGGGACTGAATGTCGCAAAGTCATAATAGGAGACTGCTACATAAAGTTCTAGAATTTGGCCAAAGTCATTGTATGTTCCGGTGGAATTATAGCTAGTCTGAATAGGTAAATGCAGAAGAAGAAACATGAGCCACCAGAGGAGTTATTTACTATCTGTTGATTTGCAGATAAGTGCTTCATGGCCTCATTTCAGGATCTAGAGAAGGTATGTCCCAAGTCTTATGAAGATGGTTAGTATAGTCAATAGAGAGGCATTGTTAAGTAACTCAAGTACAGTGGCAGGCACTTCAGAACTACAAACTCATAACATAATGTGTATACTTGCTAATGCCAGAAGCTTGCCAGGTAAAATGGGAGAGTTAGAATTATTAGCAGTTAATGAGAAATGGGATTTAATAGGCATTACTGAAACATGGTGGGATGGTTATAACCTTTTTAAGAAAGATAGGGGAAATCGTTAAAGAGGAGGAGGGATTTGTCTTTATGTTAAGCCTGAACTTAAGCCTATAGTCAGAGAAGATATTTATGCTGGAACTAGCGGTAATGTTGACTGTTTGTGGGTAGAGTTAAGAGGAGCAAATTCTAAAAGAACATTGGTTGACATATGCTATAAACCCTCCAAATATAATTGAAAGTGAGGAACTGCAATCATTATTACAAATTGGAAATGCAGCTAAACATGGGCAATTTTTAATAATGGGAGATTTTAACTACCCTGAAATAAACTGGATGAATGAGACCAACAGTTCAGCTAAGGGGAGCAGGTTCTTGAGCACACTCATGGATCATTATCTGGCCCAGGTTATACAAGAACCTACTAGAAATGAGGCTTTAGTCATCACAAATAATATTGATATAGTATCAAATGTTGAAATAGGGCAACCTTTGGGAAATAGTGATCACAACACAGTCTCATTTGAGATTGAATAAAAAAAAAAAATCTGTAAGCGGCCAACAAAAACTCTTAATTTAAAAAGGGCCGATTTTAACGGTCTAAGGGCAGAAATACAATGTATAGACTGGGACAGAAAACTGACAGTTAAAAATACTGAACATAAATGGACAACGTTCAAATCCTTACTAAATACAAACTTATCATCATATACCATGTGAAAATAAAAGTAGAAGGAGTAAATCACAACTAATGTGGCTTAACAATTACTTAAAGATGAAGACGAGGAGTAAAAAACAGGCATGAAAATAAAAAGTTAGTTGCAAAGGAGAGTAAGACTAACCCTAAAATATGTTTTAAATATATTAATGGGAAGAAGGTAAGGAAGGAAGCTATAGGAACATCACAATGTGACATAGGCCATCTGACAGTTAGTGACCAGGAAAAGGCAGATGAGCTAAATAGGTTATTTTCTTCGGTATACACAAGGGAGGTACCAGTGGTTGGGACACTGCAACAAAATGGGGTTACACTACCTTCACCAAATAATTGGTTAACGCAGGGAGAAATCCAAAATAGTTTGTAAAAAATAAATGTTAATAAAGCCCCAGGTCCTGATAAAATACATCCAAGGGTACTGAGATAACTGGGCTCTGTAATTTCCAAACCATTATATCTAATTTTTCAAGACTCACCACAGGGCCCCTACCAGATGACTGGAGAAAAGCAGAGATGATAACTATATTTAAGAAGGGAGCAAGAGCAAATCCTGGGAATTTTGGACCAGTGAGCCTCACATCTGTAGTTGGGAAGCTTTTAGAAGGGTTAATATGGGACAGTATACTAGAATATGTCTATTTGAACAAGATCATAAGAAGCAGTCAACACGGATTTATGAAGGATAGGTCATGTCAAACCAATCTAATTAGTTTCTATGAGGAGGTTAGTAGGAACTTGGATCAAGGCAACTCAGTGGATGTAGCCTTTTTGGATTTTGCAAAGGCATTTGATGCAGTGCCACGTGGGAGACTTTTGAGCAAACGTGCCACATGGAAGACTTTTGAGCAAACTCAGCGATACAGGAATTGTAGTAAATATCTGCTTATGGATCGGGAGCTGGCTAAAAGACGGGAAGCAAAGGGTTGTTGTAAATGGAACATACTTCGATTGGACTAATGTGGTAAGTGGGATTCCTTAAGGTTCAGTATTAGGTCCTCTCCTTTTTAACATATTTATTAATGACTTAGAAGTAGGACTGCAAAGTATTGCCTCCATTTTTGCCGATGACACTAAGTTGTGCAAGGTACAGTACTTAAATCAGATAATGCATACATTAGAGAAATGGGGGACTAAATGGCAGATGAGATTTAATATGAATAAATGTAAAGTTATGCATCTGGGAAGGAAAAATAGCCATGCAATTTATATTCTTAATAGAGCAAATCTAGGGGTATCAGATATTGAAAGGGATTTGGTAGTGCTTGTGGACAACCACCTAGGTAACAGTGCGCAATGCCAAGCAGCATCTGCAAAGGCAAGTCAAATATTAGCATGTATTAAGAAGGGTATAGAAGCAAGGGAAGCAAATATAATTCCGCCACTATACAAATCCCTAGTGCACCCTTGTTTGGAATATGGAGTACAATTTTGGGCACCACTACATAAAAAGGACATTTTAGAGCTGGAAATCGTACAGAGAAGGGCAAAAAAACTAATAAGGGGAATGGAGGTGTAACGGAGTTGGAACACAAATCCAATATCTCCGCTGGTATACGGTAAAATACCCAAGAGGCACTACAGTCTCACCATTCCCAACCTCCCATATTGGACGACACTCAATAGGGAGTTCAAAACTACTGACTTTATTTTGTTATGTGCAGAAATATATATACACATCTCTTCCCACAGGCAATACACATGCCCATATTTGGCCACACAATACACATAGAGGGACAATAGGTGGGTCACACCTCCCTGAGGCTACCTGGCAACTTTGATACAATCAGACATTGATTAGATCATCCTTCTTTGTTCTTATGTCTGAGAATGAAAACACTTTATACAATAGACTTCCTTATCTTATGAGGAGTCTCTGTAATAGGATTATCTATTATGCCAAGATCTGCAATAGTTTGGGCTAATATTCTGCAGAGCATAAACCAACATACATACAGTATAGCAATGTGATCATATTTTAACCAAGAATTAAATAGCCATAAAACATGGTAAAACAGTGATGGATTCCGTTACACACCTCCCCCATAAGCCGGCATACACGGTCTGATCCCAACGGATCGGCCTGGGGATGTCCGGACAAAAGTATTTGTTGGTCAAATCTCTAGTTTAACAACCCATCAGCATTACTGCAATTCACCTTTACTCACATTTCACATATCCCCAGATAGCTGGGATCTGAGCGCACAAAACTACCGAATAGAGCTCAGATCCTATTCACACAGTTCAATTGCCATGTAGCTAAAGTCTTTTCCATAGTCTTTCATTATATGAATGGGCTCCATGGCATAGCTATCTGGGGTATCACCGCTCCCACAGGGCAAGTACCGAATGCCCCCCTGTATTTAAAGGGCCAGAATGAGTGACATACACTCTGGTATGGCCGAATACTGTGTTTAAAGGGCAATATGTCCCAGGGCCATAGTCGCAGGGCAGGAGGCTGGCAATAAGTCCTCTCCAGGACAAAGTGGCAAAAGCCACTTCGTCACCCATCTCCCCTTTGGGAGGAAGTCTAACCAGGCACCTGGATATTTTGCTGTGGTGATGGGGCAACACGCTGAGGGGACTTGAGGGGCAGAGGCCAGCGGCACTCTGCCCTGATGCCAGCTCTTCTGCTGGTATAACCAGCAGGACATTCTGCTCTGTACAAGGGACAAAGGGAGGGCAGAGGCCGACTGCACTCTGCCCCGCTGTCAGCTCTTCTGCTGGGGTACTTGGGACATATTCCGGCTCAGTAGCCAGGGAAAGGTGGGGGTCAGTGGGGGTTAACATTTCTCCTGTTAACCCTGGGGCTACATTAGGAGTTAGCTGGGGAGGGGAATTTGTACTTACCCCCTCCTCCGGTTGTCCCAGTGAGGGTAGTTGGGGATCTGGACAGGCTGTCCAGCATCCCGGTAGGTCAGGCACAGAGACCATGGTCCCATCTGCGCCATCTGGGAGATTGGTGTCTCCCCTTGTTAGGGTAAGCTGTCGCTGGGGGGAGAGGGCGACACCTTCAGCTCCCTGGGGTTCACACTGCCGCTGGAGGAGAAGGACGACCCCTTCGGCCCCCTGGGGTACACACTGCCGATGGGGGGGGGGGGAAGAATGACACCTTCTGCTCTCTGGGATACACACTGCCGCTGGGGAGGAAGGACGGCACCTTCTGCTCCCTGGGATACACACTGCCGCTGGGGGGGAAGGACAACACCTTCGGCCCCCTGGGGTACACACTGCCGCTGGGGAGGAAGGATGGCATCTTCTGCTCCCTGGGGTACACACTGTCGCTGGGGAGGAAGGACGACACCTTCAGCTCCCTGGGGTACACACTGCCTCTGGGGATGAAGAACGACACCTTCTGCTCCCTGGGGTACACACTGCCGCTGGGGGGGGGGGAAGGATGACACCTTCTGCTCTCTGGGATACACACTGCCGCTGGGGGGGAAGGACGACACCTTCGGCCCCCTGGGGTACACACTGCCGCTGGGGAGGAAGGACGGCCCCTTCTGCTCCCTGGGGTACACACTGCTGCTGGGGGGGAAGGACGACATCTTTGGCCCCCTGGGGTACACAATGCCGCTGGGGGGGAAGGACAACACCTTCGGCCCCCTGGGGTACACACTGCCTCTGGGGAGGAAGGACGACACCTTCTGCTCCCTGGGGTACACACTGCCGCTGGGGAGGAAGGACGACACCTTCAGCTCCCTGGGGTACACACTGCCGCTGGGGAGGAAGGACGACACCTTCAGCTCCCTGGGGTACACACTGTCGCTGCGGAGGGGAATTAGTTGGAGTATTCCACGTGGAGCGGTTTCTGTTTCTGGGACAGTCTCTCTGCATGTGGCCCTGCTGGTTACACGTGTGGCACCTGATGTACCGTGGAGGGGTTTGGTAGTTCCCACCACCCGGACGCAGTGCTGGGGGGGGGGGGGGTTAATGGTGGGAGGTGGGTTAGCAGCTCCCAAGATGGCCCGCCCCCGTGCCCGCTGCTTTTCCATTATGTATTTGTGGACATCTGTCATTAACCATTCCAAGGTTCTTATGGGAAGCGTACCTGGGAAAAAGGCCAGTCTGCTTTGGAGTTCTCTTCCAAACTCAGTCTGTGTGCTGTCCGTAAGAGGTACTGTAACCGCTGCCCGGTCTCCCTCCATGAGTTCCTTTCTGTCTGCATCCCTGTTGTCCGCGGCCGCCTCCTCCTCCTCATCTGGGAACGCTGTCCGAAAACTAGCCGGTTCCATCCTGCTGTAGCCAGGGGCGCTGTACGGATACTAGCGTTGCCCTCAATTTGTACTCCACGGAATGGTGTCTCCTGTAGCTGTCCTTCTGACCGTGGGAACAATTCCGCCACTTGCCACCAAATGTAACGGAGTTGGAACACGAATCCAATATCTCCGCTGGTATACGGTAAAATACCCAAGAGGCACTACAGTCTCACCATTCCCAAACTCCCATATTGGACGACACTCAATAGGGAGTTCAAGACTACTGACTTTATTTTGTTATGTGCAGAAATATCTTCCCACAGGCAATACACATGCCCATATTTGGCCACACAATACACATAGAGGGACAATAGGTGGTTCACACCTCCCTGAGGCTACCTGGCAACTTTGATACAATCAGACATTGATTAGATCATCCTTCTTTGTTCTTATGTCTGAGAATGAAAACACTTTATACAATAGACTTCCTTATCTTATGAGGAGTCTCTGTAATAGGATTATCTATTATGCCAAGGTCTGCAATAGTCTGGGCTAATATTCTGCACAGCATAAACCAACATACATACAGTATAGCAATGTGATCATATTTTAACCAAGAATTAAATAACCATAAAACAGGGTAAAACAGTGATGGGTTCCGTTACAGGAGGGTCTACAGTGGATATAAAAAGTCTACACACCCCTGTTAAAATGTCAGGTTTCTATGCTGTAAAACAAACTGCAATCATTTAGGTGGAGGGAAGAAAAAAAAAGAATGTGGTTGCATATGTCTGCACACCCTCTTATAACTGGGGATGTAGCTGTGTTCAGAATTAAGCAATCACATTCCAAATCGTGTTAAATCGGGGTCAGCATACAACTGCCATCATTTAAAGTGCCTCTGATTAACCCCAAATAAAGTTCAGCTGCTCTAGTTGGGCTTTCCTGAAATGTTCTTAGTCGCATCCCACAGCAAAAGACATGGTCCACAGAGAGCTATCAAAGCATCAGAGGGATCTCATTGTTAAAAGGTATCAGTCAGGAGAAGGGTACAAAAGAATTTTCAATGCATTAGATATACCATGGAACACAGTGAAGACAGTCATCATCAAGTGGAGAAAATATGGCACAACAGTGACATTACCAAGAACTGGAGCTCCCTCCAAAATTGATGAAAAGACGAGAAGAAAACTGGTCTGGGAGGCTACCAAGAGGCCTACAGCAACATTAAAGGAGCTGCAGGAATATCTGGCAAGTACTGGCTGTGTGGTACATGTGACAACAATCTCCCATTTTCTTCATATGTCTGGGCTATGGGGTAGAGTGGCAAGACGAAAGCCTTTTCTTATGAAGAAAAACATCCAAGGCAGGCTACATTTTGCAAAAACACATCTGAAGTCTCCCTAAAGCATGTGGGAAAAGGTGTTATGGTCTGATGAAACCAAGGTTGAACTTTTTGGCCATAATTCCAAAAGATATGTTTGGCGCAAAAACAACACTGCACATCACCAAAAGAATACCATACCCACAGTAAAGCATGGCGATGGCAGCATCATGCTTTGGGGCTGTTTTTCTTCAGCTGGAACTGGGGCCTTAGTTAAGATAGAGGGAATTATGAACAGTTCCAAATAACAGTCAATATTGGCACAAAACCTTCAGGCTTCTGCTAGAAAGCTGAACATGAAGAGGAACTTCATCTTTCAGCATGACAACGAACCGAAAGCATACATCCAAATCAACAAAGGAATGGCTTCACCAGAAGAAGATTAACGTTTTGGAATGGCCCAGCCAGAGCCCAGACCTGAATCCGATTGAAAATCTGTGGGGTGGTGTGAAGAGGGCTGTGCACAGGAGATGCCCTCGCAATCTGAGAGATTTGGAGTGTTTTTGCAAAGAAGAGTGGGCAAATCTTGCCAAGTCAAAATGTGCCATGCTGATAGACTTATACCCAAAAAGACTGAGTGCTGTAATAAAATCAAAAGGTGCTTCAACAAAGTATTAGTTTAAGGGTGTGCATACTTATGCAACCATATTATTTTATTTTTATATTTTTTTTATTCCCTCTACCTAAAAGACTTCAGTTTTCAGTTTGTTTATAGGTCACATTAAAGGTGGAAAAAGTTCTGAAATTATTTATCTTTGTCTCATTTTTTTGCAGCCCAGAAACCTGACATTTTAACACGGGTGTGTAGACTTTTTATATCTAGTGTATATTATGAAGAAAGACTAACAAAATTAAACTTATTTTCTCCAGAAAAAAGGTGTCTAAGAGGGGATATGACTACCTTATATACATATATCCAGGGTCAATACAAGGCTTTGTCAAGTGAGCTTTTTGTGCAAAGAGGTTTTTAACTGGCAAGAGGACATCTTTTGAAGTAAAAAGATTTCACCTTATAGAAAGAAAAGGGTTCTTAACTGTAATGGTGGTTAATCTGTGGAATTCTGTACCAAAGGAGGTGGTGATAGCGGATTTGATAGATAACTTTAAAAAGGGATTTGATATATTTTTAAATAAAAAAGTGCATTCAGGGTTATCCTGGATAATTAGTGATGGAGTATTGATCCAGGGAGTCCGATCACCAGTATCTGGCTCCCCTTTTGAGACAGTTGGCAAAGTTTTACTGGGGTTTTTTTTTGTTTGACTTCCCCTGGATCAATTAACAATTAATCCACAAATTGTAGATCAGAGGAGATCTAAAAAGGTTGAACTTGATGGACTAAAAGTATTTTTTCAACCTCAAGTACCATGTAACTGTGTAACTAGAGATTAACTGTAAGATTAGAGCCTTCTATTTTGCAGTGAATATTGAGATAGGAATGATATATCAGGTTGCAGTTAGTTTTTTCCACTCTGCTGCTGTAATAGCTTGGGATATTTGCTCCACTCAAATTTTCCTGACAAAAGGTCAGTGCAGCTAATGATAATGGTGTGTGAATTGTGGAGATTAAAATGTTATCTTGTTGAACTAACGGTTCTTAAATACTCCATAGAGTCTGCACATGTCACTTTTAGGCTGAGCACAATGGGCCCGATTCAATTGCCCAATTAGAAAATTTGTACACACTTAAAATCACTCTTAATATTGCTACATATTCGGCAAATATTACTTATTGGCACTAATGAATTCTCAAGTCAATCAAATGCATATAAACATTTATAAATAAAAACACCTGAAGACAAATGTATGAGTTCAAGGCATTTGCAAGTAGCTAATTCAATAAGGCTAAATGTGTGCAGACCCAGGAAGTAATTATCAATGATTAACAAAGATAAAATGCATGGCTTGACGGGTAGATCATAAAGGTTGACTAACAAATTATACACTTAAATGTTTACTATAACAGAGTGTAATTTATTAAACAACTATATTCTACCTATAGTTTTAAATTATACTGTACATTGTGTCTCTTTTACCTAATTATCAGCAATCTATAGATTTCCTTAACAAATGGACCAGAGATCTAAATTGGTTGAACTTGAGCTAAAGCCTTTTCAACCTCAATTACTTTGCAATTATGCCTGATTCCCAAGTGTTGCCTGCAGCCAGTGTTCTAGATCACACTGTAGTGTGTTGCACAGTTAGGGCTGGGGATCAGTTAAAGAACCACTGTAGTTCAAGAAAAAAGTCGCTGGACCTATCCTCTTATGGTAGCGCAGCACAAGGCAGGAGCAGTGGCGGTGAGCATCCGCTAGATGGCGCTGACGATATTCCGGTGCCATATCATAGAGTCAAGGCTTAGGTAAACTGTTAGGGTGAGGGTTAGGGTTGGGGTGAGGGTTAGGGTTAGTTCAAGGGTTAGGCTAACATTATACGCTTAGAACTTCTCTCACATATAGGCAGCTCTGCAAAATATTGGCAGCGCCATCTAGCGGTTGGAGGCCACACTGCAGCGGCGGACCTGTCCCAACTCCATAACAGGATAGATCCAAGACACTTTTTTGTCAAGTATGTACTAAACTAACAAAATTAGCAATTATGTAAGCCATGGGCATAAATTATTTTTTGTGAGAATGTTTGAAGACTTTTTTATAAGTACAGAAATCAATTTTGTGTTTGCTTCATCACTTCATCAGAGTTTAATCACCAAAGTGTATGTTTTGAATATCAATGAAGAGAGGAGTGGGGAATGAGGGAGTAGAGAGACTTCGTAAAGATAATTGGTCAATACTGAAATAAACACGCATTTTCTCTAACTGGTTCCGAAGCAGTCTTCTTGCTCCAGGAAATGCAACATCTCTGCAAAAATGAAAACGCCCTCTCACACAGAATTTCCACTAATGTATCATAGATCCCCACATGTAGAGGCATCCCAACATGGTCCTGTAGAGGCATCAAAATTATATTTTTTCTAATTAAAAACTAGATGTATGACTTATTTATGCTCTGAGTAAGACAACATTTTCAAACAAATATATTTTTTATTGTGTGATGGTCATTTAAATAATTTGTTAAAGGGAAGGTTTTGCATTAGGCAATAATGAACAATATTTAGATTATGAACATATACTTTGTGTTCAATGAAATATACCATTAGATGCACATTAATAACTGCACAATACTAATTTGTACATATACTCTTGATTCATATACATTTTTAAAAATTATGCAAATTGCTAAATATATAAAATAGTATAGATATACTGTATTGTTTGGCTTGATTTTGGTTAATGTTAAGTTTATATACTTTAAACATTAATATAATTTTATTACATTAAATAATTTATTGTGGTGCAAAAGGTGTTTTTAAAATGCTTCAATTTCAACATTATGTAAAGCAAAGCAAATTTTATTTCATACCTAATGCCTAACAATGGAAAATGTATGGATTAATGCTTATATCCCAGCCAAATATCACACTAACTGGAAAGAGTGCTAATTGTATATTTATACGTTAAAAATGTAAGAATATTTGTATAATTTCCCCAACAATATATGCAGCAATGGTTCCAGATACTGCTTATATTTTTATATTTTGACTTTCTAAAAGTGTGTTGCTCAATATCAATTATCATTGTTCAAAAAAGCTTATTATGAATATGGGAATTCATTGTCCCTTTAAGTACCACTGACTCAGAGAGAGAGAGAGAGAGAGCACCTGCAGATATTACTAACAATAGTGTATCATTGCAGGTGTATCTGGCTCCAAATACTTAATTTATATGTTTACTTAGTACTGGGGATATTAATAGTACAGCCACCTGGAGCAGCTACTTGTTCTGTGAGCTTTTGGAAGGATCGAAGAGAGCAGGAGTTGTAGCATTGTCCACATTTTTACAGCTTAAAGGGACATGTACATGTTCCTGATTTCACTAGGAGCATAATATATTGCGTTGCTTTTGTGTACTTTATTTTAATAAGAAGTACTTAAAAACTCTGTGTTCTGTCTAAATCTTTACAGATAATTTCTACCTGGTTTTCCCCTCTGCATCTCATGAAGACAGTGTACTTCTAAGTACAGGGGTTGTCCTGTCTCAAAGCAACAAATCAGTGGCAACATTCTGCAACATGCTCCTTGAGAGAGTTCACTGACAGGCTAATTTAAAACACTGCACTTCACACTGTGTATTCAAGAGCTGCATGAGATAAAAGAGGGCAGACCAAAACAGGTAAAATTTACATTATTCTAAGCTGCCCCCCCCCCCAGAGCTTTTAAGCACTTCTAAATAAAAAAAAGTACATAAAAGTAGATACATAGGTATGTTATATTCCTAGGGAAATCCAGAAACCTTCCAGGTATATTTATTAAGAAAAATTGTGTTGTTGTTGATTAGTTGTTTGAGAGTCGGCCAACTCTCCGTGACTCTATGGACCACAGCACACCAGGTGCATCTCTCAGTCACTGCCCCTCTGAGCTCCATCAAGTTCATGTTCATTCCTTCAGTGACGTCATCTATTCATCTCCACCTCTGTCATTCCCTTCTTCTTGTGCCTTCAATCTTTCCCAGCATCAGAGTCTTCTCTAGGGAGTCCTGCCGTCTCATGATATGGCAAAAATATTTGAGCTTTAGCCTCATGATCATACCTTCTAGTGAACAGTTTGTCTTGATTTCCTGAAGTACTGATTTATTGGATCTTCTTGCAGTCCAGCAACACAATTCAACAACACAATTCAAAGGCGTCAATTCTACGGCGCTCAGACTTCTTTATCGTCCAGCTCTCACATCCGTATGTTACCACTGGGAATACCATAGTTCTAACTATGCAGACCTTTGTTGATAGTTTAATATCTTTACGTTATATAGCTTATCCAGACTTGCCATGGCTTTCCTTCTCAGAAGCAAACGTCTTTTAATTTCATGGCTACAGTCACAATCTGAAGAGATCTTGGATCCAAGGAAAATAAAATCTGTCACCGCCTCTACTTCTTTCCCATCTATTTGCCAGGAAGTGAGATTGCCGTTTGCCATGATCTTTGTCTTTTTAACGTTGTGCAGCAGCTTTTGCACTCTCTTCTTTTACCCTCATCAATAAGTCCTTTAGTTGCTCCTAACTTTCAGCCATCAGAGTAATATCATCAGCATATCTGAGGTTGTTGATATTCCTTCCAGCAATATTGATTCCGGCTTTGGATTCATCCAGTTCACCCTTACGCATGATGTATTCTGCATATAAGTTGAATGAATGAGGTGACAATATACATCCTTGTCACACTCCTTTTCCGATCTTGAACCATTCTGTTGTCCCATGTTTTCATCTGACCATGGCTTCTTGGTCGACATACAGATACTTTACGAGGAGGATGAGATGATCTGGTACTCCCATCTCTTTAAGGACACACAACATTTTGTTGTGATCCACACAGGGAAAGGCTTTAGAATAGTCTATGAAGCAAAAGTAAATGTTTTTTTAAAACTCTCTTGCTTTCTCTATTATCTAGCGGATATTGACAACTAGCGAATTGCCCGTCAAAAAATGACGGCAATGAAATAGTAAGGTAGCTAAATTAGTAAATGAATATATTGTACCTATTTTGAAGCATTGTGATGAAGAGCTTGCAATCTGTGTTGATGCTGCTGCAGCATTAGTGGTGTGGAGCTGCTGTATAAGCATGCTGAATGTGTGCAGTGTAACACTGTGCGTGCGCGAGACCAAACCGTTAGCGTAGTCGTGTACTTCCGCATTGGTGTAAAATGGCGAGTAATGTGTAGTATAGGTCTGTATCGGAATATCCGTAGGTGTTTTGTGGTGTTTTGCGAGTTTCTTGTGGTGTTTTGCGAGTTTAGAGTGCTGTAGCCTCGTTTTCGTTTTGTTCGGCGGCCATTTTTTCTCTCGCTTCGTTTTTTTTTTAGTCTCTAAACTGTTTTATTTCGAGTAAAATCGAGGTGTAAGTTGCATTTTTGAGGTCCTGGGTGCTCCCTCTTGGTGTAGGTAAGTTTTTTATGTATGTGTTGTGTGTATGTATTGTGTTTTAAATGTTTGTATGTCGGCGTGTTGCGTCCGATGTTTGCGAGGTCGTAATGTGTGGTAACGTGTTTCGTACGTTGTTTGCGTGCCTCGTAAAATTTAGCGAGTGTCGTAATTTGTGTGTCGTGTTTTTGGAGTAGCGACGTGAATTTTGCGAGGGTTTGAGGCCCTTGCCCAGTGACCTCGCCAGCAACTGAGTCCCTCGCTTCGCGAGGGGCCTCAGTTGCTGGCATGGAGCGCCTTCGGCGCTCCATGCCAGCAACTGAGACCCGTGCCCAGTGACCTCGCCAGCAACTGAGGCCCTCGCTTCGCGAGGGGCCTCAGTTGCTGGCATGGAGCGCCTTCGGCGCTCCATGCCAGCAACTGAGACCCGTGCCCAGTGACCTCGCCAGCAACTGAGGCCCTCGCTTCGCGAGGGGCCTCAGTTGCTGGCATGGAGCGCCTTCGGCGCTCCATGCCAGCAACTGAGGCCCTTGCCCAGTGACCTCGCTTCGCGAGGGCCGCGGCTCGCTACGCGAGGGCCGCGGCTCGCTTCGCGAGCCACGGCCCTCGCTTCGCGAGGGCCGCGGGCTCGCTACGCGAGCCCGCAAGCGTGAGCAACGACTCGTACGCTCACAACTATATATGTGATTTGACCTCTTGTGCCTCTTCCTCTGCAGAACCCAGCTTGCGTATCTGGTAGTTCCTGGTCCATATATTGTTGGAATCGAGCTTGTAGAATCTTAAGCATTACCTTGCTGGCATGTGAATTTAGTGCAATTGTTCGATAATTGGCACAATCTTTGGCACTGCTTTTTTTGGGGATGGGGATGTAGACTGACCTTTTCCAGTCTATTGGCCATTGTAGTTTGGGTTAAATTTCATGCTTCTAATGTACATAATAAACAACATTAGCATCTGCAAAAATAAAAACCCATTAGCATCATAAAAGCATTTTTTAGAAAAAAATCTTTGTTTTAGTATATTTCTGCTTGAGCATGAATGATTCAATTGGAGCTTATAGATGTGTTCTGATAATGGAATGAAAAGGGAGGGTTGTTGGCTCATTGGATGCTTCAGATATGTTTTTAGCAGTGGACCTCCGCCTCCCCTGTCCCCCCTGCACATGCTGAGTAAAGGGCAGACAAAAATAAACTTGCAGGCCCTGCTCTTTAACCACTATCCTTGTGCACGGGAAAGGACGTATTATTTTCATGTGGGCTTCCATGGAATGGCAGCAGCTGCTAAAATGAAGATTTTTAAAGAAAATTATTTTATTCCATTGACCTACACAGCTGCTAATGCTGTTATTTTGCTGCATAATTCACAAATATATGATTTTTTTCCAAATCTAAAATGTCCCTTTAAACAGTTGGTATAGTAATAATAAGGAGATTTAGAGACTAAGAGCCTTATTCAGTTGCCCAAATCCCAATTACTTAAGCCAGTAATTGAGCCCGTAAATGTAACAGATATTCAGTTGGATACATTTTCTACTCGCATTCCAGTTGCGAGCTACAGGCTCAAAAATACTGCGGGTTGTCAAAAAAGTAACTGTGCTATCTCCTCCATTGATTTTTCAAGCCTGTAAATGTTACCAGTGCTAAAGATGCAAAATCAATATTCAATTACAAAAATGTAACAAGCAAGCAATTGCCTTCAAACCCATAAATCGCAAATGTATAAAAAAATTCTATGAGTACTAGATAGGACCCGCAAGTGGGATAAACACCTTTTCATAACACTGCAGCAGCAAATAAACACACACTACTGTACTTTAACTGGACTGCACCAACTACATGACAAGTGAATGTTTTCTGTAAACTTAAAGCTAAAATCACCTATAGGAACCTATCAAAGTTACAAGGTCATTAGCACTGATATCTACTTGCTACACTCTTTAATTTACAGTCTTACCCAATCACCCACAGATCCTGTTTCAGTGTCCTGTTCCATCTACTTTAAATACTCCAGGACATGACAATCACAATAAGTCATGGTAAAGCATACATAGAGCTGATGTCATGGTTTTCTTTCTAACTGGAGACTGATTTTCATATTTATAATCTTGATTTTTTTTATTTAGATCTGATGAAAAATTGGAAATGATCAAGCCCCAAATACAATTTAGCTTTTGCGATATGGTGGCAATTATTAGCTTCAATGGTGGATAATAATAGCCCAGGTTTCTGGAATATAGTTAGATCTTTCTGTGATTATCCTAAGATATATAGTTTCTTGTGTAATGTTTCTCTTTGAAAAAAAAAAAACTTTTTTTGCTTTGCTGCATTTTCCAGGCCCCGAAATCCTGGTTACGGTGTTAGAGAGAAAACCGAATGCTGCTTGTTCACTGCTTCTGTCTCACTGTGCTGTGCAACCATTCTCCCGTTTCTGTGACTATTTAGCCTTTTTAAGTCATTTTTTTTTTTTTAGAAGGTTTACAACAACATATAAAACATATTGATCAATAATTCCGTCAGTCAATTTATACATGTGCACACAGCAAACATCAACCAATGATGAACTGACTTCACCTTCTTTTCTTTTACATTTTTAGTTATAAAGTATCATGTATAATAACTTAAAATTTCTATCAAAGTATAACATAATGCACAGTAAAATAAACAACAAATGAAAGTGTAGGAGAAAGAAAGGCAGAGATAACACATAAGAATAGACATTGACATGAATAGTCAAACCATAATGCTGTTTACTAAATATATAAACTTTTTAGCCAACTAGGCTAAAATAGATAAACTGGTTTCTGCTAAATTTGTCCCTTATAATCCTCACTAAAATACCCCACTGATCATCACTAGACCTTTACCTTAGTAGTGCAGCCGAAGAACCTCCGGGACTCCTTACTCCCTGCCCCCTCCTTGCCTTCTCTGAATCAGGATTTGGGCGTTACCTCAAGGGAACACTTAATGAGGACGCTACCCAAGGTTCCCAGATTGCAAAAAACTGGTGAAGGCTATCCATGATAATATGAGTCAGTCTCTCATTGATAAAAAGGTAATTGATCTTCTTGACTATCTCCTGAAAGTTTAGTGTCTCTTTTTTCCATCTGCTGGCTATGTGTATTTTGGATGTCAGTGCCATTAATTGGAATAGTTTATTTTGGGATTGAGAGAGGTTCTTGATGTGCATTCCCAACAGGCATGACTCCATAGAGGGAGAGACCACCTTTTGAAATAGTGTGGAGGCTAATTGTGCTAGTTGTTTCCATGTTTCCTGTGTAGTTGGACATGACCACCAAATGTGAATGTGGTCCCCCACTTGTTGGCAGCCCCTAAAGCATTTATTGCTCTCATGTGGTTTAAACTTCTGCAATTTATCGGGAGTGCAGTAGGCTCTATGCAGTACTTTAACAGCCGTCTCTAGCAGAGCTGCATTGAGGGAACCTCTGGAGAGGTTGGAGCAGGATTCTGTCCACTTGTCCCAATCCCATTCCACCCCCAGGTCCTTTTCCCATTGTTTCATAAATGTAGGTTTTTGGCTGCTGGTGGAGTCTCGAAAAATGCTGTATAGCGAACCCAATACCCCCTTCATGAGAGGAAGGCTTCTACATATAACAGATATCCAGGAGGGCCTAGGGAGTCCTAACTCTCTCAGAGTTTTGCTAACCCAACTTCTTATTTTCAAGTAGTTATAGGTTTCCGTGGCTGGTAGGTCGTGGAAGAATTGGTCATAAGTCAACAGTCTGTAGTTTTGTACCCAGTTCCCTACCCGGTCTAAGGGCCTCATTCTATTATCGGCCGTAAATCGGCCGTAAGGCTGCGATTCCTTGCGGGGGTTCAGTTAACTCGCGATTCTATTATACGGCCCCGCAAGGATCTCCTTTTACGGCCGGCCGCATATCTTGGAACCGGCCGTAATCTGTGAAATATAAAAACTCAAAAATAAATTCAAGCCTGCACTGTACAGCTCTGTAAATGCTAGGGATCATATTGGGGGACATGAGGATTAAAAGGAACCCACTCTCAAGCTTGCACATCTGCCCAAACTCGAGTTCAAATTAACTGTTTATTTTCCGGCTGCGGCGTGGGTGTGTCTGAGGTGCTCCAAGCACTCTGGACTTTTTACATGGATATTTTACGGATATTAAAAATGAAATATTTTACGGATTTGAGTACAGGATAATTATGTGCTATTTTTTCTAACACCTAAAATCCCTTTATAGTCTTCTCAAAGTGCAGGATGGCTTTATTTGAGCTATTTTATGTGCTTAATTGGTGCTAGCGAGACCTCTTTCCTGCAAGTAAGCTGCGGCTCGTTTTTAGCCTTGCAGAGAGGTTTCCCGGAGCAATTGAATTGCAAATCTCTTGCGGCCGTTTTAGATCAAAGGCTTTCCTCCGGCGCGAGCGGCCGCAAGAGATAGCAAGGCACCGGCCGCAAGCCTGCCGGAATCCCCGGCCGTAAGGGAATAGAATAGCAGAATAGCTTGCGGCCGGTCCTTGCGGCCCCGCAACGGCTGCGGCCGATAATAGAATGAGGCCCTAGGAGTCTAGAGTTCCACCAAAATTTGGAGATGGGGTTCGTGTCTTTTAGGATTTGTGGAAAGGACGTGACTGATAGTAAGGGAGACAAACCCGAGCTAAGTTGACACCTGGAGTTGGCCCACCCCCAAGCCTGCAAAGTTAGGGAGATCATAGGATTGTGGTGCGTATGAAAGGGAGTCATTTCCTTGGGAATCCAGATCAACCTATCCCAGCTATGCGGGAGCATCTGCTGATTTTCTATGAATACCCAGGATGGCTGGTGGGTAACAGAGTGTAACCTGGGCAGATGGGCCAATTGAGCTGCCTTAAGGTACAACCTCAGGTTGGGGCACGCTAGTCCGCCTTTACTTTTATGTCTAAACATTACCTGTCTTGAGATACGAGGGCGCTTATTGCCCCAGATAAACCTAAACATACTATTCTGGAACTTGTCCAGTTCCTTGAGTGGGATCGGTATGGGAAGTGTCCTAAATAAATATAGCAGTTTAGGCAAGACACTCATCTTTACCGCTGCTATACGGCCCGACCATGAGATATGAAAGTTCGCCCACTTCTGCATATCTTCAGTCAGGGACTTGTACAAGGGGGGGAAATTTGCCCTGTATAAGTCGGCAAAATTGGAAGTGATCTTTACTCCCAGGTATTTTAAATACTGAGTTGGCCAACTGAAATTGTATTCTGATTTAAGCTTATCTATCTCAGTTTGTGACATACCCATCCCCAAAGCTTCCGTTTTTTCCACATTTAAATTAAGGCCTGAGACTATACTAAATTCCTTGATAGTAGACATGAGGGCTGGTATAGAGCTAGAGGGGCTGGACAGAGTGCACAATAAATCGTCCGCAAAGAGCGAGCATTTAAGGTGCTGGCGTCCCACCAAAACCCCCTGGATGTCTGAGTTAGCTCTAATTGCCTGTGCTAATGGCTCCATGACAAGTGCGAATAACAGCGGCGAAAGTGGGCACCCTTGCCTAGTCCCTCTTTGAATTTGGATATTCGCTTTATGTGCTCCTGGTAACTTTAAGTGGGCTGTTGGGGAGTCATAGTAGCTTCTAAGCAGGTTAATAAAACGACCCTTAAATCCAAACTTGTCTAGTGTTTTATACATATATGACCATTCCACCGTGTCAAACGCCTTCTCTATGTCTAGAGCTAAAAGGCATAATGGGGTGTTAGACTTTTTTGCTAGGTGCTGGATGTTTAAGACCTTCCTGACGTTGTCCCCGGCCTCCCTAAAGGGGATGAATCCCGCTTGATCCATGTGAATTAACTCAGGCAAGAATTTAGTAATACGATTGGCCATGATTTTGGCCAGAATTTTTACGTCTCCATTGATCAGGGAAATAGGGCGATAGTTTTTGGCCTCTAGATTATCTCCCCCTCCTTTGGGAATACCACCAGAGCAGCCTGGTTCAATTCGGGGGGGCATGGGCTCCCCATTTAAAATTGCATTGAATAGTGGCTTAAGGTAGGGAGTAAGCAGGGGTTCACATTTTTTGTAAAACAAATTGGTGAAACCATCCGGCCCCGGGGATTTGCCCAGCTTAAGACCCATAATGGCCGATTTAACTTCCTCTAGGGACACGTCCGAGTTCAGTGTTTCTAATTGACTGTCCGAAACCCTGGGGAGGTCTTGTGACCGTAAAAAGGCGTCTATATCTAGTTCACTTCCATGGGACTGGGAGGAGTATATAGTTTGGTAAAAGTCCTGGAACGTTTTCTGGATGTCGTTAGGACTACAGGAAATTTGACCGTCTGACCTTCTAATATGGGATATTTTATGGTGGGAGAATTTATTATTTAGTCTTCTAGCAAGCATTGTATCAGGCTTATTTGCCTTCCAATAGTATAGATGTTTCATCTTCCTCATTGCCCTTTCAGTGTGGTACGATAATATGCCATCTAGTTCAAGCCTTGTCCTGTAAATTAACCTGCGACCCCTGCGGGAAGGGTTCTGTTGATTTACCTCTTCCAGCCTCTTTAGTGTCCCTGCCGGCTCCAGTTTCAGGAGAGACATTAGTCTCAAAAGAATAGCTTTATGTCCTGTGCAATTGCCTCCGCACTACTCGGACTAGTCAGTAGGGATTCGTCTATTCTCCAGCTGTAGGGGGGTTGTAAATTTGGCCCCAGCTCTATCTCCATGAGTACTAGGGCATGGTCTGACCAGGGGCAGGGTATAATCTCAGTTCTCAAAATTGAGTCATATAGGGGGGAGCCGACCAAGATAGCATCAATCCTAGAATATGTCAGGTGGGTTGGGGAATAGTATGTATATTTTCTCTTGGCCGGGTGCATACCCCTCCAGGCATCGACCAGCCCCAGGCTATCAAGCAAGGATTCTATCTGTTTGGTTCTGTTGGGGCATTTATTCTTAGCGGGCTTCCCTGACCTATCCAAAGTCGGGTCCAAGGTGAGGTTTAGATCTCCCCCAACTATCAGCCTTCCTAAGTCTTGGGATTCGATTGTTTTCAGCAAGCCAATTAAAGTTGCGTAGGGTGAAGTAGTGGGAGAGTACAGTGAAACTAGAGTCATTCTAACCCCCCCAATAGTGCCGGACACCATTACGTAGTTACCCTCTTTGTCAACCAGATTGCTTTCTACTTGGAACGGAAAATGTTTATGTAGGAGGATTGCACATCCAGCTCTCTTAGTATGGAGGGTGGCCAGGAAATAGGTGGGATAGTCCCTGTGTAGGAATTTGGGTTTGTTATTACGAGAGAAGTGGGTTTCCTGCATAAAAATAACTGCAGGCTTATGTTTTTTATAGAATGCAAAAGCCTTCCGCCTCTTAAAAGGGGAATTGAAACCCTTCACATTATGGGTTATTAGAGTGTAGTTAGACAGAGCCATTGGAAACTCGGTGTGGGATCCTAGGTGTATGTGTCTTTACCTGAGAGGTGATCTCGTAGGAGGGAGAGCAAGGAGGAGCCCCGGATGCCAGTAGCTGCACTATCTGTTGGTCTGCGGCTGAAATTTCAATTTTCCTGTTATCCAGTGGGAGAAAATAAAAGAAAGAAATGCAAATAAAGACAGTCAGTCGTGCTTCAGCAGGATATATCAGTTTAGTTAGACTACAAGGCTAAACCCAGTTAACGATTAGCTCTTTTCTCGTGATATAACTAAGGAAAGTCAGAGTTAAATGTTTTAGTCTACAAAGTAACCTTAATCAATTTCTCCAAATAGCAAACAGAAATCTAATCCACTTAAAGTGGGGAACACAATAACCTGGCAATCTGGAACAATACTAACAAATTAGGTCTTTAATCATTTTTCCAATATAAATCAGAAGCCCACACTATGGGTCTATGGGCCCTTAAAAGAGAACTTAGCCTTTATCAGAGTCCCCAGAAGAAGAGGCCAGTAGGGTCAGGAGCCTGGCTTGACCTCCGCAGCGGAGCCAGCATTGTCCGTGTTAGTCTTGACACTGTCCAGTAAGCTGGTTGGTTCCCCGGAGACGTAGGCTTGTTTGCCCTGGTTCTGGGATGTCACATGCGTCCGCTGCCTCCTATAAATGGGCGGAAGAGGTTGCTCCTGCCTTACTTCCCTTGTGGCCTCCGTACATAAATGTAAGCGCTTCAGCACTGCCATGCATTCTTCTGGTGTACGGGTGGTGTATGATGTACCTTGAGATGTGAAGGTGAGGGCAAATGGAAAATTCCAGCTGTATTGGATCTTATGCTGGAGAAGAATAGCAGTTGCCGGTTTCATCAATCTCCGTTTATGGAGCGTCTCTGGAGACAGGTCCGCATAGAATTGTAATGGCGACCCGTCTGGCCCCTTCACAGTGTGAATCTTCCTGGTTGCAGATAGTAGTAAGTCCCTCGCCTGCTGCCTCATGAATCTAACTATGACATCTTTAGGGGCGTCCAGGCTCCTTGTACCTCATAGAGCTCTGTTAACTCGTTCAATTTCCCACATAGTTTCAGGCTGGTTGGGAAGAATCGCCTCCACGGTATCTCTCAGGTAGTTTAGTAGGTCTTGAATAGCCCTTGGTATGCCTCTGACGAGGACGTTGTGTCGGCGAGACCGGTTTTCCAGGTCCTCTATCTTGTCTGCAAGTTCCGTTATGTGGGACGTGTTCTGCTTTATAGAGGACCGGTCTCTTTCCTGGGCCTCTACTACCTGGTCAGTTATCTCTTCCAGGAGTTGAGTGCGCTGTCCCAGGTCTTTAAGATCTTGCGTGAGGGGTTCAATTGCCTTTGCCAGAAGCCGCTTAATTGTAGCCACTGACCTGGCCGATAGATCTATATGCTGGTGAGGTCTTTTGGGATTCTCTTCCTGATCAGAGCATTCCGAGTGTTCTGAGATAGAGTCACCAGGAGACATGTGCCGGACAGCCTTTGGTGGGAAGTGCTCCCGTATACCCTTCGCTGAGGATGAGCGTTTGGGTTTCGGCATCTTGAGGTGTTCAGATGAAGGAGACCACTGATAATCCGCCAGGGGTTCGGCCCTGTTCGGTATGTAGTGCAGAGCTGCGTTTACCACTCTGCTAAGGGCTACAGCGAGTCAGATGGCGTCATATGTTAGGCTCTGTGGGTGTAGTAGCGACCTCTGCTGGCGGTGTTGCCAGGTCTGTTCCCCATTTTGTTCTTAGGCCATGCTGAGGATTTAGCCCTTAATCAAGAATTCTGGAGACCCGCCAACCCTGTGCCTGCCTGTGTAGGCAAAAATGCTCTCTTGCAGATATTGCACTGAGTTTCGCCTTCAATTTAAGGTCTGTTGGATTGGGTTAGGCTGGCGCACCAGTTAGCGTATTGACTGGGTCAGTTTGTAGCCCTCTCTATGCTGGTTGACAGTGCTAATTCTAGCAGTATAGTATTTATATGCTACCGGTTTATTTCTGCAGTACTCCACAGGTCCACCGGGTGGGGGTAGAGATGCAAAAATGCAGAGGAGCAGGCTGTTCAGCCTTGTCTTTATATTTGTCTATAGAGAGGCAGATGACTCTTGTCCTGGTGGTGTACAGAGTTTTGCCTGGTAAGGAGCTATTTATTTGCAATTATTAGAGGTAGAATAGGAGAAATGTTCATTAAACATGTGGAAACAGTCTCAGTTGAGGGGGAAGCAGGGATGCCTTCTCCCTCAGAAATTAGTGCACACTAAAGTCCCAAGCCCCTGAAAGTGTATCTGTGATAAGACAGGTGTTGAAAAGCAAAGGCTAGATAGGCTGTATATAGAGAAGTGTCCAGAATGGGAGGATAAGCAATTTAGTTGGGCCTTAGCTTGAGGTTATACCCCCTTTGTAGTGAAAGGTACCTTCTTGTCCACATGTGGGGACTCCCAAAATGGCCGCCGTTCACTGACTTTTTCTGCTTCTTCAGGGGGCTCTGTCCACCTCTGTGTAGCCCCTGTGCCCCTCCGGTCGGAACCAGCCGTCCCCGGAGGTCTCCCCAGGGTCCTCAGTGGTCTCTTGGGCACCAGGTTGGATGTCCTGGGCTCCTGTGGAGGCCGTTTGCTGCCTCCTCCTCCTTCCAAGATGGCCGCCGGCTCCCCTGAAGGCCCTTCTCCTCTCTCTCTCCCCTCTCTCACCTCCTTGCTGCCTTCTGGGAGGTCCCCCTCTGGCTGGGGCTGCTCTCCTCTCCTCTCCTGGGCTTCTTCTCCCTGTCTGGGCTGTTTTGTATGCAGAGGTGCTCCCCTGCTGGGTCCGATAGTAAATCTTAATTGAATCCTGTAAGACTTTGAAATCCAACCTACATTTTTCTGTGACGCAATGTTGACGATCTCTGTTTCCATTGGCTCCATCTAAACCTGCAACTACTGGCTTGACTAATTGATTAAGTTCAAGCCCGCAAATCCGACGGATGATAAATGGTTTACACGTTTGCTTCTCTAGCTCGTACCTCGTAGCCCATCTAATTTAATAGCACAGTAGCTCGGCCAAGTTTCAAGACTGCAGCCGTTGCGAGCTTCACGCTGCACTTACGGGGCTCAAATTTAATAGGGCTGTAAGTATCAAAAAGAAAATTGAATAGAATCACAGTTAATTTATCTTAATTCTTAAAACTTTACTTTAATTGAATTTTTCTTAAAACTTTTTTATTGTTATGGTATATGGGACAACAACACAAAAAAGATTAATTTAAAAACTTGGGTTAGTCTATTCAAAGAGGAGATAGTTCCCTTTTTTTTAATGTCTAAAGCATTATTCCTCTATGTAATCTTGATTTAAAAAAGATAATGTACAAACAATGCAACTATTTCTGGTATAAACCTTAGAAATATACAGCTCTAACATTTCTCATAGTTACTATTATTGCAACTTCTTTTCCTTTAATTAAATAGATGCCTTCTTTTTGTTATCTTCCTTTTATAACTATATAATGGCATCATTATATTTGTTCTTTTTAATCTTTCTATGTATTTTTTGTTTTTGAGCTTATAAATATTCTGAGATATTTTATATTTTTTGTATTGTTTAATCCTATTAATGGGGATTAGAGCAGACAAATAATATTAGAGTACTCCCATATAGGAGCCCTAATCTACTCAACTCAGTTCGAAATAGTTTTCTTTTTCAAGAGTGCCCCGTAAACTAAACAAACAGTCTTTTATAGTGTAATGAGCCAATCAGGATAAAGCAAGTAGAGATGCGCATATTGCAAATTTACAGGCCATAGCACAATATTGCCTTTATTATCTCTTATTTTTATTAATACATCAAGCCATTTTTTAATTTCTACTATAGCTTTCTGTTCTGTGGCACATATGTTATTGTTCTCCTTTTTTAAGAATATATTAAAAATATCTTTAGTAACCAAGTCTAAAAAGACTTGTGATGCAGAAGTGTTAGTAGCAGGAGGCATAAATATGCTTCTTATTTTTAATTTTCCATCCAGCCTGTATTTCCCAATATTTTTGTATTTTCTACCATTGCAAAATTAACTGTAGTATTCATAACTGGTACCCTTTCTTGGCATTTCATTTGTTCAGAAATCTCCATATTATCACTTTTATACATTTTGTTAAGTAAAAATTTCCTTATGAACAATTGCATGTCCTTAATAATAGTGAAATGCCCTAGATGGTTAGTGGCAACAAAATAAACTCCGCTTTAAAACAGATTCTAGTGCCATACTGTCTATTTGACAAATTGATTATATTTAATTAATCAACTAATGCCAGTTCCTGTTGTAATTGGGATTCATTCTGTTTATGGTTCTGGGTCTTAAATCTCTTCTTTCTACCCCTTATTCATAACTGGTACACTTTCTTGGCATTTCATTTGTTCAGAAATCTCCATATTATCACTTTTATACATTTTGTTAAGTAAAAATTTCCTTATGAACTGTGGGAAATCTGCAGATATGTTCCATATATGGTGGGAATGCCCTATAACCCTTCATCTTCGGAAGGAATGTTCTGAATACTTATCTATTATATTTAAAACAGAAATGATAGTAAAACCGCAGATGGCCTTGTTTAATATTTTTCCCCCTAAGATGGAAATAAAAAATAAAGCGTTTATGACTCAAATTTTTCAGGTAGTAAAAACTGCAATTGCACGAAATTGGAAGAGGATCTTCCAAAACTAACTGAAATATTGGCCATGATGGGATACAATAGGGAACTAGAGAGGGATTTTAATATGGCATTTCAGCTAAAACAAGACCCTGTAAAATGGGTAGTTTGGGACTCAATTTTTAAGTAACCTCTACGGGGTAATCTCACGAAGACACCATATCTTCCCTGGCAGATCGATCCCTCCCTGGCTCTTCCTCCCTACCTTCACCAAGCTGGCTAGAATATGAGTGGAATGAAAGGGTGTGATAGGATATGTAAGTAATTTAAGAGAGAAGTTTAACTGGTTAATCTCTCCATTAGGTTGAAGAATATTCAACCAAATATTAAAGTTTGGATTTCATTCATAGCCATATGTAAGTTTAATACAATGATACACTTAAAGTCTATTATTAACAATAAACATGAAAGAACAGTTACACTCTTATGATTATTGTTATAATGTCAGGGCACAAATGTATGCCTTCCGTATTTTTGTCTGGCTGTGTATATAATATGTAAGGTATTATTTATGTAAATGGAGATTTTAAATTTGAAAAAAAAAAAAAAAAAAAAGGATAAAGCAAGTGTAGATGCACATATTGCAAATTTACAGGCCATAGCACAATATTGCCTTTATTATCTCTTATTTTTATTAATACATCAAGCCATTTTTTAATTTCTACTATAGCTTTCTGTTCTGTGGCACATATGTTATTGTTCTCCTTTTTTAAGAATATATTAAAAATATCTTTAGTAACCAAGTCTAAAAAGACTTGTGATGCAGAAGTGTTAGTAGCAGGAGGCATAAATATGCTTCTTATTTTTAATTTTCCATCCAGCCTGTATTTCCCAATATTTTTGTATTTTCTACCATTGCAAAATTAACTGTAGTATTCATAACTGGTACCCTTTCTTGGCATTTCATTTGTTCAGAAATCTCCATATTATCACTTTTATACATTTTGTTAAGTAAAAATTTCCTTATGAACAATTGCATGTCCTTAATAATAGTGAAATGCCCTAGATGGTTAGTGGCAACAAAATAAACTCCTCTTTAAAACAGATTCTAGTGCCATACTGTCTATTTGACAAATTGATTATATTTAATTAATCAACTAATGCCAGTTCCTGTTGTAATTGGGATTCATTCTGTTTATGGTTCTGGGTCTTAAATCTCTTCTTTCTACCCCTTCCTATAATGTTCCTATATTTAGGGGCTGTATTATACTCTTTCTTCCTAAAGGGATTGGAGTAGCGGTATCCCTATCCGAGGCATCTGTATATGAGGTCTCACGTTCACTCATATGCCTATTTAAATCATTTTAAAGTCAGTTCACCAATAAATAGCTTTTTGTTGCATGCTAACCAGAATCATGTAAACATAGTGGCATTGAGCTTATCAACATTTGGTATTGGCAACATTTGGATATTGTGATAGATACAGTAAGTCAGAGGAACAAAGAAACAAACACACACACATACAGTATATATATAAATATATATATATATATATATATATATATATTTTAATTAAAAAAAATAGTGGTGCTCAATCTGAGAACGGACAATACCTGAAGTAGGTTTGTTCTATCAGTCTGGTTACCTACTCAGAGATTGGGTGATAGGGGGAACCGGACGTCGACTCCTTGCTCACTGACGTGGCCCACAGAGGCCAAAACGCATCTGGTGTTTGCTGTTTCTCCCGTTCAGGGTAGAATTGCCTGGTATTTCGGGATTGGGTTACTCTTTTGAGTGAGACCAGACTGATATACTTAAGGGTATTTCTCCCTGTGAAGGGCACAAGTGAGCTAAAAGAGGTTTCTCTCTGAGTAGGTAACCTGACCTATAGGACAAACCTACTTTAGGTATTGTCCATTCTCAGATTGAGCACCTGTAATTTTGTTGTGTGTATATATATATATATATATATATATATATATATATATATATTGTGACCGTTTGCCCCTAGAGGATGGTGCCAGCGTGTGAAGAGTTCTTGACAGGAGTGACAGAGTTAAACTCCTGGAGAACTCCTAATTGGTCCTGCTGGAGCTTCACTTTAAAGCCTGGAAAGCAGACATGGGAAGGGCTGCTGATTAGGCTCTGGCCTAAGTGGTGTGAGCAGAGTGAGGAAGCTGCAGCCAGAGGCTCTGAGGCCTAGCCAAGGAGACAAGCTGTAAGGAGCCTAGAAAGTACAGCTAGCAGAGAGAGCTGTCAGCTGCCTGGATTGCTGCAAAGAGAGGACTGGGTGATAGTTTGCTCACACAGATATCAAAGGTGAACTGTTTTGGAGAAGCTGCGTTTGGAGTGCTGTACTGCTGTTTCCTGGAGCTGCAAGTGACAAGTCCTGTTGGATATTGTACACTGTTTGATCTGTGGAGCAAGAGGACTGACACAAGAAGTGTGGGTGATGGCATCAGAGAGAGAGACAAACCAAGGAAGCTGCTATTGGAAACAAGTCCAATCTGCTGAGGACCTGCCCTGCAGACTAAAGCCACCTGCGAGGCTGACTACATTACTGCAAGGTCAGAAACCCCTTTTGTTTTCTCTATTACCCCTAGGGAAGAGACTGTTGTGCTTAACAAGACTTTATCTTTTAGAGTACACTTGGTACTAATTATAAGGGTTCCTGGGGGTGGGTACTCGGAAGGGTGTGCTGGTACCCTGGCCACAAGGTGGCACTATACCATATACCAGAGACCGTTTGCATCCTGGCCACAAGGCGGCACTATACAAAATACCAGAGACAGTTTTGTATCCTAACCACAAGGTGGCACTATATTGGATAATAAATACCCGAGACAGTTTGTAAACTATCCACAAGGTGGCAATACTAACACTACCAAATTCGAGAGCCTGTTGTGCCTGCTCTCCAAAGAGACACGAGACTCTGGGAAAAGACAAACCCTGTTAACTTTTGCTGGAAGTAGGGGGAGTGACCGGAAATGGTAATGTAGCCGCGAAGGTCGGCGTCAGCGGGTGGAGAAGGCCTCCGTGAGAGAGAGGACCGATGGTAACCGTGTGCTGAGCGTGTGCCAAGCAAGTGAGGGCATAGCCCTCTAAGTACAACTCCTAAAGGAGAAAGGAGTTGAAAAGAAAATCCCGCGGCCACGCAGAGCAGTGAGCAGCAAAAATCTGACAGCCCTAAGAAAGGGTAAATGGATGTAACAGAGAGTGCCATACGCAGGAGGGGTTTCCAGCTCTGACTATAGGGCATAAAGCGCAAGAAGGCAAAAAAAAAGGTGGAGGTCTGTGGAACGCGGACTTCACAGAGGAAGCGGTGACCTCACAGGCAAGTTTGTAGCTCTGTGACTGCGGACCTCAGCAGCACAGTCTCAAGAGGTTTGGGGCACAGAGATGGCGATGGACGCTGAGCCAGCATTAAGGCAGATGGGACCCAGGAGACAAGCTTAACAAAGTTAAGTAAACTATTATTTTCTTTCTTTTGATAAGTGGCACATAATTCAGCAATTGCTGTAATATATGACATGAGACTGTGTAACTGGGTCTGGCCCCCACAGAGAACATTTATACAGTAACAATGGTAAAAGTGTGCAGAATGTTACACTTTAAAAATATCACTTCATAAGGAAGCAAATTTGCTCAAAAAGACTGATAAAGATCTAACACTAAAAGACTGTGCACACGGTTAAGGAAACCATTGGGTCCCTAGCAAATAATTTACCAAAGCAAAGGGATAAGATTATATTAATCTCCTCTAAATAAGTGTAAGGATATATGTCCACCATTTTTGGGGTTAGGAACTGTCTGGATATTTCTGCAGAAATTCGGGTAACATACAGAGGCTTATTAAAGCTATACTGAGTCTAGGAGAGGTGAAAAACATCTGGAACTGGATAAATCTGAACTAATATGGAACTGTAAACATAACCATAAAAGTACACCTGTAAAGAAAGGGTAAGAGAGGAAGAAGGGAAGAAAAAAGAAGTAAAAGAGCAGGGGGATTAACTCCTGGTATTAGCCTTATATCAAGGAGTTTAAAGGGAAAGAGAAATAGAGGAAAGAAGAAAACGTGAAACTGGGGAGGAAAAAAGGTGACAAGATGGCTACGAAAAGCAAAGCTAAAGTAAGAAAGAGTCTGACGGCAGAGCCATCCCCCTTTTTCACTCCAAAAAATGTAACTAATTTGACTCAAAAACAAACGTCGAAAGAAGGGTCAAATCAAAGTACAATTCTCCCCTCTCCCAGCTCACCAAGTAGAGAATTGGAGTCTCAAGAAGGAAATTTACTCACTATTGATAAAATGAAAGAAATTAAAGAACTTCCAAGTAGAATATTTAGCAGAGATCAAGATCCAAATTATGGAAAATGCCAAATCAATAAAGGAAGTGAATGAAAGATCAGCAGATTTGGAAGTCAAATTTGATAAATTAGTTATGGAGCATAATATGCTATTGGAGCAATCCTCAAAAATGTCTACTCAAATTACAACTTTGAACGATCAAATAAATAAAATGGAAGATAAAGAACGGAAAAATAATCTCTGTATAAGAGGAATTCCAGAAGCTATAAAAAAAGAAGATCTCTCAACATATGTAAAAGATCTATTTACTAATATTTTTCCATCCTTCTCACAACTGGATCAGAAATTTGAGGCAGTTCATAGAATCCCTCTACCAATGCATTTACAAAATAAAACTTCTAGAGATGTGATTGTTAAAATCCATCACTTTCCAACAAAGGAAGCAATCTCTAGAGCAAGTTATACAAAAAAGATATTTGAAGCTCCGTATGAAAAAATACAAATTTTCTCAGATTTGTCAAAAGCGACAATTAACAGAAGAAAGGAATTCAGGCCCATAACACAAGAATTAAGGAAGCACAACTTTATTTATAAATGGACGTCTCCAGTAGGTTTATTAATTTTACAAGGATCCTCTTGGCATAGGATTTGTTCTATTGCAGAAGGAGAAACTTTTTTGAGAAACCTGAAGATTAACTTACGAGACTCAAAAGATTTATCTTCTGAACTGAAAATTCCAACACCAGAGTGGCAGGAGAAATGACTCCCAACAAGAGAGAAAAGAAGTGGAATAATGGCTTATATCCTTATCTGGACTAATTTTTGTATAAATTGGAGGATTTTTCTTTTATGGATACAGACTAAGAAATGACAGTATTAATAGTTTAAGCAGTTTAGAGTAATTATTTACACCCTCTTAGAAACAGGATAGTAGCAAAAGGAGATGGGAAGATTAGCAATGATACTGCTTAGCAATTAATAGTCATTTAGAAAGGAGATATAGAATCATAGTTAAATAAAAGATGAATAAGTTAAGTAAACGGTACTGCCATCTCTACATTATACCGCTACCCATTTTTGAACAACGGCTGAATCCCTGCGGAACATAATTGGGAAAAGAATGCAGTATAACCCAATCTGTTCCAATAGTATGAATGTATGGATGAATGTTAGTAAGAAAGGTTTTTGTTTGTTGAATTATAATTTTATAGCAAATGAAGTATTCTCAAATAATTGTTTGGTAAATAACAGTATTCTTAAAGAAGTATCCCAACAAAAATGGCTTTGAAACTATTAAGTTGGAATGTTAGGGGTTTAAACTCACCCAGTAAAAGGAAAACAATTTACAGACACTGTAAAAAGGAGAAAGCAGATCTGATTTTTCTCCAGGAAACCCACTGGGGGAAAGATAGAATTCCGGGGTTTGCGGAAGGTTATTTTGATCTTAGACATCATTCAAATGGGGAAAAAAAAAAAGAGAGGAGTATCAATATTTTTTTCCAATAATTTAGAAATAGTGGAAGTAATTTCAATTATAGACCCAGATGGACGTTATATTTTATGGAATGGCCAAATTAATAATCAGAAAATAACGTTGATCAATATTTATGCCCCTAATGAGAAACAAATGAATTTTATAAAAAAAGTAGGAAAGCTAATTAAGAAATATGCACAGGGCCCGCTCATTATGGCAGGGGATTTTAATTTTGTTTCAAATATAAATCTGGACAGGTCTAAAATATTGGTGGATAAAAATTTAAAAAGAGTGAATAAAATTGCTCAAGTATTTACAGAATGGATTATAAACAATAATTTATTTGATGCCTGGCGAGTTCAGCACCCAAATCAAAAAGAATTCTCATTTTATTCAAACCTTCATAAGACTTCTTCACGAATTGATTTAATATTAGTAAATTCTCAAATAATCGATAAAATAACACACACTGAAATAGGTAATATTGTAATTTCAGATCACGCTTATACCACACTAATGGTTGAAATAAATAAAGTAAAATTAGATAGATCACAATGGAGATTAGATGACACTATAATAAAAATAGAAAAAAATAAGGAAACTTTAAATAAAGAAATTTCTGAATTTTTTGACTTAAATAATCACACTGTTTCTTCATACTGCACGATTTGGAACGCACAAAAAGCTTTCACAAGAGGTTTGATTATCAAACTTAAATCTCAGTTGATAAAACAGAGAGGAGACTCACTAAAAAAATTATATATAGATTTGAATAAACTGGAATCCAGATTTTTGATGGACCCGCAACCGCAGATTATGATGGAAATTAAATTAATACAAAATAAAATAAATAGGATTAATCAACACAGATCAGACAGCGCCCTTTGGCGTTATCAACAGGTATACCACTTTCAAAATAATAGAAATAGCAAATTACTTGCCACTCAAGCGAAAAAGAAAAAAGAAAAGAAAAGAATAGTAGTTATTAAGGAAAATGGTAAATATCTCTCTTCCCCTCAAGAAATAGGACAAGCATTTTCAAACTATTACCAGGGCTTGTACAATCTGGAAAAAAAAACCTTCCTTCAATAAACCAACAGTAGAGGACATACAAATATTCTTGGACGGTATTCAATTACCGAAATTATCAGAAGATGATCTAATGGATCTGAACAATCCAATTACAATTCAGGAAGTTCAACAAGTGATTAAGGAATTGAAACTTTACACCACGCCAGGCCCAGATGGATACACTAATCTTTTTTATAAAACTTTTTGCCAAATTTTAAGTCCTTGTTTGACAGAAATGTTTAATGAAATTAAAACAAAAGGCACTATGCCAAGGGAAATGACAAAAGTAGCATTAATAATGATCCCTAAGTCCAACCTAGACCCACAGTTGTGTGCCAACTACAGACCCATTTCACTATTAAACGCAGATATTAAATTGTACGCAAAAATTCTGGCACTTAGAATTCAAAAATATGTAGAGAAATTAATTGCAATAGAACAAATGGGTTTTGTGGCTGGAAGGCAAGGATCAGAGAACATTAGGAAGATCATGAATTTGGGTGAGGTAGCAAGGGCAAAAGGTATTCACACCCTGTTCTTGTCTTTAGATGCCGAAAAAGCATTTGACAGAATAGGGTGGGAATACATGCAATTAACATTGTCCAAATTTGGATTTGGGGAATTTGGGGCCCGGGCGGTAGGGGCTCTGTATAAATTTCCCCTGGCAGAAGTAACAGGTTTGGGATGTAGAACAATCCCCTTTGGAATATCAAATGGCACTAGACAGGGTTGCCCCCTCTCTCCCACCTTGTTCGCATTGATGATAGAACCATTGGCGGAAGCCATAAGATCATGCCCACAAATCCATGGGATCAGGGTGGGAGAGAGGGAACACAAAATTAGTTTATATGCAGATGATGTTGTTTTATCTCTTACCAGGCCTGAGGTTTCACTTCAATATCTGTCAAATTTAATACAAAGCTATAGTAAAATCTCCTATTATAAGTTGAACTATAAGAAATCAGAAACACTGTTTTCCAACTTTTCAGTAAGCTTGTTAGCTAAGCTGAAAGCTATGTATCCTTTTGATTGAAACTCTAAATCATTTAAACATCTGGGCATCATATTTTTGGGTAA
Organism: Discoglossus pictus; assembly: GCA_027410445.1. Taxonomy (NCBI): domain Eukaryota; kingdom Metazoa; phylum Chordata; class Amphibia; order Anura; family Alytidae; genus Discoglossus; species Discoglossus pictus. The sequence continues at coordinate 203,570,288 of CM050164.1, forward strand.
CTCTCAGGGAATGGTAGATAAAAACTATAAGGAGTTATTTGCCAAGTTTCAAAATATTATAGAGAAATGGAGAGGAGATAGATTTTCATTCTATGGTAGAATTGCTGTAGTTAAAATGATTTTACTCCCAAGACTGAATTATATTTTGAGATATATTCCTTATAATATCCCTAGGTATTGGTTAAAGAAACTGCAACAAGCAATTGATTATTTTATACATCACTCAAAATATATGAGGGTGAAAAAAGCGGTTATGGGAAGAAGTTTCCTAAAAGGAGGAGTCTCCTACCCATCGCTGCAACTCTATCAAGAAGCTAATTGTATAGTACACACTTTGAAATGGCTGGAACCAGCAGATAAACTACCATGGATGATTATAGAAAAAGCTTTAATCCCAAATTATCATCCATCAGCTTTGGTGTTTGGGGAGAAACCCTTTTACAAGGATCTTATGATTGGGTCATCTGTGGTAAAAGAAATCTTAAAAAATTGGAGACAGATTAACAAGAGAAAAAATTTGCTTCCCAAAGGCAGTGTAGTCACGCCAGTGGAAGCCCTGTTACACCCAAATATGGCAGGTGGGCTCAAAGTGTGGAACAACAAAGGATTAGAACGTGTTAAAGACACGTTGATTGAAGGGTCAATAGCGTCCTTCAAACAAATTAGAAAAAAAATTAACATTGCAGCAGAAGGATGGCTAATATATGAAGCTTATAGAGCGGCCTGTGGTGAATTTAACTTTGGCCCACAAAACGATAATGAGTTAAAACCTATGGAAAAAATCCTCCTTAAATCGGAGAAAAAACATTTGATATCAAGATGTTTTAATATCATAAGATCCTTGGGGGAACAACCTAAAACGAGCAGTATGAAGCAATGGGAACTGAATTTAAATCTGGCAGTAGAAATGAAAGTCTGGGATAAAGCCTTTAATCTGACCAATAGATTTATTAAACAACCATCACTTAGAGAAATGCATTTTAAAATAATTAATAACTGGTATATTACTCCAATGAAAATTTCGCAAATTTCACACTCTCCTTCGGACAGACTATGCTGGAGGGAGTGTGGTAACTCTGCTAACCTACTACATATCCTATGGGAATGTCCTAAACTAAATTCTTTTTGGGAAAAATGTTATGAATTGTTATTTAAGATTGTGGGAATTCATTTCCCAATGACAGGAGAATGCAGTTTGCTACATTTTTTTCCAGGCGATGTCAGTACGGAGAAAAAAGCATTTGCTATTTTGATTTTTTCAACAGCTAAAAAGTTAATAATCAGTAATTGGAAAGATAAGACTGCTCCTCTCTTTGCTGACATTGTTTGGAAAAGAAAACATACTTGTGAACTGGAAAGGAATTATATCCAAAGAGGTCTAATTAAAGTTGATCCTTTGAAATGGAAATCATGGGACGAAAAACAAGGATCAACTAGCTAATGTTCCTTTTTTTGTATTTTCCTTTCCCTTTTTAGAATGATTGAGGAATGAATGAGTAAGAATGGTAAAAAAAAAAAAAAAAAAAAAAAATTTTGCTGGAAGTAGTACGACAACATACATTTTTTGTGAATTATATCTCTCCGGAGCAGAGAAGCTGCCCGAGTGTAGTCAGGGTGTTCCTGAATTTCTAGTAACAATGTTTACATAGATTTTTATTTTCTTTTTTTTCAAGATAATTATTACATCTGGATCCTTGTTTATGAGTCCCATAATAAACAAGTCTCCTGCATCATAAATCTATGTGTTGTAGAACCTTTTGTTAAAAAATCTCAGTGGTAGACGACCATCCTTGTCACTATATATATGTGTATATATATATTTTTTATTTTTTATTTTTTTATTTATATATACTTACTTTACTGGCTTCCCATACCAGATAGAATTGAGTCCAAAATCGCACACTCACACAGGTAGATCGCAGTTTAAAATGCAGTTCAATTCTTGTAGGAACTGTTGCAAAAACATTCTTAAAATGCACCAAATCATATGATGGAAGTCAATGAGAAGTTAATGAGTTATCTTCCAGACACAACACTCAAAATGGAAAAGCCTAATTAAACCTAATTAAATGTTATGTTTAAAGCTTTGACACGAATGCTATGATAGTAAGAACAGCATTTTTATGAATATAAGTCAATGAAATGTAATACAGCATAAAATAATAAAATAATTATTTTACTTCAATGTATTTGTAAGTCCAGACTGAAAGTTTTTGTAAGTGAAATTATAAAACCCCTCAATTGTTTTTATTTTTTATAGTGGCATTAAAAATGAACCAGGTTGATAAATACTCTCCTATACAATGGCTTAAAGCTCTGTAGGAAATGCTGTATCTGCCTCAGGACATGCTACCTCACAGTTAATTTTTTACTTCAAGATTTAAATTGCGCAAACCATGCCTTGCTACCAAAAAATGTCTTGTCACCACCTACTTTATCTTAACTGCACTTCTCTTTCTAGACATAGTGGCTCTTATTGTATTCATTTAATCAACCATGTATAGAATATTGGCCCTGCAATAGTACACCAACAAGTGGACTGAGTGTTCCTCTCTTCTTATCTCATACCACCTCATTCCAGATTGGCTTAACTGTTAGCATGGGATAGCTGTCATCTCTTATTGGCTATGTTCTTTCTTTACATCATATACAGTATATAAAGTGGTGCATTTTTTATATTGTTTACAGTTTTTTTTTTTTTTTTGGCCTTTTGGTTTTAAAACCATTGTTTCTTGTGAGTCGTTGGCAAAGCTCTGTAAAAAAGATAGTGATGCTTTATAAATAAAGAGTAAAAGCAATAATAATAATAAGAAGAACAAACCTAGGGCTACCTCTACATATGTATTTATAATTTTACTTTTATTTAATTAGTAGTAGCAGTATCTATAGTGTTAAAAGTCTTTATTATCAACAAATAACGGTTACTAATAATTTACTAATAGTTTTGTGTTTATATTATGCAAAAGTACAATAGAGCTCCTAAAACAGATGTGATTGAGTACAAATCTAATTGTTTAGTTGTTCACGCATGTCTGCCTCTTCGTGACCCTATGGGCCGCAGCATGCCAAGCACATCTGTCAGCCACCTCCTCTCTGAGCTTCATCAAGCTCATGTTCATTGCTTCAATGACTACATCTATCTATCTCTACCTCTGCTATCCTCTTCTTTGTGTGTCTTTAATCTTTCCCAGCATTAAATTCTTCTCTAGGGAATCCTGTCTTCTCATCATATGGCCATAATATTTGAGCTTTAACCTCATCATCATGCCTTCCAGTGAACAGTTTGACTTGATTTACTGAATTATTTATTGATTGTAACTTTCGCAGTCAAGGGAACTCTAAGCAGTTTTCTCTAACATAACAATTCAAATGCTTCAATTCTGTTGTGTTCAGCCTTCTTTTTGGTTCAGCTCTCACATCTGTTACTAATGGGAATAGCATAGTTTTAACTATGCAGACCTTTGTTGATAGTTATGTATTGTTACTTTTTAATAGCTTATCCAGACTTGCAAAAGTCTTTTAATTCCATGGCTACAATCACCATTTGAAGAGATCTTGGATCCCACTTCTTCATCTATTTGCCAGGAACTTTGATTACTGTTTGCTGTGATCTTTTCTTTCACCAACAATTGGTAGGCCCTTTAGTTCCTCCTCACTTTCCGCCATCAGAGTGGTATCATTCGCATATCTGAGTTTGTTGATATTTCTTCCCGCAATATTGATTCCCCCATTGGATTCTTCCAATCTGTCCTTATACATAATGTATTCTGCATGTACAGTATCTCACAAAAGTGAGTACACCCCTCACATTTTTGTAAATATTTTATTATATCTTGTTATGGGACAACACTGAAGAAATGACACTCTGCTACAATGTAAAGTAATAAGTGTACAACCTGTATAACAGTGTAAATTTGCTGTCCCCTCAAAATAACTCAACACACAGCCATTAATGTCTAGGCCATTGGCAACAAAAGTGAGTACACCCCTAAGTGGAAATGGCCAAATTGGGCCCAAAGTGTCAATATTTTGTGTGGCTACCATTATTTTCCAGCACTGCCTTAACCCTCATGGGTATGGAGTTCACCAGAACTTCACAGGTTACCACTGGAGTCCTCTTCCACTCCTCCATGATGACATCACGGAGCTGGTGGATGTTAGAGACCTTGCACTCCCCCACCTTCCGTTTGAGGATGCCCCACAGATGCGCAATAGGGTTTAGGTCTGGAGACATGCTTGGCCAGTCCATCACCTTTACCTTAAGCTTCTTTAGCAAGGCAGAGGTCGTCTTGGAGGTGTGTTTGGGGTCGTTATCATGTTGGAATACTGCCCTGCGGCCCAGTCTCCGAAGGGAGGAGATCATTCTCTGCTTCAGTATGTCACAATACATGTTGGCATTCATGGTTCCCTCAATGAACTGTAGCTCCCCAATGCCGGCAGCACTCATTCAGGCCCAGACCAAACATATATACATATACGCGGGACTTAGCCACAAAGGAGCGCCGATACCACATAGAAACACGCAGGACTTAGCCACCAAACACTTAGTAAACACTGGATCGCCTTAGGCTGCAAGCAGCTGACAACACGGGACTTAGAGAAAAAAAATACGAGACGCGGGACTTCGGAAAAAAAAATAGTTAACGGCCGAACCGCGCATAGCAAAAAACACTAAAAAAAACACAAAATACAAAAAAAATTTAAGTCGATTAGGTACAAAATACACTATTACAAAGGAAAAAAAATAAATACGAGATCTGAAATAAACTAAATTAATGGCCGAACCGCGCAAACCGAAAAACACACAAAAAAATTAAATAATAATACAACAAAACATCACACACAGCACGGGGGAACAGCCAGGATGTCTGGGAGTGAGGTGGAACGCAAATTTAACTCGATTTGGCCGAGTTTCAGCACTCGAAAATCACCTAAGCAAGGAAAAAATGGGCGCCCAAAAAAATGTAAACCGCGCAAAACACTGCCAACCACGTAGCACTGAAGGCGTTCATTGAAGCCAAGCGATGAGCGCTGAAGGCGCTCAGCGAGAGGCTCGCAATGAGTGCCGAACGTCCTCAGAGTAGAAAAAGCTTTACATTGTGGGGCAAACAGCATATCCATGGCTTCAAATTTTATTGACCCTTCATTTTTGACGGGCAAGTCGCTAGTTACATTATATATTAAATTAAATAGTAATGTATTAGAAGATGATAATGTCTAAAATAAGAACATCATTATAACTTCAGTGGCTATCATTATATGCTGCAATACAATATTTTTTTTATATATATATATATATATATATATATATATATATATATATATATATATATATACTCTATATATATATAATCCAGCGGATATTGGAAATTTGATCTCTTGTGCCTCTGGCACTGTGAAGCTTGAAAATCTGGTAGTTCTTGGTCCATATATTGTTGGAGCCAAGCTTGCAGGATCTTAAATATTACCTTGCTGGCACGTGAAATTAGTGCAATTGTTCAATAACAGAAGCACTCTTTGGCACTGCCATTTTCGGACTGGGATGTAGACTGAGCTTTTCCAGTCAACTGGCCATTGTTGAGTTTTCTAAATTTGTGACATAACAAAAGCAACACTTTCACAGTATTCCTACCTCTTATTTGCCTGATCTGCTTCTATTAAAACCCTACCATTTTTGTCTTTTATCACACCCACTTCGGCTTGAAAGATCCCTTTGAGATTCCGATTGAAGAGATCTCTTGACTTTCCCAGTCTGTTTTCTTCTTCTCATATTGCTCATCGTAGAATGTCTCCTTGCCTCCTCTTAACAACCTTTGGAATTCTGCATTAATTTGGACATTTTCACTTTTCCTTTTTCCTGGACTACTTTCAAAACCACATGAGGAAGCCAATTGCTTCCTTAGTTTTTTCACTTTGGGGGTATTCTTTGTTTCTGTTTTCTTGACAATGTCACAAACTTCTGTCCAAAGCTCTTAAGACATGCCTTAAATGTATTCTTTACCGCCACTGCATATTCACAAGGCATATTATTTACTTTGTAACTTCTTGATAATTTTCCCTCTTTGCTTAACTTTGTACTTCAAGACCAAATTTGCCAGATATTCCAGGTGTCCTTTGGTTCCCTACCTTAGCATTCCAATCTCCTATGATGAGAGTAACATCTTTTTTTTGTTTTGTATCTAGGAGGTGTTGCATATCCTCATAGATTTGGAGAACATCAGCCTCTTCAGCATCCATGGTTGGAGCATAGACTTTGATCACTGTGATGTAAAACGGCTTGCCTTAAATTCAAATTTAATTTATTATGTCATATATTAAGTTGCAGCCAAACATTGCTTTGGCCACCCTTTGATTGATTATGAGTGCTACTCCATTTCTTCTGCAGAATTATTGACCACAGTAGAAGATCTGAAGGTTGTCTGATATTTAATCTTGTCATCTCATATTTGACCATGTTCAGTTTACCTTTGTTCATAATTCTAATGTTCCAGGTTCCAATGCTGAATTGCTCTTTGCAGCAACAGACTTTCCTTTCGCCTCTAGACACATCTGCAGCATGGCGTCCTCTCGACCTTGGCACAATCACTTAATTAGATCTGGTGCTACTTATACTCAACCTCTGCTCTTTCTCAATAACGTGGTTGACACATTCTGACCTGGCTCATCTTCTGGTGCCATATTGTTATGCCTCTGGTTGTGCTTATCTATATAGTTTTCTTGACAAAGATACTGGAGTGAGTTTCCAGTTCCTTCTCCAGTAGACCAAGGTTTGTTTGACCTCTCTGCTATGACCTGCCCATCTTGGGTTACCCTACATTGTATTGCTCACAGCTTCATTGAAATACACAAGCTCCTTCACCAAAACAAGGTAGTGTTCCAGAAGGGGACAAATCTTGGTTCATTCTAATCCCTTAGTATATTATAACAAGAACCCTGATTATTACCATATATCACATATATAGTTGTCAGCAGGTGGCAAAATCCGTTGATAATGCAACAGGGAAACTGCGGCCCTTGCAAAGTGAGGGCCGCAGTTGCGGCCAAGCAAGGAGCACCGAAGGCGACCCCTACGACCCCGTACGACTTTCGGAAAGCAAATGCGGACCCACGAGAAGCAAGGGCCGCATTTGCGGAGGTGGAGGCTCCCACGTCGGCTGCAATGAGCCCAAGACTCATTGCACACCACAAATGCCGACAAAACACCCAATGACTAAATACGGACTTACACAAAAAATACGAGCCGCAGGACTTAGAAAAATTACATTACAGACTCGCAAAAATACGACCTTAACGGACAACCTGCGCCCAGCTGAAAAATACAATAAATATACACAAATAACAAACTAATTAAAAAAGTTTAGACACTCCAAACTCCCCTAAACAAGAGAAAAAATGGCCGCCGAAAAAAACGAAAACAAGGCTGCACAACCCCTAAAGCCACAAAAAAATGCCAGGCACATACGACTTTTACTAAAACTTGTACGACCTACAACATACACCATTAGTAAGGACGCTAAATCATCCAAACCCGCCTACCACATACACATTCAGCGCCATTTTACAACACTACCTTACAGAATGCGGAAGTACACAGCTACACTAACGGTTTCCCCTCGCGCACGCAGCCTATTTACACTACACACATTGCTAACACTTACACCTCAGGTCAACAACACTGCAAATCTACATTGGATGCTGCAGGAATATCAAAACAGATTGTTAGCTCTTCAGATCACTGCTTGCTGCTTATATTAACTACAAATCAGTAAGGTATCATTTACTTTATTTAGTAATTAATTATCATTAAAACATACACATATACAACACTTTAAAAAACACCACTATACACGATCTCAATCAATGGCGAAGGCGCTCATTGTCAGCCACACCATGAGCGTTGAAGGCACTCAGCGCCAGGCTCGCAATGAGCTCCGAAGGATCTCAGCCGACCAAAACACTTACTGTCTGGGGCAAATAGCATTACCTGCCTTACAATTTTATTGCCCCATAATTTTTTACGGGAAAGTCGCTAGTATATATATATTCATAATAATAAATTGCTCAGTCTACTCATTGGTATTCATGTATCTTGCAGACCAAAATGTTTGCAGGGGAAAAAGTGTATACTAGTGGAAAGTTGATAATGCATATCATCATATTCTCTGCATTGTGCAAAGAAAGCTCAAATGAAAAGGTCTCCAAAGTGTAATATTTATAGTTTGCTCTTAGGAATAACTTGATAATGCACAAAATGTTCTTACACATTTTAAAATTAATAAATAGTGCCTTTAATTTTCAACTATTTTATTTAATTTTACTTTATTGATGGCAGACATTTCGTCTGTGTCTTTGGCAGGAATAGAAACTTGGGAGGAGGGGAGGAATTATGGACTCAGATAACATCATTGCTCAATTCTGTTGAAAACTGCCCCTTCAAATAGCATAGGTTACTGTAGAACTCAATGGAAGAGTAAGTCTGATAAGCTAACCCTACCCCTCAAGTTAAAGGCAGGCTAGTTGTCCCCAGGGCCGGATTATCCATTAGGCATTATAGGCAATAGCCTACAGGCGGGTCTCTGACAAGGGCGCTTCATTTTCACTTACGAGAATACAGCACTGTCTGCAAGTACAGGAAGTGACTAGGGGACATTTTACACAGAGCATCCAGGATGCTGGAGTTGGTTCCTCCACCAGCTCTCCCATTTCCTCTAACAGCGCTGCTTCGGCCCATGAGGAGAAGGATCTTCAGGAGCCTTATCCAGGGAGTCCATGACACAGGTAGACTTTATATTCTGCCTAGCTGCCCTCTAGTAAACAAAATGCAAATGGTGTGTGTGTGCATGATGTGTATGTGTGTGTGATGTGTGTATGTATGGTGTGTGTATGTATGTGGGGTGTATGTTTGTGTGTATGTATATGGTGTGTGTATGTATGTGGTGTGTGTATGATCTGTATGTATGTATGTATGTATGTGGTGTGTGTGTGTGATGGATGTGTGTCTGTGATTTGTGTATATGTGAGTGGATTGTGTGTGTATATGTGTGTGTGTGTGTATGTGTGTATGATGTGTGCGTATGTGGTGTGTGTGTGTATGTATGTGGTGTGTGTGTGTATGATGTGTATGTATGTGATGTGTGTGATGGATGTGTGTGTGCGATAGATGTGTTTCTGTGATGTGTGTGTGTGTGTGTGTGATGTATGTGTATGTGTGCAATGTGTGATGTGCTGTGTGTGATGTGTGTGAGTGAAGGCTTGCATACATCAAAGCAAAAAACGGTAGTGCACACTACATGTGCACAGGGGCACCTTAGAGTTCAATGCCCAGGGACTCCAAAAATTTAAATCTGGTCCTGGTTGTCCCAGATTGCATCCAGCATGACACCAGCATAGCCAGCTAAATATAAGATTTTTTTAAAATGATTTTATCTTCATGTCTAGCATAGCTTTTGATGTTGTTATTTTGTTACACACTTAACAAACATTTGAAGTTTTTACCAAACTACAGTTGTCCTTTAAGTTCAGCCCACCTAAAATGTCTGTGCTATCTCATGAACTGAAATATGTGTTAAGGAACCTTCTTTGAACATTAAGTTTTCAAAATATATTTGAGTCTAACAAAGAGCATATTTAAGCAGAAAAAAGTAATGAAGGTAGTTTTTTTAATTTTAAAGAATACATTTTAATGTCTGGGGCCATGATGAGGTCAATGATACACTGGTGGAAGTTGGGGTTGGAGCTATGGTTGGATTTCATAGGCCAGGAGTCTGATTCTGTGCCAGTGAGGGGGAGGGGTGTGGTGTTAATATAAATCTTAACCAATAATTTTAGCAAAGGGTTTCTGTTCCTTCCTTCCTTCCCTCTCTGCATTTGAGACCATTTGGATAGCCTTTCCTATTCACAATATATACTAGGAATTGAATTAGCAGATCAATAACAATTCATCCTAGAATATATATGGCCCTTTGTGACCTTAGTTATTTAATTTAAAAATGTCCTAATGTAGTAGTATAATTAAAGTATCTATTCAATTCTATATTGGTCCCCCTGCTCAAGACAGCACATGTACAGGCCCGTCTGAAGTTTGCCAGTGAACATCTGAATGATTCAGAGGAAAACTGTGTGAAAGTGTTGTGGTCAGATGAGACCAAAATCAAGCTCTTTGGCATCAACTCAACTCGCTGTGTTTGGAGGAGGAGGAATGCTGCCTATAACTCCAAGAACACCATCCCCACCGTCAAGCATGGAGGTGGAAATATTATGCTTTTCTCCTAAGGGGAAAGGACAACTGGATGGATAGGGCCATCAAATCTTTGGTGAGAAACTCCTTCCCTCAGCCAGGGCATTGAAAATGGGTCGTGGATGGGTCTTCCAGCATGACAATGACCCAAAACACACAGCCAAGGCAACAAAGGAGTGGCTCAAGAAGAAGCACATTAAGGTCCTGGAGTGGCCTATCCATTCTCCAGACCTTAATCGCATACAAAATCTGCATAGGGAGCAGAAGGTTTGAGTTGCCAAACATCAGCCTCAAAACCTTAATGACTTGGAGATATATATATCTGTTTGTACTTCAGTGTGGGTGATTATGTCTATTATGGTACAGAACTTGTTTTGTTTGGTCTGGGTTTGTCTTACCTCTCTGCTATGATCTGCCCATCTTGGGTGACCTTTCATGGTATAGCTCAAAGCTTCATTGAATCATTGAAGTACACAAGTCCCTTCACCACAACACGGTAGAGATCAAGAATCTGGGATTACCCATATACAATATATCTCTCCACAACAGTGGCACGACCTGCTAAGGGGAAAGGACAACTGGATGGATAGGGCCATCAAATCTTTGGTGAGAAACTCCTTCCCTCAGCCAGGGCATGGAAAATGGGTACTATTTTGGAAAACTACACTTATAGGCAAAATATTTGTAGAATTTGGAGGGAAAAAAGACAGGTAATTATGCTGCAGTGGAATCTACCTGTTTTGTTTCTACTGATCTACTTCTGTAGATAGAAAGAGATTTTAAATGCAGAGGAACTATTCATATTATTTGTATGATAATTCTGCAAGTACATTCAACAGGACTAATGGAAAGCATATTAATTTGCAAGGACACTTTCTCATGAGAATATAAATTAGCAATTAAGTAAAGAAAATGGGACTCCATAGCAAAGAATAATTGCATATAAAAAGTTAAATATATAAAGGATGTTTTTATTTTTTTTGTTCTAAAAATATGTTGCCTAATATCAAATACCATGTAGAAACAAGGGAACTTCTTTAGTTCTTTAAATCTCTGATTTTGTTATTTTTTATATTCATTATTCATCTGATATTTCTACTTGCCTCTCTTTGTTAAGGTCTTAAATGTCAGTGCTTTATTCATCACAAGTTTATGAGGTCACTAATTGCATACCAGGTGAAAATGTATAAATATCTATCTATTGACATTACAATTATAGTGTGTCAGAAAGAGACTAGAGGCTGCAAATGTTGTTTGCTATTTTATTTGTCACTCTGTTTTGTTAATTATTTCCTAAGAGATGCTACAGTTATTAGATGTGAAGAAAAGAACGGTAGTTTAATGGTAAACCGTTATCAGTTTACACAAAATTACAAAACTCACAAAAAAACAAGAAACTTTTGTTCATGTTAGAATATGATTAAATATTTATACCATGTATTTATTTACACAAAGATATGTAATGTGTTGTGGAGGGCACACCGTCCTTTGAGTGCACCAGACGTGCGTTGCCTCATCTGCGCGCCGTCAAAAGCGCAGACCAACAGCAGCGCGCATGACAAAAGGAAGCAGCGACACCAGCGCGTCCCACAGATCAGTAACAGTCACAGGTAAAGAGCTTGTGTGGGGATGTGCTGGGGAATGGATGTGGGGATAGTTATGGGATGGGTGTGCATGTTCTTTCAATATGAATTATGTGTTACACCTACCTCTGCAGCCACTAATGGCTTGCAGATATAATTTGCTTGTCATACACATCCATCCCCTAACTATCCCCCTGCCCATCCACACATCTATTCCCTGGCCATCCACAAACCCATCCACACATCCCCACACAAGCTCTTTACCTGTCAGAGATCTGTGACTGTCCCTGATCTGTGGGACGAGCTGGTGTCGCTGCTTCCCCTTGTCAAGCGTGCTGCTGTTGATGTGCGCGTTTGACGGCGCACTGATGATGGGGCGCACGTGTGGTGCGGCCAAAGGTCGTGCCACTGTTGTGGAGAGATATATTGTATATGGGTAATTCCAGATTCTTGATCTCTACCGTGTTGTGGTGAAGGGACTTGTGTACTTCAATGATTCAATGAAGCTTTGAGCTATACCATGCAAGGTCACCCAAGATGGCCAGATCATAGCAGAGAGGTAAGACAAACCCAGACCAAACAAAACAAGTTCTGTACCATAATAGACATAATCACCCACACTGAAGTACAAACAGATATATATATCTCCAAGTCATTAAGGTTTTGAGGCTGATGTTTGGCAACTCAAACCTTCTGCTCCCTACGCAGATTTTGTATGCGATTAAGGTCTGGAGAATGGCTAGGCCACTCCAGGACCTTAATGTGCTTCTTCTTGAGCCACTCCTTTGTTGCCTTGGCTGTGTGTTTTGGGTCATTGTCATGCTGGAAGACCCATCCACGACCCATTTTCAATGCCCTGGCTGAGGGAAGGAGGTTCTCACCAAAGATTTGATGGCCCCATCCATCCAGTTGTCCTTTCCCCTTAACAGAAAAGCATAATATTTCCACCTCCATGCTTGACGGTGGGGATGGTGTTCTTGGGGTTATAGGCAGCATTCCTCCTCCTCCAAACACAGCGAGTTGAGTTGATGCCAAAGAGCTTGATTTTGGTCTCATCTGACCACAACACTTTCACACAGTTTTTCTCTGAATCATTCAGATGTTCATTGGCATACTTCAGATGGGCCTGTACATGTGCTGTCTTGAGCAGGGGGACCTTGCGGGCGCTGCAGGATTTCAGTCCTTCACGTCATAGTGTGTTACCAATTGTTTTCTTGGTGACTATGGTCCCAGCTGCCTTGAGATCATTAACAAGATCCTTCTGTGTAGTTCTGGGCTAATTCCTCACCGTTCTAATGATCATTGAAACGCCACAAGGTGAGATCTTGCAGGGAGCACCAGACCGAGGGAGACTGGCAGTTATTTTGTGTTTCTTCCATTTGCGAATAATCGCACCAACTGTTGTCACCTTCTCACCAAGCTGCATTCCAGCCTTGTGTAGGTCTACAATCTTGTCCCTCACATCCCTGGACAGCTCTTTGGTCATGGACATGGTGGAGAGTTTAGAATCTGATTGATTGCTTCTGTGGACAGGTGTCTTTTATACAGGTAACAAGCTGAGATTAGGAGCACTGCCAAAATTTACAGAAAGAAAATTACACCAAACAGGTAACATACAGAAATACATTTGCTTAACAAAATACTATGCTGCTAGTAAAAACAAAAACAAAAATACTTGAACATTTCCATTTCTATTTCTAATTTTTACCAGACACTGCCTGAAGAGTGTCGCAGGAAGATTGGCAGGAAATTCAACACAACCGGTAAATTATAACAAGTATAAAAAAAAGAACAATAATATATCCTGTTTGGTGTACACCAAAGACAAAAGCTACTGCAACATAACTAGGCCTCTAATTATAATACATATATATATATATATATATATATATATTGCAAATATATACATTATTCAGATAGAAGAGAAGATTTAAAACACAGATAAATGTTTCTGTACAGTAATATTTTGGACATTTACAAAAATAATCTATGCTTTTAGCAAAATAAATTGAAAATAATATTTACACTGCAGTTCAACATTTGCACATTTTATATATTTTCCAACAGAATATCACTGACTGATTTGCAGCACTCCACGGTGTAGCACAGCCTGTAAACTCTGCCTACATTTACACAAAAGAAATTACACCAACAGGTAACGTACACAAACACATTTGCTTAACAAAAATACTATGGTGTTAGTCAAAAAAAAAAAAAAAGTTACTTGAACATTTTCATTTTGGTTTCTCATATTCAACAGACACTGCCTGAAGAGTGTTGCACGAAGATTGGCAGCGAGGGACCCTCTGTCATTTATACACAAGAAATTCAACACAACAGGTAAAGTACAAAAAAATAAAAATCAGCTATCCAGTTTGGTTTGCGACAATGTCAAAACCTACTGCAACCTAACTAACCCTCTAAGCCTATCCCCATAACCTAAACCCCTAATGCCAACAGTGGTGCACATAAAACAGGAAAGCACAGCAAATTTTATTCAGATAAACAAAATGGAAGGATCTATCCTGTTTGGTGTGCGCCAATGTGGAAAACCACTGCAATATAACCAAACCTCAAGAATAACACCATAAGACAAACAGTGCCACACACCAAACAATATACCACAACCAATGCTGTTAACACATACAAAATAGAAGCATCAATCCTGTTTGGTGTGCGCCTATGTTAAAATGCACTGTTGTCTAACTAATCCTCTAAGCCTAAACCCATAAACATAAGCCCATAATGACAACAGTGCCGTCCAACAAACAGGATATGACAAGAAATGCTTACTAATACAAAATGGAAGGATATATCCTGTTTGGTCTGCGCCAATGTGGAAAGGCAGTGCAATATAACTAAACCTCTAAGCCTAACACCATAACCCTAAGTACACAATGGCACACTGGTGCACACAAAACAATTCTAATAACATTTACAACATAGAAGGACGTATCATCTTTTCTGTGCACCTTTAATAAAATGCACTGCAACAAAACTGACACAAAACAGGATAGCAGAAGAAATAAGCAAAATAAAGAAAATTGCTTTTAAAAAACACAAAAATACAAATCTTGTTTACTATTTATACTTACAGATTACTATGGCGGATAACGAAAATAAAGAGGAACAGAAAAGACGAGAATGTGTACAAAGAAAGAAAGATCGACAGACGACGGAGGAAAAGAAAATTTGATGCGAAAAAGAACGTGAGAGAATCGCAAGCAAAAGACAAGCGGCTGAGAAAGCAACATCCAAGCCCAAGAAGGCAACCAAAAGACAAAAGCATCTAGAAAATGTATCAGAACAATTTGATAAGAATTATAATGTTGATTTATGATGTTGACAGTCAGATTGATAGATATTCTCACAATTGTCCTTTAGTTAATCTAGAGGTTCATGATTTTGGTATGATAAATATTGTCTATCAGTTTTGTGGGGCTTATCATTTCAAACAGGAAAGACCCAGAGATGGCGAGTTTGTTAGTTGCTGTCAAAAAGGCAAGGTAAAACTTCCACAAACAAACAATTCCCAACATATTTACAAAGCATTATGACAGAGCCTTCTTTACCTAACTACAACAATTTCAAATTAAACATAAGATCCTATAATAGTGCCATATCTTTTGCATCTATGGGTGCAACATTAGCTGGCAATGTGCCAGGACATGGCCCTTACTGTTTCAAAGTACAAGGACAAATTTATCATCGTACTTTTCATTTACATCCAGAAAAAAGGGGAGCAAAGAAAATTTGCTCAACTATATGTCCTAGATACAATGGAAGCTGTTGAACAACATATGCAGCTTCCAGACCATAAAAAAACGCTTACCCATTGTTTTTATAGAGCTTGATAAAATTATGGCCCAAAACCCATACACTCAAGCTTATAAAAAAATTGTCAGAAGTAGAAAAGGAACAACAAATTCATGCAGAAATACATCAATTACCAATCCCAAAAGTCAATATGGTTCTTAAAAGAGATTGCCATACTGATAAACACCGTTATAATTTGCCAACATCAAATGAGGTTGCAATGGTCTTTCAAAATGATGAGAGAGAACCACCATTTCAGAGGGATATTAGAATATATCCCAGAAATGATGAGCAACCTTTCATTAATATAAGTATCTTAAGTACTAATTGGAATCCAATGACATATCCCATATTTTTTCCACATGGGGAAGCAGGTTGGCAACCCAAATTAACCCTTGACAGTTACCCAAATTTAAAATACGTGTGAGAAACAGTATTTCCATGCTTGAATTTAAAGTGGCTCAAACTGCCATTCGAGATGGATTCAATCCCATTTTATGTGGAGGAAAAGTGACACAACAATGGATCATTGATTCATATTTGCAAGTTAATTTAAACTTAATCAAATATCAACAAGACAAAACTATGTGTAGAACAGTGTTGTGAACTGATGGATTATGTCGCTGAGGTGGCTAAATCCAAAGAGCTGCCAGCTTGCAAAGTCATCATTTTACCTTCTTCTTTCCAAGGATCTCCTCGCAATATGCGAGAAAGATACAATTATGCTATGGCTATTGAAACAAAATATGGCAAATCAGATTTATTTATTACATTTACATGCAATCCACAATGGCCAGAGATTGTAGAAAATCTGCTAATTGGACAAGCTGCTTCCGATAGACCAGATTTAGTGGCAAGAGGCTTTAAAATCAAATTAACTGAATTAATACGCGACATAACCATAACCATATTTAGCAAATGTCTGACTTATGTTTATACCATAGAATTTCAAAAGAGAGGCCTTCCACATGCACATATTCTTATAATCCTTCAAGAGAAAGATAAATTGGATACTGGTGACAAAGTGGATTCAGTGATTATTGCTGAAATACCAGATCCAGAAATACTTGGTAGACTATATGAGATTATAACTCATCATATGATTCATGGACCGTGTGGAGATAATCCACAGTCACCATGTATGGAAAATAAGAAATGTACAAAAGAATTTCCAAAAGATTATAGAGACAAAACGTATGCTAATTGTGATGGCTATCCATTATGTAGAAGAAGAGAAGACCAAAATGCCATTATTCGTGGAAAAAAGGTAGATAACAGATATGTGGTACCATACAATCCACATTTACTCATGAAGTATAATTCACACATTAATGTGGAAGCTTACACTTCTATCAAATCCATTAAATATGTCTACAAATATATTTACAAAGGCTATGAGGCAGCTACTGTAGTGGTCAAAAGTGCAGAAAATACAGAACCAAGTGAGTTATTACATGATGAACTTGCATCTCATGTAGATGCTCGATATGTAAGTGCGCCAGAAGCAATATGGCGTCTTCTCAAATTTGAAATGCAGGATCTCTCACATGCAGTATATCGATTGGCTTTACATTTGCCACAAAGACACTTAGTGTATTTCCATGTTGGAAATGAAACAAATGCTTTTGCACAAAGTGAGCATCGGCAAACTACACTAACTGCGTGGTTTCAATTAAATTGTAATGACTTGGAGGCAAGAGAATTGTTATATATGGACATTCCATACCATTGTGTTTTCGATAATGGATTATGGCGAAAATGAAAAAGCAGTGGGAAAAATTAATACCAAGGTTTTTTTCAAGAGACCTTGAACGTTTCTGCTTACGTTTACTGCTTCTAAATGTTCCTGGTGCACAAAGTTTTGAACAGTTAAGAACTGTTAATGACATTGTTTATGAATCATTTCATTCAACTGCACAACACAGAAACTTCCTAGCTGATGATACAGAATGGGAAAGATGTCTAGAAGAAGAAGCACTGTGTCAAATGCCACAGCAGATGAGGGAACAATTTGCATTCTTTTGTATCTTCTCAAATGCTCCAAATGCATTAGCTTTGTGGGACTAATTTAAAACAAATATGTCTGAAGACTTTTTTCAATGATACAATGAGCCTATTGCACAATTAAAGGCATTAATTGAAATTCAAGAGGTCTTTCTTTCTCATGGATGTGCACGTTTTAATCTGCCAGACGACATCAACTTTGAAGACTATGACACTCAGCTTCAAAGAGAAAGAATAGAAGAAAGACTTGCAACTTTAAATACATTACAAATACATTGACGAAATTAGATGTTTCTGGGACTCTTTTAAGAGGACCACTATTTCACATAGGAAACTCTATGTGCCATTTCCCAACAATGCTTTCATCTCAAGAACAAATTTACAAAAAAAAAAAAAAACAAATATAGAGAACAGTGGTTTTATTTCGAGGACAACATTTTATGTCAGTCAGACTCTTTTTAGAGGACCACTATTTCCATAAGAAACTCTATAAAATGGCAAAAACTACAGAGAGCAGTGGTTATACCATGCGGACAAACTTTTATGTCTGGCGGTCTCTTTCAGTCTGATAACGCTGTTCAGTGCTTAACACCATTAAATTAACTAAAGACTAAAAAATGTAAAACTGAAACTTTATTGTTATTCATCAAAATGAAAATGCACCACATCACATATATAGTTGTGAGCAGGCGAGCCAGCCAGAGCCGTTGCTCATGCTTGCGGGCTCGCAAACTTTACATCGCAACGCAAACAACATACGAGACACGTTACCACACATTAAGACCTCGCAACAATCGGACGCAACTCGCAAACATGACAAAATTCAAAACACAATAAATACACACAGCACATACATACAAAGCTTACCTACAGCAAGAGGAAGCATCCAGGACCTCAAAAAAACAACTTACACCTTCATTTAACTAAAAATAAAAGAGTTTAGACACTAAAACATTTGCTAAGCAAGAGAAAAAATGGCCGCCAAACAAAACGAAAACGAGGCTACAGCACTCTAAACACGCAAAACACCACAAGAAACTCGCAAAACACCACAAACGAACTATGGATATTCCTTTAACACACATACCACACATTACCCGCCATTTTACGCCAATGCAGAAGTACACAACTACGCTAACGGTTTGGTCTCGCTCACGCACAGTATTACACTGCACACATTCAGCACGCTTACACAGCAGCTCCACACCACTAATGCTGCAGCAACATCAAAACACATTGCCAGCTCTTCAACACAATGTTACAAAATAGGTAAAGTATATTAATTTATTAATGTATTATATATTTCAGTACTACACACCAAACAGCATTAGCTAACTTTCAATTTCATTGCCGTCATTTTTTGACGGGCAATTCGCTAGTAAAAAATAATGTACAGTGAATATTAGAAGGCTAGATGTACTGAATAATTCTCTGAAAATCAATAACACATTGTATCAACATTGAAAACTATCCACATCCATTTGTGTCTATTGCCAATTAAGTGTTGCTTATAAGTAACCAGAAGAAGTTTCTTACACTAGGCAAACTGCCATCTATGTAAAATGGATCAAGAATAAATATCTCATACATAAAAAAGCCCTATATCTAATTTCAGAGACCTCCTACCTGTAGGGCTATGATATGCCACACAATCTAGCTGTAGATAGGAGGTATCTGACATGAGACACAGATTGGCATTTTGTGGAGGCTTTGTTCCTGTGTACTTTGTATTTTTGTGGTTAGTGTCATGATATTAGTAATTTAGGGCACTAACTTGTGGAGCACTCTATAGCCCTCCTGATAGATAGTCTCTGAAATCCATTGTATATAGATGGCTAATTTTGAGTCTTCTTATAGCACTTTTATTTAGACTGCCCCATTATTCTATCTGTTTTCCCTTTATTGTTTACTTCTATTTGCATAGACTATCCCACTCAATATTACATAGGCTAGGAGTTATTTACTCTGATATTATTACATTGTTGCAGTGATCTGTAAGAGTGGCAATTTGCCTAGTGTAGTTGTCTTAAGTGTTTCTGGTTACTTATCAGTAACACTTATTTGACAATAGACTCCAATGGATGTGGATATTTTACAATGCTGATACAATGTGTTATTGGTTTTCAAATAATTATTCAGTACACCCTAGCCTTCTAATATTCATTGCACATTTTTTTTATGCAGTGCCTTTTTATTTTTATGTATTACAATAAAGTTCCGTTTTTTATTTTTTTGTCATAGGTTACTTTATGGTTAGATTTCTGGAGGTCCATTATGGTCAAATTCTTTGAGAATGGAGGAAACATTTGAATGGACAATTACACTCTGTAATGTACAATTATTGTCAATAATTGCTCAGGATTTAATAAACAGATTTTTGCAGAATGGGCAGATTACATGGGCCGCCGGTTCTTATCTGGTTTTGTGGCTGGAGATCTACGCCTGTTTTGGTCTGCTTTGAGGGCAAAGGGCTAAAGAACTGGATTAATGTGAAGGGAAGGGGGTGGGTGAAAAATATGCGTGCAAAGGTGAGTGGCATGGTTTTGCTTTTCAAAGGACTGGGTATTTGGGGTCGGTCGCCTCTCTTTGCGTAGCTGGTTTTGTGGCCAGAGAGTTATGCCCATTTTGGTCTGCTTAGAGGACCACAAACTAGCTTGGAATTATTGGCTGAGTTCCTTGAAGGCCTCTCGAATTTTGGTCTTAGGGTCAGTAATATAGTGGCAATAACAATTAGTTTTCTAAAGACCCATAGCCTTGATAATGTTTATGGGCGTTTGGTTTATGGACGCAGACGATGCTGCACTGATTCTAAAGGAATTGCCTGAATAATGGAAGGGGTTGTCTCCAAATCTGGTGAGAATAAGTCAGATATAATGGATAAATGTGGTAGTTGATAGTGGCTGACTCAAAATATTGAGTAATGGATAAAGAGTTTTCGTCATGAAGAAAGTTGTGCAGAGTTCAAAGTGTGGTTAGTGTGCAAGTCTCATCGAGGGTTGGACATTATTTAGATGCCATGATGGGGCCATTGTAGATCCTTGATTGTTTTTTGCAAGTCTTTCTAGGTTGTTTAATCTGGATTCCACCCTCACTGTGTTGAGAATGATTCCTAGGCACTTTAGTTCATGAGTGGGTCCCTTTTTACATTTTTATCTTGTGCATATGGGATGCTAAGTTCATCAAAGAGTTTTCAAGTTTTCTGAAGACTTCTGGTTTGTGAGTTGTGATTCAATTAACAAAAATCATCTAAATAATGGATCACATTACTGCATCTGAGTACAATGAGTACTATCCAGCAAAAAGCTTCTGCAAATAGGTTGAAACTTTGCTGTCAAAATGGTTGCAGAAAAGGTCATGATCTAAAATGAAGCAATTGACTGCATAGTTAAATTGGTTTAAGGCCGCGGCCACCTTCATGGCAAAGGAACAATGGTAGTTCATAATGAATTTCCCCTGTAGTGGTAAGCCAAGTCAAAGATCAAGTGCATGTAATTGTCAAGTTCTTGTTGACAGTGAGGATAGACTGAGCAAAGGATGTTTTTTTAAATGCCGAACCCAAGAACACATTTGGTGATGGTTAGCTTGCAGTTGAGTCTGGGGTCCTTTGGTTTGATTGTCACCGATATATCACCCTGAGTGATGGTTTTCCATTCACACTAGTCAGTGGATGGCATCAGCAGGCACACTAAGTTGCCTTCTCTCCCCCAACAATTTTCCTCCTAATGTGCACCAGAATAAAATGAGCCGGCATTATGTTTGGTGGTGATTACGTCAACTCACCTCTGTCGGTGGCCGCTGGCAGAAGAGGGAGGATGGCTGATGATGTGGTTGGGTTTTCGATTATTCTCCAACGAATTGATGGAGGTTGCAACATTGTCAATCATCCGTTGGTGCTGGGCGAACTAGTCATAAGTCTGATTTGAAGCCAGTGTTTGAGTATGGGAGACTACTTTTAAGAGGCGGTACAGCTCCATTTTCATAGCAGAAGTGGCATACGGAATCCCTAAGTTGTTAAGCTCCTGGATGAGCCGTGGGACAGCCCAATGTCTAGGAGTTGCGTTGCTTACAGGAGTTGATGGGGCCCTGCTGGGAGATGATGCAGTCACTGATGGAGTGCTTTCAGCATCTGAGTGGTTTGGATCTGCCATTTCTGACCTTTGAACTAAAACATGGAGGGATTTGGTTGAACTAAGGAATGATTTGAGCGTGATGTTGGAGTATAAAACTTAGGAGCTGGGCTTTGGATCAGCAACTCGTGATTGGAGTGACTTTTGTTACCCTGCAAAGTGTATGAACAGCAACTTAATCGATGATACCGATGATGTGGTAGTGGCAATGAAAATCTTATTGCTCAAATATAAATAGCGTTTACTGACTTGAAGATTATCGTTTATTTATAACGTGCCAACATATTCCGTAGCGCTGATAGTGGGAAATGGTGAGGATTGGTGGTTTGCGAGTTATGGATGTTGTGGTTATCTGGTCACTGTGATGGCACTGGCGCGAGTGAAGTATTATAAGCAACGCAGAGCTCACTGACTATGTGAAAGTTTCATAGAAAGCTGTATGGTTGAGCGTTTGGTATGCATATGAATAGTGAAGTGAATGAATATGAAGGATGCAGGTACCGAACCTGCTGGGCGAATGATGAGAACAATAATGAGCGAAGGTTGAATGTTGGAACGTGAAAAGAGTAAAAGGTTGAGGTAAAGAATGGTGAAAAATAGTGGAAGTGAATGGGTGGTGGATAGTGAGTCTACACGGAATGGATAAATACAGTTGAAAATGGTTACAAACTATGCAGCCATCCTAAGGACTTTGTGACGAGGACTATAAATGTAATTATAGACGTGGTCATGAATGATGATAAGGTAGATAGGAAAATAATGAGTTGGTGGAAACAAAGTGAAACAATAATACAGGGAGTGCAGAATTATTAGGCAAATGAGTATTTTGACCACATCATCCTCTTTATGCATGTTGTCTTACTCCAAGCTGTATAGGCTCAAAAGCCTACTACCAATTAAGCATATTAGGTGATGTGCATCTCTGTAATGAGAAGGGGTGTGGTCTAATGACATCAACACCCTATATCAGGTGTGCATAATTATTAGGCAACTTCCTTTCCTTTGGCAAAATGGGTCAAAAGAAGGACTTGACAGTCTCAGAAAAGTCAAAAATAGTGAGATATCTTGCAGAGGGATGCAGCACTCTTAAAATTGCAAAGCTTCTGAAGCGTGATCATCGAACAATCAAGCGTTTCATTCAAAATAGTCAACAGGGTCGCAAGAAGCGTGTGGAAAAACCAAGGCGCAAAATAACTGCCCATGAACTGAGAAAAGTCAAGCGTGCAGCTGCCACGATGCCACTTGCCACCAGTTTGGCCATATTTCAGAGCTGCAACATTACTGGAGTGCCCAAAAGCACAAGGTGTGCAATACTCAGAGACATGGCCAAGGTAAGAAAGGCTGAAAGACGACCACCACTGAACAAGACACACAAGCTGAAACGTCAAGACTGGGCCAAGAAATATCTCAAGACTGATTTTTCTAAGGTTTTATGGACTGATGAAATGAGAGTGAGTCTTGATGGGCCAGATGGATGGGCCCGTGGCTGGATTGGTAAAGGGCAGAGAGCTCCAGTCCGACTCAGACGCCAGCAAGGTGGAGGTGGAGTACTGGTTTGGGCTGGTATCATCAAAGATGAGCTTGTGGGGCCTTTTCGGGTTGAGGATGGAGTCAAGCTCAACTCCCAGTCCTACTGCCAGTTCCTGGAAGACACCTTCTTCAAGCAGTGGTACAGGAAGAAGTCTGCATCCTTCAAGAAAAACATGATTTTCCTGCAGGACAATGCTCCATCACACACATCCAAGTACTCCACAGCGTGGCTGGCAAGAAAGCGTATAGAAGAAGAAAATCTAATGACATGGCCTCCTTGTTCACCTGATCTGAACCCCATTGAGAACCTGTGGTCCATCATCAAATGTGAGATTTACAAGGAGGGAAAACAGTACACCTCTCTTAACAGTGTCTGGGAGGCTGTGGTTGCTGCTGCACGCAATGTTGATGGTGAACAGATCAAAACACTGACAGAATCCATGGATGGCAGGCTTTTGAGTGTCCTTGCAAAGAACAGTGTCTGGGAGGCTGTGGTTGCTGCTGCACGCAATGTTGATGGTGAACAGATCAAAACACTGACAGAATCCATGGATGGCAGGCTTTTGAGTGTCCTTGCAAAGAAAGGTGGCTATATTGGTCACTGATTTGTTTTTGTTTTGTTTTTGAATGTCAGAAATTTATATTTGTGAATGTTGAGATGTTATATTGGTTTCACTGGTAAAAATAAATAATTGAAATGGGTATATATTTGTTTTTTGTTAAGTTGCCTAATAATTATGCACAGTAATAGTCACCTGCACACACAGATATCCCCCTAAAATAGCTAAAACTAAAAACAAACTAAAAACTACTTCCAAAAATATTCAGCTTTGATATTAATGAGTTTTTTGGGTTCATTGAGAACATGGTTGTTGTTCAATAATAAAATTAATCCTCAAAAATACAACTTGCCTAATAATTCTGCACTCCCTGTAATGAACTAAAGATGGAAAGCAGTTTGCTGATGGTGAGGAGCTATAGTGGATACCACGAGCACATAGACTATATAATGAAGTAATGGTTAAAGTTGGAGTTAAAACATGCTATTGGTAGATAAGAAAAGAAATGCATGAAAAAATAGGTATTAAAAGTTGTTGAAATTTATGGCATTGGTGAGGATAAGTGATTTGAGGTTATTGTGGATAGTTACATGCTAGCAGAAGCAGTAAGAGACAATTCTCGAGCAGGGAAAGGAAACTTGGCTAGGCAACTGGATGCAATCATGTCAATGGACTCCATTGCTTAGGGTTCCCTGACAGAAACACACTGTGCGGAAGAGAGAATAGGCAGGAATAGCAGGTACTGCAGGAAGGGGAGAAGCTCATACAGGAATGGGGAAAGGGTAGCAAGAGGGAGGGAGGACGAGAAGTTAGAGGAGGCGGCAGGGAATGCGGGAAGGGGGGGAGGGGCGATGGAGAAGGAAAGGGGAACAAGTCAAAGGGAAGGAAGAGGAAAAATTACAGGCAGGAAATATATTCCTGTTCACATATATCCACAAACCATACAGATACTACCGTTATATAGGTGATCTATTCATCATATGGACAGAGGGAGAAAAAAATCCTCAGAGACTTCCACAACTGCTTTAATACCTTCCACCCATGTATTAAACTTATAATGGATTACTCTGCTGAATAGGTGAACTTTCTGGATACCACCATATCCATCATAAATGGCAAACTTCACTCATCTCTGTATAGAAAACCTAGAGGCAGATGTAGTTACCTACACAGCTCTAGCTTCCATCCCTCAAATACTAAAAAAAGTATAATTTATAGCCAAGCCTTCAGATACCACTGCATATGCTCAAACACTGGGGACCATGACAAACATGTAAAAACGCTGTCTGATTCCTTCAGGCAAAAGGATTACAAACCTCATGTTATTACACAGAAAGTAACCTCTGCCATTAAAACGCTGTGAACACCTGTTGCAATACAAAACGAAAGTAAATACTTTGCTTACACCTCTGGTAACAACATACCATCTGGTTCTAGAAGAAATACTACAACCTCAACTAACAGAGGACACAGCACTAAAACATATATTCTCCATACCTCCCATTTTCACATTCAGACAACCACCAATTCTGTGTCAAACATTGGTGAACAGAATATGGCCAATGAGAACCGCACCACAGAGAGAATGGCACCAAACCCTGCAATAAAAATTGCTGCAAATTATGTCAGCACATCTGCAAAGAGGACACAGCTACACATAACAACAAGAGCTATAACATCAGAGGGTCATATTCATGCACATCACCCAATGTGATGTACATGATACAATGTACTGCTTGTGAGAGGGGCTGTTACATTGGGGAAACTAGCCAGAAACTACATTTATGGATGAATCTACACAGAAGCTCCATCAAAAAGCACAATGAGGACAGTTACTGTACTCCAGTTGGACACCACTTTTCACAAAATAACCACTCCATACAAAACCTAAAAATAAAAATACTCAGATCTCATTTTAAAAACACACAAGAAAGAATGGCCTCTCTCTATATATATATACTATATATATATATATATATATATATATATATATATATATATATATATATATATATATATATATATATATACACATACATGATTAAGTAACATTACTTTGTCCACCGCCTACATTGACGTCAGCAGCACATATCCAATGAAATACGGCACGTGTCGTGAGCTGGCTTGGTGGGTATATAAGGTGACATGTAGACATTCTACAAATATATCAGCCATCGCTGTCATGGGTAAAACGTGAGATTTATCTGACTTTGAAAAGGGGATGGTCATTGGCTTTAGGACCAAGGGTGGCAGTATTTCTGAAATAGTGCAGTTTGTGAACTGTTTGCGTGCTGCTGTGGTTAAAGTGTACCGTGACTGGACAAACTGCACCATTGTGAATAATAAGCGTGCCATATGGCCAAAATTGTCCAGGATTGGTTGGAGAAGCACGACAAAGACTTCCAAGTACTTCCCTGACCTCCAAATTCCCTGGACTTGAACCTGTTGGACCACCTTGATCTCCATGTTCTCCGTATGGATCCTCCACCATGCTAACTCTTCATCAGCTATCAGATGCACTCGAGGGGAATGACCGGAAATGGGTTGGTTTCCCGCGTGATGCGGCGCTAGGCTGATGGGGACAATGCTGCTCCTGTGGGCTCTGTGCATTAATAGCCTCATAATAGATTCTTAACACGAGAGAGACGCCGCGCTGTGCCCCGCGAGTTGGAGCTGGAGTTGGAGCTGGAGTTGGAGCTGGAGCTGGAGGAAGCTGGAGTGTTTGGAGGCTTGCTAACTCGCGTTCCTAGACACATGGAGGAACACTGGCTGTGTTGTTGGCAGCGTTTTCTGCTGTGAGAGCAGTTGTATATGTAAGTCTGTACAAAGGAGTTTTGAGGGAGCGCTATACTCGGATTTAAGGTGGCAATGATCACTCCAGCGCTGTACCCCTGAAAACTGTGAGTAACTGTGAGCAATATAAAATTTTCCTGGATAAATTGTAAGCTTACAAAGCTTCTCTCACTCATATTAAGATGAACAAAGAATGTTGTGAAGCAACTTTGGTATTTACAGGTCCACTGTAAACAAAATATAAATATATTATCAACTACTGTATTGTACTGTGGAGCTGACAAGCTTGGTGGAATCATTTACCTTTAAACTTCTTCTTTTGGTTTTACCTGAATTTACAAGAAAGTGATATTTTACTCTAACACATTTAGAGAGGTACAAGAAATAACATCATAGTGCCAAATTTACACCTATGCAACGCTTTCTGCATGATAACCAACTTTAACCTTCAGCCTCTTTTCCTAGTGGTGAAGTGTCTTTAATGTCTATAAGTCCACTAGGGAAAGGTATTCCACTTTTAAGTAGTGTGATGCTGAGTTGAAAATCCATGTGAAAACAGCTCAAGCTGTTTGGCAAAAAAAAAAAAGTTAATGAAGGGAGCATATTGAGAGCATTTTGAAAAAAACACTATTAACATATGTAACAGAACCCATCACTGTTTTACCCTGTTTTATGGTTATTTAATTCTTGGTTAAAATATGATCACATTGCTGTACTGTAGATATGTTGTTTTATGTTCTACAGAATATATTGGATCGGAATATTACAGCTACTAGGCTAATAGATAATCCTATTACAGAGACTCTACATACGCATGAGAGGTCCATTGTGTGAAGTGTTCACATTGTGAAGATGGAACAAAGGGAATGATGATCTAATCAGTGTCTGATTGTATCAAAAGTAGCCGGCTAGTCCCTGGGAGGTGTGACCACACCTATTGTCTCTATTGTGTGGCCAAATATGGGCATGTGTATTACCTGTGGAAAGAGGTGTATATATATTTCTGCATATAACAAAATAAAGACAGTATTCTTTGACTCCCAAGAAAGTGTCGTCCAATATGGGTGGTCTGGGCTTCTGAGACTGCGCAGTGCTTCTATATGGATATTTAATGCTGAACCTGACTTTCCCTCTGGAACTCTTGGATGGGATTATACCAACTTCACTTTTACACAGCAGCTTGCCAGGGAAAAGGACGTCTCAAACGGCTGGTACCCTCTCACTACCGGGGTAGCCGTTACATTGGTTGGCAGCGGTGGGATGGTCCTTTTCATCCCCAACGCAAGTGCTGAATGGAATCCCAGTACGCTAAACTGAAAAGACCCACACTAAAGGATCTCTTGGAAACCAGAGGAAGGAGTGCCAACAACCGACCACGGAGAGAGCTGATAGCTGACCTACTGGAGCTGGACGAGATGGATCGAACCATGGAGGTCGTGGACCAACCTACCCCTGTCAGCGAGGAGGAGGAAATTACAAACCTGGTTCAGCGGAGATTATCCATGTACCCAGCAACATCCGTGGAGCTAATAGATCAGCCTTTCCGGGAAGCGAGAACGGAGATACAAAATAGGAGGGGGCACGAACTTGAACTGGGAAGAGCTAGACAACCCCTGGCACATACAGTTCATACTCCCCCACCCGCTGCTACAAGGCAGAAAATACCCTTCACTGCCTTCAAAGCGTTTGTGGAAAGTGAGGAAGAAATTGATGGATATTTGGCTGACTTCGAGAGGCAGTGCTCACTACACCAAATACCACCAGACCAATGGGTCACTATTTTGGCTGGAAAGCTATCAGGAAAAGCAAATGAGGCTTTTCGGGCGCTTACTGAGGAAGATATTGCGCAGTATCGCCGGGTGAAGGCTGCACTGCTCACCAGATATGCCGTCACCCCGGAAACATATCGCCGTCGCTTCAGGGAGTCTAAAAAGAAGGCTTCAGACTCCCACATGGAATGGGCCAGCAATATACAAAGGGTGGCATCACATTGGGTGCGAGGGTGCAATGCCAACACAGGAGAGGAAGTACTACAGCTATTCCTGATGGAACATTTCTTCCAAAATCTGGCGGCAGACATACAGGATTGGGTGAGAGATCGTCGCCCTGCTAACTTAACCGAGGCAGCACGGCTAGCGGACGAATACGCAGAGTCCAGAAAGGTGAGCCAAGGGTCCACACGACCAACGTCTAGAGCAGAGCCACGCACTTCAATACCCGCTGCACGCACAGAATTTCGGGCCCCAGTACCCCCAGGACCGCCACGGCCTCAGGGGTCTAACCACCAACCCCGGGATTCTAACAAAATGACGTGCCATCGCTGCAGCAACACAGGGCATATTGCCCGTTATTGCCCTTTGAGATCAGCCAATAACAAATGGAGGCGCACAACACCCCACACAGAGACCCCGCCATCACGTCCCTCTGCTGCTCACTGCCTGAAAATCAAAGGGAGCCCTGAGGAGTGTTTGGGAATCTTGTATGAGGCCAACCCCGTACAGGCTGCCTCCCCGGATAACCGCCAGCATCACCGCCAAGAGGTGCGTGTGAATGGACAGATAGCACAAGGCTTAAGAGACACTGGCGCTACCATCACTTTGGTGCAGAAACATCTCGTGAAACCAGAACATGTATCTAATCGTACCGTTGCTGTTCGTGTCGCAGGGGGGGCTGTTTTTCGCTTACCCACCGCCCGGGTACACTTGGATTGGGGAGTCGGGTCGGGAAAGACCACAGTAGGCATCATGGATAATTTACCTGCTGAGGTTGTGCTGGGCAACGATATTGGCCCTCTAGCCTCAGCCTTTTTACCCACGACTGCTGCTGCTTGTCCCGTGACCACCCACTCACAGACCCGTACCGAGAACGTTCCTACAACAGGTTGGGAGACCCAGGTAAGCCACAAGCAGACACTTAGCACTACCGCCACAGAGAGACCCATAGCGTGGGACACCCCCGAAGAGCTTGTGAGGGAAACTAGACAGGACCCCAGCCTCCAAAAGTACCGAGCATTAGCCGACGATAGAGGGGATGAGCGGGAACGTTTTATATGGAAAGGGGTTTCTATGGGACAGAGATTGTGGCCCACCTTTTGGACACTGGAATCCTGGACTGTTGGGATGGGATCCTGGATTTTTTTGGGTGGGTGTACAGGGGGAGAACAGTGGACCCTGTACAATAGGGGCCCGACCACGAGCTGGGGGAGGAATATACTCTGCAACTTGGGACGGTTTTGCTAAAGGACTTCAGTTCATTTGGAAGGCTGATGCTTTTCTGCCTCATTATTTAATTGTCTGAAACCAGTTTGTAAAATGTATTTTCCCTCTCCTTGAAATGTTTATTGCTGTGAATGCTGTATGAAGTGTGCGTTTATTTTGTTCTTGAAATGTGAGTAAATGTGAATTGCAGTAATGCTGATGGGTTGTCAAACTATAGAAGTGACCAACAAATCGTTTTGTCCGGACATCCCCAGGCCGATCCGTTGGGATCAGACCGTGTATGCCGGCTTATGGTCACGGGGGAGGTGTGTAACGGAACCCATCACTGTTTTACCCTGTTTTATGGTTATTTAATTCTTGGTTAAAATATGATCACATTGCTGTACTGTAGATATGTTGTTTTATGTTCTACAGAATATATTGGATCGGAATATTACAGCTACTAGGCTAATAGATAATCCTATTACAGAGACTCTACATACGCATGAGAGGTCCATTGTGTGAAGTGTTCACATTGTGAAGATGGAACAAAGGGAAGGATGATCTAATCAGTGTCTGATTGTATCAAAAGTAGCCGGCTAGTCCCTGGGAGGTGTGACCACACCTATTGTCTCTATTGTGTGGCCAAATATGGGCATGTGTATTACCTGTGGAAAGAGGTGTATATATATTTCTGCATATAACAAAATAAAGACAGTATTCTTTGACTCCCAAGAAAGTGTCGTCCAATATGGGTGGTCTGGGCTTCTGAGACTGCGCAGTGCTTCTATATGGATATTTAATGCTGAACCTGACTTTCCCTCTGGAACTCTTGGATGGGATTATACCAACTTCACTTTTACACAGCAGCTTGCCAGGGAAAAGGACGTCTCAAACGGCTGGTACCCTCTCACTACCGGGGTAGCCGTTACAACATATATGGTGAACGGCCTATATGAATTTGTACCAAATAAAGAGCCTTAATCCAGCATTTAAAAATCACTTTTGGGCACAGTATTGGTGCACTTGACCTATAACAAGGATTTATTCAGTCCAATTATGCCAAGTAAAGGGAAACCTAAGGACAAGAAATGTCATTCCACTAAAGCTGTGGAATTTTTCTCTCCTAAACATAAAGAGAAGATCCAACTTCCACCTTTTGCAGACTCTCCCTTGCAGGCAGACAAACTTACACACAACAATTCAAAGCTCTCAGAAAGTATGTCTAGCAAAGACTCAGAATTGCATGATGATGAATTGCTGACTCCATCAAAAATGAGGAATATTTTGCAGGACTTTCAAGTTAATCTCCTAGCAGATATTAAACAGCAAATTATGGACAATGCTAAAGCAATAAGAGATGTTAACAACAGAACCTTGGAACTGGAGTTGAAGTTGGAGAATTTAACTCTGGACTACCACTCATTGTCAACTTCGAATATTAAATTAGAAGAAAAGGTTAAAGAGTTAAACAACCAAATTATTAAACTTGAAGATCTCTCAAGGCACTCTCTAATTTACGTTTAAGGGGTATACCTGAAACCGTCAAAAATTCTGATCTATCTGATTTTGTGTCTAATTTTTTTGCTTCTTTTGTTCCCTCTTTTGCTAAGCTGGAAAACAAATTTGATGTGATATATCGTATCCCTCTTCCATCATATTTACAAAATAAGGGAGCCAGAGATGTTATGGTTAAATTTCATTTTTTTTCCACGAAAGAGAATATTGTAAAAGCCAGTTATAAGGTTAAATCTTTTGACTCTCCATATGAATCCATTAAAATATTTGCAGATCTCTCTCCAGCGACTTTAAGCAGAAGACGTGAACATGCTCAACTAACCCAAATCCTGAGGAAAGAAGGTTTGATTTACAAATTGACTTTTCCAACTGGCTTATCAATCCAAAGGGACTCTGTTTGTCACAAAATTAACTCTCCAAAAGAAGGATTTGCTCTACTGTCAAACTGGCTTATATCCACATGAACTACTGGAGCGATTTTTTCAGATTTATTTATCTTTTTTTTGTTTTTTGTTTAGAAACACCCAATGACAAAGTATTAATCACAAGTAGATTAGCTATTATTACTTGATTAAGATATAAAATAATTTCACTAAATAAGAAGATTAATGTAAAAATTATTTTGCACCTTTTGTGAAAGGATTTTTTTTTTCCTTTCTCTTCTCAACACTGTGTGCTTTATATTTTATAATTCTCACAACTAATATGAATAGAAGTAGATATTTGATTAACTCCTTTTTCTTTATATGGAAATGTATCCCTGTTGCATTTTTTTTTTTTTTGTGCTTTAATCTGAAAAATGTTTTGGCTGCCAAGTCGATAGCTCAACTGATTTTGATTTTTCAATTTCTCATTTAATTGTTTTTTGCACTTATTTACTTTTTTTGTATTTAAATATTCCCACGGGAGCAGATATTTCCCATTATAATAGGCCTTCCATTTCTAAACAATGGCGATTAGCCCTGTTTATGTAGGCTGCCTCTATTCTGTGAGGCAACCTAGGTGTGATTCTGTTTGGTTGTGTTTGCAGTTTGTTAGTATGAGATCGAAAGTAACTTTATTTCTTCCTAGCACTTGGACTGGGATAAAGTATCTTGGATATTGTATGCTTGTGACCAAATTGGTTGTCCCTCAAGTATGTTTTGTGATGACAAAGTTAAGTATACTTCATCTTTTGATTTTTTTTTATGACGTTAAAAATATTGAGCTTTAACGTGAACGGCTTAAATTCCCCGGGCAAGAGGCATACGCTATTTAGATTATGTAAGAAACAAAAAGCAGATATTGTCTTTTTGCAGGAGACCCATTGGGCTCATTCCAAAACTCCATTCTTGGGGGACTCCCTTTTTGGTCTCAAGCATATCACCACCTTCAACAAGAAAACACGGGGTGTTGCAATTTTGTTTAAAAATAATTTACCTCTAGTAGAGGAACTTTGTATTCTAGACCCCCACGGTCGTTATATTCTGTGTATGTGTGTGTGTGTGTGTGTGTGGGGGGGGGGTGATAAATTACCATAAAGTCACTTTAGTTAACTTATACGCCCCCAATAACAATCAACTATCCTTTCTCAAACGTCTTGGGGCCTTTATCAAAAAAAATGCTAATGATTCTTTGATTGTTGCAGGAGATTTCAATGTTATTCCCAACTTTGAAAAAGACAGAAAATCCCAAACCATTTGTAAAAACGCAAATAGAATCCAGAATGTAGCATTTAAATTTTCGAATTGGTTTAATGGACTCAACTTACTTGATGCTTGGCGCGTCTTAAATCCAAATCAACGAGACTTCACCTTTTTTTCTAATGTTCATAAGTTATATTCCTGTATAGATTTGTTTTTGGTGGATAGCAACACTATGAACAATATAACAAAGGTCAATATTGACTCAATAACCCTTTCAGATCATGCTTGTATCTCTATGGAGGTTAATTTTAACTTGTATAAAATTGGTCGCCTGCGGTGGAAATTAGATGATTATTTGATTAAGGAGGAATTCAGAAAACAGTTTTTAATCGAAGAGTCAACCAAATTTTCTGAATTAAATAAAGATACAGTCTCCTCTAAGGGTGTTCTTTGGAATGCTTATAAGGCTTACATCAGGGGAGTTTTGATAAAGCTCAGGTCCCAGGTTATGAAACAAAGAGGAGAGTCCCTTAGAAAACTATATATTAACTTAAATAAATTGGAAACCATGAATAAAAAGGTCCCTAGAGATTCCACAATGGCTGAAATTAAAAAGGTCCAGAACAAAGTAAATACAATTTACCAACTTGTGTCAGACAAAAAGATTTGGCGTATGCAACAACTTTATTACCATCAAGATAATAGAACTAGTAAATTACTGGCTTACAAAATTAAACAGAAATCCTTAGGGAGAAGAATTGACTATATAATGAACAATGGTCAACCTACGATGTGCCCTAAGGAGATCGCCAATCTGTTTGCCAATTATAATGAAAATTTGTATAATTTATCTAAAGACAATGAGTTCCATAAACCGTCAGCGTTGCAAATTCAATCCTTTCTGGATCAGTTTAAGCTCCCTGTTGTATCACAAGAGGAATTAGAGGAACTGACCACCCCCATTTCTGTTCAGGAAGTGAGGGAGGTCATTTCTATGCTAAAATCTTATACTACTCCTGGCCCTGATGGAGTTAGCAATTATTTTTATAAAAACTTTTCCTCATCATTATGTATTCATCTTATGAATACGTTTAATGAAATCAAGACGGAAGGGGTCATCTCTCCAGAAATGGTTAATGCTAGTATAATTATGATTCCCAAACCTAAACAAGATTCACATTTTTGTTCTAGCTATAGACCTATATCTTTATTAAATGCAGATGTTAAGTTATACTCGAAAATCTTGTCAATTAGGCTTCAAAAGATTATTCACAAACTGATAGCCATTGGTCAGTTGGGTTTTATTTCCGGCCGATCTGGTTTGGATAATGTTAGAAAATTATCTAATTTGATCTGTTTTTCAAAAGCGACAAAGATTCCTACCCTATTTCTCTCACTAGACGCTGAAAAAGCTTTTGATAGGGTAGGGTGGAATTACATAGATCTTACTTTGAGAAAATTTGGTCTGGGAAACTTTGATTCTCACGCTATAGGGGCTCTATATAAATCCCCTTCTGCGTCAGTATCTAATTTCAGTTGTCACTCTCGCCCCTTTGGGATATCAAATGGAACCCGATAAGGGTGTCCTCTCTCTCCCATCCTTTTTGCTTTAGTGATAGAGCCATTGGCAGCAGCCATCAGATCTAATCCTGACATTAGTGGCATTAGGCTGGGCGAGAGAGAACACAAAATTTCTCTTTTTGCTGATGACATAGTGTTATCTATTACAAGCCCTGGTGAATCCTTGAAAGTCTTGATGTTACTGTTTAAAGAGTACAGTTAAATATCAAATTACAAACTAAATAAACAAAAATCAGATACTTTAGCGATAAATCTCTCCTCAAACACCAGTAAATTTTTAAGGGAATCATACTCGTTTAATTGGAAGTCCAACTCTTTTACGCATCTGGGTATTATTTTTTCAGTAGAGCTTAAAAATATGATTAAAATAAACTACAACGACCTCTACAGTAAATGGTTAAAAATTTTAAGTGGTTGGAAAGGAGTTAAAGCATCCTTTAGTGTTAAAATATCCATTATTAAAATGGCGCTTCTGCCTAGATTCAATTATCTCACTAGCTGTATTCCGATTAGAATTTCTCAATATCAAGTGAAAAAATTTCAAATTATTATAGATAAATCTATCCATTCTTCAAAACATATTAGACTTAAGAGATTAACTCTCACTAGAGCATTCTCTCAAGGTGGATTGTCTTACCCTATGCTACAATTATATCAAGATGCCAGTATGTTGACTCATGCTTTAAAATGGCTTAATTTAAATGGGTCCTATGCGTGGTCTCAAATTGAGAGGGCCTTGGTTCCTTGTATAGACCTCAAACTGTTATTTTTTATGGACCGTAAGGTACCTAAGTTTTTTTTAAATGGCTCTCAAATTGTTAAGAACATTTATAATTTGTGGAGATTGATAAATAATAAATACCAGCTAATTCCCGTCAATAGCATTTTAATTCAAAACCTCCCAGCCCTTACATTTCAAAAGTTTGGTTTATGTTCTGAGAGAGAACTAGTAACACTGTCACTGTTTATAAAAGATCTTTATTATGATGGCTGCCTCCTTTCTTTAGACCAACTTTTTTCTAATTATGGACTTCCTTCTAGTTGTTGGCTAAAAGTCAAGCAACTATCTACGCTTTTATCCGTATTTTATTCAACTAACACGGCAGAAGGTTGTTTGACATCATTAGAAAAACTTATCAACTCTAACAACTATAGCCGCTTACTATCTAAATGCTATAATATTATAGGGAGACCCTTAGCCCTTATTAAGACATTGGGTATGGAAAACTGGGAAAGAGATCTTGGTATCTCTTTCCCTTGGGAGATATGGGAATCCTCACTCTATGGGACAAACAGGATCGTTAAACACCCTTCGGATAGAGAACTCCATATTAAACTTGTAAATAGGTGGTACATGGTGCCCTCTCAAATTTATAAATTTTCACATAATCCTCAAGACAGTATGTGTTGGAGACTATGTGGTATATATGGTGATTTTCTTCACACATTTTGGGAATGCCCATTAATTAAACCCTTGTGGCTTGAAGGTTTTGAGTTCATTGAACGCTCTATAGAATCTAAACTTTCCTTTCTACCTCAGTATAGTTTATTGCATATTTTTCCAAAATCGTTAAATTTAGATAAGAAAGCTTTCATTATTTTAATTTGTATGGCAATAAAAAGATCAATTATTTCCCGATGGAAATCTAATAAAATTCCTACTTGGAATGCAATCTTAGTAATGATTCAACGAGTAAGAGATCTTCAAGCCAATTGGGAAGTTACAGGCACTTCCCGCAACAACTCCCTTAAATGGAAATTATGGGATTCTATACATAAAAGGGTTTCTTAAATCTGTAAGCAACAATAGCTGCTACCTCTTGCCTAATGGAAATGCTTGCTGTTCCCGGCTTGGTTTCTTATAGTAATATTTTTGCTGTCTCTCTCTCATTGATTCCGGGTCTTTTTCTTTTAGTTTTTTTTTCTTTTGCTATTTGTTTTTTGTTTTTTTATTACTATTCATCTTTGTCAATTTAAAGCTTAATATCATGATCATTTAAATGAAAGTGTATGCATGACGAGTGAATGTTCTTTTTTAAAATGTTTTACCTTATGTATTGTATGCTTTTCCTTTTTCTGTTGTTTATTTCAATGTACTGTGTTATTAACTGTATTTATGATATATATGATATTTATATGGTACATTGTTATATTTTTGTAAAAACAATAAATACTATAAAAAAAATTTAAAAAAAAGCTATCAGATTCACTGCAGTCTGCAGGGCTCCAGATACCGTTCCCAACCTTCCAGCATCTTATTGACTCACTACCATGCCATCTAGGTGCAGTCCATGCTGCACACGTGGTTATTCGGATATTAGCTGGTGGTTATAATAATGTGACTGGACTATATATATATATATATATATATATATATATATATATATACACATATATATAAATATTTATATATATATATATTTAAATATATAGTAACTAAATAGTACATTTGTGTTCACATTTGAATGTCTAAAACAAGTTTAAAAAAAAAAAATATTTCCTGCCCATAATTCCAAGAAATACAGTTATTGCGCTGCATTCTGGGAACCTGGGCAGGGACATGCAAATGTGCCCACAAAGGTTTTGCTACTTAATCCAATATCAGTTATCTTTTAAGCAAATGCCTGCTGTATTACACAGATTTAAGCAAAGCCCTGGATAGATTATGCACAAGCCAGACAGCACCACAGACGGCACTGTTTCTAGGTTACTGCCTCTCATCAGTGTGGGGTTCGGTTCCTAGCTTGGGTAATGGATTTGTGGGAGGTATTTTACCACCACAATCATTTAATTTATGGTGGCCAACAGAGCAGTAGAAGCCCTCCACCATACAGTATTACAGCAAATAAGTAGTACAGTAGTACAGTAAGTAAATAGAATGTTTGTCTTCACATGTGAACGTCTAAAACAAGTTAAAATAAACTTGTCTCCTGCTCAGAATTTTGAGAAATACAGTTATTGCAGTGCATTCTGGGAACCTGGGCAGAGACATGCAAATGTGCCCACATATGCCGATTCCTAGCTTGTGTAGTAGATTTTGTGAGGAGGTTGTTTACCACAACACAACTACTTTAATTTCTGGTGGGCAAATGAGCGATGTGTGTGTGTGTGTGTCACTGACTATGAGTACTATGGGTAATTTAAAGTTCACTGCCTAAGGGCACTTATATATCCTGGTGCTTTAACTTTTACACATATATTTGAACTTTTGTGAATATACTTATTATAAGAAAGACTTATATTTAGTTGGATCTTTCTTTAAAGTGAGGCATATTTATGTTTATATTGGGGAAGAGGGACATACTCTCCTTTTCTGCATTAGAAATTATGGATGGATGCTAATGCATTAGATGAAGAGACAATGATTTGCCAAATGTTTTGGCAATTGCAGGGAGATAGTTTGTGGAGCAGGTGGATATATAAAATGGAAAACACATGCAATTGCAGGCACTCAAAATGACTGAAATTTGATTTGCTCATTAATCAACATCCATGTGAATTAACCATATATTGAACTTAAAATATTTAATACTTTTCATTCAATAATGACTGAATTATATTTTTGATAACAATTTATTCAGCCCATGATAAACTTAAATACAGTAGGTCCCATATTTGCCTGTGGATATGTGCTCAATTTCAAGGCAACTTTTAATAAGATAATAAGATAATTTTGAGTTCCTTGCTCTCTTGTTACTTCCTTCTGGCTGTATGAGTGTTTTCAGGCGGAAATCTGCTGAGGCAAGATGTATATCTCTTTATTCTAAAGAAGAGTCTAAATAATAGATATGATCTGTAAAGCAAGTCATGCTGAGATATACTGTTTGTTTTGTGTATAATGCTGTATGAGGACTCAGTGACTGTACTAGTTGTTCTTAAAGGCACAGTATAATTTAAATGAGCAATATAAAGAATGCATTAATGCTTATATTAAAAAAAAAACATAGATTGAATCATGGATATGTTTCATCCTCAGTCCACAATGCCAATTGTCATGACAATTACTTTAATTAGGCTCACCCAAAACCTGGTTCTGATCTGCCCATCAGTATGTGATGTTTATCCCTGATAGCAGAGATGGAATCAGATGGGTATTGGACCCTCAGGATGACCACAGGAACCGGTTGGAAGTCTTCTTTAAATAGATGTAGCACGTGATAACGTATGATCACACTGAGGACTTTATTAGTCACAAATCCAGCATTTTCATCCATATCAGTTACCCGTCATGATTAGGTCACATCCCTTAGCAAACCTTCCCTTTAGCCAATCCTCAAGCTCTGTTCTCCTAGCATGAGACTCACCTGTCCATCAAGTGATGTCAGCCTTTCTAAAAAAAAACAGGGCCGGATCATCCATTAGGCGAGTTAGGCTCCCGCCTACAGGCACATCCCTGAGAGGGGCGCCTGATTATCACCCCATGTTTCACCAGAGACCCCATCTAAATGCCCTCTTCACGTGTGCTTCTTTTTACAGTAACTGCTTCCTCTAAAAGCAGACAGCACAGAGAGGAGGGAGAGTAAGCTTTCCCCTGCGCAGCGATGACGTTCAACAAGGCTGGATACAGATAACTATCAGGAGATCTTCACACAGCAGCTTTAGGCAGGAGCTGTGATGAGGTAAGATGCATGTATATGTGTGTGTGTACGAGGGAGACATAAGGAGGGCGAGAGAGAAAGGGAAGGGGAGAAAGAAATTGGGAAAGAACGAGGGGGAAGAGTAAGAGAGAGTGGGGGAGAGGGAGAGAGAGAAATAGGGAAAGGGAGAGAGGGAAGAGGGAGAGAGGGGGAAGAGAGTGGGGGAGAAGGAGAGAGAAATATGGAGAGAGGGAAAGATGGGGAAGAGAGTGGGGAAGGGGAGAGAGATAAATAGGGAAAGAGAGGAGGAAGATGGAGGGAAAGTGGGGTAGAGGAAGAGAGAGAAATAGGGAAAGAGAGAGAGGGAAGTAGGGGAGAGGGGGAAGAGCGTGGGGGAGAGGGAGAGATAAATAGAGAGGGGGAAGAGGAAGAGAGAGTGGGGGAGACAAAAAGAGAAATAGGGAAAAAGAGAGAGGGTGAAGAGAGTGAGGGAGAGGAAGTGAGAGTAATAGGGAAAGAAAAAGGGGGAAGAGGGAGAGAGAGTGGGGGAGGGAGAAAGGAGGAAGAGAAAGAGAGAGGGAGGGAAAGAGAACGTGAAAAGGAGGGAGAGAACGGGGGGAGGAAATGAGAGAAAGAGAGGGTGAAAGAGGGAGAGAGATACAGAGAAAGGGAGGAGAGAGACAGAAAGAGAGGGGAAAGGGCAGAGGGAGGAAGCGAGAAAGGGTGGAGGATGCAAGAGATGGGGAGAGCGTGGGGGAGGAAGCGAGATATGGGAGAGAGACAGAGAGGCAGAGTGAGAGGAAGAGGGAGAGAAATAGAGGGGAAGAGGGAGAGAGTGGGAGGGAGAGAGGGGGAAGAGAATAAGACAGAGGGGGAGAGAATTAGGGGAAGAGACATGGAAGGATATTGGGAATGAGAGTGGGAGAGGGAGAGAGAAAGAGCGAGCGAAGGGAGGGTAAGGGAGAGAGAGAGTGAGAGAAAGAGGAGGGAGAGAGAGGTGAAGAGAAAGAGAGAGGGGAGAGAGAGGGGGGCGGGAGAGATGGAGAGACAGAGAAAGCATGAGAGAAATAAAGGGGGAGAGAGGGAGTAGAGAGAGGAGAAAGAGGGAGTGAGAGAGGAGAGAGAAAAGGGAGGGGGAGAGAGGAAGAGAATGAGAACAAGTAATAGCTCAGCGTGTGTATGAGTAAATTTGCTGTAAAAAATGTCTGCGATTTGCTCATACAGCAAGACAGCAATATAAAGAAACAAAAAAGTGGGTGCGTGCACACCTTGCGCATACACTCGCAGGGGCTCCTTGACTTTACTGCCTAGTAGCTCCAAAATGGTAGATCCGGGCCTGATGAACCCCTGGGTACCTTGGAGCCTGGGACAGTAATTAACAAATTACTCCATTGTTCCATGAGATAGGGCTAGCTGGCTAATGAAAGGAGAAAGTTGGCTAGGGGCCTTTGTAACTATTTATCCTGGCCCTTCATTGAGCTGAAAGCACACCTTTGGTAAGAGATGGCAAGCCTATATGACAAGCTCCCAAAGTGGCAATGACCATATAGCACAAGGGAACAACACTGCATAATTAGGTCTCCCTTTCCCACCTTAACTAAATTTCCTGGGCTCCTATACGCCATGCAGCTCTCCCACAGCCCCCTAGCTTCTGAGCCCTGTACCTGGTACCACAGAACTCGGACCCCTTTCCCAGAGGGTGTGGGCTATAGGCTTTATTGGACCCCTGGATACCCCTGGATACCCATGCCTAGGGAAGCACATCTTCAGTGGGAAGTTGCTGATGCAATGCATGTAAAATGTAGAGGAATGTCTATATGCAGAGAATATTCTGACTGCAAGTGTTTTTGACTCCCAGAGCATATTTCCTTTACAGAAGTTTTTAGTTAGTGACCTTCTATCCAAAAGCAAGGGCTTCACTAACTAAAAACTTCTGTAAAAAAATATGCTGTGTGTTTATATAGAGCCCTATTCAATTTTCTGAATTGCAATGTAATAAGGCTGTATACCTTTATAATTTCTACTACAGATGAGCGGTAAACTTATGATTAGGATATAGAAAGAGTAAAAAAGGAGTATCTGGGCCATTGAGAAAAACACAAATCTGAGCTGGCCTTGGGCAGCATAAAAACTAAATAGGCCCTTGGATTGAATTGTAAATCATACATAGGAAAAAACAGTGGCAGCAAGCAATCAGAGTGGTCAGTGTCACAAGCAGAAGGCCAAGGTCATTTCAATCTTGTTTAAAAACAATAAAGGCCAATGGTAAGAAAGCCAATAAAATGGCAATTCATTCAATAACACATACTGTCTGAACATCAGAATCTTGCTCATGCATCAGACTCCTATTTTGTTAGCTATCGAACATTCAAGTCAAAATTGTCTCTGGTTACATCAATGAATTGTGTTCATGCTTCCCTTGCCCTTTGATGATATACTCCACATTACTAGAGCAGTGCTTACCTCTTGGATGGCACATAATACTTCCATATCACCCAGACATGATGCAACGTGT
Organism: Discoglossus pictus; assembly: GCA_027410445.1. NCBI lineage: Eukaryota > Metazoa > Chordata > Amphibia > Anura > Alytidae > Discoglossus > Discoglossus pictus. Next base: position 203,611,951 of record CM050164.1, read on the forward strand.
TCAAGCCTGCAGACATATGCGGATCTATGACTAGGTGACTTAGGCAGTCGCCTACTGGTGCTCCTCAGTAAGGGTCACCTCATTTTCATTAAATAACAAAAAATGTAAGCAAGAAAAAAAAAAAGACCTTTTGTCAGCCGTAGTTTCGAAGCCCTTAACTCCTGTGTCCTACTTCATAGAGGAGGTCTGTCATTGCATCTGTGCAGAAAGAGCAGAGCGGCAACGTGTGGGAACCAGGGTGTTGGAGAAGCACCAACCACTGCTAAAGAAGGTAAGTCAGTTTTGCCATCTGCTATTTTATTTAAATAAAAACTGTAATGTACTTGTCTATTTGATTGTGTGTGTCTGTAACTGTGTATGTGTGTGTAACTCAGTGTGTGTAACTGTGCAGGCATGTATAGTGGATATAAAAAGTCTACACACCCCTGTTAAAATGTCAGGTTTCTGTGTCGTAAAAAAATTAGATAAATCATTTCAGAACTTTTTCCTCCTTATGCAACCACATTATTTTTATTTTTCTTCCCTCCATTGAAAAGATTTCAGTTTGTTTTTCCATTGAGTTGTACAGTTTATAGGTCACATTAAAGGTGGAAACAGTTCTGAAATGATTTATCTTTGTCTCATTTTTTTACAGCACAGAAACCTGACATTTTAACAGGGATGTGTAGACTTTTTATATCCACTGTATATGTATGTGTGTGCAACTGTGTATGTGTGTATGTGTTTGTAACTGTATATGTGTGTAACTGTGCATACATGTATGTGTGTGTAACGGTATGTGTGTGTAACGGTGTATGCATGTATGTGTTTGTAACTGTATATGTGTGTAACTGTGCATGTATGTGTGTGTGTAACTATGCATATATACATAGTTACATAGTAAACTTTTAAGATCTGATCTGCAATATGCATATTAGTTGTTAATTAATTGAATCCAGAGGAAGGCAAACAGAAAAAAAAACAAGTGGAACTTTGCCAATCGTCTCAAAGGGGAAAAAAATGAATTCCTTCCTGACCTCAGATACTGACGGTTGGATGACTCCCTGGATCCATACTATCTCTCTAATTATCCAGGATAACCCTGAATGCCTTTTTTGATTAGAAATAAATCCAGTCCCCTTTTAAACTTATCTGTCGAATCCGCTGTTACCACCTACTTTGGCAGAGAATTCCACAGATTAACCACCCTTACTGTGAAGAACCCTTTTCTTTCTTCAAGGTGGAATCTTTTTACTTCTAACCTCAAGGGGTGTCCTCTTGTTTGTTGAAAACCTCTTGGCACAAAAAACTCCCTTGACAGATCTTTATACTGACCCTGGATGTATTTATATAAGGTAATCATATCTGCTCTTAGATGCCTTTTTTCTAGAGAAAATAAGTTTAATTTGGTTAGTCTTTCTTCATAACTTAACACCCCTCCATCCCCCTTATCAGTTTTGTTACCCTCCTCTGTACCTTTTCCAGGTCTAAAATGTCCTTATTATGAAGTGGTGCCCAAAATTCTACTCCATATTCCAAATGAGGACGTACTAGGGATTTGTAAAGTGGCAGAATTATATTTGCTTCCCTTGCTTCTAATACCCTTCTTTAACATGCTAATATTTTACTTGCCTTTGCAGCTGCTGCTTGGCATTGAGCACTGTTACCTACGTGGTTGTCCACAAGTACTCCCAAATCCCTTTCAATATCTGATACCCCTATATTTGCTCCATTAAGATTATAAATTGCATGACTATTTTTCCTTCCCAGATGCATAATTTAATTACCTTGTACAACTTAGTGTCACCAGCAAAAATGGAGACACTACTTGTCAGTCCTACTTCTAAGTCATTAATAAATATGTTAAAAAGGAGAGGACCTAATAGTGAACCCCGAGGAACCCCACTTACGAAATGAGTCCAATCTAAGTATGTTCCATTTACCACAACCCTTTGCTTCCTGTCTTTTAGCCAGCTCTCGATCCATGAGTAGATATTTACTGCTATATTGTGTATCCCTTAGTTTGCTCAATAGTCTCCCATGTTGCACTGTATCAAAAGCCTTTGCAAAATCCAAAAAGACTACGTCCACTGAGTTGCCTTGATCCAGGTTCCTAGTAACCTCCTCATAGAAACTAATTAGATTTGTTTGACATGACCTATCCCTCATAAATCCACGTGACTCCTACTTATAATCCTAGACATATTCTTGTATATTATCCCTTATTAACCCTTCTAAAAGCTTTTCCACTACAGAAGTGAGGCTCACTGGTCTATAATTTCCCAGATTTGCTCTTGCTCCCTTCTTAAATATAGGTATCACATCTGCTTTTCTCTAATCATCTGGTAGAGACCCTGTGTTGAGTGAATCTTACAAAATTAAATATAATGGTTTGGTCTCTTACAGAACCCAGCTCCCTCAGTACCCGGGGATGTATTCTATCAGGAGCTGGGGCTTTATTAACATTTATTTTTTCTAACCTCTTTTGGATTTCTTCCTGCGTTAACCAATTATTTGGTAAAGGTAGTGTAGCCCCCTTATGTTGCGTTGTCCCAACCACTGGTACCTCCCTTGTATATACCGAAGAAAATAACCTATTTAGATCATCTGCCCTTTCCTTAGTCACTAATTATCAGACGGTCTGTTTCACATTGTAATGTTCCTATAGATTCATTCCTGGCCTTGTTTCCATTAATATATTTAAAAAAATATTTTAGGGTTAGTCTTCCTCTCTTTTGCAATTCATTTTTAATTCTCTATTTTAACAGTCTAATAGCCCTTTTGCAAGCCTTTTTGATTCTTGTACTACCGTAAAACAGTCTCTGCCCCCTCTTGTTTGTATAATTTAAATGCCGTTTTTTTACTCAGTATCTTGATCTTTAAATCACTGATCAGCCTCAATGGATGTAATTTACTCCTTTTACTTTTATTCCCACATGGTATATGCCGATGTGAATGTATATTTAGTAAAGATTTAAATGTTGTCCATTTATGTTCAGTATTTTTACCTGTCAGTTCTCTGTCCCAGTCTATACTTTGTATTGCTGCCCTTAGACCATTAAAATCTGCCCTTTTAAAATGAAGAGTTTTTGTTGGCTCCTTACAGTTTTGTTTTTTTACTTCAATCTCAAATGAGACTGTGTTGTGATCACTGTTTCCCAAAGGTTGCCCTATTTCAACATTTGATACCATATAGATATTATTTGTGATAACTAAATCTAAGATAGCTTCATTTCTAGTAGGCTCTTGTATAACCTGGGCCAGATAATGATCCCTGAGTGTACTCAAGAACCTACTCCCCTTAGCTGAACTGCTGGTCTCTTGCAGGGTAGTTACAATCTCCCATTATTAGAACTTGTCCATGCTTAGTTGCATTTCCAATCTGTAACAATAATTGTATTTCCTCACTATCAGCTATATTTGGGGGTTTATAGCATACTCCTACTAATATTCTTTTAGAATTTGCTGCTCTGCTATTTAACTCTACCCACAAACATTCAGCTTTATCACTAGGTCCACCATAAATATCTTCTCTAACTATAGGCTTAAATTCAGGCTTAACATACAACAAATCCCTCCTCCTCGTTTACCATTGCCTCTATCTTTCCTAAATAGGTTATAACCATCCAGATTAACAGTCCAGTCATGAGATTCATCCCACCATGTTTCGGTAATGTTTATAAATCCCATTTTTCATTAATTGCCTCTCCCATTTTTACTGGCAAGCTTCTGGCATTAGTAAGCTTACATCTTATGTTATGAGTTTGTATTTATGTGTGTTACTGTGTATATGAGTGTAACTATGTATGTGTGTGTAACTGTGCATGTGTGTAAGTCTGTATGTGTGTGTAACTGCATGCATGTATGCATATGTGTGTGTAACTGTGTGTGTGCAACTGTGCATGTGTGTGTAACTCTGTATGTGTGTGTAACTACATGAGTGTGTAACTCTTTATGTGTCTTTCACTGCATGTGTATGTGTGTATAAATGTGTATGTTTGTAACTCTATATGTTTGTAACTCTATATGTGTGTATGTGTAACTGTGTGTATGTGTTTGTGTATGTTTAACTGTGTGTTTATAACTGTGCATGTGTGTGTACCTGTGCATACATGTATGTGCATGTGTGTGTAACGGTATATGTGTAACTGTGTGTAACTGCATGCATGTATGTGCATGTGTGTGTAACGGTATATGTGTAACTGTGTGTAACTGCATGCATGTATGTGTATGTGTGTGTAACTGTGTATGTGTGTGTAACTCTGTATGTCTGTGTAATTGTGCATAGATGTATGTGTATGTGTGTGTAACTGTGTATATGTGTGTAACTATGCATGTGTGTATGTGTAACTGTGCATGTCCGTGTGTGTGTGATTGTGGATGTGTGTAACTGAGTATGCATGTATGTGTATGTGTGTGTAACTGTATATGTGTGTAACTGTGTGTTACTGTGCATGTATATATTTGTGTAACTATGTATGTGCGTGTAACTATGTATCTGTGTGTTTAAATGTACATGTGTGTAACTCTGTATGTGTGTAACTCTGTATGTGTGTAACTGCATGCATGTATGTGTATGTGTGTATGTGTAACTGCATGTATGAATGTGTGTGTGTGTAACTGTGTATATGTATATGTATAATTGTGTATTTGTGTAACTCTGTATGTGTTTTAAATTGTGTATGTGTGTGTGAAACTGTGTATGTGTATGTGTGTATCTGTATATATATATATATATATATATATATATATATATATATATATATGTGTGTGTGTAAGTATGCATGTGTATGTAACCATGTGTGTCTGTAACTGTGCATGTATGTGTAACGGTGTATGTTTGTGTGTGATTGTGTATGTATGTAACTGTATTTATGTGTGTTACTGTGTATATGTGTATGTGTGTTTGTGTGCAACTGTGCATGTGTGTGTAGTTGCATCTGTGTGTGGGTTACTATGTATGTGCGTGTGTAACTATGTATGCATGTAACTGGGTGTGTATGTGTGTATCTGTAACTGCATGAGTGTCTAACTCTCTATGTGTGTGTCTGTAACTGTGCATGTATGTGTAACTCTGTGTAACTGTGTATGTGTGTGTCATTAACAGTGCATGTGTGTAACTGTATGTGTGTGTGTTACTGTGTATGTGTGTGTAACTGTGTATGCGTGTAACTGGGTATGTATGTTTGTGTAACTGTGTATGTGTTTGTGTGTGACTGTGTATGTATGTGTGAAAATGTGCATGTGTGTGTAACTTGTATGTGTGTTTAACTGTGTATATGTGTGTATGTATGTGTGTGTGTGTAACTGTGTATTTATGTCTGTAACTCTATATGTGTGTGCGTGTGTATCTGTAACTCTGTGTATGTCTGTGTGTCTCTACCTCTATGTGTGTGTGTCTGTTTCTATCTGTGTACCTCTGTGTGTGTCTGTACCTGTATGTGTGTGTAGCTGTGTGTCTGTACATCTATGTGTGTCAGTAACTCTATGTGTGTCTTTGTGTTTGTGTACCTCTGTGTATGTCTGTGTATCAGTATCTCTATGTGTGTGTGCACGCAGGGGCTCCTCCACTTCACTGCCTAGGGTTCCAAAAAGGTAGATCCGGCCCTGCCTGCAGAGTGTGGCACCCATGAAAGGTGATTGTAGGCTAGTGGATCTTCAGCTTCTTTCTGCTATGTTTCCACCAGTAATTAAGTAATTAAGCTAAGCATTCATTTTCTAGCTAAAAACTACCCAGCAGACTCTTACCTCCCTGTACCTTAAAGGAAAATAAGATGGATATGATTGAAATGTCTCTTTGCATGAAAAAATAGATGTCTAAGAAAAACTAGATTAGGCACTGCACCACAGAGTGGAGCTATATAGCAAGTTGTTAGACAGGAGCCTCTAGCAGCTGGTCATCCAACCTGTCTCCAAGACATAGAACACTAACATGTTAAAGAGATAAACATTTTAAACAGTTCTTCCTTCTAATTTAATTATGTAAATAATATGTTTACACAAGAGTTTCCATTTAAATACATTTAGATATAAAATTCTAAAAATGCACATTAATCAATAATTTTCCCTGCTCTCCTGAATAATTTTTTTTTGGACAGAACCTCAAACATTTTTTTGTGAAATGATGCATATTTTGTGAGGCCTAGTAGGAAATTAGTTGAAATTATTTATAGAAATCTCTGCAAACTTAAGCGGTATCAAATCAGCAACATGTAGGGTAGAGGAAACTAGTGTTAGGGGTAATATGAGAAAGCACTAACCCCCCCCCCCCCCCCCCCCCCCCAAAAAAAATGGTGGAATTGGTTAACCTTCCAGTGGAAGTGTTAGACAACCCTATTTAAGGAATTGAAGAATGCCTGGGATAAGAATAAGCCTATGCTGAGGCTTAATTAAGGCAAATGTTAGGTAGACAGAATAGAAAGACCAGTTGGGCCTTTTTGGTTCTTATCTGTCTTTCTGTGCAATACTAAAGTTATATGCAGCTCACAATAGTTAGCTAGAGAGAGAATAAGAATCAAAAGACTATTAACTCATCTAATTGAAATAAATTAACCAAGAAAATAATGGAATATATAATTTGTATCAAATAAACTCATATATGTCAACAATAATGTTAAAAAGCTTGTTAATCTTGATTATATGCGGATGATAACGCTGACTTCATCTACAGTGGCTTAATAATGTCTGCAAATTCAGTTTATACCTGTGTAACAGTAACATTGCTCAGCAAACCTCTGTGGAACAAGTGGTTGATGTTATTCAGCCATAATGTCAGAATTATCACATATATAGTTGTGAGCGTACGAGTCGTTGCTCACGCTTGCGGGCTCGCGTAGCGAGCCGCGGCCCTCGCGTAGCGAGCCGCGGCCCTCGCGTAGCGAGGTCACTGGGCAAGGGCCTCAGTTGCTGGCATGGAGCGCCGAAGGCGCTCCATGCCAGCAACTGAGGCCCCTCGCGAAGCGAGGGCCTCAGTTGCTGGCGAGGTCACTGGGCACGGGTCTCAGTTGCTGGCATGGAGCGCCGAAGGCGCTCCATGTCAGCAACTGAGGCCCCTCGCGAAGCGAGGGCCTTAGTTGCTGGCGAGGTCACTGGGCAAGGGCCTCAGTTGCTGGCATGGAGCGCCGAAGGCGCTCCATGCCAGCAACTGAGGCCCCTCGCGAAGCGAGGGACTCAGTTGCTGGCGAGGTCACTGGGCAAGGGCCTCAAACCCTCGCAAAATTCACGTCGCTACTAGGGTTCCAAAAAGGTAGATCCGGCCCTGCCTGCAGAGTGTGGCACCCATGAAAGGTGATTGTAGGCTAGTGGATCTTCAGCTTCTTTCTGCTATGTTTCCACCAGTAATTAAGTAATTAAGCTAAGCATTCATTTTCTAGCTAAAAACTACCCAGCAGACTCTTACCTCCCTGTACCTTAAAGGAAAATAAGATGGATATGATTGAAATGTCTCTTTGCATGAAAAAATAGATGTCTAAGAAAAACTAGATTAGGCACTGCACCACAGAGTGGAGCTATATAGCAAGTTGTTAGACAGGAGCCTCTAGCAGCTGGTCATCCAACCTGTCTCCAAGACATAGAACACTAACATGTTAAAGAGATAAACATTTTAAACAGTTCTTCCTTCTAATTTAATTATGTAAATAATATGTTTACACAAGAGTTTCCATTTAAATACATTTAGATATAAAATTCTAAAAATGCACATTAATCAATAATTTTCCCTGCTCTCCTGAATAATTTTTTTTTGGACAGAACCTCAAACATTTTTTTGTGAAATGATGCATATTTTGTGAGGCCTAGTAGGAAATTAGTTGAAATTATTTATAGAAATCTCTGCAAACTTAAGCGGTATCAAATCAGCAACATGTAGGGTAGAGGAAACTAGTGTTAGGGGTAATATGAGAAAGCACTAACCCCCCCCCCAAAAAAATGGTGGAATTGGTTAACCTTCCAGTGGAAGTGTTAGACAACCCTATTTAAGGAATTGAAGAATGCCTGGGATAAGAATAAGCCTATGCTGAGGCTTAATTAAGGCAAATGTTAGGTAGACAGAATAGAAAGACCAGTTGGGCCTTTTTGGTTCTTATCTGTCTTTCTGTGCAATACTAAAGTTATATGCAGCTCACAATAGTTAGCTAGAGAGAGAATAAGAATCAAAAGACTATTAACTCATCTAATTGAAATAAATTAACCAAGAAAATAATGGAATATATAATTTGTATCAAATAAACTCATATATGTCAACAATAATGTTAAAAAGCTTGTTAATCTTGATTATATGCGGATGATAACGCTGACTTCATCTACAGTGGCTTAATAATGTCTGCAAATTCAGTTTATACCTGTGTAACAGTAACATTGCTCAGCAAACCTCTGTGGAACAAGTGGTTGATGTTATTCAGCCATAATGTCAGAATTATCACATATATAGTTGTGAGCGTACGAGTCGTTGCTCACGCTTGCGGGCTCGCGTAGCGAGCCGCGGCCCTCGCGTAGCGAGCCGCGGCCCTCGCGTAGCGAGGTCACTGGGCAAGGGCCTCAGTTGCTGGCATGGAGCGCCGAAGGCGCTCCATGCCAGCAACTGAGGCCCCTCGCGAAGCGAGGGCCTCAGTTGCTGGCGAGGTCACTGGGCACGGGTCTCAGTTGCTGGCATGGAGCGCCGAAGGCGCTCCATGTCAGCAACTGAGGCCCCTCGCGAAGCGAGGGCCTTAGTTGCTGGCGAGGTCACTGGGCAAGGGCCTCAGTTGCTGGCATGGAGCGCCGAAGGCGCTCCATGCCAGCAACTGAGGCCCCTCGCGAAGCGAGGGACTCAGTTGCTGGCGAGGTCACTGGGCAAGGGCCTCAAACCCTCGCAAAATTCACGTCGCTACTAGGGTTCCAAAAAGGTAGATCCGGCCCTGCCTGCAGAGTGTGGCACCCATGAAAGGTGATTGTAGGCTAGTGGATCTTCAGCTTCTTTCTGCTATGTTTCCACCAGTAATTAAGTAATTAAGCTAAGCATTCATTTTCTAGCTAAAAACTACCCAGCAGACTCTTACCTCCCTGTACCTTAAAGGAAAATAAGATGGATATGATTGAAATGTCTCTTTGCATGAAAAAATAGATGTCTAAGAAAAACTAGATTAGGCACTGCACCACAGAGTGGAGCTATATAGCAAGTTGTTAGACAGGAGCCTCTAGCAGCTGGTCATCCAACCTGTCTCCAAGACATAGAACACTAACATGTTAAAGAGATAAACATTTTAAACAGTTCTTCCTTCTAATTTAATTATGTAAATAATATGTTTACACAAGAGTTTCCATTTAAATACATTTAGATATAAAATTCTAAAAATGCACATTAATCAATAATTTTCCCTGCTCTCCTGAATAATTTTTTTTTGGACAGAACCTCAAACATTTTTTTGTGAAATGATGCATATTTTGTGAGGCCTAGTAGGAAATTAGTTGAAATTATTTATAGAAATCTCTGCAAACTTAAGCGGTATCAAATCAGCAACATGTAGGGTAGAGGAAACTAGTGTTAGGGGTAATATGAGAAAGCACTAACCCCCCCCCAAAAAAATGGTGGAATTGGTTAACCTTCCAGTGGAAGTGTTAGACAACCCTATTTAAGGAATTGAAGAATGCCTGGGATAAGAATAAGCCTATGCTGAGGCTTAATTAAGGCAAATGTTAGGTAGACAGAATAGAAAGACCAGTTGGGCCTTTTTGGTTCTTATCTGTCTTTCTGTGCAATACTAAAGTTATATGCAGCTCACAATAGTTAGCTAGAGAGAGAATAAGAATCAAAAGACTATTAACTCATCTAATTGAAATAAATTAACCAAGAAAATAATGGAATATATAATTTGTATCAAATAAACTCATATATGTCAACAATAATGTTAAAAAGCTTGTTAATCTTGATTATATGCGGATGATAACGCTGACTTCATCTACAGTGGCTTAATAATGTCTGCAAATTCAGTTTATACCTGTGTAACAGTAACATTGCTCAGCAAACCTCTGTGGAACAAGTGGTTGATGTTATTCAGCCATAATGTCAGAATTATCACATATATAGTTGTGAGCGTACGAGTCGTTGCTCACGCTTGCGGGCTCGCGTAGCGAGCCGCGGCCCTCGCGTAGCGAGCCGCGGCCCTCGCGTAGCGAGGTCACTGGGCAAGGGCCTCAGTTGCTGGCATGGAGCGCCGAAGGCGCTCCATGCCAGCAACTGAGGCCCCTCGCGAAGCGAGGGCCTCAGTTGCTGGCGAGGTCACTGGGCACGGGTCTCAGTTGCTGGCATGGAGCGCCGAAGGCGCTCCATGTCAGCAACTGAGGCCCCTCGCGAAGCGAGGGCCTTAGTTGCTGGCGAGGTCACTGGGCAAGGGCCTCAGTTGCTGGCATGGAGCGCCGAAGGCGCTCCATGCCAGCAACTGAGGCCCCTCGCGAAGCGAGGGACTCAGTTGCTGGCGAGGTCACTGGGCAAGGGCCTCAAACCCTCGCAAAATTCACGTCGCTACTCAAAAAACACGACACACAAATTACGACACTCGCTAAATTTTACGAGGCACGCAAACAACGTACGAAACACGTTACCACACATTACGACCTCGCAAACATCGGACGCAACACGCCGACATACAAACATTTAAAACACAATACATACACACAGCACATACATAAAAAACTTACCTACACCAAGAGGGAGCACCCAGGACCTCAAAAATGCAACTTACACCTCGATTTTACTCGAAATAAAACAGTTTAGAGACTAAAAAAAAAACGAAGCGAGAGAAAAAATGGCCGCCGAACAAAACGAAAACGAGGCTACAGCACTCTAAACTCGCAAAACACCACAAGAAACTCGCAAAACACCACAAAACACCTACGGATATTCCGATACAGACCTATACCACACATTACTCGCCATTTTACACCAATGCGGAAGTACACGACTACGCTAACGGTTTGGTCTCGCGCACGCACAGTGTTACACTGCACACATTCAGCATGCTTATACAGCAGCTCCACACCACTAATGCTGCAGCAACATCAACACAGATTGCCAGCTCTTCATCACAATGCTTCAAAATAGGTACACTATATTCATTTACTAATTTAGCTACCTTACAATTTCATTGCCGTCATTTTTTGACGGGCAATTCGCTAGTAACATATAAACTGGAAGACAAGCAAAATAAATGCTTGATCTTTTCAAAGTTTTGCTTGATATTTTAATGTATGAATAAAAGACTATAGTATTAAGTAAAAAGAAAAACTTATAGGAATTTTAGTAAAATACAATTACGCAAGTGAGACAACTTTGCCGCCTTGTGGAACTGACTAAACACATTACCATCATCTGGACGTTTTACTCTTATTGGGACTAAAACACTAGTACTTTCTACCATCAACAGTTTAAATGACCTGTTAGTATTTTTCCTGTAAATGGATTAACTCAGGAATTTGGATTTAAGGTTTTCTTTGGATGAGTGGAGCTGGAAGGTTTTACCCCTTCCTTGCCAGAATACTGCAGCGTGCAGATTGACGTGGTTTAACTATCTCCCTTTTCCCCACCTCTTTCCCTGTACTTAGCTTTAATTATCTCCCCCAGTCTTATCAGTTGTGCCACAGCTTGCAGGGGGAGGGCACATTTTATGTTTTTCAGCACGCTGTAATATTATTAAGACATTCCTATCCTGCAATGAAGCGACAAACCAGTGCTAATATGTGTTTATAATGAAATGTTTAGCACCATATTTGAAAAAATACAGATATATTGTATATAATCAACCATTGGTTAATTCCATGTAGCAACAACACCCTATTACCATCCTTCACTGTACAAATTTACTAATTTTATAACTATTTTTTTTTTTACAGAGACTTTGTATTTGGCCGCATCTTAAAAACAAAATTGATAAAAGATCATAAAGAAACATGCAACATTTTATATATTCTAACATATAAACATGCAGCTATATACACTGGCACGCAGTCAGGAGCCTTTAGGCTCCAGGAGTTTCGGAGGGATAGCCCTTGGCAAGCAGCCACAATTATGAGTCAGCAGCATTTGGGGAGAGTGTATTTACTGATAAACAGTAAAGAGGTGGGGAGGGCTGGGGGGCTGTTTGTGTGATCTGTACTGGAATAGCACAACAGCAAAATGGAAAAAAAGTACTGTACTGAAAATTCCAGAAGGTAATGTAACTTCTGTAATACCACAGCGCTCATTTATAGGACTGTGATAGGGTATATAATAGGACTGGTGGATAAGAGGCATCTGAAGTACATGCTAAGGTAAAGGAGCTGAGTGCACCCCAATAAGAAATATTAATTAGAAAGAACAATTTTTTAAATGTACTATTTTGAAGAAATACACATAAAAATATACAACATGTTTTTAGAATGTAAAAAATAAATATTTTCTATGTAATTATGTTGCTATAGAATCTGACATGTCTTCAGCAGATCAATGTCTTGAGGTGGAGGAGAGTTTGAATACACGGAAAGTGTCTGTCTGCACAATGAGAATGTGGCAATTGCTCTCAGAAGGATTAAAGGGATGTCCATTAGTTTTTTAAGGACACACCTACCTGAGAAAGTAACAGGCAGCAACAGGGAAGAAAGAAAAATGGAGCCATGCAGTAAAGAATAATTGAACATAAAAGTAGCAAAATATTAAAACTGAGTTTTTTCTTAATCTCTTAAAAACAATTTGCTCATTATCGTGGTTAATTATCCAAAACACAATATAGAAAAAAAAAATTTGAACACAGTGGTCTTTAAACTGCATTACTTTAGATATATTTACAGAATAGTAGGTTTCGGTAACACATTTGAGGAAGGCTTAACTTGTCACTAACACTACTAATACATTGTACTGGATATTTTACTAATATATAACCAAATATAACTGGATATAGCTCAATAATTCCTGATAAATACAGTGGAATATTATGTTGAAAAATTATTCACTCGTTCAGTTCATACAGTTACAGCTCTCGCTTAATTTAATTCCAAAACATAACCTTAAGGGTTAAATATTGTTAGTTTTACCTCAGAAGGTGATTGGATATTTTTGTGTACAGTATGTCTGTGTCAGTGTCAGTGAACCATTCATAACAACAATAACCTGCTGTACTTTTTAATAAATGCCAAATAAAGTACTTTTATTTCAGTAGTGTGAAGATTAGTCCTACAAGGGCCACCAACAGTCCAGAATCTCTATTTCTCTCTGCGTGAGCCCAGGTTGAACAAACAGAACGAAACCTAGTGATTCATCTTCACTGAAGCAGAGAGGGACTGAATACAAGAGAGACTGAAATCCCTGGTAGGACCGCAGTGCTGGCCACTGGTTTATCCTTTTTTTGGGGATGCTTTATTTCTGGGTGCAGACAGTCATTCTTTGTTTGATGTTAGTACTCCTCTCCAGACTAATCAAGTATTCAGAGGAAAGCTTGCATATCTCATGATTTGTTTAGTTTAGGGAAAAAGAGGAGCTAGTTGTTTTAATTTATTGTTGGTGCATTCCCTATTTAATAATTTATAATAATAGCAATATTCAATATTAAATACATTTTCAAATATTAGAGTAACTACGTTCAGCTGAGTGTTTTCTCCTCCCTCATAAGTTCATTAAATGGTATGTGTAAGGGTTTTTGCTGAGAGAAAGGTCCAATTATCTAAAGAACAATCTGATATAACAAGAGTATAAACAATCATTGATGGGCTGCCAAAGAACAACGCAAACCTCTAACAGGAACTCTTTTAGCAACTGACCTGAGGAACTGCTATTTTGTGAAAAACAGCGTTAACACACATGGTGCCTGGAGGCATCCTGCTGTAATACAGTATACACTTGCTGGAGGAAAACCACCATAACAAATAATGTGTGCACAGGAGATATGGTCCATAATAATATCAATTTGCAGCAATGCTATGTCACCGTTTACAACCCTAGTCCCTGTACCACTGTCAAAACAAATTCTCTCTTTCGTAAGTACCATTGGGCAAGGTCAGGAGTTGTTTTTTTGAGTTTTTCAGATAACATCAGTGGTGAATGTTATACAAGACACAATTAAACCATCAGACACTGTTTCTATATTGAGTAAATGATTATTATTCAACCAATAATTTAATATCTGTAAGGGAATTTTATATGTGTTTTACTTAAAGGACCACGGCACAATGAAAACAAATATTTGTTTGAGTCTGACTAAGAGCGTAATTGCTGATATCAAGGCTTCAGGAGTTGATGGAATCACAGCTGAACTGTTCAGAATCCTTAAATATGATGCTCTGTTGTAGCTTTCATAATGCCACCAAATTGCAAAACTTAACAATGGCCAGTAGATTGGAAAATGTCAGTCTATATCCTTATCCTAAAAAAAGGCAAAAGAATGCTCCAATTATTGAACAATTGCACTCATTTCACATGCCAGCAAGGTAATGCTTAAGATCATACAAGCTCCTGGCTAACAATATATAGACAGGGAACTACCAGAGGTACAAGCCGGGAGTCAAAATATATCAAATTGCCAATGTCCGAAGGACGATAGATAATTTAAAATTCCAGAAAAACACTTGCCTCTGCTTCATACACTATTCAAATAAAGCTATATTCAAAATAAAGCATTTGACTGTGTGGATAACAACAATCTTAAAGAGATAACAGTACCAGATCATCTCATTTTACTCTTGAGGAATCTGTGTATGGAGCAAACAGCCACAGTCAGAACTGAATATGGAACAACTGAATTGTAGTGTTTCACTTGGACTGCAAGAATATCCAATTATTACTACAGGAAACCAAGGCAAACTGTTCACTCAAAGGTTTAATCATCAAGGTAAAGCTCAAATATTTTGGCCATATCACAAGAAGACTCTGATGCTGGGAAGATTGAAGGCACATAAGGAAAGGAACAGCAGCGGCATAGATAGAAAAACTAGGTCATTGAAGCAATGTTCATGAGCTTGAGGGAGCTCAGTGGTGCAGTGGCTGACAGATGTGCCTGGTGTGGTGAGGTCCATAGGGTCACGGAGAGTGATTGCACAACAACAAACAACAAAGCATAATAAATTAGGAAAAAAGTTATACAGCTATTTTTTAATTAGAAAACATCAATTTTGATGCCTTTGCAGTGCTCTGGAGGGTTCCATGATACATTGATGTGAGTGTTAGAGGAGCATTGCATTTCTTGAGAGCGGTGGTTGCAGTGAATGATGCAAGGTGTCTGCTTCTGGCCTAGTCAGGGGAAAGAGGTGTGATGTCAATTTGAATCATATCCTATTATCAAACAAAGGCTCTGGACTTCTTCCTGTTCCCTCCTCCATCCCTCCACTGATATCTACAAATATATTCCCCCATCACCAAGCTTTTAGGATGTGATATAACAAATGCAAAATGGATTCCTGTACTCATTAGAGCTTACACAGCTGCTAATATTATTAACTTGGTACATACTTGACAAACAAGTTTCTCTTTTTCTTGATCTTGTGTGGGCCTTTAGATGAGTTTTGCTTTCAAGCAATAAAGTCTAACAGAAACTCCAGCAACAATACTTTTTCTAACAGTAACCTAACTTTGGAGGTGTAGTACTGTGCTTATATTTGTATATTTATTTTGACAGAGAAAGAAAAAAAAAGGATATATTTATCTGTAAAAACACCCACTGAAACATTGGCAATTATCTCATAAAGGTCAAATAAAATCATCCCCAAATACTGGCAATCTGATTAGTCCCTGGATCAATACCCATCCTTCTCTATTTATCTAACATAGCCCTGTATGCCATTTTATTGAAAATGATATCTACTGCTACTACCCAAACAGCTTAATATAGTCTTGAATATGCAATCCAAGTCCTCCAGTCACATGCCTCCTAATAAATTCTGATCCCTTTAATTTCCAAAATAGAGGGATACATGATAACAATCTAACCAAAATTATATGCATTACAAGGAGTATTAAATCTTAAGGACTTTTCTCAAACTCCCAATATTCATTATTTAATATACACAAATATTCATAACTAACTCCCTCTTTAATACAAGAATTTACCCAAATACTAAAACATAGCTTGGAGGTGTGGAAATGTGTAACAAAAATTACAAATAAGTTTCGATAACAAAAAAGGACAGAGAAAAAATTTAAATATTAAAAGAAAAATGTTTTACTATTGTTGTAAAATAACAATTTTCATGATACTGAATATAATCCTATGTATTTAACTTTATCTGACAATCCCTATACATGTAACAACAAATATTACAACTATATATTTTTGCCGATAAAAAAACTATATATAACCCATTTTAAAGTTTCTATTGAATCTGCTGCCACAACTACCTTTGGTAGAGAGTTCCACAGTCTGACTGCCCTTACTATGAATAAACCTTTTCTTTTCTTAAGGTGGAATTTGACAACATTTACATCTGCAATGTTAGCTCTGTCAACCTTTCTGTTCCACAGGCATATTTTGTTGATTAGATGTTATTACCAATAATTACGCCCTAGTGTTCTGGATGCATTGTCTTCTGTGTAACTTGTCTGGAAAATAAAAGACTGGTCATGCTCGGGCCCCACATAGCACGCCCAGTATTTTGGCCCCTATTCAATTGCAAGCCTGTGAGTACCTTCAAACTGAACTTTTGGCTGCGGGTTACAATTTTTATTTACATATATAGATGTATTTAATTGACTCAAGCCCGCAATTACATGCTCACAGCCCCAACACGCAAACCATGAATCCGTACGTAGCATTTCAGGGCATGATCATTATCAATTAATCAAGCCCACAATTTAGACAGAGCCAATAGTAAATGAGACCTTCATCGTCATCGTCCGTAAAACATGGAGTTTAAACTAAAATCAATTAGTGTTTAGAAGTCAGATTTGCAATTGGACTCGCAATCCAGAAATGTAGAAATCAATAAAAATCATTAAAGCAACTGTTCTAGTCCATGCGGGTTCCATGATATGTATTAATCCCTTGACTCCCGGGAACGATATAACATTGAAATAAAACATAAAAAAAATATTTTTTGATTGCAGATTTGCGAGCTTGAGACTGTTGTGCAATTAATTCTAATGTCTTGCATTGCTCTCCCAGTATTTTTGGGTACAGTAGTGTGTTTATTTGCTTTTGCAGTGTTACGAAAAGGTGTTTGAACCACTTGCGAGTCCTCTCTAGTACTCGTATAATTTTTTGATACATTTGCCATTTCGATTTGAAGGCAATTGCGGGCTTGTTGAATTGTTGTAATTGAATATGGATTTTGCATGTTTAGCACTAGTAACATTTACGGCTTGAAACATCAATGGAGGAGATAGGACAGAGGAGTTAAGTTTTTGATAACCGCACTGCTTTTGAGCCTGTAACTCACAGTTGGATATCGAGTAGCTAGAAGTAGTCAATTGAATATTAGTAACATCTACGGGCTCCATTATGGACTAATGTAATTGTGATTTGGACAACTGAATAAAGGCCTTTGTTTTTTAGATTACTGCACTAGAGATATTGTTTGGTTTAATTTATTTTTCTGTGTATTTTTGTAAGCTTCTAAGCATTATTAAGTGTACATTTGTACATCATTATTATACAGCTCTACATGTTTATTATACAATAATAAAGTATTAATATATAATACACAATTATTATACTGCTGTATTGTACATGTTTTCAATAGCTTTTGTTGAATTCTGAGCTTGGATTTCAGCCGTAGATAGGCCATTTAGCAAATGAATAGAAAAGATATGCAGATTTCAAACTTTGGTGATAAATCATCATGCAATTCTTAAAATATGCATCAATTGCAAAAGAGCTAAATCTTATTGGAAACTGACAAAATACTCCATGCAAGATTATGGTTTACAAACACAATTTCCCATGGCAACAATGCCACCAGAAACAGATCAGGTTACTTATTACTATCGGGAAAAATAAATGTTGTTTATCTATATATGAAAAAAATGAGTGCAAAATGTGTCTACTTTATTTTTTGATTACTTGGCACAAATACTGTCAAATCGTAGTAGAACCTCTACACTCGACTTCCTCAGAACTTGTAATTTTCGGTACTCGACACGTCTGAATAAGAAAAAATTGGTTTGGAAGTTGACTCTTCCTTGTTACTCATCACACCTCCGCCACCCCGCACCTCTCTGGCAGAAAGTTAAAGAAACAACACTATCAGTTCAAACTAAAATGTGAAATTGCGAGGGTTCAGAACGGATTTTTTCAATTTACATTGATCCCTATGGGAAATGTTTGCTTGGTACTGA
Source organism: Discoglossus pictus (assembly GCA_027410445.1). Taxonomy (NCBI): domain Eukaryota; kingdom Metazoa; phylum Chordata; class Amphibia; order Anura; family Alytidae; genus Discoglossus; species Discoglossus pictus. The sequence goes on from CM050164.1 coordinate 203,630,198, forward strand.
ATCTTTTGGGTACTTAACCTGCCGTCCTGAATGGATTAAGGTTGAGTACCAAGGTACCACTGTACATTGTCCACACAAAAGTAATCATTCATAATATAATATTTTTTTTTTTTTTTTTATTAATTAGCATTTCAATGTAATTACCTTATGCTGGTGGCAAGAGTAACAGGTAGCATGCTGTTGATACAAGCATATTTTGTTCTGTGAATTATATGATTTCCTTTTATGAGAGCTTAATCAGTTCCATAATAAAAGGTTTATCTAAAAACTAAGACTAAGTGCAGACTTAGGGAGTCATAAAACTAGTTTTTAATTAGAAAATCATATGTATTGGTGCATCTGCTGGACCCTGAAGGCATGCATGATACTTTGGTGGTAGATGTGTGTGAGAGAGTCGTTTACAGATTAGCACATGATGAAGAAGACAGGCATGCCCATTTACTATACATATGTATAATAATACAAGCTTAACAATTTAATGTTTATGCCATTGTTACTGTAACGGAACCCATCACTGTTTTACCCTGTTTTATGGTTATTTAATTACTATGGTTAAAATATGATCCTACTGTTATACTATATGTATGTTGGTTTATGCTCTGCAGAATATTAGCCCAGACTATTGCAGACCTTGGCTAATAGATAATCCTATTACAGAGACTCCCTTTATAAGATAAGGAAGTCTATTGTATAACGTGTTTTCATTGTGAGACATAAGAACAACGGGAAGGATGATCTAATCAATGTCTGATTGTATCAAAGTAGCCAGGTAGCCTCAGGGAGGTGTGAACACCTATTGTCCCTCTATGTGTATTGTGTGGCCAACTATGGGGGATGTGTATTGCCTGTGGGAAGAGATGTATATATATTTCTGTACAACAAAATAAAATCAGTAGTTTTTGACTCCCAATTGAGTGTCATCCAATATGGGAGGTTGGGGATGGTGAGACTGTAGTGCTTCTTGGATATTTTACCGTATACCAGCGGAGATATTGGATTCGTGTTCCAACTCCGTTACAGTTACCATTTTGCATATCACCCCCCACTGCCAATCTTAATGAATTGATAAAGCCAAACACTCAAAGCGTGGATCTTTATATATAAAATAACTCTTCTCAAAATCTATTTGAAAGCACTCACACTTAGATTTTTTAAATTATAACCAAGGAGAATGTTGCCTATTTAAGAGTACTTTTCATTTCTTCAATAAATGTGATCCGTCTGTGTCACTTTACCAGTCACAGTGACTTTTATTATTTATCCAGATGATCATGCACTTGTGGCTTATCATCCTACTGTGAAAGAGAATTAATCAGATGAGATAAAGTCATAGGGAGAACCTTTTTGTGTAATTTATGATAAAAATACCCAACTTTCAAGTTCATTTTACTGACACATCCAGTCAAAGTTTTAATGACAACCAATTGTAATTGTTGCCTTCTGGATCACTACCTTGTCATCGTGAAGGGGCTTGCATATTTCAATGAGCTGTAAACTAAACCATGTAGGGCCATCCAAGATGGTCAGGTCATAGCAGAGAGGTCAAATTACGGTCCACTAGAGAAGGAACTGGCAACCCACTCCAGTATCTTTTCTAAGATAACCTTATGGACAAGCACAACTAGAGACATAACAATATGGCACCGGAAGATGAGCCCCTGGGGTCAGAAAGTGCCTACCACATTATTGAGGAAGAGCAGAGTAGCAACAAATTTTATGAAGTGGTTGGGCCAAAGCCAAGAGGACACCCCACTATGGGTGTGTCTGAAGGGGAAAGTCCGCTGCTGCAATGAACAATTCATCATAGGAACCTATAATTTTAGAACTATGAACCAAGGCAAACTGGACATGGTCAAACATGAGATGACACGGTTAAACATTGATATCATGGGAATTAATGAACTCAAATGGACTGGAATGGGACATTTCACATTAGACAACCACCAGATCCTCTACTGTGGTCAAGGATCCTGCAGAATAAATAGATTAGCCATCCTAGTCAATCAAAGAGTGGCCAAAGCAGTGCTTGGTTACAACCCAATAAATGACAGGATGATTTCATTTAGAAGTAAAGCCATTTAATATCACAGTGATCCAAATCTATGTTCCAACCATGGAGGCTGAAATTGTCCAGTTCCATGAAGATATTCATCACGTCATAGATATAGCACCAAGAAAAGATGTTACTCTCATCATAGGAGATTGGAATGCTAAAGTAGGGAACCAAAAGATATCTGGAATAACTGGCAAGTTTGGCCTTGGAGTACAAAATGAAGCAGGTTAGAGATTAGTAGAATTCTGTCAAGATAATTCTCTGGTCATAGTAAAGACCCTCTTCCAAGAGCCTCCAAGGCGACTCTACACATGGACATCACCAGAGGGACAATATAGAAATAAGATTGACTATAAACTTTGCAGTCAAAGATGGAGGAGCTCTATACAGTCAGCAAAAACAAGACCTGGAGCTCACTATGGCTCAGACCATGAGCTTCTTATTGCAAAGTTGAAAATTAAACTGAAGAAAAGAGGGGAAACCATCGGACCAAGTAGATATGAAATAAATAATATTCCTTGTGGATATGCAGTGGAAGTAAAGAATAGATTTAAGGAACTAGACATAGAAGATAGAATGCCAGAAGAACTTTGGACCGAAGTTTGCGATATAATCCAGGAAACAACAACGAAGAATATCCCCAAAATCAAGAAAAGTAAGAAGTCAAACTGGCTGTCTGATGAGGCTTTGAAAGTAGCCCTGGAAAGAAGGAAAGCGAAAGCTAGTGGAGATAAGAAAAGATTTGTCCAACTGAATGCAGAATTCCAGAGGATAGCAAGAAGAGACAAGGAGTCATTCTATAATGAGCGATGTAAAGAGATTGAAGAAGATAACTGAACGTGTAAATCAAGAGATCTCTTCAAGAAAATTGGTACTCTAAAAGGCACCTTTCATGCAAAAGTGGGAGTGATAAAAGATAAAAATGGTAGGGAAGAAGATCAGATAAAGAAGAGGTGGCAGGAATATACTGAAGATCTTTACAGGAAGAATCTTAACATCAGTGATGACCTCAATAGTTTGTCCAATGACCTGGAGCTGGACATCTTGGAGAGCGAAGTGAGATGGGCCCTAGGATGTCTTGCTAATAATAAGCCTGCAGGAGGTGATGGAATCCCAATTGAACTATTCAAAATTATACAGGATGATGCTGTAAAAGTGTTACTTGCCTTATGCCAACACATCTGGAAAACTCGACAATGGCTAATAGACTGGAAATGGTCAGTCAGTCTACACCCCAATCCCACAAAAAAACAGTGCCAAAGAGTGGTCCAATTAGTGAACAATTGCACAAATTTCACATGCCAGCAAGGTAATGCTTAAGATTCTACAAGCCCAGCAATATTTGGACCAGGAACTACCAGATGTGCAAGCCGGGTTCCACAGAGGAAGAGGCAAAAGAGATCAAATTGCCAATGTCCACTGGATAATAGAGAAAGCAAGAGAGTCCAAAAAAAAACCATTTACTTCTGCTTCATAGACTATTCTAAAGCCTTTGACTGTGTGGATCACAACAAAATGTGGCATGTCCTTAAAGAGATGGGAGTACCAGATCATCTCATCCTCCTCCTAAAAAATCTGTATGTCGACCAAGAAGCCACGGTCAGAACCGAACATGGAACAACAGAATGGTTCAAGATTGGAAAAGGAGTGCGACAAGGTTGTATATTGTCACCTTATTTATTCAACTTATATGCAGAGTACTTCATGTGTAAGGCTGGACTAGATGAATCCAAAGCAGGAATCAATATTGCTGGAAGGAATATCAACAACCTCAGATATGCCGATAATACTACTCTGATGGCTGAAAGTTAGGGGCAACTAAAGGACTTATTGATGAAGGTAAAAGAAGAGAGTGCAAAAGCTGGCCTGTTGCTCAATGTTAAAAAGACAAATGTCATGGCAAACCATGAGCTTCTTATTGCAAAGTTGAAAATTAAACTGAAGAAAAGAGGGGAAACCATCGGACCAAGTAGATATGAAATAAATAATATTCCTTGTGGATATGCAGTGGAAGTAAAGAATAGATTTAAGGAACTAGACATAGAAGATAGAATGCCTGAAGAACTTTGGACCGAAGTTTGCGATATAATCCAGGAAACAACAACGAAGAATATCCCCAAAAGCAAGAAAAGTAAGAAGTCAAACTGGCTGTCTGATGAGGCTTTGAAAGTAGCCCTGGAAAGAAGGAAAGCGAAAGGTAGTGGAGATAAGAAAAGATTTGTCCAACTGAATGCAGAATTCCAGAGGATAGCAAGAAGAGACAAGGAGTCATTCTATAATGAGCGATGTAAAGAGATTGAAGAAGATAACTGAACGTGTAAATCAAGAGATCTCTTCAAGAAAATTGGTACTCTAAAAGGCACCTTTCATGCAAAAGTGGGTGTGATAAAAGATAAAAATGGTAGGGAAGAAGATCAGATAAAGAAGAGGTGGCAGGAATATACTGAAGATCTATACAGGAAGAATCTTAACATCAGTGATGACCTCAATAGTTTGTCCAATGACCTGGAGCTGGACATCTTGGAGAGCAAAGTGAGATGGGCCCTAGGATGTCTTGCTAATAATAAGCCTGCAGGAGGTGATGGAATCCCAATTGAAATATTCAAAATGATACAGGATGATGCTTTAAAAGTGTTACTTGCCTTATGCCAACACATCTGGAAAACTCAACAATGGCTAATAGACTGGAAATGGTCAGTCAGTCTACACCCCAATCCCACAAAAAGGCAGTGCCAAAGAGTGGTCCAATTAGTGAACAATTGCACAAATTTCGCATGCCAGCAAGGTAATGCTTAAGATTCTACAAGCCCAGCAATATTTGGACCAGGAACTACCAGATGTGCAAGCCGGGTTCCACAGAGGAAGAGGCAAAAGAGATCAAATTGCCAATGTCCACTGGATAATAGAGAAAGCAAGAGAGTCCAAAAAAAAACCATTTACTTCTGCTTCATAGACTATTCTAAAGCCTTTGACTGTGTGGATCACAACAAAATGTGGCATGTCCTTAAAGAGATGGGAGTACCAGATCATCTCATCCTCCTCCTAAAAAATCTGTATGTCGACCAAGAAGCCACGGTCAGAACCGAATATGGGACAACAGAATGGTTCAAGATTGGAAAAGGAGTGAGACAAGGTTGTATATTGTCACCTTATTTATTCAACTTATATGCAGAGTACTTCATGTGTAAGGCTGGACTAGATGAATCCAAAAGAAAGGAATCAATATTGCTGGAAGGAATATCAACAACCTCAGATATGCCGATAATACTACTCTGATGGCTGAAAGTTAGGAGCAACTAAAGGACTTATTGATGAAGGTAAAAGAAGAGAGTGCAAAAGCTAGCCTGTTGCTCAATGTTAAAAAGACAAATGTCATGGCAAACCACAATAACAGTTCCTGGCAAATAGATGGGAAAGAAGTAGAGGCGATGACAGATTTTATTTTCCTTGGATCCAAGATTTCTTCAGATGGTGACTGTGGCCATGAAATTAAAAGACGTTTGCTTCTGGGGAGTTAAGCTATGGCAAGTCTGAACAAGCTGGTATAAAGTAAAGATATTAAAATATATCAACAATGGTCTGCATAGTTAGAACTATGTTATTCCCAGTAGTAACATACAGATGTGAAAGCTGGACCATAAAGACGGCTGAGCACTGTATAATTGATGCCTTTGAATTGTGGTGTTGGTGAAAACTTCTTAGAATCTCTTGTACTGCAAGAAGCTTTAATACATCAGTACTTCAGGTAGTCAAGACAAACTGTTCACTGGAAGGTATGATCATGAGGCTGAAGCTCAAATATTTGGGCCATATCATGAGAAGACAGTATTCCCTAGAGAAGTCTTTGATACTGGAAAAGATTGAAGGAACGCAATGAAGGGGATGACAGAGGCAGAGATGGATGGATGAGGTAATTGAAGCAATGAACATGAGCTTGATGGATCTCAGAGGGGCAGTGGCTTACATATGTTCCTGGCATGCATAAGGTCATGGAGAGTTGGACATGAGTGAATGACTAAACATCAACAATTGTAATTATATTTATTTAAAAATGTACATTTAATTTCTGTAATATCTATCTTTGTAGTTTCACTTTAAACAGGTATCCTTGTGAAAAGGATTATAAGTAGGTACACAAGTACTCCTGTTCAATTTAAAAGGCACTGAGGTCCCAGATTTTCTATTGTGTTTTAACAGACATATAAACAGATTTAAAGGCAGATAACTAAAAATAACCATTTAGTCTGCCCATTCCATCTACCTTAAAATTCTGGATTATTTAAGCCACAAGATAGTATTATGCTTATTTCAAGTGTGCTTACATTCCTTATACATGTTTTAAACATGACAGAAGCTTATTTTAAACAATTATGGAAATAGCACCTACATATCCTACACTAAAGTCATTGGAGTGAAAGTATTTGCTTCTCCCTAGGTTTTCCAATTATTAAATCAAGCTTTCTGATTAGGTTACCACTTCCAGTTCCAGTTTCATGCACTTTTTTAAGAGACCAAGGCAATACAATGGTCAAACACCCCTAGTGTGCTGATTCTTGGTGTCATTTAAAGAGACTTGGAGCACAACATGTTAAAAGAGAAAGCTTTAAACATTACCACAGTTGTATTTTGCATTAAAATATATTGAATAAAACCTATGTAGTTTTCAGTGAAACTAACAGGACATGCACAGACCATACCTATGTCTGTAGGTTTAATTGGCAGAGCAGAAAGATTCATACACCTGTATTACCGCTCATTGGCTGAGAAGGGCAAGCCCTCCAGCACAGTTAAACATCTAAATCAGTTTTGAGAAATTCATTTTAAAATGGAAAATCCCAGTGATATATTGTCAAGTACAACCTTTCAAATGCAACAATTAAAAAAATGCTCTTAATGTCCCTTTAATGTGAATTTTCTAAACTTCAAATCATGTTTTATTCATGCTAAACTCCTTGAAGACTGCAAACACCCTTGTATCTTTGGGATCAGCAAAGTTAGAGAGGCAATTAGAGGTGGTGATATATACTGGGATTATATGAGGGATAAGGGACTCACATTATTACTACAATAATTGAAATATTTTAGGATTATACAGTGAGTGATGTGTTGTCACAGCTTTTGATATGGCTTGTAAGGGTCATGATATGATTTGTAGGGGAGCACACATATATGTGGGGCAGACAACTGAGAATAGGAGAGGAAGTACAGAGAAGAGGTGGGAGGTAGCTCTCTGTCAGTAATAATGTTACTTTATCTCAATGTTTGCAAGTTTGTATAAAATGAAGAGTTGCATTGAGATTGTGATTACTACTTCCACATTTAATTGCAAATCTATCAACATTAACTGGGGCTCCCAGATCATGCCCAGAGTAATATGTGATTACTAATCACTAGCCAGCATCCAGTTGCTTTAGTTTGTGTGCTTTATACCTGGAATCTCCTGTGATATTACAGCCACTATATGTTAGCTGACTCTAATACATATGTGTATGTGTACCTGACTGTGGTGTGGTTCTCCTATAGGACCCTATATGTGGACTATATATAGAGGGAACTGGTCACTTAACTCTTTATAACTCTCTGATACCTTATCAGGTTTCCCAAAAGGATCAGCAGTCAGCAGGTTAAATCTTCCTGTCACTGCAGCAAAACTGCATAGACCACGCCCACTATCTTTAGCCAATCACCCCAGGTCCGCAATAGCCGAGCCCTTCCCCCTTGTCCAATTAGGGGTACGGAATCCCAGAGTGGGAGGGACACTGTAGCCAAGGGGTGTGGAGCCGGTGACGTCAGACTAGGAAGGTTCAGTGCAGGTGGAGGGCCCCGGGCTGGCAGGACTGGCAGCTTCAGGTTCCCCATGATAACCTTGATGACGTCACTGAGGTAAGCCCCCCATTGAAAAGGGGCGGGGTATGAGGGCAGAGGGGCACTGCAGGAGGTGGGTGACCATATTACTTTATTACAGGTGTAATTATGGGGGCACTGCAGAATTCTGCTGTACAGTGTTATAGTCGGTCAGACAGTGCTTAGGCTGTGGGCAGGTGGGTGACACTATCACTGTAACATAGGGGTCCTGCAGCTGGCATAGGGTAACCCTGCTCCATAAGTAGAGCGCTCCGATCTACATGGATGACTAATGTGTTCTTACAGGTGTAATTAGGGCTGTTGTTATTTCTGTCACCAGTGGGTCATGCCATGAGCCGGTAGGATAGCTCTGTGCAGGAGTGCCAGACTGGCTATTTATGTATGTAGGACAGTTCATATGTGTCTACAGCAGACCCGGGGCTCAGTGACAGGAGGGTGTCCCAACTCATAATCACATGTATGTAGGACAGGTCATACGTGTCTACAGCAGACCCGGGGCTCAGTGACAGGAGAGTGTCCCAACTTATAATCACATGTATGTAGGACAGGTCATATGTGTCTACAGCAGACCCGGGGCTCAGTGACAGGAGGGTGTCCCAACTCATAATCACATGTATGTAGGACAGGTCATATGTGTCTACAGCAGACCCGGGGCTCAGTGACAGGAGAGTGTCCCAACTTATAATCACATGTATGTAGGACAGGTCATATGTGTCTACAGCAGACCCGGGGCTCAGTGACAGGAGGGTGTCCCAACTCATAATCACATGTATGTAGGACAGGTCATACGTGTCTACAGCAGACCCGGGGCTCAGTGACAGGAGAGTGTCCCAACTTATAATCACATGTATGTAGGACAGGTCATATGTGTCTACAGCAGACCCGGGGCTCAGTGACAGGAGGGTGTCCCAACTCATAATTACATGTATGTAGGACAGTTCATATATGTCTACAGCAGGCTGATCATGTCAGACCCGGGGCTCAGTGACAGGAGGGTGTCCCAACTCATAATTACATGTATGTAGGACAGTTCATATATGTCTACAGCAGGCTGATCATGTCAGACCCGGGGCTCAGTGACAGGAGGGTGTCCCAACTCATAATCACATGTATGTAGGACAGGTCATACGTGTCTACAGCAGACCCGGGGCTCAGTGACAGGAGAGTGTCCCAACTTATAATCACATGTATGTAGGACAGGTCATATGTGTCTACAGCAGACCCGGGGCTCAGTGACAGGAGGGTGTCCCAACTCATAATCACATGTATGTAGGACAGGTCATATGTGTCTACAGCAGACCCGGGGCTCAGTGACAGGAGAGTGTCCCAACTTATAATCACATGTATGTAGGACAGGTCATATGTGTCTACAGCAGACCCGGGGCTCAGTGACAGGAGGGTGTCCCAACTCATAATTACATGTATGTAGGACAGTTCATATATGTCTACAGCAGGCTGATCATGTCAGACCCGGGGCTCAGTGACAGGAGGGTGTCCCAACTCATAATTACATGTATGTAGGACAGTTCATATATGTCTACAGCAGGCTGATCATGTCAGACCCGGGGCTCAGTGACAGGAGGGTGTCCCAACTCATAATCACATGTATGTAGGACAGGTCATATGTGTCTACAGCAGGCTGATCATGTCAGACCCGAAGCTCCTTGGCAGGAGGGTGTCCCAACTCATAATTACATGTATGTAGGACAGTTCATATATGTCTATAGCAGGCTGATCGTGTCAGACCCGAATCTCTGTGACTGGAGGGTGTCCCAACTCATAATCACATGTATGTAGGACAGTTCATATATGTCTACAGCAGGCTGATCATGTCAGACCCGAAGCTCCTTGGCAGGAGGGTGTCCCAACTCATAATCACATGTATGTAGGACAGTTCATATATGTCTACAGCAGGCTGATCATGTCAGACCCGAAGCTCCTTGGCAGGAGGGTGTCCCAACTCATAATCACATGTATGTAGGACAGTTCATAGATGTCTACAGCAGGCTGATCATGTCAGACCCGGAGCTCTGTGACAGGAGGGTGTCCCAACTCATAATCACATGTATGTAGGACAGTTCATATATGTCTACAGCAGGCTCATCATGTCAGACCCGGATCTCTGTGACAGGAGGGTGTCCCAACTCATAATTACATGTATGTAGGACAGTTCATATATGTCTACAGCAGACCCGGGGCTCAGTGACAGGAGGGTGTCCCAACTCATAATCACATGTATGTAGGACAGGTCATATGTGTCTTCAGCAGACCCGGGGCTCTGTGACAGGAGGGTGTCCCAACTCATAATCACATGTATGTAGGACAGTTCATATATGTCTACAGCAGGCTGATCGTGTCAGACCCGGATCTCTGTGACAGGAGGGTGTCCCAAATCATAATTACATGCATGTAGGACAGTTCATATATGTCTACAGCAGGCTGATCATGTCAGACCCGGATCTCTGTGACAGGGGTGTCCCAAAACATAATTACATGTATGTAGGACAGTTCATATATGTCTACAGCAGGCTCATCATGTCAGACCCGGATCTCTGTGACAGGAGGGTGTCCCAACTCATAATTACATGTATGTAGGACAGTTCATATATGTCTACAGCAGGCTCATCATGTCAGACCCGGATCTCTGTGACAGGAGGGTGTCCCAACTCATAATTACATGTATGTAGGACAGTTCATATATGTCTACAGCAGGCTGATCATGTCAGACCCGGATCTCTGTGACAGGAGGGTGTCCCAAATCATAATTACATGTATGTAGGACAGTTCATATATGTCTACAGCAGGCTGATCATGTCAGACCCGGATCTCTGTGACAGGAGGGTGTCACAACTCATAATTACATGTATGTAGGACAGTTCATATATGTCTACAGCAGGCTGATCATGTCAGACCCCGATCTCTGTGACAGGAGGGTGTCCCAAATCATAATTACATGTATGTAGGACAGTTCATATATGTCTACAGCAGGCTGATCATGTCAGACCCGGATCTCTGTGACAGGAGGGTGTCCCAACTCATAATTACATGTATGTAGGACAGTTCATATATGTCTACAGCAGGCTGATCATGTCAGACCCGGATCTCTGTGACAGGAGGCTGTCCCAAATCATAATTACATGTATGTAGGACAGTTCATATATGTCTACAGCAGGCTGATCATGTCAGACCCGGATCTCTGTGACAGGAGGGTGTCACAACTCATAATTACAGCCAATGGAAGGGAATCAGAAAGCAGGAACATTTTTTGGGGGAGCAGGGTGTATATGGGAGCTCAGTGTGATCATTCGGTAATTGCACAGAGTAACATAAGGATCCTTACTGTACATCCCATAGAGCCAGCCTTCATTTATACTGAATCCATAATATCTTTATATTGTGCATATGTCAGAAGCAAATATTGTTTTGTTTAGAGCAAGCTATCTAACAACCCCCAGTTTATTAGGGTCACCTACATGGAGAAGCAGTCTGATCCTATATACATGTTAATGCTGCAGCACAGTGCCCATGGGGCTCATACACTCTATATATACCCTGTGCTATTTAGTCTTTCTCTGCCAGCTTTCCTGTTACCCCTTGCTCTCTTCTCCAAAGTCATTACTCTTCATCCTCTATTTATGTCGTTTTATGTGTTCATCATTGTTTTTTCCTTTGTTTATTAATTTTCTCTTGATATCCTATGTGTCTTCTATTCGGCAAGCTTATCATGCTTGTTCTACATTTTTATCCCTCTTTTCTTCCTTTATCTTTTTTTTTATTTCAATACATTTTTATTAGATAGATAGTCAGGTGTGTGTGTGTATATATATATATATATATATATATATATATATATATATATATATATATATATATATATATATGTATATGTATGTATATATATATATATATATATATATATATATATATATATATAGATGTTTTTGTTTTTTTCTTCTTCACCATCTCTGACTGCACTGACCCCACCTTGCCTTCATTTTACTAATGTCCCATCAGTTTCATCCCTCATGTGGCCTCTTGCTGCACCCTCACCTCTATTCACTGCCTCTTTATTTCTCCCATACACCTCACTCCTGGGCCTTGAATCTTATGGCCTTGTCACTGTATTACTAAGTCACTACTCCAGTTTTTGCTCTGTCATATTATTTCTCACGCCCTCATTATCTGTCCCGTCATCTTTTCTCCTTCCCTCTTCTTCCCGCCGTTTGTTCCCCACTGCCCTCATTATTTCATTTGACACAAAACATTTCTGCCCTCAAATTATCTTATCTCCTACCACACATTTTATTTTTTGCCATTTCACCCTCTTGCTCTTATTTAACTTTTTTTCCCTTGTCTCTTTATGTCCCGTTCCTTCTCTGTTTAACTGTCGCTGTCTTACTAGAAGTGAATTATTTCTATCTAAGCCAACTATGGCCAAGCAAGGGTAAGTACATTGTTAGGAAGCTACTGGTTGACCTACGTTGTCTGTGTGTGTATGACACAGTGTAGCATGTCAGTATGCATGGACATGTCTATAGATGTGACACTTCTGTCTGTAAATATATGTGGCACTTTGTAACATACTGTATAGATCCATAATAACACGTATATTCATACTTATATATACAGGGATGGACAAGATACATAACACTTAGGAGCTATTTAGGTTGTGTCTATAAGCCTGGAAGGAAGCCCTTCATAGGTTTACACCCCCCGTTAAAATGTCAGGTTTCTGTGCTGTAAAAAAATGAGACAAAGATAAATCATTTCAGAACTTTTTCCACCTTTAATCTTTTAGGTAGAGAGAAGAAAAAATATAAAAATAAAATAATATGGTTGCATAAGTATGCACACCCTTAAACTAATACTTTGTTGAAGCACCTTTTGATTTTATTACAGCACTCAGTCTTTTTGGGTATGGGTCTATCAGCATGGCATATTTTGACTTGGCAAGATTTGCCCACTCTTCTTTGCAAAAACACTCCAAATCTGTCAGATTGCGAGGGCATCTCCTGTGCACAGCCCTCTTCAGATCACCCCACAGATTTTCAATCGGATTCAGGTCTGGGCTCTGGCTGGGCCATTCCAAAACTTTAATCTTCTTCTGGTGAAGCCATTCCTTTGTTGATTTGGATGTATGCTTTGGGTCGTTGTCTTGCTGAAAGATGAAGTTCCTCTTCATGTTCAGCTTTCCAGCAGAAGCCTGAAGGTTTTGTGCCAATATTGACTGGTATTTGGAACTGTTCATAATTCCCTCTATCTTAACTAAGGCCCCAGTTCCAGCTGAAGAAAAACAGCCCCAAAGCATGATACTGCCACCACCATGCTTCACTCTGGGTATGGTGTTCTTTTGGTGATTTGCAGTCTTGTTTTTGCGCCAAACATATCTTTTGGAATTATGGCCAAAAAGTTCAACCTTTGTTTCATCAATCCATAGCACCTTTTCCCACATGCTTTTGGGGACTTAAGATGTGTTTTTTGCAAAATGTAGCCTGGCTTGGATGTTTTTCTTCGTAAGAAAAGGCTTTCGTCTTGCCACTCTACCCCATAGCCCAGACATATGAAGAATACGGGAGATTGTTGTCACATGTACCACACAGCTAATACTTGCCAGATATTCCTGCAGCTCCTTTAGGCCTCTTGGTAGCCTCCCAAACCAGTTTTCTTCTCATCTTTTCATCAATTTTGGTGGGAGCTCCAGTTCTTGGTAATGTCACTGTTGTGCCATATTTTCCCCACTTGACGATGACTGTCTTCACTATGTTCCATGGTATATCTAATGCCTTGGAAATTCTTTTGTACCTTCTCCTGACTGATACCTTTTAACAATGAGATCCCTCTGATGCTTTAGAAGCTCTCTGTGGACCATGGCTTTTGCTGTAGAATGCAACTAAGAAAATTTCAGGAAAGACCAACTAGAGCAGCTGAACTTTATTTGAGGTTAATCAGAGGCACTTTAAATGATGGCAGGTGTATTCTGACTCCTATTTAACATGATTTGGAATGTGATTGCTTAATTCTGAACACAGCTACATCCCCAGTTATAAGAGGGTGTGCAGACTTATGCGACCACATTATTTTTCTTCCCTCCACCTAAAAGATTTCAGTTTGTTTTTCAATTGAGTTGTACAGTTTATAGGTCACATTAAAGGTGGAAAAAGTTCTGAAATTATTTATCTTTGTCTAATATTTTTTTACAGCACAGAAACCTGACATTTTAAAAGGGGTGTGTAGACTTTTTATATCCACTGTATATTATGCTTTGGAAATATATATACGCATACATAATACTCTGGGGAAAAAGCCAGCCAAGCTATATATATATATATATATATATAATTGTATGGTACCTCCTCATTTAGTTTGACTGGTCTTCACTTCTCTGTCTTACTCCTCTCCCATGTGTTTTTTCCCCATCTCTGTAATTCTCTACCACCCATTGCTATCTTTCTCTAAAGTTCCCTCACTTTCTTTATTTGAAATAGTTTTTAAAGAAACACTACTGCAAGTATAAATAATGGTGTCAGGTAATGGAGTATTTCACAAAGTCTGTATAATGCTTAATAATATTCCATTAATTAATGAATGTTATTTCAGTATGTTTCTGAACCCTCTTCATTGTAAGACTTTTAGTACGGTGCTGAATACAGGCCATATACTACAGTATCATGGAGCCTAAAATACGTGAAAGGCTTATGATGCTTTATCTTATTTTATGACATTACAATGTCATGACATCAACGTGGACAAACTCAGGAGGCCTACCCATACCTCTGTTATGACACTGGGCAGTGCACTATAGAAATAAGGTTGGGATGAAAGTGAGATCGAAGGGGCTCTGAAAGCTTTGAAATAAAGCAAATTCACCAAAAAGGCAGTGGCTTTCTTTCTTTTTTTTTTTCTTTTTTTTAAAGTGTATAGAAGTTTTATCCTGCTCAAACAGATCTCGGACCTATCCTCTTATGGTAGCGCAGCACAAGGCAGCAGTGGCGCTGCCGATATTCCTGTGCTTTATCATAGAGTCATGGCTTAGGTAAATTGTTAGGGTGAGGGTTAGCCTAATATTATAAGCTTAGAACTTCTCTCACATATCGGCAGCGCTGCAAAATATCGGCAGTGCCATCTATTGGCTTGAGGCCGCACTGCAGTGGCGGACCTGTCCCAACACCAACAGGATAGATCCCAGATCTCTACCATTATTGAAAGTCGTTGGTTGTGACATTTTATTCACATTAGTTGAATGACAACAAATTAGCCGGCTTGCAAACCCTAATTAACAGTGCAATTCAGGAAAAACTAGCATGGAAATGTTTATATTTTATATATGCCTTTATTGGAGCTATACTAACTGTTTCTCTCTTTTTTTCCCACATGATTGTTCTTCGCCCAATGACTTCCTGAATTTGGTGAGTACATGATTGCGAAGTGACAGACATTTCTCAAATACCTATAATTATGGGTTTCAAGTTAGACAAAGGATACAGTGCTCTTGGTGTCAATACTCATCAATGTAATGAATTAATATCATGTTGGACTTTTTAAATTACTTTGCATATACTGATCCTATAATGTATAATCCAGTGCCATAATCCTTATATGCAATTCTCTGAATGTCCTGCAGGTGGAAGTATAGGACTAATAGCCTTGCACTCATTCAGTAAAATGCATTTTCTGCTAGAACATTCTGCTCGTTAAATTATTTATTTTTTGCAGTACTTAGTTTTAATTTGAATACCCCACACAGGGGCTCTAATGTTGTAACCTCAATACATGCCACAGACATATATTAGGGGATCTGATACAGAACATTGTATAATAATTAGAGGTAATGTATAAAATCTGTGATGCTGCTGGACATAAAATTGCATCTTTAGAGAAAGCTATGGCATGTATCAGAAGAAAGCATCCTGATGTCATGGACAAGTGGTCCTGATCTAAATAGATCATATGGGAAATATGAGTAATGAGATCAATATAAACTAAGGCTTGGTGCCTATTGGCTCCTAATCTATACAGTTTGACCCTTTTTGATGAACATAGCCTATAATGGAAATATATTACATGCTTGGTGTTGTTTTGATAAATACCTGCAAGTTATGCTAATTATATATATATATATATATATATATATATATATATATATATATATATATATATATATATATATATATATATATATATATATATATATATATAAATAAAATTGCTTTGACATAATTGAAACCTGGCTCCCATATCTGCCAGCACTAAATATTTCTTTTCTAAGGGGTCCTCTTAATCACGTGGCAAACACCTCACGCTATACTCGCAATAGCTAGGTGAGCCACGCCTCTCTCTATGACATACAATTCCGGCAGCCAATGAGCGCCTACTCCAATGTTTACTGGCTCGAGCTGAGGGCTCGAGGTGGTGGTTGCCAGGTGACTTGCTGCTCGCGGTATAGCGAGAGGGGGCAGCAGAGGAAGCGCGGGAAACCGGGACACGCAGCTGTACGTAATGTATAGTAATTATACTGAAGGGGCGGATAATGAGCGAGGAGAGGATGGGGCTGAGTACGGGTGTGTATATATGTACGCGATGGAGAATGACGCACAGAGCATCCTGTGTATGTAACAAGAAGGATGTGAGAGAGTCTGTGTCACTGGGGCTAGCCAGTATGTGTATGTTATTCACCTCAGGATAAACATATCTATGTGTGTGTGTATTATTTATATCTACTATGTGTTTGTGTGTATGTGTATTTATATATATATATATATATATATATACATATATACACACATATACATACATCCATAGGATCATCATTTTCAATAGTGTTATTTACATTGGTACAGTAAATTGAAAAGTCAAAAAGTAGATATTTTTTACAAATGCCTTTATCATATCAGTGGTTCTCAATAGCTGGTTCTAGAAGTGGCGTCTTATCTGCCGTTTCTAGGGCTGGCACCTTCTCTGCCAGTTCTTGGAGTGGCGCCTTCTCTGCCAGTTCTTGGAGTGGCGCCTTCTCTGCCAGTTCTTGGAGTGGCGCCTTCTCTGCCGGTTCTAGGGCTGGTGCCTTCTCTGCCGGTTCTAGGGCTGGCGCCTTCTCTGCCGGTTCTAGGGCTGGTGCCTTCTCTGCCGGTTCTAGGGCTGGTGCCTTCTCTGCCGGTTCTAGGGCTGGTGCCTTCTCTGCCGTTTCTAGGGCTGGTGCCTTCTCTGCCGGTCCTCAGGGACAGAGAGGGATGAGGGGATCCTAACACTTCTGCAGATTTCCTCCACTACAAATCTATGTCACACTCCTACTCCTCTGCCCTCAACCTTACCAAACAACACCACTTCACTAATATTAATAATATTTTATTCATAAAATTCAAAACATCCGCAATGAACTCTCATCTTACAGTGGCTCACTCTACCCTCTCAACTAACCAACCACGCCCAGTCTTCTCCCTCCCCCAATCCAACAGCCACTTCGAACTGCTTTGCCCCAGCTACAGCGGACACAGTCTCCAGCCTGCTATCATCCACTCGCCTCACTACCTCTCCTCAGGATCCTATTCCATCTCAGCTTATCCCTCCCCTCTCTACACTACTAATCCCGGCTCTCACACATATTTTCAACCTTTCCATATATACTGGCAGGTTCTCATCTTCTCTAAAACACTCCATAATTACACCCACCCTAAAAAGAAACTCATCTGACTGACATCGCATCTAACTACCGCCCTATCGCTCTACTTCCCCTGGCTTCCAAACTGCTGGAGCGGCTCGTCTATAACCGCCTTACCAACTTTACTTCCTCCAACTCCCTTCTTGACAACTTACAATCCGGCTTCCGGCCCCAATACTCCACTGAGATAGCTCTCCCTAAAGTTACTAGTGACCTGCTTACCGCCATGTCAAAAGGTCACTTTTCTATTCTTCTTCTTCTAGATTTCTCTGCTGCCTTTTACACAGTTTACCATCCACTTCTATTCCATATCCTCTTCTCCCTCAAACTCGAGACACTGCTCTCTCGTGGTTCTCAACATACCTACAAAATCGATCATTCAGTGTCTCCTTCTCCGACACCTCTTCTCCTTACCCCCTGTCTGTTGGCGTACCCCAAGGACCAGTCCTAAGCCCCCTCCTCTTTTCCATCTACACATCCTCACTTGGTACCCTTATAAACTCTTTTGGGCTTCTGTATCATCTCTATGCGGATGACACCCAAATCTACTTCTCAGCACCAGGTCTATCTCCCTTTCTTCTAACACATGTCTCCAAATGCCTCTCTAGTATACCCTCTTGGATGTCCACCCACCATCTCAAACTCAACATGTCTGAGACTGAACTCCTTATCTTCCCTCCCTCTCCCACAGCATCAATTCCTCACATCTCTCTCACTGTCAACAACGACATCATCACTCCAACCTCCCAAGCCCATTGCATTGGGGTTCTACTGGACCCCGCCCTGTCTTTTATCCCTCACATACAGTCTCTAACTAAATCTTGTCTTCTCCATCTATAAAACAGCCTCTAGAATAAAATTTAAAATCATGACCCTAACTTTCAAAGCCCTCAACAATAGCGAACCCCCGTACATCTCTGGTCTCATCTCCAAATACCCCCCCACCCACCTTCTTCGTTCTGCTAATGCCCTTCTTGTTTCCACAACTCTTGTCACCTCCTCTCACTCTCACCTTCAGGACTTTTCTTGTGCTGCCCTTATTGTCTGGAACTCCTTGCCTCGCTCCACCAGATTATCCTCCTGCCTCAAAACATTTAAAACCTCTCTAAAAACTCATCTCTTTAAAGAAGCCTATAACCTTCCACCCTAACACACTCTCACCTCTCTCTCCCTCCTTTAACACACACAATACCTTTAGGTTGTAAGTCTGCAAGTTTCAATCCCACAAGGTGCTTTGGGGAAAGCACTATGGACACTGGATTTGAGTCTCAAAGACAGGCCCCTCCTTGCTTTGCTATGTTTAATTTGTATTTATATTTGTCTTGAACTTATCTTATGTACAGCACTACAGAATATGTTGGCGCGTTTATATATAAACGATAATAGTAATAATAACTTTAAACCTAACACTACTATTATTCATAGTAATAGTTATTATGTAGTTATATTGTACTATTCAAACCTGTTACAAAAAGATGAAAATGTAATGTGTCACATGTAGAATCAGTGGTGGAGTAAAGCACCAGGGTAGAGCTCATATACTGCTGGCAGTAAATGAGGAATCTTAATTTAATAGGTGAGGATGGCAGATAATTACTTAATAGAGATGGAATCTGATCACCATATGGGCGATCTGATCATTTAAATATATTTTTAGCATTTTTAATGACCCCAAAGTTTGGATAGAGAAGTTTCATGGGGGCCCTCCATTTACTACCTCCGTCACTTTGAGAACTAGAACACTTTGAACAGGGTCCCTGTGCGCATTGAATGGTAGGTAGGTAACCAGCCAGTCCTAGTGAGTCACCGGCGTATGCAACATAACCTTTGCCAATCATTCTGTCCAACATGAAGAATTTAAGTCATCTTACACCTACATCCACTATTATGAGAGACTTACCCAATTCTCATGCATTGTACCCACTCTGTCTTAACTTGTGTTCACTAAATACAGATAATATCTACTCAACCACAGAAAAAATGGGTTTTAACAGTGCATTTCTCACAATAATTAAACTTAAGAAAAATGCACACAAGTTATATGGAAAAACATATTTTATTTTTGAGTATATACATTTTTGTAAAGAAATGTAACTACTACAAAAATGTACACACACTTGCCACAAATACCTGAGGGTCCTTAGAATAATCCTGTAGGAATATAGTTTTCTTTACCGTGAGCCTTGTTGACTAAACTAGTTTTACAATCAAAGAAATGTCACTATGTCTTTCTTTGAAATCAAATGTTAAGTGATGGAGCACTTTAATACATTTGCAAATACTGTGTATGAGCTGTATAAAAAGCCTGTGTTACTTCTTGGCAGGTCACTTGAGATTCTCTATGTACAGTGGATATAAAAAGTCTACACACCCCTGTTAAAATGTCAGGTTTCTGTGCTGTAAAAAAAATGAGACAAAGATAAATAATTTCAGAACTTTTTCCACCTTTTAATGTGACCCATAAACTGTACAACTCAATTGAAAAACAAACTGAAATCTTTTAGGTGGAGGGAAGAAAAAAAGAAAAGAAAAATAATGTGGTTGCATAAGTCTGCACACCCTCGTATAACTGGGGATGTAGCTGTGTTCAGAATTAAGCAATCACATTCCAAATCAAAATAATATGGTTGCATAAGTATGCACACCCTTAAACTAATACGTTGTTGAAGCACCTTTTGATTTTATTACAGCACTCAGTCTTTTTGGGTATCAGTCTATCAGCATGGCACATTTTGACTTGGCAAGATTTGCCCACTCTTCTGTCCAAAAACACTCCAAATCTGTCAGATTGCGAGGGCATCTGCTGTGCACAGCCCTCTTCAGATCACCCCACAGATTTTCAATTGGATTCAGGTCTGGACTCTGGCTGGGCCATTCCTAAACTTTAATCTTCTTCTGGTGAAGCCATTCCTTTGTTGATTTGGATGTATGCTTTGGGTCATTGTCATGCTGTAAGATGAAGTTCCACTCTACCCCATAGCCCAGACATATGAAGAATACGTGAGATTGTTGTCACATGTACCACACCGCCAGTACTTCCCAGATATTCCTGCAGCTCCTTTAATGTTGCTGTAGGCCTCTTGGTAGCCTCCCAGACCAGTTTTCTTTTCATCAATTTTGGAGGGAGCTCCAGTTCTTGGTAATGTCACTGTTGTGCCATATTTTCTCCACTTGATGATGACTCTCTTCACTGTGTTCCATGGTCTATCTAATGCCTTGGAAATTCTTTTGTTCCCTTCTCCTGACTGATTCCTTTTAACAATGAGATCCCTCTGATGCTTTGGAAGCTCTCTGTGGACCATGGCTTTTGCTGTAGGTGCAACTAAGAAAATTTCAGGAAAGACCGACTAGAGCAGCTGAACTTTATTTGGAGTTAATCAGAGGCACTTTAAATGATGGCAGGTGTATGCTGACTCCTATTTAACACAATTTGTAATGTGATTGCTTAATTCTGAACACCGCTACATCCCCAGTTATAAGAGGGTGTGCAGACTTATGCAACCACATTATTTGTATTTTTTATTTTTCTTCCCTCCACCTAAAAGATTTCAGTTTGTTTTTCAATTGAGTTGTACAGTTTATAGGTCACATTAAAGGTGGAAAAAGTTCTGAAATGATTTATCTTTGTCTCATGTTTTTACAGCACAGAAACCTGACATTTTAACAGGGGTGTGTAGACTTTTTATATCCACTGTATGTATCTATATATATATATATATATATATATATATATAGGGATGCTTGATCGCTTTTTTTTTTTTTTTTTTACATTAGTACTTTTTGCTGATTTTGAGACCTTAATATGTATTGAAACACAATCATGTTTTTCACATATATATATATCCGGTTTAATAAGATGGAAGGAACAAGGTGGGCATATTTTCTTTATATCTGTTTTTAATTAAATATCCTCTTGCATTAAAATATATATTTAAAAAAAAAAACTTAAATATTTATTAACTCAAATTGATAAGCTTAAACAAGGTAATCTTTTTCTTACTTGGGTAACATAGATGTACGATTTATTACAACTTGTAGAAGCAGGACACTCAACAGGTGGTTTGAGAGCTACTGATAACTCTATAGTATCGTCTCTAACTCACTCCCTCCCATGTATGTGTGTCACTCAGTTGTGTCCGACTCTCTGTGACCATATGGACCGCAACACACCATGCTGATCCACTTGATATTTATAGCAGAGATACTGGAGTGAGTTGCCAGTTCCTTCTGCAGTGGTCCACAGCATACAGCTCCGGTATTTCTAGGTGGTCTCCAATCAAAGTACTGACCAGGCCCAACTCTGCTCAGCTTCAGGGTGGTTTAACCTCTTGTTCTCTGACTGGAATTAAACCCAGGTGGCAGTGGTGAAATTACTGAATCCTAACTACTGGACCACCAGGGTGATGCCCAAATAGTCCTATTACCATTTATATTCAATATACTCTACCATTGTATTGTAAATAATGATTTTATCCATTATAGACTTCCATGTGTGTTTGCATTCTAGTTTTTAGTTCTTCCAGTTTGGACGAAAGGAGCTTGCAATCAAATATTTCTTCAAAATGTTTGATTATTCTGTATCAGGGATCAGTTCTAGCCAATGAAAAATATTGTTAGCTGCTAATATTTAAAGTAAAACATTAGTAGACGTTAATTCACTGGTTCATGGGTTTGGAAAATACTGAGCCACATTCAATTCCAAGCCTGCAACTCGATCATAGTAGGCCGTATGTCTGCGGGCTCCCGTTCATCTCTGATTGCGATGCTATTCAATTGCTCAAGCCCACAAGTTACTGTCCCAAAACTGAAACCGTAAACTATGCAACATGATCAATTCAGCAAGCCCGTAACCTCCCATTTAGAGTTGGCCAATAAAAAACAAGACCATAATTATTACGGCAGTAAAACATGGAGGTTACATGTCAATCAATTAGGTTCAGGGGTCCAATATGCGATCAGACTCGCAAACCCTAAAATAAAGAATTATGAAAATTAATGCAATACTGTTCTAGTCCATGTGGGTGGCCTGATATGTATTAACTCATTGATACCCAAGATCGATGTAGCCCCCGAAAGGAAACCTACAAATAAATTAAATTTCCTGCCGATTTGCGAGCTTGAGACTGTTGTGCAATTAATTCTAATGTCTATCATCACAATTTTTTCAAGGACGTAGCTCGTAAGCTGTTTGGAACCCACAAAAAGACCCCAATTGAATAGCAAATTAAATTGCGACCTCACTTACGGACTTCCGGATCGCCCAAAACCTCAATTGAATGGGGGCCACTGTTTTTAGTTGTTGTGCCCTGTAGCAACTTTTCAAAGGGCCATAGATACTTTTAAACAAAAGCAGATACACTCAGGAGCAAAGTCAACAAATGCCAGGTATATGGATATAAGACGGAGGCTGATGCTGCCCTACAATAGTAGTGTGTAATGTCAAACTATCACTTGATTCTATTCAGGAACAGCCATATCTATTTGTTAGGGAGGAGTAAACCCTGTGAAAACAATATTTTCCTTACAGAGAATAACATTAAGAAGTATTTATGGCAAGAAAGATGTGTTGAGCTCTACTGAGCAGAACACATTAATTTCTTTATAATTTCTCAATTTGCACACTGTGCAATAAGATTTCTTAGTTGGCATTGCACTTTGCGTCTTTCCTTTCCTCCACCGTATCAGTGTCAATAGTATCAGTGACATCCCATTAGGGTATTGTTAACGGGTCAACAATTTTACAAAATTTCTGCTGTTTACAGCAGAAAATAATATATATTTTTTCTCTCTGCATTTTAGTAGTACTTTGCAGCTGAGTTGCTCACTTTTTTCACTTACCAAAAATACTTTGCAGTTAGCAAAACTGTATCTACTGGGGCAGGGACACTGTTATCTGGAATGATGTTTCTGTAAACATGATCAGGTCCTTGGTCTTTCTATACCCTCCGCCCATTTCATCAAGGGAAAAAATAGTCTGGTACTCTGCACCACTGAAACAGTAGTTGATTTGGTTTTTGTTTAGTTATTCAGTCATGTCAGACTCTCTGTGGGCCGCAGCATGCCAGACACATCTTGTGTCTGCTTGTGTTAATCCCACATGGTTTTATTGGGAAAGATACTTGAGTGGCTTGCCATTTCCTTCTCCAGTGGATCACAATTTATCTAACCTCTATGCTATTACCTGCCCATCTTGGGTGACAGCTTCATGGAGGTACATAAGACTCTTCACCACAACAAGGTAGTGACCCAGAAGGGGAGTTGTTGATTACTGAGAAGTAAAGTCCTGCAGAGTTCAGACATAAGGTAATATTTGAGCAAAGTTGCAAAATTCTTAACATTTGTATCTAGATAAGTTGTGTAACTTCTCTATTCTAAGTGTAATGAAATGTCTCCTCATAGCATTTTTTTCTCTCGGCAGTGTGTTAATTTAACTCTTATTTACCAGAAACATCTGTTTTTAGTTTTTAATATATTTTCATCTGTTATACAAAGAAAATCAATTCAGATCTGGTGGATGATGGAAAAGGTGCTTTATAACACAACTGATGTATTACATTGGTGCACTGAATTATGTACAGACTAAACAGACAACAAAGCAGAATAATAATTCTCTCATTTATAAAGGCGAAACATGCCTCAGAACTGCACAATCAAATAAGAAATGACAAAAACAGGAAGACTGCAATAAAAAGTATTAAAATAGTCATCAAATGTAATGATAGCCATGCAATAAAGATAATCGTGTCTAGTGTAAAGGGACAAAACAACTTTAAAATAATCATATCATGACTATTGCTGTCATTGTGAATTAAAAGTGTTTTAATTTTTAAGATGTTAACTACAATTGGTTTCCTTTTCATCCTCATTTGTAGTAATTTTCATCTTATCTAACACATGAAAATTCACTTTTAAGAAGCTGTGGAAGTTTGTGTTTATATTTTACAGTTAATTATTGGATCACTTTAGTTGAACACCCCTTCTGGATTGCTATCATGTGTAGATTTTACCAACAGTGGTCCTTTTAAAGTTACAAACTTCTACATAATTTTACTGTACAAAATGCATTTTAATAGTATTGAACTGATAAAGTAGTTTGTCACTCCTTATAATTTTAGGTTATACCGTATTTAAACTTTTTGCTGTGCCACTTTAAGAGCTCCTTAGTAAGTGTGGATACAGTCTCCTCCACATAGTGAGATTTAAATCTCCAACCAGAATGAACGTGGCGGTTGACTGTTTATCTTTGATGTACCTTTTATCGTTTGTAGATCTACTGGCAGATTGAGATCTATCTTATGACCTCCTTCAATAATCCAATTAAACCGCAACCAATGTTCACTCACAGGACCTTTTTTGGAGAAACAATATTGATTTACTGTATTTAGAGGATAAATCATCACATTCAATGTCGTAATGTGATCTTTGCAAGTTTAAAATATGTGATTGATAGAGGAGTATTCTTCCTTTGGTGATACAGAGAGTGATAACTACTGTAACTTTATAGGAAACTACTCAGTACTTAGTAGAGTACATATTAAAGCTGTACTTGTTGGTAGGACCAATTGAATCTTCTCTTGTTTATCTGCAGAAAGTATGGAGTAAACATTGTCAGCTTGTACAACTGCAGTAGAAATCGGAAAAATCCCAGGAGCCTGGGCACCTACAGTTTTCTCAATGGATGTCCATAGAAACACCATGTTAGCCTTCTAGAAAATCGACCCTAGTTCCTAAGTATTATATATTTTTGTCCACACCCTTCTTAGCATATGTTATTGAGGAAGGAACTTTTGTGTTCAAGTCTGGCTGTTTGCTTTATACGGTCAAACATCAGCTGTATGTTAAATAAGTAAGTTCAATATCTGTGTGTGTATTATTATTATTATTATTATTATAGTTCATTTATAACGCGCCAACATATTCCGTAGTGCTGTGCATAAATTAAGTTCAGACAAAGATAAATAGAAATTAACATATAGCAAAGCCAGGAGGGCCCTGTCTTTGAGCTAGGAATGAGCTAGGAATCCAATGTCCATAGTGAATTCCCAAAGTACTTAGGATAGAAACTCGCAGACTTACAATCTAAGGAATCTAACACAAGTCCTTCCTAGACCCTTTTTGGATATCGAGTTAAAATCTTCAGTTCATAATTTTTGTTTATACAATCATGTTTTGGTAATTTAGAAATAGTTATTTGATTTTGATACTATTTTCTCATCTATAGTTAAACTTATGGCTTCATTTGGCTTGGTTCTTTTTATGCTGGGAGGCTATTCCATTGCTATACGTCATGAGATTTGTCTCCAATCTCGTAGTAGTTCTTGTTATTATTCCCTCTCCTGAATGATCTAATCCTCTATTTCATACATTATTATTTGTAGGGAGTATCATCTGCTCTGTATTTCGCAGAGTTGAAGCAGCAAGATAAACTGGTTTGTGTGTCTCTTTGTAAACCTGCACATCTTTTCATCTGTCTCCCCGATCCTCAGATTGGCATGGCTTTGTGTCTTCCAGTCCCGCTGTGTTTTTCTTCTCCTGTTCCCCTCTCCTCCCCCTTTCACCTCTCAGGAGACTGCAGGTTACAGCTGAGCCTGGACTCCTTCAAAATAAGTAAACCCTCCTCTTTAGATGGTAAACAAAGCCTCCTCTACCTCCTCCTCCCCCACTTCGATACGCCCCCTACTCCTCCATAACACTCTGCATCTCGTGGTAGAGCTGCTTTCCTTTGTATTCATGCATTTTATACCCACGGTATTGTAAATAAAGCAACATCACAATAGAAAGCAGTGGAGGGGTAAGGGGATTGGAATAAACCTCTTGTAGACCCCAGAGTGGCAGTGTGGGAAGGGTCTCTGGTTGTCCACGCGGGCTCAGGGATAAGTAAATCTCCCCCTCCCTCTGGCTTTTCTGGTGGCATAAAGAAATCTGGAAAGGTGGAGAGGAGGCGTTGGTAGAGGTATGATAACCCATTAATTCACCAAGCTGCGGGCACAGAAGGTATATGGTACGGATGCTGCGTAGCTACAAGGTCAGTATCAGGTTTCTTTTTGCCATTTTTTTTAAATCGGATTTAAAATATTTTATGGGTTCTACCATTGTTTTTAGTAACAAACTGCTTTCAAGTGCCTTTGTGAATTTTCGATTTTATGTTTTTGTTTGCTCATTGAATTTCTAATGTGAAACTTTCCGTTTCTAAACAGTACAATAATAATTCTTCTATAATACCAAGCTGAAGCAAATAGATGTTCCATGAGGTGAAATAGAGATATATTTATGCACATGCAATGTAATATTAATGAAATATGTTTATATACATGTGACAATTTTTAGTTGTCGCCACAATAGGGTAATGACAAAAGCTGTGTGGATTACGCATTTAGGCTCTTTACTTTACTTTATTATTTTTATGTGAGAGTATTTTAGCTTTTCTTTACATTTCTGCTGTTGGTTTTAGGTTTGTTTGTGAAGACATCAATTATCCTAAATCAGATTAATAAATTATAATATTAATATACCTAGACACAAATTATGTTTGTATTTTGATCTAGGGTTGCTTTCTACATTTTAAATTAATTACGTAAGTTTGAATCGTTTTTTGACTGAGAGACTAATGGGATTTTATGCTTTTCTGAATTTTGTGAACTTAATCTTTGCCAAATTAAACAATTTCACAGTTTTCCGATATGCTATATTTGAGTAATGCCCACTGTTTCTCTTTCAGACATTAACAATAGATTGTTTAAGGACCAAAATCTAGCCATGTCAGTGTTCTCTCAAACAAAAGCCATTGCCCTTTTGAAGGAGAATTGCTGAGCGAGATGCTTGGCCACAGGAACCTTTCCAAAACAATACTGTCCATTGAGCCATGTGCTGGCTTCAGGGACTGTTATTTGTGGGTCTGTACACACGCTTGCTCTGGAACTTCCAATGTACATCTGTATTTTATTTGTATACCACCATCAGTTTACATTGCACTCTAAATAGTGGGGATACACCAGGTAAGAAGTGTAGATAAGGAAATTATTACAAAGAGCTGTTGCTTTATTGTCATAAAATAGTCTACAGGGACCATAAATTGTGTGTGTATGTATGTATGTATATGTATATATGTATATGTGTGTGTGTATATATATATATATATAATTAGGGGTGTGTCAAATGGTTTATGGTGAAATAGTAGCAAAGGGTTGTTTACCATTCATTACATAGCATGTGCTTACTGGGGATGAATATTGTAGGATCCTTGACTATTGAGCACACAATAATACATTGTTAATTTAAATGTATTTCTGCATGAATACTGCAAGTAAAATGTAATTCTGACCGCACAACCCAGGCCCATTGTTCAAAAATATTCAAGAACATTAGATGTTTATTCAGGCAAGTGTATGTAAGCAACCTGGTATCTGGGTGTCTTCTCCAAAAAGCTTGCAATTTAATACTTGTGTGAGGGACATTACAATTAGAATGCATACGTAAAGGGATATATTCAACCCTCATAATAGACATTTCATCTAAAAGTAGGCACTTTAGAATAAATGATTTATTTAAAACAAGTACATTCCATTAATTTATATATTTTGAAGTAATGTGTCAGATGATTTAAAATATGTTGTGCCATTAGATGCCCCTTCGGATGCAGAGCCTTTCTTTATCATGTCTAGTTTATGTGAACTATGAATTCATCTTTCTTTGGTTTGGCTCATGCACATTTCATTATGAGAATTGATTATGATGATGTCACTTATGGCTATGTGCCCAGTATTGGTAATCTCCATGGGATGTGCACATGTTCTTTTTGTGTAGGGGTGTCATCACCTCAATCAAAAGCACATGAGCCCATCTAAATATTAGCGACCTTCACTATGTAAAGTGTCAAGTATGCATTCACTTGCTCAGATTAAAAATGTTAATGAAAGGCTGGACTGTCACAGACTTTATATCCTCCTCTTTTTATAATGAGCGTTGCAGATTTGCCCCTGCCCTTGGGGAATCCTAGGGAATGAAAAGTGTGTTTGAAGCTATCTCATGTTTTCTTTAATAAGCTGCTATTTGTAAAAAAAAAAAAAAAAAGGTTATGCTTTTTTGTATGGTAATAGTATTGATTTACATTTTGAAGAGGGAAAAAAAACGACTATTTAGTTTCCTAATTATTTCAAGACTAGCGAATTGCCCGTCAAAAAATGACGGCAATGAAATTGTAAGTGAGCTAATGCTGTTTGGTGTATAATAATCAAATAAATAATACATTAATAAATTAATATACTTTACCTATTTTGAAGTAATATCTGCAGGAAGCATTCTGTTGAAGAGCTGATAATCTGTTTTGATGTTGCTGCAGCATTAGTGGTGTGGAGCTGCTGTGTAAGCGTGATGAATGTGTGCAGTGTAATAGTGTGCGTGCGCGAGACCAAACCGTTAGCGTAGCTGTGTACTTCCGCATTGTTCTAAAATGGCGGCTAATGTGTGGTATGCGTCTGTAGCGGGATATCCGTATGTATTTTGTGGTATTTTGCGCGTTTCTGGTGGCTTTTTGCGTGTTTAGAGTGCTGTAGCCTCGTTTTCGTTTTGTTCGGCGGTCATTTTTTCTCTCGCTTAGAGAATTTTGTAGTGTCTAAACTCTTTTATTTTGAGTTAAATTAAGGTGTAACTTAATTTTTTTAGGTCCTGGATGCTCCCTCTTGCTTTTTATGTATGTGTTGTGTGTATTTATTGTGTTTTTCATTCTTTCATGTCCGCAGGTTGCAGACATTTTTTGCGAGGTCGTAATGGGTGGTAACGTGTCTCGTATGTTGTTTTGCGTTACGACGTAAAGTTTGCGAGGGTCGCAGTTGCTGGCAAGGAGTGCCTTCGGCGCTCCATGCCAACAACTGAGGCCCTCGCTTCGTATCAGTGTAACATTTTTTTTTTTTACCTATACTGATCAAATATGTTGTATGAAGTTTCTTTTGGCAGATGTATAATGTTGGTTGCTTGATTATCGCTTATGTAATGGAAATATTAAAAAGTATTGCAGAGCAAATCATATGTTTAAAGTTTTGATAGAAATTATTAAAACTACAGCAATATAGTGCCAATATAGAGTATTACAACTTCTTATGAATGCAAAATGAACATTGTTAAAGCCATACTTTTTGACTTTTTGTGAGTGCTCTGTGCTGTTTTTTCTTTTAATGATTTGGGAAGGGAATATGTGCTAGGTCTGAAATCAGTTCTGTGTGCTATGAATCCCTTCTCATCATATCAATGTTTATTTCATATTTCCCTCCAAATTACTTGGGCCTTTTTTATAGTCACCTAACCAGTTTCTACTTTCAACTATTTTACTTTATTAAATTTAGCTAGCTCCTTTTTATATCTTATATGTAATTTTCCCGTTTTTACCTTTTTATAATCCAACACATACTGCTTATATCAAAAACACACATTACAGATTTATTTTATTTAAAAAAATAAATAAAAAAAACTTGGTTCCCTGCCTACATAGGCACACTGTACTAACCAATAGAAACACTACATTCTCAAGTATGTGTTTTAACCCTGTACTAGTATTCAATCCAACTGCAGAAACAATGCACTGGAGAGCTGCATCATTCAAGGGAAGACAGAAATGTGTAGTTTTGGGAAATAAGCCTACAAATCCCATGATGCTTTGCTGCAGAGGCTGCTGTACCCGCCTCTGATTTAGCCAAACAAATTGTGAATTTTATTCAAAGTTTAGCAGAGATTTCCAGGGGAGTTAACTCTTAAAATCAAGTGGTAGCAAGCTCAAGAGACTAGGTGGCACAAGGACAGCTTGCCAAGACTTTACTTACCATATTTTTCTGTCTATAAGACAACACCATGTATAATACAACCCCTATTTTTGGAGCCCAAAATTCATAAATAAAAAAATATGCAACTGTGTATATTTTTCTTTTAGTGATGTGGTCACAAGGATATTGAGCTGGAAATCAGTGAAAATCATGACAGAAAGTGCCCTTAAATATATGTGTAACACAATAAAAAACTGATAAAATACACATTTCTATGCAGACTTGCAGTGTAATGCAATCTAATTGGAAACAATGCATTTCCAATACTGTGATCTTTTCTCCTGCCTTAAATCTAGTGGGGCCAGATGAAGCATTACAGTACCAGACCAGAGTATCTAATTGCAATATTCCGTGTATAAGACGACCCCCCTAATTTAGACTTAAACAAAATTCATAAAAAATACCATCTTATACACAGAAATATATGGTAATTTGTTCATAGGGGCTCGGGTTAAATCTAACCCTTACACATAGAAGAAATTTAAGAAAATTTCAGCAAACTGTTTCGAAACACCTGCTGGCCGTTTCTTTCCTTGAGATGTCACTTTGGCACTCATTCCTTTTTATTATTCATAACACCACAATTTAATCCATAGCACGAGATGCTGTTGAGGAGTCTCCCAAGTTTCACATCTACCATCACATGTGCCAAGGCTTTGTTTGATGCATTGTTAGAACCTGACCACTCACAATATAAGCTGTCAAAATGTGTTACAGTTGTATTTAATGTTGCAGTCTCTTACTAACTTGCATTAATTCCCCTCATTCATCTCTTCTCACTTCTGTTATCTATATTAATCTGCTGTGTCTGCTTTGGTTCCCACTCTCCTTAGAATTTAATGTCATTTTTCATTCTTTCATAGTTATACTTTCCAATATTGCCCCCCGTCACTCAGCATCTTGTTTACTGTAACAAATGAATCCCATTTAAGCCTAGAACATTTAACTAAACTGCACTCAATCCTTGGCACCCACTTCCACAATTCATCAAACTTTATCACATTCTAAAACATTTAAATGGACCTTTACACAAATCAGATATTCAGAGCTGCAGATACCAAAGCCATTCCAAATTTAGCCTTTCACATCTACCTGTTTGGGCCCTACTCTTCTTGTCTAAATACAATCTCATTTATATACTTTACTCCTTAATGTGTCTGGCTTTGCATTTGACTCATTCATGTCTCCTGTACCAGCAGCACCATGATTGTCTTTGTACATTCACCCTTTCTGTAATGTGACGACTGTGCAGCTAAGACCCTTGAACCTATTATGTATTTTCTTTCTTTTTGAACCTAATCACAACAGCTTTGTTTTAGTCTGCTTGTCTTTACGATTTTTGTATTGTCGTATATTATTGAGTACTATGACAGAATGTTTTGGCACTAAATATTAAAGAAATGAAAATAAAGCTTAGTTCATAAAATGCAACATGTTCCAACTCTGTAACCTCACTGCTTGCTGTAAATATTTCTCACCTGCTGCTCTCAGATGAGAATGTAACATCTGCAAATAGTCAGTTCTCCAGGCTTTGCTGTGCTGCTAATATAGAAATATCCTTTAATTTGATCCTCTAGGTGGCCCTGATTATCAGAGTTGGGAATTTGACCTATAGCAGACACCACAAATGCCATTTTATTTATTAAAGTCTAAGAAGTTTAATTGCACAGCTTACTTGCTAACACTTAACAAGGTGAGAACCACAATGTCAACACAGCTATTGGTCCGATGTCAAATTGCATGCGCCACCCAGCCTTCTGAAACCTTTCATCTTTTGTAATAATGTTGTTCGTTCACCCTCCGCCATCAGCCTCATGTGTTATATGGTCTATTTGAACATATCGTGGGTTTTATAGAAAGGGGAATGTCAGCCCTTTAGTCTTGGGAAAACTATACCTAGGTTTAGCTCTCCATTTGTTTACATGTTGTTTTACAATCTGCTTTATCTTGAATCGGCTTGAAACATTATCAGCTACACCAGCTGTCCTGGGTTACTTTAATGATGTAATCCTGTGTGTTGATGAGGTTTCCAGCTGCCTTGCCTGCACAACAGCATCTTAACATGAATTAATTGGTGACAAATGAACTAAAGGTTTGTTAAATATGCCACTGCAGGCTGTACTTTCACATCCATAAAACAGTGTATTGTTCTGTAGGATACTGGTAGATCCAGTGTTATTAAATGTTTTGTCAGACCATACATTTAAAAGAAAGCATATAGAACTATATGAATAATTTTACAGTTTTATCCCAATTAGTTAGTTATGTGTTACATATTCGCACACAACTGTTGTTGCGTTATGATGATGATGATGATTATCAGAAATGTCTGCATGATGTATGTAAAGACATTACCTTAACCTAATTCTTCTTTTTAAACTCTTTACATATAGCCTTGTGCTTATCTCCGACATAAACAAAAAACAAAGTTAGAGGTGCTCAGTCAGAGAATGAACTAACCAGTATGATCGCCAGTATCTGGGGTCAGGAAGGAATTAATTTTTTTTTTCCCTTTGAGACGATTGGCTAAGTTTAACTTGCTTTTTTTTCTGTTTGCCTTCCACTGAATTAATTAATAATAAAAAATAAAAATAGTTGATTTAAAAAGTAATTAACAATGATCAACTAATTAATAGCTAATCCTTATATTACAGATCTGAGCAGATCTTAAAAGGTTGAACTTGATGGACTGAAAGTCTTTTTTTTTCAATCTCAATTACAATCTCAACTATGTAACCTTAATAGGTCAGTTCTATGATAACCCATTCTGAGAGCAACCTCTTTTAGCTCACTTGTGCCCTTCACAGGGAGAAATATCCTGTAGTATATCAGTATGGTCCCACTCACTAGAGTGACCCTTAGAGATTAGTCTCCCTAATGGTGATGGGGAATCCAAATGTGAACCCCTTGCTCACTGTGTCTTAGTGAGTTGAGCTGCACCTCACTGGCGAGGCCCAATGAAGACCGAAACGTACATCTGGGGTTTGCTGTTTCTCCTGTTTAGGGTAGAATTGCCTGGTATTTTGAGACTGGATCACCCTAGTGAGTGGGACCAGACTGATATACTACAGGCTATTTCTCCCTGTGAGGGGGCACAGGTGAGTTAAAAGAGGTTGGGTTATTATGTCCATAGAACTAACCTATTAAGGTTGGTTCGTTCTCTGATTGAGCACCTCTAACTTAGTTTTTTGTTTATCTCAGACATGCTTAAAATCCTTAAGTGTATTTGACTCTACCTCTACAACTGAAAGGCTGTTCCACTTATCTGCTCCTCTTTCTGTAAATTACTAGGTTCTCACATTACCTCAAATTACTTAATTGTAATATTCTGAGAAATCCCTCAACAGGGAGGAGTGCCATATGAAGGCTGTGTGAGCGTCAGCAGAATAGATAATTTGGAGGGATCAGAAAGGGTCTGAGTAGGGATAGCAGAAAAAAACAGCCTTTGTGGGTAGTGTGCTACATTTATTTTACGAATACAAATCTTTATTTTGCGAAGAAAAAACAAATGATCATATATATAGCTGTCGTAATTGCGAGTGTTGGTCACGCAATGTTAAAAATGACGGGCTTGCACATTCACAATGAGCACCGAAGGCGAGGCCCGTACGTGACTGGCTCGACAGGCTGCAATGAGCTCCAAAGGTGCAATGTGCATATACATTTAATGCAGGGAATTAGTTCCTTTAAATTAATGATTCATGATTATTGAAAAAAAGGAACACTTGTTTGGAATAATTAAGGGCTTCTTGTCCTACCGAGTCCTGGGTGGCTCCACAGAAATATAACACACCAGGCTACATTGATTTAAAAATACCTTATATACTCGAGTATAAGCCGACCCGAGTATAAGCCGAGGCACCTATTTTACCACAAAATACTGGGTAAAATGAGTGACTCGAGTATAAGCCGAGGGTGGGAAATGTGCTGCCCCCTGTGTCCCTCTTGTACCCTCTGTGTCCCCCTCTTGTGTCCCCCTCTCTCTCCTGTGTCTCTTCTCCCCTCTCCCTTCCCTGTGTCTCTTCTCCCCTCTCCCTTCACTGTGTCTCTTCTCCCCTCTCCCTTCCCTGTGTCTCTTCCAACCTCTCCCTTCCCTGTGTCTCTTCCCCCCTCCCTTATCACCCTCCTCAACCCCATTACTAATCCTCCCTCCTCATCCTCAACCTCCCTCCTCATCCTCAACCTCCCTCCTCATCCTCAACCTCCCTCCTCATCCTCAACCTCCCTCCTCATCCTCAACCTCCCTCCCCATCCTCAACCTCCCTCCTCATCCTCAACCTCCCTCCTCATCCTCAACCTCCCTCCTCAACCTCCCTCCTCAACCTCCCTCCTCAACCTCCCTCCTCAACCTCCCTCCTCAACCTCCCTCCTCATCCTCCTTCCTCATCCTCAACCCTCTCCTCATCCTCAACCTCCCTCCTCAACCTCCCTCCTCATCCTCAACCCCGTCCTCATCCTCCCTCCACATTCTCAACCTCCCTCCTCATCCTCCCTCCTCAACCCCCTCCTCAACCTCAACCCCCCTCCTCAACCTCAACCCCCCTCCTCATCCTCATCCTCCCCATCCTCCTCAACCTCAACCCTCCTCCTCAACCCTCCTCCTCATCCTCAACCTCACTCATCATCCTCCCTCCTCAACCCCTTCCCCCTCAACCTCCCTCTTCAACCTCAACCCCCCGCCTCAACCTCAACCCCCCTCAACCTCCCCTTTCAACCCCCCTCCTCAACCTAAACCCCCCTAAATACCTCCCCCTCACTTACCTCACACGCGCGTCATTAGCATATACTGGGTGCCGGCACCCGGTATATGCTAATGGTGTGGCGCGCATGTGATGTCACGTCATTAGCATATACCGGGTGCCGGCACCCGGTATATGCTAAGGACTCGGCGCGCATGTGACGTCACATGCGCGCCGGGTCAAGAAGGAGCGGAGGCCGGAGCAGAAGCAGGTAAGTGAGGGGAGAGAGGGAGGTATTTAGGGGGGGTTAGAATGAGGAGGGGGGTTTAGGTTGAGGAGGGAGAATGAGGAGGGGGGTTGAGGAGGGAGAATGTGAAGGGGGGTTTATAATGAGGAGGGGGGTTGAGGATGAGGAGGGGGAGGGAAAGAGACACGGGGGGGGGGGGGGAGAGTGACTCGAGTATTAGCCAAGAGGGCCCTTTTTAGCCTTAAAAAAAGGGCTGAAAAACTCGGCTTATACTTGAGTATATACGGTATGTAAAAATATGAAAATATACTTTACAATTTCTCCAACATTTAAATGAGTTTCCATAAGCTGCAAACCAAAAAGATGTTTGTTTGTTTGTTTTTACTTTGGTTTTGTTTGTTACATGTATCTCTTGTGGAATTAGAATAATATCTATTGCTTGCTTTATTCTTCATGGTGGTGACTTCTGTCTCTTTATTATACCCTAATCTAAACAACTTATTGGCAATAGTATGTTAATATCGTAAAGAACATGCAATAAACCAGGACATTATTGGTGGAGTGATTTGAGATCGATACAGATAAAGTACTTGGTGTCATGCTCTTTTAAATTACTTCTGTTTTTTTCCATGGCCTTGTCCCACTGTAATCTGCATTAAACCAAATCATTCGTTTTTTTGTTTTAGGGTTATTTTGGTCTAATTTGAATAACCATGTTCTCTCCTTTTTTCATATTCTGTGTTCAAATCATAAATTAATCTGCCCTGCCTAACAAGTTTTTAAATAAAACCATATGATTACACATTTTAAAGTATTTGTCTGTCATCTTCAATAGAAAGACAGTAATACTTTTAAGGTGCTGAAAGAGTTGTTGTTCAGTTTGGTCAGGTGAGGGACTAGAAACTATGATATGGTACCAAATGCTTTCTTGGGTTAACTGATCACATAAATAGAGTTAATGTTTAGATGCATATGTTTAAAGGGACTGTAGACATCCAGTTTCCCAATTAGTTTTTTGCATAAAATTATATTAATAAAGATTTAGGTACAATCCTCTGTTTTTTGTACATATGAGGGCGGTACTAGTGAATGCCTGAATTGCAAATGAGGCTGGATTTTTGTTATTATGTTAAAGTAAAAAATAATAGGAGGGCCTTTTGTTATTGATTGACACTACAGTAGTATTTATTTCAATACAGTGCCAAAGCAGAAATTATATTTCAGCCTTCTTTTATTTAGATCACACTTTTAAAACTGTTTATGTGGTCCTTTTTAAATGACCCATATTTCATTTTGTGTCTGTGATGGGAGCTTGCACTTGTATTGTGCTGCCGTTACCCTAAATTCATAGTTAAATCCCTTTTGTAATCCTATTATAATCATTTTAATGCACTCCTAGTGCATCACAAAAGCATAATCTTCTCTCTCTGCTGTATTATAATATCTGCAGGCTTGTTGAGCTTGTTCTTTGGGAATAGAGGTCTGTCCAAAGAGAAAATAAATTAGTACCATTTTGTTCTGTGAACAGTGTACATGCTTTGGGGGGGTTTTGGTATCGCCCCTTGAGTTAGGCCGGTAGCCAAAATCAATGCCAATTAACACATGACTGGTGACCAAATTCCAGTATAGAAGCAAACATATATTTTTATGACAGATAACCTCATATAGCCCTATTTTTATTTTACCTAATAAAAAAAAAACATTTATTTGATAGCTTTATTCATTTGCCATAACTATCTTATTGCCCATCTCATGCTCTTGTACCACTTTATTATATAGATTTGTTGTTCAGTCATTCAGCCATTTCTGACTCTCCGTGACACTACACAGTCAGACACATCTGACAACCACTGCCCCTCTGAGCTCCATCAAGCCCATGCTCATTGCACCTCAACTCAGCCTCTCAGTCCAACATGTTGTGAGCTCATTTGCATGTCCCCTCCCAGAATGCAGTACAAGCATTGTATTTCTTGAGATTCTGAGCAGAAAATAAGTATATTATCTAAATGTACACCTTTGCTGTACTCTGTGCGGTGTAGTGCATCTCTCAGTTTTGCCCACCATAAGCTTCATGAATTTGGATAAAATATACAAATATATCCTTGTATATACATCTATATACTTTAATTATTATTTTAAATCCAGCCCACCGGCTTGGTAGCCAATATAAATCCATCTCACTGGCCAGTTAGATATCACTGATCAAGCTCATTGTGTGCAATCTCTGTAGTCTTCCATAGTAGTAAGTGGAGCAGACTCTGCTCTCCAGCACTGTTCTGAGGGATATCCTAACTGGCAGTCTCAAGACACACAGAGGCATATCCTGCACACTGGTTACTAACACTGAGGGTAGCTGTAACGGAGCGGAAAAATCATATCTCACGGTTGGCAGTTTACTACTATTATATAAATGTTTAGGGCAAAAGGCTTTTCTGTAGAGCCTGAAGGGTTGTTTTCTTTAATACATTTCACATTTGAATTATTTGTAATGTATGTCACAATATTTCTTTGATAAGCTACAGATTGTGTAGACATATTTGCTTAAGGGGCCTTAACTAAAATAATATATAAATAAATGAAAGCTGTTTTAAAGGAGCGAGTCTCAGAACTGGTTATTTCCCTCTGAGATGGCAAAACTGCTAGACTGTGCTCACTGTCACTGTGTGCTACATACAGACAAAATGCAATGTCTCTGCTGAGAGAGTCATCCAGAAAACTTACAGCAATAATAGTATATTACTTCCTGTGTTGTGCAGCCGGTTTATTATTACAAAAAATCAGACAACCAATGCCAACACCTTTCCATCAATTTTATTTTTAGCTCATCTTGTCCCATATATCTAGAGCAGTATACTCTATCCTGCCAAGAAAAAAATATTTGGTTTTTCGTTGTGGTTATAATAAAAGTAAAATCAATGGTTATATATATATCCAGACTGAGCCACAACCTACATTCATTTAATTTAATCAAAATCCCCTGATATTTGCTTACTTTTCCAGAAATACCAGTCATTATTAGTAAGTATTAATTGTCATTACTAGCAGTGAGATGTGGATGATCTGTGCACTGTGGGCCTCATTCAATTGCGATTTAGCCAATTGAATAGGGCTCTAAATAAGCACATAGCATATTTTTTTTAAAGAAGTTTTTAGTTAGTGAAAATCTTGCTTTTGGATAGATATTTACTAACTAAGAACTTCTTTAAAAAAAATATGTTATGTGCTTATTTAGACCCCTATTCAATTGGCCAAGTTGCAATTGAATGAGGGCCTGTGTGTTTAAACCGTGTACCACAGTATGGAGTAAGGTTTTACTTGTTACATGATAGAGAAATATTATTTTCTGTTCTTATTATTTTAGCAACTGGTGTAAGAAACTTATAAC
Organism: Discoglossus pictus; assembly: GCA_027410445.1. NCBI lineage: Eukaryota > Metazoa > Chordata > Amphibia > Anura > Alytidae > Discoglossus > Discoglossus pictus. The sequence goes on from CM050164.1 coordinate 203,668,891, forward strand.
TGGACTGCTGAACTGTTCTGTTTCCTTAACTTGTATTGGTAAAATCTAAGAAGAACTATGCTTGCAATTGGTGTAAAGACTACAATTATTGAATTTTCTCAGCAGTTAACTTTTTGTTAGTAAAAATAATAAAAGTCATTATTACACTGTTACTTAAGTTGTTACTTTGTGTTTGTTTTTTACAGTGCACTAAAAAAATGATAGGAAGTGTGTGTGCCGGAGGTGGCCTGTTGAAACATTTGCTCGAGCAGGGTTTTTGCAATGTGGGTGAGCCATTGTTCAAGGGAGGGGCCGGACTGTTATTTTTTTAATGCTTTTTGGGTGTGGGTTTAGCAAAGATTAGCGCTGACTCTTCTCATTGCCTGACTGCACTTTTCTCTGTACATATCATTACAAATCCACAGGGAATATCATTTTCAGAGTTTTGCAGAGGTAAGAGTATCTCCCCCCCCCCCTCCACATTGGTGTGACCTTTTTTCTTTAAGTATTTTTCCTTTTTTTTTTTATTTTAACTATGTGAGGTAAAATTAATACTTGATGTATGTACAGTGTGTGTGTGCTAAGTGTGTATTTAATATGTAAATAGAAAGAGTGTTATGAACAATTTTTTTTTCTGATGTTTAATTTTTCTTGCAATATTGTCTTCTCTGTAGTGCAGTGAGGTATATATGGGGTTTAGTAAATAATGTGAAGGTGAAGTACTATTTCCTCTTAAGAAAGTGTATTCATCTTCCTGTTCTCCCTATGCATATAACAATTTAACAGTCTTTGAATTTACAGCACCCACTTAATAATTGAATCCGTTATAATTCAAGAGGTCTTTAACCCTGTGGAGGTCATTGCTGACAGATGCAAAGTGTTTGCATTATTTTGTTACAATGATTTTATTATTTATATTTTTTTGTTCAAAAAGTTCTAGATTGTAAATAAAATAACATATTATATTTGAAGAGTTTTTTATTTATTTTGTATTATTTTTTAAGTTTGATCGCATTTTAGCATATATTAGTACTAAATGTATCTCTCGGATACATGTAACCTAGGCTGTATTTTTTTTCGACCACAGCCTCTGCGGGGTTAAAGAGGGACTTGCCTATTTTCTTTCATTTTTGGGTGTTGTTTTTTTTTTTTTTGTATCTCTGTGAAGAAGTTTACAGATCTTGCTCTAAAATGTATCATCTACAAGCCCTTTTCATTACTTCTATCCTGCGTCACTCATTCCTAACCTGATTTAACTGCTGTTGTATCCCTGAAATTAGACCCACTAAATTATTATAACTAAATATATAAACTGAGTGTTCTCCCTCCACACCATGTCCAGCAACGTTATTGTATCCCTCCTTTTTTATCCTTGGTGATTTGTCTTCAGTATTAGGCAGCTGGAGCAGACTTCCAACAATGAGACCCTTGAATGATAGAGAAGATCCTGCACCTGAGACTGCCCCACACCAGGGTGTCAACACATCTTACTGGCAGATAGATGGTTACTTTATTCATTAGCAAAGAGAACTCCATTATACAATGATTACATTAACACACAACACTGAAGGATGTGGTATATTTGTCCTGTAGCTGTTTTTTTAAAGCCATTTCCCTCCAAAATGTATTTGAAGTCATTTTTTTATAGAAATAAAATAGATTTGCTTATTTAAAGCTTAAGTAATTTGGTATTGCATATGTCTATTTGTATTGAGTGTCTCAAAATGGTTTATTGGATTAGCAAGCTAACATTACCTGTATAGTACCATGGATTATATGCTTCTTCCATCAACATTTGAAGTAGACTATTTTTTGCCTCTGTTATATGTAAAAGGCATTAACATAATCTTTAAATTTGCTGCAACTTTTTTTCTTTCTTTTTGTGAAACCATAATTGTGTTTGTTAAAGACCCATCTACTTACTGGACTGTTCCCTCTGTGAAATCTAGGAATCCTCTATTTTAAGATCACCAATGTGCATTTGTATATGATTGTGTCTGGCTGGGTTCAGGTCTTCTGTGCCCAGCTGCTCTCTTATTCTAATTCAAGCTACAAGGTGGGAACAGTAATTAAAGCAGTAGCTCGCTGTAATGTCTGGCTGCAGCTGGAAGACAGGATATCCATTTAATTGCTTTGTTTTGGATCCTATTAGAATTCCCATCCCGTCTTGCTTGCTCTTTTGGGGCTCCACTCTCCACAGGACAGGCTTTTTTGAAGAATTTGAAGATACTGTATAGAAAAGCACTGTGCTAAGCAGTTACCAGATGACAGGGAGTGAGCTAAACCGTGGCTATTCTATTTATAGAAGTCAGGTACACACATTCAGCATGTTGCTGCTAAATATGTATATTATATTTCTATAATTTCCTTCACTATTTTAATCTGTTATTCCTACACATATTTTCCCCACCCTCCTAATATAAATTGTTTTGAGAGGCCTCAGATAACCTTATCTGAGAAGATTAAGGTATCTAGTTTTCCTGATCAGATCATTTTGCAGTGTCTGCTACAAAGCAAATGAGAATGCTCTAGGATTGACGTGTATTTTCAGCTTGGAGCTAAAATAGTAGCCAGAGAAATACAATTCTGGTTATTAATATGAGATCACTTTCAAAATTATTTCTATTGTATGTCTTTCTTTAAAAGAAAGTTGTCAGCTGGAGGGAGGAAATACTTTTACAAAGAAAGTGTTGAGTCTGTGCAACATACCTCCAGCAGAGATAGGAAGCTATTACAATAAAACATTTTAATATTGGTTTTGTCTAGATTCCTGATTTTGTACTGCACATTTAAAAGAAGATGCCTTAAATATAATGTTTTTTTTTTGCATGAATACTGCAGTCTAGATTCTTCATAATTCATACTCATTTTTACAAAGTGTTTGCTGCTCCAGTTTATCACAGGAATTGACTTGTGTTGAGGTGCACAGCAACACATTGAGTTGTATGTAGATTTATTCATTTCACTTAGAGCAGTGGTTCTCAAACCTCTCCACAGGACCTACCAGACAGGCCATGATTTAGGTGAAATACTGTTTGAATACCCAAGTGAAGCAATGTGATGCTCCTCTGCCTGTTGAATACTAATTTGCCTCACCTTTGTTCACATGGCCTGCGTGGTGGATCCTGAGGAGATGTTCGAGAACCACTATCCTAGAGGATATGATGTAGTAAAAAACTTCTGCAGAGAGAGAGAGCATCAGATCTGCCATACCACCACAACCTTTTAAATATTTTATGAATTTGTAAGGATCCAGTCCTAAGACTCTCTGATAAAGTGACATTTATGGGTTGATACTAAATACGGTTTCTAGCTTTCATGCCATTCTATTTTCATGAAAGTCCTCACCCTACATTTTTATGAAATGTTCTATTTATTGCATTATAGAATATTTAGTTTTTAAACTTCTTTTTAAATACTTGTTGTACCTCATGAGTTATATTAAATGCAAGAATGGGTGACAGAAATTACCTGGTGATGATGCCATAAGTGGCTGTGCTAAGGAATGCTGTGAACTTGGAAAGAGGAAGTTTGTAATAAGTTGTCCGGAATCGAGTACTCTTCCCAATGAATTTCATGATTACGAGTCCCTTTGATAAAGACTGTTTATTTTTACTTTACTGGATGCAGGAAGTGCACAGACCGTCATTATTTTGTACAATTTTTCTGAAACACTCTACGGATGAAGTATTTCTATTTTCATTTTAATTTGTTCTTTTAAAACATTAAACTGATGTAGTGTTTGTGATAGATTTGGAAAAATATGGCTTGCAATATATTTGTCTTTAGTTATTGGCCCAATTTCAATAGTGCATTAATGGGACACTAAACTCTCATATTTGTAGTATTCCCTTTTGAAGAGCTAGAACTGGTAAAAGACCAAAAGTCTTTAGAAAGATTAGAAAAATAAACTCAACTACTTTAATGAATTCTTAATTATATGCAGATTATTTACTTATATTGCTTATCTGCCTAGTTATGTAGGAGGAAACATTTAACATTAACTTTTTTAATGCTACCCAATTTTTTTGAAGGTTTTTTTTTTTTGAAAGGTTTTTATATTGAAACACATTTTTAAAAGAAAACATAATATTATAACTCCAAAACATTGGTACATCTTTTAGCAAATAAGTGAAAATAAGTTAACAAAAGTCCTTGCATCATACAAAGATTTGAAATTCTTCTTAAAAAAATCCTAATGCAATCTATCTCTGAATCTAAGACATAATTGGCCTAAAATACATTCCTAAGGGGCCCCAAGCCATTTCAGCATCTTACCTTTCACTATAAGAGCTAGACACTATTCTGAACTTCCCCCTGATTCTACCTGTCTGATACCATCCTTACCCTATAAAATGGTATTTTTTGTAAAAATGCCAGTGTATTTTATGTGTACTGAAGCTTTAAACTGCTATGTTAAAGGAGCTCTGCCGTTAAAGAAAAGAGACCCTTGTTTGTTAAGTATGGACAAACTAACAAATTTCGTGGCTGTGTAAGCACTGGATATAAATAATTGTTTTTGGGAAATCTGAATTTTTGAAGACTCTGTTTATAAGTACATTAATCTGTTTTGTGTTTGTTACATTACATCCCCAGAGCTCAATAATAATGGTGTTTGTTTTGGCTATTGGTGGAGAGAGGGGTGGGGAAGAAGGGTATAAGAACCAGTGTAATAACAATTAAGATTGAAATGGAAACAACTCCCCTTTCACATGCACTTCAATAATCAATATATCATGGATGTCTTTGGGGTCCCACACAGTTGTCAAAATTATTTTTTTTCCTGCTTAATTAAGCTCACAGTCAGTCTTAGTGTCCAGACAAATAAATAAATATTATATATATATATATATAATTTCATTGTGTGATCTTCCATTTCAAGGTTCCATAGTTATTGGCTGTTTCCAGCAGACAGTGTTAAAAAAAAGCTAAATCACAATCTGACTAATATTGTTCCTCTGAATGAAGAAAACTCTTTATTGTTGAAAAATCAGGTTTGGGAACATCATTATATATAGTCCTTTAATAGGTGAGGGCAGTGTCCCGTTGGTGTAAGCGAAGCGATTATCTGCTGCATGACGGAAGAGATGTGTTAAGGAACAGCTTTGTTTAGATTAGTTTCAGTATATCTTGTGGAAGTCGAATAAATTACCTTATTAGGACATCCAAAAGATTGCAGATAAGAAAGATCCTGTCCCCTACCACACCATTTTCTCTAATCCTTTATATTATTTATGACAGGCTTTTAAATCGAGAAACATAGGTTTTATGTTTTTCTTAATGTATTAAAAGTCATTTTTTTTTATTAATTCTTGAAAAGGGGGGAAGATAAACTTATATTTTTTGTATTAAAATACCTTTAACGTGTGTAGTAGACAAGGTAGGAGAAACTTCTTGCAAACCCTCTTAATTAAATATGTGTCAGTAATATTTTAACACCACTAAAACTTTGCTATTTGAATGGTTAGGTTTGATAAATCTCTTCCATATTTTCTATATAGTAGTTGTGTCCTCATGTTTTCTCTTAACTTATACTATTATATCACCAGCTCTTGTTCTAGTATCAATTTCTTTGTGCAGGTTTCTTGATCTTTTCATCTGCGTAATTAATTCTTCTGCCTAGTGAGCCCGTTGGACAAGTGTCTTCTGCATTGCTAAACATGCTAGGCATTACATTGTATATCTGTAGCATAGAACACATTTATATAATATCATATACAACTATTCTGGCCTTCATGGGTATTACCCACACTGTTCCTTTCTACACTTTCTCTTCCTTGTTCCTGCTATGCTCTCACTGCACAACATCAAGAATTTAGCTAGAATTAAATGTTTTTTATGGCCATGGCTTTTTTTGTTTGTTTTTACGTCGTTCAGTAATTTCCGACTCTCCATAACCCCATGGACTGTAACACACCAGGACATCTTTATGTCCATGAATGCTGATAAACTTGGTAGACTGGAGTGGGTTGCCAGTTCCTTCTGCAGTGGGCCACAGCATACAGCTCTTGGTATTCCTAGGTGGTCTCCCATCCAAGTAGTGACCAGGCCCAACCCTGCTCAGCTTCAGGGTGGTATGACCACTTGGTCCCCTGACTGGAATGAAACCCAGGTTGCAGTGGTGAAAGCACTGAATCCTAACCACTGGACCACTAGGGAACCCTTGTCCATGGCTTACACAACTGTTAATATTGTTAGTTAGTTTGTCCTTAGATTCAGAGGGTGTAGACATGGATAAATCCAGGGAGTCTGGCTCCGCCATTTTTCTTCTTGGTCCTAAATATTACTTATCATTTATCTATTGCAATGTCCTCGTGACATTTGCACTTTCTGTATTGTAAATATTTTTTAAATGCTATCATTTTCTTGCTTGCTGGTTCCTTAAATCCTGGATTTTTAAGTGCAATTGACTGAGAACAGTAACCTAAAGTTGTGCTGCTTTTCCACTGTTCTGTTTCACAATTTCACTGTTTTATGACACAGACTTTATCTATAAATATCATACTTCTAATCCATTATCACACAATCTGACATGATTTCTAAAGGGTTTGCCCTTCCAAAAAAATCATACTTATTAAAAAAACAAAACACTTTTTTTTTTTTCAAGGTGAGTTTCTGCATCATTGAACAATGACTTGATTTTTTTTCAGTTCTCAGAACTATGTTGTGCATTAATTAACAAGTTTTGCCTACTGTGCAAATTAAACAGGTTAAATCTGTTAACAAAAAGTAATGTTTCAGTTACCTTGATCTATCCATTACCGAGGAAACATTTATGGATGTGAAGTAGCACAAGAAACCAGTTTTGAGACACACAGGTCTGGGCAGAGGAAGTTCTGCAATGAGGAAAGTGTAGATAATGCATGAAATAGCCTTGGAGCAGTAATGGTAACTATAGGCCAGGAGCAGTAATGGTAACTATAGGCCAGAGCTTTAAGATAGTCCATAAAGATATTAGAGAACGCTAACCAATAATGCACCTAAAATGGCAAACTGTGTCGTAGGTTTGGGAGCACATGTAACTGTTCTGACTGCATTAAATGACCAATAAATTATCATATTTATTGTATGCCCTTTTGAAGAACTTGCCTTGATAAAGTACACAATGCTTTTCAGAGCTTAAAATAACAATAACCTTTTATTTTAACTCTTCAATTTTGCTTTATTTGTAGAATGAAATTCTGTTTTTGTTCCTAACAGGATTAAAAACCTGTGAGGAATGGGAGATAACATATCTATTCAATTATGTTAAAATTGTGTGCATCAACCATTCCTTTTGGCTACCAAAGGCACACTTCCTGGCCTGACATCCCTTGATAAAAATATTTATAAGGACAAGGATTTGATTTCAGGTCTGCTTATATATAGGCAACCTTGACCAGTGATGATTAGTTGTCTTGCTACAGACCATAGTGGACCGATTGATTAATATTCCAGTTGATGTGCTGCTTGTACAAGCAAGTGGTAAGATCTGTATGAATCTGAATAATACAATAAAAGTGAAAAAGAGAAAAAATATGCATTTTTGTGATATTGTAAAATGTTTTAGTATTGCAAACTGTTCAACATCTTTTTATTTCTGGAAGCAGAAAGGACATATATTGCACTAAAAATATAATTTTCTTGGAAGATTTCAAGATGTTTGGATGGTGCATTTCATATAGCTCTATGATACACAGATTACAATATTGCCTTCCCATTATTGCTGAATTTCTATCTCCTTCCTTTGTGGTAATACCTGCTTTATTTCTGGTGTAAACTATGGCCACAGATCATTAAGATCCAGCCACAAAACTGCAGATATAAATGAATAACTGCATGCTATCCATAACCTATTGTTAATGAGGGTGGCAATACACTGCCCACCGTGACAAACATTGTTTGCCATATGTACCATCCTTTAGAGGGTGGAAATGTAGTTTTCAGTTTTCAAAATGATAAGAACATTTTGTCATTTTAGTTTAGCCCTTGAGCCATCCCACAAGAATCTGCATACATAATAAGGCTGGAGTCTGTAACTGTTACACAGATTTACACCGGCTTTGAAAGCGCAGTGTGTTGGTGTAGTGGTAAATGTTTTGTATTATTTTTTTTTAATTGGTATGTCATAGGTTCAATTTCCCCTGCCTTTCACATTTTGTTTTTAACTAACATAAATGTGCTTTATTGTATAACCTAAAGCACATATTTCTTGGAATCCGGGACCTTGACTAACACAGACTGCAGCCTTGTCTACTGTGCTATCTGTCCTGTTACTACATTAGCTGCTAGAATATAATCCAGTAGTAACAAATAATGTAACCACTGCCTGATTCAAATCAACACCTGCTTCTAATATTCATTGCATCTTGCGCAGAGCTCATTACTCATTCAGGCAGAGGCAACACACTGAAATAGCCTGACTTCTACTGATCATAACTCCATGAATTCGGCATAAAAAGGAAAACACTTTTGCCACATGCTTTTTCTTCCTCCCGTCTAACTGTGCAGAGTACATATGACAACTATTGTGATCCTTTAATCCAATCAGGTTTTCTGCGTTTACGTACAAACTATATTAGTGTGTAGAGCCATGATGATTAGCTGTATTTATCACCATTAATAGTCCTATTCCTACACCATGATACCTGTATTGTATTAGTCTTGGAAGGATGTCGGGAGCTCATCAAATGGTATCCCAGCGTTTCCTAAATGGTGTTCCATTTTGTATAACCAGTTCTTCCACCACACAATTACTCCTCAAGCCTACACTATGTATATAAGAATTTTTGTAACCATAAATGGGTCCTGGCAAAAGGTTATGAGATATTCGATACGGAATGTATTTGTTTAAACCAGTTATATAATCCTGAGCAAGGATTGGGGCACAAGAGAGACATTTGGGGATGCAGAGAGTACATGTGAATATTGAGGCGTTACACCAGAGCCTTTCTAGAGACCAGAGGCCGTATTAATTCTCGTGGAGCCCAAATGGTTTCATTACCAAATAATTTTGGTAAACAGTGATAATGTAAGGTTTGATATTACATAGCACATAGGAAAAGAAGTTCAGAGTGGATGTTATTTCATCAAATAGAGTGTTCCTAAAGCTAGAATTGTGTAGTTTTTTTAATAATCTCTTTGATGATTATGTATACTGTGCAATGTATTTAATTTGTATGGGTACAATGTTTCCTATGAACATTAAGGTAGTGTCACATAGAAATGCCCTATTCTCTAACATTTCTCAGAAATAAGACAGGTGAGTATCCTAAAGACTTACAAAATGAAAATTCTGTATATGACCTTTTGCACCTGAAAACTATACATTGTCCTAAACTTTGTAATATTCTTACCTTTGTGTACTTTGGAATCTGTGTTTTCATTGTATTCATGTTTTGATTTTTTTTCAGTGGATTTTTCTTTTTAGCAAGAAAATGTGAACTCCTATATAGCATAATATGGTTTGTTGTAAACTTTTCTAAGTGATAAATCCATTATTTTCTGAAACTGTTCTCTGCTCAGTTATTTTAAATTCCATTGAAGGTAAATTTGAAAAACAACAAAATCATTTTCTAAAATATTTAAATTGATAGTGGGATAACCCTTTATTTTATGTAATTACTCAAAACACACACAAAAAGACATATCACTAATGCACAACAGCATTTTGTGATGCTCCAGTCAGAATCCAGCATTGTTTTATGAATTGCTTTTACCAGTTCTTTTCTGTTTTTTTTTTCCGTTTTTTTTTAATCACAAATATTTTTAAATGGGGTTTGAAACATGTTCAACTTTTCGACCCTTGCGCAAAATTATCTTTGCAATGCGCAGCAGTTTTTTCTTGTAAAACATGTGATTTTTTTTTTTCATTAATCAGTCACTTTTGATTTTTGTACTTCCAACCAAGAAGGAAATAACAGATATTTTTGCTGACCCATACACTGATTGTAGCAGACACTGTTCACCTCGGCAGCGACTGCTACAGAATACAGCATGTCACTGCTAGCCTTGAATATTTGGATACTCATAAATAATGTAGAAACGCTTCCAAGATTTGCTTCTGTCTGCTGCTATTTTTAGCTTGGTCTTACAATTGAAATCCACACAGTGCTTGTGCAAATCCCTTTTCTGCACAGTCTTTCTGTTCTGTTATTCTCATTTATTTCACTGTTTGTTTGTGTATACTGTATAGTTTAGCTCTCAGAAATATTTGTTTTATTGCCAATTACATAGACCCCTCCATTGTTTAAACTGATTTAATATTGTTTTTAATAATTATTAAAAATATATATATATATATATATATATTTTTTGCTGGTGTTACTATGTATGATGTATGTTAGCATATTAATTCAAATACAACATTCGTACATGTTGTATCCAGGATATTTAAACAACAATGGTAACTGAATGCTTTTAGAAGATTCAATTATTTATCTCATCTCAATGTTTTGGCTCCAACAAGCCATGATTTATTGCAGTTTCTGACCCATTTGCCTTTCTTTACACTTTAAGTATTAATTTAACATTGTAGCTTGTTTTTTTTGTTTTTTTAATTGTTCCTATATATTGTTTTGAGAATTAAGAGTCAATAAGATTCAACCGAAAACTGCTAGGGGGACATTTTTCCCCTCTAGTTTTTTAGAAATCTTGTGAGGCTATTAACTGCCTCATTCATGTATGTTGTTTTTCTTAAAATAGTGCATTAATTGCCAATACATTACTGAACAAATACATTTTGAACATAATAAACTAAAGTAGTTCTTCTGCATCTACACATTACGCTGATTCTGTTAGTCTCCAACTTTACATCATGACCTCCATTATTCACCTTTTTTTGAGAGCTACGACCTTTGTAAATTATGTTACACATTTTAATATATCTGAAGTAGTCTATCACATTGCTTCTCTCACGTCATCAGTTTAGTCGCCCTCCTTTGAAATCGTATTTACATTTTTGGAGACTCTGCGTCTAGAACTGGGTGCATTATTCTAGGTTATGTCTTTCTAAAAATATGTTATGGACCTTGACATTATTATGTCTTTTTTTATTCTCCTTCTTACATATGTACTATTTCCATTAAAGGTATATGCAAGTGAGCTGGGTTATGAATGTATCTGATAGAGGGGAATTAGTAGTGTATGATTAAACTTATTTGCATGCACAATGTTTTTTAGCTTTTGTATTAAAAAAAACAAAAACGGTTGCAGGTAATGTTTACACCGGCCAGGATGTGAGCTAGGCTCTGAGAGGTTTCATGTTTGTAAAAATGTAACCTGTCTATGTGAGCATACTCAGCTTTGCAACCAATCGGCAATGCTGTATGCAGCCAGCTATATGAGGCTTCTAAACTAGGTCCTTAAAGGACCATAAATCGACATTCAAGTAAAAATGCTTGAGCGGTTACACAGTTGTTCTTTAGACATGCACCCTCTCCTTGATAAATTCTAAATAATTATAATCGTACTGAAACCAAACATTTCAGCATTTATGCTTGATTTTATGGTCCTGCAATGACCTGCAAAGTTTGAGGAAGAGAATGTTCATGGTCAGGTTCAGGTGTCTCTGTGTGAGTGAGTCCATGCAATTCACTGGGGCTGGGAGAGATCTCAGGGGCTGGGGGAGGTAATGGGGCACTTCACTGGAGCTGAGAGAGATCACTGGGGTGGGGGAGGTGATAGGGCAATTCACTGGGGCTGGGAGAGGTGATGGGGCAATTCACTGAGGCTGGGGGAAGTGATGGGGCAATTCATTGGGGCTGGGGGAAGTATCACCTGGGATGTTATGTACATAAAACAATCAGTGATTGAAGGGACACAGCCCTTGTTCTGGGTATTACAGAAATCTAAAGGAAAGCTGCAGCTCAATTCTCAGACCAAAAAGATACAATGTATTATGTATGCTAATTTTTGCTGGGATTTTCAGGGGGTGTCAACATTGATAGAAAATAGTTTGCATATACCTTTAATGAACATTTACATTTTGTTATGCAAGAATTTAGGAGAGATTTCAAATCACAATGTCATGCATTTCAGATTTGTGCAAACTAGGGGAGCATAAAACTATTTTTGGAAGGATATCTGCAGTTGTTATATTTTATCGAAATGTTTGACTAAAATCACTATAAAGTGAACTGCACATGGTCTTCCAATTATAGATACGCAGACAAGCTGGTTAAAAATTACTGTGTAAATTATATCAACCCAGATACAGTAAAGTCTTTAATAATGTGCCAGGATTTGATAAGTAGTAGACACGATTGTCATCTCACCTTGAGCTCTTTAGTGTTCGCATAGCCTCTTGGCATCTGGCTGCCATCATAAGCTCAAGATGCAGGGAAGTTACTTTATTCTCTGTGGCTTAGCCCTTAAAAAAAGGCATCTCAAAACGTCTGTTTTCGTCAGTACATTATTGCATATTACTCTTTAATTTATTCTTCCATTTTTCACAAATTGTCTGATTTTACCAGTTTATGTTTCTCTTGTGTGACTGTGGCTCAGTCTCCTAAGGGACATGTTTTATAAACCGGAATAAATCCTAAGAGAGTAAAGGAAGACAACAAGCCCTCTCTTCAAGAGGGATCAGTAGGGTGTGGATTTAATGATCCAGCATTAGCATTGCAAAACTACACAGGAAATGTCTGTTTGGTACTTTTTATCTCTGTGTGTTTATAAATCTATAATTTTACATTCTTTTGTTGTTTGTGTGCTTCAGTTATATCTAAACAAAACAAGGAGGGTTCCTCAAATTCTTTTCCAAACCTTGGTGTGGTTTATTGTTTGAACAATATGTAGGACTGAAAGATATGTACAGTGTTCCTGCCATGGGAACTATTCAATATTCCTTCTGTCACTCATCCTGGAATTATGAGGAAATCTCTTTTTTATAATGTTTCCAATAATTTGAGAATACTTAGATATGCAGCATAGACTAGCATTTGTATAAAATTTACTAGCATATTATCATCTAGTAATCAATGTTGTCTTTAACCAAAAACTCACGTAGTTCTGGTCATTATAGTTTTGCCTGTGGAAAAAAAAGCCATTTTAAGTGGGTCAGAATTACGCTGATATCTGCCACTAAGCATTACATGTAGTTGCATGCAAATTAGTCTAGCAATGCATCATCTTTACCGTTGAAAGTGCTGTATTGCATTAAGAAGTTATAAGTAGTTTTACATATTTACTAGGACTTTCATGTGCGTTTATTTGTCATGCAACTTTTTCATCCAAATTGGGTTACATGGCTGATCATATATTGGGTGCAAACATAAAGGCGTGTCATCAAAATGACCATCAATCTGCATGAATATTTTTCACCAAATGCGGCTTCAGCAGCATGACATTTTGTGTATGTTCGGCTCTGTTTATATGTTTGCCTTTCTGCATGTTGGAATGACCACATCATGTCATGTCAGTGAAGTTTGGAGCCAAAGTATTAAAACCAGCAGAGACCCCAGAACTTTGCTTATTTGTTGGCTTTGTCTTCTGGTAAGAAATGATACACATTTCATCTGATTTCCTGGTTACTGACTTTTGGCTTACGTTCTGTGACCACATGTGCTGGACTGATCCTTGGCCTGGATAACTGTTAGTGAAGCTTTGCTTCTCTACTATGGATTACCTGAGCATAATTTGTGCCCTTGGCCCTTCTGAGTTACTACCTGGTTCTACTCCTTTTAACTGGAAATCATCTTCTTAGCCCTTGTTGTGGGAACGTGTTTCAGGCCAGTACATGGAACCTATTAATGATTGTGTGACCCATGCAGTCATGTAGGAGGAGGAAGATGGTTATGTGGGTTGATGTAAGTCTGTGTTCAATAGAACAGTAACTGAGATGTCGCACTTATGACTTTGGTGCGCAGTATATGATGATTGTGGTCTACATTTTTTTTATTATTCAGGTCCCAAGATATTGACTACAGCAGGCATTTTAAGACTTGAGTATCATTAATTGCATTTAAACATCATGCATGACTAATACAAGCGGTCCCCCGGTTACAGACGACCAGACTTACAGTATTCTGTACTTAGGCATGGTCTCCCAAGGCTTTTTATAGTTCGTTTTTATGTTCTGTTTGTTTGAGAAGAAAGGGCACAATAGTACCTGTAACATATTATTACAGAACAGGGATATTATTATTCGTAGTAGTAGTACAGTATAACACAGTATTATTATTACCACGTGAGCTATTATATTATTACTAGCAACTTGCCCCCCTGACGGCAAAAAAAATTGAAGCCTCGCAATGCTGTTGTTTTCCACACAATGCAAGGCTCCCCCCCCTACCCCTCTAACTTGTGGGCCTCGTGATGAGCACCTTTGGTGCTCATTGCAAGCCTCTCCCCCCTCTACTTTAAGGGCCATGCAATGAGCTTTGCTGCTCATTGCAGGCCTTGGCAAGGCCTCAATTTGTCAAGTCTGCAATTACTGTCAAGTCGCAATTACGACAACTACAGTGGATATAAAAAGTCTACACACCCCTGTTAAAATGTCAGGTTTCTGTGCTCTAAAAAAATGAGACAAAGATAAATAATTTCAGAACTTTTTCCACCTGACCTATAAACTGTACAAGTGGTTGCATAAGGCTGCACACCCTCTTATAACTGGGGATGTAGCTGTGTTCAGAATTAAGCAATCACATTCCAAATCGTGTTAAATAGGAGTCAGCATACACCTGCCATCATTTAAAGTGCCTCTGATTAACCCCAAATAAAGTTCAGCTGCTCTAGTTGGTCTTTCCTGAAATTTTCTTAGTCGCATCCCACAGCAAAAGCCATGGTCCACAGAGAGCTTCCAAAGTATCAGAGGGATCTCATTGTTAAAAGGTATCCGTCAGGAGAAGGTTACAAAAGAATTTCCAAGGCATTAAATATACCATGGAACACAGTGAAGACAGTCATCATCAAGTGGAGAAAATATGGCACAACAGTGACATTACCAAGAACTGGAGCTCCCTCCAAAATTGATGAAAAGACAAGAAGAAAACTGGTCTGGGAGGCTACCAAGAGGCCTACAGCAACATTAAAGGAGCTGCAGGAATATCTGGCAAGTACTGGCTGTGTGGTACATGTGACAACAATCTCCTGTATTCTTCATATGTCTGGGCTATGGGGTAGAGTGGCACGATGAAAGCCTTTTCTTACAAAGAAAAACATCCAAGCCAGGCTACATTTTGCAAAAACACATCTGAAGTTTCCCAAAAGCATGTGGGAAAAGGTGTTGTGGTCTGATGAAACCAAGGTTGAACTTTTTGGCCATAATTGCAAAAGACATGTTTGGGGCACAAACAACACTGCACATCACCAAAAGAACACCATACCCACAGTGAAGCATGGTGGTGGCAGCATCTTGCTTTGGGCTGTTTTTCTTCAGCTGGAACTGGGGCCTTAGTTAAGATAGAGGGAATTATGAACAGTTCCAAATACCAGTCAATATTGGCACAAAACCTTCAGGCTTCTGCTAGAAAGCTGAACATAAAGAGGAACTTCATCTTTCAGCATGACAGCGACCCAAAGCATACATCCAAATCAACAAAGGAATGGCTTCACCAGAAGAAGATTAAAGTTTTGGAATGGCCCAGCCAGAGCCCAGACCTGAATCTGATTGAAAATCTGTGGGGTGATCTGAAGAGGGCTGTGCACAGGAGATGCCCTCGCAATCTGACAGATTTGGAGTGTTTTTGCAAAGAAGAGTGGGCAAATCTTGCCAAGTCAAAATGTGCCATGCTGATTCCCAAAAAGACTGAGTGCTGTAATAATATCAAAAGGTGCTTCAACAAAGTATTAGTTTAAGGGTGTGCATACTTATGCAACCATGTTATTTTATTTTTATATTTTTTCTTCCCTCTGCCTAAAAGATTTCAGTTTGTTTTTCAATTGAGTTGTACAGTTTATAGGTCACATTAAAGGTGGAAGAAGTTCTGAAATGATTTATCTTTGTCTAAGTTTTTCACAGCACAGAAACCTGACATTTTAACAGGGGTGTGTAGACTTTTTATATCCACTGTATATATACGATTATTATCATTATTATTATTATTCAGGGATCCGAGTTAAATACAAATCTGACCTATAGATAAAGAGATTCAATGATAACTCTGTGAAGGACTCCTAAATACTACATTTTCTCCTATACGTAGCCTGAGAAAGGTGAGAAACTGAAGTGAGCAGACAGGCCTCAGCTTTTGCTGCTACTATATAAAGCAGTTTCTCTTTTGACATGTGAATTTATCACTGTATTACGTATGACTGACGATAGATACAGTAATCTCAAGGGAAATTTTGACCTAAAGATTTAAGGGACAGGAAAATAATTGAATTGTTTATACCTATGGCTTTTTGTTTAGTTCTCTTCCTGTCACAAAAGCGTTTACTGAAAATTGTCATTGTAGGTCGTAACTTTGTAAAGACTTATGAACCAGCAGCATCCGTAATCTCAAAGTATACATAAAGTTATTTGGGTGACTTATTCAATTTTGCTTTAGTAATGCATATTTTATTGCTTTTATTGCAGGTTTAACATATATTGTTTTCAAATATATTTGCCATATTTTGTATTTGCCTTAAAGGGATTATCATCCAAAAATCAAGTCATTTTTTTTAGGATATTCTTAAAGAGCATGGAAAAACAAGCAGTATATTGTATTATCCATTTTTGTTCTAAAGTGAATCAGTCCTGGGAAATCCCAGGTTGTTCTTATTGCATATATATTTAATTAGCTGCTATGATGTGTTAATTAGGATTACAGTCTGCTTGTCTGTCTCTGTAGTGACCAGTGGCATAAAGACCTGTAATGTCATCAAGTAGTTAGACACCTCTCCCACCCGTATCAAGTACTCTGAGCAGCACATTAGCATACAGGAGCTGCAAAATAAATTCTAAATACTTCAGAAATTATTTACTGTAGAGAAAAACTATTAGTACAATGTACAGATAATTTGTTCCTTTACTGAAACGCTGAGGTCGCCCATTAGTTTAAAAAAAAATATATAGTATTTTTACATGCAAGAATGAATCCCATCAAAAGTCAGGCACCTCAACTGACCATCTGTAAATAGTGTTTATCTGGGCACTACAAATATGTCCAGCTCTGTGGGTAAATCATGTACAGTACTCTAAAAGAGTTTTGCCTGCAGAAATTGAAATGTTTGAATTGTTGTTTATGGGTTTTCCTACTTTACAATATAATTTTTTAGAAATAAGTTCTCAAAATGTTATTTATATGTTTGAGTATTGGGATTTAATTAAACATGACAGCTTTTTTTAAAAATGTTTTTATATAGTGAGTAGCAACATCAATATTCAGATTTTTTCAGTTTTTGGTTCTTGTATCGAGTTAAATAGTCCTGTTAATTCCCTCAGTCTTCTTTATTTGGAGCAGTGCCTTTTATTTTAAGAAATAAGCATTATTGCTAAATTAATTTACACATGGATTAAAATTACTTTTTTTTTTTTTTTTTTTTTTTTTTTACTTTTGTGGTGCTCATGCAAAAGAGAAACTTTTGTAACTATTGCAAATTGCCATGCAAACAGAAATGATTGTGATATTTTTAAAATCTACTGTAAATGCACAAAAATAAATTTATAACTTGAGTGTCCTTTTATTTATGTTTTTCCTTGATGAAATTTGTTAGAAGTGAAATGCTTAAAACCTGACTATTTGTGAAATGTTCAAACATGTAGAGATATGTGGAAAGAAATGTCAAAGTATGTGTGAATTTATAACTGGGGCCTATTAATCTCTCAAAACGACATGTTTCATTCAGTTAGCCATTTTCTTATCTTCTGTAAAGTTTATACCTCAATTAATTTGTGACTTTCTTAGCATGCAGAGCTGGTTTAAAATAATAATCACCATGAAAACTATTTTCCTTAGCCTAAAACAAGATGTCTTGTTCTAGCATTTAGACATTAAGCATATTTTTGTGAGAGATCTACAAGAACGAGAGAGGTCTTCTACTGAAGCTCTAGGTGGGGTTAAATGCATGGTAAATGCATAGAAACATTTCTATGTTTTTTAGAGCGAAGGTACTATATTCATGAAATAGTTACCTACAGCTGCTGAATGTTAATGTAGTAAGATAATTCAAATTTGTTTGCAAGACATAATCTGCAATGGAACAGACTGATATTTTTGATGCAGACTGTGAGGAAATGTAGAGTGTTTTCTCTGGAATAATCTGTGTTTCCATGTTTCTTTTTATTAGACATTTAATACTATTGTTTGTTCAATGAACATAAAATCATTTGGTACTGTCTCTCTTATCTCTTCCAGTGACACAATGACTACAGAGAAGAGTTTAGTGGCTGAGGCAGAGAGTCCTCCTCAGGACCAAAAGCAGGAAGGAGAGGAGGAGGTAGAGCCGTGTAGTGCTCAGCCTGAGGTGGTTAGTGCAGAGGAAAAGACAGAAACTGAGCCTACACAGGAGTCCCCTGCTACAGCTTCACCAAGTACCCGCAAGAGCAAGGATCGGCATTCAGAAGGCAAGGGCCTGTCAAGACTCTTCTCTTCTTTTCTCAAGAGGCCAAAGTCTCAACTATCTGATGAAGAAAAGGCAGCTCAGCTGAAGTTAGAGAAGGGAGAAGACCAGAAAGAGGAAGATGAAGGGTTGGGAGAGCAGCTGGAGGATGATGTGTTTCTGAAGGCTCCTATTGCAGCTCCAGAACCCGAACTCCGTACAGACCCATCTTTAGATCTTCATTCTCTAAGCAGTGTAGAAACCCAGGTGAGTAGAGATTTTACTGAGAAAAGCTACCCTGTTATGGTCTGCATTGTTTTTCCATGTAAAAAACAATGTTGGGTGAAGTATTGCTTTAGATAAACACCTCCGAAAACACACCAACTATGCATACAGAATTTGAAATGAAAGCAGAGGGTGGCAAGATCACTGCATTCAAATCGGGACATTTAGCGTTCAATTGTATTTTCAATGTTTAACACACCAATACATTTATAGAATTGACATGGACTCCAGAACATATACTTACAGAACATGGAACTCAGATATTTTTTTGATGCAGTCAATAGAATTTACATTTTCCCCCTCAACCTACAGAATTTCCAACAGTTTTGCAGATGATCTATCTTGCTCTCCTTATGGTGGAAGTGAGTAAAGCCATCCACTGCACATAGTACAGCAACAAAAAAATACCACATTCTGTATGTATGTTTGCATGACTAAAAATAAGAAAAAAATAAATATTTCCTGCTCAGAATTTCAAGAAATGCACAGCACTTTGGGAAACTGGGCAGAGCTATTTTAAACATGCCTCCCATACAGCATATGCGTGAGTGTGTGTGTGTGTGTATATGTGTGTATATGAAATGAAAGTTTTATATACCTCTATGCTTTTTGGGGGGGAACATTTAGCCTGCTCAGGAGGACAGGAAGGAGGACGCAGACGGTGAGGACGAGGAGGGATCCGAGAAGGAGGAAGAAGAAGAAGAGCAGCAGCAGCAACAGCCAGTGAAGGCTGAAGGAGAATCTAAGACCCCACAGAAAACAGCCAGGCGATCTCCCAACATGCACTGCAAAGTCGCTCTCCTCGATGACACTGTGTATGAGTGCCAGCTGGAGGTAGGGAGATGTAATCAAGAGTATCTGGTGTTTTTTATTTGCCAATT
The DNA here is from genome assembly GCA_027410445.1 of Discoglossus pictus. Lineage (NCBI taxonomy): Eukaryota > Metazoa > Chordata > Amphibia > Anura > Alytidae > Discoglossus > Discoglossus pictus. Next base: position 203,688,480 of record CM050164.1, read on the forward strand.
AACAGTTATGGCTTAAGAGTATCATCAAGAATGGGCAACTGTGATGATAATTCGGTAATTTAGACCCTTGATTCATGAGGAGCGTGTATAGTGTTGATTTAGACCATTGGTTCCAGGGTTTATAGAATATGCTGTAAGTTAACTCTTGGACACCACATGTAATGGTTTGTTGAGATTGCATCTACAATGTAGAAGAGCATGATCTAGGCTAGACCCATAGGTCTGGAGAGCAAGTATGTAAATAATATGTAAGGCTGGGTCATGTGCATGATGTGTTATTTGGATTAAAATCCCTGTACACTTGTAGAGTGGTTATATTGTAGCACTTGACATATGAGCTGAGGGAAAACATTCTACACCTTTGAGAGATGTCATACCCTTAGTGCGTACTCTAGAATTTATAATCCAAATTATGTATTTTTAAGAACACATTAAGCTTCTGACAGATGGCAAAATGAACTCTCAGTTATCCCTCCTTTTTGCCATGAGATATTGTAAGTGTATTTCTCTACCAGTTAGGAGGAATGTCAGTTTGATGGATAGATTATAAACAATCATTGTTAGTACAGGGTGGCAGAGAACATCACATTCTTCCCTCTACCATTAGCTATGTATCATGGAGTTTCTGTTCACACATTTATATTGTTTTCTTACAGGCACATTTTGTCTTTGCAAGTAAGGTCAGTCTATTTAATACTGGTCTTCAGGGAAGACTGTGGCTGCCTCAACCCTATTGGTACATCAGAACTGTCAATGATCTCTCATGTTTCCAATGATATGTCCACAGTGTTACTATTTATATTGGGACAAAGTTTTAGAATTCCAAAAGGTAACTGACACACAACCTCTGCTGCAGTCATACTTTTCCAGGTTGACAAGTCCTTGGCAGATTTCCACTTGTCCTGAGAACGTAAACAAGTAGGTAGAGTTATATGTTTGCTGGTATGATGAGCATAGATTTATCTTCTCAGTTTTGTACATTAACCTGTAGGTCATCAGCGCCATAACTCTGATTTTCACTTCTGTGTTGGTTCTCTTGGCCCTTCAACTTATTATTTTTGAGCTGCTACCTAGTTCTGTTGCCATATCTATAAATCATTCTGTAGAATGGAGATGGAAATCTGAATTATTTTGAGACTCCATGTATCTATACCTCCTTTTGTAAGTATATAAACATCACAGGGCACACTTTTTGGATTTTCATCACCTTCTAACGGTGCAGTTACCACCAAAAAATTAGATTTCTCACTCTTCCTATGTGTGAGAGGCACAGTGTCCTGCACTGATAAATCTGATGTCTAAACATTTCTGATGTCCAAATGATTCACATTGTTGCGGCTCATAGAGGCTGCAAATCCCGTTAAGTCTCTGAACAGCTGTCCACCCATTTACTAATCTGTTTATTTTTGTGCTACCACAGATTTGAAAGCCGTTATCAAGGGAATATGTTTTACTTTAAGGCCCTGTAGGGCCATGTGTTTTCCATAAAATCATTCTCTTGCACAACTCTCAATTAAACAAGAAGGTGGGAAATAAGGGAGATGAAATAAAAATGAAATCTCATTTAGTCCCTAATTTCCTCTGGCAGTTTAGATGCTACCCTTTATTGAGACGGGCTAGGCAGTTGTTTCCTTTCAATATCTTGGATCAGAATTAAGGTTTCTTTCTAGCAAACACTAGAACTTCGGGAGTTTTTCTTCTTTTACAAATAGTAGCTATATTTAAAGTAGGGGAAAAGTGGTTCGATTTAGAGGTTTTGGATAGTCATGTTTTCCCTGGAAGCTTTTGGTCACATATTTCATTGAGGTCCATGGACATACAGCATCTCATGGATGTAGGCCCTTTACTGTGCTACTCTTTAGCTGAGTTTTGCGAAAGAGTTTTGTTAAGAAAGTGTTTATTTGTACCTAAAATATACGCGCCCTGTCTGAATTGTCATTATTGCTCCAATAAGTATGTTCGAGAAAGCTGGGAAATACTATTGAAATATTTTGTTCTGTTTTACTGAAACTTAAAATTAATTGGTGTAATATGATTGGTTTAAAAGAACTAAGAACTAATCATGTCACAGTATAGACGCCTTCTGTGACCTTTATGTTTCTCATATCATCTGTCTACTCTACCGTACAGACTTGTAGTGCAAATAGCAAGTTCTGTAACTTTTATACGTTTCTTTATTTCTACTTTACTCTCTTCTTAGTCTCTCTGTTTCTAACAATGTTTTTTTTTCCTCTTGAAGAAAAATGCCAAGGGACAGGACCTGTTTAAGAAAGTGTGCAGCCACCTTAATATTCTAGAAGAAGATTACTTTGGATTGGCCCTGTGGGAGTCCCAGACCACTAAGGTAAGCATTTGGTGCACACATGCGATTCATACCAACTTTGGGCTGAGAACAGTGAGAATTTCTAAACTGATGACCGGTCCAGCCTTGTGTAAACAGAGTCTGCAGCTTATCCTACACTAAAACAGCTTGACTTGTTAATTCATTATCTGGCGCCATGGTGAAGCAGCATCCCTTAATTACCGCACCCGCTTACAGATTCTACCCTTCACTTCATTGTCTGTTGGATTAATCTGGACAGGATGAGCTCTTGAATGGTTGACCGCACTTGTCCCATTGGCACATAGAGGCTCCCACTGTGTATAGCTCTGCTCAGCATCTCTGTCCAGACACACTGATTACTAGATCTGGGCCGCTTGATACATCTTGTTTAAAGGGGACAGCTCTATGTGGCAGACTGGAAAATCATCTGTAGCTTTACCCAGTCTGACTGATGTCACCAGACAAACCAAACTACTCATAGCGAACAGTTGGATTCCATTAAGTTTTATAAAAACACTTTACATATGCCTTAGAGCCAGCATAAATAAGAGAGAAAATACTTTCTTTATGAGAATACTGTGAGGTCAGGTAAAGGAGAGTATCCGTTATCTCTTATTTTGAGCATTTTGTAAAGAAAATATTTCTTTTGTCAGGAATCATGCATAACATCCTGTTAAAATTTGGACATTTTGGCAGTTTGAACAGCAGTATACATTGACACTACAAACGGAGAGACAATATCTTTATTAAGCTCCTCCGTATTTGAGTAAATTTGTGGGACGTTTTGGGGATGGAAAAAGGGAATTGCTGATGGCATGACCTACTTGTATAGTCAATAATGTTTGCCTTTCTAACTTAGGTTTGGATTGACCCTGCCAAGGACATTAGGAAGCAGGTTCATGGTAAGTAAAGTCCCAGCAGGCAGATGCTTTATTTATAAAAAAGTGTTCATTTGGAAAGAATAAGAAGTGTTGTTGAACAGAGGTGTAATTCAGATTTAGCAGATCTTATCATTTTGTGCTTCTCATTGGCTCACAATAAGGGCAAATGGCTAGGTTCAAGAAGCAAAGGTGATTTTAGATTACCATAATTTATGTATAAACGGCTACAAATTGTGCAAAACACTCTGCAGTGGGTTATTGTGTTCAGTAATTGCTCCTTTTTAGCATTTCCTACAATGTAGACGGTGTATAGTCAATAGGCATACCTAGGTTCCAGTTGGGACCTCCCATCTCTTTCTTCTTGGTCTCCACTACATTATTACAAATGTATTTAGCTTGAAACATCTAAACAGTGAAACAGTATTCTTTTCCTAAATCACAGTCACTATGTAAACTACCGTTATCATTCTGAATGCCATTATCCATAAAACAATAAGGGACCCTGACTTTATTTTCACAAATACATTCTGACACTGGTGAAATGACTATCCTTGTAGACCATCACTTATTATAAGTGTTCTTCTGATTGTTGTGCCTCCCTTCACTGGGGTCCTCAAAATGATTTAACCATGGAGCCCTTTGTAGGCTCCAGAGGTACTGAAGGACTCCAGCACATCAATACGGCTTTTCTTGGAATACAACAACTTTTCTCCAGAAATGTAAATTGATTCCCTAGAACTCAAATGACCACCATATCCTAAAATCACATTTTAGCCACAGATAAACCTTAATAACTTACATTTGTATCTGTCTCAAAAATGTAAACCTCAGACAAAAAAAGTTTGGGAACCATTATCTTAGACCACGTGCAGTTTTGGTGTTAAATTACATTGTGGCAATGGCTTTTTGTATGGTGTTTTGCCCACCCTAAATAAATGATTAAAAAAAACGATAAGGAGAAACACTTTTGATCACACTGTGTCCGCAAAAGCAACAGATTTGTGATTGTGTTGCAAGCTTCTAAATAAAGAAGATATATGGCGCTACAGAAGGAAGAGCCTTTTTGGTCCCACCCTTTACAAATCAGACCAATTTTTCTTAGTTATTGACCTGTAGCCCAGTGGTTCACAACAGCAGGTCATAGTGATTTATCTATTAACCATTTGACAATGATTTAAAGGGAACTTTAAAATGTATCACTAGAAATATGGGAATAAATAACTGCAAGGAATAATGGGCAGAATGTTTTTTCAATCTTAAAGTCAAAACAAACTTTAATATACCAACTATAATATACAGTTTACAACATTGTTGTATTCTAAAAACTTCCTGTCTGTTATGTCTCAACTTCCAAAGCTCTTTCCTGTTTTCAGTTCAGATAAGCAAAGTCATTTGTCTATGGAATAAAAGTGCAAATAGCTGTTCACTGTATGGAAATGAGCTAATCTCAGCCTCCAGGGATCCCCCTTATTTGATCAGAAATATACACTCACAGGTAGGGCATATACTAGCGGACAAGAATGGAAAATCTGAATAATATACACTTGCATAAATGGGTAATTCATTTAAAGGTTGTTATTTAAATTGGAATTGAAGTTTTTGTATATTTTGTAGCACATTAGCTACAACTGGACTGTTGTGAATGTGCACAGAGCTTCGTAAAACCATATGTAAGGACGTACTGATAGCTGGACTGCAGTATCTGTGTTTTTTTATTTTTGTTGTTTGTAAACTGCCATTGGAGCTTAGGAAGGAGGGGCCATGTATAAACCTTTGGCTCACATCTCTGTGCTGAACTGGTGAGTCTGAAGAGGCGCGCACGTCGCTGATCCCATTCCAGATGGCTCAACGGACTCTTGGTCTAAGCCTCTTTAGCTGATCTGCCGTCCAAGCCGCGTTGTTGAAAGATGAATTTGCGCTGTAAGCTTGTCTGTTTCCATTGTCGCATGTGTGTTGGTGTTGTTCAATCGTGTCCGACTCTCCGTGACCTCATGGACCGTAAAACACCATGCTGATCTACTTAGTATGCATGGCGGAGATATTGGAGTGGGTTGCCCGTTCCTTCTCCAGTGGGCCACAACATACAGCTTCTGGTATTCCTAGGTGGTCTCCAATCCAAGTACTGACCAGTCACAACCCTGCATGGCTTCAGGGTGGTGTGACCTCTTGGTTCCCTGACTGGAATTTAACCCAAGTCACAGCGGTGAAAGCACTGAATCATAACCACTGGACCAACAAGGATACAGACTGCTATTCTTTAGCACAAGTTGGATACTCCACACACTCCTGTCTCTTGCTTCTAAAAACAATTGCTGCTTTCCCTCACATATATATTTTTTTATAGTACTATATACAATAATTGCTTCCTTGTGTCTTTTAGGAAATAGAAAATATGTGCAACTAAAGAAAATTATTGCTAGCTCAATAATATGACTATAAAACAAAACTGTCCATAAACAGCCTGATTACAAATCAGTTTTAGAGTTGATTAAAAGGATTATGTCATTAAAAAACGCTATTATTAATATTCCTCATTACCATCAACTCCATTACTAATCAATATTTCATTACGATTGCTGTTTTATTATTTACTTGCTTTTTGGAGTCCTAGAGACAGTTTTTATTTTTATTTTTTACTTTTTTCCCGTTAATCTCTGTTAGTAAATATAAACTGGTTTCCCATTACTATTGAATTACATGTATTGTATAATGAGTAATTTCAGAGTAACTTCAAAATAGTACTCTTGTGGAAAACTAAAATTTTAAAAGATAACATTTAGAAAGTTGGCTCATAGGAGAGTTTTTCATAAAGATACAAACTTAATAATTTTAAAGGGAAACATTCACATAAACATAAGATGTATGAAAGAATACACTTTATATAAGTTCAAATGTGTATGTAAATATTATATACTAGCGAATTGCCCGTCAAAAAATGACGGCAATGAAATTGTAAGGTAGCTAATGCTGTTTAGTGTGTAATAATGAAATATATAATACATGAATAAATGAATATACTTTAGCTATTTTAAAGCATTGTGTGGAAGAGCTGTGAATGTGTTTTGATGTTGCTGCAGCATTAGTGGTGTGGAGCTGCTGTGTAAGCGTGCTGAATGTGTGCAGTGTAACACTGTGCGTGCGCGAGCCCAAACCGTTGTCGTGTACTTCCGCATTGGCGTAAAATGGCGGGTAATGTGTGGTATACGTTTGTATCGGAATATACGTAGGTGTTTTGTGGTGTTTTGCGAGTTTCTTGTGGTGTTTTGCGAGTTTCTTGTGGTGTTTTGCGAGTTTAGAGTGCTGTAGCCTCGTTTTCGTTTTGTTCGGCGGCCATTTTTTCTCTCGCTTGGATTTTTTTTTAGTCTCTAAACTGTTTTATTTCGAGTTAAATCGAGGTGTAAGTTGTATTTTTGAGGTGCTGGGTGCTCCCTCTTGGTGTAGGTAAGTTTTTTATGTATGTGGTTTGTGTATGTATTGTGTTTTACATTTTGTAATGTTCGCGAGTTGCGTCCGAGTGTTGCGAGTCCGTAATGTGTGTGAACGTGTGTCGTATGTTGTTTGCGAGTGTCGTAATGTGTGTCGTACTGTTTGGGTTGCGACGTGAAGTTTGCGAGGGTCGCAGTTGCTGGCATGGAGCGCCTTCGGCGCTCCATGCCAGCAACTGAGACCCTCGGGCAGTGCCCTCGCTTCGCGAGGGCCTCGGCTCGCGTAGCGAGCCCGCAGCGTTAGCAACAACTCGTACGCTCACAACTATATATGTGATTTTATTGCTTTGGGAAAGAGTAGTTTAGATGGGCATAATGTAATTGCCATCTTTTAGAACTGTAGCTGTAGCATGACTCTTGTTCTTTTGAACAAGTTAGTGACAGGAAGGGTTCAAACATCAATATGTAACTGGCAGAAGCAACAATTACAGAATTTTGAAATATTTAATTTTCTCTATCATCAGACATATAGTTGTGAGCAGGCGAGCCAGCCAGAGCCGTTGCTCACGCTTGCGGACTCGCGTAGCAAGGGCTGCGTCGCAACGCAAACAACATGCCACACCAACTACGACCCTCGCAAACTTTACCTTGCAACGCAAACAACATACGAGACACGTTACCACACATTACGACCTTGCAACAATCGGACGCAACTCGCAAACATTACATTACATCAAAACACAATATTTACACACAGCACATACATAAAAAGCTTACCTACAGCAAGAGGAAGCATCCAGGACCTCAAAAAAAAAACAACTTATACCTTCATTTAATTAAAAATAAAAGAGTTTGAACACTACAAAATTCGCTAAGCCAGAGAAAAAATGGACGCCGAACAAAACGAAAACGAGGCTACAGCACTCTAAACACGCAAAACACCACAAGAAACTCGCAAAACACCACAAAACACCTACGGATATTCCGTTAACACGCATACTACACATTACCCGCCATTTTACGACAATGCGGAAGTACACAACTACGCTAGCGGTTTGGTCTCGCGCACGCACACTAGTACACTGCACACATTCGGCACGCTTACACAGCAGCTCCACACCACTAATGCTGCAGCAACATCAAAACAGATTGCCAGCTCTTCAACACAATGCTTCAAAATAGGTAAAGTATATTCATTTATTAATGTATTATATATTTCAGTAGTACACACCAAACATTAGCTACCTTACAATTTTATTGCCGTCATTTTTTGACGGGCAATTCTCTAGTTTCATATAAAAGAAGAAATATACAGTGCCATTTTAAAAAACTATCTTTTGTGAGAAAATTTATAATGAAAATTGGTTGTTTTTCTCAACATATTTGAGCTCTTCTCATCTTTTTTAAACGTGTCTCCAAGCTCTGCCAGTAAAACTGTCCATGACAATGTGTTGTAGATTTTGACAGTTTGAAAAAGGAGATCCAGCTCAAATGTGGTTGGACAAGTAGTGATTCAGTTAGTTGGCATTTTTTTCTTCCCCTCCTGTTTCTCAAGCTTAGCATTCATTATGTCATGTTTCAGCATGTCTTTCTCCTTCGGGTTATGCTTTCTTAAATAAAAAATCCTCATTCCTTGATTCAAACAATCTCCTAACTGACATTCCCTCAATGGACTGGCCCAAATCTAAGTTGTTGCTGACAGATGCGAATTAACTACCAATCGGCTTTGCAAATGTGGTTTCTCTTATTCAACATAATTATTATTCATAATCATCATGATTTGAATTTAAATGTATTTTTTTTTTCATTTTAATGATACATATCCCTCCCTGTTTCCTCAAAAGAGCTCTTTAGTTCTGCCTGTTTCTTTACCTCATAACCGCAAGATGCATCGCCAGCATTAAGTATCAAAAGTTTTGTGAAAACAAACTTCAGCAAGTTCTTACACCACATAAATCTAGTTGGAAGCAAATAAAAACAAGACAACATCTGTCTATCTTTCCAATTATTATTTTTTTATCACTAGTACTATTTCTTCCCTCAGTGGATTAAACAGATGTTACTACAGTAGACTCTCTCAGTTATCCTGAACTCAAGCAACCAGAACTCTCAAACAACCAGAAATAAACTGAATACTGTACTTTAAAGAAACATTTTTTTTTACAGGGCTCAGCAAATGCCAGGAGCAAGGTTGTCATGCCACCAAATGCCTAGGTTGCCATGAGTGACTGAGCCAGTGCAGTGTTGGGGTTACATTCCCTGGGTTCTGCACCGCTCCCTCCAGCCAAACGTACCTGTGTGTAAGTGAGGATTGAAAGCTGCTGCTGCTACAACAACCCTCACTGACAAATATACCTAGCAGAGCATCCTATGTGCGGCTAATCTAGGCCTCTTTTAATAGTAACTCTCAGGCAAACAAAAACTAAATGTATCCAACATCCAATCCCCATAGGTGCCAGTTAACTTAGAGTCTACTGTATTTCTTCCCTCAGTGGATTAAACAGATGTTTGTCTGCTACCTTTTGTTTGTCAGAGTTCATCAGAAGTGATAGTGTAACCACTAATTCACATAATTCACTGTGGCACCAATTTGTGCAATGCAGTTACTTATGACATGGATTGTTTCTCATGATAGTAGCACTTCTGTGCTTCTAGAATTTTAATTCAAACACTATGCAAGTTCTTTCCAGTGATCTGTCACTATCACATATTTACTGCATTTACCCGTTTTTCAGTTTTGAGAACATTCCTGTGTACTGGCAGTTTCTGAACAAAAATAAATCATATTTCAAAACAGGTTTAAAATGCAAACTTTCAAATTGATCTGAAACTCATTTTTATCATTGATACACTGTATCAGCAGAAGTCCTATACATACTTTTTGGTATAGACTGATGTTTTCTGGACAGTGTTGGTAAAAATAATGCAGCCTTGGAAACATTTCTGAACTTCAAAAACAGTATAACAATAATTCTGTTTTATGCACAATTTCCTTTCCACAACTCCAAAGTAAGTTTTCTGAACTTCACAATCTACCCCACAAGAGCTTGCAATATCCATGCACGTTTTCCATGGAAAGCATATTTTTTGGTACAAACTGGACATGCGGGGGTCACTGAAACTGGCCGAAAAACACTGTTTTGGGAGTGTTTTGTCTTCGAATACATGATATTTCATAAGGTCCTAAGGTTTATACGTCTTCTACCAGAGATTGCGTTGTGTGTGAGTACAAACTGTTGGGATTGTTTCTATTCACTTTCTACCATATCTAAACCCGTGTTTTATATTTAGCTGTGTGTAGAAGTGGACAAACACGATGATGAATGTACCAAGTTGACAAAAATAATTTTGCATGTGAAGCTGAGTATTAGAAATTTGGGATATTTGCTGTCCAGTCAGTACGAGATGTACATAAAGTCCTATATTGCCACCTGGTGGATGACTCTGAAAGTATTTTAAAGGATTACATTTTTCTGACTTATAAATATGGCAGTGGGAGGCATAGTCATATAAATAGAAAACGTAGCAGTAAATGTTAGCAAGAACTGCCAATCTGCACCACATACCTATATTACCTCATTATAGAAGACACAATTACACTGCTGCAATGTGTGTCTCATATAGTGAATTACATTTTAATACATAATCAAAAGATCTCAAGCAAATTACGGTAGTCTGTTTTACCACTATTAGAGGATAATATTCAGCAAAAGTCAACATGGTCTTTCTATAATATTTACTTTTAATTAGCAGGTCTAAAAACCCTTGTTTAATCAAGATAAAACAACATTGCTGAGGTGTATAGGTGCATATTTTTATGTGATAATATAGTCCACATTTTTGACTTCATAGACTTTAATCTTGTTTTAGAGATATATTTTATAACTGAGGGGGTTTAGCCCTGAAAAATATAGTTTACTAGCTACTTGCTGGTAAAAAATGACGTCATTAAAATATTAAGGCTGGGAATGCTGTACCTTTGGGGATCATTGCAAGCCTCTCCCCCTGTCTGGTTTATAGGCCTGGCGCTTGAGTGTTACTGTCTTGGGTTAAGTGTTAGTGGCTTGGATTAAGTGTTATTGGCTTTCGGTAAGTGTTACTGCTTAGGGCTATTTTTTAAGTTCTTGGGCCTCATTTTCGACGTTTTCCGTTTTTTAGGCAGCCATTTTTTTTCTCGCTTAGGCGATTATTCATTGTGAGAAAACGGCAAATATGCATCAAAATAACTTGCAACCTAACTCACAGGCTCCCACTGTAGTATGTGTAAGTTCATTTTGCAAGGAGCACAGTTCATGTACAGGTTTCGGCCCTAAGTCGTACTGATCGTAAGTCCCACGTGCCTCAATTTCTCACCTTGCTTCAATTTCTCACCTTTGGCGCTCTTTGCAGCCTAAGTCCCGTGTGGTCGACGGCTCGCTTTGCGAGGTTCGCAGTTGAGGCCCTACGGACCGCAATCGGGCTCGCAAAGCGTGACCAACTTCGCAAATGTTACCCACACTGACAACTATATATGCGATTGTTATTTTTTTTTTTAGCAATCAAACATAGTCTTTAGCTCACATGGGTAAATTCCTATTGTGATATTATTGTCACAGTGTTATCTTTGTGCATCTGTTAACAACACACATGTATTTGCATTCAAAAGCCATAAGTGAGATATGTAGTTCTGTATTGATATATTAAAATATCAACCTTTTATTCTTCTAGGGGCTCCTTGGACCTTCACCTTCAATGTGAAATTTTATCCCCCTGATCCTGCTCAGCTGACAGAGGACATAACCAGGTAAAGGCATAACAATGTTTTATTGAACAGTAATATTGCATGGACTATGACTAAGTAAGGGGAAGCGTTCTTATCCTCCCTTCTCTTCCAGGTATAACCTGTGCCTCCAGCTGAGACAAGACATCCTGAGCGGGCGACTGCCCTGTTCCTTTGCCACTCTTGCATTGCTTGGTTCTTACACTGTCCAGTCAGAAGTGGGAGACTATGATGAGGATCTCCATGGCACAGATTATGTCAGCGAGTTTAAGCTGAGTCCCAACCAGACTAAGGATCTGGAGGAGAAGGTAGCAGAGCTACACAAGTCGTACAGGTAAAGTGGATAACCAGGCAACAACCATCCAAGAGACAAATAGTGAAAATATATACTGATTGGCTCCTCCAAGAAGCTGAATAGTATTCAGTGTAAACTAAATATGTATTAATTCACTGAATCAATCCTGCCAGGAAGATATTTCAGTTATATTCCACCCCCTCTGTACATTACTTTCTTTGAATAACAACAACATTTTTCTGTTAGAAAATCTCATCCCCCTACTCTTCACCAAAGTTTTCATGGAATTTATATATTACTGTTCCTTTATATTCTGTATAAATCATGCATTATTTTAATAACCATGCAATTAACTGTTTTTCTGATCTATAAATGTGGCATTACTTGCTCTCTTTCTGATACTGATACTATCCCTATTAACGAAGATGCTTGATATTTCCCAATCTGTTTACCACATTGTTTGCTGATCATCATTATCTGCACTAATGTCTGTCATGTCTTTTTGTTCTATTATAATTAGCATTAAATTACATTAATATAAAAAGTTTAGATAACACACTGTGCGTGACCTGTGATGACACCCAGTTTGTATTCCCAGATCGATGACTCCTGCCCAGGCTGACCTGGAATTTCTTGAGAATGCCAAAAAACTTACCATGTATGGGGTGGATATTCATGAAGCCAAGGTATGACAATCCTCCAAATTCCTTTTTTATTTGTATCGGTATAACATGGAGCTGACACTAAAAGTGTTAGTATCCTCTTTTCCTGTAACACATACAGGCTCTGTATATCAATATTTATTTGTAATATCTTGTTATTGCAAGTTTACTGGTACCAAGCACAGTCCTTTATTCACAAACATAAATCAAAACATACACATCAAAAATAAGCAAAAGCGTTCATCTTATCTGGAAAGAGGTGTAACAAAAACTATTTGTATGTGTTGCAAGTAGAGAATTACTCCACATTGGTTAAAATAACCGGTTACATATGTTAGATAGACATACAGCCATATTAAATTCCCTCAACTTGTAAAACCGTAGCCCGCAAGACTTACGGCTATTAAATTGGTCCCATAAAGCAAACCGGTAACGATCTGCGGGTTACAGGTGGAAAAACCCTATGGGACATCGAAATTTGATCTCCGCGGCCTGAAAATCCTTTCATCTGTCAAGCCCGTAACTGTTATGTTCAAAAATCGCTATTAAATTGCTACGAATCCACTGGTGTTCAAACCCTGTAACCCGCAAATGGAGCCAAAAAGCCAACGGTTACTAGAGAGGACCCGCAAGGGGGTTAAAGTCCAATCCGTAGCACTGTAAATGCAAATATACACACACTACTGTACTTATAATTAAAGGGAAAGTGATGTTTGGTATTAAAATTATAGCACAACATTCTCAAGCTCGCAAATCTGCAATATGGAAAACATTTTTTTTTGTTTAATTTCCGTGTTATATGGATCCCAGCAATCAATGTGTTAATACATATAATGGAACTCGCATGGACTAGAATATCATATTTACGGCTTTATCAATATTGCATTATTTCTGGAATGTGGGTCCGATCGTAACTCGTAATTGAAACCTGTAAGGCTTTAAAATCTTTCCTCCATTTTTCAGTGACGTAATGGTTCTCAGTCTAAACCCATAACTACAGGTTTGACTAATTGATCATGTTCACGAGCCCACATCCAACGTGCGCAAGAATGGTTTACGGGTTTGCGTCTCTGGCCCGATGGTCGCGGCATGGTTCAATGTTACTGTGGCTAATAGTCTAGTATTATTATTTTCATATGTGTAAAACCTACTCTTTTAAAAGCATGATAGAACATCTGGGACTACAGTGATGTTTATTATTTATTCACTGTATTGCAGACCTAATCTCAGCAGGAACAATCAAAGCCAATGTCACCTGCATCGTTATTAGATCTAGAATAGATGATGTTGGGCAGGTGACCTGAAATGTTGTCATTGTGTTTTTCCTCTGGGATTTTTACTACAGTTTGTCTCAGGTGTGAATAATAGGCTCATTGCATCATCTCCCAGAATGATGTTATTCCTGGTCTCTACAATTAACTTGCACATGTCAGATTTAGGTGTATATCTGCTGAATTGATATTCTTTCCCTTTCCTAGCAGTGAAATGTAGATGTAGGAATTATATGTCTATACTGACAGGATTTAAAACTATTTCCTCATTTTCTTTTTACTGCAAGAGCATAATAACAAATATGAGTAGGAGATGTTTACAAAGTCTTTTTAGAATATTTACTTGGGTTCCATTAAATTGTCTATACAGGAGACGTGGGCAAAAATGTGACTCCTCCTCCAGGCTGATAGCTTTCCATAGTTCACTGATGATGTCAAACCTTGCTCCAATCATGAGTGTATTCTGGGCTATGTATTACCCAGAGTAACAACAACCTTTTTTTTCTCTTCCAGTGTTTTATTAGTTAATATTTCCCTTTACAATTTTTTGTAATAAGACTTTTTTTTTCTTTCTGTCATGCATTATACAAACCAATATATCAAACACCGAAAAATTAAATTGTTAAAATAAATGTTTTAAAATATCTTCAATATCATTTTAATATATTATCCCTAAGAATATTTTGAATTCATCAGTGGACTCAGGAAAAGTATCAGGCAGAAGGAGGAGTCCCATCTTTACTTATGTTTCCTGTAAGGTTATTTACAAATAGAAATTGTTTATTCATTTCATTGGACAGCAACAAATGTTAAAAGCAATTAAAAATAAAAAAATATTTTAAAACCAATCTTTCGCATTAAATATCATGTCCACTTTTTTACCAAATATAGCTTTGAAAATATTTATTGTAAGGGATACTATTGTATCAAAGGTGTCTGTATATATTGGTTTTAAAATATATATATATTTAATTGCTTTTAACATTCATTGCTGTCCAATGAAATTAATAAAACTATTTTATATTTGTAATTAACCCCATAGATGTCTTGAGTTAATATTAATAGTGTTAATCAGTAATAGGATTTTAGGTTTCCTGCAGGAATTTTTTGTGGCAATAAAATAATGATTTAAAAAACGTTTAAAATTTTAGACTTGCTATTGATGTTGAAAAGTTAAAGGAAATAATTGGAGTCTATTTAAAAACGTAAAAGATGGATGCTTCCAAAGTTATCTTTACCCTCTTAGGTATTAAATGGCATTTTGCTTGTACTTTGTGATTTTACACAGGATGTACTTAAAATATGATATCGTTTTAAATGTTCTTTATTAATTCACCATATTTTGCAATCACTATATATCACATTCAGCTTATTTTTTGAACCAGTTAACAAAAAAAAGCATTTAGCTCCCAGCACAAGTACTACCGTATTAGAAAGAGCTGGTGTCTCCTTTGCTCAGTCGAAATGGAAATGTTTTAGAAGTTCTGGATTGATTAAGGACACAGGTATTTACAACATTCAGCCTAGCCATAGGTTCACTGATATATATTTCAAGATCTAGTCCTGTTATATACAATTGATATCTCTGCTGTTTTTATACAGATATTTTAATGTGATTCTCACATAAAGTAACTGGCTAAAACGTAAGATAGTTCTTCTACTTCACTCCTTGAAAAATGCATTTTTAGATATCTTTTTAAGTCAAGTGAGCTTTACAATCAGAGCCACTATTTAACATTGATATATTTTTATGCACAGAAATCATGTAGTAGGTATTTTTTGCTGCATTACTGTGCATTGCAAATTAGATATTTGTTGAATTACCATTCAAATGAGATATTTGATTAATTACCATGCAGAATGTTTTTCTAAATCCATTTTATCTTTCAATTGAAAGCAGGTATTGTGCTGTTTGTAGGTAGACATGCTGTAGGATGTTTTGCTATACAACTGCTCAAGGTTGTGCAAAGTCATTCTGCTGAACCAGTACAAATCTTTTTAAGCTGTGAGTTTGTTAGAGAAATACAAGCATGCCGCTTGAAAGGGCTAAGTTCAACCAGAAATAACTGGAGTTAACCAGGCCACAATGTCCTCAGCTTATACTCCATCACGTGGTTTATTGTTGACCTTGATTCTGCTGTGCTGAGCTGAAAAGGTGCTTCATTCTGTATTGATTACTTTTTAGTTTTTTTTAGGAGGGGTCTGCAAGCTTTATATTTAAAGAGTAAAACAACTGCAGACATCAGAGTAGGAGAGCAACAAAGAGCTGATGTATAAGCAAAACTATGTGTGTAACTGAAAGTACTTGTGCGCGTGTGTGTGTATATGTATGTGTGTATATATATATATATATATATATATATATATATATATATATCTTTTACAATATTGAAAATGTATATGCTGTATAATGAAAAAAGTGCTTGCATATTTCTCTCCAATATGTTTTTAAAGCCATATCAGTACCTAAACTGAGGGTATGTGGAAATGTTTGTTAATGTTATGAAACTTGTTTATTTTGCTATTTATGGCTCCAAGAACAATGCAGATTAATTGGATTTTGCTTCTAGAAAATGGTGAAATAGAAGAAACAAAGCATGCGACCATTGATTTGAAAACACTTCTGTAAATACCCTTGTTCACATTCTTTGTGTCCTACTGAGTTGATGGCTAGGCAAGTCTTAGGACTTGGGCGCTAGTATAGATACCATGTGATGCAGTGAGTCATAGGTGTGAGCGTCTATTTCTAAGAAGTGAAACCTTTTGATGAAAAGACCACTGTAATTTAGGTAGTTCTCATGTTTGTGAGGTTTGTTAAAAATTAACAGCTTTTGCGGCTATGTCGACCCATGGACATAAAAACTTTAAATTTAAATTTTGCAGGATGTTCTATTGTGTCTGGTGACTGTGTTCAACTTTTATTATTTCACAACATGCTCAGAAACACTTCAAACTACAAAAACAGCTTTCCATGCTGTATACCTACTATCATGCTCTGAACAGGGAGGATTACTTTAATATCAGCTTCAATAGACTAGCAGAGTTTGCTAAAATTTAGTTTTTCATCTAACAGGATTTTCATGATCCTACCCCACACAGCCGCTAATGTTGTTAGTTATATAATTCACAAACATGCAGGTTTAGTTCTCAGTGACAGATAGCTTTCATAACCATAGTCTAGACTAGTGCTGTCCCACTGGTGGCCTGTGGACAGCATGTGACCCACCAGCTGTGTTCAGTAACCCTCTGACTGCTGGGGAGAATCTTCTCACAAGCCATGCATTTGGAATAGTTATTTCATATAAAATACATAACTATATTATTTTATATATTTGGATATACTTTTTATTTTTTATTTTTAGTATTTTAAATGCAACCCACAAGCTCAATAGCCAATCTAAATCCAGCTCCCCAGCAAACAGGCAATGGAAATCTGGCCCGCTCTCACTAAAGAGGTTGAACAACTTTGGTATAGACCTGTAATTATTATTTTTATTTAATTTGTTTAGGATTGTTTGGTACACAAGTTAAGTACTGGTTGGAGCTTAGGTACACAAATAGACTCTCCCAGCCATAGTAGTCTATAGACATAAGAGAAGCCTAAAAAAAAAAAACAACTATAGATCAAGTGATGGGTTTTGTATTAGTGGATTTATCTACTGTGTGTGTGTGTGTGTGTGTAGTGTTGAAGACATATTAGCTCAGGATTTGTGATTTAGTAATTACAAAAAATGTTATATCTGAGATTTCAGACCGTGATGAAATGCTATGTATTCCAGGATCTGGAGGGGGTGGACATCAAGCTTGGGGTCTGTTCTGGTGGTCTCATGGTATTCAAGGATAATTTGAGGATCAACCGTTTCCCATGGCCCAAAGTCCTGAAGATCTCTTACAAGAGAAGCAGCTTCTTTATCAAGATCCGACCAGGAGAGGTAAGAGGAAAGCGCTGTGTTCACAGTATTCCTAATATCATTTATCCTTAGACATGTGGTACATTGCAGTACTTAATGGTAGAGAAACAAAAGACTACTGCAAATTATCTTGATGAGCAAAGCTGTCATTTTGTATAAAGAGCTTGTAACACAATGCCACGTATATCACTTGGCAATGGAGAAGTTGTTTATTAAGCAACGGCCCCAATTGTCAAACAGTTCTGCAGCAGCTGCCTTAATTTCTTAACTATCCTACCTCTGCAAAATGATACTGTAATTATATGCATGCATTTACTATGTATTATTCTTAATTACTTTCTAAGAATCTCTACATTGCTTATTACTTTCACTCTTTTTGTTGCTTCCCAGCAGGAGCAATATGAGAGCACAATAGGATTTAAGCTGCCCAGCTACAGAGCATCTAAGAGACTATGGAAGGTCTGCGTGGAGCATCATACATTTTTCAGGTAAGACCCCACACTAACATGGAAGAAGTCTTCTCTGTAATATAAAGTATGTGTGTTTGGAAACACAAACAAATACTTTTTTTTGGTGGCTAATGAAAAAACATTTATGTGACATCAAGATTTTCTTCAAAAATTGTAGCATGATTTGTTAATTATATAGAAAAGGTCAGTGTTAGGTCACTTTACTACCTAAGAGGACTGATCCGTTCAACCCATTAAAAATGATACTACAGTAAAATCTTCTCTTTCACACATCCTGTATCCCAAAAGGCTGACGTCTACTGAGTCCATCCCCAAGAACAGGCTTCTCTCACTGGGATCAAAATTCCGATACAGTGGACGTACCCAGGCACAGACCAGACATGCTAGTGCCCTCATTGACCGACCTGCTCCTCAGTTTGAGCGCACAGCCAGCAAACGTGCCTCACGCAGCTTGGATGGAGGTGGGTGAAAGCAATGAATGGATATAACCTCTGTATATGTTCTTAGTTATCAACTATCCACACAATTCAAATATTCTAGAGTCAAATAAGCATTAAATATGCAATACTCTTAATGTACATTCACTGTTTCTCAATGTTGAAACGGACGGGTCATCTAAATTTGACCCAAATTCTGTTTAGCTTCAAGTGGATCTCAGAAATAAAAATGTTATCCACTTTGTTTTAAATGATTCATGAGTTCATGATCAGTAAGATATTACTATTATTTAGTATTTGTAACTGTACAAGGATGCCTTTTTCTCACGACAATGTAAAGGTGGCAACAACCGCCTCCCCGATTACATTTCAAAACTTCCCTGATTTAGTCAAAGCACGCTTTGTTCACAAGAACATGTTTAATTCCAAGAGGCCAAGAGCATGCATTTCATTCACTCTGCATCAGCAACGAAAATCACAATCAAGTAGAATTCTTTCAAAGTTTTTTCTCCCACCATGGGATAAGAATGAAATTAGTATATTCAATTAGACTTTACTGTTAACTGTACTTTAGCTATTCCTCATGTAGCATGAGAGACTATTTCCCCAAAGTTCAGATTGTTTCTAACCTTTCCTCAGCAAAGCGAGGGCATGCCTCACTTGGGGTCAGAGTCATGGAAGATGAGGATAATGAAGTTGAAGTGTTTGAGTTAGAGGAACCAAAGAGTACAGCACCATCGGCCTTCTCTCACACAGGTATAATGAGCAGTTTCTGCTCCTCTGCCCAGACTGCTCTCTTCTCTGCTGCAGCCTTCAAATTCTTTCTGCCTTTTTTCTAATGCAGGGCATATAAGGGTACCTATTAAACCCAAACTACTGTAACAATAGGGGGCCATTCATATATTCTACGATACTTAGTAGAGAAGGGCAAAGAAGTATCTTGTGCTGCACCTATTACATATTTGTAAATATATACACTTTTTTTTCCAGTGAATCCATTATTATCAAATATAGTGAAAATGCACCATCATCAATAAAGTTGGCATAAATTGCTATTATACCAGTTAAAATTCTAATATTGTAGGGGCCTTACAAATAAAAGTAGATGTCAACATGTAGGGGTTTCTGTTTTAAATATTAAAATAAACTACCTAAACATTTATTTGCAAGACTTTACCACCTGTAGTTCCTGCATACAATGTTTCTGTAGTACTAAATATACTAGCGAAGTCTGTGTCTCAGGGGCAGCTTTCAGGGAGTGAAAATAAAGCTTTTAACTTATGTGCACCTTAAAATATAACTTTTATTAACAAAATAAAGTAATAAGTTAGACAGAACAAAATCTGCTTCCAAATAATTATTTGCAAACATGAAATACAGTATTAATAATGATACAAAAATTGACTCCGATTAGGATTGTAGGTAAAAGTAATGCTGAAACAGTTTAATATTTTTTAGGACCCAGCACAAAATTTAATCTTGGATAAGCAGGTAAAACTGCTATTATTCCATGACATCTTCTGACAGAGGGCTTTAACTTCGCAGCACCATACTTTTTTGCCATTTTTCTTGAGGTAGATGTTTTCATATCTTCATCTGGACTCAAATAAACATGAGCCAGAGACACTTACTGCTTTACAGCCTCATTAAATTGCTACGTTTTTGAAAATCGTACCTCGTAGCGTAGCTCGCATGACCTCAAGCTATTAAATTGGCCTCTTCAACCTCCCAGCAGACGACTTGGGAGGTAAGCCGCAGGACGGCCCGAAAAATGACTACAGACCATAAACGTGGAACTTCGCAGCCGCAAATTCTTTGATCTGTCAAGCCCGAAACTTCTACTTGTTCAATTCAGCTATTAAATTGCCACAAAGTCACCCGCGAGCTACTCTGTAACACGCAAATGGAGCCCAAAGCCCTACGAGTGCTCCAGAGGACCTGCAAGGGGGGTACAGTCCAATATGTAGCACTTGTAATGCAAATAAAAACACACTACTGTACATTTATTAAAAGGGAAAGTGATGTTAGGTCTTATAATTAATAGCACAACAGTCTCAAGCCCACAAATCGGCCCCAAAAAATACTTTTTCATGTTTATATTTCGTGTTTTGTAGATCCCGGCAATTGTATACATATACTGTAACTCTCATGTGATAGAATATCATATTTACTGCTTTATTAATTTGCATTAATCTGGAATGTGGGTCCGATCGCAAACTGTAATTTTAGCCCGTAGGACTTTGAAAAATAACCTCCCCTTTTTCAGTGACGTAACGCTGACGATCTGTTTTTTCATTGGCTCCGTCTAAACCCGTATCTACGGTGTACACTGATTGATCATCCACACGGCCGAAAATCCAACTTTCTACGAACGAGCTACGTTTTGCATCTCCAGTCCATAGCTCGCAGACCATTCTAATTTAATAGCAACATAACTCGGCCAAATTACGGGCTTCACGTTGAACTTATGGTCCCTGAATTTAATGAGGCTGTTAGTTTCTAAAGAAGCTTAATTTGGGACCTTTTATTGCAAAGTAATGCATTTTCTAATACAGTAATTTGGCAAAACTGTGCATGTGGTAAGGTTTTTTTTTTGGTTTGTTTTTAGTTTACAATAATTTCAATAATTTTTCTCTGCAAAAGGGGAAGAACAATCTTACCTTTTTTTAATTAAGCATTTGCACTTTATTAGCCATCTCTGCATTTTGTGGGCAATATCCCCCACAATCTTCTTGCTGTTACTGAGCGCACCTTTCTATTTCTTTTATGCTAGTAAATTCTGCTTTCCTGTTGTCCTAATGATAAAATATGCCTTTCATAATAGTTGTTTTTAGTCTTGACGATATCCTCTTTATATATTTTATCCTCCTTTTTATTAACCAAGTCGGTGGCAGACAGTGAACTGCCTTTTCTTCCTGTCTGATATAAAGCTTGATATGAAAAATGACCCCAGCTTCTTTTGTACTTGATGGAGTTCTGTGTCTAGCTTAAGTTCATTACCTTTTTTGTTTCCCACATCTGGTAATTAGACTTTGTATCCAGTGTACAGCAGTGTATATCTACAGTGCCTTGCAAAAGTATTCACCCCCCTTGACTTTTTACCTATTTTGTTACATTACAGCCTTAAGTTCAATGTTTTGTTAATCTGAATTTTATGTGATGGATCAGAACACAAGTCTAAGTCGGTGAAGTAAAATGAGAAACATATATACATAAAACTATTTTTAGATATAGAAAACAGAAAATTGCCATGTGCGTATGTATTCACCCTCACTTCATTTGTTATGAAGCCCAGAAAAAGCTCTGGTGCAACCAATTACCTTCAGGAGTCACATAATTAGTGAAATGATGTCCATCTGTGTGCGATCTAAGTGTCACATGATCTGTCATTACATATACACACCTTTTTTGAAAGGCCCCAAGGCTGCAACATCTAAGCAAGAGGCACCACTAAACAAACACTGCCATGAAGACCAAGGAACTCTCCAAACAAGTAAGGGACAATGTTGTTGAGAAGTACAAGTCAGGGCTAGGTTATAAAAAAAAATATCCAAATCTTTGATGATCCCCAGGAGCGCCATCAAATCTATCATAAGCAAAGAGAAAGAACATGGCACAACAGCAAACCTGCCAAGAGACGGCCGCCCACCAAAACTCACGGACCGGCAAGGAGGGCATTAATCAGAGAGGCAGTACAGAGACCTAAGGTAACCCTGGAGGAGCTGCAGAGTTCCACAGCAGAGACTGGAGTATCTGTACGTAGGACGACAATAAGCCGTACGCTCCATAGAGTTGGGCTTTATGGCAGAGTGGCCAGAAGAAACCCATTACTTTCAGCAAAAAACAAAATGGCACGTTTTGAGTTTGCGAAAAGGCATGTGGGAGACTCCCAAAATGTATGGAGGAAGGTGCTCTGGTCTGATGAGACTAAAATTTCACTTTTCAGCCATCAAAGAAAACGCTATGTCTGACGCAAACCCAACACATCACATCACCCGAAGAACACCATTGGGGGAAACTGGTCAGAGTTGAGGGAAAGATGGATGGTTCTAAATACAGGGATATTCTTGAGCAAAACCTGTACCACTCTGTGCTTGAAGGAGCTGGAGCAGTTTTGCAAGGAGGAATGGGCAAAAATCCCAGTGGTAAGATGTGGCAAGCTCATAGAGATTTATCCAAAGCGACTTGGAGCTGTGATTCTCGCAAAAGGTGGCTCTACAAAGTATTGACTTTCAGAGGGTGAATATTATGCACATTGACTTTTTCTGTTATTTTGTCCTATTTGTTGTTTGCTTCACAACAATAATAAAAAAACATCTTCAAAGTTGTGGGCATGTTCTGTAAATTAAATGATGCAAATCCTCAAACAATCCATGTGAATTTCAGGTTGTGAGGCAACAGAACACAAAAAATGCCAAAGGGGTGAATACTTTTGCAAGGCACTGTACATTCAACAATGTGTTGGTCTCCAATGCGTTTCCTATGCTTTGAAATTTTCTCTTCTTTGGTTTGATGTTTACGTGCATTTTCCTTTAAAATAGCTACTTTGTTGGTAATCTAATGAAGCCATTTTCTTTTAACATCCCAAGTGTGACCCTATCACTGAGTTGAATGAAAATATGCAAAATCCAATGACTGTGTGTAATCACTAAAGAAAGTTCTGGTAGACCGTCCTCCCACGCCTCACAATATGCTGCTTATTTATCAATAAAATGCTTCCATGCCTCTGTGTGTTACTTTCAATATACCACCCATGCCCAGGCCACATGTCTCTTACTTTGAAGAATGTTGTGTTATTCCTGTGACCCTAAACAGATGGTAGCTGTATAGTTATCTATGGCATTGACTTGTCCTGACATCAATGGAGAGGCAGGAGTTCTGTGAAGTCACAGTTCTGTTTGTGACATATAGAACTTACTGTCTGACTAGTGATGTCATGAACTTGTTTTCAGCGGACATCGTATTGGAAAACATTGACAATGCTGCCGTCAAGCCAGAACTGGAGAAGAATATAGTTGAAGTTGAACAGGTCCACACAGTGCATGTGGAGACTGAACAGCCAGGTACTGCTATGTGATGGCTGACTTTGCGGCATACCTTATATTAACTCCTGCTCTGCTAAATAGTCAAGTATTTAACAATGGTTTTAAGGTCAACTCTGCCTGAGCACCAATAACTAACCAGCTACTTTGTGCTTGGCCTTGGAAATCCTTAAAGATTGGTTTTGACAACCTAGGGGTCAATCTCACCCAAATGGTGTGATAACATCACTCCAAAGAACATCTTCCCTACACACTATTAACTTTGTGTCATGAATGACCTACGTCTCCAGAGCAGCTGCTGCTGGCTGGTGTTTGTATCTCCATGTTGGAGAAGAGCAGTATTTTTAGCTGCATGTACTGTACTAAAAGCTATGCTATACTTGTTTTTTAACAATACTAGTATTGTTGTGCTGTGTGACACAAATATTAATATGCTGTACATACACAGACCAGAGACCAGAATACTTACCACCTGTACATCATATACTGTGCGTAATTTGTGTGTGTGTGTATGTATGTATATGTGTGTGTGTGTGTATATATATATATATATATATATATATATATATATATATATATATATATATATATACATATAATGTATTTATTTATTTATATATTTAAAATTCTTTGCTATTGCCGCCCTGTTACACTCAAGAATATACTCTTTTATATATGTATTTCTATCTTATGAAAACCATGATACTGTACATAACGTAACCTTCATGAAGTGGCGCACTCGGAGCAGAATCCTAGTATTTTCTCTTTAATGTGTGTTTATATTTTGAACTTACGAAGTACTTTTGGCAAGAAGGCTGTCTCACACTTGATTTCTTCATCAGTCGCACCTTCACCATCCTAAGTTTTTTTTAATAATTTACAGCTGCAGTGGTGACCCCAGAGCGCAGCCATCGTCCTGTGTCTGCCCCAGTCATCACTCAGAGCCAGGTGATACAGTCCGCTGTGGTCAGGGAACAAGCAGAGAAGAAAACGGATGAATTCACTGCCAAGACAGATATGAAGGAAGAGAAAACACAAGAGAGGGTGCAGAAACCACGGGGAAGTCCTAAGGTTATTGTTACACAATATCAATCATTTTCATTTCTTTTCAGACCATTTAGTTTATGACAGTGATGTTTCCTCCCCGTTCCTGATAACTCATAAATGCCCAAGATATTGTAGCTCTATACATGAGAAAACACAAAAATTGGAAGTTTAATAAGCTACTGTCTCTTAAATGTGAGGTAACATTTGTCATTATATTGTAACATTATCTTTTTGTCATCTTTTCTTTAATATGATTTGTTTTGCCATATAAATTCCTAATATTGACAGCACCCTTTTATATAGCTTGTCATAAAACGATGGCACAGTGCAAATAATGGATGATAATTATACACATTCTAATTATCATCCATAGAAGGGATTTATTCTCAGTTTGGATTCTTATGCTATAATTTTTTTTTTTTCATCTAGGAGACCAGATCTTCACTGCCAGAGTCTCGTTCTCCTACCATCAATGGAGATCAATCTCAGGTCGGTTACTATACTTGCAATTATGGTTTGAATGAAGGTCTAAGTTGACAAATACTTTTTAGAACGTACCACATAATTAAAAGTTCTCAATACAATGATTAGTATTAGTGTTTGAAATATATGGTTTGTATCTTTCTGTGTTAAAGATCATTGCTTGTCTTTATATATAAATAATGTTGTATGTGATATGCTTCAACTAGAATCCTCATGTGAAGCTACCATAGTGAAAAATATGGATTGTTTTCCACTTTTTTTTGGTGGTAATTATTTTTCTTTTTTGTATCTCCCTACAGCAGACACAGAAGCCAGCTGAGAAAGAGGAGGAGATTATTCGGATGAGGAAGGTTAGCGTAATTCCTTTTGTAAGCACTTTGTATCAGTCAAACACAGGTTTGGTAGTGGCCTCCTACACTGACAACTGCAACAATCTCATTGTAATCTATATTAAATTATCATTGATATTAAAATACTTTATTTCCAGCAATAACATATACTATAAAATATTAAACTATTATGTCTTTGATGGCACAGGCAGCTACATACGTGTTCCCAGTTGTCTACATAAACAAGTACCCACTATGTTTTTTGAAGCCTTGTTTTTATGTTTAGTGTTGAGTGGAGCACTGTTGCATCTGAGCCAGTCATAGTGGCTGTAGCTGCAGTCGCATGCTCACATGCATGCCGAAGGCGTTTTTTGGTTTGTTTGTTTTTTAACGTTCTACTAACTAATGTAGCTACCATTGGTTAAGATGGTGAAGCATCTTTTTAATATGTTTGGTCTTTAATTGTAAGAAGAAAAAAATATTGACCGTTTTACATTACGGTAGGAAAACAATATTTAAAAAGTTCAATAATGTTATTTGACAAAAAGCAATGATTATACCATAAAATAGGCCAACTCTGGCTGCGCAATGAAGCAGGAAATATTAAGGGCATTTATTGGGTCAGTTAAGCATATTTGCATTTAAACCATATATATTGCTGGAAGGCAGGTCCTGCAGCCTGGCAGTTACACTGGCACATCAGGTAGTTTGTATTTACATACAGGATTTCCTCTTACCATACCTATATGATACTTGAAGCGTTCCAGAAATATCTTCTTCCTAAATGTAAATCTTTCTTCACCAACCACATTCAATGTTCTTTCTATAACCGTATGAACAACGTATTCCTGACCCATTCTTTAAATGGGGATGCCCCACCATAAGAGTAGTCCTTTGTGTCCATTACTACTAAATATTCATTCACTTTCATTATATGTGCTCCGAGCAATGCGACTGTGCATATTATGAACTGGTAATGGCAGTTGTGTTTCACAGTCCAGCCCTCTACTGTAGCACTGTCCCTGTGTCCTGGGAAACCCAATTCCCTCTGGCACAACCACAAGATACTGCAATGTGGTGTGTTTTGGGAGAATATTTATTATAGTTGTTATTTATTTATCTTATTATTATTATTATTGTTGTTATGCGAACAAATGCTTAATCTGGCTATTTATTTTTATCTATCAACCCAAACATGATATAAATTAACTTGAAATAAACACGGGGTATTTGCAGCTTGTATAGCAGATGTTTTGGCTAGTTTTTTTGGGAGTAGTATTTGTATTCTTATTAAATATACACCTTAATACTGTTTTAATTACTATACTAGAATACCTGCTCAAATTATTGGCTAAATCAGGCAGACCAATAGAAACAAACCACATCAGGGGGAATTATCAAAAAGCAAACAATTTTTCCTATTTTTTGCATCTATGTTTTAGTTTTCTTTCAGAAATAGGTTTTCAAATTGTGAACTAATTTCAAGGGTATGCTTGCTTGTTTTTTATTTAGTTTTTCTTTTGAGATGATAAGATTCCTATTTTGAGAGGGATGGATACCTGAGGTCAGTTCTACTGTATTAGGGTGTTGAAGATGAACTCTGTGAGACATTGGGACGATAAATCATTTTTTTGGAAGGAGGTAAACAGACTCCTCTCTGTAAAGGCCATTTTTTTGTGACTGGATTTAAACTGTTCACTTGTAAATTTTTCCTGTGCCAATCTAATTTCAAACCCAATACAAAAAACAAAACAAATGTGCCTTATTGTGTCATATATATCTGTGTCCTAACATTTTTGGAGTGACATGGTAAAATGAAATACTGTAAAAAACAAATGCCTTCCCATTCCTAAGATTTTTTTATTTTTTCTTATTGGCTGAGCCCCAGCTGTTCAAAGAAAATAGTTTTTTTTTTTATTATTTAATTTGCATTTATATCGCTTTTTTTTATTTATTTTTTTCACTTTCACAGAAAAGAGCAAAGAAACTAGAGGGTGAAAACATATATATCAGACATAGCAATTTAATGTTGGAGGTTGGTATAAACTCACGCAAATCACACTTTTATCCTTCCCTTTTTTCCCTGGATTTTTATTTCCTCTCCATTTTTTGCTTGTTTGTGTCTAACTGCAGATGCACCTGCAGGCTCTGTTTGCATGTTATGTTTTGTTTTTGCATGCTCAAAGTGTTTTTGTGTGTGTGTTGCATGCAACTGGGAAAGTGTCACATGCCCATGCTTGTTATCCTTGTTGCCTAGTCCCCACCTGCACACTGGCATATAGATGACTGGCACGCTCTGATCCCACACATAGCTAAGCAGGTTTTGGAGGTGTTTGGTTCGGACATTATTTCCTGATGGACAGAAGCAGAATAGCAATTACCCTCTCTTATAGAGTTAAGCAACACAGAGATAAAATCTTTTACTGTCTGACATACTAACAAATCAATTGTATTGTATGTGACTCCTTCCGTTTCCAAAGAAAAATATTAATTACATTTTTGAGATCTTAGAAGACACTACCTTCACCAAATAATTGGTTAACACAGGAAGAAATCCAAAAGAGGTTGGAAAAAATAAATGTTAATAAAGCCCCATGTCCTGATGGAATACATCCAATGGTACTGAGGAAACTGGGTTCTATAATAGACAAACCATTATATTTTTTAAGATTCACTCAAGACTGGGTAGCTACCAGATGACTGGAGAAAAGCAAGAACAAATCCAGGAAATTATAGAACGGTTAGTCTAAATTCTGTACTGGGAAAGCTTTTAGAAGGGTTAATAAGGGATAATATACAAGAATATGTCTGTTTAAATAAGATTATGTTAGGTAGGAATCAACACGGATTTATGAAGGATAGGTCATGTCAAACAAACCTAATTAGTTTCTATGAAGTGGTTAGTAGGAACTTGGATCAAGGCAACTCAGTGGATGTAGTCTTTCTGTATTTTGCAAAGGCTTTTGTTACAGTGTCTAACTATTGTGCAAACTAAGGGATACAGAAATTGCAGTAAATATCTGCTCATGGATTGAGAGCTGTCTAAAAGACAAGAAGCAAAGGGTTGTAATTGTAATAGTAATTGTAAACATACTCAGATTGGACTAATGTGGTATGTGGGGTTCCTCAGGGTTCAGTATTAGGTTCTCTCCTTTTTAAAATATTTATTAATGACTTAGAAGTTGGATTGGAAAGTAGTGTCTCAATTTTTTTTCTAATTTTTGAACTTTTAAAGAACTGCAATTGGAAATAGGCAACAT
This sequence comes from Discoglossus pictus, assembly GCA_027410445.1. NCBI lineage: Eukaryota > Metazoa > Chordata > Amphibia > Anura > Alytidae > Discoglossus > Discoglossus pictus. The sequence goes on from CM050164.1 coordinate 203,717,075, forward strand.
GGTTTTTAGAATTTAAATACAGTAAATACATCCTCTAATTTAATTAAATTTTATGTGCAATTATGCTGCTGTTGGACCAACCAATCTAGTTTCAGGCGGTCGAGATTGGAGGAGACTTTTTGCACAGGAAGTGTCAGTCTGCTCATCCGTAATTTGCAATTCTAATTGGCAGTCCTCTTAGCAGAATTACAGGGAACCACTATTGTTTACAAAGATAGACCCTCCAATAAAGTAATAGCAGCAGCAATGACAAGTAAAGACTAATTGCTTATAAAGATTATTATTTTGCTCTCTAAAACTTTTTTCTGTTTAAAATACTATAAACAGAAGAAAATAACCACAGTGGTCCTTTAATGAATGCTATTCTGACCTTTAAATTATTGCAAATAATAACAACATATACACATTTCAATTAACACCATTGTTTCCTTTTAGGTTCTCAACTCAAAAAAAGTCTGGACAAGCAATAATTGGGACCAATGTGTTACTCATGGTTTGATTTGTTTATTTATTAACAGATTAACAATAACATTTGTATTAGAAAAAAATAACTAAAATTGCACCTCTGATAGATGTCAGGATAGAAAGTCAGGCTGATAGAAGTCTCTCCTATAAGGACAGCCTCATAGGCAGACCCTCTCCACCCCCATAGACACATGATAGGGAGTGGAGAGAAGCATAAACTGTAATTTCTAAAAGCTCCATACATTTTTTTTCTAATACCAATTTTATTGCTAATCGGTTAATAAATAAATCAAACCATGATGAGTACCACATTGGTCTCACTGATAGCCACAATGACATCAATGTGGCAACTAACTTGCCTGTCCAGACTTTTATGAGTTGAGAACCTGAAAAGAAACAAGAGAAAGAAAATGTTTCAAAAACTAAATGTAATAAAACTACGTCTCTGAATATTGCAGCTATTGTTAATATATGAGTATTTTAGAGCCAATATTTCCACTTTCCTGCTAATGCTAATGATTTGTATAGACAACTTTTTAATCTTATTGTGAATTAAAAAAAGAAATGTAAACATTTCCACAAACCCTGGTCATCATCTTTTTCTAGTTGTAGTGCGGCTTCCTCATTACTACACAGCCTTAATGGCAAAGTTTGTTATATTTTATAAAAATGATGGGGAAGGCTGCATCTTATTGTACCTCTGCAGTTCAAGAAAAAAAAACTTTTATGTTAAGTATGTGCCAAACTAACAATATTAGCAGCTGTGCAAGCCATGAACATAAACTATTTTGAGGGAAAATCTGAATTCTTTAAGACTGTTTGAGTAACCTTTTTGTGTTTTAGATCACATCCTGAGCATCCAGAGAGCTGGATGAGGGGGCTGTGTATTTGTAGTTATCAATGGAGGGAGGGGAAAGGGGACATGCTGAAGTTCTGAGCCTTTGTTTGATAACTGGATAAGATTGAAATAGACACTACACCCCTCCCCCCTCATTGTGCCAGAAACAAACGTGTGTGTGTGTGTATATATATATATATATATATATATATATATATATATTATAACAGACTTGTGATGTTTATTATTTTATTACTTTTTATTATAATATTTAAAGGAATATTATCACTCCGATTTTAAATTAAATTTTAGAGTGATAACCGACATAACTGAGACTGCAACATAAAAATACTTAGAGAAGTTTGAAATACATAAAATTCCAATATATCCTCCTCCACAGTATCATTTTATCTGATAGCAGTGTCTTTCTTCCTCTGCTCCCTTCCGTCATAGTATGGTGCAAAATAAGCATTTAACCATCCCCACAAGAAGTATGCAGAGCATTGAGCAACCTTTTCCTTTCCTCTGATTATTCCTGTTTTGTTTCCCCTCTGTGTGATTAGATGGTTATGTCTTTAACTCTTGGCATAGAACAGCATCGTTTCCAAGTATATACACTTGAAAATAATATGTTCTATGTACAGCTATTCACAAAAATTGGATGGGAGTTCAAATACATGCTAGATGTTTCATGGAGTCCAAAGAGAACAGGTTCCTGGGATTGTTCCTTTTCTTAACCTACCCTTCCCACCATTAATATCTATTTTAACCAGTAAAATATCTGCCAGTGTGCAATGGGTGTTCTAATAGGGTATTGAATGCCAGTCAAGTTTTTTTCTTTTGTGGATAAAACATACTAACCTCTTGCCGCACAGGCGTTACTTATTTGCTTTTCAATCAGTGTCTGCTGCTCCATAACAGGACGATAGTGAATGTAACCTCTGTACAGTCTTGGATTAATCTATATACTGCATTTATCAAACGGCTTGCTTTAAAAAGTGTTGTCTATTGTAAGACAAACTGTCTTTTTCAGTTGTTAATAGAAAGTTTGGATCATTTATAGATGACATCATAAAGCTGCACATCCATGTCTGTCTCTTAATTGCAAACAATTACAACATTGAGTATTGTTATTGGAAAAACCAAAAGGTGACCAAACAGTTTGGAGAGGTAGCGCAGTGGTAGTACATTTGCTTGGTGTGCAAGTAGTCATTGGATCAAATCCAAGTAATTCCCCACATTGTTTTTAATAGCTTTATGGAATTCACAGAACAACACAATCAGAGGTGTAAAACTACAAGGAGTGAATACAGGATAACGATGGGCTTTGAGTTGTATTACCAGTTAGTCATGTATTCCCTAAATATACAACTCCATTGTTTTACTCTTTCCACCACGTGCAGCACATTGCATCACTTATCCCTTTAGACACAGGATAAACAGTGCTGATTATTCCACCTTTTTGATGCTGCCAAGCCTGACACAATGATAAATGCTTACACAGATAGTATCTCAGAAGATACAGATTACTGTTTGGCTTGGCAGTAGGTCACTGAAGTTGCCTGTCCCTCCTCAGGCCTGACCAGTCCCATTGACTGCCCACATGAAGCCTCCATTCTCATTATCTACACAACTTCTTATGGGAATGCTTTAAAAGCTATACAAATAATAAGTAAAAAATGAATATAAAGTTTAATTTAATCAGCTTATCACTTGATTATCAAACCTCTAACCACCAGTTGTGGTGACTTCCAGGTGCAACAATTGTATTTATTATTTTGCTACAGTGAAAATGTATTGATTCTAATAATATGTTTTAAATGTAATTTGTGTTAATACTGTTTAATTAATTTATTTCTGAAAGTTTTATAATATGTTACAAGTCAAGTGCTTTAATCTTGCGATATTCATTATCAACCTGCAAATTGCTTTCTGTTTTGTACTGTTGCAAGGGTTTGTGTGATTTTTCTATTCACTGCACACTCACCACCTCTGCCTTCTTCTCCCTACTACACTTTCCCCTTCTTTTTCTCTTCCATACCTCATTTCTCAGGACCTGGACAAGACTCAGGATGAGATCATTCGGCACCATGCCAGTATCAGTGAACTAAAGAAAAGTTTCATGGAGTCAGTCCCACCTTCCAGGCCCAATGAGTGGGACAAACGTCTCTCTACTCACTCTCCTTTCCGTACACTCAGCTTCAATGGACAGGTCCAGACTGGAACTGACGGGGTAAGGAGCGACATCATAGTATCTATAACAGAATATGAAATGAAAATATAAAACATTCAAGGGAAACATGCGCAGCAGCTTACCATTTATAGTTTAAAATAAGACTTGTAAATCGTGATAAATAAGGATTTTTGTAATTTGTTATTATTAAAAAAAAATCTAAATTAGTGTTAAATAATTGGCCTTTAATGTTGATATTTTTAGGAAGAAATTACCTTTCAAGCTCTTCCAACCTGGACATGTTTCTTATCTTGGGTCATTAACACTAAAGTTTAAGGGAGATAAGCAGGAAGTGCTGTCCAGTTAGCTACATCAGCATATTCTCAGAAGCTTTAACATTTACTTGTGGACTATCCCTGCTGTGTACAAGAAAGCAAGACATATGTAAATTATTTTAACCATGTTTTAGTGGATTGAAGGATCTTTTTAAATTTCAATGCATGGTCTTATTTTTTTCATATATACTTACTTTCCTCTACCTTGGTTAACCATATAAAAGTATAAATATAATATTTTAGTATAGTCAATTAAAATAAATGAAGATAAGCTTGTGTCTCCAGGTGCTCTCCAGAAAAGATGATAGGTATAGAAGCAATTTATGTTTGCTTAAATAGTACTATTAGAAGATTGTATAGCACCATTAAGAGACACTGGCACCCCTACAAGATAAAGAGCATTACAAACTGTCTATGATTGTACTACCTATTTTCTTTACAGTAAATAATTCCTGAGATATTCAGCATTTGTTGAGGCCCCTTCATGCTAATTTGCAGCAGAGTTCTTGATATGGGTGGGAGAAGGGATTTAACTGCATTGTTTTTTACTTCACTGGGACAGGCAATCCTAATTAGAAATAAAAACAGTTAATTGGTATCTGGAAGCTGTTCATTTGCAAAAAATATAACCGAAATAATGCTGATTGATTCTAAAGTGAACCATTCGTGAAATAAATGTCTAGTAAAAAGTATGCCTTATTTTTCATTCTGTTTAGGAGAAACATAAAAAACAATTGGATTTACAGTGACAGAATCTCTTTAAAGGGCCATTTACCTCACTATAAGTGCTCTTCATGGTGTGAAAGAGCACAAGATTCTATGTTAAAATTATCTTTTTTTGTTTTGTTTTTGCTTGTTTTTTTTTTATTATTACAGTTATAACAGCTATAAAACTAAGGCCTTTGGTCTGTTTACAAACACACTGCTGAACATCCATTGCAAGCTCTGTGTAAAGACGAGATGTATGGTCTCACTCTGTTCTTCACCAATGAGCAGGACGAGTTAACCCCTCGCTGTCATTTTTAGTAGATTCCAGGAGTCATTTCTCTGCACCGATGAATTTGTGAAGGGTTAACCCTGTCTCTGTTTCTGCTCGCTGCACAGAGCTGCTGTTGTATCTTTGTCTGTGGGAATGTCAGTCTCATATAAACAGATTTTTCATTTATACATTTCTCTGTGAAAAAAGAACATATTTCAAAAAGTATTTCCGCATGTTTTTTAAGAGTGTTTTTAACTTGTGTCTTCTTGTTTTGTTTTATTTTGTTTTGATTTTCTTTTGTAATAAAATCACAAAATAAAATCGCATATAAGGGGATATTTTTATGTGCAATAGTTATGCTTTTACAATGTTGTGGTGTGAAACTCACAATATCCAGTAATACTGGACACCTACATTAGTTTATCCTTTCATTGGTACAGTCAGCAACCTAGTATGTTTCACATTACTAGGCCTCCACTTTTCGTGTCCACCATGAAAGTCCATCCACTACTCAAGCATATTTATTCTATATGTTTTGAAGAAAACCTCCAAAAACAGCTTAAACATTAAACAATATTTTTGCAGTATTTAAGTGATAGCTGCAAATTGTATTTTACTTTATATACAATAATAGAAATGTATCCAGAAATTTGTGCATTTTTAGTATCTCTATATTCTAATATAAGTTCAAAACTTATTAACCCAATATGCAGTGAATAGCACAACACAGCATTGCACATTCCTTTCTTCGTTTCCATGGACACACAAGACAATACTAATTATTCAAAGTGTTACAGTGCCTTGCAAACGTATTCACCCCCCTTGGCGTTTTTCATGTTTTGTTGCCTCACAACCTGGAATTAACCTGGATTGTTTGAGGATTTGCATCATTTAATTTACAGAACATTCCCAAAACTTTGAAGACCTTATTATTATTTTTTTTTTATTGTGAAGCAAACAACAAATAGGACAAAATAACAGAAAAAGTCAATGTGCATAACTATTCACCCCCCTAAAGTCAATACTTTGTATAGCCACCCTTTGCATCAATCACAGATCCAAGTCGCTTTGGATAAGTATCTATGAGCTTGCCACATCTTACCACTGGGATTTTGCCCATTCCTTATTGCAAAGCTGCTCCAGCTCCTTCAAGTTGGATGGTTTGCGCTTGTGAACAGCAATCTTTAAGTCTGACCACAGATTTTCTATTGGGTTGACGTCTGGGCTTTGACTAGGCCATTCCAACACATTTACATGTTTCTCCTTAAAACATTCAAGTGTTGCTTTAGCAGTGTGTTTGGGGTCATTGTCCTTCTGGAAGGTGAACCTCCGTCCTAGCCTCAAATCACGCACAGAGTGGTACAGGTTTTGCTCAAGAATATCCCTGTATTTAGCATCATCCATCTTTCCCTCAACTCTGACCAGTTTCCCAGTCCCAGCTGCTGAAAAACATCCCCACAGCATGATGGGGTTCTTTGGGCGATGTGATGTGTTGGGTTTGCGCCAGACATAGCGATTTCTTTGATGGACGAAAAGTTCAATTTTAGTCTCATCAGATCAGACCACCTTCCTCCATACATTTTGGGAGTCTCCCACATGCCTTTTTTGCAAACTCAAAATGTGCCATTTTGTTTATTGCTGAAAGTAATGGCTTTCTTCTGGCCACTCTGCATAAAACCAAACTCTTTAGAGCGTACAGCTTATTGGCGTTGTATGTACTGTGACAGGGCCGGCCTTAGGCTACTGGTTGCTTCGGTGATTTTCCCATAAACCACGACCAAGAGTCCGATATACTTTTAGCTTTGTTTTAATAAAGGCTTTCAAAAACAAATAATAGCTTAACTTCATCATAAAAGAAACATCTACAGAAACGGCTTGCTAGTTTTCAGGAACACCCTGGCTGGCCCTGAGACCGCTTTTCGTCGGCAGGTAAAACAATAACTGTTCACATAGAGGGGTGGTACCTTTTAAGTTCAGTCTCTTTCTGTCAGCTGCAATGGATCCTTTGTAGGTCCTCCACTTTTAAAGAGAACAGTCTCTCAGGTAAGTGTTGTTGCAGTCACACAGACTGTTCCTCTTACTTCCTGTGCTGCTCTGTAGGTCCTGGCAGGTCCTGTTCATCAGCTCTGTCTCGTTCTCCTCTCGGGTCACACAGAAACACTCAGTGTCTCTTCTTAGGCTGCTGGCTGTATTCTCCAGGCAATCCAACTTGCTTGCCAGTGTCTCTCTGTACTTTAATCTGTATTGTAAGCAGTCTTCCTGACTGTCTCACTTCAGAGCTTATTTCAGCTCAGCTCCCAGGATCCAGTCTTCCTGACTGTCTCACACAGGTTCTCACAGACTGCAGCTCCACACAGACTCCTCATGGCACTCAGGCCAGAGCCTAATCAGCCACTCCCCCATGTCTGCTTTCCAGGCTTTAAAGTGAAGTTGCACCTGCAGCAATTAGGAGTTCTTTAGAAGTTTAACTCCATCACTCTTGTCAAGAACTCTTTACACTACTTTACTACTTTACTCATCCTCTAGGGTGCAAACGGTTACAGTACAGATACTCCAGTCTCTACTGTGGAACTCTGCAGCTCCTCCAGGGTTACCTTAGGTCTCTGTGCTGCCTTTCTGATTTAATGCCCTCATTGCCCGGTCCGTGAGTTTTGGTGGGCGGCGGTCTCTCTGCAGGTTTGCTGTTGTGCCATGTTCTTTCCATTTGGTTATGATAGATTTGATGGTGCTCCTGGGGATCATCAAAGATTTGGATGTTTTTTTTATAACCTAACCCTGACTTGTACTTCTCAACAACATTGTCCCTTACTTGTTTGGAGAGTTCCTTGGTCTTCATGGCAGTGTTTGGTTAGTGGTGCCTCTTGCTTAGGTCTTGCAGCCTCTGGGGCCTTTCAAAAAAGGTGTGTATATGTAATGACAGATCATGTGACACTTAGATTGCACACAGGTGGAAATCATTTCACTAATTATGTGACTTCTGAAGGTAATTGGTTGCACAAGTGCTTTTTATGGGCTTCATAACAAAGAGGGTGAATACATACGCACATGCCAATTTTCTGTTTTATATTTCTAAAAAATAGTTTTATGTATATATTTTTCTCATTTCACTTCACCAACTTAGACTGTTGTGTTCTGATCCATCACATGAAATTCAGATTAACAAAACATTGAGCTTAAGGCTGTAATGTAACAAAATAGGTAAAAAGTCAAGGGGGTGAATTGCAAGGCACTGTAATTCCTGTGATTAAGCAGATTCCATAGTATATATATTCAGTTGTTTTGTATTATTTTTTACAGCAATCTTGAAGATGCCCTACAGTGTATTTTATATTTTAATTGCAGAAGGATTAAAAGGGGGCAGCAGCACGTGCACAAACACATTTCATAGTTTGCCCTTGGAAACTTTTCACCTAAATAATGGAGATTTCCAAGAGAGGATAACTTTTATCAGGGAATCCGGATGCTACATGAGGCTGCCCCCCCTGCCTTGTTGCCAAATATATAGAAATATTAAGAATGCCATGTTTATATACGCCTAGGTTAAACGTGCTCTCGTGTTACCCACTGAGCGGAAAGTTCAAAACTCTGAGGTAAAGCAGGTGATGATATTATGCTCTGGCCGCTCATTTACCCTGCCCTCTTTCACTGTACCCACCCCAAGTCCTTCCTTCCTCCTGCTCAAGAATGCTGAGGCAACGCTTATACCAGCTGCGTTGGTCCAATCTGGCCTGTGCGACTTCATTTCATTCGCCGTGTCCTATGCATATATTTCGCATGGAGCATAGGGGAGTGCCAGCGGGAGGAGTGGAATAGTGCACTTGATTGAGCTGCAGAATGGAAAATTGCCTCGTCCTTCATCCCTACCTGCTGACAAATACAAATTTGCATGTTTTGTTTTGTTTAAGCACCTGCAAGATGCTGGAAGGACCTATGACTCACAGTAATAGTAATAGTGTTGAGCATACACAGACTTCATACGTGTCACACTGGTGTAAGTCGACCTAAAGACTTGGATATGTTTAACAGCCTGAAGGTTACCGTGAATAAAAGTAAAAGAACACTGAAAACCTATATTTAAAATATGCTGTTTGGAAGTAGCAGAATAAGTAATGGAAACACTATTTCAATAAAACAACTTTCTTTGGGCATTTTTTTTTATATTTTAGAGTTATTGAATTCATTTTGTCCTCATGTTATTATATAGAATGTACAAGCCACTTAATTCAATGAAGCCAGCAGACAAAACAGCCTGTCCGCTTCTGTGACTGACCCTGTCATCCTGTATGCTTCCATGAATGCTGCCACATTTGTGAAAACTAGACATAGGCCATGCCCTCAGGGGAATAGATTCAGACTCAAAGTGCCTCAGGCTGTCTGATAGAAGCAACAAACAGGCAATATATACTAAGAAGAAAACTAAATTACTGTTAGAGGAAAAATGTGGCAATATGCAACTTCTCATTTTTTCCATTCTGATTGAATACTTGGTATTACATATAGTTTTTAATTAAGACATATTTGGAAATTCCCCTGTGTTCCTTTTAATATTCTCTTAATTGTGTTCTTTCATATAAAAGAATATTACAATTTACTTAAATTCTAAAGGCTGAATTTTTTAACTTTTAACATTTATTTGTCCTAGCTTAGTGCCAGCATATTGTTAATATACGATTTCAGTGTGCCTTTAATCACTGTGTATTTATTAGCTAAGACTTGGAACAGTGTGACCTAAAAAGGGAAGACCCTTAAACTTGACTGCCCATTTCTGAGTCAAGCACAAAGCAATGTGCTGTTCTCCTTTCCAGCATCCGAAGGATTACATTCCCTCTGTACCTATTCAGGACTTATACTGGCATCTGACCGAGCAGGCATCGCAGTTGGTGGGTTACCAGCCCTCTCCCCTGGACTGTGGTAGCCCATCTTCTGCTGCTCTCGGGGGAAAAAACGCGTTTCCCCTGCTTTCGACGCTGAAGTTAATTATACCCTGTTTTCCTTTTTTATTTTTTTTGTCATTTCCTTTTCTTCCCAACTTTTCGTCTATTCATTATGCATCTCTTTGTTTTCTCCCATCATGAATTTCTCTCTCACTTTTTTCCTTACTGCTGATCAGCCACCTGTCCATCTTGTCCCTGAGCAATGTCACTTAGGGATGTGCAAAGATACATCCCAAAGTCCCAAAACTGGTCAACGGAAGACTGTTCCACTGCGGGAGTTAAGAGCTCAGTTTTTCCTGTCCTAGAAGGAATGTGTACATATATATGTTTTTTTTTTCAAGAGGGATAACTAATGAACTTAGGTGTAATCCATTCACTGTATTCAACAAATCCTTCTGCATAGTTACTAAGTTTTGGCCACTTGCATTAAATTCCTATCAAATGGGAATAGTGATAGCCTTAGTGCACCACCCTATGAACCTTTAAATGTTTACACTTTGGCCTTGTACACAATTCACTGCCATTAAAAGAAGCTCTCATAGCTGGAATTCATATATTAATTTATTATTTATATTACTCTACATATTTATACAGTTCTAAGATTTTTTCTTTGTGCTCCAAATTATTTGCGCACAGGGATCTCCTGAGATTGTAAACATGAATGGATATAAAGTAATCTAAAGAATACTTGGATTTAGCCATTAAATAGTCTCTTTTGTATAATATATGATATTATGGACTGACCTTTTGAGCATGTCACTGCCATTAGTACAAGTTGGTAATAGGAAGACTTTAAAATGTTTCACTGTTAATGTTGGCCCTGGGAAGGGTAGCCTTTTAAATAGGTCACTGCCATTCATGAAATGTGATACAAGTAAATGTAATCTTTTTATAAATATAGGGCCAAAGTATGTAAACATTGCAGAGAAATAGATCAATAGAAAGATGTTTTCATAAGTGAATTTATACAATTCCACAAAATTGGCTACTCACTATGTTAGATGAAGTAGTTGATATGAGTTGAGTATAACACAGCATGCATAAAGCAAAGTGGCATTGATTTTTTTTTCAAAACTGCCGTTTCATTGGCTTATTAGGACAATAATTGAACCAAGCTACTCTGTGTCCATAAGTCATGCATCCAAAAGTCATATGCTGATCTGTACCGAGCTGCATTTAACTATATAGCCAGAAGTTCCTGACCCTGCTTAATGTTTGGCAAAATCCCGTAAAACACGTCACTGCCTTTAGTACACAAGTCCTGCAAGGACTAACCCTTTATAAATATAACTGCCATTTGTTTATATGGGGGAATTGTTTGGTTCCAATGTTATAAGACTGGGTGCCACAAGATTTAAAGCAAATATAGTTCTTATTCCAACCAAATACTTTGCACATACCTAAGGGGTTCATCCCATTTTCCTCCTCCATCTGTGTTTTGTTTGTTTTTTTCGGTTTCACCTGTCTCTTTCTCTTCTGCCGCTCCTCTGCGGGCATACTCAGGAGGAACCTCCAGCCCTGGGAGTGGACCGTGCAAATACTGCAGCTATGGACCAACGGGGCCACCTCCCGAAAGTATCCATCCCAATGCCTGAGGAGAAGTCCATGGAGAAGTGCCGTCTGCATCCTCTCCTTCTCCCCAACCCACAACTCCCTTTTCTCATGTCCTTTCTTCTCTTTTTGGCTGTAACACTATGGTGGCTGGTGTTCTTGTGAGCACATTGTTTGCAGGAATGTCTTCTCCACCAGCATTTGTGTGATTTATCCAAAATAGGCAGTCCCACTTGGCTGGAAAGTATATATACTTTCTACAACATATCTTCCTGTGTCCATGTGTTCAAACTCTTCACATCCGCTAACCCAATATGTCCAGGCTCCCCATGCACACCACAGCCACCCTCAGTATGCACAGGCTTTCTTCATGTACCAATCCTACCCCCGGGAAGTAACAGCTTTCCATTTGTCTCCCAAACATACCCAATACTTCCAGGCTTTCCATGCATACTACCACCACCCCCAGTATGACCAGTCTCTCCACATGCCCCCAACACATCCTCACTCCGTATGTGCACACGTCCCATATCCACCATCCCACTCCCGAAAAAGGCCTGTCCATCCCAGTGTATCAAATGTCTCTGTAACCATTACAGGAATGGTGCAGTTAAAGTCCCTACATCCATCCTGGATCTCCTTATGCATACCACATTGAATGTATAATGGGTCTCCACATGCATTCAACTCACTGCCAGGGTCTCAGTACACCAAACCAATTGTGCCCAGGCTCCACACATTTATGTCACATAACCTCAGTATCTCCCACCCTCACTGAGCACCACAGTTATCCACAATATGTCTACCTGAAAACGCATACTTTTGCTTTACTGTCCACCTAGCCTATGATGAGATTTTAGAAAATTAATAACATTATATAATATTGCTAAGTGGGACTGCACTGCCTTTCCGATTAACAAACATGCTCTGGACGGTTTCTAATTACGTAATCTGAGCATCGTGTTTAACTCTGGACTTTCTCACTTACTATACATCAGAGTCTTAGAAGGCATCTCAAAGGATTCTGTACCTACATTCCCATCCACTGAGAACTTTGAACTTTGCCCCTCTACCCCCTTTCGTAGTGGCCTTTAACCCCTTCCGGTAAATCTGTTGAGGACTATTGGAAGAGAGACTATGCATCATTTGTGTGTTGCCCTGGACTGTGTTACTTCCATAAATTGTTTTCTCTGCTTACTCATTAGCCTAAAGGAATATGAATTAACATATTTACTTCAATAGGTGCCTTGGGTATTTGATTACCAAACTCATGGTTATATGTATCCATATTACTTTTTATGTAAGAAAAGAGACTGAAAACCTGCTGTAGTTTTCACTTCTGCTTCTACTCGCCAGTCTATTAAAGAGACATAGAAATGACTTGTATTTTAAAGTGTAGGCTTTACTAAATTAGTTTTTTGCATGATAAACTGCTGTAACTTTATTTTTTTAAATCTGGAAATGCAGTAATGTCCGAACATCTTCTATACAGTGGTCAGATTCAGTTTGTAGAGAGATTACCTGTTCATTATTTTAGCAGAAATGCCCCTTTGTAATATTTAAAACGTGTTATTTTAGACACATAATTTAGACACACATAAATATGTAAGTTATGTGTTTTGTTTAATTGGGATCTAAAAGTATAATTACCCAGCTTTACCTCTATATATCCAAAGCCTAACACTATTAGAGATGTGCTTGGAAGCTTGCTTTAGAAATAAGTAATCATGGCTAAGGCAGCTTCAACAGTAAGATCATTTATAGTTACCGTGGACACTATTACAGGCTTTGAGTTGCAGTTTAATAGACTTTTAAATCATTTTGAGGTTTTATCTTTAGCTTTCAATGTAGTCCTATATTTACAATACAATATTTTGAATAACTACACTTATTAGTTGCCAAGATGTTTTTTCCAAGTAGGAAAAAAACAATACAGCCTTGAATTTATTGCCTGTTATTTGCATTATTACTGCAGCTGAAGCCTCCATTTTGATTTCTGCTGGTCAGTTGAGAAGAGACCTTGAAAGCTTGTTGCTAAATGTTGTAACTCAAAATAAAAGTGCTATCAACTGATGGAAATCTCATTAGTCTACAAAGCCACTTCTTATTGATAAAGCAAATGAAAGAAGCAGCTTATAAAAGGAAATGGAAACCCACAGTGAAGGATATAACCTATGAATATTAAAAGCTGGTCCTTTATCAAGTTTAGTTACTTTAAAAAGACTGTGTAGTGAAAAAATGGGATTGCAGTGAACATTTAATTTTTACCTAAATATAAAACCACTTTGATTGCATTTTTCTATAATATCTTGGAAGTATCTGAAGTTGATCCCTCTGCTGCCATTTTCTTTAATTGGATCAAGCATTTATGTATGCAACAACCTCACATGGCACTTACAGATCTACTGGAATTTAATTTACTGGATCTATGTCACTGCTGCAGATGGATTGTATGGCTGATGAAATTTGAGTATATATGTTAATGATGATATATGAATAAATGCTATCTTTAACATTCATTAAGTTTAATAGTAATTGTAGTCTCCTTGTGGTATGTAACAAAAAAAACTAGCATTGTGTCATTTGAAGAAATAAGCAGTCTGGAAAATATTTATAATACATAGCAAGATGTTACAGCTCTTTGCGTAGACTGCAGTCACTGATGTATTAAAGTGATCTCTAATATAAATCTTTCTGCCTTACATATATTATAAATGATCTGGATGTCGAAAACACACTGAAGTGATTATTTAATTAAGATTTGCCCTTAAACTGTAGTATAGCTCCATATTCCTCTTATTTTCGTTTTGCTTTAGGATAGAAGTAATGTGTACAAGGGGAAATCTGCCAACTTGTGCTCCTGTTGGTCCCATTATGTTGTACTCTATAAGTGATAGCCTTCGTCCATTAAAATTCCTGTTCCATTTTAATTAAAGTGCTGATCCAATTTGCCTGCAAGCATTGATTATATATATATATATATATATATATATATATATATATATATATGGAGATCCTGTCTTAACAAAATGTTTTGCTTTTCCCACGTCCCTTTCCTCACAGCCTCCTCTGGTAAAAACACAGACTGTGACCATCTCCAACACATCGACTGGAGAGAAAGGACAGATTCCCACCAAGGAAGTTCCATTGGTGCACACAGAAACCAAAACAATAACTTATGAGGCAGCCAGAGTAAGTCCTTGGGTTTTTTGAACTCCTCTGGCAGATTTTCTGTCCTTTTACATACATTCCCATCAGTCTCCTAGAGCTGATACCTGCCTAGAGTGCTGCACAATACTGTTGGCTTCCATTTGCATACTACTCCCCAACCACATGGAAATTACAAAGCCTGTTTTTATATGTAAAATATGTAATGACTAATACATAAAGAATAGAAACAAACATATATATATATATATATATATATATATATAGCATAATATAAACTTAAAAAAGTGTGATTTTGTTTTCATTTAAAAACATTACATGCATACAAAATAAAGCGAAACAATTTTTTAAAGAACATTAAATGAGTTTTTTATTTATTAATATAATGTTATCTAATTTTCCAAACTAAAGGATTTTCATAATTTTATAACCATTATTAATATATTTAATTTAGTATAAATAAGATTGTTTTTAAACAAGCCATTGTATACTACACTAAGATAATCATAGATGTACCTGGTAGACCACACAGTGACCGGTAGCACAACATGTTTATCCTACAGGAAGAATCACATTTATAGAAACTCTGCAAAATTCAGCTATGAGACAGTTGGCCCTGGATCTAATGTCAGAAAATATGGTTATTAGGATTCTAATGTGAGCTTTTTTAAGTATGCCTTTTATTTTTTGACTAATATGCAAACAAAACTATTTTCTTGTCCTAAGGGATTGTTTTACATGTACTGTGATGTAATGACTTGTTATTTGTAACGCTGCGTTTCTTTCTACAGACAGATGACATAAACAGTGATCATGACCCTGGCATCCTGCTCACAGCTCAAACCATCACCTCAGAGACCACCAGTAGTACTACCACCACTCAGATTACCAAGGTGACGATCATGGGTGAAATGGACATATTTAGCTATGTGCTCTTCTTACAAAGCGTGTTGCAAATTTTTAATGGGTACTGGGGCTAAAATGTAGGTGCAGGGGTGTGGTGTCACTTTTTTTAACTCTGATCCAATTATTGAACAAAGCATTTTTAAAAATGTATCCCTGTTCCCTCCTACCCCACCCCTCCTTTCACTGATTGATACAAATGCCTACCAAGCTACATTCCATAGCACCATAATTGCATACAAACGTAATGTTACATTTTAAAAACATGACCTCATTTTCAAGTGTAGTTCTTCAAAAGGGGCTATTTTAAATTTCTTACCACAATGGTCCTTTAGATTGCGGTTACTTTCGGTCTTTGGTTCCCTCTACATGAAATCTAATGTCTCCTTCCAGACTGTGAAAGGTGGTATCTCAGAGACTCGGATAGAAAAGAGAATAGTCATCACAGGAGATGGGGACCTCGATCATGACCAGGTAGGAAGATGTGAAGTAAGGAGCATGACCTACCACAAGTACCTAGAATAACAATAGTGAATATAGCAAGTTTTTACTTTAAAATGTAAAAAGCATACCTATATGAAAAATGTGGACGAGAAACTCTACAAATACAGTAAAAGGGCTTTAAGGAATACTATTGTATGTTAAAGTTACTTTGGCTTTAACATGTCATCAAATCTATGCTTTGAGGTGATTATCATACAGTTGGCATAGAAAGGAGAAGTTGATACCTTAAAGCAGCGGTCCTATAGTTTGAAAAAAATATGAACAAATTCCTATACAGTGTGTATCTATATATATGTATATCTATATATATATATATATATATATATATATATATATATATATATATCCCTCCCTTCCTTCTGTCCCTTCTCCCTCTTCCCTCTCTCTCTTTTTCTCCCTCTCTTCGATCTCTCCTTATCCCTTCCTCTCCCTCTCGCTACTTCTGCTCCCTTCCTATCGCTACTTCTCCCTCTCTCTTCTCTCTCTCTCTCCCTTGTCCCTCTTCCCTTTTTCCTCTCAGTCTCCTTTTTATCTCATCCTCCCTCTCTCATCCCATGTCTCTCTCCGTCCCTATCTCTCTTTTCTCACTCTCTCTCTGTCCACCTCCCTCTCTCTCTGTCCATCTCCCTCACTCCTATTTCTTTCTCTCTCTCTACCTCCCTCTCTCTCTCCTTTTTTTTCCTTTCTCTCTCCCTCCCCATCTCTTTTCTCTCTCTCTCTCTTTCTTTCTATCTCTCTCTCCTCTCTCTCTCGCTTTCTTTATCTCTCTCTCTCTCTTTCTCTCCTCTCTCTCTCTCTCTCCCCCCCCCCCCCCTTTCCTTGCCCTGCCTTACCCTGCCTTACCTTGCCTTCATGCTGTGGCTCCTCCCTGGATCAGCCCCTGCTCCACCTAGTCAGATGACTAGGAAGTTATAGCAGGGGTTGCGGCTGTGGAGACAAAGAGAGACGCAGGGGCCTGCATAAAGGGCAGGTGAGGGCCAGGTTCAGGACCCTGGCGGGCCGGATGTGGCCCGCGGGCCGTAGTTTGAGGACCTCTGCCTTATCAGAACAAAATTCTTTCTTTTCATGCAATTAAAAGAGCATGCTTTAAACATTTCCAAAGTTGTCTTTTTTTCAAAAAATATTAAATTAAACCTGTTTGAACTTCATTGAAACTAACAGGAAATGCACAAAGCATACATATGTGTGTAGATTTTATTGTCAGACAAGTATGACTTGTACATCCCTATTACTGCTCATTGCCTGTCAAGGGCAAACAATCTGATCAGTTACAAATGTGTATCAATTTTTTTCTGCTTTGAGAGTATCATTAAAAAAACATGCTGGTGTATTATCAAAATCCCCTCTTTCAGATGCCACAAAGTCCCTTTAACATCCTATCATGAAAAAAATACATTGATTAAAGGTCCATAGTGTGCAATGAATCCAGTATCAATCGCCATCAAACCAAAAATTGTTTTAAGGGCTCAGAAATTGGATGCATTTTCATACCCATATGTTTCTGCTTTGTTTCTGAAATTGCCTTTCCTTTTAGTAAAAATATTTTTAATAAAAAAATATTTGGAAGAAAATGAGCATATTCATTTGAATTGCCAGTAAAGACAATACATCCGCTACTTATACAGTTTCGGCTTACTCCATTTCATCCTTACACTGGTTCATTCTAGTTACAGAATACTGAACAACTACCTCTGTATATCAGGTAGAAGAGATCAGGTGCCATCAATATATGCAAAATAAGAGCCATACATAATTGAATGTTACTGTAAATATAGTAAATCACAGTTAACCAATTGTGTAACCTACACCTTGGTTCTTTAAACAATTTTTTTCAATCAATTTCTAATAAGGGCCCATTTCTTCATCTTAGGTCTTGGTTCAAGCCATCAAGGAAGCAAAAGAACAGCATCCAGACATGTCTGTCACCAAGGTGGTGGTTCACCAGGAGACTGAAATAGCTGAGGAGTGATAGAAGGTAGAGTATAATTTCATGCTTGTGCTAATTGCTGCTCCTACTCTAAAGAGAGTACAGAGAGAAATAACAAAAAGGGGGGGGGGGGGGACACTTTTATGTGGCTAAATATGTTATGAATTGCCTCATACAACATTTAAAAAAACAATCTTTAATGAAAATTATTTAAAAAATGTTTTATAATTAAAATCCGATTGTTTAAAACAAAGAATATATACAAACAGATCTCTGAATTTATTCTCCAGAGAATACAATGACGTCACTACAGTAATTGGTTTAGATATAATGTGATATATATTTTTTTTATTTTTAAAATTACTGTAGTGACGTCATTGTATTCTCTGGAGAATAAATTCAGAGATCTGTTTGTATATATTCTTTGTTTTAAACAATCGGATTTTAAATATAAAAAATATTTTAAATAATTTTTATTAAAGATTGTTTTATTAAAATTAGTATGAGGCAATTCATAACATAGTTAGCCACATAAAAGTGTTCCCCCCTTTTTTTGTTATTTCTCTCTGTGCCCATCTTCAGGGACACAGATAACGAAAAGATTTATTATGTAAGTGTTCACACTTTGGCTATAACCAAACAAAGGATCAACTCTAAGAGAATTGTATCATTATCCAGGGAGAAAATCCCATTCTTGTTCCAACACAAATATACAATGAATTCTGAAGGGATGTTTGATTTTAACTTACTTTCTGCTGAGGCAGAAGAAGTATTTCAAATGAACATAATTCAAGAATCTACCACTTAAAATATATCATTTAAAGTTTTACAAAATCAATTACTGTCAAAACAAAAAATTCAGTTACAAAAGTGGTGGAAGATCACAAGCTTAAGTAACTATATAAAAAATGCCACAGTACCTAGAGGCTTAAGGGTTAAATTAAGTCCTCCAAGATGATGAATGTGTCCAAAAATGGGAACAAATAATGACCACGTGTTCTTTAGAATTAATAATAACCAAAGAAAAGGATCTATTAGAAGAAGTTAATGATAATATTTCCAATTTAAAAGAACAATGTAAGAAATACAAATCACAAAAAGATTACATAGATTCCCAGGAAAAACTGACAAAAGAAATCAATGCATTTAAAGATGAGTTAAGAGAGCGAAAAAAGAAAGAAATTTGTAAGAGACACCAAAGATTTTGGGAATGGTAGAGCTTATCAATATGGTACAAAGAAAGATTATCTGAAAAATAGATCCTTGCGATACAGTAGTGCAACAGATACTGAACCATCTGATAGTCAGGGACTAGAAACCTCCATTAAAAGAAAGGACCAACATGTCAAAAAACAGGAGATTTTTTTATCAATTGGAACCAAAAGAAAATCAAATCAACAGTTACCGAGAGAACAGAGAAACAGAAGGGCATGGAATCCATGCCAGCCACAATAGACACATCTTCTAATAATTTACAAGTATTTAATCTATCTCAGTTCCCTATAAGTGAAGATCAAACAAGGATATTAAGTTTAGGCCTTTCGTTCTCTCCAACTACTAGATTTTAGTTATTTGATCAAGTAAAAGATTTAAATCTATTTGCCCGAAAATTGGCCATATATAAATACCACAATATGGTCAAATAAAAAGAATTGGATGAGGTGGGCCTAACTCAAATAGAAAAGGAATGTCTTAATACTTATGAACAATCACAAAGGGAAAATGAGCAAGTAAAAGGGAAATTAAAAATACCTAGTAAATTTACTCCACAATTCTCTCTTTCTCCACCTTTTTAATGGAAATATTTGTGGAATTGGTAACAAAGGAATTAAAGTAATTGGACAAAAAGACTCCAAAATATACATCAACTACCAACTTAAATAATAGAGAATTACATGCTCTCAACGAATTGCAAGAGGATAACAAAATTACCATAAAACCTTCAGATAAATGAGGGAATGTGGTAATATTAGATACTACAGAATATGTAAAAATTAGTCAAACACTATTATATGACAAACAATGCTATTTGAAGCTAAAATCAGACCCAACAGAGGGATGTATAGCATCATTGCAAAAACTAGTAGATGAAGCAAAAGAGCTAGGATTTATATTAAACAAGAATGCAACAATTCCAACTTTTACCACAATACCCAAAATACACAAAGACACAAAAAAACCTCCAGGTAGACCTATTGTGTCAGGGATATAAAGTGTAACTCACAATCCTAGCATATACGTAGATAAAATTCTGAAACAATATGTGGTAACTTTACCATCCTACATAAAAGATACCAAAGACATTCTAGGATTGATGGAATAACAACAACAAAAAACACACTACTAGTAACCATGGATGTCAAGTCTCTGTATACTAGCATTAAACATGAACAAGGTCTAATAGCAGTTAAATCATATTTGGATACAAAGGGATCAGACTATGAACAATATAACATATTTATAATGAAATTATTGGATTTTATCCTTAAAAATAATTATTTCCTTTTCAATAAACAACTATACAAACAAAAGAGGGGTGCAGCAATGGGAACACCTTGTGCCCCAAATTATGCAAATTTTATATTTGGGGCACTGGAAACACACAGAGGTGTTCTCAGAAGTAAATTAAAAGAATTATGCATACGTTTCATAGATGACGTACTGGTCCTATGGTCTGGTACAGAAAAAGATCTAAAGGAATTTGTAAAAATCTGAAACATAAACAACAATAATTTAAGATTGACGGTTGAATCCAACAAGAAAAAGATAACATTCCTTGATTTAAGTATTGAAATCAATGAAAAACAAGAACTTGAGACTAAGACACACAGAAAAACAACCGCAACCAATTCCTTATTACACTGGCAAAGTCATCACCCAACATCAACTAAAAAAGCAATACCATAGGCCAGTACCTACCTCTGAGAGGTAATTGCAGTAACATCGATGATTTCAAAACACAAGCAAAATAATTACAGGAAAGATTTATTCAAAGAGGATATTCAAGAAAATATTAAAAACTGCGTACCATAGCGCATTAGCTGAAGAAAGAAATCATCTTTTACATGATAGACGAAAGGACCAAAAACAACACAGTCTATCCGGTTTATCACAAATTTTTCAAATCAGTCCCAACAAATAAAAGCCATAATGCAAAAACACTGGGACATTTTAACGTTGGATAAAGATCTCAGCAAAGTTATTACAAAGGTGGGTACGACAACATACAGAAGAGCAAAAAATCTTAGGAATCTTCTTGTTCATAGTCATTATGAAGAGAAAAAAAGCCAAAGAAACTGGCTAACAGAAGCACAAAAAGGCTCATACTCATGTGGCAAATGTAAAGCCTGCCCCTTTGTACCTCATAAGAAAGAATTCTATAATGCAACAACTACTTAAAGTTACACAATTAGACATAGTATAAATTGCCAGACAGAAGGTATAATATATCAAATAGTTTGTTCATGTAATAAAAAATATACAGGAAAAACTAAGAGACAATTCAGACGACGTATATTAGAACACGTCAGTGATGTCTTTAATAAAGCGGATACATCCATTGCCAGACATGTTAGACATGAACAAAACAATAACCCATACTGTTTACAATTTATTGGCATAGACCACATCCCTCAAACTATCAGGAAAGGTAATTGGGATAAACGTCTACTGTGCCGTGAGGCTAAATGGATTTTTTAGTTAGATACAAAAAGTCCATCAGGTTTAAATGAAGAATTTACCTATGCAGCTTTCATGTATATATATATAATATAGTTAATGACCCAAGATTTTCAACAAGTGTAGTAGTCAATTGTTGGGTAATATACCAGGAATTATAAACATTAATAATAAATAGATAAATATATTTGGTATATTTACACAATTATTGTGACAAAGAATAAGGCTTTATATATAAAACACAAAATGTAACGAACTGGTCATAGTCAAATTTTGTCTCCTTAACTTGAATTATTAATAAAAAACACTGTGAAGTAAGATATAATCTTTATTGTATGAGATATAGAAAACTAACATCATAATAATAAAGAGTGTAGGCTTAATATAAGCATAATATTACACACAATTTTACAAAATAATTATTCATTACATGGATATAATTTATGATTTATATGTCACTAATTAAATAATCATAGTTAGAAACATACATCTCTAAATTATATACAGGTGTATATATAACAATTAAGAAAAAACAAAGTCAGATATGCCTATATAATATATGAGAATGAAAGGCAATCTGAACTGAAATAGTGGTTTGGCGACACTTAATCCCGCGACACTTAATCCTGCGACACTTAATCCCCCGACAGATAATCCGATTGACACTTAATCCGCCGACACTTAATCCCTCCCGCGGAGAAGAAAGAAATAAGAAAAAATAAAACAAATGTATTTAACGCAACTCACGAAAAGGTAATCAGAAATCTGCAGGTTAAATGTAAAGTAAAATAGAGAACTATAAATTTAAAAAGTTAAATGTATGACAGGTAAACAATGGCACGTAGATAGACAAGAATTTCGCTCGAAGAGTAACGGTCCACAGCATTTTATTCATGCGATCATACTATTGTGTAAGCTGAAATTGTTTGCGATATTAGCCTATCTGTGAGTATATAATGTGTCAGCGGGATGAAGTATCGGGGGATTAAGTGTCAATGGGATTATCTGTCGCGGGATTAAATGTTGCGGGATTAAGTGTCCGTACCCCGAAATTGTTAATTAATTGCTTAGAGAGGCTTTAAATAGTGGCCTTCAACGTGGTAATCCGGAGCCCCTGATGAGCTGAGATCCACAGATCTCACGAAACGTACGTCGGGTGTTGATGACGTCACTTTGGCGCCAAAAAAATGGCTGAAGCAAAAGCTGATAATATGCTATAGCTACATAACAAAAAGCTTCTATACAGATGTCCCATGAAGATCTTACATGCTTATACTGTCCCATACAAGGTATATGTAGTGGCCCAGATATAGAGGGACCACGAGGTATAATATATCTAGTCCAATTGCATTAAGAACTTTGGGGTATAGTAGTGGTGTCTAAAAAAGAACCACGAGGTATAACCTACTTAGTCCTATAATGATACATATGGTGTAGTGGTCTCTCATAGTAGAACCACGAGGTAAACAGCATAGATTGCCAGTTTCCTACTTATAGTGTTTATCATAGTAGAACCAAGAGATATTAACAGCTTGCCCTTAAGTTAGCAGAAAATATAGTTGGTTATAGTAGTGGCATTTTTTGGCCACAAGGTAATTATTACTGAAGCCGCGGCTTGTGAAATGGTGGTCTCGTAGAGATTACACAGATTGTGAGAAACATAAATACAAAGTTTATTTCAGCAACATAAATATCTTTTTAATGCAATTGAACAATAGTAGGTAGTGGTGACACTAGCCAAGATAGTGTCACAAGATAATCACAGTCAGACTGATTAACATTTGTGAGAAAAGCAGTAAAACTTACTTATGGAATTGTATGCTTGTAATCCAATATACATAACTGATTGAATTCTAAAACGTTATTGTTCATAATGGTATCAGCAACATACTGACAGATACTCTGCAACTCAAGACATCTTAATAAGACCAACAGTATAAACAAAGAAACTATTCATAGAAGTTATATATTCAGCTAAGTGGATACATTCCACCATCTTTGAATACAATGTATAGCACCTTTGTATAGAATGTATAGCACTTTTTTCTTTCTTTCACTATTTTATTTTTTCATTTGAATTTTATCACATTTAATTAGTTTATGTAAAAATAAATCACAAATATATATATGTCAATATACTTTGGGAATAGTAAATCATTATTTACACAGATATCAATGTTGCTATATATAAAGCAACATTTAAAGTCTCACTAGTCACTTATTCTAATATAGTTAGTGTTGCAATTTATAGAGCAACTCTAACCAATATCTGTAAGTCACTGATATCACCTGCTACATTCACTTAGTAGCTATAGAGAAATTGTAAAAATCTTAAGGGACAAATAATGGTTATAAGACGTTTTAAAAAATATATCACATTATATCTAAACCAATTACTGTAGTGACGTCATTGTATTTTCTGGAGAATAAATTCAGAGATCTGTTTGTATATATTCTTTGTTTTAAACAATCGGATTTTATTTATAAAAAATATTTTACATAATTTTCATTAAACACTCTAAAGAGAAACTGAAGTATATTTTCATGTTCAATAGAACAAATGTTATCCACGCCAAATGTTTGTTTTCCATTAAGAATGTATGAGCTATAGCTTAGAAAATGTTCTTTAAAAATGCACCTGTTATGTTTGTTTGTTAGGCAGGAATTTTAGCTAGTACTGAAATAGTTTTTTTTTTTTTTTTTTTTATGCAAAATCTACTAATTGACTTGACAACCACTTGATGATACTTTTCTGAACCTTGCATAATTAACAGTTGAGATAGCGGGGGAACAAACTGGTTATACTCACTCATTCCACTACAAAACGCATGCAGTATTACACTTTCATCACTTCCTTTATTGCAATAATTGCAATGGATGAATCTCACAAAGTGTATACATAACAAGATGAAAGTGATTCGAGACAGACTGGACTCTGCAGATTGTCTATCCTAGGGCTTGCCTCAGCACAGCTTCATTCACTGAAGACTGACCATGTAAAGCAGCTCTTTGGCTGTATGGCCAAACCTCCATGTCATTATATATGCCTTTTGGGGTGGTACGTTTTAAGTTATTTTTGATATATCCATTGGGATGTCACTGGCTGTCGCAGTAGTAACTAATAATGCATATAATTCAGTCAGTACTTGATCACTTTCTTTTCCTCATGATTTTCAGTATTCTGTAACATCTCTCAGAAATGATGAAAATCTGCTTTTTATTTTTTCAGATAATTTATAGTGAAGCCTCAAGCAGGAACACAAAATAAAGGCAACCTTCACAGAAAACCAGCAAGTTTCCTAAAGTCACACCTCATGGCCCTACCATCTGTAGGACGTATACACTGGGAACGTTGGGGAATGATCTTCAGAATCATCGATTTCTCCAGAGTTTTAAGCATTATGTTGCGTATTTCTGGCACATACGGAGTTAAATTACCCTGCCACAATGCCAAAATGAAGGATACTTCATAACTGCCACTAGAACCTGCTTATTCTAAGCTTTTACATGTTCAGTCCCAGGATTCAGGATTTTAATGAAGGGGTTTATAATTTATTGGGATCATGTCGCAAAAGAACAGCATTTAATGAGTTTAAAAGAGTTCAAGAGTATAAGAACAGCATGACTTAAATTATTCGGAATTAACTGCTTCTCTCATATAACATATGTTTGTATACTGTGAATATCTAATGTATCTGGATTTCCTATGGGATAACTGGAATTGCCTTTTCTCTGTCAGACTAATGCTTCAAAATGTATTTGTATGGTGGGTAGGGAAGGTTGTTTGTGTCTTATTTTTAGAAAGACAAGGACAGGTTCGAATGACCCTGTGGTGCTCTTGTTTACAGGGAAATGTAAGGTTTAAAAGATACATATTTTTCCAGTTTGTTGCATTTATGCCTAAACATAACTGTATCCATAGTTTACTCTGGTTCTATAATTGACTGCCTCTTTTGGATACTGTTCGTTTTCAAATCAACTGAAAAATATTATTATTATATTATTCATAGAATGCCAGCTGATTCTGTAGCATTTAGAACAACTTAATGTACCATACTCCCCTTTTCTAAATTACTCTTGGCTTATTGGGTAATGGTCCACTATAGGCCAATTGGATATCGGCTTGTGTGGGCCGGTTCTTATGTAAACAACTTTGAATTGGGGGCCAGGCCATTAGTTTATGGGCCTTTAGGATATACTTATCCTACAACCTAAATGTTGTCAGTCAGTCCCTGCTCCTGTGGTGGAAGTGTTAGACTCCATATGTCATTGTTTTCTTATGTCAAGGTCACAGCCAGATTCCATAACCCTTAGCTCCCTTCTGTATCTATTTGTAACTCTGTGAGGGGAAAAGCACAGAGGTGTGATGGTTCTACAAATGAATCAAAAATGTGTGAACACTGCTTTTTTTAACCATTTTCTGATAATATTGAGATTGTTGGAACTCATTCACAAAAGTCCAAAAAACTCACAATGTATTATTTTCTACTTTTAAATAATGAAGGATATTTGTAAATGTGGTTTTAATTCCATTTTTATATATATATAAATGAATTGGATTGTGATAGTTTGTATTTCTAGCACATTTTACAGACTTTCAATGTGTGAAAGTAAATTCCATCATTTTGTTGTAGCTACTGAAATGTGTTTTGGTTTTTTTTTAAACACAAATTTTTGAAAACTGAAACTTGTCTGTCTTTTTTTTTTTTTTTTCTTTGAAGAATAATAGATGAAAGAATTCAGAGTGAACGATAATGGAGCTTTTGAGGAAAAGAAAAGAATCAGCAATATTAAGGTGTCAAAAAGAGTAGAGATCCAGAAATTAAGGCAGGATTTTAAAATTATTTTTAAGTTTATTGGTTACATTAAGACAAATAGATGTATAATGTGCCAACGTTACAGCAACCTAATTATTATTATTAATATTATTACTATCAAGTATATTATCTAGTATAATGCGCCAACATCAATACAGATTAGATAAAAAGAGAGCCCTGTTTTGAGCTTATATACATATAGAGTACTTTTTCAAGCATCCTATACAATTAAAAAGTCTCAAACATACAATCTAAGGGATTTGGATAATGATGGATAAATTGGTGATATATAAAGTGTGAAGATGAAAAACCTCTTTAAGTAAATGTGCTTTTAATGAGGTTTTAAAGGACTTCGATAAAAGAGGAAAGTCAAGTAGAGCGAGGTAAGGAGTTCCAAAGAATAGGGTAAACATGAGAAAAGCCCTGCAGACGGGAATGAAAGGAGAAGGTCATTAGCAGAACAGAGAGAGGGGGGGGGGGGGGGGGTAAATCTCCCATTTTAACAACAACAAATCATTACATATAACAAGTCCCCTAGTTACACGGCTTCAGCTTACAGAATATTGGACACATATGCAAAATCAGAGCCATAAATAATTGAATGTTACTGTAAATATAGTAAGTTTGCAAGTAGAGGACTTACTGTACCACATTATAGGGGATATCTTACTAATTTTAGATTTGCATTAAAACACCTTCAATATAAGTGTTGAAAGTATTTAGAAAAATTGTTTGGGTTTTGTTCTTCTAAGTAAATACATTCATATATTTGCATCACTGTGGGTAGATTTCCTAACTCATGCATTATCCATCCAATGCAATGCTTGAAATCTGTGTTATACAGCAGGCATATGCTAAAAGGAACCATATAAAATCTTATTGGATTAAAGCGTGAAAATGCAGTGTGGACTTATTTGCATGTCCCTGAGCAGTTTCCCAGAGTGCAGTGCAACAACTATATTTCTCGGAATCCTGTACAGGAAATCATTTTTTAAATTTGTTTTTAGACGTCCAAATGAGAAGACAAATGTACTATTTATTTTCTATCTCTGTTTTATGATTTAATTTAAAGCACTAGTGTAAATAACCACACTTGAATATAGGAAAAACATCTTAAAACAGAAAAAAAAAAAAAAAATCATAACTCGCTTTGCGCTTTACATGCGTTCCTGCATACAGGAGCGCTATATGAAAACATACTGAACGGGGCATTTTATCGCCATAGCACTCACACAGAACTATGGTGAGTCGAACAGCGCTGAGCAGGGATTTAAAGGGCTAAACAGGATTTGATGCTCAGAAACCGTGATATCGCGAGGTTTAGAGCTAAGCGGGGAATTACAAGGGAAAAAAGAGCTATAGCAAATCGGTGCTCTAAGGGGTTGTGTTAAGTGGGGTATACCTGTAATGCAGCCTCTAATTTATATCCTTTTTGCGTGCAGTTATGCTGCAGTGGAAACTATTTTGGTTTCTTCTGAACAACTTACTGAGGTGGGAGGAGACTTTGAATGTGCAATGGAAAGTAGCAACTAAAACTGCCAGTTTTTTTAAAAGCTCCTTTGATTATTGGAAACCCCCACCTTAGAAAGAAGAAGACTGAATGAGCTGTGAAAAGAAAATGGAACTCTGCAGTAAATAATAATTGGATAATAACGTAAAAGTAATATTTATATATATATTCTTTTCTTTATAAAAACATTTTGCCAAAAATAACGTTTAGTTATTCAAAATATCATATGGAAAACAAATATGTGAACATTGCTATGTTGGTCTCTCTTTCCTCCCATCCGTTAGAGCAGTAGTTCTCAAAAGCTGGTCCTGCAACAAAGAGAGATGAGGAAAGCTTAACACTGTAACATACTACAGTGCATTATACATTACTCACAGTTATAGATATATTAGCAATTAATGTATATGTAATTAAATTGGGATCTGTTCGAATCTGTGCAAAACTAGATGAAAATCTAGTGTGTTAAATGTAGTTTCTTCCTTTCAAAATTTTCTGGATTTCATAGCTGGCGTGCTTGAGCTTTAGAATGTAAGCAACTAGAGCCTATCAATATGTGTAGGCAACAAGCTGTGGATTTCCATATTGCATATTCTGATGTAAACACAACAATTTCCTGTTAATCCACATGGTCATGTGGTGTAGCTACTTTTAAAGGGCCATGGCTTGTTTTACCACTACAGTGTCCCTTTAAATTATTGTAGACAATAAAAATAAAGGGGAAGAAGATTGAATGATGAAAACTCTGGGAATAAGAAAAAGAAAGAAGAAAGCACAGTTGAGACACAGGATGGAGTTATATATTTTGTATTCTAAACATATAGTTATACAAATATATTTTATGCTTTTGTTGTATTGTTTTTTTTGGGGGGAAGTGCTGGGATGGGGGAATTTGGTTAATGTGTAGAGAAGGAGAGGACAGTGGAGAACTGAGTGGGAAGAAAGAGAAATTGAGGGAATTAGAAAGGGAAGGTTGGGGTGAACTGGGTTTGTGAGGGAAAAGGTGGGGAAATAAGTAAAATGAAAAGGAGGTTAAGGCAGAATAGAAATAATTGGCAATTTTAGCCTCAAGCCTAATGTATACACTATGTAGAGTCACAAGAAAATATCAAGTCATATGTATTAGAATTAATTTAGAAATTGTAGTATCATTTATATAGTTGTTGTACTGCGAGTTGTCGTCACGCAATGTTAAAAATTACGCCGCTCATCGCGAGGCCCACAGGACTTAGAGGCTGCAATGAGCGCCAAAGGCGCTCATTGCAGGGCTCGCTCGCAAGACTTTACAAATGATGGGGGTTTCAGTGAGCGCAGAAGACGCTAATTGCAGGGCACGCAAGGAGCGCCAAAGGTGTTCATTGCGAGCCCCGCAAGACTTTAAAACAGCCTACATATTAGCACAAACGGCGCTTATGTCAATGGCTGCGATCACAGACGAAACGCGTAACACTTTCCCGCTATTCGCGAGGCACGCAACAGTTTACCAGGTCTCAACCGCGTAACTCGAAAGACCCCCCAAAAGAGCCAAATAATAATATTTTTTTTTAAAAATAACACACAGCACAGGGGGAGAGCCAGGAAGCCTGTGAGTGAGGTTTCAAACAAATTTGAGCCATATTTGGCGTTTTTTGTCAATCGAATATAGGCTAAGCGAGGGGAAAAAATGATGGCCAAAAAAATGTAAAAAATCTCAAATAGGATCAAAACGAGGCCAAGCACACAGCACTTAGAAAATACATGACAGTGAAGACAGTAACACTTACACGGACAACGACAGGCACGCAGGACTTTGAAAATAAAACCAACTGCAGTCAGCTCGCGTCACGCAAAGATTTAGCAGAAACACAGAGGAGAAAGACACAGGGAAGGAACAGGTGGAAAATTACTAGGGCTCGTCAGGTAAGCTTTTTATCTTAATGTGGTGGCTCTCCATATTATGTAAAAAGAAACCAGTCACAGTCTCTGTCTGCCAAGTCCAAGTAATCAAGTCTGTATTTTGTTAAGAAGATAGCTATCCATGTTGGTATGCTGGCCCAATCTCCCATTTGTAATCGATAGTGAGTACATCTAGCCAATGTTAATGAGAGCCAGAGGAGCAAAGTCTGCAATGAGGGCAGCAGGGTAACCAAGCAAGTTGAAGCCTTTCTTCCTGGGTTAGTGGTGTGAGCTCTGGAGATTTGCCTCTAATCGATGTATAGGTAAGTAACACACAGTGGGCTTTATACTGACCAGCCTGTGCTTTTTCAACCCTGGAAGCCACGTTGCATTGAGGACGCTGGCAAAGAGGAGCATAAAGCTGTCAACGCCTTCTCCAGTTGTGTTGTGCCTGGGACCGATGGCAAGCAGTCCCTGATACCATAACATTGCTGTCTGAATGAAGCACAAAGCCACTGGCTGAGAAGTTGCACATTAAGGGCATCCATTTGTCTTTGGGTTGGCAGGTCATCTTTCTGACACTGTAGCTCATAATTGGTGTGCATAAAGGTTACGTTCTCTCAAATCATTCCTAATACTTACAAGATATGGTGATTTGTGTCTATTACTTGGGGCTGCAGTGAGGCAACTGAAGCAGAGTCTCCATTGTGACTGTTAGTATGTGAAGTACAAAGGCAGTAAAAAGGTGAGTGAAATGTTGCTATGGATTCAATGCCTATTACAGGTTTAGCCATGAAGATGAGTTCTCTAAGCCCATGCTTTCACTTGGACTTTGGTCTCATAGCAGAAGAATTACAACCCAGAAATAGAATGTACTTTGGGGAGTGTAATATTTAAACTCCTGAGTTCCAACTTTAATTGGATGCTGGTAATTTGTGCTGTTATTCAGATACATTCTCTATGTGCTGGAGCTCAAAAGAGCATCACCAAGTCTAGTTTTAAACAAAATATTACTTTGTTTTCCTAACCTTTTTTCATAAAAAACACTTGGGACTTAGAAAAAAAAAATACGAGACGCGGGACTTGGAAAGAAAAAATACGAGATGCAAAAAATTACGAGATTAACAGACAAACTGCGAACACGAAAAAACTATAAAAACACACTAAATACAGCAATTACAAAAACATACAATTTAGTCACAGCATATGATACCTATATTTCAGGGACCATATAAGTGTCTTAAACACTGAATATCTAAAATTATTTAAAAATAGAAGAACACTTATACTCCCTATATATAAGGACCACTAATAAACAACTAAACTTAATTGAATGGTACAACAACATAATATAATTATTAAAACTTAAATTAAGAGGTGATCTAATAAAAGAACATAGACCACTATCATCCTCCTACAAGGGAATAAATTGATGCAAGTAATATTATTTTAAATATGCTGGTTATAATACTAGTCCCAGTGTATTTTGGGCTATTGCACTAATAGTGCCTTGTACACAATAGATTTATACACTGAATTTATATAAGTAGGGGTAAATTCCCTTGTACTTATATATATGTCTTCATTATAATGCTTAGTCATAAGCCTCTATTATACTGGGAAACAAAAAACACCAGTCTTAAATTTATCTAGGCTCCAGTTTTACCTTATCTTATTCCTTCATTATCCTGCTATAAATAACTAAATGAGACTGTGAGAGAATTAAACTATGGAAATGCTCTATTTCCCCCACCTCTGGTGAGATCTTATAAACCTATCTATACACTGGTCTGTATGTTGCCCAGTGAATATATGCCATAAATAAAGCATTAGTATATCTGATCTATCCTCCTCTCACCCTGTCTCGCTGTTCCCCTGAAGGTCCGGATGGGGTGTGATGTCACTAGGACGCGACGCCCACTAAAATGACTGCCCTACTCCGCGTTTTGCACTTTTGCTTCTACGGGAAGACGCGACGCCCACTAAAATGACGGCCCTACACAGCGTTTCACACTCCTGCTTCTAGGGAGGTAGTATTAACTCCTTGATTACCAAGATCAATATAACACGGGAATGAAACGTGGAAAAAGATTTGCAAGCTTGAGTCTGTTGTGCAATTAATTCTAATGTCTTTTATCACTTTCCCAGTCATTTGCAGTGCAGTATTGATTTTTTATTTGAATTTACAGTGCTACGGACAGGGGTTAAACCCCTCTGCGGGTCCTATCCTGTACGCATAAGATTTTCTTTTACATTTGCCATTTAGGGGTGTGAAAGCAATTGCGGGCTTGAGCAATTGTAGCAATTGAATAGCGATTTGTAACATTTACAGGCTTCAAAGATCAAAGGCTTAGCTGGGTCGGAGTTACGATTTTAACAACCGCAGGGATTTTCAGCTTGTAACCCGCAAATAATTTGCAGGTAGCTAAAAGGCGCCAATTGAATAGCAAATTAGTTTACATGCTCCAGTAGCTAACAATTGCTCAATTGAATAGGGGCCCAGATGTATTACTGAGTATAGCTTCGGACTTGAGAAAGAAAGGAAGCTCTTGAAAGTTTGCCATATATTTATGAATATGTCCAATAAAAAATGTATCCTCATATAATGCAATATTCTGATTATTCACACACATATATATATATATCACATATAATAGTTGTCAAACTGCGAGACGTCGTCACACTTTGCGTGGTGCGCACAAGTTAGGTGCTCATCTCTTGCGAGCCTCGCAAAGCGAGACAAGCCGTTAACGCATAGCACTTAGGCGATTAGCGGCGAAGGCGCTCATCGCTGCGAGTCTGGTGAAGCGAGGCGAGCCGTTAGCACTTAGCCAAAGACGCTCATCGCTGCAAGCCTCGCAAAGCAAGGCGGCGCTCATCGACTGAAAAAAATAAATACGAGACGCGAAAAATTACTAGATTAAAGGATAAAATGCGACCACGAAAAAACTATAAAAACACACTAAATACACCCCAAAAAAAATTACAAAAACATCACAGACAGCACGGGGCAACAGCCAGGACGTCAGGGAGTGAGGGATTTTCTCCACTCCCTGCCTAAGCAAAGAAAAAAATGGCCGCCGAAAAAAATAAAAACGAGGCTACACGACCCCCGGACCGCACAAAATACTGCCAAACACATCACATGTCAAACTACGAACTAGAAAATACACTATTACAAAAGTGTTGCGTAACACATTAGTAACATTACGAATATACAATGCCGCTTTACACAATAAACCAACGGCTTACCTCGCGCACACAGCCTATTTATAATGCACACTTGGAACATTCATTACTCTTTATCAGCAGGGCACCAACACTCAAACTGTATATTCTATGCTGTCAGAAAATACAAACAGATTGTTAGCTCTTCAGCCTATTGCTATCTGCCTATATTAATTATAAATACTTAAAGTATATTAATTTATTCAATAAATAATTCATTATTAGTTAACTTCATATAAAAATATATATCTCTCTTTATCATGACTCATGATAAATGCAATGAGTTCCGATAGCTCTCAGCGCAATCCTCGCAATGAGCGCTGGAGATCCCCAGATTGTCAAACAGACTTCCAATGGCTTAAAATGTTATTGCCCCGTCATTTTTGGCAGGTAAGTCGCTAGTATATATATATATATATATATATATATATATATATATACTATCTATGCATTGAACATCTGGACTTATACCAAATAATGTTGATGCTGAGAGTGGGTGATCACCAGAATAATAAATATAATTAGAGCAACACTTTGCAATATAGTTGAATAGTTATTGTTTGTATTACAAGTATGTAAGTAAGTAATTTTTTATCATGATACATTATCTGCCAGTCGTAAGAAACAAATAGGAATGAGGAGAGCTTAACACTTTTAACATAACTCAACACTTTTAACATAACTCTCTAGCAGTTATCTACAGGTATAAACAACTTCCTCAGTCATCTACAGTTAGAATATACTCTATACAAATCAATGCAAAACTGAAAGAAAAATTAGTGCAGCACCTGTATCTTTTGGATCTCAAAGGCAGTTCTCATGCTTATTGGAAGTTAACTAGCTAGTTCCCATTTCAAAAAGGTTGAGAAACTTCCTTAATCAAGATAAAAACAAAAAATGATAGGGCAGAGGTTAATAACAGTATATCTAAATAGAGTTTTGCACTGTGAAGTGTAGTTTGGACCTCATATTGCCACAGGTTTCTTTTCTGGTATTGATACTAATTTTTTTTATTGGAAAGAGATAAAGAAACTGCTGCTTGGAAAGTTATTTTGCTTCTCTCATTAGCCTTATCTTTCTTATTCAGTCGCTGAACAG
Organism: Discoglossus pictus; assembly: GCA_027410445.1. NCBI lineage: Eukaryota > Metazoa > Chordata > Amphibia > Anura > Alytidae > Discoglossus > Discoglossus pictus. Next base: position 203,751,055 of record CM050164.1, read on the forward strand.
CTGGACTTCATGTTCTGACTAGGCTCTTTCACAAGAATTACTAAAGATAGAGATGCAGCCATCTCTACCGATAATATCTCAAGAGGCAGCATTGCTTGATAGCAACACTCAAGATCAGGAATCGACCTGTTCAGTAACCAATACGCACTTTGAGAGTGGCCACATGCCAAGCCATGATATTTAAATGGCAAGTGTATCAGGTGTGCCAATTACTTTAATTTTTACTTGCATTATTAAGGGATGCTAGTCCAGTACCTTACTGTCTGTTGTTTGGATTCCTGGAATCCCTTGTGAATTCCTGCATGCTGTATTGCATAAGTCCCAGGTTTTACCTGATCCATGGCTCCAGTCTTCAGGATCTACCATGCTATCTGCTTTAGCATCTTCCAGAGTATCTATTCCAGCCTTTTGTGTCTACCATCTGTCCACTCCAGCCTTCAGAGACTACCTGGCTCTAGTCTTGTGTATAAAGTCTTCTTTCTTATACACTTTTCTCACTACTTGTGTTTGTGATGAAATACCTCTTTTTGCAAAGTGTAAAAGTAATTGTAGGTTACAGGTTATAGTAATTCCCCATGTATTTAAGATAGAGGTGGCTTGTTATTCATTCCATAGCTAGTGAATACATTTTAAATTACATTTGCTTTCTTTCCAGGCACCATTTTATGATTCTTTCAATGACTTTGAAAATAAGAGTCTTATGCTGTAAAGCTCATAATGAGTATGTGTGATTGCCCAGTGAACTCACTAATTTTTAAAATAGGTGTGGTGACAGAATACTGGGTACTGGGATTAGTTGTAGAAGGTCTCTATAAAGGGTCCAGAATTATGCACAGGATATATCCCACTGATTAAGGAAAGTGCAAGGTAGATGCCAATTTTATAGAAACAATTTATTCTTTATTGATTTTTGATAAATGATACTTGGAGTCCCTGAGCTGTAGTAACAGGAAAGCAGGGAGAACCTGTTGACAGTTAGTCATTGAGACCCATTGCTGTCAGGACTCCAGTCCAGCACTTGCCTAAAGCTAGGCTTTATGAGAAGTGTGTGCAATGGAAGGTAATTAAAGCTTGTTGTTGTTTAGTCATTCAGTTGAATTAGGCACATCTTGTGTCTGCTTGTGCTTATCCTTAAGGGTTTTGTGGTCTAGATACTGGGGTGGGTTGCCAATTCCTTCTCTAGTGGACTGCAATTTGTCTGACCTGCCCATCTTGGGTGACGCTATACGGTTTAGCTCATAGCTTCATTGAAGTACACAACCCCCTTCACCATAACAAGGTAGCCAAATAAGCCTAATTGCTATTGGGTGTAGGGGAGGGCCTTTCACGCAGCTGATGTTGATGGGAAGAACCAAGCTGACAAAGTGGAGGTTTAGCTAGAACACACTTGGTGGAAGAAACCATTGTTTGAGGTAAGTTATAGACAAGCCCCCCCTGACTGATTTTATGTTTTATATTAAGTCAGTGCTCTTATGAATAGGAGTTATTTTTGTTGTCTATCAGAAATCTGATTGCTGTATCTCATTTTGGCATTGAAGTATGTATTTGAATATTTCCCCTGAGAGACTGTATGACAATTTTTTAAGGAAAAGAGCCCAAGGCAGAGCCCAAGGCAAACAATACTTCTAGTAAAGGAACATTGCTTTGTCACAGTGTATAGTCTTAGGAAGCAATGAAATGCTGAAGGATAATGAAATATACAGTATAATCACCTATATGTAACAACCTGTCTGTAATGTTTGCACAGTGTCTTTTGCACAGTCATGAGACAGGTTGTATCACTACGGAGGTAGTGATCGGGCATGCACAGTCTGCCGGTCACACCACTCACCATCGTCATTATGCCGCAGAGGGAGAAAGCACCAAGGGGGATGGCGACGTCAACAACAGGACAGAGAGAGACAGCACAGTACTGATTAACTGTTTGGCCATCACTGTGGAAATATGTGACCTGAATTAAATGTTAAACCAGTAATCCTGTAAGGTGTGAAAAAAAAAAAAAAACGCTTTAAAGTGTCAAATTGTTACACGCAATTTTATATACAGTTGTGCTCAAAAGTTTGCATACCCTTTGTGAATTGATAATATATGTACCATTTTTAAAGAAAACATGAGTGAGCAGACATAGCCCATTTATTTTATTTCTTATGGGATTCATATTCAAATGTAGGTTATTACAGAATGGCACAATCATGAAACAAAACCTGGCAACAGAGAAAAAAATTAAATGACCCTGTTCAAAAGTTTGCATACCCTTAGTTCTTAATACTGTTTATTGCCACCTTTAGCATCAATAACAGTGTACAGTCTTTTGTAATAGTCGTCTATGAGGCCCCTAATTCTTGCAGGTGGTATAGGTGCCCATTCGTCTTGGCAAAATGCCTCCAGGTCATGCAAAGTCTTTGGTCGTCTTGCATGAACTGCACATTTGAGATCTCCCCAGATTGGCTCGATGATATTAAGGTCAGGAGACTATGATGGCCACTCCACAACCTTCACCTTTTTCTGCTGTAACCACTGGAGGTTCAACTTGGCCTTGTGCTTAGGGTCATTGTCATGCTGAAAAGTCCAAGAGTGTTCAATGCACAGCCAAATTGTCTGCCAGTATTTTCTGATAACATGCTGCATTCATCCTGCCATCAATTTTCACAAGATTCCCCATGCCTTTAGAGCTCAGACACCCCCAAAGCATCAGTGAGCCACCACCATGCTTCACAGTGGGGATGATATATTTTTTACTATAGGCCTTATTGACCCCTCTCCAAACATAGCGCTCTATTTTGGTCTTGTTACTCCAAATTACAGTGTGCCAGAAGCTGTGAGGTGTGTCAAGGTGTTGTTGTGCATATTGTAACCAGGCTTCTTTGTGGCATTGGCACAGTAAAGGCTTCTTTCTGGCAACTCGACCATGCAGCTCATTTTTGTTCAAGTATTGTTGTATTGTGCTCCTTGAAACAACCACACCGTCTTTTTCCAGAGCATCCTGTATTTCTCCTGAGATAACTTATGGGTTTTTGTTTGTATTCCAAACAATTCTTCTGGCAGTTGTGGCTGAAATCTTTCTTGGTTTACCCGACCTTGGCTTGGTATCAAGAGATTCCCACATTTCCACTTTTTAATAAGTGATTAAACACTACAGACTAGCATTTCCAAGGCTTTGGATATCTTTTTATATCCTTTTCCATATTTATGAAGTTTCATTACCTTGTTACACAGTTCTTTAGAAAATAAAAATCTGCTCCCCATGGCTCAATATCTAGCCTGCTCAGTGCTTCCACGTGAGTGCTAACAAACTCATTGACTATTTATACACAGATGGTAAATGCAATTTAAAAAGCCACAGGTGTGGGAAATTAACCCTTAATTGCCATCTTAACCTATGTGTGTCACCTTGTGTCTGTAAGAACTCCAAACATTCAAGGGTATGTAAACTTTTGATCAGGGCCATTTGTGTGATTTCTGTTATCATTAAGATTTTAAAAAGACCAAACAACTATGTGATAATAAATGGCTTCATATGATCACTATCTTGCATGATCAGTCATATTCTCAAAAAAAATGCCAACATTTTACAATTTCTGTCAACGTTATACATTGAAGTCAGTCTATTGTTGCATACATAGTACAGGACTGTATCATTAAACTTACCAAATTCTTAAGCACTCACCCACAAGATAAAATACATACTGTACATGGACAGTTTCCATTTTGCGGGCAGTGAAACCCTAATCCGCATCTTAAGACTTGGGCAAAGCTGCATTTTGGTCCATTCTTCATGAAGCACGTTCAAGCATAATCAGTTGTATATTTGGATTTCATAATCAGCTTTTTTCAGAAACACAGATCTCCGTTCTTTAGGATGATAAGACTAAATTCCTCTGAGAAAGTCAGAACAACACAGTAAAGAAATACATGAATCTATAGACTACCAAAATATAAACCTATTTATTTCTAGGTGATAGGGTGCTTAATTTAACAGTGCTGCCTTTTCTATTAGTGTCTCTTATTATAAATAATGAAACAAAATGTATGCCTCTCAGCTCTCCACACTGCATTATATCTCAATTAAAGGATTAAAGGATTGTTATTAAAATCCTTCTTTTCTGGTTCCCTGCACACCTAATTGTGTACACACTGCTGCAATACTTCTTTTAATCACTGATACAGTGTAATCACTTGGACTAAATGTGATAAGTCCTAATTGAAGATAAACTTCCCATGGTACATTTATTATTTATATTTATCTGCTGTGTTTTGTTCTTTGTGTCTTTTTTTAAACTATTTTTGATATGCCCTAAATCAATATAACCTTCATAACTCTATGTTTTATTTGGCCTGTTGTTAAGAGTTTTATATGATCTATACAAAATAGAGGGTATTCCCCCTCTCATCTTCCTATCAATTATAAAGAACTAGCGAATTGCTCGTCAAAAAATGACGGCAATGAAATTGTAAGGTAGCTAATGCTGTTTAGTGTGTAATAATGAAATATATAATACATTAATAAATGAATATACTTTACCTATTTTAAAGCATTGTGTGGAAGAGCTGTGAATGTCTTTTGATGTTGCTGCAGCATTAGTGGTGTGGATCTGCTGTGTAAGCGTGCTGAATGTGTGCAGTGTAACACTGCGTGCGCGAGCCCAAACCGTTAGCGTAGTCGTGTACTTCCGCATTGGCGTAAAATGGCGAGTAATGTGTGGTATACGTGTGTATCGGAAGATCCGTAGGTGTTTTGTGGTGTTTTGCGAGTTTCTTGTGGTGTTTTGCGAGTTTAGAGTGCTGTAGCCTCGTTTTTGTTTTGTTCGGCGGCCATTTTTTCTCTCGCTTCAATTTTTTTTTAGTCTCTAAACTGTTTTATTTCGAGTAAAATCGAGGTGTAAGTTGTATTTTTGAGGTCCTGGGTGCTCCCTCTTGGTGTAGGTAAGTTTTTTATGTATGTGCTGTGTGTATGTATTGTGTTTTACATTTTGTAATGTTCGCGAGTTGCGTCCGAGTGTTGCGAGGCCGTAATGTGTGTGAACGTGTGTCGTATGTTGTTTGCGAGTGTCGTAATGTGTGTGTCGTGCTGTTTGGTTTGCGAGGTAAAGTTTGCGAGGGTCTCAGTTGCTGGCATGGAGCGCCGAAGGCGCTCCATGCCAGCAACTGAGACCCTCGGCCACTGCCCTCGCTTCGCGAGGGCCGCGACTCGCGTAGCGAGCCCGCAGCGTTAGCAACAACTCGTACACTCACAACTATATATGTGATAAGAAACAAGAGAAAAAAGGAAAGAGACAAGGGGGGGGGGGAGGAAGAAAAGAAAAAAAAGGAGAAAAAATAAAATAAAAAGAGACAAGGGAAGTCTCCTTCAAGTAATAATCTTGTCGGCAAGGAACAAAGTTAAAGATAAGAAGCTCTCCCAGAAATCTACTGCTTTTGTTTTACCTAAAAGCTCTAACAAGTCACAAGAGGACTCACAACAAAACTCGCCTGACAATAACAAAACACCGGAACCAAATTCAACAATGTTATCTGAAAGCTCTCAAATCAGTGACACAGAAATTTTGAATGATGACCTATTAACCCCATCCAAGATGAAAAAGGTTCTCCATGACTTTCAGCTTAGCTTAATGGCTGGTATAAAACCTCAAATTATGAAAAATGCTTTGGCTATTAAAGAACTTAACTCCAAAACATCACAAATTGAATCTCGGTGTGATAATTTGACCATTGAGTACAACTCTCTTCTATCTTACTCTCAAAAGTTAGAAGATAACCTAAGGGACATGAATATTAAAATTGCAAGCATGGAAGACAGGATGAGAAGATCTAATCTTAGAATTAGGGGTATACCTGAAAAATAATATAAATAACTTTAATGGGATGGATACTTGAAAACTATCAGCCTTATTAAATTGCGATTCAGTAAATTTAAAAGGGCTCTATTTAAGCACACAGCATATTTTTTTTACAGAAGTTTTTAGTTAGTGAACTTCTATCCAAAAGCAAGGTCTACACTAACTGAAAACTTCTGTAAAAAAATATGCTGTGTGCTTATATAGAGCCCTTTTAAATTTATCGAATCGCAATTTAATAAGGCTGATTATTTGGATCTTGACTCTTATTTACAAAAATTGTTTAATATACTTGTTCCAGCACTCTCTCATCACGATCTTAGTAATGTGTTATTGTCAGTAATTTAGAGGTGAAAGAATAATGGATGGCAATATTTTTGTTGAATACAGAGCAGGCATTCCAGAAGGCAAAAATAAAAGGTGACCTTGGGTTAGTAGTGGCATGGTAATAGTATGAGACTGCTATAGATCCTATCACTTCACTTAAACCAGTGAGCATTCCATATACAAACAAGGGCTTTAACAAGACTAGAGCCTCATGTTCATACGACTTGATTAATTTAATTAGGTAAAAGCCTAAACTAGTTTTAAGTGTTGGAGGGCTATGGACCCCTCCTAGGTCCCCTGAGTTGGGGGGAGGGGCCTCTTGACTCTGTAAGAAGGATGCTCGTTTGAAGGAAGTAGAGAAAGTGGCTAGCTTGGGGAGGAGTCCCTGTTTGAGCCACGCACCCATTCTGCCCCACCTAGCCACAAGTAAGGTAGGGTTCCTCAACTGTCCTATTGATATTCCCGGGCGTCATTTTATTTCTTTCTTTTCTTTGTCAGTTTTATTTATTTTTCTTGTTTTGTTTTTGTTTTGTTTCCATTTTATTTATCTATCTTGTTTCCCTTTTATTCTTTTTATTGTTAAAAAGCAGAGGACCTATTATTGAACCCTGAGAAACCCCACTCACCACATTAGTCGAATCTGAATATGTTCAATTTAAAATAACCCTTTGCTTCCTGTCTTCTAGCCAACTCTCAATCCATGAGCAGATATTTACTGCAATTCCTGTATCCCTTAGTTTGCACAGTATTCTTCCAAGTGACACTGTATCAAAAGCCTTTGCAAAATCCAGAAAGACTACATCCCCTGTGTTGCCTTGATCCAAGTTCCTACAAACCTCCTCATAGAAACGAATTAGATTTATTCGACATGACCTATCCCTCATAAATACATGTTGACTCCTACTAATAATCCTGTTCAAATAGACATGTTCTTGTATATTATCCCTTATTAATCCTTCTAAAAGTTTTCTCAATACATAAGTGATGCTTACAGGTCTATAATTCCCTGGATTTGCTCTTGCTCTCTTCTTAAATATAGGCATCCCATCTGCTTTTCTCCAGTCATCTGATAGCAACCCTGTGTTGAGTGTATATTGAAAAAGTATTTATAAGGGTTTGGCTATTACAGAACCCAGTTACCTCAGTACCATTGGATATATTCCATCAGGTGCCATGGCTGTATTAACATTTACTTGTTAATTGTCAAGGTGTTGGTGCGAAGATCTGATTTTCCCCTATGAAAAAAAGAAACCACGCCGAGGAAATGGTTAGCATGGCACGCCGAGGCAAGATGGCGTTTGCTGGCGGGGCTTGAGATTGCTGTTCAATTTGGATAGTGAATTCTGTCCCTGCGATCCCAAGAGGCTCCCTCTGATACCACTCAATGTAGACCAGAGGAGTTCCTAAGAGTGGAAGCACAAGCCACCAAGAATCAAGCTACCAACCAGCATACAGTGAGGAGACGCAGCAGCGTAGCAGAGTGCTAAGATGCCGACACAGACAGTCGGACGGGAACAGAGGGAATTCCCCACAGGGTCATTCCACGTCAATTCAACGTGGTCATGTCATCCTCCATCTCAGATTTTAATGAAACTTGGTGTACACCCTTCCTTTATGGTTAAAAGAAAAACCCTTAATTTGTTTCCCTCTATCTCAAACGGTTTTAATTTTATAACACTTCAAAGTTTTTATTTCTCCATAACCAATGATCAGATAAATAAAAAAAAAGAGGATTTCAGAAACAAATACACCAGCATTCAAAATATTTTATAAATGCCTAAATAAAATTGTAAATGTATTTGTTGCATAGTTTTTTGGGTGGAAAAACTAGGTTTAGAAAACCTGAATTTTCATTGTGTGGGCATGATGGAACCAAAATGTTTTGATGTTGAAAATCATTGCAAAGACATGCTCTTTCTTGACAAAGAATTACATTTATGGGGTTTTTATTCCTTGTAACGAAAATTTTATGTTTTTTGGACATCGTTGGAAAAAAATGGCTACAATCCGTAGCTGTAAAAGAAAAAAATAATGAAACACAGTTGTTCATCTTAAAATGTAGCATATTATTGGTTATTATAGTTTTTTTGAAAGTGCAGACTTGTTTTTAGGTTTGGGGTATTTAATCAGAAAAATTGGCTATTGTGAAATAAAAAAAATGTTGGTCAGAAACTTTAAATGCTGACAAGTAAGGTAATAAGACCTAGCAAGAAAATAAAATAATTTAAAATTATGCATTATATTACATTTTTCAACATTACATGATCCCCAATTAGTTTTTCAGAATATTATTGCATACAAGAACATGTCTATCTTACAAAAGAAAACAAAAAGAATGATGTTTGCATGCCATCTTGAAATAATGGATTCATGGAGATTTTTAACATTCATGTTAAATATATTGAGGCGTAATCCACAATGAGGCAGTTTTATGACAGCAGATACGTTAATAACAACAAGGACAACAATTAAACTTAAGTATAAAATTACCATAACGAACTATGCTAAATATGCTATTATCACAGCAGAATGAAGGTGAAGGTTTATTTGGGTGAAGAAATAACGTGTGTAACTGCAAAACCAAACAAAAACAAGCAAAATAAATAAAAAACACACACAGAGCACAGGAGGAGAACCAGGAAGCCTGGGAGTGAGGTTGAAAGCTATTTTGAGCCATATTTGCAGTTTTTCGTCAATCAAAAATCGGCTAAGCGAGAAAAAAAATGGCGGATGAAAAACGTAAAAAATCTGAATCAACCGGATGAAAATGAGGCTGAGCAAAGCTAGGAACGCAGGACTTAGAAAATTCACAATGGCAAAGACAGTAACACATACGAACACCGCCAGGCATGCAAAACATTGAAAATAAAACAAACAGCATTCAGCGCGTAACACGCAAACATTCAGCAGACACACAGAGGAGAAACTCACTGGGAAGGGACAGGTGGGAGGGAGATGGTGGAAAGAGACACATGCCATTCCCAAGCCCAAAACTTGCAGGTTAACGAACCCTGCAATGAGCGGAAAGGCTCGCAATCAGCGCAGAAGGTGCTCATTGCAGAGCTTGCAATGAGCACTGCGAGCTGGAGAGGCTGCAAAGCAGGAAAGTTAAAGTACACGGGGGAGAGGCTCGCAATGAGTGCTGAAGGTACTCAGAGGAGCAAAAGCCTCACATTGTGTGGCAAACAGCATTGCCAGCCTTACAATTTTATTCCCATCATTTTTTACGGGCAATTTCCTAGTTTGTATATAATACTCAATTTTTAGCTTTTGGAATATTTTTCTTGCTAGGTCTTATTTTCTTAAATGTCAGCATTTAATGTTCTACTGGTTTTGGTTCCATCGTGCCCACATGCTGAAAATTCAGGTTTTCTAAACCTACAGCCTTATTAAATTACGATTCGGCAAATTTAAAAGGGCTCTATTTAAGCACATAGCATATTTTTTTACAGAAGTTTTTAGTTAGTGAAGACCTTGCTTTTGGATAGAAGTTCACTAACTTAAAACTTCTGTAAAAAATATATGCTGTGTGCTTAAGTAGAGCCCTTTTAAATTTGCTGAATTGCAATTTAATAAGGCTGCTAGTTTTTTTACCCAAAAAAACTACGCTACAAGTACATTTATTATTTTTTTTAGGCATTTATAAAATCTTTTGAGTGCTGGTGTATTTCTTTCTGAAATCCTCATAATTTTATTCGTCTGATCTGATCATTGGTTATGGAGAAAAAAAAACTTTGAAGTGTTATAAAATTAAAACCGTTTGAGATAGAGGCGAAAAAAAAGGGGTTTTTCTTTCAACCACAAGGGAAAGGTGTACACCAAGTTTCATCAAAATCCGAGACGGAGGGTGAGGAAACCCTTGTTTTTGCATTGATTTGATGTGGAATGACCCCACAACGATTGAAGGCGATCAAGGTGCTATCACACTGGAGGGATCCCTATGCTGCAAGCTACAGACCTTGGATCAGAGGAGTCTGAAGAATCAGAAGTAGCTGTAGGAGCCTGTAAGGGCTGATATTTTGAAAGTAATAGCGGAGTTGGGGTGGCGGTGCTTAAGAGGGGGAAACCCAGATAAAAGCATTACACTCTCCTTGCTTGACTATATTGCTGCATAAAGGCCTATTAGGCTGGACTCTTCGGAAATTAAAGGGAATACAGTGTTACCCTTGCCTGACATCTGACTAAATAGACAGAAAGTCTTGATAAGCAACAAGCCCAAATTGCTGAAAGATCAGCAAAACAGATATTGTCTGGCTGAATACTTGTGTCACTTTGTATAACATTGAATCACGTTAAATATTCTGTCTTTGCAAGGGGTAAATAAGAATGAAAGCCAATCAATAAGTATAGTGGACATATAAATCACCAGTAAACATCTAATTAAAAAGTATATGGGGGAGTGTAAAAACACCCAAAATAGTTATTGGATGGACTGTTAAAGTTACACTCTATGCCAGTGGTGGCGAACCTATGGCACGCGTGCCACAGGTGGCACGCCGTGCCCCTTCTGTGGGCACGAGGCCATAGGTCGCCGGCAGCATGCTGGGCCTGCTCATCGTGCGCGAGCACGGCGCCTGAGCGCTCTCCCGTCACTGAAAAAAGGAGGGCTGTGCTAGCGTGCGCGCGCGGCACAGGCGAACCGACGTTGACAGTGTCCGCGTGCTGCCGCCGTGCACGCGCTCTCCTCGAGATCCGCAACGCGCGCGGCAGGGAGACAAAGGAGAAGGAGAGAGACAAGGGTGGGGGAGAGGCAAGGGGAAGGTAAGAGATATGGGGCAGGGGAGAGACAAGCGGTAGGGGAGAGACAAGGGAGAGGGGGAGAGAGAAGAGGGTTGAGACAAGGGGGAGGGAGAAGGGGAGAGACAAGAGTGGAGGGAGAGACAATGGTGTAGGGAGCCAATGGGGAGTTGGACAGATAAGGGAGAAGGGGGAGACAAGGGGAAGTGGAGAGACAAGAGGGGAAAGAGAAGGGTGGGGGAGACAAGGGAGAAGGGGGAAGACAGTGGAGAATGGGAAAGAGAAGTGTGGGGGAGAGATAGAAGGGAGTGGGAGACAAGGGAGAATGGGAGAGACAAGGTTGGGTGAAACAAGGGGGTAGAGAGAGCAGGGTGGGAGAGACCAGGGGGAGAGACAAGGGTAATGGGAGACACAAGGGTAATGGGAGACACAAGGGGAAGGGGGGAGACAATGGGGAGGGGAGAGACAAGGGGGAGAGAGAGTGAATGGTGGGAGAGACAATAGTGAAGTACAAGGAGAGACAAGGGTGGGGGTAGAGACAAGAGTGAGGGAGATGCAAGGGTGGGCGAGAGATAAGCGGAGAGAGAGGAAGAGAAGAGGGAGGGAGGAAGAAAGGAGAGCAGAGAGAAGGGAGGATGGAGAGAAAGAAAATAGGGAGAGCCAGAAGGGAAAGGGAGAAGTAAGAGAGTGAGATGGGAGAGAAGGTAGAGGCACATGAGAGGAAGGGAGAGGAGAGAGAAAGGAAGAGGGAGATGCAAAAGGGAGAGGTAGAGAAGGGAGAGTGAGAGAAGGGAGGAGTGAGAGAGAGGGGAGAGGCAAAAGGGCAGAGGTAGAGAATGGAAAGAAGGGAGGAGGGAGAGACACAGGGAAGGAAAGAGACAAGGGGGGGTAGAGGCAAGGGAGAAAACAGACAATTGTGAGCGGTACAAGAGAGGAGAAATAAGGGTGGGAGAGAGAGAAGGATGGAGGGAAGAGACAAGGGAGAAGGGGAAATACAGGGGTGGTGGGAGACAAGGAGGAAGGGGAGAGACAAGGGGAGGGGAGAGAGAAGGGTGTATGATCCAAGGGGGGAGAGACAAGGGAGAAAGGAAGAGACAAGGCTGGAGGGAGAGACAAGGGGGAGGGGAGAGACAATAGGCGAGAGAGGAGGGTGGGGGGTGAGGGAAAAATGGGGGAAGAGACAAGGGGGAAGGGGAGATACAAGGGTGGGGGAGAGACAAGGGGGAAGGGGAGACATAAGGGGCAGTGGAGAGACAAGGGAGAATGGGAGAGGGAGAAGGGTGTAAGAGACAAGGTGTAAGAAAAAAGTTTGTATCATTGAACTCTCTGTTATGTTCTTCTTTTAAAACAAAAGATGTTAATGAGTTTGGACAACTGTACGAGTTGTTTTTTCTAAACTTAAACCTCAGTATTCAGGTTTAATTGCCGTGTTGGCACTTAGAGGGAAAAAAAGTTGGCATGTATTGCGGTTTGGGCACTCGGGCTCAAAAAGGTTCGCCATCACTGCTCTATGCCAAAGAGACTTAATTTATTTCGTATGTCAGAACCCGTCTAAGCAGTGAAGATAGTAGTTGTGCTATTGGAAAAATTTGTTTGCCAGATTTTTATGACTATGAATTTGATTATTTGTTCTCATGAGCTATTAAAAGAACATTTGTTACGCCGGAATAGATAGAGGAGTATCGGATCATCTGATGGATTATCAATAAACATACAACGGTTAAATTGGCTCATTGAGCGAATAATCACACTTACAGCACCCTGGAGTAAAAGGCCTTTGCTGTAATAGTGTTGAATGACATTTATATGCCTAATATTCTGGAACTAAAAAATAATGATGGAATAGAGCTGTAAGGCATAAATTTGGAGTTAGAAGATTTTTATTGGTGGAACCTGAGCAATGTATCCGCCTTGAAAGCTTATGTCTGAGGCTAAATTTTTATATGGTTTTGAATTGATCTAAAAGTGGGGGAACACAAGATTTATAGAACTTATAGTGCTCCTTCTTCCCTTTTTTCATTGTTTTTCTTTCTTTTTCTTGGTATTCTGATATGTTTTATTCTAGAGATTAAGACAAATATTAAAGTTCATAAACTTGTATAGAGTTAAAAAAAAACTTGATAGGAATCCCTAGCAAAGGGGAAAGCTAGAAATAAAAAAATGCTCCAAAATCTCCCTAAAGTTTTCTCTCGATAATAAGTAATATAAACACCAGAGAGACTAAATTAAATTCACAAGAGAACTCTCATCTGAAACTTGAATCTACTTCTATACAACCAGAAGCTAATGATGGACTCACTTCTGAAGATAATTCATTAGTTACTGAATCAGCAGAGGAGAAATTGATGATCTCTACTATGAGAACACTTTTAACCGAATTTAAGGATAAGTTTTATTAAAACAGAACTTTCTTTAGAAATTGCAAAAAGCGCAAGTAAGATTGACAGTTTAGAAAATAAATTAGAGGGGAGACTGAATATACAAGAAGAGGTAATTGAGCAATACAAAAATCTGGTTAAAGAAGTCTCAGAGTTGAAAGAGAAAGTTCAAAGTTTAAAAACTAAACACATAAGACAGGAAGATTTCTCACAACGTAGCAATATGAGGATCAGGGGAATATCAGAACAAATAATCTCGAGAGACCTGGAAGAATATGTCTCAAATTTCCTTTTGACGTTACTTAAACAGGATTCTTATCATGAATTATTGATAGATAGAGCTCATAGATTCTCCTCTATCTAGGAACATCAAAGAAGATTTAACCCGCAACACTATTGTTAACATTTATAATTACGCTATTAAGGAAAGAATAATGAGAATTTCATATAATTCAAGTGGTTTTGAGGCACTGTATCAGAACCTTAAGATTTTTCCAGAGAAACCCTATTAAAATGTAGAGAATTCAGAAATAAAACAAAAAGTTTAAGAGATAGTAAAATACTATACAAATGGCTATATCCCACAGCGGTGATGGTGTTTTATGCCAATACTAAAATAATTATCAATAATTTTTGTCTGAAATGAATCGGGGATTGAGCAGGGTCTTAATATCAAAGGGCAGGAAAGGAGGTAAAGCGAAAATAGTTATGAAAATCTCTCAAACAGGAAACAACGAGGGGAATAAAGTTAAGGGTTATGTAATAAAGTAGACATAGTAAGGGAATATTGGTGTCTAATTGTATTAACAAGATATTTGGCTTTAACTAGTTACAATTTCTCTGGTGAGAACAGATTCCTTACACAAACATTATCCAGAAAATAATTTAACTTAATTCACACAGGGGTACAATTTTAAGAGAGAGGTCGCTCCACAGAGGGGTAAATAGTACTACGGTGGTCACATAATCTAGTAGAAGAATATTCATTGTTGTTTTTTTTCCTTTTTTTATTCTCTTTATATAGAGATATATTTAAATTAAAATACTATTTTGATTCACAAGATAAAAGTAGATTAAGACTTTAAAAACAATTAAATAATTATAAATATTTGGTAGTATTCACAAATTTTAAGAAATAAAAGCCGTAAAGGTTGTCCCTAATACAAAAAGGGACGCATGTAATGGGTTGTAGAAGTAGTTTTAGTAGAGATATACTGAAATATTTTAAATATGAGTAGAGTAACGAGGGATGGACAAATTTGAATAGTTTGATGCAACCTGATTTGTTGAAATCAAAAAAAAGGTTATGAAAGGTAACTGGTATAATTAGAAACAAATCCAACATTCTATAGAATTTAATATGAAAAGTATATTTAATTCCCCCTAGGATAAAGAGTAAGCCCCAGCGAAACAGAAATAATGCCATGGTGGTTTATCAAACCTAGTTAGTTTGAAGTCCTACAGGTACATGCTTGCCCTCCCAAATTGTTAAGGGGGGGGGGGGGGCAGATTCCAAGGTGGATAAGTGCCACCTGAATATGTTTGGTTTTAATATGTCTTGTATAGGTTATCATATACTTAATGTTTTGCGAACTTGGGGGGGACTCAGGGGGAGGGAAAATGTTTGCTCTTAAGATAATAAATCACAATGTCCTGGGCCTGAACCTTCCAATTAGAAGATATTCAGCTTTAAATTAATTTAATAAAGAGAGAGCAGATATCTTGTGTCTGCACGAAACATATTGGCAGCAGAACAAGGTATCTAATTTTCTTAACAACAACTTTACTACCAGTTATAATTCGACCTTTAAAATAAAATTGCGGGAAGTTTCACTTTTTTCATCGAAATTTAAAGTTGTAAGAAAAGTATGTTGAAGTTGATGTAGAAGGCTGATACATCATTTGGCTAGGGAAAATAGGTGATCAGGACTATACTATCCTTAACATATATGCCCCAAATAACAGTCAAATAACATTTCTAAATAAAGCTCTTAAGATCTTGAGAAAATATAGACAGGGACTATTAATACTATGCTGTGATTTCAACCTATTTTTAGACTCTCTATTGGATAGAAAATCGATTAAAAAAAACAAAGATAGACCCTCGGGCACTCAAGAGAATTAAATTCTTTAATGACATCATAGTGAAGGTAAACTTGTACGATAGCTGGAGAATTTTTCACCCCAATGATCATGATTACACTTTTTTTCTAATAGACATTTATCATACACTAGATTACATTATTTTTTTGCAGACTATAATACTTTAAACAATATTAAAGACATTTAAATTATCCATAGAGCATGGTCGGATGACGCTATGTTAAAATTGACGCTGAGAGGAAACCCTATAGTTTATTCAAAGACTGATTGGAGACTGGATAGATCACTTTTGGATGATGATATTGTTAAGGCCAAACTGACAGAAATTTAAAACTTTTTTGAATTTAATTAAAATTCGGTCAGTTCTAATAGTATTGTGTGGAATACACATAAGGCGTACATCAGGGGAATGTTTATAGCCTGGCAGGCGTATAGGAAAAACAGGACTACCGTTGAGGGATCTATATAAAGTGTCTTGCAAAAGTATTCATCCCCTTGACATTTTACCTATTTTGTTACATTACAGCCTTAAATTCAATGTTTTGTTAATCTGAATTTTATGTGATGAATCAGAACACAAAAGTCTAAGTTGGTGAAGTGAAATGAGAAAAATATATACATAAAACTATTTTTTAGAAATAGAAAACAGAAAATTGGCATGTGCGTATGTATTCACCCCCTTTGTTATGAAGCCCATAAAAAGCTCTGGTGCAACCAATCACCTTCAGAAGTCACATAATTAGTGAAATGATGTCCTCCTATGTGCAATCTAAGTGTCACATGATCTGTTATTACATATACACATCTTGTTTGAAAGGCCCCAGAGGCTGCAACACCTAAGCAAGAAGATAAAGGAACTATCCAAACAAGTAAGGGACAATGTTGTTGAGAAGTACAAGTCAGGGTTAGGTTATACAAAAAATATCCAAATCTTTTATGATCCCCGGGAGCATTATCAAATCTATCATAATTAAATGGAAAGAACATGGTACATCAGCAAACCTGCTGAGAGATGGCCGCCCACCAAAGTAATGCACTGGGCAAAGAGGACATTAATCAGAGAGGCAGCACAGAGACCCTCAGGTAACCCTGCAGAAGCTGCAGAGTTCCACAACAGATACTGGAGTATCTGTACATAGGACGATGCTTTATGGCAGTTGGGCTTTATGGCAGAGGGTCCAGAAGAACGCCACTACTTTCAGCAAAAAACAAAATGCCACGTTTTGAGATTGCGACAAGGCATGTGGGAGACTCCCGAAATGTATGGAGGAAGGTGCTCTGGTCTGATGAGACTAAAATCAAAGAAAATGCTATGTCTGGTGCAAACCCAAAACATTACCCAAAGAACACCATCCCATGGTGGTGGCAGGATCATGCTGTGGGGATGTTTTTCAGCAGCCGGGGCTGAGAAACTGGTCAGAGTTCAGGGAAAGATGGATGGTGCTAAATACAGGGATATTCTTGAGCAAAACCTGTACCACTCTGTGCGTGATTTGAGGCTAGGACGGAGGATCACCTTCCAGCAGTACAATGACCCCAAACACACTGCTAAAGCAACACTTGAGTAGTTTAAGAGGAAACATGTAAATGTGTTGAAATGGCTAGTCAAAGCTCAGACCTCAATCCAATAGAAAATCTGTGGTCAGACTTAAAGATTGCTGTTCACAGCGCAAACCATCCAACTTGAAGGGGCTGGAGCAGTTTTGCAAGGGGGAATGGGTAAAAATCCCAGTGGTAAGATGTGGCAAGCTCATAGAGACTCATTCAAAGCGACTTGCCGGAAAAGGTGGCTCTACAAAGTATTGACTTTAGGGGGGTGAATAGTTATGCACACTAACGTTTTTTGTTATTTTAACCTATTTGTTGTTTGCTTCACAATAAAATATAAATAAAAAGTTATGGGTATGTTCTGTAAATTAATGCAAATCCTCAAACAATCCATGTTAATTCCAGGTTGTGAGGCAACAAAACACGAAAAATGCCCAGGGGAGTGAATACTTTTGCAAGGCACTGTAAATTTAAATGTAAATATCATAGTATTCAATATTTGGGTATTATTCTTTTTTAAATAAAATTTTTTTATTGAAAGGGATACAAAGTAAGGACAGGCATTAGGTACATTAACACATAAGATTTTCTATAAACATATATACCTCGTGGTCAAATTACTAGCATCTCCTTCCAAGTTTTTATTTTTAACTTTTCCCATTATTAAATAGTTATTTAGGTCCTATAATTTAAGCAAGGGAAGCATGAACAAACACAACTTATTTACATAGAAACTGGAACTTTAGATAAACAAACATGTAAATAACTATGGAGATAAGGGAGGAATCCCTAGCTCAGGTTTAGTTTATACAATTATGATGCATACATTCACCTCCTGTGTTGCGTTCCAGGCGAACCAGTCAAATCAGAGCCTCCAGGACCAGACTTCGAGTCTCCTCCACTCCAAGCCTTTTTTTGGCCTAGTTCTGTGTTGCTTTTGTTATAGTGCTATCAGTAAGCCCATCAGGGCAAAGGGAAACCTAACGAAGACTCTAGCCAAGGCCTCCAGGTTTCTTGGAACTGAGCCAAAGTATCTAGAATAGCAGATGTTAACTTTTCATTTATTGCTATGTAATTTATTTTTTTAATAACCTCTTGCACGCTTAGCTTTTCTGACTTCCATTGGCTGGCTATGTGTACTTTGGTAGCGGCGGCCATTATCTGGAATAGCCTATTCTGTGTTTTTGATAAACTAGAGAGTTTAACCCCTAGTAGGCAGGATTCCATAGTGGCTGTGACTCTTATACCAAATAACTTTGTCGCCATTAATGCTATCCTTTCCCATAAGTCATGGACTTTCTGACATAGCCACCAGGTATGGGCGTGGTCTCCTATCTGTGAACAGCCCCTAAAGCAGTTACTACTCACTCTGGGATCATATTTGTTGAGTTTGTCTGGGGTGCAATATATTCTCTGGAGAACTTTTATAGATGTCTCTATGTGCGAGCAGTTACTTGTTGCCCTGCGTAGGTTGGAGAATGATTTCTGCCATTTTTTCCAATCCCATTCACCTCCTAGCTCCCTTTCCCACTTACAGATATATGATGGTTTTTCTGTGTTATTTGATTTAGTGAATGTGTCATATAAAGTGCCTAGTATTCCTTTCGTTAAAGGCAGAGTTTTGCAGATTACCGAGAACCAGGAGGATTTCGGGGGTCCAAAGTTTTTAAATGCTTCACAGGCCCAGCTTCTTATTTTTAGATAGTTATAGTGTTCCCCTGGGGGGAGGGTATGTCTTTCTTCGAACTGTCTCAGGGTCATCAAATGATTCCCGTTAAACCAGGAGCCCAACTTATCTAGTTCTCTGGAAGCCCACCAATGTTTTGACATAATACTCATGGAAGCCCAGATATCTTGTGAAGAAAGGACCGACCAAAGGGGAGATGTACCTATGCCCAGTTTGTTCTTAGATCTGGCCCATTTCCAAGTTGCTAAATTTAGGTTTATTATGGGGTTTGGGTGAGTTCTTATCGGGGCCATTTCTTCAGGAACCCAAATTAGTGTGTCCCAGCTTTGTTGTTGCATTTGCTGTTGTTCCAAGAAGGCCCAACTCGGCTGATGTCTGACTGAATGTATTAGTGGTAGTTGGGATAGCCTGGCCGCTTTAAAATAGTTTCGCAGGTTTGGGCAAGATAGTCCCCCATCTTTGCTATGTCTAAACATTACTTTCTTGGGGATGCGGGATTTTCTGTTGTTCCATATGTATCTAAAGATGTTGGACTGGAACCGGTCTAAGTCCTGTAAGGAGATTGGTATAGGGAGCGTACGGAAGAGATATAGAATCCTTGGAAGGATGTTCATTTTAACTGCCGCTATTCGGCCGGTCCAGGAGAGAGGGCAAGTCCTCCATCTAAACAAATCTTCGTTTAGTTTTTTGTACATGGGGGGGTAATTGGCCTTATATAATTCGGAAATTTTAGGTGTGATGTTGACCCCCAAGTATTTTATGTGCTTGGTGGGCCACGCAAAGGAAAATAGGGATTTCAAATGATCTATGTCGCCCTGTGCCATGTCTACACTCAGAGCTTCCGATTTCCCTAAGTTCAGCCTAAGCCCTGACACCCTACCGAACTTGTCAAGAGTTGACATCAGTGCCGGAATGGAGGCCCCGGGATTTGTTAGGGTGCATAGGATATCGTCTGCAAAGAATGAGCATTTGTAGTGCTGCAGCCCCACCTGAAGCCCTTGGATTTCCCTATCCGCTCTAATGAGTTGCGCTAGGGGTTCCATGACTATGGCGAACAGTAGGGGTGAGAGTGGGCATCCCTGTCTCGTTCCTCTCTGTATGCTAATTTGGGCTCTGTGATCGCCTGGCAACCTCAAGAAGGCTGTTGGTGCTTCGTAATATGTGCGGAGTAAGGTGATAAACCGGCCCCTAAAACCAAATTTGTCCAGGGTTTTAAACAGAAACGGCCATTCAACTGTGTCGAAGGCTTTCTCTATATCTAGAGCTAGCAGGCACATTGGAGAGTTGTTTTTCCGCGCTAGGTATTGGATGTTAAGGATACGTCTGACATTGTCCCCTGCCTGTCTATGGGGTATAAACCCCGCCTGATCTTTGTGAATAATTTCTGGCAGGAACTTGGAGATTCGAGTTGCCATTATTTTGGCCATTAGTTTGACATCCCCATTCAGTAAGGATATGGGACGGTAGTTCTTCACCTCCAAGCTATCCCTACCTTCTTTTGGTATGACTACCAGTTCCGCTTGATTTAGCTCCGGGGGCATTTTTTCCCCTCTCATGATAGCATTAAATAGGGATGTCAGGTAGGGGTTTAATAGGATTTCAAATTTTTTATAGTATTGGTTGGAATAGCCGTCTGGCCCTGGGGATTTACCTATCTTAAGGCTATGAATTGCTGCTCTCACCTCCTCATGTGAGATATCTAGGTTAAGACTATTTACTTGTTGTTCACTTAATGAGGGGAGATCTATGGTACTTAGAAAGGAGTCAAGGTCCAACCCCTCTGCCAGTTTCCCAGACGAGTAGATCTGCTGGTAAAAGGTTTGGAACTGCTTCTGTATATCCCTAGGGCTGCAGGAGATTAAGCCATCTGGCTTCCTGATTTGGGTCACTCTAGACTGGATCTCTTTAGCTTTCAGCCTCCTAGCCAGCATTCTGTCTGGTTTGTTAGCTTTCCAATAATATAAGTGCCTAGTCCTCCTCATAGCCTTCTCTGTATGGGCAGAGAGTACTCCATCTAGTTCTATCCTGACTTTGTTGATTTGGTCACGGATCTTTGTGGAGGGACAGGTTTGATTGAGTTTTTCTAGGTTGTTGAGGGTGGATGTTAAATCCTCCTCTTTCCGTCTGAGTGCCTTACGGTGCTGTGCTGATAGTTTGATGCAGCAGCCCCTTATATAAGCCTTATGGGCTACCCAAATCCAGCCTACTCCTGTATCAGGAGAATCATTCAGCTCGAAGTACTGCCTAATGTCTCCCGCTAGGGATGCTAAGCTGCTGGGGTCTGACAGAAGGTGTTCGTCGATCCTCCAGCTCCTAAATGGGGATAGGTTAGGGCCTAACGTTAATTTAATAGCTACTATTGCGTGGTCAGACCAGGGGCAGGGGACAATGTCAGATTCTTGGATATTATCAAAAAGTAGTGAGCTTGTTAGGAATGTGTCAATCCTCGAGTAAGTGCCGTGCGTGGGCGAGTAGTATGTGTATTCCTTATTATCCGGGTGTAAGCCTCTCCAGGCATCCACTAAGCCCATTTTGGCCATTAGCTGCTTAATTTGGCTCCGTTTTTTTGAGAAGCTAGAGTCCTGGGCGTGTCCTGATCTGTCTAATGCTGGATCTAGGGTCAGATTGAAATCCCCCCCAATCACCAGTTTGCCTAGGTCTAGTGTGTCTAACTCTCTTAGCGTGTTAATCAGGGTTTGGTGTGGTGAGTTTGTGGGGGAGTATAGGGAAAGTAGGGAGATTCTTTGGCCTGAGACTAAGCCGGTGACCAAAACATAATTCCTCTCTTTGTCTATTCTAGTATGTTCCGGGGTGAATGGGAAGTGCTTATGTATCAGGATAGCTGCCCCTGCCCTCTTCGTTGACTGAGTGGCCATGTACACTGTCGGGCATTCCCCATGCAGATATTTTGGTTTACTCTCGTGTGTGAAATGAGTCTCCTGCATGAAGATAACCGAGGGCCTCAATCTTTTGTATTGCCTAAAGGCTTTCCTCCTCTTAAAGGGGGAGTTAAAACCCTTAACATTGTGTGTTATGAATGTGTACTGTGAGCTACTCATTGTGTTTTGGTGGGTAGGAGTGCATGGTCTGCCTGGCTACCTTTTATTCCTTGTCCGACGTCCGTTCCTTGGTGGCCGGGGGCGGGTGGAGGCTTGGAGGGGGGATTCTGGTGCTGGAGACTCCGTCCGCTGTTAGGCCAGAGGGAAGCAGAAAGACACAACATTAGATTTACAATTGACCAAGTTCCTTCAGTCCCACAGGCTCCTCTAATCTCCTGAAAGCTAGTCCCCTGAGTTAGGCTTTGTTGACTGCATAAACCTCGACTACTGTCAGCTGGGAATTTGTAGTTTTCCGCATACATTTTTATCAGTGGTGATCTTTCTGGACTTAGAGATAATTTGCTAATTGCTCCCTGGGAGCTTACTCGCTTCTCTATCAAGTCTAGTTATATCCTCTCTTCAAAAATAATAACTATTAACCTCAACAACATTTTAACTATCTGAAGTAAACTAGGATGCCTTCCGTCTATTTCGGGCATCTGGCTTTAACAGGCCCTTCATTAGAGGCCTCGACTAACATCTGACCTAACTAAAGTCATCAGTGCCTATTCTACCCTCACTAAAGCAGGTCAGAGAAGTCCCATAAATGAATGAGAAAACAAAGACTCAAAACAACTTCCTGTTGGTGGGTTGCCTTCACTCCGATCGCGATGGTATCAGGCCTTCTGAAGTCGGGCCCGGGCCTCCTCTGTGCTGAGTACTCAGCCCGCCTTGGCTCCTGCGGGGCAAGTTTTTGTCTCTGGGACTCCTGGGGGGAGGCGGGTCTTCCTTCGGTCGCTGTGACCCTACCACAGTCCACTGTTTTTTCGGGATGGGAGGAGGAGGGGGGAAGTTGTGCTCCTCTGCTGGAAGGTCCGCTGGGCAGAGACGAATGTGGCGCAGTACTGCGAGGCAGTCTTCCAAGTTGCGGGTGGTGTGGGATGTACCTTGGTAGCTGAAGGTGAGGGCAAAGGGGAAGTTCCACCGGTATTGGAGCTTGTTCTGTTGCAGAATCGCCAGTGCAGGCTTCATCTGTCTCCTTCTGTCTAGTGTGTTGGGGGACAGGTCTGCATACACTTGCAGGTTGGAGTTATCTGGTCCTTTGACTGCCTGCTTCTTCCTTGTTTCTGCTAAGAGTAGGTCTCTGGCTTGTTGTCTCACGAATCTCACCACAACATCCTTAGGGGTCTCTGGGTTTCTCGCCCCTCCTAGCGCTCTGTGGGCTCGTTCAATTTCGAGGACGCCCTCTGGGTGATCGGGTAGTATTGAAGTGAAGGTGTCTTTTAAGTACCCTGTCAGGTCTTGTGTAGTCCTTGGGATCCCCCGTACTCTGACGTTATGGCGGCGGGATCGATTCTCTAGATCTTCAATCTTATCGTTCAGCTCCATGATGTTATACGAGTTCTGGTCTATGGCAGACCTGTCATGTTGCTGCGCTTCTCCCATCTGATCCACCATCTCCTCCAGAAGTTGGGTCCTCTGCCCCAGTTCTTTCAGGTCATTTCTTAAGGGTTCTAGTGCCTTGGTTAGAAGCTGTTCTATCGTTGCAATGGCCCTAGGCGATAGGTCTATATGTTGTTTTCACCTCTTGGGTATCTCCTCCTGATCAGATGATTCAGAGTGGTCTGAAGCTGAATCCAGTGGAGATGGCGGCTTTGTTGTTTTGGGTGTGAAGTGCTCTCGGATGCCCTTTGCGGAGGAGTTCTTTCTACTTTTCTTCATTTCTGAAGATGGAGATGTGCGTGTTACAGGAGCTGTAGTATTTTTCCCCTTGCTTTCTCTGCTATCAGTTCCCTCAGGAGTGCGTAGCTGTAGAGTTTGTTTGGTTGGTGCGGCCAGAAGCTGTGTTCTCGTGTAAGATCGGTCGTTGTAGCTTGTTAGTCAAGGCCTCCTGTCAGGCTTCAATCACATCTCTTGGCTCAGTGCTTCATATCGGTCTTTGCAGGCTCCGCCAGGAGCAACTGGAAGGGGGCTTTCAGGCTGGTTGCCTTGGCCCACATCAACATCAGATTTACTGAGTGGCCACAGGGTGGCAGCAAAGGTCCTCTGCAGCAATGTTCATGCAGATCTTCACAGGATTTCACAAAAAATTAACTGCAGGGTTGTCTGAGGTTGTTAAGTCAGGGTGTAGAAATGTCACTGTGTGGAACCCAGGGGGTGGCAGGATCCTCTTCCTTAGTAAAGTTGCAGTGACTGCTTGCCCGGTAGAGCTCAGTGCAGGGTCTGGTGTTGTCAGGGTTAAAGTTTCAGACTAGATATTAGATGCTGCTTTCCTTTAGTGCAATGAACTTTCACAGTGTGAGAGGCAAGACCCAGTATGGGGTGTCCAGAGGGGTTAGCTCTTCCTGGGGGTTGAAGTCTTGGGTGTAGGTCAGCTGGGATCTGTCTGTGTCTGTTCCCCCTCCACCATGAGGTGCCACAAAATGGCGGCCGTGGATTCGCGGGCTTTACCTCTCCCCCTTCTTCTTTGTATTAGTGGCTGCTATGCAGCCCAGCCTTCTCTCTCTCAGGGGGGTTTTAGGGTGTGTGGGATCCCCCTGCTGCCCCTCGGTTGTCTGGGTAGATGTTATGGGCCCCCGGTATCTGTAGAGGGAGTTCTCCCTCTGGCTAGGCCTGCTTTGGCCTGTCAAGATGGCGGCCCAGTGCTTCCTGGTCTCTCCCCGCAGCCCCTGGCAGATCCAGCCTACCTTGCCTTCTTGTTGTGCCTCCGTGCTGCCCCTGGCCGGCCTGAGTCCCCTCTTGTTGTGTTGTGCTGGGGGAGCAGGCAGAGCAGGCACGCAGGACGCTCCCCTGCTATGCAGCAGCTGCCGAGTTCAGAGTGCTCCTGCACTCTCCTGGAGCCTCGTTCCGGTAGTCGGGGCGACTATCTGGGGGCCCGACGGCTTCCCCTGGTGCCCCCTGATGTTATTGGGGGTGTCACAGGGGGTTTACAGGGCAATATTGCCCAAATGTCAGGCAACTCTGACGGAGCTCTCCCCTCACACGTCCTGCTGGTAAGGACGCTAGCTCCGCCTCCTTGGGTATTATTCTTGATGCAAATATTACACATTTGATCAGTAGAAATTATGACTCTTGATCAAAATTGAAGAAATAATAAAATCATGGAAGAATTATAACTTATCTTGGTCTGGCAGAATTATATCTGCCAAGATGTTTTTACTCCCGAGATTCAATTATTTCCTCAGGAATATTCCCATACCGATCCCAAAGACTACTATTGGAAAATGTCAAACTTTAGTTGATAGATTTATTCAAAGTAGAAATTACATAAGAATTATAAGAATGAACATGTCTAGAAGATTTAGAAAGTGGGGGATAGCATATACTATGCTAAAACCATATCATGATGCAACCATGATATCACATATTGTTAGATGATTTATACCTTTGGGATCATTGTGATGGATTCAAATAAAAAAACAGTTGGATATTAACAGTTGGATCTACTCCATATCCTCTCCTCCCTCTGTATTCAAGACACTGCTCTCTCATAGTTCTTATTATACCTACAAAATCGATCATTCAGTCTCCTTCTCTGACACCTCTTCTTCTACCTAACCCCTGTCTGTTGGTGTACCCCAAGGTTCAGTCCTAGGCCCCCTCCTCTTCTCCATCTACACATCCTCACTTGGTACCCTAATAAGCTCTTGAGCTTCAGTATAATCTCAATGCAGATGACAAAATCTACCTCTCATCACCAGATCTATCCCCCTCTCTTCTAACACACGTCTATAACTGCCTCTATAAATTCCCACTTCAATCCATAATGAACGCCTCTGCTAGACTCGTCTTCTGTACACAACGTTCAGTGTCAGCATCACCTCTCTGTCAACCTCTACACTGACTTCCCTTAGCCTCCAGAATAACATTTAAAATCATGACCCTAACTTACAAAGCCCTCAACAATATCGCTCCCCCGTACATCTCTGCTCTCATCTCCAAATATCCCCCTAACCGCCCTCTTCGTTCTGCTAATGACCTTTATCTTTCTACAACTCTTGTCACCTCCTCTCACTCTTGCCTTCAGGACTTTTCTCATGCTGCCCCAATTATCTGGAACTCCTTGCCTCGCTCCACCAGATTGTCCTCCTGCCTCCTTGCTTTGCTGTGTGTTGATTTGTATTTACCTTTGCCTGGAACTTATCTTTTGTACAGCGCTACAGAATATGTTGGCGCGTTATAAATAATAATAATAATTAAAAGGGAACTGGAAGACACAGATTCTACAGGGACAATATCAGAACAACTCAGTTGTTAAAAGTGCAGATATTATTATAAAGCTTATAACATTCTGGGAGAGAAATAAATGTCAGAGAATATTCACCCCTTTCCCATGTCCACTTATCTCTCTCTATTATCTGTCATATATACTTGATATTTCCAGCATTAAGTTTATGGCATAGATGGGGAATTAATTATATTAAAGATCTATTCAGTGGAGGAAATCTTATTTTATTTCAAACACTAAATGACAAATTTGGACTCCCAAGTGGATCACTACAGATTTTAAAAAAATCTCATGAAATGTGAGGATTATACTAAGGTTTCCAGACCATTAACCCTATTTGAAAAATGATTAATAAACAACGATAAAAAAACACATTATTCCCAAGTGTGTTTCTATATTAACAGATTATATGGAATTGGGGAAGAGATTTGGAAAAGCAAGATGTTGGCAATTTGAACTACAAATTACATGGGAAGAGGAAAATTGGCTTAGGGCTCTTTCTCATACAGAGAGATTCATCAAAAATCCAACATATAGATAAACCTTGGCTCCTACTTATAACGCTGTTTGAATAGACATACTCTTGTATATTATCCCTTATTAACCCTTCTAAAAGCTTTCCCACTACAGAAGTGAAGCTTACAGGTCTATAATTCCCATGATTTGCTCTTGCTCCCTTCCTAAATACAGGTATCACCTCTGCTTTTCTCCAGTCATCTGGTAGAGACCCTGTGTTGAGTGAATCTTGAAAAATTAAATATAATGGTTTGGCTATTACATAACCCAGTTCCCTCAGTACCCGTGGATGTATTCCATCAGGACCCAAGGCTTTATTAACACTTATTTTTTCCAACCTCTTTTGGATTTCTTCCTGCTTTAACCAATTATTCGGCAAAGGTAGTGTAGCCCCATTATGGTACAGTGACCCAACCACTGGTACCTCCCTTGTATATACAGAAGAAAAGAACCTATTTAGCTCATCTGCCTTTTCCTGGGAACTAATTGTCCCCTCTTTTTTGTATAATTGAAATGCCTGTTTTTTACTCTGTATCTTGAACTTTAAAGCATTGTTAAGGCACATTGGATGTAATTTACTTCTTTTACTTTTATTCCTACATGGTATATACCGATGTGTATGTATATTTAGTACGGATTTAAATGTTGTCCATTTATGTTAAGTATTTTTACCTGCCAGTTCTCTATCCCAGTCTATACTTTGTATGTTATATATATTTGTATTGGAAACTATATATTTCTTTCTCAAGACATTCTTCGAATTTGGTCATTTGTGGATTGTTACAAATATGGTCTACTTTTTTCATACTATTAAAAATTCATAAAAAAAAGTAGTAATTTTACTCTGATAGAATGTAGAATAGTCGCTGCTGAAACAAAGGAACAGCATAATTTTTATCCTGCAATGACATCTTGTTGCCGTTTTAAAGAATTGCATGCATTTATTTCCCTTTGTCTGTTTTTCCGTCAAAAAATCCCCCCGAAGGTGAGTAAGCCAAACCAACGGTTTTCTCTGCCTCTTGTCTGGCTTCCCCTGGTCAATTAGCCACTTGCCCCCAGAGACACATATGTTATTGGTTAGCCAGTTCTAAACTGGGCAGGGCATTTGAATATGTTCAGCCGACTAACATGTAAACCCTTTGTTCTAAAACTACACTGCTGTAACCAATTAAAATCAAATGCTGCTCAGGGACACATAGAGAATGCTGTGCTTCATTTACATTGCCTTGCAAAAGTATTCACCCCCATGGCATTTTTTCGTGTTTTGTTGCCTCACAACCTGGAATTAACATGGATTGTTTGAGGATTTGCACCATTTAATTTACAGAACATGCCTACAACTTTAAAGGTGTTTTTTTTTTATTGTGAAGCAAACAACAAATAGGACAAAATAACAGAAAAAGTAAATGTGCATAACTATTCACCCCCCTAAAGTCAATACCTGGAATTAACATGGATTGTTTGAGGATTTGCATAATTTAATTTACAGAACATGCCCACAACTTTGAAGATGTTTTTTTTTTTTTTATTGTGAAGCAAACAACAAATAGGACAAAATAACAGAAAAAGTCAATGTGCATGACTAAAGTCAATACTTTGTAGAGCCACCTTTTGCGTCAATCACAGCTCCAATTCGCTTTGGATAAGTCTCTATGAGCTTGCCACATCTTACCACTGGGATTTTTGACCATTTCCTCCTTGCAAAACTGCTCCAGCTCCTTCAAGTTGGATAGTTTGCGCTTGTGAACTGCAATCTTTAAGTCTGACCACAGATTTTCTATTGAATTGAGGTCTGGGCTTTGAAAAGGCCATTTCAACACATTTACATGTTTCCCCTTAAACCAATCAAGTGTTGCTTTAGCAGTGTGTTTGGGTTCTGCTGGAAGGTGAACCTCCGTCCTAGCCTCAAATCATGCACAGAGTGGCGCAGGTTTTGTTCAAGAATATCCCTGTATTTAGCACCATCTATCTTTCCCTCAACTCTGGCCAGTTTCCCAGTCCCGGCTGCTGAAAAACATCCCTACAGAATGATGTTGCCACCACCATGTTTCACTGTGGGGATGGTGTTCTTTGGGTGATGTGATGTGTTGGGTTTGCGCCAGACATAGCGTTTTCTTTGATGGCCAAAAAGTTCAATTTTAGTCTCATGAGAGCAGAGCACCTTCCTCCATACATTTCGGGAGTCGCCCACATGCCTTTTCGCAAACTCAAAACGTGGCATTTTGTTTTTTGTTGAAAGTAGTGTCGTTCTTCTGGCCCCTCTGCCATAAAGCCCAACTCTATGGAGCGTACGGCTTATTGTCGTCCTATGTACAGATACTCCAGTCTCTGTTGTGGAACTCTGCAGCTCCTCCAGGGTTACCTAAGGTCTCTGTGCTGCCTCTCTGATTAATGTCCTCCTTGCCCGGTGCGTTCGTTTTGGTGGGAGGTGGGCGGCCATCTCTCGGCAGGTTTGCTGTTGTGCCGTGTTCTTTCCATTTGGTTATGATAGATTTGATGGTGCTCCTGGGGATCATCAAAGATTTGAATATTTTTTTATAACCTAACCCTGACTTGTACTTCTCAACAACTTTGTCCCTAACTTGTTTGGAGAGTCCCTTGGTCTTCGTGGCAGTGTTTGGTTAGTGGTGCCTCTTGCTTAGGTGTTGCAGCCTCTGGGGCCTTTCAAAAAAGGTGTGTATATGTAATGACAGATCATGTGACACTTAAATTGCACACAGGTGGACATAATTTCATTAATTATGTGACTTTTGAAGGTAATTGGTTGCACCAGAGCTTTTTATGGGCTTCATAACAAAGGGGGTGAATACATATGCACATGCCAATTTTCTGTTTTCTATTTCTGAAAAATCATTTTATGTACATATTTTTCTCATTTCACTTCACCAACTTAGACTATTGTGTTCTGATCCATCACATAAAATTCAGATTAACAAAACATTGAACTTAAGGCTGTAATGTAACAAAATAGGTAAAAAGTCAATGGGGTGAATACTTTTGCAAGGCACTTTATGCCTGCTGTATAACATAGCTTTAAGCAAAGCCCAGGTTGGATTATGCACAAGCTAGAAAACCTACCCACAGACAGCTGTTTTGAGGTTACAGCCTTTCATCAGTGTGAGGCCAGTTCATTGCTTGTGTAGTAGATTTTGTGGGGAGATAGTTTACCACAACAATTATTTAATTTATGGTGGGCAAAAGAGGACTAGAACGTCTAAAATAAGTTAAAAAAAAAAACTATTTCCTTCTTAGAATTCAGAGAAATACAGTTATTCCACTGCATTCTGGGAACCTGGGTAGGGACATGCAATTGTGCCCACAAAGGCTTCGCTCTTGTAATCCAATACTATTTCAAACATGGCTCCTAATAGGCATATGCCTGCTGTATTACACAGCTTTATGTAAAGCCCAGGATGGATTATGCATAAGCCAGGAAATCTTCCCACAGACAGCTGTTTCAAGGTTACAACCTCTCTTCAGTGTGGGTCTGGTTCCTAGCTTGTGTAGTAGATTTTGTGAGGAGGTAGTTTACCACAACAATCATTTAATTTATGGTGGGCAAAAGAGCAATAGAAACCCTCCACTGTACAGTAGTGCAGTAAATAAATAGTACATTTGTGTTCAAATGTAAACGTCTTACCTCCATGTACTGCCTGATACTACATTCCACTTCTTGGGGTGAGGAGGGGCCGCTGCGTGCAGCCGAGGGCCATGGCAAGGTAGATTAGGGTCAGCAGAAGGCTAACTGCCATCTGGATGTCTGTAGATAAGTACTATCTAACCTGTTTCGTCTCTATGCAGGGGGTTTCCACAAAGATTTAAATAAAAGTTTGGCAGGTACTTTGATTGAGCATGTGTGCTATGGTGGATGCCTTAACTGAACATGTGTATAAATTCCGTTATTTAAACCTCCAAACTTGTGCATAGAAAATAAGTTGACAGTGGTTACCATAGTAACATTTGTGACACTCCTAATAGTTATTTTGCTTTGAACACAGTTCTATTTACATATATATATATATATATATATATATATATAAAGTACATATGAGCTGTTCTCCCTTAGGTCCCATTGTTCATTTCATTGATGGAGTATTTTTCAATTCTATTTTGTCAGCAGTTCTGATATTGACTATTGTAGATCCAGACAAATGACTGAAACTTATATATATATTTGTTCTTGATGCAAGATATCAGGATATCATACGCATCATTTCATCATTTTATATAGGCCCAGTTAGGGTTAAATAGGCCAACATAGGGTTATTGGGTCTAGATGGGGATAACAGGGTTTAGTATGGGTTAATGGGGTATAGTTAGGGTTATAGTATAGTGTAGGGCTTAGACTTGGTGTCATGAGGGTCCCTGAGGACCCTCATGGCACTTATATTTTTATTATAGGGGTTAATTAGTGTCCTCTAGACACCTATTGGCCTAATGGGGTTAATTAGTGTCCGATGAGAGTCTGTATAGACCCTTATGAGACTTAATTAGGGGCTCATGGGGTTTTATAATGAGCCCCATGAGTTATAGGGTTAAGTAGGGTCTCATGGGGCTCTGTGTAGAGCCCCATGAGTGATGGGGTTATTTAAGGTCTCATGGGGCTCTGTATTGAGCCCCATGAGTGCTGGGGTTCATTTTAGATACCTGGCGGGGTAATTAAAGTACCCGTGGCAGGAAATTAAAATGTTTGAGTCGGGCTGCCTCGAGGCAGCACGTTGGGCTTTCCGTAGCCCTTGCGGGTTCTTTTTTTTTGCACGTAGGGATTCTTGCGAGGTACGAGATTCACGCCATAGATTTATGTGTGCGTGTTTCACACGTTGTTCTCCTCAGAGCTATTCTCAGCCGTTTTTGGTTATCAGCACGCAATGGCATCTGCGAGGAACGCATTGAGGAATCACTCCTCGCAAACAGCACTAAGATGACTTATGCGAGAGCCCTAAGAATCTATTCTAAACCTAACTACCTTAGTTTTCCAGAAAACCTTGCAGATAAAAAAAACAAAACCCAGTGTGGTAACACTGGATGGTTTCTCTCTTAGAGCAAACTTCCAATAAGACTAATAAACTAAATATCTCTGACCTAAGTTCTTTTGAGCTAAAATGGAACTTATTACATTTCAGCCAACACATTATAAATCAAAACAGTAATAGAATGGATTATCAAATAAATAAAAATGCCAATGTAACATAGTAGAAGTATATAGAAAGAAATGAATACTCAAGCAATCTAGTACTATGTCTTAAGTAAATTATAATACTGTTCCATTATTCTTTTTGTATATACTTTATCTTGTTTGAAATTATATTTCCAAGTTATTTTAAGGTACATTTCTATTTTTACCTTTTCCTGTTTTAAAAATGTTATTGTTATCCATTAATTTATTACATTTGGGAAATATGTTCATTACCTTGTCCATGATAATACTAGAATAAGGAAATAAGAGTGGACTGTTACTCGTATAGTTTTATATCTGCATGATACAAAGGCTTCCATTCAATTGCAAGTTGCCTTCTTACAGGCCATAAATCTGGAGGCTTAAAAATTACAATGGTTACAGATCGATTCAATTGAACAACTACAGGGCTGAAGCCTCAAGACCGTAAACCCTTCCCGCAGCCGCAAGCTGTTAGTTGGCTGGACTAGATGCGGTTCGCAGTTACAATACAATCCCATAGCTACAGAGTGCGACACAGGCCTCAGGGCCAATTGAAAGCAGGCTAACGGAAAATGGTTGACAAATAGAGATTATAAAGCTGTGTTCCACACGCCCATGTAATGACTGTGTTGTAGATTTTCACGAAGTAGCACGCAGGTCCCAGAGTTGGTAGTTTGAGCAGATAGAGAGAGAATAAGCGATTTTTTTGAGCATGTTCTTACACTTTTATATTATTCAAACTAGTGACTTGCCCGTCAAAAATGACGGGGCAATACAATTTGAAGCCATGGCAATGCTGTTTGCCACACAATGTAAAGCTTATTCTACTCTGAGGACCTTCGGCGCTCACTGCGAGCCTCTTCTCTTGTGTACTTTTGCTCCTCTGAGCACCTTTTGTGCTCATCACAAAGACAAATACATATATATCTATATTTTGTTAACTAATAATTAATGAATTAGTTACTTAATAAATTAATATACTTTACCTACAGTGGATATAAAAAGTCTACACACCCCTGTTAAAATGTCAGGTTTCTGTGCTGTAAAAAAATGAGACAAAGATAAATCATTTCAGAACTTTTTCCACCTTTAATGTGACCTATAAACTGTACAACTCAATTGAAAAACAAACTGAAATCTTTTAGGTAGAGGGAAGAAAAAATATAAAAATAAAATAATATGGTTGCATAAGTATGCACACCCTTAAACTAATACTTTGTTGAAGCACCTTTTGATTTTATTACAGCACACATGCTGAAAGATGAAGTTCCTCTTCATGTTCAGCTTTCTATCAGAAGCCTGAAGATTTTGTGCCAATATTGACTGGTATTTGGAACTGTTCATAATTCCCTCTATCTTAACTAAGGCCCCAGTTTCAGCTGAAGAAAAACAGCCCCAAAGTATGATGCTGCCACCACCATGCTTCACTGTGGGTATGGTGTTCTTTTGGGGATGTGCAGTGTTGTTTTTGCGCCAAACATATCTTTTGGAATTATGGCCAAAAAGTTCAACCTTGGTTTCATCAGACCATAATACCTTTTCCCACATGCTTTTGGGAGACTTCCGATGTGTTTTTGCAAAATGTAGCCTGGCTTGGATGTTTTTCTTAGTAAGAAAAGGCTTTCATCTTGCCACTCTACCCCATAGCCCAGACATATGAAGAATATGGGAGATTGTTGTCACATGTACAACACAGCCAGTACTTGCCAGATATGCCTGCAGCTCCTTTAATGTTGCAGTAGGCCTTTTGGAAGCCTCCCAGACCAGTTTTCTTCTCGTCTTTTCATCAATTTTGGAGGGAGCTCCAGTTCTTGGTAATGTCACTGTTGTGCCATATTTTCTCCACTTGATGATGACTGTCTTCACTGTGTTCCATGGTATATCTAATGCCTTGGAAATTCTTTTGTACCCTTCTCCTGACTGATACCTTTTAACAATGAGATCCCTCTGATGCTTTGGAAGCTCTCTGTGGACCATGGCTTTTGCTGTGGGATGTGACTAAGAACATTTCAGGAAAGACCAACTAGAGCGGCTGAACTTTATTTGGGGTTAATCAGAGGCACTTTAAATGATGGCAGGTGTATGCTGACTTCTATTTAACACTATTTGGAATGTGATTGCTTAATTCTGAATACAGCTACATCCCCAGTTATAAGAGGGTGTGCAGACTTATGCAACCACATTATTTTTCTTTTTTCTTTTTCTTCCCTCCACTTAAAAGATTTCAATTTGTTTTTCAATTGAGTTGTACAGTTTATAGGTCACATTCAAGGTGGAAAAAGTTCCGAAATTATTTATCTTTGTCTCATTTTTTTACAGCACAGAAACCTTTCATTTTAACAGGGTTGTGTAGACTTTTTATATCCACTGTATTTCTAATTAATATATCCAGCAATCAATAGCCTGAAGAGCTAACAATCTTTTTTTATTTTCCTGCAGCATACAATGTACATTTGTAGTGTTGCTGCCCTGAGGAGAAAGGGAAATGAATGTCCCAAGTATTCATTATAAATAGACTGCGTGATCGAGGGCAAACCGTTGGTTTAGTTGTGTAAAGCTCCATTTTGGAATCGTAATGTTATTAGTTGCAAGTTAGTGTTGTAAAGTGGTGTAGTTTGTCTATGTGTTATGCGGCTCACGAGCATTTTCCGTCATGCGTAATAGTGTATTTTGTACCTCGTACGTTCCTGTGTGAAAGTGCTATGCAACTGGCGGTGTTTTGCGCGGCCCGTGGTCGTGTAGCCTCGTTTTCCTTTTTTTTTTTCTTTTTTTTTTTTTAGGTGATTTTCGAATGCCGAAACTCAGCCAAATTTACGTAAATTTGCGTTCCACCTCACTCTCAGACATAATGGCTGTCCCCCCGTGCTGTGTTTGATGTATTTGTTGTATTTGTATTTTTTGTGTTTTTTGGTTTGCTCGGTTCGGCCGTTAATTTTCGTATTTTTCATATGTTGTATTTTTTTCCCCCTTTGTAATAGTGTATTTTGTACCTTGTACCTTCCTGCGTGAAAGTGCTACGCGATTGGTGGTGTTTTGCACAGTCCGGGGTCGTGTAGCCTCGTTTTAATTTTTTGGGGGCGGCCATTTTTTCTCTCGCTTAGGCGATTTTTTAGTGGCGAAACGCGCCCAAATTGAATTACATTTGCGTTCCACCTCACTCCCGG
The DNA here is from genome assembly GCA_027410445.1 of Discoglossus pictus. Lineage (NCBI taxonomy): Eukaryota > Metazoa > Chordata > Amphibia > Anura > Alytidae > Discoglossus > Discoglossus pictus. The sequence goes on from CM050164.1 coordinate 203,785,773, forward strand.
ACGTCCTGCCTGTTCCCCCGTGCTGTTTGTGATGTTTTTGTTGTGTGTTTTTAGTGTTTTTTGCTTTGTGCGGGTTCGTCCATTAACTTCATATTTTTCCTATCTCATATTTTTTTTTCTAAGTCCCGCATCTCTTAGCGGCTCGCCTCGCTACCCGAGGCTTCGCCTAAGTGCTTCAAGTTAACGGCTCACTTTTATTACACATATTTACTGATTACACATAATACAAATACACAGGGCCCTGAACTACAAGCACAAGGAGAATGTGGTCCTCCTCCATGCCATCCCTGAGCATCCCGCTATCCTTACCAGGGGGCGGGAAGTTAGCCAGGGCCTAGGGCCCAGGCATGGAAGGAGGTAGCAACCGCAGTCACAGCAGTTGTCACAGTGGAAATGGATGTGAGGTCCGTTAAGCAACGTTTTGATAACATCAGGGCCAAGGTGAGGCGGATGATGGCCAAGTCAAGGCGCAGCACCAAGTGGTGGCCCCCATGTGACTGTGAGATACAATGAGTGGGAGAAGGAGCTCAGGGAATTAATGAGCCAGGTGCCCACCGCTGGAGCTTCAGGCCTGGTGGGCCAGCAGGATCCAGCCTCCATGTCAGGTGAATATCACATACATCAACATGCACACACACACTATACATGTACATGATGACCAACAAGGACACTGACATGTTAGCTCTATAGAATTATGTATAAAAAGCAGAGAAACTGTATACTGTGGGGAGGTGGTATCATATCAGGAATGTATATTATGTTAAAGGTAAATACCTATAGTATAATGTCATTATATACCAACTAGTAGGGAAAAGTGTGAGACCAATTGCAAAAAAAAAAAAAGAGAAGAAGAAAAAGAACACCTATATATCCATACCAGTATAACCTCCTGAGTCTAGATAGAAATCATTATTATATTGAAACAATAATACCCAAATTGATAAAATCTATTCATTTATTGCAAACAATGTAATCAACAATACATAATATAAAAACAGAATAAAATAATTCTCGCAGCAGTAGAAGAAACCAGCATTGATAAGAAATTCAATATATGTAGAGATACCGACCAATTCTTATATTGATATACACACAAAAAATACAGTGTAATTATTAGAATTGTAATACTAATAAGTGATAATATCCTGTGATGGTTTGGTGGTAGCGGAGCTCACAATTTACTCCTTTACACTAATTCTAAATATGCTATCTCCACCAAAAAATAAAAATAGGGAAAACGAAATACACTAATACTGATGGTGGTGCTAGGGATCCACCAATTACCCCTTTACCTCAAAGTAGCAGACTAAACTACTCTAAAGTGCCTAAGTGTACACTGTATAGCAGCATAGCTAACAAAGTGCTTATACATAATTAAGGTGCTAGAACAATAAAAAATACTATATCTAAAGTAACATGAATCTGTTACTTAGATAACTATATGAATAGAAAAAGATAGTGTGATACAATGTATGCTTACACTATAGACGTATGCGTATACTATAGACTGCAGCCTCATGTTTCTTATGATTAGTACTCTGTTTTAACTTATAGTTATGCACATATTAGAGGCTATTTTCTTGTTAGATATCACATTGCCACTTGGCAAATTAGAGAGGAAGTTTTCAATACACATAAATCTTATCTTACACATATTGAATGGGTATTAGCGATTTCATAGTATTTATTATTAGTATAGTATTTATTTATTTTTTGTATCACACTATCTTTTCCTATTTATATAGGTATCTAAGTAATAGGTACTTTAGATATAGTTTTTTTTTATTGTTATAGCACCATAATTATATAAGCACTTTGTTAGATATGCTGCTATATGCACTTAGGCAATTTAGAGTAGTTTAGTCTGCTACTTTGAGGAAAAGGGGTAATTGGTGGATCCCCAGCACCACCATCAATATTAGTATATTTAGTTTTCCCTATTATTATTATTTATTATTTTGGTGGAGATAGCATATTTAGAATTAGTGTAAAGGAGTAAATAGTGGGCTCAGCTACCACCAAACCAGCACAGGGCATGATCACTTATTAGTATTACAGTTCTGTTTATTACATTGTATTTTTATTTTATGTACTGTTGATTACACTGTTTGCAATAAATTAATAGATTTTATTAATTTGAGTATTTTTGTTTCAATATAATAATGAGCTCTATGGAATTTGCAAGGGATAGATGGATCAGTCATGCATCATTAAATCCATGAAGCTGACAAATCACTCTCATTCATGGGAACAACAGTAATCAACCAATAGATAGTGCATGTATGGGTGTGCCCACTGCAGCGTATGCAGTTACAGACCACAGCCGGAATTAAGATAGCGTTTGGATCCAAGAACAATAAAGATCAAGAACCAAAGAATAGATCATATCTAGCAAATGATATCTACTCATAGTTGCAATTAAGAGAATCAGCCAGGTTCAAGCCTATATGTCAGAATGAACACAAACCAATGTATTATTCTACATAATTCACACATATACCTTTCTTTTCTCTTTTCCAGTTTCCGGGAGGTCTGGGTCCAATGGTGAGCTCCTCTCATCCCCCATGTCTCCGCCACAACCACTGTCAACAGCACCGCCACTGCATTTGCAGCTGCTTCCTGGGGGGATCACCTGGCATATGCATGATGATTCCAACATGATTAAATAAAATATTTTTTTAAGGCCTATTTGTTCCTTGGGAATTGTTGTGCAATGAATTATAATGCCATCCAAAATATCCCCATATATAAGCCCAGTAGTGTATTTTAATTGTCCTTTGCAGTGTTACAAACTAGTCTGTAAACCCTTTGCGAGTCCTATTTTGAACACGTAAAATATTTGGCTACATTTGTCATGTGCGGGTTTGAAGGCAATTGCGACCTTGGGGAATTTTAGCAATTGAATAGCGATTTGCGATTTTTGCGATTGTAAAATTTGCAGGCTTGAAAGATCAAAGGCTTTGATGGGTCTGAGTTACAATTTTCACAATTGCAGGAATTTTCAGCCTGTAACCCGCAAATCATTTGTGTGTAGCTAAAGGACACCAATTAAATATCTAATTATTTCACGGGCTACATTACGGGCCAATAATTACAATTTGCTCGATAGAATGGAGGCCTTCGTTTCTGTGTTAAAAAAAGGATTTGTGGTTTAAAATGCTTGTCTTGTCTTTATTTTTCATTTGAGCTATTGAAGTTCACAAATTGCTTTTTCCTGCTATCCTGGCTCCTGATTCTGCTGGACATATAGGCTGCTTAACAGTTGCTTTGACTGGCTTGGTCTACTGAACCCAAAAGGATGGCAGAATCTTGGCCAAAGAAGTTTTCAGCCCATTGGTTCTATGGTCTCTGTGTAGTCATGAAAGGCTGCCAGGCTTCGGGGTTCCATCAGGTGAGTAGATGTCGTAACAGGTGCTGACTGTGTAGCCAAAGAGACAAGACAAGTGTTCCAGAGTAGCATTCATCCAATCCACCTTCTCTTTTATAGACATAGGGAGGGACTCATGGTCAAGAAGAAGCTGACCTTGATGGGACACAACTTTTTTTACTTTTGGTCTGTACTCTGCAATCCAATCAACCTATAATGCTGGTGGTTGCGAGATGAGCCCGTATACGAACCAGGTAAGGTTGACTTGAGAATAGTAGATTTCAAATCTGAGGTTGAGGGCTGGCACCATGTATCAAGGTCAGGGTGATTAGAAGAAAAGCAGGGCAAGTGGTAGACTGGAGAAAATATAAGGCAGGCTGGAGGTTGGGACAAACTATAGAAAGTAGTATAGTTAGGGTCACATACCATGGTCGATTCCAGGAAATCCAGCACACCCACTACAAATATGTCTTTATTTGGGCTATTGTTTTTCCACACCACTGTGGACACAGACTTTGGGGATGATCAGAGATGGCAAATCACAAGAAGATGAAAAAAATGGCTCCAATAATGTTGCGTATGTTCAAGATGTTTGATATATTACATTTTAAATCTTCTATCAAATTTTTATTGTACTGCAGAAGACAGAGAATGCTGTTAGTAATATCTTCATTAACATTATTTAAAGATAAGCAGAGATAACTTTCCTCTATATTAGTCACTGGGGAAACCCCCGACTTAATAACTGAAGTACTTTAGTGTTCCTGTTCACATTATACAAAAAATTTTTTTGTATAATAGTATACTATGTGAAACAACATGACAATTGTGAGGAGAACTGATTAAAGCAGATATAATAACTTGGTAAGATAACAGACAATGTTTTGATAGTATTTTCTGTATGCCTTGTTCAAGAGGAATTAACAAATAACAATCAACAATTGACTTTGACTTCAATTACTACGTTATTATATCTGCTTTACTATTAGTCAATCAAGATCAATGTTTTTAGATCTCCTCTGGTTATTAATTGTTGATTGTTATTTGTTAATCCATCCTGAACAAGGCAAACATACTATCAAAACATTGTAAATTGTCTTACAAAAGGGAAAGCATTCCTTCTTCTTGCCTTTTTTCTGTCATGCAAATAAAAAGCAAGTTTTAAACATTATTAAAAAAAACTTTCATGAAAAAAATATTTATTAAAACTGTTTAAACTTATTGTAAACTAACAGGAAATGCCACCAGAAATACCTCTGTGTGAACAGAGACCATTCATGACTCACTGGCATACACTTATGCTCATATAGCTATATTACTGCACATTGGCTGACAGGGACAAAGCCCTCAAAGACAGTTATACATTCAAAGCAGTATATTCTGCTACAGGAACTTCATTTTCCAATAAGAAACACACTGTTCCACATCATGATATACGCTCCTTTTGATTGATGCAATAAAGAAAAAAAGGCCTTCAATGACCCTTTAATAATCCTTTTTCTTCTAACCTCAAGGAATGACCACTTTTCAGTTAAAAACCTCTTGGTGCAAAAAGTTCCACTGTCATAGACTTGTATTGACCTTGGATGCATTTATATAAGGTAACACTATCCTCTGTCTTTCTTTCTAGAGAATTAATTTGGTTAGTTATTCTTCATACCTTAGTGCCTCCATTCCCTTTATTACCTTTGCTGTCCTTCTCTGTACCTTTTTAAATTAATCACATATATAGTTGTGGATCTGCGGGACTGTTCGAAATGCTTATGATGTTGGTCCCGATTTGCGAGCCTTGCGAAACAAGGCGAGCTGTCGTCTGCAAGCACGCAGGACTTAGGCTGCAATGAGCGCCAAAGGCGCTTACTGCATTGCGAGCCTTGCAAAGCAAGGTTAGGAGTTCAAGCACGCAGTACTTAGGCTGCAACTGCGGGGCGACCAGATGAAGCACACAGGACTTAGGACTGAAACCCGTACATACACTATGCGCCTTGCAAAAATCGGACTTTAACGGCCGAACCACAATACTGGAAAGACCTAAAAAAACAAAACCAAATATGCCTCAAATTCACTTACACACTCACACGCAGCACAGTGGGAGAGCCAGGAAGTGTGTGAGTGAGGTTGCAAGTTAATTTGAGGCATATTTGTCATTTTTTCATGATTGAAAATCGCTTGAGCAAGGAAAAAAATGGCTGCCAAATAAACACAACATGAAAACGAGGCCGAAGGACGGAAAACTACCCCGAAGGACAGAAAAACGAGCCATAAGCAGTAACACTTAACCAAACCCAGTAACACTTCATCCAAGCCACTAACATTTCACACAAGGTAGTAACACTTACCCAAGGCACTAACACAACCAAAGACAGGCCTATACACTACCCAGGGGGAAAGGCTTGCAATGAGCGCCGGATGCCAAAGGCGCTCATCGTGAGGCATGCGATGAGCGCCGAAGGTGATCATTGCAATGCAGGAAAGTTGCGACTCGCGATGAACGCCAAAGGTGTGCAGAGGGCCCAAAGCTTCGCATTGTGTGGCAAACAGCATTGCCAGGCTTACAATTTTATTCTCTTAATTTTTGACGGGCAGTTCCTAGAATTACTATAAACGTGGAAACTAAATCCCAATTTAGAGACTCAAAACCAAAATGTTTCAGTGCTAATTCTTATCTCTTACGTTTATCAGAACACATAAAAATACTAAAGATAAAATTAAATGTTACCTTATTATAAAATATAACTTTTATTCGATCCAATAAAATCAATATATAGGGGAATTATCACATATATAGTTGTCAGCAAGTGGGTTGTTGCTAATGCTTGCGGGCTCCAGTAGCAACTGGGGCCCTCGCGAAGGCACTCCTTGCACTGGTGGAGATGAGCGCCGTAGGCCACATTTTGTGGAGGTGGAGGCTCTACGGCGCCCCACAACTGCTTACAAAAAATACGCAAAAAATATGCAATGCCGAACTACGGACTTACACAAAAAAATACGACCCACGTGACTTAGGAACAAATAAAAAATTGCGGCCTTACAACAAAAAAACTAAAACCCGTAAAACCATTACGGACTAGCAAAAATACGACCTTACGAACAAACCATGCACACAAAAAATAAACACAAAAAAAAAAACATTACCCACAGCAAGAGGGGACACCTAGGACGTCTGGAAGTCAGGTTACACCTCGATTTCACTCACATTTCCAAAGTTTACATACTCGATAATCCCCTAAGTGACAGAAAAAATGGCAGACGAAAAAAAAAAACGAGGCTAAGGGCATAAAATTACAAAACGTACTTGCAAAACTGAACCAACTCCCAAGAACACTTCATCCGGCACGTAACACACATTATGCGGAACGTAACGCACACAAAATCGCCACCATTTCATATGCAACAAATAACTACTATCCGCAAAATGGCGGATGGAACGCAAATTGACGGCGTTGCGTTCTAACGGTTTCTACTTCGCCTCCAAGTCTATAAATACTGCACACTTTGCAGAAATTTCGACATTTTCTCGTCATGAACAGTATGACTGGACATTTCACTGGTGGCGTTACTTCTGAAGCAACTTCATTATCACTTTAAAAGCTTACAATCTGAGAATTACAACAAAGAGGTAAGCTATAATACATTTAATGAATTAATAAATCCAAAAAAAAAAAAAAATTTAATTTAAAATATTGCCAACAACAACCGTATTCATGTATCATAAAATTTCAAACACACATACACACATATACAGTGGATATGAAAAGTCTACACACCCCTGTTAAAATGTCAGGTTTCTGTGCTGTAAAAAAATGAGACAAAGATAAATCATTTCAGAACTTTTTCCACCTTTAATGTGACCTATAAACTGTACAACTCAATTGAAAAACAAACTGAAATCTTTTAGGTGGAGGGAAGAAAAATAAAAAATACAAATAATGTGGTTGCATAAGTCTGCACACCCTCTTATAACTGGGGATGTAGCGGTGTTAAGAATTAAGCAATCACATTACAAATTGTGTTAAATAGGAGTCAGCATACACCTGCCATCATTTAAAGTGCCTCTGATTAACCCCAAATAAAGTTCAGCCGCTCTAGTTGGTCTTTCCTGAAATTTTCTTAGTCACATCCCACAAGAAAAGCCATGGTCCACAGAGAGCTTCCAAAGCATCCGAGGGATCTCATTGTTAAAAGTTATCAGTCAGGAGAAGGGAACAAAAGAATTTCCAAGGCATTAGATATACCATGGAACACAATGAAGACAGTCATCATCAAGTGGAGAAAATATGGCACAACAGTGACATTACCAAGAACTGGAGCTCCCTCCAAAATTAATGAAAAGACGAGAAGAAAACTGGTCTGGGAGGCTACCAAGAGGCCTACAGCAACATTAAAGGAGCTGCAGGAATATCTGGCAAGTACTGGCTGTGTGGTACATGTGACAACAATCTCCCATATTCTTCATAGGTCTGGGCTATGGGGTAGAGTGGCAAGATGAAAGCCTTTTCTTACATAGAAAAACATCCAAGCCAGGCTTCTTTTTGCAAAAACACACCTGAAGTCTCCCAAAAGCACGTGGGAAAAGGTGTTATGGTCTGATGAAACCAAGGTTGAACTTTTTGGCCATAATTCCAAAAGATATGTTTGGCGCAAAAACAACACTGCACATCACCAAAAGAACACCATACCCACAGTGAAGCATGGTGGTGGCAGCATCATGCTTTGGGCTGTTTTTCTTCAGCTGGAACTGGGGCCTTAGTTAAGATAGAGGGAATTATGAACAGTTTCAAATACCAGTCAATATTGGCACAAAACCTTCAGGCTTCTGCTAGAAAGCTGAACATGAAGAGTAACTTCATCTTTCAGCATGACAAGGACCCAAAGCATACATCTAACTCAACAAAGGAATGGCTTCACCAGAAGAAGATTAAAGTTTTGTAATGGCCCAGCCAGAGCCCATACCTGAATCCGATTGAAAATCTGTGGGGTGATCTGAAGAGGGCTGTGCACAGGAGATGCCCTCGCAATCTGACAGATTTGGAGTGTTTTTGCAAAGAAGAGTGGGCAAATCTTGCCAAGTCAAAATGTGCCATGCTGATAGACTCATACCCAAAAAGACTGAGTGCTGTAATAAAATCAAAAGGTGCTTCAACAAAGTATTAGTTTAAGGCTGTGCATACTTATGCAACCATATTATTTTATTTTTATATTTTTTCTTCCCTCTACCTAAAAGATTTCAGTTTGTTTTTCAATTGAGTTGTACAGTTTATAGGTCAAAGTTTATAGGTATTAAAGGTTGAAAAAGTTCTGAAATGATTTATCTTTGTCTCATTTTTTTACAGCAATGAAACCTGACTTTTTAACAGGGGTGTGTAGACTTTTTATATCCACTGTATGCCTATGTGCCCTAAAATAATTTCCATTTAAAAAAAAAAAAAAGGTACATAGATTTTATTCATATTTATTTAAAAAAAATGCCTTTTACCAAAAAAATATACACACATATATATTTATGATGCATTTTAATTTTTCCCTTTTCTTCACATTTCAAACAGACTCTGCCTCAACAGCGTCACTGAATTATTTGCAGCGCTGCACGGTTTTAGACGCACTTTGAAATTTCACAATTTCACTCACGACAAAGAAAGAACAACAGGTAATTTACAAAAATACATTTCATTCATAAAAAAAAGAAAAAAATATTACACAAAAAAACAATTTCTCTTTTTTTTTTTCACCAGACACTGTCTGAAGATTGTCGCATGAACATTTGCAGCAGGGGACCCTCTGTCATTTATACACAACTAATAATTCAACCAAGGTAAAGTATAACAAGTAAACAAAAAGAAACACCTATCCTGTTTGCTGTGCGCCAATGTCAAAATGAAAATAAATAAATAAATAGAACAATGAATACTGTTTTGTCTGCACCAACTTCTAAGCATAATCCATAACCTAAACCTATAATTCCAAAAGTGCCTTACAGAAAACAGGATACTACAAAATATATTGGTAACACTCTCTAAGCCTAACACCATAACCTAAACCTCAATCAATAGATACTAATTAAAAATATAGATCCTGTTTTACATGCTCTTATTAAAAAAATATGAATTACTTACATTTTAATGCAATATTTGCATCTCTCTCTTTCAGTCTCAACAGACACTGCCTGAAGACTCTCTGCATCGCTACAGCAATTTCCACACAACAGATTTCAAGCAAAGAGGTATAGTATTACATGTTAAACAACAAATACAATACTGATATTAAACATATCAAATAGAAGGACCTATCCTGGTTTTTGGTTGACTTTCTGCAAACGTACAGCAACCTAACTAACAATATAAGACTAACCCCATAACCTGGAAAACACTAATAACAACATTGCCACATGCAAAACAGGAGAGCAACAAAAACTCCATACCCTAAACACGTAATGACAACAGAAGCGCACAAAAATTAAGATAAAACACATGGGGCCTCATTCTATTGCGATTTGCCCAAATAAATAGGCCTCTATATAAGTCATCATTTTGGAAAAAAACATTTTAATTACTGAACTTCTATCCAAAAGCAAGGTCTTCAATAACTAAAAACTTCTATAAAAAAATATGCTCTGTGCTTATATAGAGCCCTATTCAATTGACAAAATCGTAATTGAATGAGACCCATGAAAAATATCATCTTTCATGTCACTTTCATGCCACTTTCACAAAATACACTGCAACCTAACTAACACTCTCATTCGATTGCAAATCGACCAATTGAATATAGATTTATATAACAACATAGCATATTTCTTTAACTTTGTACTAAATGAACCACTATCCAAAAATAAGCTCTTCACTAGCTGAAAACTAAAGACAAAATATACTGTATACGGTACTCACTGCTTATATACATCCTTATGCAATTGCAAATATTGACATTGACTGAGGCCCCATGTTGCTAACTCCAACCTTCTCAAGCTAACCTCATAATGGAAACAGTGATGCACACAAAGCAGGATAGTAGGAAATAAAAATATGCTGTTTAAAAATATATATTACAATAACTAGAAAAAATAATATTATATTTTTATTTACAGATTAATATGGCATAGTGACAAGAAACAGGAAAATAAAAGATGTCAAACTAGAGAACGTCAAAAAACATGGGCAGTGCATCAGACGCCGGAGCAGAAGGAAATTTGATGACAAAAAGAACGCAAAAGACTTGTAAGCAAAAGACTATCAGCTGAGAAACTAAAATCCATCCCTAAGAAGGCAACTAAAAAACAAAAGCATTTAGAAAGTGTTGATGAACAATCAGATAAGATTTCTAATGAGGATTTTTGAAACTCATATTGATATATGTTCTCACAATTGTCCTTTACTTAAATCTTTAGCAGTAGAGGTTCATAATTGTGGTGATATCAATATTGTCGGTCAGTTTTGTGGGGCTTATCATTTCAAATGGGAAAGACCCAGAGATGGCAAGTTCGTTAGCTGCTGTCAAAAAGGCAAGGTAAAACTTCCAGAAAGACAACAATTCCCAACATATTTACAAAGCATTATGACTGAGCCTACTTTCCCCAACTACCAAAATTTCCAAACAAACATAAGATCCTATAATAGTGCCCTATCCTTTGCATCTATGGGTGCAACATTAGCTGCTCATGTGCCAGGACATGGCCTTTACTGCTTTAAAGTACAAGGATACATTTACAATCGTACTTCTCATTTATATCCAGAGGAAGTAAAGCAAAGAAAATTTGCTCAACTATATGTCCTAGATACAATGGAAGCTGTTGACCAACGTATGCAGCTTCAAGAAAATAAAAAAATGCTTACCCATTGTTTCTATAGAGCTTGATAAAATTATGGCTCAAAACCCATACTCTAAAGCCTACAAAAAATTGGCAGAAGTAGAAAAGGAACAACAAATTCATGCAGAAATACATTAATTGCCAATCCCAAAGGTCAATATGGTGCTTAAAAGAGATCGCCATACTGATAAACGCCGTTATAACTTGCCAACATCAAATGATGTTGCAATGGTCTTTCAAAATGACGAAGGAGAACCACCATTTCAGAGAGATATTAGAATATATCCCAGAAATGAGGAGCAACCTTTCTTTAATATAATTGGATCCAATGACATATCCCATATTTTTTCCACATGGGGAAGCAGGTTGGCAACCCAAACTAACTCTTCAGAGTTACCCAAATTCAAAAGTACGTGTGAGAAACAATATTTCCATGCTTGAATTTAAAGTCGCTCAAATTGCCATTCGAGATGGATTCAATCCCATTATATGTGGTGGAAAACTGACACAACAATGGATCATTGATTCATATTTGCAAGTTGAGGCAAATAATTTAAACTTCATCAAATATCAACAAGATAAACTATGTGTAGAACAGTATTGTGGATTAATGGATTATGTCGCTGAGGTTGCTACTAGCAGAGAGCTGTCAGCTGGCAAAGCCATCATTTTACCATCCTCTTTCCAGGGATCTCCTCGCAATATGCAAGAAAGATACAATGATGCCATGGCTATTGTAACTAAATTTGGCAAACCAGATTTATTTATTACATTTACATGTAATCCACAATGGCCAGAAATTACACACAATCTGCTAAATGGACAAACTGTCTTTAACTGAGTCTTTAAAATCAAATTAACTGAATTAATACGTGACATAACCATAACGCAGTTATTTGGCAAATGTCTGGCTTATGTTTATACCATCGAATTTCAAAAAAGATGCCTTCCACATGCACATATTCTTAAAATTCTTCAAAAGAAAGATAAATTGGATACTGGTGACAAAGTGGATTCAGTAATTATTGCTGAACTACCAGATTCAGAACTACATGGTAGACTATATAATATTGTAACTCATCGTATGATTCATGGACCGTGTGGAGATATTAATCCACAGTCATCATGTATGGAAAATAAGAAATGTACAAAAGAATTTCCACAAGATTATAGAGACAAAACTTATGCAAATTGTGATGGCTATCCATTATATAGAGGAAGAGAAGTACAAACTGCCATTATTTGTGGAAAAAAAGGTAGACAACAGATATGTGGTACCATACAATCCACATTTACTTGTGAAGTATAATGCACACATTAATGTGAAAGCTTGCACTTCTATAAAATCCATTAAATATGTCTATAAATATATTTACAAAGGTTATGATGCAGCTTCTGTAGTGGTCAAAAGTGTGGAAAATAACGAAAACAGTGAGTTAGTACATGATGAACTTGCATCTCATGTAGATGCTCGCTATGTAAGTGCACCAGAAGCAATGTGCATTCTAAAATTTGAAATGCATGATTGCTCACATGTAGTATATTGATTAGCTGTACATTTGCCACAAAGACATATGTGTATTTCCATGTTGGAAATGAAACTAATGCTTTGGCACAAAGTGAGCATCGCTAATCTACACTAACTGCATGGTTTCAATTAAATTCTACTGACTTAGAGGCAAGGGAATTGTGTTTTCGTTAATGGATGATGGCGAAAACGAAAAAGTTGTGGAAATAAAATAATCCCAAGAATTTACACTGTAAGTCCAAGAGACCTTGAACATTTCTGCTTACGATTACTACTTCTAAATGTTCCTGTTGCACAAAGTTTTGAACAGTTAAGAACTGTTAATGACATACTTTATGAATCATTTAATTTAGCTGCGCGACACAGAAACTTCCTAGCTGATGATACAGAATGGGAAAGATGTCTAGAAGAAGCAGCACAATGTCAAATGCCACGGCAGATGAGGGAACAATTTGCATTTATTTGTATCTTCTCAAATGCTCCAAATGCATTAGCTTTGTGGGACAAATTTAAAACAATTATGTCTGAAGACTTTTTGCAACGATACAATGAGCCTATTGCACAATTAAAAGCATTAATTGAAATCCAAGAGGTCTTTCTAACTAATGGATTAAGTTGTGTAAGTTTTAATCTGCCAGATACAGGTCTCATAGATGACATAAACTTTGAAGACTATGACACTCAACTCCAAAGAGAAAGAACAGAAGAAAGACTTGCAACTTTAAATACATTACAATTGCAAGCATTTAATGCAATCAAAAATGCGCCAAGATGATGACATGTTCAAAGAGCGTTATTTCTATCTGGATGGTCCTGGCAGATCAGGAAAAACGTATCTGTATAATTTATTGATGAGTTTTGTTCGAGCACAAGGTCAAATAGCGCTGGCATTTGCAACCACTGGAATTGCCGCACTTTTGTTAGAAGTACTGTCCATAGTGGATTTAAACTGCCAGTTCCTATTTTGCAAACATCAGTGTCGGATATTCAGATGAATTCTTTACAAGCAAAAAAAAGTTTTAAAAAGTAAATTAATTATAATAGATGAAGCTACACTGATGTCATGCCATGCCCTACAATGTATTGACCGTTTGCTACGTGAAGTAATGGATAATACCGTATTGGTCCGAATCTAAGCCGCACCTTTTTTCCAATTTTTTAGCTTGCGAGTTACGGGTGCGGCTTATATTCGCGACCGTAAAAAAAATCATTGCTGATTTGCAAACTTTGCTTGTTACATGTGCAGCTTCTATTCGCGAACGCAAAATTACTGCCGATTTGCGCTATTGCGAGTTAAGGGTGCCGATTTTCGTGCTTGAGACTGCAGTATTCAATAGCGATTTACGGTTTTAGTGATTCTAACATCCTGTAAAGCCTGTAACCTGCAAAAAAAGCTACAGTGCTAATTAGAAAGCCTGTTTCTTGCAATGGCTGATCACTTTGAAAGTCTTTTTCTCTCCAATTTTACGGGTGCGGCTTATATTTGAGTACTATCTTTTTTCTATTTTTTCCCCTTGAACTTTACGGGTTCGGCTTATATGCGGGAGCGGCTTATATTCGGACCAATACGGTAATTTGCCATTTGGTGGAAAGGTAATGTTGTTAGGTGGAGATTTTAGACAAACATTATCTGTCGTTGTACATGGAAATCGAACCGACATTGTTGAAACATAAAGTTAAGTACACTATGGAAACTATTTGCCCATCTTCAATTACAACTAAATATGAGATCAGAAGGACAAAATGAATTCAATGATTGGCGCATTCAAATTGGAGAAGGAAACAGAGCGAATACAAAATCTACCTGATGACACTGTCCAGATCCCAGCTCATATGATTTGCAAACAGGATCTCATATCAGCTATATTCCAAACTAAAATAAATAACGACGACTATGCAGAGCTGGCCAACAAAGTAATACCAACATGCAAAAATAAGGATGCATTATTCCTCAATAATGAAATATTTAAAAAAATAAATACTGTACTTGGTGATGACAAAGAAAGTCAGGCAAACTTTTCAACTGAATTAATAAACTCATTAACTCCCTCTGGAATGCTACCACATATTTTGCAGCTAAAGAAAGGAGCAATTGTCATGTTCTGAGAAATATGAACCCCAAAAAAGGCCTATGTAATGGGACCAGATTAATTGTTCAAGAATTAAAGGACCATTTCATACATGCTGAAATTCTAACTCGTACCCATAAAGGAGAGAGAGTTTTCATACCAAGAATAGATTTGGCACCAAGTGAAAGTAGCCTCCCTTTTGTACTTCAAAGGAGACAATTTCCCATCATCATGGCATTTGCCATAACCATTAATAAATCACAAGGACAAACTTTCAAATCTGTGGGTATCTTTTTAGAAGAACCAGTATTTGCACATGGCCAGCTGTATGTTGCATTCTCAAGATGCAAGAATCCAGAGGCTATTAAAGTTTACATTGAAAACAACGAAAGTCAAGGTGATTTATTAGGTGATGGACGCATTTTTACAAAAAACATTGTCTACTATGAGGTACTATAACTTTAATTCCACAAAATATAACAATAGAAGAAATGGCACAGAACAAAAAAAAATCACCTCAACAACAATTTCCAGCGAAAAAACTGAACTAAAATAGAGCACAGTGGTTTGATTTCGAGGACAAACTTATAAGTCACTCTGGCTCTTTTTAGAGGACCACTATTTCAATAAGAAACTCTAAAAAATGGCAACAAACATAGAGAACAGTGTTTCTACTTCCAGGAAAAAATTAGATATCTTACATCTCAAGAACAAATGTACAAAAAAATAAAAATATATAGAGAACAGGGGTTTGATTTCCAGGATGACATTTTATGTCACTCAAACTTTTTAGAGCACCACTATTTCCATAAAAAACTCTAAAATGGCAAAAACCATAGAGAGCAGTGGTTACACCCCGCGGACGAACTTTTATGTATGGCGTTCTCTTTTTAGAGAACCACTATTTCACATAGGAAACTCTATGTGCCATTTTCACAAATGACAACAACAACAACATGTCAACCATAAAAAATCAATAAACGACAAAATAAGATATTCTAATTTTATGGACGCCTTTTAGCATGATTAGCCCCACAAAACACTTTGCTTGCATTTTAGAACAATTATACTTTAAATGTTACTTCATTAAGTTACTGTTTATAATGTTACTATGTTTGGAAAAAAGTGTGCAAAGTTTTTTCATTGCATATATTTCAAAGTTCATGTTAAGAGGAGGAGGAGCTTTTGTCATACAATTTAAATGTATCATTCAATGCAAAATATTAATCCAGGGAGTAATCTGATCGCCAGTTAATGGGGTCAGGAAGGAATTATTCCCCCCCCCCCCCCCCCCTTTGATGCAATTGGCTTAGTTTCAATGGGGTTTTTTACTGTTTGCCTTCCTCTGGATTCCATACATATTTAGTTTACCAGTTGTTAATCTACAAGTTGCATGTTACAAAACATTATGTCATGTTTACAATTCTCATTAATACAATGTTCCTACATTAAAATGTTACTACTCTTAAAAAACATAATTTAACAGTTGTATACCTACAAGTTGCATGTTAAAAACATAAACATGTTTCATATAATAATTGTACTTCTTTATAGATGAGAAAAAGGTTACAAGTCTCAACTACCCATATTACATTCAAAACAGAAATCAAAACATACACATTTAATTGCCGTAATTTTTTGACGGGCAAGTCGCTAGTAAAATAATAGTGTTCAGAGGGTGTAAAAGACAACTGTCAACTAGACTTACATACACACTGGAATGATACACAGCATCTCTCAAAAATGAGTACATCCCTCACATTTTTGTAAATATTTTAGTATATATTTTCATGTGACAACACTGAAGAAATAACACTCTGCTACAATGTAAAGTAGTAAGTGTACAGCCTATATAACAGTGGACATGTGCTGGTCCCTCAAAATAACTCAACACAGAGCCATTAATGTCTAAACCGTTGGCAACAAAAGTGAGTACACCCCTAAGTGGAAATGTCCAAATTTGGCCCAAACTGTCAATATTTTGTGTGTCCACCATTATTTTCCAGCACTGCCTTAACCCTCATGGGCATGGAGTTCACCAGAGCTTCACAGGTTGCCACTGGAGTACTCTTCCACTCCTCCATGATGACATCAGAGAGCTGGTGGATGTTAGATAGCTTGCACTCCCCACCTTCCATTTGAGGATGCCCCACAGATGCTCAATAGGGTTTATGTCTGGAGACATGCTTGGCCAGTCCATTACCTTTACCTTCAGCTTCTTTAGCAAGGCAGTGGTCGTCTTGGAGGTGTGTTTAAGGTCGTTATCATGTTATCATGTTGGAATACTGCCCTGCGGCCCAGTCTCCGA
Source organism: Discoglossus pictus (assembly GCA_027410445.1). Classification (NCBI taxonomy): domain Eukaryota; kingdom Metazoa; phylum Chordata; class Amphibia; order Anura; family Alytidae; genus Discoglossus; species Discoglossus pictus. The sequence goes on from CM050164.1 coordinate 203,802,846, forward strand.
AGGAAGGTGATCTTGCTCTGCTTCAGTATGTCACAGTACATGTTGGCATTCATGGCTCCCTCAATTAACTGTAGCTCCCCAGTGCTGGCAGCACTCATGCAGGCCCAGACCAAGACACTCCCACCACCATGCTTGACTTTAGGCAAGACACACTTGTCTTTGTACTCCTCACCTGGTTGCCGCCACACATGCTTGACACCATCTGAATCAAATAGTCTTATCTTGGTCTCATTAGACCACAGGGCATGGTTCCAGTAATCCATGTCCTTAGTCTGCTTGTCTTCAGCAAACTGTTTATGGGCTTTCTTGTGCATCATATTTAGAAGAGGCTTCCTTCTGGGATGACAGCCATAAAGACCAATTTGATGCAGTGTGTGGTGTATGGATTAAGCACTGACAGGCTGAGCCCCCACCCCTTTAACCTTTGCAGCAATGTTGGCAGCACTCATTTGTCTATTTCCCCAAACGCAACCTCTAGATGTGACGCTGATCACGTGCACTCAACTTTTTTGGTCGACCATGGAGAGGCCTATTCTGAGTGGAACCTGTTCTGTGAAACCGCTTCATGGTCTTGCCCACTGTGCTGCAGCTCAGTTTTTAGGGTATTGGCAATCTTTTTAAAGCCTAGGCCATCGTTATGTAGAGCAACAATTCTTTTTTCAGATCCTCAGAGAGTTCTTTGCCATGAGGTACCATGTTAAACTTCAAATGACCAGTATGAGAGAGTGTGAGAGTGATAACACCAAATTTAACACACCTGCTCCCCATTCACATTTGAGACCTTGTACCACTAACGAGTAACATGACACCAGAATTGAAAATTACATTTCCACTTAGGGGTGTACTCACTTTTGTTGCCAACGATTTAGACATTATTGGCTGTGTGTAAAATATTTACAAAAATGTGAGTGGTGTACTTTTGTAAGATACGGTATATATATATATATATATATATATATATATATATATATATGAAAAGATGTGGTAGATAGAGAGATAACTATCCCTTCAGGACACACTCAGTTCAGTCAACTAGCTGGTTGCGTAATAATCGAAAGCATCGAAAGCATCTATATATATATATATATATATATATACATATATATCTCCTTAGTGTTGTCTAAAAAACGTATCCAATATTATATATATGAATCAATAAATAGAAGAGACGAAAGAAGCTACACCATCACTTCTTCGAATATGGGCACAACAGTAACACCACAGAACATTAACTATCAGGTGTTCAAAGCTTCTTATTGAACTGTCTCGTTGTTTGGACAAAATGGATCTCCATGTGATTACTATAAATCTGGAAAGGCATTATAGTCACTCTCTAAAACACCAACACTTAACACCATCCTTTGTCAGTGTCAGGACTCTAGGCTTATGCTTTCATGTTAAAGAGAGCCAGTATAAATCAGATGGCAATTGGAATTAAATAAAACTGCAAATCTAAGTGACTATACACTCCTCTGGGTCTGGAGTAGGAAAATTGGCCAACTCGAGAGCCCTTCGGGACTGCCTTGTTACTGGCACCCAACAATTCTATTGGCTGCTGTACAGACTCTGCAGAGAGACCTGACAAGCATTTCCCTGTAGGACAGATTGTTCAGGGGAACCTGTGCTCATAAAATAGTGCCCTTATGCAGGGCTCTGTGTAATGATGAAATACTGTGCCAGCCTTTTATATTAACCCTCTTGTTACCGGACTATGGGCCCTATTAAATTAGCCGATTGGCAGTTCCAGAAGCCCATAAAGGAGCCCACAAAAGTTATGGCTATTAAATTGGCCTCTTTTAGCTACCCACAAATGTTCTGTGCGTTACAGGCTGAAAATCCCTATGGGCTCTCAAAATTGGAACTCCGTCCCAGCTAAGCCATTTATATTTCAAGTCCAAAAATGTTACGATCGCAAATCGCTATTAAATATAAATATGGTTGCATATACATCTTGCTCATCTCATCTACATTGGGGAAAAAATAGTGGCCAAATTACACTGCCACATCACATATATTAAGTACATGGGGAATATTTTAGATTTGGTTGTTCAGTACTTCAGTTGTGTCCAACTCTCTGTGAACCTATGGACTGTAGCACATTCAGTTATGTCTCTGTCTGTGCTTTTCCACAAGGTTTGCATGCCAAAGATACTGGAGTGGGTTGACAGTTACTTCTCCAGTGTACTGCGATTTTTCTGACCTCTCTGCTATGACCTGCCCACCTAGGGTGACCCCACATGGTATAGCTCACAGCTTCATTGAAGTATACAAGTCCCTTCACCACCACAAGGTAGCGATCCACACATGGAGGCTGTGCAGAGGCACATGGAGCAACAGCCAACCCATCAGGGATAATCTACGCTACGCCCATGCTGGATAGTCCCACGCCATTGCTGGTGGCCATGTGCCAAGATGTATATCTATTATCATTTGGTGAAATCCCATCAAGTGTTTTGTTATCAATTAATTTACATTATCACCTGTCATATTCTTATCAGGCCTTCAGGGGAATGTTGATACTTAACAGTATCACAAATTGGACCTGTCATGTGTATTAACCCTAAATTATATAAATATATATATATATATATATATATATATATATATTATTTAATATATAATTATATTATTATCATTATATGTATTAATCTAGGGCTCATTAGTTTACAGATATATGAATGTGACACAAATGTAATGTGTGTGGATGTCCCAAAACCCAAACCATTCAACAAACACTGACAGTGATAACGGTATAGCAAAGCTTTATTTCATACACAGAGCACACAATATTCAAGACTGTGCATTAATTTCATGGTGTGGTGTGGGCGGATCCGGGAAGGGAAAGAGGCTTTTGGGGGAAAAGGGGATACCTAAAGGGGGTAATGTCATAGTCTAGAAAAAGCATGATGCATAGCACCTACCAGGGTCACATGTGGTCATTACACCACTTCATCCAGAATCTGATGTAAAAAAGGATCATCAGAGATCACTCCATTTAATTGAAGAAAACAGTAATGTGCATAGCATTTACAACTTGTCTATAATTGCTCAAGGAAACAGATGCAAAAACCTCTGGACTGTCTAATCCAATCCAGTTTCACACATACAGTGTGTTCCCAAAACAAAAATCTGAAAAGAAGTGGTCAAAGGCGGAGGAGGATAAAAACAAAGAAAAACATGCATGTAAAGTACAGTGCTAAATACGTAACTGTATCAATATACCAACTCACCTGATTTCCATCTGCAAGCATCACTAACCATTAGCTGGTTCTCTGGATATCTCACTGGCCATGACCATTAATAATGATGTGTCATCTCACAATAAATGCTTAGCTGTGACCAGCATCGGTGGTCAAGGTGTACTATCTCCCTTCTCAATATGATATTGTTAATCAACCTTGATATCACATCCATCAGCTATACAGGTCTTGTTGTTGTTGTTTAGTCATTCAGTCACGTCCGACTTGCAGATGTACAAGATGTCTTCATGGACCTGAATTGTGCCTTAAAACAAAAAAAATTCAAAACAATAACCTGCAAAACAACCCCTTTAAAAAGATGGGGACTGCATAGGGACTGCAGCATCTCTTCTCAACAACATTCCTCAGTGACCATCAATTGGTGAAATATTAAACAGAACTCTACGTGTCCACAGAGAAGGGGGTCATGGACCATGTGCTGTGAGGTAGTCATCTGCTTACAAAATATCACCATCACATAGGCCAAGATCCAATTGTCCCTCCAAAAGGTGTGCCCCTGTGATGGCTCAGCTGCTGTAGGTGGGGGCCAGTGGGGTTGAAGGCCACTGGTGTGGCATAAGGTCCAGCAAGTGGCCCCACTGCCCAGGTGAAGTCCTCCTCCTCACACTGGGCTTGTGCTGGTCTCTCCTCCCTCTGCGCTAGATCCTGCTGGGCGGGGACTTGCTCCGTGTCCTCCTGCTTGTATAGAGCCGACGCCCCCGCCTCTGACTCACTAGTGGACCCAGGCATTTGTGAAGCTGGAAAAGAGAAATGGGAAAAGAAAGGGATATGTGTTAATGATGTTGAAGAAACCATTGGTTTCTGTAACCTCCTAACTATCTGACTTCTAGGCTTGAACCTGGATGAATCACCTACAGGGCCATTGACCTCATTATCAGTGATCGTCATTGTGTGACAGAACAGAAGATTCTATGTTAATTGAGTGTTTATCTGCTGGCTGATTACATTCCTGTAAGCAGTTGAACCATAATATGTGAAACGTTCATTGAGGAGGAGGCTGTTAATCAACACTGTGACTGTTGACAAACCTTAGACTGCATATGTTTAACTGTTCTTATTGAAATTACAATACAGCAATAGATCACTTTAACATAGAATCCTGTGCTCTTTCACACAATGAATCTCATCTATATTGAGGTAACTGTCCCTTTGAGTGCAACTCTGAGTAGCTATAATTTAATAGCTGTGATCTTTGTTGGGTTCTTGATCTTGATTGTTCTTGGCTCCTAACGCTCTCTTGATTCTGGCTGCTGTCTGTGACTGCATACTCTGCAGTCGGCACACCCATACATGGACTGTCTATTGATTGATTAATGTTATTGTGCCCACTGAAGATAGTGATTTGTCAGCCTCATGGATTTAATGACGCATGACTGATCCATCTATCCCTTGTAAATTCCATGGAGCTGACATGTCAGTGTCCTTGTTGGTCAAACTGTACATGTGTAGTGTGTGTGATATATATGTGGTGGCATGTTGGTGTATGTGATAACCTGGCTCTATGTGTATCTATGTGTGCTATTTACTCTAGGTGTATTTGGATTAAGTGTAAGATCCTGCTTTCCAAATTCTCCTATTCTCTCTCTCTATATCCAACCTCCAACTCCGGGACCTGCATGCTACTTTGGAAGAATCTGTAGCACAGTCAATAGTATATAGTTCTGCACATTGTCCTTGGAGTCTGTTTGGCCAGTTAAAGCTCTCATCCTGGTCCCAACAGACTGGGACATTCCAGTGAGTGTGGAAGGAATAATATGACTATACATTAGCTTGGACCTTTTTACGTTAGATATATAGATAGATGGCAGGATTATAGCAACACTGGCACAAGTAGATGGCAGGTATATGGCAAGACTGGGGCAGCTTGATGACAGTACCTGCAAGTATACTGCTCTACATTGTAACTACCCCCTTGCGTCTTGAAAATGAAGTGCAGCTTTCATGGCAACTTTCATACACTAGCAGAATCTGCTAAAATAAGTATTTTCTCTGAAAATGTGTTCATGATATACATAGTTGCCTATGTTTTGCTAATTTATAATATAACTTTACCATTGATTTGGCAAGATATCTGGCATAACTTTTTCTTGCTTAAGTGTCTGACTTGATTTTTTCATCTAGACATTTTCATCTAGGTTTGTTGGATATATTTCTGAGTTTATTGCATGTTATGTGTTTTTAAATGTATTTGAAAAGGGGTCTGTCAAATGCTATTTGACCGATCTAAAATGTAAGCATTTTAAAATAGCATTCCACGGATAAAGTATTTGCTATTACCTATAGCAAATAGCAAATAACTAATCACTTTAAATACTACTTATATGTGGAACCTCCACTTTAAGCTTCTATTGCATTTAACTATCTTTGTGAGGCTTCCTTAGTCTTAGGCCCCTTTTCAATTGAGCAATTGTAAGTTCTGGAGCCCGTAATGTAGCCCATAAACTAATTTGCTATTCAATTGGCGTCTTTTTGCTATCCACAAACGATCTACGAGTTACAGGCTAAATATCCCTTTGGTTGTCAAAATCATAACTCTGACCTAGCTAAGCCTTTGATCTTTCAAGTCCGTAAATGTTACAATCGCAAATCGCTATTCAATTGCTACAATGCCTCACATGTTCTCACACCCGTAAATGGCAAATGTAGAAGAAAATCCTAGGCGTACAAGATAGGACTCACAAGAGGGTTAAACACCTGATCATAGCACTGTAAATGCAGATTAAAAATCAATACTGCACTTTAAAAGATGGGGAAAGTGATGAAAGTCTCAAGCTTGCAAATCTGCAATAAAAAATTATTTTTTTCATGTTTTATTTCCATGTTATATTGATCCCTGGAATCAAGGAGTTTATACGTATCAGGCCACCCACAGGGACTAGAACAGTATCATCATTCATTTTTATTATCTTGTACATTGCCGGATTGCGAGTCCGAGCACATATCAGAATTCTAAACGCTAATTGATTGACGTTTCATCTCCATATTTTACTGACGTCATGATGAAGTTCTCATTTACTATTAATAGTTACAGCCTTGCTTAATTGATCATACTCTGAAATGCTACTTATGGGCGCATGGTTTTTTGTTTAGACTTTCGGCCAAGTAGCTGCGGGCTCTGTAACTGTTACAAATTGCAATTGAATAAGGGTCTGTGAGTGGTCATTTTGGATGTTTTTTTCTACCAATACCTTGCAGCATGTGCACCAGGTAACATTGACTAATATATAATAAATTATTGTTGGGGCAGCATATTTTTTTCTATACTTTGTGAATTCTATCCTTTTGTTTTCCTTAGTAATAATTTTCAGAAACAGTGGGATATTCATGAAATAACTATAGCCTGGGTGCAGCAGGGAGGGACAAAAAAGCAAAGGAATTTAAACTTGCTTAATAACAGATACAACGTTTTTCTAATATAAAAATGCAGTTAGTATATTAGGTGTTACAGTTTAACAAATCTTATCTGCTGTAACATTGCATGTTTTTACTTCGGCTGGGATATCCAAATTTATGTTCAATCATAATGTGCCCTGTATGCCTTGCTGGGCATTTGAGGGTTAAATGTCAGTGCCCCATAGGCTCATGGGATTGTGGCATCTGTTTCCAATTGGTGTTGTTCACAGTGAATTCCTGAGGAGAACTAGAGAGATGGGAGGGTTTGGTTACAGAGAATGTTACATTCATGTATTCATATTGCTGTTCGTCTGTTTGTGTCATTAGTTGATATTTGATTTAATATTCTTCATCACAAGTTTGTCATCACTGTGCCCTTGGAATAGAGTCTACACCACCTAACACTGAGACCGCTCTCTCTTCCCCTGTTTCCATCTCTGTCCTCCAAACCACCCACACAACCTCTTATTTTCATTATTTGTTCCCTTTCTACTGTCTTGTAGCACCTTACTCCCTCCCCGCCGCTAAATGTAATTAATATATAGTTTGTACTCTCTCTAACACAGCTGTATTTTACCTACACTTTGTATTTTTATTTCTAGATTATGCATACATACTTTTTCAGTGCCAGTTGAGATAGTACATGTATACTGATCATTTACACATTATTTTTGTGCTCCTTTCAATTATTGTATTTAAGTTAATCGCCAAAATGTTGGTGCGATTTCTTTTTTTAATTTGACTTTTTCTGTGAGACCAATATTTTTATATTTAAATTAATATTTAAATGAGATATGCATAACAATCTTGCTGATTATATATAACAGCCAAGTGGCCCACCGAGTCTGTCATGTTTTTTTCAAGTACAAGTTGGTTTCAGAAACCAGCATAATGGTTCTTCATAGTATCTATGTTTTATCTTAATTGTAGATATTATTAATGTGTTCAAGTGGTTGTAAAACAAGATAGAGGGGTAATATTAGCTACAAATACAGAGCATATAATTATTAGCCTAGAGGGTCTACAGTATGAAGGTCCAATGATTACATTTGATGTCTTTGGTCAGTGTAAGAAAAGCAGAACAGGGATGAGATTGCAGGAAGAGTTCTGCACGTGTATTTAATATAGGAACAATAGAGAGAGCTGCTCATTAGTATGAGATGCCGCAACAGAGCTGGCGTAGCTGTGTGCTTGCTTTGAATACAGTTCTGCAAATCATTATCCCCTGGGTGTGGGTGTGTTAGAGAGAGGGGAGTTTACAACCTTCCACATCTGGACCCAATCCCCTCCTCCACCAGATGTGGGGGCCCAGACTCTGAAATAACCCCTTCACTTACAAATGCTTCTGCTTCTTAGCTTCTGACATATACAGTAAATGTATATACATGTATGTATTGTTTACATGTAAATGTGTTTGTAAAGAGGATGTGTAGATATTATTATAGTATTATATATATATATATATATATATATATATATATTATAATCTTATTATATATATATTATAATCTTATTATATTTGATTACTGTTTGTGTGTGCATAAAAAAGTAGGATTATTGGTGGCATAGGAAGAACAATTATTCTAGTTTAAATTTCTATATCCCTAATCAGACCTGGTATAGAATAGTGTGTGTCCAGTTCTATATCTGCAAAAGGATATTAATAATTTAGAAACAATTCAAAGGATGGCGACTAAAATAGTTTAAAAGTCTAATCATATACTGTAAATAAATACTTCATGTTTAGGAGATAGAATGGAGAGGGGTAATGCGTATCAAGTATATGAAATGATTCAATACAATTCTGGAGGAAAATATCTTCCAGAAAATAAGGAAGGTAAGAACAAGTGGTCATGATTTGAAGTTTAAAGATGAAAGTTTTAGGGGTAATATTCAAAAGCATTTCTTTGCAGAAAATGTAGTAGGTAAGTAGAACAGCTTTACAGTGGAAGTGGCGCAGACAAACACAGTAAGTGAATTCAAGCATGGCTGGGATAAGCATAACCCCATCCTAAGGATACATTAAGTTAGGCTTTTTAAATATAATTGGCATTTAGTCGGTTCTGGTTCTTACCCCCTGTCAAATATATGCTTCTGTGCCAATAATTAGAACAATTATTTTCATTTGTTAATTGAAATCAATAAATTATATTTTGGATCTTAACCAGTTAATCAACATAAACATAAAAACCTCCATATGAGCAGGTAACAACCAAAAGGCCCATCTAGTTGATTGATTCCATCTACCTTAAAGACATAGCTAAATAAATCCTGACAACAGACATATTTGCATGCCAGGCACAGTTGAATCCCTTTACTATATCTGTCCCTAGCGCTTCAGACCAAAATATGGATATGAGTGATAGGTTTAAAGACATACAAAAATCTTTGTCTAAATATGTACCTGTAGGTATGCTTAAATAGAATGGTGTCATGCACACTTATGCTCCATTACATAGACCTTGATTACTTTAAAAAAGGCAAAGGTAAGGGAAAGTGGCAGATAAAAAACTAAGCGTTAGATCACCTTGAATTAGTCAATTAATGTATTGTAAACAGCTTTTTCACTAACTATCTCCAAGAAAGAAAGATTTCACAAGACAAGGGACAGACTCTCATGCCGCATAGCTCGTTTGGATCTATCCCATTGAGTATGTGCAAAGAAATCGCCAGCACTGACAGATAGTAGCTGCTAGATGGTGCCATCTGGTTTCAGTGAAGGTCCTAATTATTCCCTCCTATGACGTGGTGCAGCTCGACAGCTCTGAACCGACAGTGAGGCCATTGCTATGTTCGGCGCAGGCATTCGGCCCTCGAGGGCCTCAGGCGCACCTCTCATAGCTCAAGGCCTCTTCTGTCACTGCGCCTTATGTGCATTGTGCAGCACTACTTGGAAAATTGGCAGCGCCATCTAGCAGTTGGCGGCGGCACTGCTGCTGACAATCAATGCGTAGAGGAAGAGTGAAAGGACCGCTCCCTTCACTAACTGAGGTTGAAAAAAGACCTAAGCTACTAAAGGAAAACTATTTTGCATTTCACTTTAAGGCTCCCTCTACCACAGCGTCAATTCCTCACATCTCTCTCATTGTCAACAATGACATCATCACACCCACCTCCCAAGCCCGTTGTCTTGGGGTTCTACTGGACCCCGCCCTGTCTTTCATCCCTCACATACAATCACTAACTAAATCTTGTCTTCTCCATCTAAAAAACATCTCCAGAATTCGCCACTATCTTACACAAGACACAACTAAAATCCTTATACACTCTCTCATCATCTCTCGACTCGACTACAGCAACTCGCTTCTTGCTGGCCTACCCACCACCTGACTATCTCCACTTCAATCCATTATGAACGCCTCTGCTAGACTCATCTTCCGTACACAACGTTCAGTGTCGGCATCACTCCACTGGCTTCCCATAGCCTCCAGAATAAAATATAAAATCATGACCCTAACTTTCAAAGCCCTCTACAATAGCGCACCCGCATACATTTCTGGTTTCATCTCCAAATACTCCCCCAGCCGCCCTCTTCGTTCTGCTAATGACCTTCTTCTTTCCACAACCCTTGTCACCTCCTATCACTCTCGCCTCCAGCACTTTTCTCGTGCTGCCCCTATTCTCTGGAACTCCTTGCCTCACTACACCAGATTATCCTCCTGCTTCAAAACATTCAAAACCTCTCTAAAAACACATCTCTTTAAAGAAGCGTATCATCTTCCACCCTAACACACTCTCACCTCTCTCTCCCTCCTTTTCCTCACACAAAACATTTAGGTTGTAAGTCTGCGAGTTTCAATGCCACAAGGTGCTTTAGGGAAAGAACTATGGACACTGGATTTGAGGCTCAAATACAGGGCCCTCCTTGCTTTGCTATGTTTATTTTGTATTTATCTTTGTCTCAAACTTATGTACAGCCCTACGGAATATGTTGGCGCGTTATAAAAAAAACAATAATAAAAATAATAGTTTTATTTAAATACAAATTGTGTGGCTGTGTCACTATGCAGTGAGAAGGACAGTACCCATATCCCATTATTCCCAGCTGCATGCATCGCAGTCATATAGTAGGAGCTGACAGACTAGATTTCCTGTAACTCTTTTTCTATTATGCCAGTTCTGGAACTGTCTCTTGACTGCTGTCCCTCTCTCCTTCCTCCATTTGTCTTTCTTTATCATTCTGCAGTTTCTCATAACCCCCTTCGACTCTTTCCAGCCTTGGCCAGCTTCTACTTTGAATTTCTTTGTGTGGCACCACCAGATACCCCTTTTTCCCTTCATCTTCAGTGATATCTAGCCTCACATCAGAGCTATAGCCTCTGCCCTGTGTCTCTGCCATGTGTCTCCACTCATCTCCTACTCGTGGTATAGTGGATATGCAAGGGTCTGAGCGGATACTTGCAAGAGACACAGACAAGTCATTACTAGGTGGGCACAACAGCTGTGCCCTAATTAATACATTTCGCCTATTGTCCAATTCCCCAGAACTTTCTCCCCATGTCTTGTGGGTTGGTGCTGGGCCCCTGCGGTTTGTGGACGAGGCTATAGGAGTAGGTCTCTGTATAGCTTCCCTGTTTTGGAGAAGCCTCCGTGTCTCAGTATCCCGGTTCTCGTACAAAAGTGTGTTGGCGCAAATAAACACAAAAAGCCCGACCCCCATAATTACAGGACCAATAAGTTTCAGCCTCTCTTCATGAGGACGGGGCTGTGAGGAAGGTGTAGATGTGGAGGGATTACTAGACCTGTGAGGCCAGTAGCCAATCACTGCCACAATTAGTCCAGTTAATACAAGAAGGATTCCCAGAAATACAAATGCCCCTGGTAGGGAGCGGAAACGCAGCTGTCCTTGAGGTGGGGAGTCTGGTGATGGAGGAGAAGAGTGGCACCTTCTAAATAATCCCAAGAGACGAGAGTAGAGCCGTACATCCAGGTGTTGAGTGGATAAGCGCTTCATGGCCAGAAGAAGGACTGGAGGATGGAAGAGAGAAAAGTCACAGGAATATTCAATATTATGTAGATTACTAGTATAGGTACTCAGCATCATTATACAATGTCATGTTTTTTATTAGTACTGTATATAGATACTCAGCATCATTATATTGATACTCAGCATATCAGATACTTATATAAAATTATACAGAGCAGTATGTAAATTAATTATTAACAGCCTTATTAAATTGTAATTCTGTAAATGTAAAAGGGCTCTATTTAAGCACACAGCATATTTTTTTTACAGAAGTTTTTAGTTAGTTATCTTCTATCCAAAAGCAAGGTCTTCATTAACTAAAAACTTCTGTTAAAAAAATATGCTGTGTGCTTAAATAGAGCCCTCTTAAATTTACTGAATCGCAATTTAATAAGGCTGATAGTAACTAATCCCCATTACACTATGCAGCTTGTTCTTTACTAGTGTAGACATTTTCAGAATTAATATATACTTTAATAACTTAATTGGCACTGTATAAGTACTCAGTATCATTATACAGATTGTGTGCTAATTAGTGTATAGGTATTTAGCATTAGTATACAATGTAAGATATATGTATATAGAACTGTGTGATTATTATCATCATCATTATAAAGTGCAGCGTGTACTTTCTCATAGTATAACATGATTATATAGTGGTAGAGCCAACCTATTTTTTTCCTGCGTACTTAGCAGTACCCTCTCTGTCTGCTTATCCTGTTTTTTTCATGGGCAGAAAATATTCCCACTGATCTAGGGTCAGATGTGTCCAGAAAAATACCAGGACAGCACCTTATATGGAATTATAGAGAAAGAAGAGACTGGGACCTAAAGTGAAGAATGGAGAGAGTGAGAGTGGGTAAAAAGGGGGAAGGGGGGGAATTATGTGATCATGCTATCCAAAAGCAGTGGGGAAAAACAAGAGGAGTTGATTGGAAGAGAGGAAGACATCTGTATGTTTTAGTATGCACCTAATTTTCAGTTATCAGGTCACCCTATATACTCCAGGACTGCCCGAGCCTGTCCCAATATCTGAGGTCAGGAGGTCACAGTATATACCCCAGGATTGTATGAGTTGGCCCTTATCATTTGCAATTAGGAGATTACAGAATATACCCAAAAAACATCCTAACATCTTCCTTAAATCTACAGTTAGGAAGTTACCCTTTATACCCCAAGACTTTCTGAGCCTGTCCCTGTAATCCCTTGTCAGGAGTTATGCTTATATACTACACCAAAGGACTGTCTGAGCCTGTCCTTGTATTCTGCAGCTAGGAGATTACCCTCTGTACCCCAGGGTTATCTGAAGTTAGGTTTATAGCTCTGGTCTGGCTGGACCTGTCCCTGCAATCTACCATCAGTAATGTTTCCCCTATATACCACAAGACTGTCTGAGCCTGTCCCTATTTTTTATTATCATTATGTGTCCTATAAAAGTCAGTGAGGAGGTCACCCTGTATATCCCAGGACTGCTTGAACTTGTCATGTAATATGCAGTCAGGACTCTCGTACTAGTGAAGTAATCAATAGATCACTGGAGAGTGTCTCCTATTAACCCCATGAGCTCATAGCTTATACCTTTTGAAGACTCATTAATTTCAAGTTCTACTTCTGTCTGACGCCTCTTTCTTATCCAGTACGATGCTGGCTCGTGCTGCCTTCTGTACAATGCTGGCTGTTGCTTCTTATTCTCTCTCCATAGAGTGCAGGCACTTCCCTTTCTCTTTAGGTCCTTGCTTTTGCTTCTTTCTTCAACATTTGCTTCTTCTTCTTTCTATGTAGGTTCCTGGTTCTCTTCTTTCTGTAGAGTTCTCTCCCTGGGAGTCCTCATCACTTTTCCTTCCTTCTTAAACCTGTGTGTCTGAACTATGAGATTTGGGGTCAGATGCATAGTTTTTGTTCTTTTTTTTCAACTGGGAGGAGAGGAGGTTGGAGATGGAAGAGAGAAGAGGAGGAGGGATCTGTTAAAGAAACAAGATCTCAGTCTGATTAACTCTCTCCCCCTCCACCTTCTAATATCACACTTTAAACAAAACAAAATTTAGCTTACAGTGGGTAAAACAAAGTAATATAAACCATCCACCATACAGAGAACAGTAAATAAAATGTGAACACAAATTGACTTTAAACAAAAACATATTCCTGAGCTCTCTTTATATTTGCACACAAATGGTTTTATGGTTGGTGTAACTAGTAGGCATTAAAATGTGTCACAAACGAAGGTCTGAAAAGAGCACTCACTTGACCCTTTATATTAACATTTGAATGCCTTAATCCCTCCATCCAGGAGAAATGATTCAGTATGGAGAGATCAGTGAATTTAAACGTGCAACAGTTTCTACAAAGCCCGGTGGCTCAATACAGAATGATGCCAATTATTGTAAAGGGTTGTGCGGTTTATCCCTCATACATGAGGGATGACTCCTTCCTATTACAGTAAACTCCCCGTTATCCGGCACCCACAGGCACTCTCTATTGCCGGATAAACAACCCTTAAAACCCCCAAAACCCCTCAAAATGCTTTTAAAAAGGCATTAGCGCTTAAACTTGGATATCTTGTGCCCAAAAAAACAATTTGAAAAAAAGTTAGCTTTTTTTTGCAGTTTCGAACTGTCGGATAGTGCCGGTTATGCAGGAGTTTTTTGAAAATGGAGAATTGATGCCAGTGTCGGTTGCTTAAGAGTGCTGGTTGGTTAGGTGCCGGATAACCGGGAGTTTACTGTAATATAATTCTTTAAAAGGGAATATGTATAGAATGACCATCTGTACCCAACCACTGGAGTGTTAGCGGTGGACCATTCATTACCCATTATAACTCTGTATTTTTTATATTTATTAATGAATTACCAAATTCGGCATGGTCCAGGTATATCTGAATGTGTTGTCGATTAAAGGTGCAAGATGTGCTCATGTACATGGGGACTAGTTTAGAGTGAGAAACCCTGAGCCAAACATATGCTTCTACTAGCCTCGGTAGGCACAGTATTGCACTAGGATCTTATGATTGCATGCTTCACCTGTAAAATTGTTACAAAATATTTCTCTGATAGAGATATGCAGTAAAGTGATCAGTTTGGGACAATAGGTCCAAATACAAAAAGCGCAGAAGAGCCATATTGTGGCCCCTAAGTATTAGGTTGGACAGTTTTATTATATATCCTAACAATAGCAACCTATTCAGCTAAGATATATATTTACTCTTCATAGATATGATATATTAAATCCTTAAGACATATCCTGCCTTGTGCAAAAGATGGCCCTTCTCCAAACCAATTCTCACTGAGGGCCTGGTGTAGACACCTCTGGAGATAGTTCTTTCCTAACCACAGACAAGGGAATGTTCTGAAATATGGCCCTGATACAGATCCAACATATTTGTTTATTCTGATTTGCTTTTATAGGCAAGGAAACATTGAATGCACAGAAGCTTTCAGCTACTATAATTGCAATGGGACAATTTAAAGTCCTTTCGGCAGGAATTAGGCCCATCTCTGTAGAGAAAGCAGGTAAAACAAGCGGCTCAGTCATAACAATTGATGCTCACATTATATAATAATTGCAAAAAATAGTTAAAAATGTAAATGTCAGATCTTTTACTAAACTTTTTGTTAGATATTTTTTTTTGTTTAATGTTTTGAATTGGAATATGGAAATGTAATAAATGGTGGAGACAGACAGCAAGTTCTGTGCTACCAAAACATAGTAGTGTCACAAACTATATTTTGCCCTGCTTGTTAGGCTACAAAATCATTTTAGAAAAACCTTTAATCATTGGATTTATCACTCATGCGTGCAATAAAACTATACAAGAGAGAGAGAATTTTCCCTTATTAAATTTTGTCTTATTATTAAATACGGAGGCTTTAATAATTATGGCCTGTCCTGGAAAAGTGGTCCAAAAGAAAGATAACACTTTTGCTGTAGCCCTTTTGGTGTAGCCATTTGTCACTGCCTAGAGTTTCATATGATGTGCTTATTTACTGATTAAAATTACTCTGTTAAAAATCAGTTATTCTTAAAGAGCATAAAGAAACTGGCTATACAATGAATTAGCCATTTTTTTCTACAGTGAAACATTCCTCAGTTACTCAGGATTGTTTGAGTTATGTTAATATGTAAATGATAGGCTCCCAAATACTTATTAGCTGCTTTCATGTGCTAATTAGTATCATAGGGCCCTGTGTAAATTCCCTCTATTGCAGATTACATCATGTTTGAGACCAAAGTAATTCCGGCTAGCAATGTTAATCACCCATCCCGAAAACATTGCGAGAGAACTGCTACGAGTGACTGCGGCAAGCTAGAGTTGATTGATTTTTGCTAATTGATTTTTGCACTGATAATAGATTACGAGTCACTCCGGTAGACTTTTATACTAAAACCCTATCTAATAAGACTTTACGGATCACTCACAAATCAGGGTAGTGCTGTTACTGCAAAAACCAGAAGAAAATATTACAGGTACCAAAGACCACTTGCAAATGGTTTTAAAACCATTGCAGACTGCCAGAGGACCACTTATGAAGACAGAAAAAACACTAAAAAGCAATAGAAAAGTATACAAGATCATCACAAATGAAGGATTTGCATTACTTTTGGCACATATGTGCAATCTAAAACTATTTAGTTATCAAGTGTGAATTATCATAAATATGAAAACAGGAAATATCTGTGCCCAGAACAATCATAAATAGCCTAAAAAATCATATAACTCCTTTCCAATTAACATCTTACAGTCACACATGGACCACAGCATGAAATGTTATGAAGCACTCACCATTAAAGGGATAGACATACCAAAAAAAATCCTCTCCAACTGTTGTGATCAGCACCACAATACAGTACAGACAGGGATCATCTACGGCACATCCATGGTAAGGTATGGCATCTACATATTAACCTGGGGTATCAGACACTAGGGTGGGGGGAGATATGTCATCATGGGCAGCATGAGGCTTGATACAGAGGACTGTCTGACAACAATGCTGGATAAATGGGGAATATGAAAACCACAGGTATTTCACTAGATAGTACAGGCCATCCACTGGATCTTCACATGGAGCATTTATGGAACTGACTGTTATAGGCACAGGGACATGGTCATATGGGAACCGATCATCACAAGGGGGATTACACTAATGTAAATGGAGCACCAGGAATCTCCATCAACAGGAATCATTGGTACACCTGTCCTGCAAAGTCCCACACCATTGCTGGTGTGCAAGTAGAAACATGTATACCAATAATGATCATGTGACAATTAGTGATAGTCTTAATGTATAAATTATTCATTAATTACTCGTCAGATGGTTAACAACCCTTCAGTGGAATGGTGAGGCCCATCAGTGTCACAATGTAAGTGTATGAAAGTATTACCTCACAATATTCACTAATAATTTTGTTCAACCATGCTTTAGAAAATATTGATGATAACATTTAAATAAGTGGATATATGAAGACATGTGCATGATCACAACACAGCCTCATTTGAGATTAAATTAAAAAAAACAAAATTTTAAGGGCCAACAAAAACTTTTAATTTTAAAAGGGCAGATTTTAACGGTCTAATGGCAGCAAAACAAAGTATAGACTGGGACAGAGAACTGGCAGGTAAAAATACTGAACATAAATAGACAACATTTAAATCCTTACTAAATATACATACACATCGGCATATACCAAGTGGGA
This sequence comes from Discoglossus pictus, assembly GCA_027410445.1. Taxonomy (NCBI): domain Eukaryota; kingdom Metazoa; phylum Chordata; class Amphibia; order Anura; family Alytidae; genus Discoglossus; species Discoglossus pictus. Next base: position 203,820,153 of record CM050164.1, read on the forward strand.
TTAAAAGTAAAAGGAGTAAATCACATCCAATGTGGCTTAACAATGATTTAAAGATCAAGATACGGAGTAAAAAACAGGCATTTAAATTATTCAAACAAGAGGGGACAGAGACTGCTTTACGGGAGTACAAAGAAATCAACAAGGCTCGCAAAAGGGCTATTAGGCTGGCTAAAATAGAAAATGAAAAATGAATTGCAAAAGAGAGTAAGACTAACCCTAACATATTTTTTAAGTATATTAATGGGAAGAAGGCGAGGAAGGAAGCTATAGGAACCTTACAATGTGAAATAGGTTCTTTTCTTTGGTATACACGAGTGAGATACCAGTGGTTGGGACACTGCAACATAATGGGGCTACACTTCCTTTGCCGAATAAATGTTAATAAAGCCCCGGGTCCTGATGGAATACATCCATGGGTACTGAGGGAATTGGGTTCTGTAATAGCCAAAAAATTATATTTAATTTTTTAAGAATCGCTCAACACAGGATCTCTACCAGACGACTGGAGAAAAGCAGATGTGATACCTATATTTAAAAAGGGAGCAAGAGCAAATCAGAGGAATTATAGACCAGTGAGTCTCACTTCTGTAGTGGGGAAGCTTTTAGAAGGGTTAATAAGGGATAATATACAAGAAAATGCCTATTTGAACAGGATTATAAGTAGGAGTCAACATAGATTTATGAGGGATAGGTCATGTCAAACAAATCTAATTACCGTATCTACTCGAATATAAGAGATGAGTTTTTCAGCCCTTTTTTTAAGGCTAAAAAGGGCCCCCTCGGCTTATACTCGAGACACTCCCCCTAGTGTCTCTCTAACCCCCATCCGGTGTCTCTCTACCCCCCCTGTGTCTCTCTAACCCCCCCCCCTGTGTCTCTCTAACCCCCCGTGTCTCTCTGCCCCCTGTGTCTCTTTCCCTCCCCCCTCCTCATCCTGAACCCCCCTCCTCCTGATCAACCCCCTCCTCACTATCTTCCCTCTAATTACCTCCCCCTCACTTACCTGCTTTTTCTCCGGCCTCTGCTCCGTCTTAACCCCGGAGCGCATGTGCCGTCACATGCGGCGCGCATGTGCCGTCACATGCGGCGTGCATGTGCCGTCACATGCGCGCCGGGGTCAAGACGGAGCAGAGGTAAGTGAGGGGGAGGTATTTAGAGGGGAGAAAGTGAGGGGGGGTTAAGGTAGAGGGGAGAAAGTGAGGAGGGGGGTTGAGGTTGAGGGGGGGTGAGGAGGGGGTTGATGAGGAGGAGGGAGTTTGAGGAGGGGGGTTGAGGTTGAGGGGGGTGAGGAGGGGGATGAGGATGGGGGGTTGAGGATGAGGGTTGAGGATGGGGGATTGAGGAGGGGGTTGATGAGGAGGAGGGAGGTTGAGGAGGGGGGTTGAGGTTGAGGGGGGGTGAGGATGGGGTTGGTGAGGAGGAGGGAGGTTGAGGGGGGTGAGGAGGGGGATGAGGATGGGGGGGTTGAGGATGGGTGGTTGAGGATGGGGTTGAGGAGGGGGTTGATGAGGAGGAGGGAGGTTGAGGGGGGTGAGGAGGGGGATGAGGATGGGGGGGTTGAGGATGAGGATGGGTGGTTGAGGATGGGGTTGAGGAGGGGGTTGATGAGGAGGAGGGAGGTTGAGGGGGGGTGAGGAGGGGGTTGATGAGGAGGATGGAGGTTGAGGAGGGTGGTTGAGGTTGAGTGGGGTGATGAAGGGGATGAGGATGGGGGGGTAGAGGATGAGGAGGGGGGTTGAATAGGGGGTTGAGGAGGGGGTTGATGTTGAGGAGGGGGGTTGAAGTTGAGGGGGGGTGAGGAGGGGCTTGAGGATGGGGGGGTTGAGGATGGGGGTTGAGGGGGGAGGATGAGGATGGGGGGTTGAGGGGGGAGGATGAGGATGGGGGGTGGAGGAGTGAGGTTGAGGGTGGGTTGAGGAGGGAGGATGAGGAGGGGGTTGAGGATGAGGAGGGAGGTTGAGGATGGGGTTGAGGATAAGGAGGGAGATGAGGATATGGAGGGGGGTTGAGGTTGAGGAGGGGGTTGAGGATGAGGAGGGAGGTTGAGGATGAGGTTGGAGGTTGAGGTTATGGAGGGGGGTTGAGGATGAGGAGGGAGGTTGAGGATGAGGAGGGAGGTTGAGGATGAAGAGGGAGGTTGAGGTTATGGAGGGGGTTGAGGTTATGGAGGGGGGTTGGGGTTGAGGAGGGGGTTAAGGATGAGGGGGTTGAGGATGAGAAGGGAGGTTGAGGATGAGGAGTGGGGTTGAGGAGGGAAGTTGAGAATGAGGAGGGGGTTGAGGAGGGTGATAAGGGAGGGGGGAAGAGACACAGGGAAGGGAGAGCGGAGAAGAGACACGGGAGAGAGAGGGGGGACACAGGGGACAGCACATTTCCCACCCTCGGCTTATACTCGAGTCACTCATTTTACCCAGTATTTTATGGTAAAATAGGTGCCTCGGCTTATACTCGAGTATATACAGTAGTTTCTATGAGGAGGTTAATAGGAACCTGGATCAAGGCAACTCAGTGGATGTAGCCTTTTTGGATTTTGCAAAGGCTTTTGATACAGTGCCACATGGGAGACTATTGTGCAAACTAAGGAATACAGGAATTGCAGCAAATATCTGATCATGGATTGAGAGCTGGCTAAAAGACAGGAAGCAAAGGGTTGTTGTAAATGGAACATACTCTGATTGGACTAATGTGGTAAGTGGGGTTCCTCAGGGTTCAGTATTATGTCCTCTCCTTTTTAACATATTTATTAATGACTTAGAGGTGGGACTGGAAAGTAGTGTCTCCATTTTCGCTGATGACACAAAGTTGTGCAAGGTAATTAAATCAGATAATGATGTTCTTTCCCTCTAAAGGGATTTACATAAAATTGAGCAATGGGCATCTAAATGGCAGATGAGATTTAATATGAATAAATGTAAAGTTATGCATCTGGGAAGAAAAAATAGCCATGGAATTTATAATCTTAATGGAGCAAATATAGGGGTATCAGATATTGAAAGGGATTTGGGAGTGCTTGTGGACAACCACCTAGGTAACCGTGCTCAATGCCAAGCAGCAGCTGCAAAGACAAATAAAATATTATCATGTATTAAGAATGTTATAGAAGCAAGGGAAGCAAATATAATTCTGCCACATATTAAAAAGATCAAGAGAGATCTAAAAAGGCTGAACTTGATGGACTAACTCTTTATTCATCCTCAAATACTATACTATTAATAAATAATTAACAACTAATTAATTAATAACTAATCTGCATATTGCAGATCAGAGGAGATCTTAAAAGGTTGAACTTGATGGACTAAAAGTATTTTTTCAACCTCAATTACTATGTAACTATGTAACTATACAAATCCCTAGTACGCACTCATTTGGAATATGGAGTACAGCTTTGGGTGCCACTTCATAAAAAGGACATTTTAGAGCTAGAAAAGGTACAGAGGAGGGCAACAAAGCTAATAAGGGGAATGGAGGGGCTAAGTTATGAAGAAAGACTAACCAAATGAAGCTTAATTTCTATAGAAAAAAGGTGTCTAAGTGGAGATATGATTACCTTATATAAATACATCCAGGGTCAGGATAAAGATTTGTCAAGGGAGCTTTTTGTGCCAAGAGGTTTCAACCAACAAGAGGACCTCCCTTGAGGTTTTTTAAAGTAAATAATATTCCACCTTAAAGAAAGAAAAGGGTTCTTCACAGTAAGGGTGGTTAATCTGTGGAATTCTCTACTAGAGGAGGTGGTGACAGCGGATTCAATAGATAACTTTAAAAAGAGACTGGATTTATTTCTAATTAAAAAGGGAATTCAGGGTTATTCTGGATAATTAGAGAGAGAGTATTGATCCAGGGAGACATACGATCGCCAGTATCTGGGGTCAGGAAGGAATTTTTTTTTTCTTTGAGACGATTGGCTAAGTTTCACTTGGTTTTTTTTCTGATTACCTTGCTCTGGATCAAGTTATTATTAATAAAGAAAAAATACTGATTAATAATTAATTAACAATTAACAACTAATTAATTAATAACTAATCTGCATTTTGCAGATCAGAGGAGAGCAGTGGGGAGGTGCTGAGGAGCATATGCTGGCAAGACATGCCGGTGGCAGGAGCTGATGGTGTTAGTAGTGGCATTGAGCGGGCACTGATGGGGCCGAAGGTCCAGCCAGTCCACTGACCACATTAATTGTGAGTCCTCCTCCTCATCCCCAAGGCCCTGGGATCCATTGCTGGGCTCCTCCTCCTAAATGAGATTCTGGTGGGCAGGGGCACTGTCAGCAGCCTCTGGCTCTGATTGCACCAACACCCCCACCTCTGTCTCTCTAGTGGGCCTAGACCTCCGGTATATGGTTAACAACATTGTATGATCACTTGATTGTGTTCCTATCTATCTGACATGCAGTTATCTTGAACCAAAATTGTTCACCTATTAGTTAATGTTTGAAGCTATCCTGTGCTGGATGTGATATATATTTTTTATATTTTGAGCTTAATTGTTGTTTGCTTATAACAATTTCTTGATTCACACTGCGGTTTGGCATCTGCAGGACATGCATATAAGGTACATACTCTGCAGACCTTGATGCACATTGTGTCATACTAACCATTCAAAAAAAATTAAAAAAAATAAGTCAGAGTGCTCATCAGAGAACGAACCAACCTTAATAGGTTAGTTCTATAGCCATGATAAGCCACTTTGAGAGCAACCTCTTTTAGCTCACTTGTGCCCTTCACAGGGAGAAATATCCTGTAGTATATCAGTCTGGTCCCATTTAAAAGAGTGACCCAGCCCCAAAATACCAGGCAATTCTACCCTAAACAGGAGAAACAGCAAACGGACTCAGACGTGTTTCGGCCTACTAACCATACGTAAGTTTCTCTCAGCAATAAATGTTAACATGATGCTGAGAGATGTTCCCTTATTGACTACTACACTGCACAACCATCCCTACAGAGTCTGTATCGGCATATGATGCTGTGGCCACATCCATAACTGTGGTCTCAATTGGTTATGTAATCATTTTATATCTATCTGATATTTGCTGCATCTATTTGTCACATATATGATGCTGCCCACCAATGAGTGAAATCCATAGAGCTGACATCTCACTCTTACTGGTGTGCAGCATTTCCATGTGATTAGAGTTATCTATATGTTTGTAATTTACATGTCATGTACACGTGATTGTATGTGATATTCACCTGGCAAGGAGGCTAGATACTCTGTAGCCACATGGCCGAAAGCTCCGACGACGGTTCCTGCTTCAATCATCTCATTCAGCAACCTCTCCCACCCCTTATAGTGGACAGTAACTCAGGGGCCACCACTTTGAGCTCTTGCTGCTTTGGCCTCCTTCATCATCCTCCTGACCTTTGTCCGGCTGTCATCATAACGATGCCTTACAGACCTCACATCCTATTAGCAAAATCGACCTCAGTGACTATGGCTGCTACCTCCTTCCAGTCCTTGTCCCTGGGGCCGGCCGTAACTTCCCTCCCCCAGTAATCATATGGGCATGGATGGCATTGAGGAGTACCACCATCTCCTCTGGTCTGTAATTAGCCCTGTGTTTAACTCCAGCCTCTTGTCGTCCCAACTGTGTACTGGGATCCATACCGCTTTGCTCTGACCATGGGGCCTTTCCCTGCCTCCCACCCACTACCTCCCTCTGAGATCCAGCCCCTTCCCCTCTTACCCAGAACCATGTGTGCATAAATCTAAGGGCTTATCCCACCCTCTCTCATCCTCAACTACTGCCCTTCCCCCCGAACCCCCACTCCTAGCCTTTCACCTTCCCCATGTCGCCCACCCTCCCCTACCCTCCACTTTCTCCCTCCCTATGTTTTTTTACCCTCCCCTCCACTTTCTCCTTTCCAATGTCTCTCACCCTCCCCTCCACTTTCTCTCTCCTTCCTTCTCTCACCCTCTCCACTTCCTCACTTCCTCTCTCTCAAAGCCACTCTACCTTCCTACCTTCCCTTTACTCCCTTGGACCCCTCTCTCTCCTCCTCTCAATATAAACAATATAAGGATAAATAATACAAAGTGTATGTGTATATGTTTTTGAAGAAAAGAAAACATTTTGTTTTATATGTTTTTTTATCTGTTGCGTATAGGGTGGGTGTGGGGTAGATGGTGTGTTTCAGCTATAAGTGTTCTATTTGTATTTTTATTTTATGTGTATGTATATTATGTGATATCAGTATAAATGTGTATTGCAAAATTAAGTGTACAGTAGTAATTAATTAGCTATAATAATAAAATATTATGGACCTGCATTCTAAGTCTCTCCTGCACTCTCTCTATCTCTAAAAACCTCCAACAACTGGGGCCTGTATGCTAATTTGTAAAAATCTACAAAACAGTCAGTAGGCAGGCGGTTTGCAAACATATATAGTATGCTCATCAATCAGTAATCAGTTGGCCATTTTCCAGTGGCTGTTATGGCTATGGAAGAATATCCATAAAAGTTAATTGATTGGTGAATTCTTGCACGGGTGCCATAATACAGCCTCTTCACTACTACTGACGAAAGTGTGGTTTACGGATGTGGGCTGAGTGATGTCATTTAGGGGTGTGAAAGTTTAGGCCGAAAGCCTAAACCGCAAACCATGCAATCGTAAGTAGCATTTCAGAGCGTGATCATGATCAATTTACCAAGGTCGTAACTAGCCAATAGTAAATGAGACCGTCATCATGACATCATTAAAACATGGAGGTTAAACATCAATAAGCGTTTAGAAGTCCCATACGCCATCAGAACCGCAACCCGGCAGTGAACAAAATAATAAAAATTAAGGAAGGAAATGTTCTAGTCCATGTGTGTGGCCTGATATGTATTAACTCCTTGATTCCCGAGATTCATAGATCACAGAAATTAAATGTAAACATTTTTTTTTATTGCTTATTTGCGAGCTTGAAACTGTTGTGCAATTAATTATAATGTCTCTCACCGCTTTCCCTATCTTTTAAAGTGCAGTATTGATTTTTTATTTGCATTTACAGTGCTACGATCAGATGTTTAACCCCCTTGCGAGTCTTATCTGGTACCCATAGGATTTTCTTTTACATTTGCCATTTACAGGTGTGAAAACATTTGCGGGCTACATTATGAGCTCCAGTGACCCACAATTGCTCAATTGAATAGGGGCCTAGGTCTCATAGTGCCACTAATGTTGCACAGCACCTGGCTGTCACAGCTCTCATAGGACAGGAATCCTGGATACCAGGAGCCTTATTTAATTGCAAGAATGCAGATTATGTCTGCAGGCTTGAAATTAGCTACATTTACAAAGCAATTCAATTGAACAAGCCCGCAATTTACGGGCAGAAAGTGGTAACCGTAAACTATGCACCCGTAAGTAGCATTTCAGAGCGCGATCATGATCAATTAAGCAAGGCCGTAACTACCGATTTAGAAACAGCCAATAGTAAATGAGACCGTCATCATTACATTATTAAAACATGGAGGTTACACCTCAATCAGTTAGCGTTTAGAGGTCCCATATGCAAGCAGACTCGCAGTTCGGCAATGAACAAAATATTAAAAATGAATGGTGATACTGTTTCAGTCCATGTGGGTGACGTGATATGTATTAACTCATTGATTTCTGAGATTGATATGACACCAAAATACATTTAAAAAAAGTATTTTCTATTGCAAATTTGCGAGCTTGAGACTGTTGTACAATTAATTTGAATGTCTTTCACCGCGTTCCCCGTCTTTAAAAGTGCAGTATTGATTTTTTATTTGCATTTACAGTGCTATGAACAGGTGTTTAACCCCCTTGCGAGTCCTGTCTGGTACACGTAGGATTTTCTTCTACATTTGCCATTTACGGGTGTGAAAACATTTGCAGGTTTGAGGAATTGTAACAATTGAATATCAATTTGCGATTTTAGCGATTGCAACTTGTGCTGCCTTGAAAGATCAAAGGCTTAGATGGGTTGTAAGTTACGATTTTGGCATCCGCAGGGATTTTCAGCCTGTAACCCGCCGGTCGTTTGAGGCTTGCTAAAAAATGTAAATTGAATAGCAAATTAGTTCACAGGCTACATTATGGCCTCCAGTGAAGAACAATTGCTCAATTGAATAGGAGCCCATGTTCTTAGCCCTGCGCATAACATAATGTGCTACCAGGGGCTGAAGTTAGGAACGATGAACTTCATATAGGTAGTAATACTCGGCTACTACTGTCGATGGACTGATTACTAACACCTGCTTTACCACCTGCAGCTATTTAAAGGCAACCAGAGCAACTCATTGTTTGGTTGTTTTGCTCCAGGGCTACAGTTCAATGTTTGTTCTCTGCAATATTGATTGGATTTCTGTGTTTGACCTTAGCCTGTTTACCTGATTATCCGACTTCTGGATTTCTGGTTTGTTTACTGGTTATTTCTTTGTTTGCCAGTACCTATTCCAGTACCTATTCAGTTAATAGATAGGACATCCATCAAATTCAGTCCGATTACCTATCACTGCTTATTCCGACCATCGAGAAACCCTCATATTCAATGTAGTTCATACTTCTTGATCCTCTCATCCTAGGCCTTCCTTGGATATAATGTAATAGAAAAGGGGAGGATAGAACAGATCTCATTTGTACTGGGGCACACCCTGTTCTGATCTCAATTAAATGGGCAAAAACATTTTAAAATATAACTTTTATTAAATAATTTATTAAAATCCTTGTTAATAAAAATAAAGAGAGACAATGGGACCTACTAATGGAATATAATATGAATCTCTATTGGTATCAAAAAATGATCAGAATATATTATAAACACCTAAAAGTATTGTCGTGGTATTTATAGTAAATGACATTTGAAATAGTCAATTTAACTTATTGTCCGAGTATAACGTCAATTCATAGGCAAATATCGCTTTTAAACAAAACAGCGTTTATTATCAATAACACAATCGAATTCTAAAGTAATAAAAAGTTCTAAACAGTACTATATGATTCACAGATGTTAATAACCCAATTAAGTCTATTGCAATATTAATACGATAAAATGTTAATAAAACAAGAAAAACCTTCGAACTTCTTTATCAACAAAATCTTCTAGGGTAATAGAAAATAACAATAAATTACTATTAATCAATATTTCTTATTTTAGCTATTTATAATAAACACGAAAATCAATCTTATTAATATAGTAAATCACAATAATATTGTTGGCAGAATATATAATATACCCCAGTAGACCTATATAACTAATAATGGGGTGATGCTATAATAATAACCATATATTGAATAACAAAAATACTATTGGAACAAAGGAAAATATATCACAATTTGAATAATACCTACAGTAGATATATTGGTGGCTTCTGTGATACAATTGATTTAGTGGAATAAATAAGATCAATTTATCTATTATATCACAGAAGTTTGAAATTAAATCTATACATTACCAGATTCCAGTATCAACCCAATTAAACGTAGAGTCAGCCTGGATAATCCCAAATCGATTATTATATGAAAATGAAATATATCAGGAATCAAAAATATGTCCTTCACTCTTTCTTAATATCTTGCATGTGTGTGAGTCAGCCTCCCTCCTCTTCATGTGTGTTCCTATCTTTTCTTTCTTTCTTCCTTCTCTTCTCTCTTTTCTCCCTTGCTTTTGACCTCGGCCTATTTTAAATAGCCATTCTTATCTAGATTTCACGTTTATCACATCCTGGAATTATTTCTTTCACTATTGTGTTAAGTGGGGATACATGAATATCAAATGCACAGTCAAACAAATATTGACAGTACGAGAGCCCAAATGGTGAATTCTCATCTTCAATTGAGGTGTTACTATTTCAAGACATTTGGAGGATCAAACGAATATAGTATGAATACTAATGACTAGCCTTTTGGTAGTTTCACGGTTTACATTCTCGTTACAATATAGACATTTAGTGAAGCTCAGAAAAATGGAATATGTGTATAAATTTAAAAACTCAAAATAAAAGGATGATGTGCAATACAGGTATAACATAACACATAGATATGAAAAGTTTAAGATATTTCCTATCCGATGATATCAAACACTGTTATGTTTGAGGAATTTCTATATGTGTATTAATTAAAAATATTAAGAGGATATATTTAATCAGAAATATATAATTAAAATGGTATATGTATATAAGGAGTATACTCATTTATATATTTAATAGGTAAAAACCCTGACAAATCCCCCTTTCTGGAATAATGTCTTCCCATTAGGTAGGTGACATTATTACAGTAGCAATATGTGTAATTAAATAGATAAATATTTGGTTGTCTAAACATATTTCTTTACCTATGCATCATTTCTATTGGGGTACATTTTCTGACCTCATTGCTTACATGTACCGATTTTATGGATGATCCAGAGGAAGGCAAACATAAAACCCAATTGTCTTAATTTGGAAAAATTAATTCCTTCCTGACCCCAAATATTGGCGATCGGATTCCTCCCTGGATCAATACTCCCTCCATGATTAAGCAGGATAACCCTGAATGTCCTTTTATTTAAAAGAGATGCAGTCCTGATTCATCATCTATTATTATCTTCCTGATAATCACTTCAATGGTTATGATTCGGCAAATGTTCTGACTGTTGATAACGGGAATTATGTGAGTTTATAAAGTTTTCCTTAGTTGTTTCTATGTCTTCTTCACAGTGGCTTATGAACAGGCAATGTGGTCACGATACCACGTTTGAGTCCTTTCCACCCTGATGTGGAATATTCTGAATTGTCTTTTAATCATCCTCTGTGGATCGACACTGATGAAGATCTTCGTCGACGTTATTCTCCTCCCGGGTTAGGATGAATCTTGGAGCCTCTTGGATAAAGACGCCTGAGGAAGGACCGTCCCACGATAGCTTCCGTCTGAACTTGTTGGCGTTAGGATCATCATTACCCTGATACGAGCGGCCTTTTCTTTTATCAATTTGGATACTCTCTCTTTTGGCTTCTATGTTTAACCGAAATACAAGTGGTTTTAATAATACATTCCTAACATGATGGATTAGGTAGATAGATGAAGAGACAGAAGATTTTTTTCGCGAAAAACATTTCACAAATCACGGTTCATCTGGGCAAGTATTTTCAATGATTCTTAACTGAGATCTAGGATGACAGGTTCTCATTTGATTAATATGGACCCATTTCTCTACCATTTCACCATCTTTTGGGATCTGAATCTTATACACGACGGGTGAAATTTTATCTATAATGGTATAAGGTCCTTTCCATGAGGGTAAAAACTTTTTCTCTTTTGCCTGATTACGTAGGAAGTTATATAGATAAACTTGATCTGTTATCTCATATTCTTTCTTAGATGTTTTCAGATCGTAATATGTTTTAGTGCTTTCTGCAGATTTCTCTAGATTTTTCTGGGCAAATGCAAAAGCCTGTTGTAAATGCTTCCTCAAGTTCTCAATATACTGATGGGTCATGGCGGCATTTACCAAGTTATGGTCTTGGGTTCTATAGATAAGGTGTTGTGGTAGTACCATACGTCTCCCAGTCATTAATTCAAAAGGGGACATTTTAGTAGCAGTACTAGGGGTAGATCTTATCGCCATTAAAACTAAGGGTAATTTTATGTCCCAGTTCTTACCTGATTCCTTGACATATTTCTTTAGGATACTTACAATAGATTGGTTGTACCGTTCTACCCCACCACTAGAAGCGGCGCGGTAAGCAATATGTAATTTACGTTTAACACCTAGGATTCTCCACATACGGCTCATCACCTCACTGGTGAAGTGATTTCCTCTATCTGACTCAATTCGTTGCGGTAGGCCAAAACGAGAAAACACATGGTTAATCAACAAAATTGCGTCAGTCTCCGCTTTACAGTTTGTCGCCGGAAGGCATTCTACCCATTTGGTGAATAGACATGTTACAGTTAACATATACTTATTACCCCTGGAAGAGGTAGTTACTGGGCCAATAAAGTCAATCTGTATGTCTGACCATGGCATGGACATCCCCCTTTTCTGAAGAGGAGCCCTATGGGTAGGTGAATGGGGTTGAAACAGGGGACATACTAAACATCCTTGACAGTAAATTTTTACATCCATCAACATGTGTGGCCAATGTGCAAAATCACGAAGTATCTCATATGTAATTTTTTCACCTCTGTGGCCTGATGTTGGTGCATCATGAGCATGTTGTAGCATTAGACCTCGATAAGCAGTAGGAACTACCCATTGATGTATACCATTCTTAGATGTGCGGATAAGTAAACCATCTAATATGTTAAACTGGGATTTTGACTTAATTAGAATCCTGAAATCTTCCTTATCTGACACATCTATTTTGTCCAGAGGATACTGTATTGGATCCAATATATGGTTATAAAATGGACCTATGATCGGATCTTCTTATTGACTATTGATCAAGTCCAAATTTGGAGTATCATGGGACCACTGTACTGTGGAGAGTTCTGTGTCTTTCTGGGATTGCTGTCTAGTGATAGCCTGAATTTGCAATGGACCCATAAGGTGGTCCATTTCAATTGATTCCCCCCCTAGGGCACCTTGCATTTGAATTTACCATTTCATCAATGGCATGTATTAACTTACGATGTTTTATCGGTTTCTTTCGGACATTAGTCATATTATTTCGTTTCCATACTGGTAAATATTCAACAAAACTATTTCGGGCATATTCTGAATCAGTAATGATTACAAAGTCCTTAATGTTATACTCTATTGCGGTGTAAACAGCATAATATATAGCCATCAATTCTGCTATCTGACTACTCTTGGGTCCTATTTTACACCCTTTTGGAGGAGCAGGAAAATTATCTATCCATACATTACCAATTCCCGCAACTAGCTTATTATCTGTATCTACTTTTATGTGATAGGGACATCCATCTACATAAACTGTGGGTAAGGATTTACAAAACACCTCTTCATATATTTTATGAGGTGACAATTTATATTCCTCCAGAAGGTCTATATGAGGATCATCATCCTTAAAGGGGTCTGGGGCAGCACAATCATGTAAATCCGCTAATCCTTGGGCAACTAGATTCTTTTTATTTTGGGCATATCTTATCTCTAAAGGCCATCCTTGTAAGGATAAGGTCCAAGCAGTTATGCGGCTATTTGATAGATTACCAGACCTAATTTCATTGCTCTGAATATATTGTAATGGTTGGTGTGCCATTTCCACTATTATTTTCTCACCTTGTATGAAATTTCGAAAATGTTGTAGTGCCCATACTGTAGCAAATAGAGCCTTCTCACAATCATTAAATTTTACCTCTACAGGTGATATTGTTTTACTCGCACAAGAGATAATCTTGTTATGTTGGTCATATTTCTGATATAGTTACATAGTTACATAGTTACATAGTAATTAAGGTTGAAAAAAGACTTTCAGTCCATCAAGTTCAACCTGTTAAGATCTCCTCTGATCTGCAATATGCGGATTAGTTATTAATTAAATTATTGATTAAATAATTATTAATAGTATAGTATTGGAGAATGAATAAAGAGTTAGTCCATCAAGTTCAACCTTTTTAGATCTCTATTGATCTTTTTAATTTGGACTATTTATTATTATTGTTAATTGTTAATTATTGTTAATTGATCCAGAGGAAGGCAAACATAAAAAAAAAACCATTGAAACTTTGCCAATTGTCTCATAAGGGGAAAAAAAAGCAAAATTCCTTCCTGACCCCAGAAACTGGCGATCAAATTTCTCCCTGGATCAATATTCCTTGCTAGTTATCTAGGATAGCCTTGAATGCCCTCTTTATTCAGAAATATATCTAACCCCTTTTTGAAGTTGTCTATCGAATTCGTTGTCACCACCTCCTTTGGTAGAGAATTCCACAGTTTAACCACCCTAACTGTGAAGAACCCTTTTCTTTGTTTAAGGTGAAATCTTTTTTCCTCTAACCTCAACGGATGTCCTCTTGTCAGTTGAAAATCTCTTGCTACAAAAAGTTCACTTGACAAAGCCTTATATTGACCCTGGATGTATTTAAATAACGTAATCATATCTCCTCTTAGACGCCTTTTTTCTAGCGAAAATAAGTTTAATTTTGCTAGTCTTTCTTCATAACTTAGCCCCTCCATTCCCCTTATTAGTTTTGTAGCCCTTCTCTGTACTTTTTCCAGCTCTAAAATGTCTTTTTTGTGAGGTGGTGCCCAAAATTGTACTCCATATTCCAAATGAGGGCGTACTAGAGATTTGTATAGTGGCAGAATTATATCTTCTTCCCTGGCTTCTATACCCTTCCTAATACATGCTAATATTTTATTTGCCTTTGCAGCCGCTGCTTGGCTTTGAGCGCTGTTACCTAGGTGGTTGTCCACTAGTACTCCCAAATCCCTTTCAATATCTGATACCCCTAGATTTGTTCCATTAAGATTATAGATTGCTTGGCTATTGTTCCTTCCCAAATGCATAACCTTACATTTATTTGTATTAAATCTCATCTGCCATTTAGCCGCCCATTTCTCTAATTTATGCAAATCCTTTTGTAGGGAAAGTACATCATTATCTGATTTTATTACCTTGCACAACTTAGTGTCATCAGCAAAAATGGAGACACTACATTCGAGTCCTACTTCAATGTCATTAATAAATATGTTAAAAAGGAGAGGACCCAATACTGAGCCCTGAGGAACCCCACTTATCACATTAGACCAATCGGAGTATGTTCCATTTACAACAACCCTTTGCTTCCTGTCTTTTAGCCAGCTCTCGATCCATGAGCAGATATTTACTGCAATTCCTGTATCCCTTAGTTTGCTCACTAGTCTTCCATGTGGCACTGTATCAAATGCCTTTGAAAAATCTAAAAAGACTACATCCACTGAGTTGCCCTGATCCAAGTTCCTACTAACCTCCTCATAAAAACTAATTAGATTGGTCTGACACGACCTTTCCTTCATAAATCCATGTTGACTGCTACCTATGATCCTGTTCAAATAGACATATTCTTGTATTCTGTCCCTTATTAACCCTTCTAAAAGCTTCCCAACTACAGAAGTGAGGCTCACTGGTCTATAATTCCCCGGATTTGCTCTAGATCCCTTCTTAAATATAGGTATCACCTCTGCTTTTCTCCAGTCATCTGGTAGAGACCCTGTAGTGAGCGAGTCTTTAAAGATTAGATATAATGGTTTGGCTATTACAGAACCCAGCTCCCTCAGTACCCTTGGATGTATTCCATCAGGACCTGGGGCTTTATTAACATTTATTTTCTCCAACCTCTTTTCTATTTCTTCCTGCGTTAACCAATTATTTAGTGAAGGTAGTGTAGCCCCATTATGTTGCAGTGTCCCAACCACTGGTACCTCCCTTGTGTAAACCGACGAAAAGAACCTATTTAGCTCATCTGCCTTTTCCTGGTCACTAATTATCAGATGGCCTGTGTCACATTGTAATGGTCCTATCGATTCCTTCCTGGCCTTCTTCCCATTAATATATTTATAAAATATTTTAGGGTTAGTCTTACTTTCCATTGCAACTGACTTCTCATTTTCTATTTTAGCCAGTCTAATAGCCCTTTTGCAAGCCTTGTTGATTTCCTTATAGTCACATAAAGATGCCTCTGTTCCCTCCTTCTTGTATAATTTAAATGCATATTTCTTTTTCCTCATCATGATCTTTAAGTCATTGTTAAGCCACATGGGATGTGATTTACTCCTATTTATTTTATTTCCACATGGTACATGCTGATGAGTATGTTTATTTAGTAAGGATTTGAATGTTGTCCATTTATTTTCAGTATTCTTCCCTGTAAGTTCTTTGTCCCAGTCTATATGTTGTATTGCTGCCCGTAGCCCATTAAAGTTAGCCCTTTTAAAATTTAGAGTTTTTGTTGGCCCCTTACAACTCTGTTTTTTGTATTCAATCTCAAATGAGACTGTGTTGTGATCACTGTTCCCCAAGGGTTCCCCTATTTTTACATTTGATATTATATCAATATTACTTGTGATGACTAAATCCAAGATGGCCCCATTTCTAGTAGGTTCTTGTATTACCTGGGCTAGATAATGATCCCTGAGTGTACTCAAGAACCTGCTCCCCTTAGCTGAGCTGCTGGTCTCGTTTATCCAGTTTATATCAGGGTAATTAAAGTCTCCCATTATTAGAACTTGCCCATGCTTAGCTGCATTTCCATCTGTAACAATAATTGTATTTCCTCACTTTCAGCTATATTTGGGGGTTTATAGCATACTCCCACCAATATGCATTTAGAATTAGCTCCTCCACTATTTAGCTCAACCCACAAGGATTCAATGATGCCGTTAGTGCCAGCATAAATATCTTCTCTAACTATAGGCTTAAATTCAGGCTTAACATAAAGACAGATCCCTCCTCCTCTTTTACCATTTCCCCTATCTTTCCTAAATAGGTTATAACCATCCAGATTAACAGTCCAGTCATGAGATTCATCCCACCATGTTTCCGTAATGCCTATTAAGCCCCATTTTTCTTGTACTGCTAATATTTCTAGCTCATCCATTTTCCCAGGCAAACTTCTTGCGTTTGCAATCATACACTTTATGTTGCTATGGCTCTGCTGATGTGAAGTGCCTGCCACTGTATTTGAGGCCCCTATTAATATCTCCCTACTTTCTATTGTAACCCTCCCCCCTTCTCCTCCCCCATGGGTAAATAATTCATCCCTTTCCCTCTCTACCCTATTTACCCCAATACTTCTATATAGTCCCTCCCCCCCACCTACAAGTTTAAAACAAGTTTTGATATAACACAGCACTTAAACAATTATCAGTATAACCGGTTTCTAAGAAGAAGGGATTACCTTGTTCTGGATAAGCTAGGCAAGGGGCCTGACTTAGTTTCTGTTTTAACTCATTTACAGCTTTGTTCTGAATCTTACCCCATTTCCATGGCTCACCTTTCTTTAACAATTGTATGAGGGGTCTTGTTATTTCGGCATAATTCTCAATAAATTTACGAGAATAATTGGTGATACCCAGGAATGATCTCAATTCTTTTGTAGTTGTAGGCATTTTAGTTTTAAGTAGGGCCTCTACCTTCTTTTTCTGTGGATTTACACCATCAGGAGTTATCTCATGACCTCAAAAGTTACCTTTAGTGCAGCACCACTGAGCCTTTTGGAGAGATATTTTTACTCCTGCGTGCTTTAATTGGTCCAAAACATGTTCAATTTCTGTGATATGTTTATCAAATTCGCAACTTTTAATCAAGATGTCATCTACATAGGTTAATGTCCCTCGCTCTTGAGCATCAGGCATTGCCTTGTGCAAGAAGATAGCAAACTCATTCTCTGAATTTATAAATCCAAATGGAGTTCTAGTCTATGTAAATTGTTGATTACCAAATGTAAACGCTAATTTATGTTGGTCCTCTTCATTGACTTTAATAGTCCAATAACCTTGGGCACAATCAAGTGTCGTAAATAATTTAGACCCTTGGACTTGTGCTAAACCCTGGTCTATATATGGGACAGGCCAAGCCAACATATGCACTCTCTTATTTAATTGCCTCAAATCAGCGCATAAGCGCCATGTCCCATTTGGCTTCAAAATACCTAGAACAGGATTATTATAAGAACTATGTACAGGACGTATAATTCCCCTTGATTCTAGATTCTTTATAATATCGGCTAATGATTCATAAGAGGCGAGGGGTAGTCTATATTGCTTAACAAATATAGGTGGCATACTGGGATCAGTTTTAATTTTAGTGACATGTAGATCCGTCAGGCCACAATCATATGAGTCTTTAGAAAATACACCTTGGTAATTCATAAGCACTTGTCTTCATTTTTTGCGTTCAGTATCATTAGAGCACCCATCCACTAAAATTATCTGTTCTTCAACTCTTTCTTTAAACCCAGGGAATACCTCAGGTTAACTTATTTCATAGGCTTCCTCTAGTTGTGTAGATAGGTCAGTGGTAATGGAGTTTATCTGTATCTTATCGACCAAATTCTCTTCTTACTCTTGTTCATCTATATTTTGATTACAAATTAGCTCGTCGTCTGTTATTTCACACTGTCCTTCCATGGAACTGAAGGGATAAATAGATTGAACAGTAAATAATCCTTCTGGTTGAGTATCGAAACATTGGTCAATCATTTTATCATCATTCATATATTCCTCTGGTATCAAACCAATAACTGAATTGGTAAATTCAGAGGTGAAATATTCTGCATCAATGGCCATTCCTACTATAGATCCCTTCTCCATATGTATTGGATGGGAAGCTATGTTATTTACTAGGATGACAAAAGGTAATTGTGTCACAGCAATTAAAGGAGTGTGGGTGGTGTTAAGGCCATTTTGTTGGGTTTGATAGCTAAGATTAACATAAGCATCTTTGCCTTGAATCATCTGCCCTCTTTTTATTTGCAAGGGTAGAGGGAATTGGGCTACTCCTTCTGGTATAGTGACAGTTCGTTCCATCTGTATGGTTATTGCATAAGGCATCTGTTGGGCATATTTCAAGGCTTCTGAGTCATTACTGAAATCTAATGGTGACTCATTCAACCGAGACCATAGAACCTTATGGATTAAATCAATTTGAAAAGCAAACCGATGTAACAAATCATTACCAATATATATTGGATATTGGGAATCCTCTATCACCTGGAACAAGTGCACAACCTTTTTATCTCCTATCGAAAGGGGTATTAAACATCTTGCTATAATATAATGGGTTGAGGTTTCATGATCTATTTTATATATGTATTGGTCATATGGTTGGGAATTACGAATTAATCTTGGATTCTTTATTCGTTTTAATAGACTTTTATTAATGTAACTATGTTCATGGGTTAAGGCTATTTTGGCTTGTTTAGGATATCTCATACCTATAATATTTATGGGGATAACTATTTTCCTATTTAGTGAAATAGTTAGGACATTTACTTCTACATGAGTGTTATCTATGTGGGCCTGATTAATTTGGATCACATTTAGATCATTTATTTGTTCTTCAGAAATGTCATGGCATTGTATTATCGTCATTTCAGGTGTTTGATTATTTTGAAAATGAATTTCCACCGAATTTTCTTTTGTTTCTATTACATGACAATTTCTCAGCATAGAGATTGTTTAACCTTTTCATAGTTTATGGGAAAGCTAACTTGTGACCATATTACTCCATCTATACAGTCTATTATTGGACTTAATCGCCTCAGTAGATCTGTCCCAATTAAAAATTGAGACTCAGGAACATCTACCACTATCACTGGATGTTTTACCTATTTATTTCCTATTTTAATACTCAACCATACACTACCTTTGGTCTTTATGGTAATTCCATCAAAATTCTTTACAATTCCGATGAATGATTTTAGAATAGTTTTCTTATTAGATCTACGTTCTATTTCTTGATACATATCTTGGGAATGAACAGTTACTTGGGAGCCTGTGTCTATTAACCCTTTAATGTCCATGGAGTCTACATCTTGTAAGCTAACAGGGATATAGTATCTTCCCTGACATTCCTCCATCTCACATAGGAAATGGGAATGTTTTAACATATCTGACTTCTTCCATTGTTCGTTCTTATTTAGAGAGTCAAACTGGGGGGTATTATTTAACCAATTTATAATAATTTCGGGGGGGTTATTGGTCAGGTTAGGTATATCTTCAATTTTACCTGTATTATATCGTTTATTATCTTGACTAATTATTAACCCTGTTTCAATGATTTGTGGCTTGGTCAGTGATGCATCCTGTAAACAAAATAGTTTAACCTGTATACTGTTCATACCGCTCTCTCTGACTTCATTGATACCTCCTTCTTGCTCTGTGGGAGTTCCTGTGTATAAAGAACACTTAGGGACAGAAGGAAGAAACATCTTATTATCATTTGTTTCAGGATTATCCATCACAGTTTTGCAAACGCCATTCAGTCACTGGTTTTGTTTTTCAGAATTTTGTCCCCATTGGACTGGCTGGGCTCTCAGCGTTTGATTTCCCGGCATATTCATTCCTGCCATGAGGGCAGTCATTTGCTGGGTCAGTAATTTAACTTGTTCCTCTAGGTTAGAGTTTTGTTCTACATTTTGGTTTCGGTTATACCTATTCGTAACTCTTTGGCTTTCTCAATTTTCTAAAGTACTGGGCCTTGGAGAGCTCAATCTTCTTTCTACATTGGGGTTTTTAGGTTGCCACCAATAATCTCTAATAGGATTATTTCCTTTGTAATTTGGGCTTATATAAAAAAAAATATTATTTCTATTTTGGGGCTTTTCAGGGGTAACTTTTATAGGTCTAGGTTTGGGTGGTATGTATGTTGGTTTATTTTGACTTTTAACCACATCAGCATAGGATTTAGTATTTGTTTCGAAATGTAGTTCTGGTTGGATAGAGATTTCCGCTATTTTATGGATTTGGCCCTTTTCTTTACGTTTAAAACTATTTTCCTCGTCCTGTTGAATCTCATATATCTTGGAACATTCGTTTACCAACCAGCTGAGTGGTTTAGAGTCATCATAATCTCTGATTATATTTATTTTCATAAATGATGGTAAGGCATGAAAATATATCCTCTTGAACTCTGCGGATTCTATATCTGCTTTTTTTATCTGTCTGCCCATATGCATGTTTTAATGTGACTAAAAATTATTTTGGACTTTCGTCAGGCTGGCATTTGAGATTGTGTAAGGCCCTTAAAGCTGCTTGGGGGTTACGAAATTCAGAAAAGTACCTCCTCACCTCTGCTCAGTATTGATCCCAATCAGTTATATCGCTATCTTGAAGGGAAGTAAAGAATGATGTATATGAATTATCAAATGACCAAGGGAGATATGATATCTTTGCATGAGATCCCCATACATTTAATTCAAGCATGATTCTCTCCACAGTATCTAGGTGATCCTCAATGGATAATTTAGATCCTTTAGTGTAGGGCTTTACCAATTTTCTGATAGCCTGCGCTGTCTCATGGAAAGATAATTTCTTATTTGTGGGGGCCTCCTCAACATGAATTGCCTCATCTCTATGCCTGTCCGGAGCCCTTATAGCTGGCTTTTTATGAGTATCCCTTGAAGGGGATGAATCAAACTCATCAAAATGTCTAGGATGCCTGGCAATCGTTATGTCTGGTACATGACTTTGGGCCTTATCTAGATCTGCTCTTAACCTGCCAATATCCTGCTGGTAATTTTTAATCTCCTTTTGGGCATTATCAAGTAAATTTTGAATCTTTCTAGCTTCCTGGTAATTTTCAGCTTTTCTTATTGTTCTCTTAGTTATTTCATTAGTAAGGGTGGTAAGTTTATCTTCTAAACTTGATTTTTCTCTTTTTAACTCCTCACAGTTTTGTAAGTATTTTTGAGACAGTCCCTCAGCCTGATCTACTTTTTGAGCTAAATGATCACATTGCCCAGACAACGCTTCAATTTGGCCAGTTTTTCTATCTCTGTCTTCAGATAACTCATCCCATTTTATTTGAAAATCCCCTAATTTCCTCATTAATTTATCACACATTGCTGTTAATCCCTCATATCCTTGTAATCTTTCCTTAGTATCTTCGAATTCCTTTTCTAACTCACCCAGTTTAACTACTTGATGTTCTGACATTTTTATCCAACCTTCGTGTAAGTCTCTCAAATGGTTGCATGCCTCAGATATCTCATTAATTGTCTTATTTAAATCAGTTATGACCACCTCCTTTTCAATAGTCTGGCCTTTCCAGTTTCTGGCGACTTCCATCCAGCTAATCGCTACACGGGCAAGATTCTTTTTACGTTCAAAGTTATCCTGAACTGCATTTATGACACCATTAATATTGTCCAATTGTCTATGGCATTTCCATCAATTATCGGTTTGATGTTACTAAAATATCCTGACAATCTTGATGGGTATTCACACAGAGGATACACATTGCTTATTAAACTTTTGATCAATGTTTCACATCCCATTGCATCTAGTTTCAATATCTCATCCAATGACAACACCCCTGTCCTTTCTGAACTGGATCGGCCTTCTGCCATTTTGTTTTTATTTTAATAAACGCTGTTGTATTAAAAAGTTTTAAATTGATAAATATCAATTCACTTATCTATAAAGACGTTATTTATTATCAATAACACAATCGATTTCTAAAGTAATAAAAAGTTCTAAACAGTACTATATGATTCACAGATGTTAATAACCCAATTAAGTCTATTGCAATATTAATACAATAAAATGTTAATAAAACAAGAAAAACCTTCTAACTTCTTTATCAACAAAATCTTCTAGGGTAATAGAAAATAACAATAAATTACTATTAATCAATATTTCTTATTTTAGCTGTTTATAATAAACACGAAAATCAATCTTATTAATATAGTAAATCACAATAATATTGTTGGCAGAATATATAATATACCCCAGTAGACCTATATAACTAATAAGGGGTGATGCTATAATAATAACCATAAATTGAATAACAAAAATACTATTGGAACAAAGGAAAATATATCACAATTTGAATAAAACCTACAGTAGATATATTGGTGGCTTCTATGATACATTTGATTTAGTGGAATAAATAAGATCAATTTATCTATTATATCACAGAAGTTTGAAATTAAATCTATACATTACCAGATACCAGTATCAACCCAATTCAACGTAGAGTCAGCCTGGATAATCCCAAATTCGATTATTATATGAAAATGAAATATATCAGGAATCAAAAATATGTCCTTCACTCTTTCTTAATATCTTGCATGTGTGTGAGTCAGCCTCCCTCCTCTTCGTGTGTGTTCCTATCTTTTCTTTCTTCCTTCTCTTCTCTCTTTTCTCCCTTGCTTTTGACCTCGGCCTATTTTAAATAGCCATTCTTATCTAGATTTCACGTTTATCACATCCTGGAATTATTTATTTCACTATTGTGTTAAGTGGGGATACATGAATATCAAATGCACTGTCAAACAAATATTGACAGTACGAGAGCCCAAATGGTGAATTCTTGTCTCCAATTGAGGTGTTACTATTTCAAGACATTTGGAGGATCAAACGAATATAGTATGAATACTAATGACTAGCCTTTTGGTAGTTTCACGGTTTACATTCTCGTTACAATGTAGACATTTAGTGAAGCTCAGAAAAATGGAATATGTGTATAAATTTAAAAACTCAAAATAAAAGGATGATGTGCAATACATGTATAACATAACACATAGATATGAAAAGTTTAAGATATTTCCTATCCGATGATATCAAACACCGTTATGTTTGAGAAATTTCTATATGTGTATTAATTAAAAATATTAAGAGGATATATTTAATCAGAAATATATAATTAAAATGGTATATGTATATAAGGAGTATACTCATTTATATATTTAATAGGTAAAAACCCTGACAGTAATGTTGAAGACCATATAGAGTGTGACTAAAACAAAAATATATATGTACCAGTAAAAAGTGACTGGTGCAAAAGTGATGGTGCTGAGTGCTAAAGGTTCTGCATTAAGGTGCTGCAGTGAAATATTGCACTATTATGCTATATAAAATGCAATTAATAAGGTGCTGAAGAGTTGCTCTTAATTGGCAACAAAAATTGTTACAAAGGTCTATACCAATACTGATTTCAGCATTGGTATAGATATGAGCTATATCGCTTATATTGAAATGCTGTATAAAAAGTTGTCTCAATAGAGAATAATTCCTCTGTTAAATTCCTCCCATTAGCAATATCCCTCCTAAATTCTATTAGAAGCTGCACCATTTAACTATTTGTCATATTCAGCATTGAGGGATAGGGGCATTAAGCTATGGTCTTAGGTCCATGTGGGTGATACCAAATGTTTTTGCCCATTTAATTGAGATCAGAACAGGGTGTGCCCCAGTAAAAATGAGATCTGTTCTGTCCTCCTCTTTTCTATTACATTCATTATTATCTCAGGGAGCACCCCTGTATTCTTTCAAAAAGATCAACACTTTGAGCCACCACCACTCCTTTTTTTTAAATCTTCCTTGGATACAATTACATAATCTCAAAAGAGAATATTTAAATTACCAACTCCTAGGATCAGCAGATGCTATTTTAATTATTAGAATAAATTATTTGCAAATGAAGCATCAAAAAATCCACTAGAAAGTGTGATAATAATCACAATTTTCAGAAAAAATACACATTTGAATTAAAGACTTGGATCCAGAGGTTCAATAAAGTCTCTGAAACAATCTAAAGTACTCATCAGTACTCATCAGTCTGGTTTTGATACAATATCTGACCAAAAATATAAAACTTAACTTTTATTGTTCTTTATTGTATAAAACTTCAAGACTATTAAAAACGAGACGATTAAAATAAATTATTTACAAAAGACAGTTACGGTACACCTGACAAGTAATGTGAAAGTTCACAACATACCAATATGTGTATTAATATAGATAAATTTAGTTTATCAGATGCTCATAGTAATGCTTTGTCAAAAGGGAATATATATTCTTTGTATTACAATATAATCCTGTAGTTTATCAGATACTCATAGTAATGTGTTGCCACAAAGAAATATATATATTCTCTTAGTATTCAAATATAATCATGTAAATACAAAAAATGTTTTTGTGTGTTTGTGTGGTTCAGTCGTGTTTGACTCTCCATGACCTTATGAAACGTAACCCACCATGCTGATCCAATTGGTATTCATGGCAGAGATACTGGAGTGGGCTGCTAGTTCCTTCTCCAGTGGGCCACAGCATACATCTCCTGGGATTCCAAGGTGGTCTCCCATCCACGTACTGACCACTACTGCATGGCTTCAGGGTGGTGTGACCTCTTGGTTCCTTGACTGGAATCAAACTTAGGATGCAGCAGGGGAAAGTACTGAATCCTAACCACTGGACCACCAGGGAACCCAAATACAGGATAGCCAGATGCCTGGATTGTATAGCTTTAGGGGAGGGCACAATTAAGGTGTTAACAGTAAATAATGGGGCAAGAGAGTCTACCATTTCTCCTGAGACTAAGTTCCCCAAAAATCAAGCATATATGGTTGGTGGACTGCAACCTCCTAAGACTCAGTCCTCCAAACACGGAGAATCAGAAATCCAAAGGTACTATAATGGACTACACCAGATGGCAGCCTGATAATGGTTGACCAGTATTGCTGAAAAAATGCAGCCCAACTGTCTATCCAACCCCCATTGTATGCGGTTATCCAGGGCCCACTAATTACCCTCTATCTACCACCCACTAAAAGCTAGTTCTAGATAAATACTCATAAGGTCAAAAAAATAAAAAAAAGCTTGTCAGATGTTGTATGTCTATGATGACCTAATAATAAGTCACAGATTGGGTATTGGCATTACTGATGAGAACTTTAGATTGTTTCAGGTACTTTATTGAACCTCTTACTGAATCTGACTCCTACTTATTATCTTGCCGTACTGCGAGTTGTCATCACACTTTGCAAGCCTCGCAAAGCAAGTAGAGCAGTTGAGGCACGCAGGACTTAGGCTTCAATGAGCGCCAAAGGCGCTCATTGCACTGCAAGCCTCGTGGGACTTAGGCTTCAATGAGCGCCAAAGGTGCTCATTGCACTGCAAGCCTCCGAGGCAAGGCTCGCAGTTGAGGCACGCTGGACTTAGGCTGCAATGAGCGCCAAAGGTGCTCATTGCGAGGCTTGCAGTTGAAGCATACTGGACTTAGGCTGCAATGAGCGCCAAAGGCTCTCATTGCATGGGTGGACACGCGGGACTTCGTTGACGCTCATCCCGAGACATGCAGGACCTAGTTGCAATGAGGCCTCATCGCATAGCCCATGGACCTAGCGACGGACACCAAATTACGGTCCGTATGATGAACTGCGGGGCTCGCAAAATTACGACTTTAGTGGCCGAACCACCGAACTAAAAAATACTGCAAAAACACACAAATATGCCTCAAATAAATTGACAAACTGACACACAGCACAGGGGGAGAGCCAGGGAGCCTGTGAGTGAGGTTGCAAGTTAATTTGAGACATATTTAGTTTTTATTTAATGATCGAAAATCGCCAAAGCAAAAAAATTGTCTGCCGAAAAAAATTAAAAAGTCTGAAACAGGAGGAAAACAAGGCTGAGCAAAGCCAGGAACGCAGGACTTAGAAAATACACAACGGCAAAGACAGTAACACTTACATGAACAACGCCAGGCACACGGGACTTTGCAATCAGCGTGTAACGCAAACATTCAGCAGACACACAGAGGAGAAAGACGCAGGGAAGGGATGGGGGGGAGATGGTGGAAAGACACACATGGCATTCCCAAGCACTAAACTTGCAGGTTAACAAACCCTGCATTGAACAGCCCATACAGTAGGCGGGAGGAAAGCCTTGCAGGGCTTGCGATGAGCACCGCGAGCGGGAGAGGCTTGCAAGGTGATCATTGCATAGCAGGAAAGTTGAAGTACACGGTGGGAGAGGCTCACGATGAGCGCCAAAGGTGCTCAGAGGAGCAAAAGACTCACATTGCATGGCAAACAGCATTGCCAGCCTTACAATTTTACTGCCGTCATTTTTGATGGGCAATTTCCTAGTTTCTATATAACAATGATTCTGCCCAAAAATACCAGTATATTCTAACCTGAACAGGAAATATGGCAAATCCCAGATATACGTTTTGGCCTCTCTTGGGCCTTGTCAGTGAAGTTCAGCTGTACTCCCTAAGACTCAATGAGCGAGGAATCCACATCTGGGTATGAAAACCTAAACACAAATAGAGTCAAATGCGCTAATTTCATAACGAAAACCTAAGTGGGTTTGTTCTATAGGTCTGTTAACATACTCAGAGAGCAGTCTCTTTTAGCTCACTTGTAGAATTGCCTGGTATTTCAGGGCTGGTTCACTCTATTTGGTGAGACCAGACTGATATACTACAGGAGATTTTTCCCTGTGAAGAGCACAAGTGAGATAAGAGGCTGCTCTCCGAGTAGGGTAGCAGGCCTATAGAACAAGCCTACTTTGGTCACTTTTGTTATCAGACTGAGCATCTCTACTCTACTTGGGTTAAAGGGATATCTAACTGAGCTGAATTAATACATTTCTGCACTCTATAGGCAGAAAGCAGCCTATGTGTATACAGCACATCTCATAAAACATTTTATTTTTATTAATATCTAAATCTTTATTTTGGTATTTTTTCATGCAAACATGTTTTTTTCATATACTATTAATTCTCTACTATCAGATGCATTCATAATCCAGGAAATTTACATATCCCTTTAACTAAATATTACATCCAAATATAAAAAGTTTGCAGAATGATCCAACAATGAAAGGGAGATTGATGAATATATTTGTGATTGTTATATGAATGGCAGTATTTCTATTGTAGTGAAAGATGCATTAACTGTAACAAGCCCAAGAATTCTGATATTGTATTTATTGCCAAAAATACAGAAAAGTTGTGCACAATCTCCAGCTACACCAATTATGTCAGGGAGAGGGTCACTTCTCCAGCCATTAGCTAAATATGTTGACTATTACTTACAAGTGATTGTGAAAGGGTTAAAATAGTGTTTGAGAGATACAACTGAATTTTTTTATAAGATTGAAAGAAGTAAAAGTTAATGATCAAGTTACTTATCTAGTTACACTGGCATACAAAGGGCCCTGTTTGTCTCTGATTCCGGAGCTATTCAAGCCCGCAAGTTACTGTCCCAAAGCCGACTCCGTAAACCATGCACTGGTTCGTAGCAGTTCAGGGCAGGAACATGATCAATTAAGCAAGACCGTAACCTCCCATTTCGAATCAGCCAATAGAAAATGAGACCGTCATTATTACAGAAGTAAAACATGGAGGTTCTATGTCAATCAATATGAGATTAGACTCGCAAAACCGGAAAATACAGAATTATGAAAATGAATGCCAATACTGTTCTAGTTCATGTGGGTGGCCTGATATGTATTAACTTATTGATTCCCAAGATCGATATAACCCCGAAATGAAACATAAAAATAAATCTTATATACTGCTGATTTGCGAGCTTGAGACTGTTGTGCAATTAATTCTAATGTTTTTCATCGCTATCCCTGTTATTTACAGTACAGTATTGATTTTTTATTTGTGCTACGAACACGTGTTTAAATCCCTAGCGGGTCCTCTCTAGCACTCATAGGATTTTCTCCTTCATTTGCCGTTTACGGGTGTAAAACCATTTGCGGACTTGGGGAATTGGAGCAATTGCATAGCGATTTGGGATTGTATCGATCATAACTCTTGCAAAAGATCAAAGGCTTCGGGGAGGTTGTAAGTTACGGGTTTAACCATCGCAAAGTTTTCAAGGCCATAACGCGTAATCCGTTTGGACCCCCAAAAAAGACGCCAATTAAATAGCAAATGAACTTGCAACCTTACTTACGGGCTACAGTAACTTGCGAAAGCTCAATTGAATCGGACTCAAAGTCTTTACAAAGCTATTTAAAATAATGTTGTTGAAAGTTTAAAAAAACATCTGATTAGAAATCCAAAATTATCCAATAACTTTATCACATTTATGATTACAATATTAAACGTGGTATTAGAAAAAAAATATTTTAAATTAGAGTACAGCAATGGGGGCAAATATGGACCAATTTTATGCTAATGTTTTTGTGGCTGGTTTTGAAGAGAAGTTTCTATTATCGAATAAATTTGCTATGAATGTCTTAAAATGCTATAGATATGTGGGGGATATCTTTTTTTATGGACAGGAGCAATAGGTCTAATCTGTTAAAAATGGTGGAATACCTGAATGAGGTTCATGACCATCACCATTAAATATCCTAATTAATTTAGATTTTTTTTGATGTGAAAGTAATATTAAAAGAAGGCAATTGACACATATTTATTTGTTAAATCTACTGATAAAATGCAGACAGCTTCCATACTGTTGGTAGTAAAAAAAAAGACCTCCCTAAGAGTCAGTTAATTGGATTAAGAAGGATTTCAAATTATAATACAAGCTAAGAATATGATTAATACATTTTAGAAAAAGGTTTTATGGTGAAATTGATTTATGTGAAACTATGGAAGCAGTGGCAGAGCTAGAGAATGGAGGTCCCTGGTGCAAAAGAAATGTTGGTCCCCCTGGAGAGGGGGGGGGGGGGGGCGTAAAAATTGTTTGCTCTAAACCGCCCAGTACCAACTCAGTCAGCCCCCCTACCCAACACCCCTTCCCTCGACAGCACCCCTCCCCAAGACCCTTTCCGAAAGCTGCTTCACCAAAACCCCATTTGTATTGCTGCTCCCCTTCCCTTAACTCCTGCCTTACCACTTGCCTACAGAAAATAAAATGCAAAAAGAGAAAAATACAGCACTGAGCCCCCCAGAGGAGGGCCCTGGTGCACTGCACCACCTGCACTAATGGTAGTTTCGCCCCTGTATGGAAGAGATTAGACAGATGAATATGGAACAACTTTGTATCTGTACAGAAGTAAAAACTAAAAGAAAGAATACCATGTGTCAGTCAGTTTAATGTGACACTATTATGAAAAATTGGCCATTACTGATGTGACACAAGATATTTTGAGAATACCCCCTATTTCCATATAGAAATTTAAGAGATAAGTTAATAAAAACAGATTTGATGATAAAAAAACAAACATTAAGGGCAATTAATTAAACAGATTGTGTTACCCTTCTAATGTGATCTATCTCCATAAATTCCACTGTGGGAGCAGCTATGTAGGACAAACTTCTAGGACCATGACATTTAGACTGAATGAACATACATTTTCTATTCAAAATTATGATGCAGATACATGTAAAACACCTGTATGTAGACATTTTTTTGAGAACGTAGTTTTTGTGACCTCAAATGGTTAATTGTAGAAGTTTTCCCTTTATATAGCCATGACAATATGGAACTTTGATTACTACAATGAGAGAAATCTCAGGCAGTGTTTGCAGCCAGCAATGGTTCTGTAAGACAGAGAGATTTTGTGATACGGGAAAGAAATTGAAAAAGTTGAGCTATAGGAATGCATATTTCTATTTGCTTATTTATAACAGATAAATGTATTTTAATAATGCATGTGAAGATGAAGAGATTGTTTCTGAGGGTTATGAGTTCTGTTAATATCTTGGTTGCAGTGCAGCTTTCAGATTGTACCAGTTTTTTTTTTTCACCTGGTACCCCTATTGTTACAGAATATGGTGCTCCATCAATACAATAATAATACACCCCCGGGGTGTGTGGTCCTCTTCAGCAGGCCCTCATCCCTGAGTCTTCAGTTGCTTTCAGACAGACCATTCAGAAACAGTAAGACAACCCTACCAAACCTTGTCAATGCACCACAACGTCATTATGTCCATGTTGGTATAGATCAAATATTTGGGGAAGAAGGACTCCTCTGAGTGGCCAGCTATACATAAGTTATGTTTGTATGCTCATTAATAACTGGCTGAAGCACCTATTAAAAGGTCAACGCTTCATAGTATAATAAAAAATATTGTATTAATATATATTATCTTTATTATTTTCTTAGCAATATATAATATTAATGTGTATTGTTTTATAATATATAATATCTTTTTGTGCCATATTAAAGAGGCAAATGTTTCAGAGAGAAAAACATGAAATGGGACTGGTTAACCAATAGGAATGTAAGAGTAACTGAAAACCATGGAAGGGTCATTACTCTGCTCCTGTATGAACTGCTGAGAGGAATTACCTGGAAGAGAAGGTACAGTACGCTCTATTTTTTGTCACCCTGTCTCTTTCCTCTCTCATTCACTATCTTATACTGACACAAGTAACTTCTGAGGCTCACACACGCATATATGCTCTGACACACATACATTCCCATAAACAAGCACTCACAATTTCACCCACTACAATGCATGGAATGTCATCCATATGCACACATGTATACAGTGATAGATCCATGTATTCCCACTCACACACAGTGAACATACTCCTTCATGTACATACATATACAGTATCATTGATTGTAACTGTAAGTCACCCGTGTTAAAAATGTTTGTCCTTTCAATAATTGGCAAATATGATAGGCACACTGCTACACAGAATACTACACAGAATACTACACAGAATATTCCACAAAATATTCCACAGAATATTCCACAGAAACACAGCTGGATGCAGTTTAAATCAAGCCCAGGTAATTTCAGAAGAACAGCCTCTCACCGGATCCATATCTACATCTACATCTACAATGAAATATTTCATATTATTCATATCTGTGTTATGATAATTGCTGAGATAGATTTATTTCTGTTAAATTGAAGTGCTATTATCAGGATATGTTACTGTTGATTTGTAAACCTAAATACTCTGTGTTCACTCACCCAATTTTATTGCTCTTATCTCTCCACCCACCTAAATAACTCCCTCTCTGTCTCCCAGATATCTGAATGCACACTGCTACACAGAATACTACACAGAATATTCCACAAAATATTCCACAGAATATTCCACAGAAACACAGCTGGATGCAGTTTAAATCAAGCCCAGGTAATTTCAGAAGAACAGCCTCTCACCGGATCCATATCTACATCTACATCTACAATGAAATATTTCATATTATTCATATCTGTGTTATGATAATTGCTGAGATAGATTTATTTCTGTTAAATTGAAGTGCTATTATCAGGATATGTTACTGTTGATTTGTAAACCTAAATACTCTGTGTTCACTCACCCAATTTTATTGCTCTTATCTCTCCACCCACCTAAATAACTCCCTCTCTGTCTCCCAGATATCTGAATGCACACTGCTACACAGAATACTACACAGAATATTCCACAAAATATTCCACAGAATATTCCACAGAAACACAGCTGGATGCAGTTTAAATCAAGCCCAGGTAATTTCAGAAGAACAGCCTCTCACCGGATCCATATCTACATCTACATCTACAATGAAATATTTCATATTATTCATATCTGTGTTATGATAATTGCTGAGATAGATTTATTTCTGTTAAATTGAAGTGCTATTATCAGGATATGTTACTGTTGATTTGTAAACCTAAATACTCTGTGTTCACTCACCCAATTTTATTGCTCTTATCTCTCCACCCACCTAAATAACTCCCTCTCTGTCTCCCAGATATCTGAATGCACACTGCTACACAGAATACTACACAGAATATTCCACAAAATATTCCACAGAATATTCCACAGAAACACAGCTGGATGCAGTTTAAATCAAGCCCAGGTAATTTCAGAAGAACAGCCTCTCACCGGATCCATATCTACATCTACATCTACAATGAAATATTTCATATTATTCATATCTGTGTTATGATAATTGCTGAGATAGATTTATTTCTGTTAAATTGAAGTGCTATTATCAGGATATGTTACTGTTGATTTGTAAACCTAAATACTCTGTGTTCACTCACCCAATTTTATTGCTCTTATCTCTCCACCCACCTAAATAACTCCCTCTCTGTCTCCCAGATATCTGAATGCACACTGCTACACAGAATACTACACAGAATACTACACAGCAATCCCCTCCCTCCCTGCCCCTCTACCCACCCACCCCTCTTTACACTTAATATATTGAGGCATACTAATTACCTGCACCTGTTCAATCAGTGACATCTGCTTATCACCTCTAACCACCCCCCCTTTAAGAATACTTGTTAATACAGTGTCACAATGTTTTCTCACACCATCTTCCTCACTATAACCTGCTGCCTCTTTCTCAGACTCTCTTACACAGTCTCTAGACATCATGTCTCCAATAATATAACTATCTCACCTTCCCTGCTTTCCTCTCCTCTTCTCTGCTCCCATGAGCTCCTCTCCTTCCTCCAGTCACTATTTCATCCCTCCTCTAAAGCTGAAAAGCAGAAATGCTCCTGTAAGTCCTACTCCCATCTCCTTTTACTCTCTCTCCTTCTTCTGATGGCTTGTGGAGATATATCCCCTAACCCAGGCCCCTCACTCATTCCCACCTGCTGTCAGCCACGCAGAGTCCCCAGGGCAGCTAATGCCCAAAACACCCATTATCTAATACCCATCACTTGTCACAAACCATCTACTTTGCCCTTCTCATGTGCCCTCTGGAATGCAAGGTCTGTTTGCAATAAACTTACCTTCATTCATGATCTCTTCATTTCCAACTCCTTCAATTTACTGGCTATCACAGAAACCTGGCTCACTCCATCTGACTCTGTCTCCCCTGCTGCACTCTCTTATGGTGGTCTACACTTCAGCCACACTCCTAGACCTGGGAACAAACAAGGTGGAGGTGTGGGCATACTGCTATCCTCTCGCTGCACTTTTCACTGCATACCCCCTGTTCCCTCCCTCCAATTCTCATCTTTTGAAGTCCACACTATTCGCATCTTCTCTCCTATACCTCTGCGAGTAGCTGTGATCTATCGCCCGCCTGGATCACCCTCTCAATTTCTGGACAACTTTGCCGCCTGGCTCCCTCACTTTCTCTCCTCCAATATACCTTCACTCATTCTTGGCGATTTCAACATAGCCACTGACATCCCCCCAACAACTGCAAAATTACTTGTACTCACCTCTTCCCTTGGCCTCTCACAATGGACAGATTCAGCAACTCACTGTGGTGGACACTCCATTGACCTTATTTTTACTAATCTCTGCACTATCTCCAACCTTGACATCTCCTCACT
Source organism: Discoglossus pictus (assembly GCA_027410445.1). Lineage (NCBI taxonomy): Eukaryota > Metazoa > Chordata > Amphibia > Anura > Alytidae > Discoglossus > Discoglossus pictus. The sequence continues at coordinate 203,853,691 of CM050164.1, forward strand.
TCCCCTATCTGACCACCACCTGCTAACTTGCAACCTCACCTCATCTACCGCTCACCGCCCTTCTTCAAATCCTGCCATCAGAACACGCAGAAACCTGCAAGCACTCAACCCACAACAATTTTCAAATGTACTAACACCCCTTCTCAGCCCCCTCACCACCCTTGCCTGCCCTGACGTCGCCACTTCACAATACAACACTACGCTAACCTCCACCCTTGACTCTCTTGCCCCCATAATCACAAGCAAACGCCCTCGCTCTCAACCACAACCATGGCACACCACACAAACACGCTATCTACAGAGATGCTCACGCACTGCAGAACGATTATGGAGGAAATCTCGCACTTCAGGAGACTTTCTCCACTACAAGTTTACCTTGCGCTCCTACTTCTCTGCCCTCAATCTTGCCAAACAACACTACTTCTCATCACTAATATCAAACCTGTCCTCCAACCCTAAACGTTTATTTGCTACATTCAACACCCTCCTCTGCCCACCCCCACCTCCTGCCCCTTCCTCTCTCACTGCTGTTGACTTTGCCAGCCATTTTAAAAATAAAATCGATACCATCCGAAATGAGCTCTCCTCCCAGCTTGGCCCTACCCCACCACCCTCTCCCCAAACCGACAACATGCAGCCCTTACCCTTCCCCAATCCCACCTCCACTATGGACTCCTTTGACCCTGTAACCGAGGATGAAGTATCTACTTTACTATCAACCTCTCACCTTACCACATGTCCTCATGATCCTATTCCATCACAGCTAATCCCTCCCCTATCCACCACACTTATCCCAGCTCGCACACATCTATTCAACCTCTCCCTAAACACTGGCAAGTTTCCATCCTCCTTAAAACATGCCACAGTTACACCCATTCTCAAGAAGCCCTCTTCTGACCCAGCTTCTGCCTCCAACTATTGCCCTATCTCACTACTTCCCCTTGCGTCTAAACTCCTTGAGCGGCTTGTTTACAATCGCCTCACTGAATTTATTTCCTCCAACTCCCTACTTGACCCCTTCCAATCTGGCTTCCGGTCCCAACACTCTACAGAAACAGCCCTTACAAAAGTCACTAATGACTTGCTAACCGCCAAATCAAAGGGTCACTACTCTATTCTAATTCTCCTGGATCTCTCTGCTGCCTTCGATACAGTTGACCACCCTCTTCTAATCCAAACTCTCCGCTCTTTTGGCATCCAGGACACAGCTCTTTCATGGTTCACATCCTATCTTAAAGATCGTACATTTAGTGTCTCCTTCTCTGGCACCTCTTCTTCACCTCTCCCTCTGTCTGTTGGCGTTCCCCAAGGTTCTGTCCTAGGCCCCCTCCTCTTCTCCATCTACACCTCCTCCCTTGGCACCCTTATAAAATCCTTTGGATTTCAGTATCATCTCTATGCAGATGATACTCAAATCTACCTCTCTGCACCTGATCTATCCCCCTCTCTTTTAGCTCAAGTTTCCAACTGCCTCTCTAGCATATCCTCCTGGATGTCCACCCGTCAACTCAAACTCAACATGTCTAAAACTGAACTTCTAATCTTTCCACCCTCTACTACAGCATCCACACCTCAAATATCTCTCACTGTTGACAACACCATCATCGCCCCTACCTCCCAGGCCCGTTGTCTTGGGGTTCTACTGGATCCCGCCCTCTCTTTTATTCCTCACATCCAAGCAATAACAAAATCATGTCAGTTTCACCTAAAAAACATCTCCAAAATTCGTCATTATCTTACAGAAGACACAGCTAAAATTCTAATTCACTCTCTCATCATCTCTCGACTCGACTACTGCAATTCCCTCCTTGCTGGCCTCCCCATCTCTCGTCTGTCTCCCCGCCAATCCATAATGAACGCCTCTGCTAGACTCATCTTCAATACCAAACGATCAGTGTCTGCAGCCCCTCTCTGTCAATCACTCCACTGGCTTCCCATAGCTTCCCGAATCAAATTTAAAATCATGACCCTAACACATAAAGCCCTCAACAACAGTGCACCCCCTTATATCTCTGCTCTTGTTTCAAAATACTCTCCCAACCGGCCCCTTCGTTCTGCTAACGACCTTCTTCTTTCCTCCTCTCTCATCACCTCCTCTCACTCCCGTCTTCAAGACTTTTCTCGTGCTTCCCCATCCATTTGGAACTCCTTGCCCCGCTCCATTAGATTATCTTCCTGCCTCAAAACCTTTAAGAAATTATTAAAAACACACCTGTTTAAAAAATCTTATCACCTTCAGCCTTAACATGTACAACTGAACACTCCACAGCTTAATAACACTCACACCCACAATCTACAGTACAACACACAGACCCCTCCACTTTACTGAACCAATTGCTTTCAATTGTATTTGTCACCCTCTTGTATCACACCTAAACCCTTAGATTGTAAGTTTGCGAGTTTTCAATCTTGTGTCAGGCCTTGGAAACAAGCTCTATGTACATTTGATTTTATGCTCAAAAACAGGGCCCTCCATTCTTTACAAGGTGTTTAATTTGTTTTCTGCTATGTACTCAACCCCTGTACAGCGCTACGGAATATGTTGGCGCGATATAAATAAAGATAATAATAATAATAATAGATACAATTCATAGCTGATATCACTTTCTGATTGTAATCTCTTACGGGTCCTCTACACCATTTTGTTTTATGTGCTCATTGTATCCTCTGTACTTAGAGTTATGGAATATAGTTGCTGTTCAGTAATGTTCAACTCTTCATGGACCGCATCACGCCAGACACATCTACAGCCTTATTAAATTGCGATTCGGTAAATTTAAAAGAGCTTTATTTAAGCACACAGCATATTTTATATACAGAAGTTTTTAGTTCTTCTGTAAAAATTTATGCTGTGTGCTTATATAGAGCCCTTTTAAATTTACAGAATCGCAATTTAATAAGGCTACTAGTGTCTGGTTTTACTAATCTGTGATTTGTCTGACCTCTCTGCTATGATCTGCCCATCCTGGGCCAACCTATATGGTATAGCTCATAGCTTCACTGAGCTACACAAGTCCCATCACAGTGACAAGGTAGAGATCTGGAATGGGATGGAATCAGTAGCTTTTGAAGGGGGGTGCTCGAGGGACAAACCACCCCGGGTGCCACCTCTTTGGGGGTGGCAGAAATGCCACCATCTGTCCCCTTCCCCCAGGCTCCCTTCTCTTCCTTCCCGCAATTGCTCTCTTCACTGTGTGCCGTGGAGGAGCGGAGGAGTCAGGGAAGGAGCTGCAAAGGGGAGGAGTCACTAAGGGGAGGACCGGCCAGACGCAGGAACATGCAGGTAAGGATATGGGGAAGGGGGAAGATAGAAGAGAGGGGAGTGAGAGAGAAGAGGGGGGAGAGAGGGGGAGAGCGACAGGGAGAGAGAAATGGATAAGGATGGAGGGAGAAGGAGGAAGAGAGAAAGAGAGGGAGGAGGGAGAGACAGAGAAGGCGTGAGAGAGTGTGAGTGAGGAGGAGGGTGAGAGGGAGAGAAGGAGATAGAGAGGGAGATAGAGAAGGAGGGAGAGAGAAGGAGGGAGAGAGGCGGAGAGAGAGAGAATGAGTGAGAGAGAGAGGGAGAAGGAGGGAGAAGAAGGGAGAGCGAATGAGAGAGAGGAGGGAGAGCGAGAATGGGTGAGTGAGGGAGAGAATGAGTGAGGGAGAGAGAGAGAGAGAATGAGTGAGGGAGAGAGAGAGAGAGAAAGAAGGAGGGAGAAAGAGAGAGATAAGGAGAGAGAGAGGAAAGAGAAGGGAGAGAGAAGAGGAGAATGACAAGGGAGAGCGAAAGAAGGTGGGAGAGTGAGAGAAGGGGAGAGAAAGGAGGAAAGTTGACAGATAGCGAAGGAAGGAAGAGAGTAGAGTGTGAGAGATAGGAAGTAGGAAAGGTGAGGAGAGATTAAGAAAAAATAAGTTTGAGAAGGGTTCAGCAGAGTAGAAAATGTTGGTACTCCTTTATATATATATATATATATATACACACACATATACATATACATATACCGTATTGGTCCGAATATAAGCCGCACCTTTTTTCCGATTTTTGAGCTTGCGAGTTATGGGTGCGGCTTATATTCACGACCGTCAAAAAATCATTGCCGATTTGCGAACTTTGCTTGTAACGCGTGCGACTTCTATTCGCGAATGCAAAATTACTGCCGATTTGCACGATTGCAAGTTAAGGGTGCCGATTTTTGTTCTTTAGACTGCGGTATTGAATAGCGATTTACGGTTTTAGCGCTTCTAACATCCTGGCCTGTAACCTGCAAAAAAAGCTACAGTGCTAATTAGAAAGCCTGTTTCTTGCAATGGCTGATCACTTTGAGAGTCTTTTTCTCTCCAATTTTACTGGTGCGGCTTATATTTGAGTACTATCTTTTTTCTATTTTTTCCCCTTGAACTTTACGGGTGCGGCTTATATGCGGGTGCGGCTTATATTCTGACCAATACGGTAGTTCCTTGTATATATATATATATATATATATATATATATATATATATATATACACATGTATGTATGTATGTATGTATATATAGCTCTAGCTACGCCACTGCATGGAATAAAGTGGTGTTTTATAAATAAAGGATAAAAATAGTAATAAATAATATCGGAAGTCCATGTATTTTCTCAATTGAAGCAAATCAAAGCTCAACAACACCCTCTAGTGTTAATTTAATACATTTTTGGATTGCATTGTAATCAGAATAATACACTAGTCAGTGTATAAAATTGCCTATCTAAAACCATGGCCATCACCAAAAAACGTGTGGCCCAGAACACACAGTAAACCATGGCCCTTCCCCAAAATAAATTAGCTTACACTCCAGGGTATTTCAAATGCAAACATGCCCAAATTTTCATTTGTGTTTATTCAGATTAGTTATGCTCTCATGCAAGAAATCAGGGGCCTTAAGGGTCTTCTTTATGGGACCCATACACCAGTGCTCCTGCTACACCCTGAGGTTGACCCTGTCTAAAATATGTCAGTAAACCTGTTTAAAATGCAAAGCTTTCATTGTATTTTGAGAAACAGGTTAGGGACTTATACATATGGCTTACTATTTAATGTGAATCTAATTTATTTTAGGAGCACCTATAAAGTATATATGTAAAACTATATAAACTCGCTTAGTAGTATATATATTAGTCAAAAATAGCTTAGCCCTTCTAAATAAAGAACTATATTTAATTGGGTTTAACCTTATAATATAATTTATTGCATGGGGAATTCCCTGTTTGCTTGGTATGTGTTACTCAAAGGTTTGGATACTTATATTGGGCCCTATTCTATTGACCAATTGGTAAATGTATACACACCTTAAATCACTCTTAATATTGCCAGTTATTCTATTAGCTACCCACAATCAAATTACAAGTTCCATGCCCACAATCTCTATGGGCCAACCAAAGAAGCAAAACAGTCCTTAGAACTCAAATATTACAAGCGCTAACTTATTAAAGATACACAAAATCAATATTCTATTAGACCTGTAGCTCTAGCTCGCAAATAAAGTCTGATTTGCAACTGAAAAAAGTATATTTTCTGTCAAAAATATTACGAGTACTAAATAGGACACAAAATATTGTACTTGAAAAGCATGGGAATGCATGGAAACACATTAGCATTAATTGCACAACAGTATCAAACCCACAAATATGCAATTACAAAATATTATTTTTAAATGTTATTTCTGAGTAATATCGATCCCAGGACTCAAGTGGTTAATACATGTCATGAAACCCACATTGACTAAAACAGATGATCTAATGCATTTTATAGAGTGCTAGATTGCAAGCCTGATCGACAAGTATTACTTATTAGCACTAATTAATTTTTAGCCTCCGATTGCAGATTATGTTCAACATCCATGTTTTACTGACATCATGATGACGGTCTCATTTACTATTGGCTGTGTCTAAGAAGTAATTACAGGCTTGCTTAAATATTTTCAGACCAAATGATCATGCCCCCTGAATCCTACTTAAAAAGGCAGGATTTACAAGTTTAGGCTTAAGATGGTAAATTGCGAGCTGGAGTCAATAGAATACATCTAAACATTTAGAGAGAAAAAAAAACATATTCCGTAGCGCTATACAGGGGTTAAGTACAAGCCAAGAACAATTTCAAACAGTGCAAAGGATGGAGGACTCTGTTATTGAGCTTTCAATCAGACAAACACAGTGCTTTCCCCAAAGCACCTAGCGAGATTGAAAACTCACAAACTTACATTCTAAAGGTTGTGGGTGACAGATAGATTAATAGAGCATGTAAAGGCTAAAGATGATGGGCCTCTTTGAATAGATAACAATCTTTTTATTAAAGACAACGTTACACAATACAAAAAGAAATAACAGATCAGCAGGTAAACAATACACCAAAAAATTGTCCAACAATGTGGAGTCATACAAAAATAAAGAACTGTGACCTATAAAAACAATTCTTGTCTTTTTGTTTTTTGTTTTTTTTGTTCCAAACATTAGCAGCTTAACATCTAAAAGTCAGTAGATAACAAAATCAAAAATAAACAAAGGGAAGGAAAAGGAAGGGAAGGGGAAAATAATCGGGCAAACTCTCCTACTAAAACCGCCTAAAAATGATAAGAACATGCAATTGTCGGGGTCTACCCGAACTCAGCAACTCCAGATCAACAGAATCATCCATTCCACTAGCCAGTAGCTATATTGGAATGCTATGGGCGGAAGCGAGCCAAGGGGTCCATGTTGCAAGGAACTGAGGATATGTGTGAAGCAAAATGTTTGTCAATTTTTCGTTGATCATAATATAGTTTATTTTTAAAATGACCTCAGTTGGGGTCAGCGTAGGATATTTCTAATTTTTTTAAATATTATGCTTTACTGTCAAAGCAAAGTATTGCCAAAGTTTATTCTGGTGTCCGGATAGGTTGTCTACATGTAGCCCTAAAAGACACATCTCAATTGTGGGTACTAAGGGGGTATTAATTACTTGTGAATATAAGCTAATCAGTTCCTCCCGCAGTCCTTGCACCAGCGGGCACGTCCACCAAATATGAAGGAAGTCCCCCCTATATTGGCATCCTCTAAAACCGTTCTTACTAAGATGTGGATTACATTTATTCATTAACGAAAGAGTGTAATACCTTGACCGAAATTTCCAATAACCTATATGTAAAGGATCCCCTCGTTAGACTAGAGCAAATCTCCTTCCATGTTGTAGAATCTAGTTCCCTTGCCTATATCCCGTTCCCGTTCCTATATCCCGTTTAGACTCAAAGGTTGTTTTTTGGCTATTTTGTGAATCATTAAAAAAGGAGTATAGGGAGCCTAAGAAACCTTTCGTAGAGGGCAAATTCTTACAATTGCTCGTTAACCAAATATGTTTTGGCTGTCCAGTATCCTGAATTAGAGATAAAAGCCAATTGTTAAGTCTCCTATAATTCCAAATTTCATTGTCTGGAATATGATGTTGGGCTATGAGGTGCTCGTGGGTAATCATTTTGTCATTCGAAAACCAGTAACCCACTCTGCCCAGCAAGCTGGTAAGCCACCATTGTTTAGAGTCAGATCCCATAGTGGTTTCAAAAAGTAGGAAAATACCTTAAAGATGCCAGAGATCAGAGTGATGGGGCTAAGTGGTTTATATATTTAGTGGAGTTAATCATAGGATTGGAGTGGCCTTGTTTGATGCATGGAGAGTGTGGATCCCATATCAAAGTGTCCCATGTATGTCATTTTAATTGCAAATTTTCCACAAAAATCCAGAGGGGTTGGTGCTTGATTGAATGAGCAACCGTAATAAATGCTAGCTGAGCAGCTCACAAATATAGCCGAAGATTCAGGCAGGAGAGCCCCTTGGGTCCTATGCTTAAAAAAAAATCCATATACGTGTTTCAAAGCTTCCAAATCTAGTTGCGATATACCCACCCCCCGCGCCTCCGTCTTTTCTACATTCATTTGTAGGCCCGTCAAAGCCCCAAACTCTGTAAGGGAGGATAATAAGGCTGGTATAGAAATCATAGGATCAGTTAAAGTACAGAGGAGATCATCCACAAAGAATGAGCATTTTAGCTGGTGTAAGCCCACTTTAAGACCCCAGATTTCTGCGTTGCACCGAATACCTTGAGCCAAGGGCTCAATGGCCAGAGCAAATAGCGGCGGGAACAAGGGACATACCTGCCGAGTTCCTCTTTTAATATCAATATTAATATTGTTTGACCCGGGTAGTTTTAAATTGGCCTGTGGTAGATCTTAGAAGGATCTGAGTAAGTTGGTGGACCTCCCTGTAAAACCAAATTTAGCCAACGTTGCATATAGGTAAGGCCACTCAAGAGTGTCAAAGGCCTTCTCCATATGCAACGCCAGAACACATAGCAGAACTTTGTCTTGCTTTGCTAAATGTAGGACATTTAAAGTCCTCCTAATGTTATCTGCCGTTTGCCTATAAGAAACAAAGCCAGTTTGATCCTTATGGATTAAATCTGGAAGAAAGTTTGAGATTTTATCTGCCATGATTTTGGCCAGCAATTTAATATCACTGCTCATGAGTGATATTGGTCGATAATTTTTAGGTTCTAGGGGGTTCCTCCCCTCCTTGGGAAAAACAACTAAATCTGCCCTATTAAGTTCTGGGGGCATCTTATCACCATTTAAGATAGAATTAAAGAGTTTACATAAATGGAGCGCTAGTAAATTCGCAATAGTTTTATAATAAGAGTTGGTAAAACCATCAGGTCCCGGGGCCTTACCCAACTTAAGACTCTTGTATCTCCTCGATCGTAACATTAGAGTTTAAAGTTGTCAATTTATGTTCCGTAATTTTAGGGAGATCACACGTATCTAATTAAGATTGGATCAATCCTATGTTAGATGGACATTTGGACGAGTATTGTCTAACTCAATTCTGCATTTCTCAATGAGCTAGCGTGTGCTAGAATGGTGAAGTTGATTTTGATGTTCTAATTCCTGCAATTTAGTAGAGAGTTCTAATTCTTTCAATTTACATTTTTTTTTTGTAGGCTGTAGCCAATTTTATACAGGTGCCTCGGATAAAGGCTTTATGGGCCGCCCATATCCAGCCAATGCCCGAATCTTCTGGAACATTCGTTTAAAAAAATAGGTGCAACTCGGTCTTAATTTGATCCAAGAGCGCAGGATTGGTGAGTAATACTTTGTTCAGCTTCCATGAATATGGGGTTCTAAAAGCCAGGCCCAAATCCAGATCTACCCTTACAGCTGCATGGTCAGACCACGAGCAAGCACACATTTCAGCCCTTCTAGATTTATCAAACAGGGTAGAGCTAATTAGGATGGTGTGAATGCGAGAGTACTTTTTGTATACTCTCTTCTGTTGGGATAATGTCCTTTCCATGCATCAATCAAACCAAGATTACTCAGTAGTTTCCTTATTTGTCTCATTTTATTGGAGAACCGGTCAGAGACTAGGATGCTAGAGCGCTCTAGCACCCTAGCCTCTGCAGTTTCAAAATTCTTAACAGTGACTTATGAGGTGAAGCCGTTGGTGCATAAATAGAAACAAGGGTAATTCTAGTCTCCAGTGTCGTCCCATGGAGAATAACATATAAGGATAGTCGCCCGCCTTTTTAGTGTGTTGAGTGGGAGGAGTAGTAGGTAGCATAATCTTTGCTTAAATACTTAGGTATATGATTACGGGAAAAATGTGTTTCTTGTAGGAATAATATGGAGGGCCTAGTGTCTTCATAATATAGGAAGGATTTCCTTCTTGGAATTGGGAATTGAAGCCTTTAACATTGCGGGTCATGAATGTAAATTCTGTATTAGACATGTTGAGAGTGTCTAATAAAGCCTATAGTGTCAGACCTGCTTACCTTGTTCATACAGGAGCCAGGGGATATGCAGAGGCCGAGGGGATGCCGGAATCGCATCATCGAGTTGGGAGAACCCCTGAAGCAGTTAGAGCAGAGAGAGTGTGCCAGAGGGAGGGGTAAGGGAAAGAAAAACAAAACAGTAATAAAAACATAACAAGAAAACATCCAATTTCTACTAAACATAACCTCCTACTCCAGTCGTCTACTGTGGCACCTTTGGGAAGGGGAACGGACCTGCCATTCACCTGTGGGTCCCCTATCAGGAGGGATTAATAGAAACTTCGTGGGGGGGTGGGGGAGTGCAACCGGATAGGGTAAATTTCCCTTGAAATATCAAGAAAAATTGGTCAGCATAGAAAGAGATGGAGAAGAAAAAAAATAAAAAATAAGCAAGAAAGAGAAAACAGAAAAAAGAAATAACAGCAACAATCAAACCACGCTTGTCAATCTTTTCAAACATATAAAGGATATGAGTTCTTGCTCTGGATCACCTAGTGGGAGTCAAAATCCAGAGAGAGAGTAAAAAAAAAATTAAGTGTAAGGGTTCCAGACAATGCTGTACTCCATCAGATAGCTGGTCAAACTGAATATGGTTGGGCTTGATTCTCCAAGTTCTGTAAACGTGGGGGCCATCGATTGGGCGAGGGCAGGTGATCATCTTTAGTAACAGACAAGGTTTTTGTTTGAGTATTGCAAGAGACTTTTGTCCATTGTTTTGTGGGTATCAAGTTAAGAGACTTAAGAATAGACCAACAGTCATCCAATGAATGGGCAGAATATGATTTGCCTCCATGTTGGAACATAATAGCAAAATGGGAAGCATCACCTGTATAAGATCTTGTGTTTAATCAGGACTTCCAGGGCGGGCTTCATTTCCCTGCGTTTGGCCAAGGTAATGGGAGAGAGATCAGCAAAGACAAGGAGTAGTGAGTCATCAGGCCTTTGGTTTCTTTTGCTTTTCTGGCGGCAGCCAGTGCAGGGTCCCTGGCCTGTTGTCTAAGGTTCCTCGTGACTCCCAATGCCCTGTGGGCCCTCTGAATTTCAAGCATGGACTCAGACATGTAAGGGAGGAGTTTGCCAATTGTTTCTTTCACATACTGTTGGAGACTCAGCACCGATCTCGGAATACCCTTTATCCTCAGATTGTGTCTTTGCGACCTATTCTCTAGGTTCTCATACTTGTCTTCAAGAGCTTGGGCCTCAACAATTTGATCTGATGTTTCCTCTAATAATTGGGTTCTCTGTCCCAAATCATTAATATCCTTCTTAATGGCCTCCCCCGTCTTTGCCATATAAGATTGGAACATTCCTTCTATTTAAATCAAGGAGATTTTAGTGAGGTTCATGTCGCGATGCAATGAGGCTGGAGTTCTCTGAGGGATCCGAGTTAATCTCCTTATCGGCACCTGAAGGTTTACAATAGTCCGTGATCTTTTTAGCAGGTTGATTCTTTCTGTGCTTCCCCATTTTTGATTGTTGTAATTGAGGTAGATCGGAGATCCCAATCCGACAGAGCGAGGGTTGAGAATATAAGTGGGAGATCTGGCCCACCATGTTGTTAGGGAGCTGGCTTGATACTTGCTGTTAGCTGTGGTTTAAAATGTCATATTTCTATCATTCTTTGCGCGATATTACCCTCAAGGCCTATTTTAGGCCGAGCTGTACATGCCTGCAGATGCGGCTTCAAGTATAAGCATGCGTGCTGAAGCTGTGGTAGGTCTTAGTGGTGGAGCAGAAGGTATGCTGTAATTATTCAGTAATTCTCAGTTCCAACTAGCAAAACGGCTGCTTATATAGTTAGCAATAGAATCCATTAGTCAAGTATAATATCACAACCAGCCAGCAGATGGTGGTAGAGTGCCAGAGATCCACTACTGTCCTCTGTAGTAGGTATAGCATGGGTTATATACAATGACAGTTATGCGGTTAATAGGGCTAGGCTGTATTTTGAAGTAGGACCAAACCATAAGAAGGCAAATCAGGCTGTAGTCACACACTCAGAAACTTCATTAGAGAGTAGCAACAAGGTTAGAAGAAGAGGGGCTGTAGAGGCCTAAGTGGGCCTGTGGGTTGTGGCGTGTTTCAGAGATACTGATATATTATATCTGCTCACCAGGGATTGTAAATCTTTCTTCCAATAGATGCATTTTTATAGAGATTTTGAAGGATTTAAAGCATGAGGATAATCTAGTGGAGCCAGACAAGGAGTTCCAAATTATTGGGGCAGCACGAGAAAAGTCCTGTAGGCGGGAATGGGATGAGGTGATGAGAGAGGAAGAGAGAAGAAAGTCACTAGCAGAGCGAAGAGGGTGGGTTTTATTTTCAGATTAGAGCAGAAATGGAGGAGGGTGTATTATTGTGGAGGGCTCTATACGTTAGGGTCATAATTTAGAATTGTTTTTCTGGCGGCTATGGGAAGCCAGTGGAGTGCCTGACAAAGTGGTGCTGCAGACAATGTGCTTTGATTTTGGTAAATGAGTCTAGCAGATGCGTTTAACATGGTAATATGATGAAATAGTGAATTAGAATTTGTGTTGTGTCTTGTGTAAGGTAGTGAAATATTTTGGAGATATATTTTAGGTAAAAGTGACAAGATTTTGAGAGTGATTTTGAGGAATGAAAGAGAGGACAGGGTCCAAAAGAACCCCAAGACAGCAGGCCTGAGAGGTGGGAAAGATGATGGCATTGTCAACAGTGAGAGTTAAGGAAGAGGGTGGAAAGACAAGAAGTTCTCTATTTAGTTTAAGTTGACAGGCAAACATCCATGAAGATATGCTAGAGAGGCAATTGGCAACATGAGCTAGCAGAGAGGGTGATAGTTCAGGTGCAGAGAGGTAGATTTGAGTGTCATCTGCAAATAGATGATACTGAAATCCAAAAGATTTAATTTGGCCTCTGAGGGAGGATGTGTATGGAGAAAATAAGGGGGACTGAACCTTGGGACTGAACCTTGGGATACGCTGACAGTTAGAGGGCGAGGCAAAGAAGAGACGCCCGAGGAGACGCTAAATGTTCGATATTCTAGATAAGATATGAACCAAGAGAGAGCAGTGTAGCAGATGCCTAGATAGTGGATAAGAAGAGTTATCAACTGTGTCAAAGGTAGCAGAGAGATCAAGGTGAATTAGGATTGAGAAATTACCCTTTGACTAGCAGGTTATTAGTAACTTTTGTTAGAGCTGTCTCTATGGAGTGTTGGGGCCGGAAGCCAGATTGGAAGGGGTCAAGAAGGGAGTTGGAGGAAACAAATCACTTAAGGTGATTGTTGACAACACGCTCAAGCAGTTTGGGATATACCCTTGACTGGTTCCACAGAACTTGTGCTGCAGGACTAAATACTCAGACACCAACTGATGCCAAGTCAAATTTTGGTATTATCTGTTGAATTTAATTTGCTGATCAAAAGAAGTGGAAATTTGGTTGTGTAGCTCCTTCAGGGAGTTGGGACCTTGATAATTAGAACAAGGTTGCCCAGGGCCTGACTGGACTGTTTTACACTATGGCCTGGGCCTGACTGGCCAGAGTTACTCTGTTTTTATTATTATGGCTATGTATTTCTTAGTGCTTTTGGTTAAAATAGGATTACACTGTTATACTGTATGTTGGTTTATGTATCATGTATTATGTTATAGGAATTATTGTTAAGAAACATATTAGCTAGTCTGCAGGCTATTGTACCAGCCTATTATGTTACAACTAGCGAATTGTTCGTCAAAAAATAACAGCAATGAAATTGTAAGTGAGCTAATGCTGTTTGGTGTATAATAATAAAATAAATAATAGATTAATAAAGTAATGTACTTTACCTATATATGCAGGAAGCATTCTGTTTTGTTGTTGCTGCAGCATTAGTGCTGTGGAGCTGCTGTGTAAGCGTGATGAATGTGTGGAGTGTAATAGTGTGTGTGCGCGAGACAAATCCGTTAGCGTAGTTGTCTACTTCCACATTGTATAAGTTATTGTTCTAAAATGGCGGCTAATGTGTGGTATGCGGCTGTGGCTGATTTAGCGTGCTTAGTTTAGGATGTCGTCCTACTTTTTCGGAATATCCATAGCTGTTTGGTGGTGTTTCGCGTGTGTATGGTGGTGTTTTGCGTGTTTACGGTCCTTTAGCCTCGTTTTCATTTTGTTCGGCGGCCATTTTTTCTTTCGCTTAGGTGATTTTCGGGTGTTTAAACTCCAAAATTTGTAATTAAATTGAGGTGTAACTTTATTTGCAGAGGTCCTGGGTGCACCACCTTGCTATGGGTAAGATTTTTATATGTTTGTTGTGTGTATTAATTGTGTTTCGAATGTTTTTGGGGTAGCGCGGGTTGCTTCCTTGTTTTCGAATCTTGTATGTCTTTTTCGGGAAATCCGTAGGTGTTTGGTGGTGGTTTGCGTCTTTAGACTGCTGTAGCCTCGTTTTCTTTGGCGGACATATTTTCTCTTGCTTAGAGGATTTTTGAGTGTATAAACTCTTTTATTTTGAGTTAAATCCAGGTGTAACTTCAGTTTTCGAGGTCCTGGGTGCCACCTCTTCCTGTAGGTAAGCTTTTTATGTTTTTGTTGTGTGCTTGTATTGTGTTTTTCATGTTTTGATGTGCGCGTTTCGGACGATTTTTGCGAGGTTGTAATGGGTCGTAACGTGTCTCATATTTTCCTTTCGTAACTACGTAAATTCGGCGCTCCATGCCAGCTGGGCCGCAGGCTTGCTGCGCGAGCCCACAAGCGTTAGCAACAGCTCGCATTCTCACAACCATATATGTGATGTTGTTATCTGGTGATAACTCATTCAACTCACCTAAATATAATCAATAGGATGAGATTAACAATCTCATCTCATCCGAGGTACAGGGGTTCCAAGTAAGCAGGGGGCAGCCTCTTATGTTACACTGTTATCTGGGATAACTCATCCCACCTAAATATAATTAACAGGATGAGATTAAAGATCTGATCTCATCAGAGGTACAGGATTTCCCCAGTAAGCAAGGGGCAGCCTATTATTTAGGGATGGGCTTTCTGATTGGCCAGCCTGTGTGCCAGAAAATGTAATAAAATGTGCCAATTAATAAAGATATGACAGTGGTATCTGTACTTACATAGACAAGGTGTAAGTGTCATTCTGTGCATTAATCCTAATTCTAAGGGATTATATGGTGTTCCTGTGTATGGTCCATCTTCTGCTATCAGAGTTGTACAAGGACCCCACGATTCTGCTGGATAGGTTTAAAGTAGGCTCTTACCAAATCCAATTGATGTAGCAGATCGTGACAAAGGTTATTCAACACCAGCCATTGAAGGTTAGTATCAAGCTGGGTTTTTTTCTGGATACCAAGAGTTGGTCATTCTGTGGCTTAGTCATTTATTTTTTTGTCCTCACACCAGGCTAATTCTGAAAATCTGGTGTTGAAAGTCAGGAAGCCAACCTTCAAATACAAACATCATTTGGTCCCAAATAACCACCGTGTGCAGCACGGACAGCAGCTAGACGGCATGGTAGTGAGTTTATAAGATGTAGGAAGGTTGGCAAGGGTATCTGGAGCCATGCAGACTGTAGTGTATACAGTGAACATGGCGATCAAGATGGTCCCACAGGTGCTCAATCGGGTTCAAGTCCGGGGAATTTGGAGGCAAGGGCAGTACTTGGACGTCTTCGCCATGCTCCCAGGCAATTCTTGCTTTATGACATGTTGCATTGCCGTGCTGAAAGATCCCATCCTCTCTAGAGAAGACAGTCAACATGCATAGGTAACCCAATTGGTTGAGAGTGTAATCCAGAGGTATGAGTGGACCCAGACAATGCCAAGAAAAAAACATTCCCCAAACCATAAAGCTGCCGCCACCAGCTTGTGTTCTTCAAACAATGGTTGCAGAGGGTTTGTTCTCTGAGGTTTCGCACCTGACACGCCAACGTCCATCCGGTCGATGGGGCATAAAATGTAACTCATTAGAGAAGGCAACCCTTTGCCAATCAGAAGAGGTCCAATTTCGGTCCAATGGTTGATATGTTTGCAGAATGCCTACATGTTACCTTATACACCCACCAAGCCAGCTCACGGCACGTGCCGTATTTCATTAGCTCTGTGCTGCTGATGTCAGGCAGTAGGCATAATAACGTAGACACGACCCTGTACAAGCAGTGCAGATAGTCACATGACAAGGATAGGTCTCTAGTTAGCCTTCCTGCAACTTTCTGTATCATCTATGGGTGGTATAATTGTTTATCTTGAAGTACAAAGTATAGTCTAAATAACCTCTTCATTGTTAACAGAGGTCTTTAGAAAGCAAGACCGGCCCAGATCAGTGATGTCATAGAGCTGGGCCGAAGTAGTAGCCACGGAATAAACGCTGAATACAGCGTGTACTCTGTACAGTGTAGATACCCAACTTGAGATCCTAAATAATAAGATACAACACTAAAGTAAAACTAATTTAATGATACAAAGAAGGATTATTTTCACTAGGGGCTCTAACGCAATCCTGGAAATGTAATAAATGGTGTATGAAAAATACTAGACAAATGTGATTCAAAATAGAAACGTATTCAATGGTAGCTATATGGTTTTAATGATTTATAACTTCCAATTTTATAACTTCCCTGATTGTAAAATACATAGTTTAATGCATGCCTAATAAAAGCTATATTTTAAGCAATTGTTACAGAAGTCTTTATTTGTGAGATATTTTTATAAATCTCTGCCAGCTGTGAATATTCTAAATTATAACATATTTTTTCCTGAAATACCAGACAGTCTAAAGAATACACAGATACATAGTGTATGGCAAGATAAGGCAAGGCTGCTGCCAGTGGTCCTGTTATACACCAGGCAGTAAATGACTCACTTGCACTCAGCAGGGAAATTTCAAATTCCTAGCCTGTGTTAGCTGGCTGGGGACCAGTGTTGCAGACTCCTCATCTACGGTCACTGCAATCAGACTACTCCCAAATGGACAGGTTCAGATAAGTATTGGGTGCTTACTAACTGCCACTTAACCCTCTGACTGCATTAGCTAATTATAAGCATTTTTCCTAGGGTCATTGCATTAACCATCCAACCACAAGAGACTCTGCAGAGTTGAAGTTCCCATTACAACTTTACATACAGTCAGGTCCATAAATATTGGGACATCGACACAATTCTAATCTTTTAGGCTCTATACACCACCAGAATGGATTTGAAATGAAACAAACAACATGTGCTTTAACTGCAGACTTTCAGCTTTAATTTGAGGGTATTTACATCCAAGTCAGGTGAACGGTGTAGGAATTACAACAGTTTGTATATGTGCCTCCCACTTTTTAAGGGACCAAAAGTAATGGGACAGATTAACAGTCATAAATCAAACTTTCACTTTTTAATACTTGGTTGCAAATCCTGTGCAGTCAATTACAGCCTGAAGTCTGGAACGCATAGACATCACCAGACGCTGGGTTTCATCCCTGGTGATGCTCTGCCAGACTTCTATTGCAACTGTCTTCAGTTCCTGTTTGTTCTTGGGGCATTTTCCCTTCAGTTTTTTCTTCAGCAAGTGAAATGCATGCTCAATCGGATTCAGATCAGGTGATTGACTTGGCCATTGCATAACATTGCACTTCTTTCCCTTAAAAAACTCTTTGGTTGCTTTTGCAGTATGCTTCGGGTCATTGTCCATCTGCACTGTGAAGCGCCGTCCAATGAGTTCTGAAGCATTTGGCTGAATATGAGCAGATAATATTGCCCGAAACACTTCAGAATTCATCCTGCTGCTTTTGTCTGCAGTCACATCATCAATAAATACAAGAGAACCAGTTCCATTGGCAACCATACATGCCCACGCCATGACACTACCACCACCATGCTTCACTGATGAGGTGGTACGCTTTGGATCATGAGCAGTTCCTTTCCTTCTCCATACTCTTCTCTTCCCATCACTCTGGTACAAGTTGATCTTAGTCTCATCTGTCCATAGGATGTTGTTCCAGAACTGTGAAGGCTTTTATAGATGTTGTTTGGCAAACTCTAATCTGGCCCTCCTGTTTTTGAGGCTCACCAATGATTTACATCTTGTGGTGAACCCTCTGTATTCACTCTGGTGAAGTCTTCTCTTGATTGTTGACTTCGTCACACATACACCTACCTCCTGGAGAGTGTTCTTGATCTGGCCAACTGTTGTGAAGGGTGTTTTCTTCACCAGGGAAAGAATTCTTCGGTCATCCATCACAGTTGTTTTCCGTGGTCTTCCAGGGCTTTTTGGTGTTGCTGAGCTCACCAGTGCGTTCTTTCTTTTTAAGGATGTTCCAGTTGATTTGGCCACACCTAATGTTTTTGCTGTCTCTCTGATGGGTTTGTTTTGTTTTTTCAGCCTAATGATGGCTTGCTTCACTGATAGTGACAGCTCTTTGGATCTCATATTGAGAGGTAACAGCAACAAATGCAAATAGCACACTTGAAATGAACACTGGAGCTTGTATCTGCTCTTTGTAAATGGGATAATGAGGGAATAACACACACATGGCGGTGAAACAGCTGAGCAGCCAATTGTCCCATTACTTTTGGTCCCTTAAAAAGTGGGAGGCACATATACAAACTGTTGTAATTCCTACACCGTTCAGCTGATATGGATGTAAATACCCTCAAATTAAAGCTGAAAGTCTGCAGTTACAGCACATCTTGTTCGTTTCATTTCAAATCCATTGTGGTGGTGTATAGAGCCAAAAAGATTATAATTGTGTCGATGTCCCAATATTTATGGACCTGACTGTACATATAGGTAATTAATTGACTGGACAAATATCAGAAAATTTACAAAGTTTAGTAGAAACTGAGCAAGAGTTCATATCCGATTTATTCAGTTGCAAAACATTAAGGTAGAGCTGTATATGTGGGTAGGTTTAATAGCTGCGGTCAAACAACCCTGATGCATGGTCCCCCCTTTATGGTGGGGTTTGATGGAAGGTGCATAATTATCCCTACATTATCTGTGCAAAAAAGATGCCACAGTACATTGCCATCCCAAAATGATTCTAAGGTTACATTGCTGGTGCAGAGGGGAGATCCAATGTAAGAGCTTGTGCTCTGTGGGATAAAGGTTGGATCGGTGCTGTCAGAAGACGGTTTGTGTAATATTATGAAAGCCACCAATGTGTGTTTCATGACATTCTTTGGCTTCTCCTTCTGTGGGGATACTATGAGACAACCTTTGCTGCTCGTCCTTCTTTAGCAACTATCTTGCACAATGTCTCTCACATTCTGAACACGCAAGTTCACAAGCATCATTTGCAAAGTGTGCGATACTCAGTACCCTTAATGAAGAGAGACCTCTTCTCCATTAAACCTTGCCCAAACAGGAGCATTACAGGTATTTTCAGAACTGATCATTAATGCAACTCCTGTTCAATGATTAAAAAAAACAATATGCAGCTGAGCTTCACACATTACCTTCACAGTTTCCAGTTTCAATATGCTGTCGCTACCCCAATAATGCTATCAAACAGAAAAGAGGAGATCTGGTTGTGAGGCAGGTCTAAAGGGTATTCAATGAGTATTTGTGACGAGATACTGGCATGTGTTAAACCCAATATTGGTTGTACCAGTCAGAATTGATATAATGAATGCTGCCAAGGGAAACCACTTTAGAACAGCTTGTTTCTAGACAACAAATAGAACTGTAGATGCATGCCTCGCAAACTGAGCAGATCACACAACTTTAATGGTCTTAAAAGGGGGTGAAGACAAGCAGTTTAGCTGCAGGCTGAGAAACAAACGTTTGATAGTAACTTTAATATGGAATACGGCTTCTTTAAATAATTGAATAGAAATTCCATTAAAAAGCAATATCTAGCGCTAACCATCAAACAGTGTTGAAATTGACACCTTTGCCCTCTTATTCTACCCCCCCCCCCAATAAGTAAGATGGCTGCTAATCACAATTATGAACTAATACAAAATGCTTCTAGATAATGTCCAACTATAGTTACATAGTAATTGAGGTTGAAAAAAAGACAGTCCATCAAGATCAACCTTTTTAGATCTCCTCTGATCTGCAATATGTGGATTAATCGTTAATTGATCCAGAGGAAGGCAAACAGAAAAGACCCCCAGTGAAACTTTGCCAATTGTCTCAAAAGGGGAACAAAATTATAAAATTCCTTCCTGACCCCAGATACTGGCGATCGGGCTCCTCCCTGGATCAATACTCCCTCTCTAATTATGCAGGATAGCCCTGAAAGCCCTTTTTTATTTAAAAAATATATCCAATCCCTTTTTAAAGTTATCTATGGAATCCGTTGTAACCACCTCCTTTGGTAGAGAATTCCACAGATTTACCACCCTTACTGTGAAGAACCCTTTTCTTTCTTTAAGGTGAAATCTTTTTACTTCTAATCTCAAAGAATGTCCCCTTGTCAGTTGAAAACCTCTGAACACAAAAAGCTCACTTGACAAAACCTTGTTATCGACCCTGGATATATTTATATAAGGTAATCATATCCCTTCTTAGACACTCCTTTATAGGGAAAATAAGTTTAATTTGGTTAGTCTTTCTTCAAAACTTAGCCCCTCCATTCCCCTTATTAATTTTGTTGCCCTCCTCTGTACTTTTTCCAGCTCTAAAATGTCCTTTTTATTTAGTTGTGCCCAAAATTGTACTCCACATTCCAAATGAGGGCGTAGTAGGGATTTGTATAGAGCCAGAATTATATTTGCTTCCTTTGCTTCTATACCCTTCTTAATACATGCTAATATTGTACTTGCCTTTGCAGATGCTGCTTGGCATTGAGCACTGTTACCTAGGTGGTTGTCCACAAGTACTAACAAATCCCTTTCAATATCTGATACCCCTAGATTTGCTCCATTAAGTTTATAATTTGCATGTCTATCTTTCCCTCCCAGATGCATAACTTTACATTAATTAAATCTTATCTGCCATTTAGATGCCCATTTCTCTAATTTATGCAAGTCCCTTTGGAGAGAAGGTACATCATAATCTGATTTCATTACCTTGCACAACTTAGTGTCATCAGCAAAAATGGAGACAATACTTTCCAATCCTACTTCTAAGGAGAGGATCCAATACTGAACCTTGAGGAACACCACTTACCACATTAGTCCAATCTGAGTATGTTCCATTTACAACAACCTTTTGCTTCCTGTCTTTTAGCCAGCTCTCAATCCATGAGCAGATATTTACTGCAATTCCTGTATCTCTTGGTTTGCTCAGTAGTCTCCCATGTGGCACTGTATCAAAAGCCTTTGCAAACTCCAAAAAGACTACATCCACTGAGTTGCCTTGATCCAAATTCCTACTAACCTCTTCAAAGAAACTAATTATCCCTCATAAATCCATGTTGATTCCTACTAATCTTGCCATATTCATTATATTATATGCCTTATTAACCCTTCTAAAAGCTTCCCCACTACAGAAGTGAGACTTACAGGTCTGTAATATACTGGATTTGTTCTTGCTTCTTAGATATAGGTATCATCTCTTCTTTTCTTCAGTCCTTTGTTAAGTGAATCTTGAAAAATTTGATATAATGGTTTGGCACCGATTTATTAACATTTATTTTTTTCCACCGCTTTTGGATTTCTTCTCAAATGAGATTGTGTTTTGATCACTGTTTCCCAAAAGGCTGCCCTATTTCAACATTTGATACTACAGTGAAAAAAAAAAAAAAAGAATTGATCCCCTGCTGATTTTGAATGTTTGCCCACTGAAGAAATGATCAGTCTATAATTTTAGAGGTAGGTATATTTTAACAGTGAGAGACAGAACAACAACAACAACAAAAAACGCATGTCAAAAAAGTTATAAATTGATTTGCAGGTCAATGAGGGAAATAAGTATTTGTTACCCTATCAGTCAGCAAGATTTCTGGTACCCAGGTGTCTTTTATACAGGTAACAAGCTGCGATTAGGAGCACTCTCTTAAAGGGGGTGCTCTTAATCGCAGCTTGTTACCTGTATAAAAGACACCTGTCCAAAGAAGCAATCAATCAGATGCCAAACTCTCCACCATGGCCAAGACCAAAGAGCTGTCCAAGGATGTCAGGGACAAGATTGTAGACCTACACAAGGCTGGAATGGGCTACAAGATCATCGCCAAGCAGCTTGGTGAGAAGGTGACAACAGTTGGTGCGATTATTCGCAAATGGAAGAAACACAAAATAACTGCCAGTCTCCCTCGGTCTGATGCTCCATGCAAGAACTCACCTCGTGGAGTTTCAATGATCATGAGAAAGGTGAGGAATGAGCCCAGAACTACACGGGAGGATTTTGTTAATGATCTCCAGGCAGCTGGGACCATAGTCACCAAGAAAACAATTGGTAACACACTACGCCGTGAAGGACTGAAATCCTGCAGCGCCCACAAGGTCCGCCTGCTCAAGAAATGTACAGTCCCGTCTGAAGTTTGCCAATGAACATCTGAATGATTCAGAGGAGAACTGGGTAAAAGTGTGGTCAGGACAAAAAAAATTAATGCCAGTAAAAGTATTGTCCATATTAAGAAATATGATCTACAAATTGAAGATGTGATTGATAAATTTAGAAGATGGTAGTGAAATCATCTGCACAGAAGTCAGATTCTGCATAATCTGAAGAAAAAAAATATATATAAAGGCTGTGACCATCCATATATCTTAGATTAACAGAAAAAGCCTAGTTTTGAAGTAGAACAGGCAGTTTGCTTATTCAAGTAGAATATATTCCCAGTGTCCGCAGGTTGTGTAGTGGAATTACATTACAGAGCATGACGTCTTCCCTTGTGAACATCCACCATCAATCTTTTCAGCTTCCAAAATGATCCTTTTAGAAACATCCAACAGCTGTCTGATTTTCTTTTGCTGAAGACTCCAAGAAGACAGCATTCCATGATTCTGCTAAGGCCTTTCCTTCTTCATAGCTTATAACTCTTTCCATGTGCAAGTCTTTCTTATTGCAGACCAACATAATAGGAACCTGCACAGCATCAAAGGGACAATGGACGGGACCCTGTACCGTCAAAATCATGGGGGAGAACCTCCTTCCCTCAGCCAGGACATTGAAAATAGGTTGTGGATGGGTATTCCAGCATGCCAAGGACCCAAAAAATATACAGCCAAGGCACAAAGGAATGGCTCAAGGAGTGGCACATTAAAAGATCCTAGAGTGGCGTAGCTAGTCTCCAGACCTTAAACCCATAGAAAATCTGTGGAGGGGGCTGAAGGTTTCAGTTGCCAAACATCAGCCTAAAAAACTTAATGATTTGGAGAAGATCTGCAAAAAGGAGTGGAACAAAATACCTCCTGAGATGTGTGCAAACTACAAAAAACGTCTGACCTCTGTCATTGCCAACAGGGGTTTTGCCACCAAATACTAAGACAAAGGGGTCAAATACTTATTACCCTCATTGACCTGCAAATCAATTTATAACTTTTTTGACATGCATTTTTCTTGTTTTTTTTGTTTTTTTACAAGCAGGGGATTAAATACCACCCCCCTCTGTATATCAATATTATTTGTGATGACTAAATCTAAGATAGACTCATTTCTAGTAGGTTCTTTTATAACCTGGGCCGGATAATGATCCATGAGTGTACTCAAGAACCTGCTCCCCTTAGCTGAACTGCTGGTCTCATTCATCCAGTTTATTTCAGGATAGTTAAAATCTCCCATTTCTAAAACCTGCTTGTGCTTAGCTGCATTTCCAATCTGAAACAATAATTGCATTTCCTCAAGTTCAATTATATTTTCCGGGGTTTATAGCATACTCCAACTAATATTCTTTTAGAGTTTGCTCCTACGTTATTTAACTCTACCCGCAAACATTCAACATTATCACTAGTTCCACCATAAATATCTTCTCTAACTATAAGCTTAAATTCAGGCTTAACAAACAGACAAATCCCTCCTACTCTTTAACCATTGCCTCTAGCTTTCCTAAATAGGTTATAACCATCCAGATTAACAGTCCAGTCATGAGATTCATCCCACCACATTTCAGTAATACCTATTAAATCCCATTTCTCATTAACTGCTAATTATTCTGACATTTTTCCTGGCAAGATTCTGGCATTAGTGAGCATACACTTTATCTTATGAGTCTGTAGTTCTGAAGTGCCCGCCACTGTACTTGAGTTACTTAACAATACCTCCCTATTGACTATACTAACCCTCCCCACATCTCATCCCCCTTGACTAGTTAATTTGTTTCTTACTCCCTCTACACTTTCTATCCAATTGCTTATATCTAGTCCCTCCCCCCCACCTACTAGTTTAAAAACCTCCCCCAGCCATTCTACCATCCTTTCCCCTAGCACAGCAGCTCACTCCTCACTTAGCAGGGATGGATTGCACCTTAATGAAAAGTCAGCCCAGTGTTCTAAAAACCCCAAACCCTCCTTAATGCACCACTTTTTTAGCCATGCATTAAGCTCCCTAAGCTCCTTCTGTCTCCCTGGACTAGCAAGCGGCACAGGTAGTATCTCAGAAAATACTACCTTGGAGGTCCTTGCCATCAGCTTATTACCTAGTTCTATAAAATCATTCTTTAGGACTCACCATCTTACACGAACTTTGTCATTGGTACCAACATGTACCAAGAACGACGGTTCATTTCCAGCCACTTCCAACAATTTATCTACCCGATCGACAATATGCCGAACCAGAGTACCCGAGTGACAGCAAACTGTTCGATTGCTGGGATCTGGGAGAGAAATCACCCTGTCTACCTTCCTAATAATAGAGTCCCCTACCACCAAAACCTCTCTTGCTCTGCCTATGCTGCCCTCCTTCTCCTCCTGTAGAACTGTTCTCCCGGCTGTTAAGAGGGAACAGCTCTATCTGGCATTGCCATGCCTGAATGGATATCCACAACAGTTTCACTCAATCTGGCAAATTAGTTGGTGTTTGCCAACTCAGAACTGACTCGCCTCCTCCTACTGTTCCCCCTGCTTCCCCTTATAACTGTAACCCAGCTACCTCCCTGGACATCCTCACTAGCCCCATCTCCGCCCTCAATGCTAGGCCCAACTAAACTGTGCTCAGTGAGCACCAACTCCCTTTCCAGTGGAGCGATATCAGTAAGTGCTGCAATTCTCCTTTCCAGTTCTCCAATTTGAGCTTCAAGATAGGCAACATGCTCACACCTGCCACAGAGGTATGGACTCTGGATCAGCTGTTCCAACAGTTCATACATGTGACAGGATGCGCACTCATTGAGTTTGTCACTGGGCTGACTCAAAATTACTAATTACAGTGGGGAGGAAAAAATGTATAAAGCACTACAATGTGCTCACCTTTTCTTTGAACTCCCTCCTTTTATTTGAACTCCTACACTTATACTAGAACTGCACTTATACTAGAAGTGTTCGCAAGCTCACAATTTCACTCCTTCCCCTGTTTATATTAGCTTCTTACTACTACCCTCCCCCCCACCCCCGGGCCCGCACTCCCCACCCCCTCAGCTGCTACTAATCAATGCACAAGTACACAAACACATTTCACTGTTCAGGATAAATCACAAAACAGATGCTAAAACTAGGGAGTTCATGTGTTCTCATCAATGAGTACAGCACTTTTAAAAAAGACAAGAAGATATAGTTTAAATCCTAGAAATACATTTTCTATTTATCGGTCATTCAATAATTCACATCCTAGAACTTACCTCATCCTTTTCCCTTACAATTCATAAACACGACTTACTTATATAACTCACATACTAATCTTCAGAGGACCCAAATCCCCCACTTCTGTACTTCATTTTTTACTTGTCAGGTTCCCAATATACAGTTATTCACAAGTAATAACAGAAAAGTCCTGAGGACAAACTAACATACCATGTTATAACTTCTTCATCTATAAGCAGGAACATTTCATTTGTAAGTGTCAAGGTAGGAATTTTACACTTTGGCAACTTTAAAAAGCTGGGAATCGCTAACCTATTGCTTGTGTTTTTACATAAAACATTTGTGTTGTTTAGATCATTTCATTAAAAAGTCAGAGCAAGTGAACAGAAAATATTTTAATGTAAGAAAACTGGGAATTCCTGTTTTGCCCTGGATATATTGCTCCGAGGATAGATTCTTTGGGAATACAGAGCAATAAGGCACCACAGGAGAAGGGTTATCACAGAATTCTACTCAACCCCATCCAGTGCTAGACTCTATTTGTAAGTTTTTATAAATTTCAAGTATATATACACTTATCAAAGTCCATATTTTATGTTCAGAGTCAATTTCACAAACTGTCGCCATGTTTTTCTGCTCGAGTCTGCACCACAACTTACTTCACCCCACACTCCAGTCGAGTCTTCACTCTTTCCAACAGAATCTCTCCACTTTCTCAGTCTTGATTTCCCCATAGAAAATCTGTGGAGGGGGCTGAAGGTTTCAGTTGCCAAACATCAGCCTAAAAAACTTAATGATTTGGAGAAGATCTGCAAAAAGGAGTGGAACAAAATACCTCCTGAGATGTGTGCAAACTACAAAAAACGTCTGACCTCTGTCATTGCCAACAGGGGTTTTGCCACCAAATACTAAGACAAAGGGGTCAAATACTTATTACCCTCATTGACCTGCAAATCAATTTATAACTTTTTTGACATGCATTTTTCTTGTTTTTTTTGTTTTTTTACAAGCAGGGGATTAAATACCACCCCCCTCTGTATATCAATATTATTTGTGATGACTAAATCTAAGATAGACTCATTTCTAGTAGGTTCTTTTATAACCTGGGCCGGATAATGATCCATGAGTGTACTCAAGAACCTGCTCCCCTTAGCTGAACTGCTGGTCTCATTCATCCAGTTTATTTCAGGATAGTTAAAATCTCCCATTTCTAAAACCTGCTTGTGCTTAGCTGCATTTCCAATCTGAAACAATAATTGCATTTCCTCAAGTTCAATTATATTTTCCGGGGTTTATAGCATACTCCAACTAATATTCTTTTAGAGTTTGCTCCTACGTTATTTAACTCTACCCGCAAACATTCAACATTATCACTAGTTCCACCATAAATATCTTCTCTAACTATAAGCTTAAATTCAGGCTTAACAAACAGACAAATCCCTCCTACTCTTTAACCATTGCCTCTAGCTTTCCTAAATAGGTTATAACCATCCAGATTAACAGTCCAGTCATGAGATTCATCCCACCACATTTCAGTAATACCTATTAAATCCCATTTCTCATTAACTGCTAATTATTCTGACATTTTTCCTGGCAAGATTCTGGCATTAGTGAGCATACACTTTATCTTATGAGTCTGTAGTTCTGAAGTGCCCGCCACTGTACTTGAGTTACTTAACAATACCTCCCTATTGACTATACTAACCCTCCCCACATCTCATCCCCCTTGACTAGTTAATTTGTTTCTTACTCCCTCTACACTTTCTATCCAATTGCTTATATCTAGTCCCTCCCCCCCACCTACTAGTTTAAAAACCTCCCCCAGCCATTCTACCATCCTTTCCCCTAGCACAGCAGCTCACTCCTCACTTAGCAGGGATGGATTGCACCTTAATGAAAAGTCAGCCCAGTGTTCTAAAAACCCCAAACCCTCCTTAATGCACCACTTTTTTAGCCATGCATTAAGCTCCCTAAGCTCCTTCTGTCTCCCTGGACTAGCAAGCGGCACAGGTAGTATCTCAGAAAATACTACCTTGGAGGTCCTTGCCATCAGCTTATTACCTAGTTCTATAAAATCATTCTTTAGGACTCACCATCTTACACGAACTTTGTCATTGGTACCAACATGTACCAAGAACGACGGTTCATTTCCAGCCACTTCCAACAATTTATCTACCCGATCGACAATATGCCGAACCAGAGTACCCGAGTGACAGCAAACTGTTCGATTGCTGGGATCTGGGAGAGAAATCACCCTGTCTACCTTCCTAATAATAGAGTCCCCTACCACCAAAACCTCTCTTGCTCTGCCTATGCTGCCCTCCTTCTCCTCCTGTAGAACTGTTCTCCCGGCTGTTAAGAGGGAACAGCTCTATCTGGCATTGCCATGCCTGAATGGATATCCACAACAGTTTCACTCAATCTGGCAAATTAGTTGGTGTTTGCCAACTCAGAACTGACTCGCCTCCTCCTACTGTTCCCCCTGCTTCCCCTTATAACTGTAACCCAGCTACCTCCCTGGACATCCTCACTAGCCCCATCTCCGCCCTCAATGCTAGGCCCAACTAAACTGTGCTCAGTGAGCACCAACTCCCTTTCCAGTGGAGCGATATCAGTAAGTGCTGCAATTCTCCTTTCCAGTTCTCCAATTTGAGCTTCAAGATAGGCAACATGCTCACACCTGCCACAGAGGTATGGACTCTGGATCAGCTGTTCCAACAGTTCATACATGTGACAGGATGCGCACTCATTGAGTTTGTCACTGGGCTGACTCAAAATTACTAATTACAGTGGGGAGGAAAAAATGTATAAAGCACTACAATGTGCTCACCTTTTCTTTGAACTCCCTCCTTTTATTTGAACTCCTACACTTATACTAGAACTGCACTTATACTAGAAGTGTTCGCAAGCTCACAATTTCACTCCTTCCCCTGTTTATATTAGCTTCTTACTACTACCCTCCCCCCCACCCCCGGGCCCGCACTCCCCACCCCCTCAGCTGCTACTAATCAATGCACAAGTACACAAACACATTTCACTGTTCAGGATAAATCACAAAACAGATGCTAAAACTAGGGAGTTCATGTGTTCTCATCAATGAGTACAGCACTTTTAAAAAAGACAAGAAGATATAGTTTAAATCCTAGAAATACATTTTCTATTTATCGGTCATTCAATAATTCACATCCTAGAACTTACCTCATCCTTTTCCCTTACAATTCATAAACACGACTTACTTATATAACTCACATACTAATCTTCAGAGGACCCAAATCCCCCACTTCTGTACTTCATTTTTTACTTGTCAGGTTCCCAATATACAGTTATTCACAAGTAATAACAGAAAAGTCCTGAGGACAAACTAACATACCATGTTATAACTTCTTCATCTATAAGCAGGAACATTTCATTTGTAAGTGTCAAGGTAGGAATTTTACACTTTGGCAACTTTAAAAAGCTGGGAATCGCTAACCTATTGCTTGTGTTTTTACATAAAACATTTGTGTTGTTTAGATCATTTCATTAAAAAGTCAGAGCAAGTGAACAGAAAATATTTTAATGTAAGAAAACTGGGAATTCCTGTTTTGCCCTGGATATATTGCTCCGAGGATAGATTCTTTGGGAATACAGAGCAATAAGGCACCACAGGAGAAGGGTTATCACAGAATTCTACTCAACCCCATCCAGTGCTAGACTCTATTTGTAAGTTTTTATAAATTTCAAGTATATATACACTTATCAAAGTCCATATTTTATGTTCAGAGTCAATTTCACAAACTGTCGCCATGTTTTTCTGCTCGAGTCTGCACCACAACTTACTTCACCCCACACTCCAGTCGAGTCTTCACTCTTTCCAACAGAATCTCTCCACTTTCTCAGTCTTGATTTCCCCAGCCAGGCCCCTGTCATCCTTTTGGTAAAATGTTTCTCTATCCCTTAGTCCTGGGTCGAGTTGTGAAACATGAGGATCGAGTTATAGATTTTGAGGGCTGGTCCTAGTTTTATGCCCAAAATTTTCACAAGGTCACTCTGAGTAAGCAGGAGAAAAGCTTCCCCATCTATCTGCTGGATAAAGAAGAGTATTTTAATGATACTGGAGAGGAAAGAATCCATGGAGAAGGAAAGTTGGTTCACACCGAAGAGAGGTTTCTCCAGCGTTTGTGTGCATGCTGGGAAATCACTTACTTCTTCTCTGAAGATGGAAGCTTGCTCAGTACATCCTGGGAGTTGCTGCACAAACACAGCCACCTAGGTAAGGGGGATAAAAGCAAGTATGAAACAAAAGGAAATAAAACATTGGGGTTGGGAGTAAATCAGAATTGTTTAAAGACAAGGTAAAGTCAGATGAGGGAGGCAGAAAAGTAAATAGAATAGAGATAGTAAGTAGAGTAAGAACAAATGGAGGAGGCAGTACAGAGGCATGGCGAGTCTAAATTTACCCATCTTATTATTTTCCCAAATATCCGATTCCCTTCTCTTCTCCATCATGCACCTTGGCTGCCTCACTACCTTCCTTTTTCCCCTTTCATACAGTTAATGCAAGTTTTACCTTCTTGTTACTCAAATACCTTATTGTCTATTACCTCAAACATCCTTTTTCCCTAATATTCTATATCTTTCCATCAATCTTGACATCCACAATCCCAGCTCTGTGTATCTTCTCTTCACACATTTCCTCTCTTTCTGCCATGTCTTACCTCCTCTGCGTTCCACTTGCTCACACTCTGGGCAGTGTAAGAAGAGACTTCAGGAAGCAAGCGGCACTGCTGCTCCCAGCACAGGTGGATCCGGTGACCAGGGTCAGAAGACAAGGATGTCATAAATACAGATTGGTGTAGAGCCTGCTCTAAACTCACCTCACAATCTGAGAAGAAAAGATGATGCTGGGTCAGTTATGGGATTGATAATTTAACCATATGATGCCCAACAAAGACTTCAGAGAACCCATTGTTTAAAACTAGTCCTGCTTACAGTTGGATTCAATAGTCCCTCTGCAATTTGGATTAGTCCACCAGAATACAAGCCAGACATTCTTCACCCTCTCAATGTCAGGATACAAATATTTGTTGTTTATGTGTTTATTCAGTTTTCCTTTACTAATCTTCTATGTATACATAGCTTTTTTAAACACCAAAGTTCTATTAGTAGGTTTCTTGAGAAGTGTTATTTGTGATACAAATGAACATCATGTAATACAACTGGGTAAAATTAATAAATAAATAAATAAATACCTGCAGTGCCTAAGAATAGAAAGTAATACCAATTGAAAGTACACAATGTAGAGAATACAAGACCTACATCTAGAATCTAAATTGATATGAAATACAATAGTTGCAGCACAAGTTTTCACACACTGTATTTTTATATTTTACACAAAAAATACAGAAAAGTAATTTGGTTTAAATTAGCTCTTAAACCTACAATAATCTTAGCGTATATTGTTCGTTTTACTTTTTCGATAATTTATAGATTTCCATAATTACTGCATCTTACCATTTTTAAGCAACATGTTATGCAATTTCCACAACTCTTAAGTGGTGCATAACTACCAATCTGTGCATACTCACACGGACTTACTGTAAAAATCCCCCTGACTCTACATATTATCTGCTACCTATAGGTGTTATCAGCTCCTTGGGTAGGGATTTATAGTCCTAGTACATGCCGTAACTTAAGCATGGGAGCAATAGTGCTTACCAGTAGTAGGTAACATGCAGAAATGAGGGAATTCACACACATAAATATTAAGTTGAGTCTTGGTTTTAATCTATTCGTTTTTAATATCATTCAGTTATCGCTGGTTTTTAAGTGTAGTTTCAACGATACACAGCTTAGGGCCATTTCTGCATCTTAGTAATATTGTTTAATTTATCATATCTTCACTATTATATAGCACCATGTAACATGGAGGTGGTTCATAAATAAAACATATATATATAACATATTTTTATACTTCAATCAACAAATGTATGAGCACCACCTTGTGGAGTGTTATGTGAAGGGTGCAGCACATTGTACGTTGCTTTTCCAGTGAACAGTCTAAATAGGTGATGTTTTCTAACGACATACACTCAGGGATTCAGCAGCAAATTGTTTATGTCTGCATGCTCTGCAAGGAAGAGATTGCACGAGCATCGCTCTCAAGGCTCTGACATAAAAAGGCCTATACCACACATTAAATTCCAAGCTTGTATGTTCAATGTGAGAACCGCAAAGGCTGCAAGCTTGAAATTTTGCGGATTTACGGAGCTACTTAATTAGAACATGCTGCGAGTTACGGGCTTGAGAGGCAAACCCGTAAACCATTTTTTGCTCGTTGGAAGTGCAGCCGTGAACGTGATCAATTAGTCAAACTCATAGTTATGGGTTTAGATGGAGCCAATGGAAACAGAGATTGTTAGAATTACGTCACTGAAAAACAGAGGTGGGATTTCATCATTTTACAGGGTTCAATTACGAATTACGATCGGACCCACATTCCAGAAATAATTCAATATTGATAAAGCCGTAAATCTGATATTCTATTACATGCGAGTTCCATTACATGTATTAACACATTGATTGCCGTTATCGACATAACACAGAAATGAAACATGAAATAAAGTATTTTATTTGGCCGATTTGCGAGCTTGAGAATGTTTTGCTATTAATTCTAAGATCTAACATTACTACTTTCCCTGTTAATAAAAGTACAGTAGTGTGTGTAGATGTGTTACGGATTGGACTTTACCCCCCTTGTGGGTCCTCTCTAGCAATTGTTTGGCTTCTTGGCTCCATTTGCGAGTTACGGGGTTGAACGCCAGTGATTTTGATACAATTTAATAGCGCAATTGGACGGTAGCCATTATGGGCTTGACAGATCAAAGAATTTGCAAGGGTTTTCTCGCTCCTACTCCGTAGGGTTTTCTAGCTCCTACTCCGCAAGTCATCGGCGGGCTTGTTAAAGAGGCCACTTTATAGGTTGTAAGTCTTGCAAGCTACGTTTTTACATGTTAGGGGAATTTAATGTGACTGCAAGTGAGGAAACGTGTCCGGTACAGACTAAGGGTGCTTATATAATGTCTAAGTAAAGGGGTTAAACAAAAAAATTGCCACTTCATCTGCCCATTATATTATCATTTATTATAGTGCAATTGATGAGAATGCAGTAAATTGTAAATATATGAGATCATAAATTATAAAGTGTACAGTAAGCATGAAACAAACACATCTGTAAGTCATTACAAATGTAAAAAAAAAAAAAAAAAGAGTTGCTGTTCCTGAGCCAGAGAACTTACAGTCTAGTGGAGTTGGGACAGTAAGGCAAATGTGTAAGAGACAGAATCAGCAGACTGTGGCTGTGTGTTGTAATGTTTGCGTTAAGTAGTCTCAACAGAGTTCAACATATAGAATGGTGTAGTTTATATATTTTCTGAAACATTATGTTTTTATGGAGCATTTGAAACCATGAAAATAAGCAGATAGTCTGACAGAAATAAGTAAGGAATCCTACAGAGGGCAGTTCCAAATAAGGAACAATGGAGGTTAGCAGGCTTTCTAAAATTAGCATCACATTCTTCCCCCCTTATAAATCTAGAAGCAGGCTGCTTGCATCAATAGATGCAAGCATCGCTATCTAGAAATGTAACACCCATCTAACACACAACTTTTTTTTTTCAGTTAAAAACTAGTTTTGTGACATTATCCCTGCCTAACCATGCTCTTAGTCAGAACCAAAGTTCTCATACATATATATTATTTTATTTGCACAATGGTTCGTTAAAATAGCAATAATCCAGTTTCCTATATTTCTCATATACAATGATTACTCTCAGATTTTATTGTGTGTGATATTTAAGTATTGGATATTGTAAAAACAAGTCAAGTTTCTTTATGAAAAAAAGATTTTAAAACCACTCACGACAGCATTTCTTACCAGTTCCATCGGTTTCCTGTTTGACAAGCTGTAGACGGATATAGGTGTGAGCACCCCTGAAAAAGAGGAAGACAATGACATTCATCCCCCGTAAGTGGCCACAGACAATCTGGCCCAATTCTGTTCCGATAGTCCTAAAATCGTTGATTTATTAGTTGTTTTTTTTATATCTTTTTCTAAATTACACACCTCTTAATCTGCGGCTTTGTATCCAGTTCTTCATCCAGCCACTCTGCTGTTTCCCATGTATTGCTTCTCCAACGGTCCTCCATAGGGGTTGGAGACTTTCTGCACAGGAAACAAATGTTAACAGTAAGTTACACATTCTTCTAAATAAGAGGATTTCTCACAACAAATAGCTAAAGTCATGTATTACCTAGATAGTGGAGAATCAGGTAGGGGATCCAGGATGGCATTAGGGGTCCCAGGTCTGCGTGTTCTAGATGTGGGGTGGGTCGGTGGTGGTTTCTCTCCATTTAGACGATCCTGCAGAAAATTCTCTCTATTCAGATTAACCTCAGAGTAGGGGCACCCAACGGCTCTGTTAGAAATAGCGAGTATACC
The DNA here is from genome assembly GCA_027410445.1 of Discoglossus pictus. Lineage (NCBI taxonomy): Eukaryota > Metazoa > Chordata > Amphibia > Anura > Alytidae > Discoglossus > Discoglossus pictus. Next base: position 203,887,546 of record CM050164.1, read on the forward strand.
GAAATATGTTGAATATGAGGTAAGAGAGTTAGACTCCCATTAGTACTGTCTGTCTTTAAACTATAGATACATTTCTGTTTCAAACATACGTGTAGTGGGTCCCGTATCTAGGTCCTCTCACATGCCCGATTCCTTTGCATCCCGCAATTGGACAACCCTGTCCTGCTGCTGCAATAATATCTGAGGCACCTGAGGGAAGAGATCATCAATTACATGAACCTGCTGCCATGACCATAACCCATCCATTTAACGTGTTGGCAAATGTCTTGTTAAGAGTATCTAGTTCCCACCAACCACAGTGACGGTTATAGAAAAAGGGATTTAATGCCTGTACCAATTCTTATCTCTTCTTACCTGGAGGCAGTTGGAGTTGGTGTCCAGTCTTTGCACACCATCCCATTGGATGAATATCTGGAAAATCTGCATCCACCCAAATATCATAAAGGGAGCTCCATCCATCAAAATGAAGCTGTGAGAAAGCCATAGAGGTGTCATTATCTGATTACCACTCATACCCTGAAAGAAAGGTGTCAGTCTATCACATCCATCAGTCATGTCCTAGAGGCATTAGTTATTTCATGCTGTCATGTCTTGGAGGTCACCTTGATACGGTTCTCTTCTCTTTCAATAATGGTGCAGACCCTGATTAACATGGGATTCCTCCGGTCTACACTTTCAAGCTTCATGTTTGGCTGAAAGCCATGTGGTGGCCTCTGACAAAAAAAAAATGTTAAAGAAGATATTAGCATTTAGCATGAGGAAAGGGAAGTGAAGCATGTAATGTCTGCATGGTTCGTTAGGGTTTGGTAGGTGAAGGAGTGTGCACTCACTGGTTTGAAGGCTCTCGCTGGAGCTGCCTGAGCTCCCGTCTTCTCCAGATAATTTTCCCAGGAGAAAGTCTTTGGATCTTTGTATTCTGTGAAATATGGAAAAAAAGGTGTAGTAAATACTTATATTTTTGCAGAAGACAATTTGTATCAAGTTTCTCTAAGGGATGCTTCTTTAGTGCCATTCATCACAGTATTGGCTCTCTAATGAACCACTAACAAATAACTCTCACTTATTATGAGTTTAGAGGTGTTGTCAATGACAGATTAATAAGATTAAATCTTAATCAAAATGTTGATAATAAAAGAAATCATTTTATTCTTGAAAGCTAAATTTCATCTATTGTTTGGATTGCCCCCTCAGAGAAGATTCCCCTAGAAATAAATCTACAACCCATGAAAAAAGGAGCCTGTTTAATGAGAGTTAGTGAGCAGACCTCATATCCAGCATACTGGCAGGTTGTTAATGTTTTCTAATAAAGTCCATTTTAATAAAATCACTGTGACATAACACGTTAAAAAGCCTGTCATTTTTCCATAATAAATAGATTTCTCTATTGATGAGACTCAAAAGAGGACATAACTATAAGTCAAATCAGGAAATTACTTTGTAAAGCTCTACATTCAAAATTGTAAATGAATAATAGATTGAGTGGTTGATTTGTGTATTCTTTTATTTTTACAGCAACCAGGGCAGAGATTTAAACTTTATTTAATGCATATTTTAAAGTAATTCTGTTACTCAAATATTAAGATCTTTTTTGTTATTCTTAATTGAGCAACAATAACTAATTTCATATTGTATTAACCAGTTTGTTCTAAAGTAAATAATTTCGGAGAAATTCAGTGTGATATTTGCTGTATTATTATGTAAAATGAACAATTCTCAAAAAACAATAAGCTTTCCTGATGTGCTAAGTGGGATCACGGTATGCTTGTTTGTTCCTGTGGTGGCAAAAACAGCATACCCCAATATTACCAGGCAATGAACACCAATGTTAGAGCCCCTCCTACCATTAGGAGACATACATTAGTATAAAGGAGACAATCAAACAATACTGAATACCTCAGGAATTATTTACTATAGAGACAAACTGCTAGTAAAATGTATAGCTTGTTTGTAATGCTCTTTAAGATGAGCCCAACCTTTTGTTCAGGTGACAGGGCCCCAAAATCCAGCTGTTTTGATCATTGTAAGGTACACAGTTAGTCCGCCAGTTCAAAAGAATGAGAAGCACTGACCTATATTGCACATAAAGTCACTTACTATTGAACATTTTTGGCAGGACACTGGTCCACGGCTGTGGGTATAACAAATACATTTCTTGAACTTATAGGTATGTCATAATTCCTAAGAATGAAGACATCGGAGTAACATAATCAGCCTCAGCACAGTAGGGATATCCTCAAATCCAGGCCTGTGCGTGGCCCTCTTGGACCGAACTTGTGCATAGCTGACCTAGATCTTCAACAATTTCTGCTCATCAATCAATAAAAGTATATGGGACCTTATACACATAGATCTTACCTGGAGGAGGCGTCAGAGCAATTCCCACTTCCTGACTATATCCAACTGGCCGGATATATGGACTGCTAGCATCACACCTGTGGGGGAAAGTAATAAACTACAGTGCATGGCAATGTAAATCATTTTTTTAATCTATCAATGCATAAATACATCATGGTTTTAAAAACAATTAGCGACTTTCACTATCAACTTTATGAAAATAAATAACTGGGCAATGGCTAGCAAGTCAAAGAAAATGCGAGAGTGAGATGGAGAGTTTCATGAGAGAAATTACATACACCTCCATATTATGTGGATCAAACTATTGAATCCACATATTTACCATCACCCTTCAGTGTGTGTGTTTTGCGTCATTAAATAGTGTTCGTTCTCTGTGACCTCATGGACTGTAACATACCATGCTAATCCACTTGGTATTCATGGCAGAGATACTGGCATGGTTTGCCAGATCCTCCTACAGTGGGCCACAGCATACAACTCCTGGTATTCCTGGGTGGTCTCCCATCCAAGTACTGACCAGGCCCAAGCCTGCTTGGCTTCAGGGTGGTGTGATCTCTTGGTTCCCTGATTGGGACCAAACCCAGGTTGCAGTGGTGAAAGACTGAATTCTAACCACTGGACCACCAGGGAACCCAGTCTAACTAATAATATCTTAGTTATAGAAAAAACATTTATTGAATGAGAAAATCCATTACCCAAGATTATGTCACAAACCTACTTTATCCACTACCTCTACTACCATAAGCTTATTCTGGGCAGCATGGCTCTAACACAGACATGTGCCACTCATTTCTTATCTGTTGCTGAATGTCCCACTGGTATCTACCATAGCTGAAGTGTTGCCTGGACTTACCAAGTCCCCTACAACTCTGCTCCTCCTTACATTCTCCTCGGTTTACTACATTCTGGCCAAAATGCCCCATCTCACTTCTTATCTTGTTTTACTGAAACCTATTAAAAAAGCAAGGAAGCTTTTCTCAAGTTTTCACCAGTTTTTCTAAAAAGGTATTGCCTCGGTTGTAGGACTTTCTTCCTTTACCCACCCATTTCCTCCATTTGTATCATCTATCTTTTACCGCTAACCACACCTCTGCTCACTAGCCAAAATATTTTTTGGATTTCATTAGAATCCCTATCACCTCTTACAAGTAATGTCCCCATATTGTGTATCTGAATTTGTAACTACTATGAAGTGCTGAACAGCACCAAGACTATTTTGCACTTTTACAAATGATAAGAAGGGGGGGGGGGGGGATTAAGAACTCTACACTTTGACCCATTACACAAAAACAATGTACATCATCTTGGTAGAATTACACTATTGATCACTTTCATACATTTCTGTGCAGAGGTAGAGTATACAGGTAGGGTATCCATCTCCATTGTAAACAAGGTTTAAATGCCAGATTTAATATTAATAATAGATAATAATATTAACATTAAATCAAAATTAAAGCCTGTGTTCAACTTTCTAAAATATTTTACCCATTAAGTAAAGAGATTCAAAAAGATCATGCTATAAATAGGACACTTCAGTGGTCCTTTAATATCTTCTCGTGTTCAATACTGAGAAGTTAAGGAAGGGTCACAGCTAACAACCTGTTCTCTAAACCCACAATCCAAATAAATACAACAGAAAAACACAACTTTGTACTATTTTGATGACAGTACATAAAGTCTGTTCCCACAGCAAGTACGGTTTATTTCCATGAAAGAACTACTTGCGTAACTGGTATTATGCCAGAAAAATGTTTCTGAAATTCCATTAACATAATAAAGTAATACCAGCTGTAAAACTCAAGGCAGAGGATATTTTAATATAGACCCAGTGAAATAATCTTGAAGAAAGTCTAATATTAAAATTACATTTAAATTTAACCCTGAAAATGATTTTCTGTAGTTTTATTTAGCACCCATTACAGTAAAAGACGCCTTCTGGATCGTTACCTTGTCATGGTATACTTCAATGAAGCTGTGAGCTATACCATGTAGGGTCATCCATGATGAGCAGGTCATGGCAGAGCGGTCAGACAAATCGCGGTCCACTGGAGAAGGAAATGGCAACCCACCCCAGTATCTTTGCAATGAAAACCTTATGGAAAGCATAACCAGACCCAAGATGTGCCTGGCGTGCTAAGGTCCATAGGGTCACGGAGAATCTGACACAACTGAATGACTGAACAACAACAACAGTAAAAGAGCTTTGTCTTTCTAATCGGACAAACGTCAACCCAAGCAGGAGGGTCTTATGGTTCTGATACTCATGAAAAAGAAAAAAAACAACTTTACATTCTACTGTTATTAGTTATGTCACAAAGGAAAATGTTCTAACTTGTTCCTTCATTCAGTAGATCAAAGAGGTATTCAAGACGACTACATTATATTTACAGTCTTCTCATCCAGTATTCAAGACGACTACATTATATTTACAGTCTTCCCATCCAGTATTCAAGACAACTACATTATATTTACAGTCTTCCCATCCGGTATTCAAGAAGACTACATTATATTTACAGTCTTCCCATCCGGTATTCAAGACGGCTACATTATATTTACAGTATTCCAGACGACTACATTATATTTACAGTATTATAATATATCCTCTTTCAGATCCAACAATTGCTTTCAATGTCCCTTTAAAGAACCATTGCACAAGAAAAAAAATATATATTTACATTAACTGGAGAATTAGAGACAGAGGGAGGTCATCAGTTATCCAACACTTCCGCTCTTTTTTTTTTTTTTTTTAACAACAACTAATTGCAATTATATTTTCATTTCTACAATTGTGTCATTTGAATATAAGATCAGTTTGATCCTGTGCTTTTTCTTATCGATATAGGACATGAAACTTTTGGGGGTGATTACATACAACCATCTTCAACCTGTTACTACTTCATGGCTATATCTGCTTACTTTTTCTTAAATAAACATAAAAAGGCGATATAAATATGATTTACAGCATATACCCCAAAACCTCATAGATTAAAAAAATGGGAAGTGCTAAATGTCTGAAAAAAGAAAGGGATGGCTGTTCTGTACATTATTTATACTTTCCAGTATTGTACACCCCTCCAACTCCCCCTCCCCGGTATGGTTATTCTTATAATATTTCTTCTTTGATATACAACCCTAGTTAAAGAATAAATTCTCCTGTTTGTAAAGTATGTATCGCACTAATATTAGCAGCTCTGTAAGCCAATAAATATAAATAAATATAAATATTTTTAGAGAAAATCCGGTTTATGAAAAGTGGAATCTGTTCACTTGCAGAGACCTGCATCATGAAGGGTGTGTATTATTATTAGTGGAGGGAGAGGAGACTTTGTTACATAACTGGATCTGACTGAAACTTACACAAACTCCCTTCTCTTAACTAAAGTTTGTTCTCTTCAATTCTGTTAGATGTTTAAATAGTTTTCACTTAATATGTTTTCATGCAAAAACACTTATAACATGCTCTTTTAAATGCTTGAAATACAGTTGTGTTCTGTATCTTTAATTATTATGTTACATTTATATCAATGTGACAAATGTAATCATATTTATTTGGACACGCTCAGCTTTGTATTGGTATGTTATCTAGAATATATACATGCGTGTTCTGCACCAACGCTCTAATACAAGACACATGTAGAAGCCTCTGATTATAGGATAACGGATTAATTAATTCCTAAGATAGTTTAGTTTAAATTGCTGCATCAGGACAATTTGTCTCAGCTATTTACACATTAAGGTTATTTCCCTTCCTCACTGGTTTCTTATTTTACTATAAAAAAGGTCAGACCTCACCAAGACTTGAGTTATGCTTATCCTGCATACACATGAATTGGGTTACTATGTGTGTCCCTACCACATCAACTGGGAAACTCTTCCTCTTATCTACTACCCTAGCTGTACAGTAGTACTTTAACACATTACCCTTAACTCTTCCACTTGCCAACTTCAAATAATGATCTCTTGTTCTTGCATTCCTCTTTTTCTGGTAAATATTTCCATTATGACTTTTATTAAAACGTATATGGAAGGTTTCTGGATTTTACCAAGCACCTAATATACCTTTGAAGTTATTTAATTTTTTTTTATACTTTTTTTTAAATTAAGAATCAGTTAAAAATTCTGTGTTTACTGCCTAAATTCAAACAAATAGCCTCTGTATGGGTCTCCCCACTGCAGCCTATGCAGACACAGACTCTGTCAAACTGAACGTGAAGTGGAGTGTCCTAGCCTATCAGGGAGTTCATCTCAGAAACCATGCTGCTTAGACATTGCCCCTGATAGTTTAGGACACTACACTGCACATCCAGCCCTACAGAGTTTATGTCTGCATATGCTGCAGCGGGCACACCCCACTGGCAGTTCTTAGAAAAACAAAAAGTACATAAAAGTAAATAAATGCAAAAGGTATATAACATCCCTAGTAAAATAAGAAACCTTCCATTCCCCCTTTATGTAGCTTGATATATTTGAGTATTGCTATCATATCACCCCTAAAGGATCAGTATTGATTAGCATTCTGAACTAAATGAAAAATAACCAAATTCTTGTTTGCTTTAATTGGCTTATCCTACGCAGTTCTTCAGGGCCAAAGCCAGATCAGATTTTTAAGAAATTCCTGTTTGAGCACAGCACGTTGTGAATTTACCACTGTGCCACAGTTTAACCATTACCTACAAAATATATATATAAAATCCCAAGTGACACAGGTTCTCTAGAACAACCCTGTGTTAGAGGTCAATACATGTCATAAATTAAATACCGTATATACTCGAGTATAAGCCGAGTTATTCAGCCGAGTTTTTCAGTGAGTCACTCCCCCCCCCCCGTGTCTCTCTAACCCCCCCGTGAGTCTCTCTACCCCCCATATGTCTTTCCCTCCCCCCTCCTCAACCTAAACCCCCCTCAACCCCCCTCCTCCACCTAAACCCCCCTAAATACCTCCCCCCTCTCCCCTCACTTACCTGCTTGTGCTCCGGCCTCCGCTGCTTGACCCGGCGCGCATGTGATGTGGGGGGTTGGGGTTGAGGGGGGGGGGATTGCGGATGGGGAGGTTGAGGAGGGAGGTTGAGGAGGAGGATGGGGGGGTTGAGGTTGAGATGGGGGGGTTGAGGAGGGAGGTTGAGGATGAGGAGGAAGGTTGAGGATGATGAGGGGGGGGGTTGAGGAGGAAGGTTGAGGATGGGGGGGTTGAGGAGGGAGGTTGAGGAGGAGGATGGGGGGTTGAGGAGAAGGGGTTGAGGAGGGGGGTTGAGGTTGAGATGGGGGGGTTGAGGAGGAAGGTTGAGGATGAGGAGGGAGGTTAAAGAGTGGGGTTGAGGAGGGTGAAAGAGACACAGGGAAGGGAGAGGGGAGAAGAGACGCAGGGAAGGGAGAGGGGAGAAGAGACGCAGGGAAGGGAGAGGGGAGAAGAGACACAGGGAAGGGAGAGGGGAGAAGAGACACAGGGAAGGGAGAGGGGAGAAGAGACACAGGGAAGGAAGAGGGGAGAAGAGACACAGGGAAGGGAGAGGGGGACACAGAGGGCACAAGAGGGACACAGTGGGCAGCACATTTCCCACCCTCGGCTTATACTCGAGTCACTCATTTTACCCAGTATTTTGTGGTAAAATGGGTGCCTCAGCTTATACTCGAATATGTATGGTAGATATAGGTTAATACCAGACTGCAAATATGTTAGATTTGAACTCTTTAGTTCAGCAATAGTGAAAAAAACAAAGTATTGTCAATTATGTTGACAAACAATAGCAAGTAGTCTTCTCCAGGTTGGGAACTTGCAATGATAATACAAGACTACAACAATTCCAATACATGCATTCCAATTAGTGAACGGAAAGAGGTGGATCTTGGTCACAGTGACTATTACAGTTCATAATGTAATTCTCATAATGCATGAAATTATAAAATACAATACCATTCTGTATAGTTGAATACTACACGTTTCAAAAGGTACGTGAGGGTCAGTTCCAGACATAACTTAGCATTTTTTTACCTGGGGCAGTTCTTTGCCCACTATGAATTATCCCGATCAAATATCTAGATAGTGTAAATTAGCAGAATACGTTCAATTTGAATAACAGAATTAAAGACGGATTAAAGTCTGATAAATATTGGTGCATTTTTATTCCAAAGCTAGGTTCAAAAATAGTTTTCTCATCCAAGAAAATAAGGCTGTAAATATTATACATTCTACCTAAATTACAAGGTACGAATCAAAGCTTCACAAGTCTCTGAAATTAACGACTGAGAGTTACTGACAACACAGGTAACTTGTGCACTATACACACGCTCCTTACCAGTAATCGTAGCTATGATCCCAGCTGTCAAAATGAATAAGCAGCCTGTTCTCAACAGTATCTGCAATGGTCGCCACACAGAGCAAGGTGGGATTCTTACGATCCACAGCCTCTAGCTTCATGCCAACCCGGAAACCAGAAGGGGTCACAGGCTGTGAGAAAAGGAAGGCAACGATAAATGGGGCTATAAAAATCAGGGAACTGGAGTATGAGGGTAAAAGAAGCAATTATTGTGGGAAATTGAAACAAAATCCAAAAAACAAATGTGATTTACAAGGAAACAAAAAGGCAGTGACAGTCACAATCTTTCTCACCGTGTTGTAGCTTTTAAACAAAGTTTTTGCAGCCGCCTGAGCCTTGCACTGTTTGAGGTATAAAGGCCAATTAAACTCTCCATCCCTGTAACCTGAAAAAAGAAAACACAGACAAGGTACGTATGACTCTTCTACCTGTATCACACAGCAAACAAGTAGAAAGGAAAATAATTGCACCTATCACTTTGGGACCAACAAATGAATAACAAAAAACATTCATATTCAGACAATAGAGACCTATCCCGATTAGGGATTGTTATATATTATGCTCAACTAAGCATCATTTGGACTGATAGGCATTTCAATTCTGCCCCTGTTGACTTTATGTTATAAATACTCCAGGAGCAATACATTGCTATACCCGGATTAATGATCTCATTATTGAAGCAATTCTCATTGCTTGTAGATGTGTGAATGTTTTTTTTTTACTTTTATTTTTATCACTGTGCTTGGAATACAAAATTTATAGTCTCAAGCTATTTTTCTAATATGGAAATATTGTTGTGCATCTAATGGTACTTTATTCACTTTGAATACATTTATTGCTTTTCATTGTACTTGTACTGTGTCAATATATATTTATTTCATGGGGACACTCTGGTTGTCATACTTACCTTGCCCATGGATATCATGGACTATTAGCCAGCTTTGGGGAGCTTTAGCCTTCCAGTAAGGAGGTTCCCTTCATGGGACATAGTAAACCCATTGGCTATATATTTTATTCTGTTTTTACAGAACTTCTTTGCCTTTAGCTGCTTCTCACTGGCTGAATTGATGAGCTTTCAAGTGTTACAAATTAAAGTAATTCATTGTTTGTCCCAAAGAGATAGGTGCATTTATTTTCCTATCTACTCATTGAAAATGAGTGAAATACATTTTTTTTGCGGAATTTTTTCATATTTTTAAACGAAATAAATAATAATGTATGTTCCAATTTATCTTTGTTTCTGAATATTAATAGCACCCACATATGCATAACATGATTTCACCTTTAGGAGGCAGTAACTTGTGTCCAGTTCTCTCACACCATCCTACAGGGTGAATATCAAGTGAATCCGCATTAACCCAAAAATCATAGCAGTCAGGATAGCCATCAAAATGGAGCCGCATACGATAACCTTGAACCTGTCAAAAAACATAAGACTAGATGTTTAAGAAATGTAAAGGGTCAGCATAGATTTATAAACTGTGTAAAGAGCAACGTGTATTTGTACAGACCCTATAATCATTTTATTTTAACTGGTTAGGGGTGATTACTGTAATCAGAATTGTGAGGTTTAGATGGTTTGTTATTTTAGCACATTTGTTCAGCTTACCCGAAGCTGCCCATGCAGAAAGTCCTCTCCTGAGCTCGCTGATGATGTCAAAGCTGACATCACTAATTCTTCCATTCAGGAGCATAACCCAGCATCCTATTACCCACAAAGCTTATCCCTTCTAACACTATGTGCATATGAAAATTTCTTGATGACATTTAAATGTTCTCTCCCTTAAACTCATTTGTAGACTCTGATTGCTCCCTTGAAAAACTAAATCAGAAGCTTTTTTGTATAATAATATCTTATATACATTTTCAAATAATACATTATTTTGGTCATACACCACAGTCTCACAAACTGGCACATCTTACAGAGACACATAGAAATATAAATCTTATTTTTGTATTCAAAATAAGATTTCTTAGATTTTTAACTAATTTAATATTTTTATAATTTATCCAGAATTCTTTTACAGTGATGTAACAAAGAAAGTATACCAAATTAGTATTATAAAGTTTTAGGCTATACCTGACCTTGAGCTAGTCCTCATCAAGCCCTAACACTAAATAAATCTATCCTCATGTGGCAAATAACATATCCAATTTTTCTATTTATTTATTTATTAAACAAAAAATAAAAAACAGCCAACATTTAGTAACTTGGTGGTAGCATTTCCTGGATATCCAGCATTCACATGCACATGTTTAGTAGTGCTTAATAATTACCTTCTTACTTTTTCACTTAAGGCTTTTGCGGTTTAATAAATATTGGCAATGTAAATTTTGTGTAATTTGGTTGAGGAATAGGTAGAGGTCAGATATGTCTTCATTTATACTTTCTTTTTCACATCACTATATATAGAACCAGTAAAATAAATTTGGCTTTTCATTGTCAATATCTTAAAAAGGATACCTAGGATTTTGTAATATATGGCAGGCTAAATCTTACATATTATTGCAAAGTGTATAGCAGTGAACATAAAAGACCTATTCACCATATTCAAGACAGTCTACAACAGTGGTAGTAAACCTGGTCCCTACTGCGCAATTCAAGCTTTCATGGCGGGCAGCGTGCTAATGGCTAGGTGGCATCGCTGATGAGTGACATCACACACCAGAGACCCGCAGCTCCATTCTTGGCTGGTTGGAGAGCTGGTGAGTGAGCCCAGGGATAGCAGTCAGGACCAAGTCACTATCTAGTAAGTACAGGGTGATATGTAGCTAGGGTCATACCATTTATGTAACTAGAAATGAGATACTGAAGCACTGGTGGGCAGTAAGGAAATGTTACCATCAAAAGTGGGCGGTAGGTATTAAAAGGTTGACGAACCCTGGTCTACAAAGCCAAATCATTGTCTAAAATGAATTACTGATATCCTACAGCTTTCTTCTCCCTGTAACTGTTCATGTGCACATAGTATTAGAAGGAAAAAGTATTATGACATCATCAGTGGGTGTTTAATTAAAGCTAACAGACTGGGGATGGAGTCACATTTGTGTCCATCTTTCCTGTATGGGCATTTCAGTGTAAGTTATGTGTTCTAGCAAATTTAAGAAGAAATAGAAAACATATTGCAGTGTCCCTTCATCTCCTCCCACATTTTCTCCTTGCTATGTTTACATTTTTTTCTATTATCTATTTTTTTTTTTTTTTAAGAAGGAAAAGTGCAGATCTCTATCCCTATAACTGACTGATTTGGTATTAAATATATGGCTTGATAAATACATAATTGAGATGGATGCACTGTGAATGAAATAACTCCCCCTTGTATCTGATGCTTCTTTATAAATATTCTCCATAATTACAGCTGCATCCCTTGACTGGAGCAACAGAAAGAAACTCTTGTTGTTACACTCACCTCTACCACAGTCAGCACACAATACAAGGATGGATGCTCAGGATCTATTCCCTCCATTTTCATCCCAACCTTAAAACCATTCCGGGATTGAGGAAAGGTTTGGTGCTGAAGGGAGACAAAAAAAAAAAAAAAAAAAAAGAGAGATAAATGAAAATATTTTGGGGGAATTTTGAAGATAAGAGAAAAAAATAGAAGGGAGAGAAGGATGGGGAGGAAGAAGGTGAGGGGCTCTCTTTCCCTGCATAGATAACTCTGTTGTCTGAAAAAAACTCATGATAATAAATCTCTGTTTCAAATTGCCTGAAAAGCCTTAAATGTGAGAAAAAACACTAATGAAATATGCCAAAATGGAGTTTGTCAGTGAAATACAGAGAGAAGACACAAGGAAACATTTCACCAAAACCGCACATTAGTTAACATAGTGATTTAAAAATGCCTTGTATGTCCACCAGAAACGTACATGTATTTACATACGGCACTCATGTAAACCCTGGCACCACCTTGATGGTGCTGGAAATTAGCAACTCTAGAAAGCAGCTTGACTTTCTATTCCCTGGAGATTTCTGCCCTCCACAGACTTGTTACGGTGAGGATTTATCTGGCCACGCCAAAACAAACAAGAATGGCTAATGATCCCTGTGAAGAAATCTTCTAGCTTACAAATGTAGATTCCTTCTCCTAGACCCTTTGTAGGCTATAAAAAAATCCCTTATACATCCATGGATAGGACTATACAGTACTCTAAAATCAGGTCATGTGAGTTTATGTCAACTTCTTACTCCATACTGCAAATAAACACTTTTCTTTTACAAGACAAAATTCCTATTGCCTGTGGGGATGCGAACCGGGTCTTATACACCTGCTAATACTTCAACCAGGTGAGCCTTCGATATAGCAAAGATAATGAGAAGGTTATCTGTTGCTATGACACACTGCAGTTTAGTAATACATTTATGAGGTCTGTAGCTTTTCATATAATTAGCTTTTCACAAAACTTTATTCAACCAACTACAGTTTTATGGTCTGTTCCTATACACCTGCCCATAAGCCTAATATATTTACGAAGATTTATAAATAGTGCTTTTCTCCAGGGAGCTTTACATAGTAAAAAAAGATACATAATTATTTTAAGACATAGAGAATTAAACAAACATAATACGTTGAGCATATGATGGTGTTTTGGGTTTGTTGCTGGAGTGGTACAATTATGTGTGTAGGTGGGGAGACTGTCCTATGTAAAATGGAATTTTATTCTAGTGATGGGGAGCAAGGATGTAGAAAGAATGAAAGGGGGATTGGGCAGGAGGTGGGAATGGACTGTGAGTATTGAGAGGGATTAGAATGATAGAGTTTCATAGAAGACGGCGGGATTGTCAAGGGAAGATATAAAGGGACAGACATGGAGAAGGACTAGAAGAGTGGAGGTATGGGTGAAGACTGAATATGATACAAGCAAAGGCATTTTGGATTTTTTGGAGTGGGAGTATAAATGACCCTGAAGCCCAATGAGGCCTTAGCTGCTGTAGTCCAAGTGGGAGAAGATGAAAGAGTGACATCAGTTTTTATGTTACTTCATGGGAATATAGTTTTCTCTGTATGCAAAAAGGTATGATTAGAGTGTTGCATCATGTTGCTGAGACATTGTTCCTGATTGGCTAGTAGGAGACACTGCACTGTCAGCACTACAAAGTCTGTATCTTCATGAGCTGCAGACAGAAGACCGAAGCAGGTGCTATGTGATTTCAGTCAGTAAAACTTATCTTACATGCACTTCAAAATAAAAGGGCATAAAAGTAAATAGATAAATAGGTATATTATATGCCTAGTAAATCATGTCTCTTTAACTCAACCTACTTAGATGATGTCAGTGCCTTCAAACAGTGAACTTTTGCTAGATTCTTTCCACCCATTTAAATCTCACAAAATGACAACGGTTTGTCAGACTTAAAGTTTACAGATATAGCACAGGGACACATTTCTATAACAGAACTGTATGTTTTATTGATCATGGTTATTTTAACATGTGTTTGTGTGCCCATAATCCACATAATCCATGACAGACATAGAAGAATACAGGTAAGCGGCCTGATGGGGCAAAGTAAAGTGGAATGTGATGTTGTTTTTAAAAGTAGATACCTCTTTGAAGAGTTTAAGGGGAGCTGCCAGCATCTTCTCCTCTTCTAGGTATGAGACCCAGTTCCATAATTTTTTTTTGGATGCAGCAGCTGAAATAAGAAAAGAGAGCAAGCAAGTGAGAGATAAGGTGAGATAGAGAGAAAAGCTAATGAAACAAAGGGTGAGAGTGATTAATTATTTGGGCACACTTTACCTGCTTTTGTTTGTTTGGAAGTTTTTCGACCTTTCAGACTTCCCCTATTTTTATCCTACAAAAGAAATGAGAGGAGTTATAGGCAACACTTAAAGAGACAGAGGATAACAAGAGTTTATATGGATAAATATGATGCGTTACTGGGAAATGGTCTATAGGAAGCAGAAATGGAGAGAAAAGATGACTAATGAGGAGGGGGTAAAATGACAATAATATATGGCATTGTAAAGACATGTACACCAATGTTATAAAAAAAACGAAACCATGACGTGTTTCTGTGATTTATACGTGAATTTCAATGTCAGAAGAAATCATAGCTATTAAGTGGATTTTTTTCAAGCAATTCATCATCTCCTACTGTATGTAAGTAAGCATTATGAGCAATTTGGTTTAAGGAAATGCTTACAAAATGAATTTAGAAATAACAAATAGATTTTAGTCTAACCAGTAATATTGTTGTTGCTATATCTAATATATGGCATGAGTATTTACCAACAGAAGCTGATTTGCTCATATGATGCACCCTCCAAGGAGCTGGTAAATGACCTCAGAAATAGACAGCGAGGAGCCTGTCTTACAGTAATGTAATTGTATAAAAATGCAGAAGCATTAAAAGTATCAAGTATATTATTATTTATTTCTAAAATAAATATATTTATTTATTAGTTAAACAGTAAAAGTTTTGCAGTATATAGTAATACAATTTTTATTGCAAATGCATTTTATTTAGTATGACAAGCTTTCAAGATAAGCAACTATCATAGCTTTTGAATAGAAAAAGAGAGGCGCATCTCTCAAAAAAATGGCACTCTAAAAAAAAATATGTATCCAATAAAAACGGTATCACTGTATATTGCTTTCTGTGGTACTGGACATTCATGGCTACTCCAATGTTCACAATACATGGTCTTGCAAATGTATTTATGCCATTAAATAGAGCAGATACATGATAGATTGTGCGATCACTCACTTCCTCATCATCCACCACTTCTTCTTCTTCCTCTGAATCCATTAGTAGTTTTCTTTTCCTGCGTAACCGCTGGGGCCGTTCGTTGTCTGTACTGGGGACATGCACTGAGGATGCTGTGGCCCGGGCCTGTGTGGTAGTCTGCTCCTCTACAGGAGGGGCCACTGTAGGTAAATCACTACAGGAAGAGTAGGATGGAAGCAGTTAATAGCAGAGCTCCTCGCACTATTGCTCAAAGTCCCCTAATACATACAGCCTGCTCTGTTCTTTAACATGTGTGATTATCTATACCCCTCCCATTTTCTGTCCCGTCTCTTCTCTCCTGTCTGCTGTACTTACCTCTCCTCTGTCTTTTCTTTTTTCTCCATTTCTTTTTCTCTGCTTTCACTGAATGTTTTACCCTCTGGGAAGACAATTGTGCAAAATCACGGCTGTCAATTTAATATTAACTCACATCTCCTCTACAGTTTAACTACTCCTCTCCGATGACTGTTATTTACTTACCTTGGTTACGAGAAGGAAGGTTAGTGCTGGACGTAGCTGCCCCTGGCGTCTGGGTAGTGGAGGAGGGTGGGGCAGTAAGAGCAAGGTCAGAATCAGTGATTATCTCCAGGGTACCAAACTCACTGAGACGGAACTGTGATGAGGAGAGAATCGGTGTGAGAGAGAGGGAGGGAGCTCCACTGAGAGGTAGCAAAGGATTGAAGAACGAGAGTGCAGTGTGAGGGAGGAGGAGGGATGTAATAAGAAAGAGCCGAGTAGAGCTTGGAGGAGAATCAGCAGCAAAGTGCAATATGTGTTATATACTGCCTCATACTGATGTAGCACAAATAGTATAGGAGACATGCAGTGTGAATCTAACAATATTGTGGTAGTGAGGTGTAGATATGTCTGACCCGGATATGACTCCCAGGAAGAGTTGCAATGCCGTCCTTCCAATCCAATGCGTTCATCAGGTCAAAGTCAGAGCCAGGTCCCTGAGACATCTCCCTGCCCCACCTGGAGGTAAATACAACTTATTATGCCTTCATGGGACAGAATCAGCACGATAAGCCCTTACTTCCAGATGCAGACTCTCTGTAACACAAGCCAACACTTTGGGTTGCTACCACCCAATGGGTAAATAAACCTGTTATATAAATACAGTTGGGGAAAAATACAACTTTCTCTTACACCCTCAATGTTACACCAGTATTAGCACAAATACCCCATCACTGGGAGCACCCCAAACCTATAAAATGTTACTTCCATCCTCTTGTCTGCATCACTTGCCTAACATATTCTGCAGAGCATCACTCAGCAACCTTTCTACAGAGCAACACAACTTTACACTATGTGCAGAACATTGCATCCCTCACTTACATGCAGAGCATTACTTTCTTCTCTGAATACAATTCCACGTCTCTGCAGTGTCATCTCACTGTACCTGGGGTCTCACACTACCACTCTCTGCAGGATCTCGCACATTCTGTTCTCTTTTGATGACCACAGCTCTCTGCCATTTCTCTGCAGAGTATTAGTCCAATATGCAGTCATATTCCTTCTCTGCAGAGCATCACTACTCTTAGTAACTATATTGTACACCATATATCTTTGCAGTGCAAAACTCTCTCCATACAACTTCTAGCTCTGCAGACTATCACCCCTCCTCTCTGTACAGACTAGTAATAGTTATCACTTACTCTCTGCAATACAGCCCGCGCCTCTGCAGAGTATCACTCTAACAGCAGTTTTAATTCCTCACTGCACAGAGCCGCACACCTCTGTCATTTATCACTGCAGAGCATAATCCAGCCTCTCTATCTTCATATCAGAACTTTCCCTTTCTTTTTCCCTGCAGAATATTACTCCTCCCCTCTCACTCTGCAGACCATCACTCCAGCTCACCCCTTTTCTCTTGTAGAGACGCCCCTTCCACCACAAGATGGCGCTGGGGGAGGGACGCGCTTAACACCGCCCAGTCCAATCGGTTTCCATGGCAACATCTGGTCTATAAATACCCGCCCTCCAAAATGTCAATCATATAGACCTCGGTAACCAATCAGCACCTGCATAGAGGGCGGCGGACATGTTGGTTGGCAATTTTTGCTTCACGTATTGCCAGCCAAAACCTAACCTGCTAAATGTAAACGTGTAAATCAATACACTGTGCAGTTATATATGACCTTTATGATGATTGAACTATTGATATAAATACACTGAGCTTGTATGATTATTAAAATCATTAACAATAGATAATATCATAAAACAAAGATAACCATCTTTCTTATATCAAGTATTACCTGATCAGAAGTACTTCTATATCCAATACAAAGGAGACACAAACAATATACAACATCATGGCCTGTTTTTCTTTAGATACTCCTGTATTGCTGATGTGCAGTCACAGGAAAGTAAATCCAGAAGATATTCTACAACCATAACAGAAAATCATTGTATTTTCTATATGTGGATATTTTATAATAAAAAAAAAAACAATAAAGAAACATTGAACTCACCTTATACAATGTGACAGAGGAGGTTCCAAACTTGGTATTATTTTTAACTACTGTATATGTATTAATAAGGACTTTATCAATTGAATGTTATTAAAAACTGCATTTTCCTATGATAGAATAATGTTTGAAATTTGCATTTTTTTTTCACCTTCCTGTTCCACCCACAAAACAGGATGAAAAGTGTTGCTAATGAGAGATCACTGCATTTAATTATTCATAAGCAGTCTCCTGGGTCCTATGCATGCTAAGTCTCTTTTTGCCTGTCTAATAAAAAAATAATCAGGGCTTATCAATAATTACATGCAATGATTACTCATTAACAAAGATAAGAATCGGAAAGGCCGACTGACAGATCAAAATGGCAAGTTTCAATGTTAGTTTACTGTGGGGAAATGTCATTTATTTAATAACATTCAGTTGATAAAGTACAAGTTATGACGCAATCATTTTAAATTATTCCATGTTTGGAACCTCTGCTGTGTCATTTTAAAAACAAGTAACATATCCGATTGAGCCAAATCAATTATTTCTGTTCATTAAGAAACACCAGGGTGACTAGATGCTCACACTTTCAGGGAGTGTCCTGATTGATACCTTTGTCCCCTGGTAAAAAAAATCCACAGATATGTCCCCATTTTTCAGGATAGGCAGGTAGGTGTGACTTGGGAATTTATCCATAGTTTATATGAATATTTAATATCAATCAATCAGTGCTCTAGCTACTGTAGCTTATCTGATCTTTACACTAAAAGCGTACATTGTACATGCTCAGCACAGTACACTTTGTATATGTATTGTATGTACACTGCTTAAAACATTGTGTACCCTGTGCAGTCTAGTCTGTGTTACTGAAACTTAAAGGCACGGAGGGGTGGGACGATTTACACACTTGGCAAGGACATGTATTAGTACAATACTAAAGGGACCTATCCTGTTATGGTAGTGTGCCACAGCACCACCTCTATACTGCAGGCAAAGAACAATTCTCTCCGACATGGCACAACTCAAACAGCCGTGAATCGACAGCGAGGCCATCGGTATGTTTGGCGTGTGCACTCTGCCCCCGAGGGCCTCGGGCGCGCCTCTCATACCTCAAGGCCTCTAATATCGGCGGGCCTTATGAGCCACATCGGAGGGGGGAATATTGTTTTGGCTGCAGTACTGCAGCCTAGATGGCGCAAGAGCGTGCCGCACGCAACTCGTACGACTATAAAATGAAAGGACCTACTAAAATATGCATGTGATTGTCTAATAGCTATATATAAAATCAATCATGATAAAAAAAATACAGTAACAGAAATCCTGTCCTGCCTAACTTTGCATAGGAAGGTAGACAATACATTTGCAAACTAAACTCCTGGTTATTTTGTGATTGTATAGCAGTGATAATATTGGCTACTCAATAAGTATGTAAGAATCATGCTGTAGGCTATATGACCACATCAATATGTATAGATATGAGGGGAAAGTCCTTTAACCCCTGTAATGCATTTAAAGCTAAAGCTCATGTGTTTCTTTTTTGGGCATAGACTATAAAAACAGTTTGCAGTTTAAAATAAGTAAAAGTTTATATTTTTTCTTACTTTTGAATGTGTCAGTTTTCTCCTCAACCAGAGGAGCTTAATTCCACCTACCTGTGTCTGTAAAGGGGCACGGCCAGCACTGCCTATTGGCTAGACTAAAATAGTGACAAGTCAGACTCTGGTTCAGACTGATCATGCTCTGAGTAATCATTGCTAATTATTCAGTTTTGGAATATAGCTGATATTATGGAATCCTTACAAATCATCGAAGATGGAATTTAAACAGTATCCTGTGGTAAATTTGTTATTAGCTCTGTTTTGCCTTTACTAATCCACTGGGTCCATCTAGATAAAAATAACTCTCCTTGACCACTCTGTCATCTAGTGCTTGTTGTATGGCTTTAAATGCTTCCAATTGCAATTTATTCTTGTGTTTTTTGTTGTTCGACAACAGAGTCATACTCTTTTTGTATTTATTTTTTTATTTTAAATTTTAATGCATACATATAAAAAATATACAAATGTCAAAAGGTAGTGGATTGGAAGGTCTTACAATTGTAAAAGTTCTAGACTACATCCAAAGATCCCATTTTGTTGTAATTTGCTTTCGCCTATTAGGCTCAAAAAAGTCCTGCACAATTTGTTTATTTCTATCAATCAGTACTTTAATTTCCATCCACAATGGTAATAATGATCTTTTCCAGTTTAAAGCAACCAAATATTTTGCTACCGATAGAACATTTGTAACAATACTGGACTTCTTCTATTCAATAGATTCAGGGAAAATATGAAATGAAATCAATTCTGGGGTTGCTCTTAATTCATAATTAATAATTGTGGTTAAATGTTAAGTACATTCTTCCCAACATTTTTGGATTTTATGGCAACTCCACCACATATTTTCATAAGTACCCCATTCATTACACCCTCTCCAACAATATCCCGAATTTTGTTGAGGGGCTATTTTATCTAACCTGACTGTCGTAAGATGCCATCTTTTTATTAACTTAAAGTATACTTCTCTCAAGGAGATGCATATCATATTTTTCTCTGTGAGTTTAAAGGCTCTAAACCAAGTCTCAATATCAAAATCTAAATGGAGAGCTTTTTCCCATTCTTGCATCTTTTTAGTTTTACTATAATATTTCTCCTGTTTTATAATTTTATAACAATTAATTATTGACCTCTTTCTTTTCCCATCGCTCAAAAAATGTTCAAAGTCGGACAGTTCATTTCTTACAATAAAGAAGGGTTCAGATGTACGTATTGTATTTACTATAGAATGGTAGACTAACCATTGATCATCTGGATTATTATTTTCCTGAAGTAAGGTTTGAAATGACTTCAATACAGAATCCTTATACAAATCAGATATTGTTTTTAGACCCCATTGATCCCAATTTAAATCTGTTAGTAAAAACTTTGTACAAGTTGTATTTAGTGTAATAATTGGGGATAGGAATTTGATAAGATCCAGAGTCATACTCTTCATAGTTTATATCCTCTATAATTCCTCTATAATTCCTGGATCTGGCAGATTAAAAGTTGCACAAATTAAGCCATGACAAAGAATATTTAATTTAAATTTGTGCCACAAAGATAATGCATTAGGTACATTACAAAATATGTAAATAAATGAAAACTCTTCCCTCATCTGCCTAGGCATTTGATATAGTGCTGCTTCTTCTAGACATCTCTCCCATTCAGTATCATCTGCAAGGAAGTTTCTTTGTCGCGCAGCTAATTGAAAGGTATCATAAACTATGTCATTCACAATTCTCAGATGTTCAAAACTTTGTGCACCAGTAACATTTAAAAGGAGTAAACGTGATCTTGGACGTGCGGTAAGCTGGCAGGCAGAGGGGCAACGGGGCTCTGTATAACTACTAGACCCCAGGAGACAAGGGGAGGAGAAGACAGGGGCAAGTACCCCAGGCCAGGGCAGAAAAAGAGGGCTTCAGGGGATAGCAAGAGGACGGCGGGGCAGAAGAGGAAGGGCCAGTGAAGGAGCGGCGGCCATTTTGTGACGCAGAAAGGAGGGCCCAGGCCAAATACTAAAGCCCCCAAAGCCCGCAGACACCATCAACAAAGCCCAGAACCCCCCCCCCAAGGCCCAGAATTTTATCCCATTGCCCAGACAGGCCAATGCCCAGCTATACCCAGCTCAGTAATCCTGAACTTTAAGAAGAGATATAACTGCACAATTAGCCAGGACATCACTTATACTTTGTAAAGCTGTACCCTAACACAAAAGAGGGGTTACACCTAAGATCAAAGAAATAAGGAGAAGAAGCAATCTCATTAACACAGTATAGCTGTATATCTCCTCCTTACAGCCCTGGGAGTGCACAGAAAAGACAACTCTGCCACAATCAAAAACACTACGAGTGACACTTGGTGGGACTTTGATAATTACACAACCCAGATCTGCTGGGGGCACAGAATTGCGGAGCACACCAGCTTAAGGAGATGTAGCTGAAGTGACTATGCACAATTCTCGCCGGCAGGAACTGAGAGATGCCAAGACATCACTACAGAAACTAGATATGAGCAGACTAAGCAGATCACAACAGACCTAAACACTAGAGAGAAAAAAGCTAATATGGAGTGACCCCCCCAGTGGAATCCACCCGATGTCTGGACACTCAACGGCTACCCCGGGAAGAAGCAGCTCCATAAAAATGGTGAAAAACAAAAAATCACTAACATCAAAAAAAATTGATGAGCATTTCAAGGCCTCAGAAACACAGGCGGCACTGATGAAGGATCCTGTTTCGGAGCAATCTGACACCTCAGACTTGGATTCCCAAGAGGTGGCCCCACAGCCTGAAGTTTCCATCAACAGCAACTCAATGGCAAGAATCGAGGCCCTCATGGCCTCCCACATCAATAGGGCGGTCACATCTTTGCAGAAAGACATACAAGAGATTGGCCAAAGAACCCATCAACTCGAGGATACCGTTGACCAGGTGGTGGAGGCCCAGGAGAGAGACAGGGCCAACATTGCTGACAACACCTCCCGTATCTCTGGCATAAAGGATAAACTGGAAGACTTGGAGAATAGATCCAGACGATTCAACCTGAGGATCAGAGGCGTTCCTACGGCAATAGTCGACCTCCCTCGCTACCTTAAGGCCACGATCGATGAGATCCTCTCAGGACACCCGGACCATGAATGGGAAGTTGAGCGTGCGCATAGAGCCCTTGGGGGAAGCCGTAACCTGGAACTACCTAAAGACATCATCGTCAGGCTTCTTCGCCAACAATCCAGGGACCTGATCCTTGCAACTACCTGCAAAAAGACCTCGATCACAGGCCCAGACGGGGCCAAACTTCAATTTTTCGCGGATCTCCCCCCTTCCACATTACAAAAACGGAGGCTGATGAGGCCTGCCCTGGAAGTCCTCCTCCACCACGGCATCAGGTACCGTTGGGGATTCCCATTTGCCCTTATTTTCTCAGTGGGAAGCACCCAATATACAACACGCTCTCTAGACGAATGTCAAGAACTTCTAAAGAGACTGGATCTTACTGGGGGGGACCCGACCCCGACAACATCCGCATCTGCAGCTTTATCTCTTCCAAAAAGACAGTGGTCTGAAACGACCAGGCAAAAGAGGCCTACAGACCAAACCCAAAAAATCGCTCATGGGCGACCCACCCAGATCATGGACTCGCAGATGCAATAGCACAGTTAATGCCACCCTCAGAGACTATCAAACAGGTTAGAACACTTGAAAGGGTAACAGGCTACCAAAGACTAATCTCGGCATCCACAGGATCTACAAGGGCTGTCTAAAAACGCCATACCAATATTCCCTGGTGGAGACCAACATAGAAGTCGCCTAGAACAGAAGCAGCCTTTTCTCATGACTTTTTATTTTTCTTACTTTTTTACATAGACCCTCAAAGGAGCTTGGACCCCAAGCGAGGCCACGTCAACCAAGGACTTTTGAACTGGTTCTAACACATGTTTTGCTTTCCCTCCCTTTTTAGCAGGTTTTAGCAGACTGTTAAAGTTATAAGTTTTAGTGCAAATTGAAGAAAATATAGTAAGTCTGGCGGGACCTTCCTTCACTAGACCAGGTCTAAATGTTTATACTGCTTTTAGTTAATATAAAAAATTCTGTTATTAATGTTTAAATAAGCTATCCATGGTTCTGGCTTTAAACTGCTCCCTTAACGCTTTCTCTAGAGTTCTCTCACCTGTCCTTGCCAGCGGGATTTGGAACAGAGGCAGTTAGTGTTTTAAGAGTGTAGAATGCTTAAGACAGGGCGGGTAGTCCTAAGACAGCTAGACCTCTTGGCAACAACTGTACTCTCCTTCCTCTGCGCTCTCTACATTGCTGCTCTCCTCCCTGCCACTTATCAGCGTGGGCTCACTTGCCCTTGTACTCCCCCCTGCTGTCTAGCTGAAACCTGTCACCTAGTGCTTTCACATACTTGCCATCCCCTTCTCTCTGGCTGTTTAAGGGAATTCGAACCAAACCAGGGTACACTTTACATAGCTGAGGCAGTGGCAGCGGCCTATCTGCTGGACAGTGGGCCAAAAAAACCTGGCTTCAGAGAGTGGAGAACCTCTGGTACTATTGGAACGGATCTCTTTTAAGCCTACTAAGTTGGGTTCTAATAGCTCAGAGACAATATCAGAATTGTTTGCTACTACCTTTCCTCCCATAGACCTCCTGGGAACACCTTTGAACTACTCATTCTCATGCCTCTTTACCCGCCACAGAGCTAATCATACTAGATCACTTCCTGGCCGGACTCAACCACTCCTGTTCCCTAGAGGGGGAAAACCGTTCCACACTCCCACCTCATCGATCCTCCGGAAGGGTAAGGCTACACTAATGCATCAGATATGTACACCTCCAGTTTATCTATGACCACACCTTTGACATTACTCACCCACAATGTGAAGGGTTTCAACTCCCCCTTCAAGCGAAGGAAGGCTTTCCTATATTATAAGACCCATAACCCCATGGTGATCTTCCTACAGGAGACACACTTCACCCCAACCTACTTCAACAAAAATTATCCTCATTATTTCTACTCCACCCAAGTCTCCAAAAAAGAAGGAGTGGCGATATTGCTTCATAAGAGCCTCCAATTTCAACTAAAAACTAAGATAGTGGATCGAGAGGGCTACTACATCATTTTAAAGGGGACAATTTTGGGTACTCCAGTTTCACTGGCCTCCTTCAACGCCCCCACGACAGCGCCACATAAGACCCTGACCAGATTCTTAATGGTTCTGGAGGGGGGAGAATGGGGTAAATTAATGATAGGAGGGGACTTTAATTTGGTATTAGACCCAGAGGCAGATAAATCTAAAACTCCACAACAAGATCGCTTCGCCAAAAAAAACAGGCATATCTTAAAACTCCTACACTCCTTAGACCTGGTTGACGCCTGGAGAGGTTTGCACCCGAGAGGGAGGGAATATACTTTTTACTCCCCCACCCATGGGACTTATTCTCGTATAGACACAATATACATAAGCAATCCGCTTCTAGACAGCTCGAACAAAGCGATTATAGTTCCGTGTACTTGGTCGGATCACGCGGCGGTCATACTAGAGGTGGACCTGGGAGCTCAATTTCGGATGCCCTATACCTGGAGACTGAATGAATACTTAGTATCACTACCCAGATTCCAGGAGCAAACTGAGAGGGAATTAGTTGAATTCTTCGAGTCCAATGTGGGCAGGGGTACAGAGGCGGGATGGGTCTGGATGGCCCATAAAGCCTACATAAGGGGGGTGCTCATCAAGCTAGCCTCCCAACACAGAAAACAAAACAGGTTAAAAGAAAAGGAGCTCACGGGGAAACTAACTCAGTTAGAGCGGCAACATCAGCTTTCTCGCTCAATAGCTTTGAGAAAACAGATAGACAAAACCAGGCTAGAGTTGGATAATATACTGACCATAAAAACGGATAAGGCATTAAGGAGGACTCAACACTTGTTTTATGCCAAGGCAAATAAACCTGACAAGCTACTGGCAAGGAGTCTAAAAGCAAAATACGCTCAAGTCAGGGTATCCCAAATCAAAAATAGGAAGGGCGATCTCACCTACAGCCAAAACGAAATACAGAAGGCCTTTAGGGACTCTTATAAAAACATTTACTCCACTCAGAATTTGGCCTCAGAGAATGTTATTCACTCCTACCTAAACTCCCTTGATTTACCCCAGATTTCACCCCTAGACTTACAAAACTTAAATAAAGATGTAACGGTTAAGGAAATTCTAGACGCCATTAAAGAACTGAAGCTAGGGAAGTCCCCCGGCCCTGAAGGGTTCACTAACATCTACTACAAAAAGTTCTCAGAAATTCTAGCCCCCTATTTATGCAGTCTATTCAATTCAATTCTGAGAGGAGAGACAACCCCCCCCCCCCCCCCCCCCCAGAGCTGAACCATGCCGACTTGACGCTCTCCCCCAAGGAAGGTCGAGACCCAAAGGAAGCTAAAAATTATAAACCAATCTCGCTTCTTAATGGCGACGTCAAACTACTGGCCAAAATTTTCTCCCAGAGGATCTCGATCTTCTTACCCTCCTTAATACATAAGGACCAATCAGGCTTTATTCCAAACAGGCAGACTAGTGACAACATTAGGAGGACTCTAAATGTCATTCACTTGGCTAGGTCTAGAGGTCTCCCTGTATGCCTGCTCGCATTGGACATCGAAAAAGCGTTTGACACCCTGGAGTGGCACTTCCTATTTGCCACACTGGCAAAGTTTGGGTTCAGAGGAAACTTCCTAAACCTGCTGCGTACATATTATACACTTCACAGGGCCACACTAAAATTGCCTGGTTCCCATACGGCCAGCATTAAAATCGAGACATGTACGAGACAGGGTTGCCCACTGTCTCCACTTCTCTTTGCTCTGGCCATTGAGCCTTTGGCTCAAGCGATTAGAGCTAACTCCTCTATAGAGGGGGTGCGGGTGGGACACCAGCATCTAAAGTGTTCTTTGTTTGCTGACGACCTTCTCTGCACCCTCTCGAACCCTAGCTCCTCTGTGGATGCCCTGATGGACACGATAAGAGACTATAGCAACTTATCAGGCCTGAAGCTAAATCAGGACAAAACAGAAGCTTTAAGTGTTGGCATCCCTCTAGAAACCCTAAATCACCTGAAGGGAACTCATACATTTCTATGCCCCCCTCACACATCAAATATCTAGGGATCAAATTGACCAACTCATTAACTGGTATGTATAAAGCCAACTACCCACCTCTCTATAGGGCTCTGCGGAGAAAACTGTACTAAACGGCATATCTCATGGACGGGCAGAGTAGCCACGGTTAAAATGAACATATTGCCGAGGCTGCTCTATCTTGCCAGGACGCTGCCAATCCAGATAAAAAACACAGAATTGGCTCGCTTCCAGACCCAAGTGTTTAAGTTCATATGGAGAAATAGACCCCCTAAGAAAGCGAGAAAAACAATGTACGTACATAAATCCAGGGGGGGCCTGTCTTGTCCTAATTTCCTTAATTACTTCAGAGCAGCCCAACTTGTATCTATCCCCCTAGCTCACTCCATCCCACTTTAACCAAACTGGGTCTTTGTTGAGGAGTTGCAGATGGCCCCGCTAACGTGGGGCATTATACTTTAGGCTCCAGGTACAAGCACGTTTTACTCTAGAATAAAGAATCCCATAACTAAGAGTTTGGAACTGGGCTAGGAGGAAATACAAACTAACTCACCCTGTATCACCTCTCACATCAATCTTCACATCACCTTCCTTATCAACCACCATCACTGCGGATAAACTAGGGGCTTGGTTTGAGGGAGATAACATGATAACTTCAGAATCTATGATTAGGAACTTTGAGGTACCACACCGGGAATTTTTCAATTACATTAAAATTAGAAGCTGGATTGAAGAGATACATAGGACCTATGGGCCCCCGAGGGAATCATGGATGTCGGTAGTGTGTAAAAGTGAGGATCACTATACAATATCTTCAATTGTCCACCAAGTACATGGAGGCCTTCCTTTGTATCGAAGTGGGAGTTGGACCTAGGACAAAATTGGGATGGGAATAAATGGGCTGAATCCTTATCGAACCTATCTAAGGGTTCATTTAACTATAGCTTGCTAGAGACCTCTATAAAGATTTTACACCAGGCATACACAACTCCAGTTCGATTAAACAAGATATCCCCAACAATCCCGGATAGATGCTTTAGGGGGTGCCAGGGAAGGGGAGACTTCATACACACATGGTGGAGCTGCCCTAAGGTATTTAAAATATGGTCTGAAACGACCAGACTAATCTCAAGAGTTCTCAAAACCCCACTCCAACCATCATTAGCAGCCTGTCTCCTGGGAACGCGCTTCTCAAAACTAGGAAGGGAGGGGAATAAACTGGCCCAATTGATATATCTAGCAGCTAAGAATACCATCGCAAGACGATGGAAGAGCAGGGTCATTAATTTCCACGAAGTAACAAACAAAATAAATTTTATTTGCGCTAATGAGCGGATGACCCATATCATATCAGATACCCATCACAGCTTCCTGGAGGTTTGGGAACCCTGGATTTTATTCACATATAGCAATATGTAAAGACTAAGTTAAGGGAAAACAATAAAGACACTTTTCCTGATGTGCTGCTGGGGAGTGGAGTGTGGAGCGGACGGGAAGAAGTGGTGAGAGGACACAGAGAGATACTTCCTCACTATTCCAAAGTAACAGAGGGGGTAGATGGTAACCTAAAGATTGGTTGAGCAGGGAGTAACTGGGAGAAGACACTTCACCTTCCGCTTTATACAATGCTATCAGTTTTCTTGTTATTTCATTTTCTTTTATCATATTTCTTTCTGCACCGGTCCATCCATGGAAATGTGAATTCCTGTAATTTTGATCAATGAGACCTCAAAAGCTGTATATATTGTTTGAATATCAAGAGACAAGTTTGAATATATTTAGACAAAATCACCCAAAAAACGAAAAAGAGTTGTAACAGGGATTTTATTTAAATGAAACGGTTTCAACATGTTAGAAATAAGCTGTTAGTTATGTGAAACTTTGTGGACTATGTTTACCATTATTCCTTTCTTTTTGACAATACCAATCCAGAATTCCTCAATAAAAAATTATGTTATAAAAAAAAAAAAAGGAGTTAACGTGAACAAAAACATTAAATGTCTCTTGGACAAACAGTATAAATTCTTGGAATAATTTTACAGCCACTCCTTTTTTTGCCATGCTCCATTAATGAAAACATAATGATATGGAATCTCAATGTATAAGAACTCCCTTGCATTTAAGAATTTAATGTAAACCAAGCAGTAAGTGTAGTTTTTCTATTTTCATTTTGGTCAACAGCATTTCTTTCATCGCCAGCATTAAAAAATATGTGCATGTGGAAGGCCTCTTTTTTTTAAATTCTATAGTATAAACATAAGCCACACACTTACCAAATAAATTACCGAAGGTAATGTCATATATTAATGCTGATAGGTTAAGTTTTTTAAAACTCTAGCCCCTAAATCTGGTCTATTAGAAGCACTTTGTCCAACTTGCAAATTATCTACAATCTCTGACCATTGTGGATTGCAAGTAAATGTAATAAATACATCTGGTTTACCAAATTTGGAAACAATAGCCATAGCATCATTGTATCTTTCACGCATATTGCGAGGAGATCCTTGAAAAGAAGATGGCAAAATGATGGCTCGGCCAGCTGGAAGTTGTCTGTTTGTAGCAACTTCAGCAACATAATCCATAAGTCCACAATATTGTTTAACACATAGCTTCTTTTGTTGATATTTAATAACATTTAGATTTGCTTCTACTTGAATATGTGAATCAATGATCCATTGTTGTGTCAGTTTTCCACCATATAAAATAGGATTAAATTCATCTTGAATAGCAGTTTGAGCAACTTTATATTCAAGCATTGAAATATTATTTCTGACACGAACTTTACTATTTGGATAACTTGGAAGTATTAATTAAGGTTTCCATCCTGCTTCACCATTTGCATAAAAAATTGGATATGTCATTGGATCCAAATTACTACTTAAGATACTTATGTTAATAAAAGATTGCTCTTGATTTCTTGAATATATTCTAATATCTCGCGAAAATGGTGGTTCGCCATCATCATTTTGAAACACCATCGCAACCTGATTAGATGTTGGTAAATTATAACAGCGTTTATCACAATGACAACCTCTTCGAAGAACCATATTGACTATTGGGATATTCAAATGATTTTGTTCAGCATGACTGTTTTTCCCGTTCTACCTCAGATAATTTTTTATAAGCTTGAGTATATAGGTTTTTGCCCATAATATTATCAAGCTCTTGAAAAACAGTGGCTAAGCATTTTTTCTGAAAGCTTCAAATGTTGTTCAACAGCTTCCATTGTATCTAGGACATATAGTTGAGCAAATTTTCTTTGCTCGCCTACTTCTAGGTGTAAATGTGAAGTACGGTGGTAAATTTGGCCTTGAACAGTAAGGGCCATGTCCTGGAACATTAGCAGCTGAGGTTGCACCCATAGAAGCAAATTATATGGCACTGTTATAAGACTGTATGTTTTTGTTTTTTTATAAAATAAATAAAAATATTTTCTGTCTTCTAAATATTTTTATACATAATGTTGTTAACACAAATATTGTAATAATTTCCATAACTTAATATTATTATTTTTAATTAATTCATTAATTAATTAAGAAGTAATTATTCGTTACCTATTATATGAAATTTGCAGAAATCAAAATCCTAAAGAGCTAACAATCTCTTTTCAGAAATTACGCCAGCAGAAAATGTCCAGTCACACTGTTCATCAACTGAGGAGAAAGTGAGAAAGATCTGGAAATTGTCCAGTATATATAGAACGCAGTCGCGAGACAAAACCATTAGTCTTGGCACAAAACGCACTGTGCATGCGCTATTTGCGGGTTAACCGCAATTTGAGACTCTCACAACAGCGAGGTTAGTAATTTTTCACACTTTGTGGGCCTCGCAATCAACGGCTAAGCCGCACTTTCCGACCCTCGCTATACCGTGTGTGTGCCTTCCTCCCCTGTGTCTCCTCCCCCCCTCCCTGCCGTGTCTCTCTTTGACCCCCTCTAACTCTGTCTGTCTTTTGCCGTTTATGGATGTGAAAACATTAGCAGGCTAGGTGGCATTGCAAGCCATGTGATGAGCCCTTCAGCGCTCATTGTGGGCCTCCCCCCTCTACCTACGGCCTTCGGTGCGCTTTGCGGGCCTCATCTCTAATTGTGAGCCTCTCCCCCCTCTAACTTGTGGGTCTCGCAGTAAGCACATTCTGTGCTCATTGCGAGCCTCTCCCCTTTCTACTTAAAGGGCCTCGTGTTTAGCCCGTAACTTTGTGAGCGTTACAGACAAGCTCACAATTACGACAACTATATATATGATTCTAGGACACAGTGCTGGATTATAGAGCAGATTACTTGTTTGTAAAACACAGAGTTTTTTATAGGACATTTTGATGGATTAAAGGATACATTGCTGGATTAGAAAATATGTTGCTTTATTAAAGGCCATGTTGCTGGATTAAGGACATGTTGCTAGGTTAAAAGACACTCTATTGAATGCTCTATTGAAGCACAGATTGCTTAACTAAAGTATTTCTAAATTATCATAGAAACTCATTGGTGATTGATTATATGCTTCTTATGTATAATTGGGGATAGATTATTACATATGCAATAAATTATAAAACATTAACATCTGATTTAATCCAGCAATTACTTATTTAGTCCAAAAGTGTGTACTTTATTCCAACAGTATGGAACATATACTCCAGAAATATGGTGTTGGATTATGGTATGCACTCATAACAGCTACAGCATTTTACGTGCTGTGATGGGGTGCCCCCCAGAGGCCGGTATAGATATATGGCAACAAGGAGGAAGTTAATCCCTGTAGCAGAAATTACACCAGGAGGTGTGGAGTTAAATCCAGGGAATAATTAAGCCCACCTGTGTTCTGCCTTTAAAATATTTGCTGAACACCAAGTAGTGGCTCCGTCTGAGCTGGGATAGAGATCCTGGGACAGCTCTGTGTGACCTAAAAATTGAGCGAGACTGCCTGGAAGATACAGACAGCAAGACTGAGATACACTGGCAAGAGGTGCATTCAGAGAGAGATTGTTTGTGGGCTGTAAAAAGACTGCAGTCTGGAGAGCAGAGAAAGAGCTGCAGAGAGAGAGAGATTGGTCTTGGAGACTTCTCTAGGAAGTGTAAGGTTCCAGAGACACCTGGGACTATACAAAGAGAGTGGACTTCTGAAACAGATAAGTGTCCAGGCCTGTATTATGTGAATGGAATGTATGTTTAGGCTATTGTTTGGTAGTGAGGGAACTACAACCAAAGTCTAGTCAGTGCTTCAAAGAGAAGCTAGGTTTTTCTTTCTGTGTTTATTTCTGTTGTATGCTGACAATTATCCAGTAAAAGCCTGCTAAAGCAATTAAAGGCCTCCTGAGTCTGCCATTATAGTGCCAGAACCAAGGGCACGGATCCTGAACGTGACAGTGGGTATGTCACAGTGCAAAGAATTCGACTCGATAGGGTGTCAGTTTTAAGATTTTACAATCAGAGAGAAAGTAGAGAAAACAGTGAAGAAAGGAGAGAAAAAGAGGTGAGAGAAAAAGGTGGAAAGGCGGTGCAAGATGCTAGGTACAAATTTATGATCTAAGAATAGTCTAATTATGTTGTTGTCTCAACCTGGTAATGGGAGAGAGTGGTCATGTTGGGGAGAGGGTTACGTCTCATTCAAGATTCATAGTGAGTGTCCAAAGGGAGCAGTATGAGGCCTTTCTTCTGTATGAGTCATCTAGGTAAGTCATATCATTTTGGTACCAGACTTTATTTTTTATGTTGCATTGATGGAGTGGTACCTTTCTGGCAAATAGAGTTACACTTAGACCTCTTGGAAGTATGCAGCTGGTAACTTCAAAATTAAGAGCATACATTTCATCCCATAAAATGGATAGGTTCAAACAGTCCCATAGAGTACGCCTAAGTGAACCAAAATCATGGCCTCTAAAACAGGTATTGGGATGATTTGGGTGTATATAGGTCAGCCTGTCAGGAGTCCATCTATTAAGAGATTTTTAAGCTATGCTCCTTAATTGTTTTACTAAGGGAAATGGAAGTGCAAGCATTGACCATTTTTGCCAGGCTCCCTTGTCTAGCTTGAATTCTAGTTCAGTTTCCCTTTTACTCGTGTAGCTATGTCTGCCTTTAGGTAATTAAATGTTGGCACATGGTAGATATGGTGTGATGGAGTTTTGGTTCTTGTGTACATAACATTAGTTTTTAGCAGGATGAATAAGTTTTTGCAAGGCACATTAACCCTCAACTATATAATGATACAGATAGAATTAAGAGCTGCTTGGCCACGCCCAGGAAGGAGTTAGTCTGTATGTGGGACTAGCCGGGCAAACACAGTCGAAAGCTCTGCTAGAGTGTCTCTAAGGCTGTCTAAGCTTTCTACCTCAAACATGCTACACAACGGCCTAATAGGCCGGAACCCCGACGCAACAACTCTTTGATGCTGATTGCTTAAGGCTGTGTCCAAATGTGGATGTTGGATTCCTGAGTCACGCCGCTGGGGCATGGTGGTCTAAGGCGCTTGTGGAGACTAGCTGGGCCTGTGAGGAGAATATCTGGTGTGGTTCGTGAGAGGAGCCAGTTAACGGAGACCTCAGACCACAAGGTGATCGGGAGCTCGTATTGTGCCACATGTGAGGGACGCCGGCGTGCCGAGCTGGTTTGTTTTACTAGCTTCCGGGAGCGGGTGAGCATTTACCGCTGAGAAGGTGTTCCCTCCTTTACCACCATTATGGAGACTGGCTTCAGGTTTAATCCATCTGGCAGCAGTTAACGTTTTTAACGCGCTGCTTGCTACCAAAGACTGGACGTTGCAGAGGGTGAGTGGATGTTTGTAGTGCTTCTGCTGCAATTACTCCCATGATTTATAACAACTACATGTGAGGCCCAATTTGATAGATAAAAGAGGAGGAAAATAAGAAAGCTGTTGTGACATGTCCCCCAAATGATGTGTTTGAAGAACAAACTGGGATTTTTCTAGCCCATATGAATAGGCCCATTGGGTCTTATTATCCAGCACTCTCCAATTTACATCTATTGTGACACTTTCTATCGGTCTCATGAGGCTGGGGGGAACTTGATGGGAGAAAAGTGACTATAGAAGCAAGATATATTATATATGCCTCTTGGTATTTAAAACTGTTCAGCAAAGAAGAGCAATTTATGTAGTGGACTATTTGTATACATCTTTTTATACATTTCTCTTTTCCCTTTTCTCTTCTCGTTTCTCGTTGGTTTTTGAGATAACCCTGTGGTATCTATGCAAAGGTCTAAAGAACAACAAGCCCCTAGGGGTAAAGGGTCTAAAAAGACTAACAATAACGCAAAATCTAGAGCTAATTTTCTCTCCCCTGTGGATAAAGAGATCAGACAGTACAAGAGAGATTCATATTTACTCTCTCAGTCCACGTTAGACTTTTCTGAAACCCCTACAGAAGGTGATGCCATTATAGGGGATGAGTCGGTGAGAGAGACTACTCCTGAAGAACCTCTAACCTCTTCTGCATTAAAGATAACTATGACAGCCTTTCTAACGGAGTTTCAGACATCAATCAGGGAAGAATTGATAGGCGAAATTAAAAACAATGCTAAGAATATAAATACATTAGCAGCTAGAGCAGTAACTGTAGAACAGACTCAAGAGGTTATTTTGAAAAATAATGATGAATTAAAGAGAGAGATAATGGGACTTAAAGAGGAGATCCAGATGCTAAAGAGTTAATACCTCAGATTAGCGGAAGCTGAAAAATGATATAATATTAGAATTTGTGGTATATTAGAGTCAACTAGAGTATATTAGGTTACCTTTAAAGACCTCCATCAATTTGTGGAAGCCTTATTGATAAGCTTAGTGGAGCGACAGAGTGAGAAGCCGATAGAGAGATTATATTGAATTCCTCTTCCATCCAATATGGGCAAAGAAATTGCTAGGGATGTAATTGTAAAACTGCATCATATGTCCTATAAAGAAGCAATACTAAAAGCTTCATTTAAATGTTTTGAGAGTCCGTATGAAAATCTTAAAATATTCCCAGATTTGACAGGAGAAATTCTATTTCAACGTAAGAAATTTCAATTTGTGACTAAAGTCTTGAGAGACAAACAGATTTCTTATAAATGGGGAAATCCCCCCAAATTGATTTTTTGGTTTGAGAATCACAGATATATTATTAACGACACTTTGGAAGGGGAAAATTTCCTGACAAAATTAAATAAAAGTCAGTAAATATATATATATTTTTTTTTATATTACAGCTGTTATTTAAATATGTATTGGAATATAAACATTAGATTGTTCTTAAACACTTGTAAAGAGTAGTGTAGAGGTAATATTTTGACAGAAAAGAAAGGGAAAGGGGGGAAAGGGGAAAAAAAAGAAGAAAAAAAGAAAAAGAGATATAATTGAATTGTAGTTTTTCGGTTGCTAATTTAGAAGCTACATATAGATGGTACACTTTAACTAATTTAGATAATGGGGAAACAATAAAGAAAACACTAACTTAGATAATGGGTAATTATATATTAGTTCTTAATAAATGACACTAAGAAAATGCACTTTTTTAAAGTAGTGAGCAAAATATAATTCAGTAGGTCATTGCTATAAGGGAATGGGTTCACAATTGGAGTAGTGAATTTAAAGGGAAAGTTCTGTTTGAAAATTCTCTCAAATCAAAGGGAATATTATAACATCTAGAGTATGATTTAAAGCTTGGACATCCAAGATAATAGTAATAATAGTACAATAGAGCTTCGGCTAAGGCTTTCAGTTGTATTCATCTGACATTGTTGCAGTACGGGAGGGACTCTACCTCTTTAAGGTGGACTGCCTCCTGATATGCCGCAATGAGTTGAGGAGGGAGGATTGTTTTATGTATGGTTTATGTATTTGTGTATATTTGTATTTGTGGACTGGAATTAAAGTTATTGCAGGGGAACAGGAACTGACCACCATTTCTACTGTGATGCTAACAGCATGTCATTAAAGATAGTAACGCAAAACGTTCAGGGACTAAATCATCCAGCTAAACGTAGTTTTTTTTTAAAGAGCTTTCTGCAGCAAAAAGCAGATATAATCTGCTTGCAGGAGACTCATTGACAGGGAGACCTATTTACATTTTTAAATATACATTATAAGGTTGCATATAATTCAGTGTATAAGAAAAAGGCAAGGGGTACCTCAATTTTTTTTAGTAACAAACTTATGGTTACAGAGGAGTTTGTGGAAATAGATCAGGAGGGACGTTATATATTATGGATAGGCACAATTAACCATCAAAAATATTCAATAATGAATGTATATGTGCCGAATAGATCCCAAATTAAATTTCTTAGTAAAATCTTAAAAAAGTTTAATAAACTGACACAGGGATCTCTTATCGTTTGTGGAGATTTTAATATACTCACAGACCCAATTAAAGATAGAAAATCTGAAAGTTGTTCACCTCCAGACTCATTAGTGATAAGATTGTCTAAACAGTTTATTTCTCTGATGACAAAATATCATTTAATTGATGTTTGGAGAGCATTGCATACCAATGAAAAGGATTTCACTTGTTTTTCTCCAAGATATCATACATATTCCAGGTTAGATCATTTTTTTGTTGATATGAACACACTTAAAAGAACTCTGAGAGTTGATATTGGGCCAAGAGTGTGGTCGGATCATGCTCTAGTTAACTTGGAATTGTTTTCGAAGAATTCTTCTATTAATTCCAAATCTTGGAGACTTGATTCCTCACTTATTGACTCAGAGACAAGTCGGGCTTATCTTAAAAAGGAAATTGATTTCTTTTATCAAATAAACTCGGCCTCAGTAGAATCTAACATTACACTTTGGAACACACATAAGGCCTTTATAAGAGGGATCCTGATTAAATTGCAAAGTCAAAGGAAAAGAGAAAGAGGAACTCCTTTGAGAGAATTATATATCCAATTATATATATCTGGAATTAAGAAATAAAATTAATCATAATGCTTCTGACTCAATGCTGATTAAAAAAATCCAATTGCAGATTAAATCCATCAATCAGATGAGAACTGATAAGTCTATATGGCTTTTACAACAAAAAAATTACCACTATGGCAGTAAACCAAGGAAAATGTTAGCAAATAAACTTAGATCTCATGCTACAAAAAAAAGGGTGGATTATATTTATCATAATGGAACCTATTTTAATAATCTAGTCCAGATAGCAGAAGCATTTGAACAGTATTATTCCAGGTTATATAATTTGGAAATGGATCCTTCTTTTAAGAAGCCATCTCTGGAGGACATTCAATTTTTTTTGAATGAAATAGACTTGCCGCAAGTTTCACTGGATAAGGCACTAACATTAAATAGTGATTTTTCCGAAAAAGAGATTTGTGATGTTATTTCTAAATTGAAGCTGGGTACGGCCCCAGGCCCAGATGGTTTTGGAAATCATTATTATAGGTCTTTGGTAACAACTTTAGTCCCCCACTTAAAAAATCTTTTCAATGAGATTAAAAGAAAGGGACATATTCCTTCAGAAATGTCAGAGGCTCTGATTGTCACTATACCAAAAAAAGATACAGGTATGCTGGAATGTAAAGACTTCCGCCCCATTTCACTTTTGAACATTGACGTAAAAATGTATGCTAAAATGCTGGCGGATAGATTGAGTGAGGTTATTCACAAACTTGTATCAATAGATCAAACTGGATTTGTGCGGGGATGTTTGGGCTCTGATAATACCAGACGTATGTTAGATTTGATTTCATATTCTAAACACAAACTTCTCCCAACGTTATTTTTATCGGTGGACGCAGAGAAGGGCTTTGACAGGGTTGGATGGGATTTTATTGGGTGTGTGCTCCAGAAATATGGCCATGGCTCTTTTGGATCTAAGTCCATTGGAGCGTTATACTCTTCCCCATACGCCTCGGTCATTGGAAATGGGTTTAAAACGTAAAGATTTCCGGTTACTAGTGGAACAAGACAGGGGTGTCCCCTTTCTCCGATAGTCTTTGCATTGATAATGGAGCCCCTGTCGGTTGCTATAAGAGATAACCCCTCTATTCAGGGAATCACAGTTGGCGGGATACAGCAGAAAATAATGCATCCAACCCCATTGACTCTTTGAAAACCTTGCATGTAATAATAGATAAATACTCTAAAGCTTTTAATTATAAAATTAATATTTCCAAATCACAAGTTTTGGCTCTCAATTTAACTAATCTGGAAAAAGATTATTTGAAATCCATCTACCAGTATAATTAGCATTCTAATACCATAACTCATATGGGTATTATATTTTACAATTCTATACAGTTAATAATTAAAAACAATTATAAGGAGCTATTAAATAAACTTACGAAAATCGTTTCCTCTTGGAAACCTTTGAACTTAACTTTAACAGCTAGAATAGCTGCAGCCAAAATGTCACTTCTTCCAAGATTAAGCTATATATTTAGATCCATTCCTATAACTTTATCCAAAACTTTTATAGTACACTTTCAACAAGTAATAGATACATTTATTTTTCAGGGGAAAAACAACAGAATAAAGAAAGTTATAATTTCTAGAACATTTAGGAAAGGGGGACTAGCATAACCAACGATTCAGACTTACCATGATGCCACAATGTTTTCACACGCAGTTAAATATATAGAAAGTTTGAAAGTGGTAGGTTGGCTGCAGGTTGAAAGATGTTCGGTAGATAAGGATTCTTTAGGCTGGTTGATGTTTAGGAAGGAGTTAAAAAAAGAATTCTTCTAAGAAGGTTCTGATATTGTTCTTGAATTACTTGAATTTTGGTATAAACATAAATTGAGTTCTCAATTAATGCCTTTTCCTAGCCCTATCCTTCCGATTTTATTATTAGAGAGAGAACTGAACTTACCATTTTTGGGAGGATGGAGAACGCTTGGCATTTGTTATTTGAGAGATCTATATATTGGTAATTCTTGGGCTTCTTTTGAAGAATTGAAGGAAAAATTAGGGCTTCCTAACAAAAGTTGGCTTTAATATAATAGACTTCTGGCTGCGTTCAGAGATTCAATCTATTATAGTTTTAAAGTTAGATCTTTAACCTCTTTTGAAAGATTGATGTTTCTAGAAGATAGAAAGTACTTAATATCTAAATGTTATAACATTTTGCGGGAGGAAATGGATAAATGCCCTTTTAATAAATCTAAAATTTGGCAACATTCTTTTAATCTCTCCTGGTCAGAAAAAGAATAGTCCGATTCATTTATTCTCACAGATCAAATAATTAAAAATACATCATACAGAGAGTTGCACTTTAAATTAAGTACTCAATGGTATTATGTTCCAACAAAAATGGCCCAGATTACTAAAAAAGATAGTTTGAAGTTCTGTTGGAGGAATGGTGGTTTGGTGGGTTCACATGCCCATATATGGTGAAGTTGTCCTATAATTCAACAATTTTGGGAAATTTGTTTTGGGCACATTAGGAATATTTTGGGTATTACCATTCCCTTTTCTCTAGAAAATGTTTTATTTCACATTTTTTCGAATCAGTTTGCTCTGGACGTAGTTGCGTTTCTACTACAGATATTCATGGCATCTAAATTGTTGATAGCAAGGAGATGGGGTCAGTCCTCCGTTCCCTCTTGGGGTGAAATCACAAATATGGTAGATAAAAACAGAAATTTTGAAAAATCTCTTCAAGAGCAAGGTCTTATAAAAGTAAAACTTCACAAATGGAAAATTTGGGATCAAAACAAAGATCTTTCTCGGTTATGATCTAAGTTTTAATATTTCTGGGACTTAGGTCTCAGAAATTATAATTTCTGTTACAGTTCACAATATGTATTGTAAATGTTTGTCTTGTCTATTTTTCTTTTTTTGTGTGTATTCTGTGTTTTATATGTATATTGTAATTGTGTATTTTTGATATTAATAATAAAAAAAAAAGAATTAAGAGCTGCTTATGATGAAACCAAAATAAATGAAGGGTTCAGTTTTGTGGGTTAATTGGTTCTTTTTCCCTTATCAATGAGTTAATAGATATCAGGCCACCCATATGAACTAGAACAATATTGCCATTAATTTTTATTATTTTGTGTTAT
The DNA here is from genome assembly GCA_027410445.1 of Discoglossus pictus. Lineage (NCBI taxonomy): Eukaryota > Metazoa > Chordata > Amphibia > Anura > Alytidae > Discoglossus > Discoglossus pictus. The sequence goes on from CM050164.1 coordinate 203,927,104, forward strand.
GAGGTTTAGCGAGTCCAATCGCTAAATCCAAGCTCAGGAAAAAAAATCTGACCTCGGAAAAATACGAAGTTAACGGCCGACCCGGCACAGGGGGAGAGCCAGGAGGCATAGGAGTGAGGTTGCCCTATTTGACGTGTTTCGTCACTCGAAAATCAGCTAAGCAAGAAAAAAAATGGCGGATGAAAAACTTAAACATTTCTGAAACTGGATGAAAATGTGGCTGAGCAAAGACCGGCACGAGGGACTTAGAAAATACAAAACGGCAAAGACACTAACACTTACACCAACAAAATATGACCTCGGAAAAATACGAATTTAACGCCATAGCACAGAAAACGAAAAACCACGAAAAACAAGAAAAATAATTAAAAAAACATTTTAAAAGACACACACATAGCACAGGGGGGGAGCAAGAAAGCAGGGGAGTGAGGTTGCAAGAGATTTTGAGCCTTATTTGACATGTTTCGTCACTCGGAAATCGGCTAAGCAAGAAAAAAAGTGATGGACAAAAAAAGTAAACATTTCTGAAACTGGATGAAAACGAGGCTGAGCAAAGCCAGGCATGCGGGACGTAGAAAATACACAATGGCAAAGACACTAACCCTTACACCAACAACGCCAGCAAATGGCAGTCAGCGCCCCCGACACAAACAGTCAGCAGACACAAAGAAGAGAAAAATACAGGGAAGGCACAGGGGGAGATGCTGGTAAGACACACATGGCATTCCCAAGCACAAAACTTGCAGGTTAATGAACCCTGCAATGAGTGGACCATACAGTAGGCGGGAGGAAAGGTTTGCAATGAGCGGCAAAGGTGCTCAGAGAAGCAAAAGCCTCACATTGTGTTTCCCAAACAGCATTGCCTGCCTTACAATTTTATGCCGGTATACTCGCTAGTGTGTGTATATACACACACACACAGGGCTCCTTCTGGATCACTACCTTGTTGTGGTGATGGGGCTTGTTACCTCAATGAAGCTGTGAGCTATATCATGAAGGGTCACCCAAGATGGGCTGGTCATTTCAGAGAGGTCAGACTAAATGCAGTCCACTACAGTAGGAACTGGCAACCCACTCCAGTATCTTTACCATGTAAATCATATGGATAAGCACAACCAGAAACACAGACAGATGTACCTGGTGTGCAGCATGTGGTCACTGAGAGTCAGACACGACTGAAGGACAGAACAATAACAACAAGACACAGAAAGGGATATGGACTCACCTGAGCTCTGCAGCTGCTTCTGTCTGGTATAGGCCAGGGTGGTGACAGACAGGTCACAAGCATGGTGTGTGGAGCAGAGTAGTCACAATCAATAAGACCATCAGAGTATTGAGAAAACTGAAGCTCTACAAGCAGCTCCGTCTATCTGCATGCACTGTGAGCTGGGAGTTGTTGTTTTTTTCAATAAACTTTATTGATGTTGTCAGGATTGCACCAATGTATTCACTTCGGGGGGACTGTGATAGGTGCTGTCCCTGCAGGATCCGGGACTTTTTTTCTCTCTGCCATTTTGATTGGGTGATGCTGCATTTGACAGATAGGCTCAGTCCTATATTTTAGAGCACAAGTCGGACAAAGACATCACTTTGACTGTTTTTTTCTTTTGAATTCTCATCTGTACCCTGATCTGTAGCACTAGGCAAGTCACCAGCAGGGGACTAGATGTGATAAGTCAGTGTGTTTAACTGCAGCACAAGGGGGTTTGTGATTTAAAGTGACAGCAGCAGCTATTAAAAAATAGAATATTGAACATGATAAAACAAAATGTATTATATGAAATACACAATTAAGTAAATGATGTGGGGAATTAAGTCAGTGCATTAATTTTGTGAGGGTGGTTGCCCATTTGCCCCTATGCACCAGCCGCCCCTGCTTAAACTGTAAAGTACCTTAAATATACATACAAATATTTTATAAACACAATGATATATTGGTAAAAAGGTGTAATTTTAAAAAACTGTAAGTGCACATTTACTTTATTTTCTATCTGATGAGCAGTTTTGCTGACTTTAGTGGCCATTTAACTTATACGTAATCATCAATATTACAACACTCACCTCACAACTATAATGGCACATGACCTCTAATTTGAAAGATGTCATTTTTCAACTGGGAGGGAGTGATGGACCATTCATTGTTCAAATAATGCTAATGTTAGAAACGGGGTTGCCATTAAAATTGCACCTACTTGATAACTGGGTGGACATTGAGTCGCTCCTCTTTTAAATATGTTGTTCCATGACCCTCATATGGGATATAAGGGCTCTTCTGAAGACCCCACCCTTCCATGATGGTGATCAAGTGACACTTCCTTATATGTTTATGGTGCTTACTTGACACTTATTATTACTATTATTATTACTATTTATGTACATATAAAAGCCTTCTTTTGAAAAAGCTGTTTTATATCCCCACTCATATGTGGAAACAGGAAAAAAGTGAGTGGCATTGCATGGCAATAACTTCCTAGTCTGTTACCTTCTTTTTACAGATTTTCCTTTTTAAATACAATTTAAATAATAAAAAGAAGTAATGTATTGTAAGAAGAAGATTTTTGTGGGCTGAAAGGGTTATATTTTAGTTGTGAGGAGAGAAAATGGAGTGTGTGTTGTGGAAGGTGGTGCATGATTGACAGAGGAAGTCCTGGAACAAAATGGGGTTAGGGGTCCTTTATCAAAAAACATATTTTTGTTATGGACTAAAACAAATGTTAGCCCTTTACCCTTTATTACTTTATAGGATTATGGCAATCAAATGGCCACTGTAGATTAGCAAAAACACATGTTTGTGAAGGGTGCAACCAGTTAACGACACAAGCAGCCATGCAAGTCATGGACATAAAAGTATTCTCAGAGCAAATCTTTATATTAGCAGACTATACGAGTGCATGGAAGCTGTCATGATATTTAAAACAGAATAGGACAAGCAAGGCTTGCAACTATACTTTCAAGCCCAATCTAGTGAGCATATGGGGGAAGGAGGAAATTGCCCTCTCCATACCTCCTCCTTTCACTATTGAATAGATGATAAACATCAGTATAACACACCGACGTAGGGCCATTTCTATTAAAAGCCTGCAAATGCCTTGAACTCGTAAATCTGGCTGCGCGTATTTTTTTCTCTAAATGTTTATTGTGATGTATTCTATTGACTCAAGCCCGCAATTTACCTCCTTAAGCCTAAATTTGTAAACCCTGCCTTTTTAAGTAGGATTTCAGCTGGCGTGATCATATGATCTGACAATTTTTATAGTAAATTAGACCGTCATCATGACGTCAGTAAAAAATGGAAGTTACACATAATCTACAATTGGAGGCTACAAATTTTGCAGACACAACAATCTGTAAGAATGCAAAAGAGATTAAATCAGCATGCCGTCTTAGTTACACCAAATAAACAGAGCCCTGGGCCGCAGATCCTCCTGCATACAATAACAATATTCCTTCTAACATAGCTATAGTCCCAGTTCACTATTAGTCACCTTCTATCCTCCATATAGTAGTCTGTCGTCGAGGTATAAGCTAACAGTCACACCAAATGGTATCTCTCTCTCCTCCACATTCCCAAACCTGGTGATGGGTAGCATGCTATAGGAAAACGTCCTTCCTGTGAGCCAATCTTCTAGTGTGGTGTAAGCTATTTTTCTGTTATTCAGTGACATCAATTCCTGAACTAGAACTTTGTCCCATCCGTAAAGTTTAAGTTATATTTGATCTTTCAATAGCACATTACTCCTCTCCACCATGCTAGCTGCTTGCAGGTGATAAGAAATATTCATATTATTACAGTCTCCCTGCCCCAAGTGTAGTCCATATTTCCAGTAAGGTAGGTATCATTATAATTTTGAATATCTTTGGGTATCTAAAACATGTTAGCTAGGTGTTATTAGTTATTAGTTCACTGTAGCTGCTTGGTCTACAGTGTATGTATCATTCCTGAGTACAGCATTACTGTGGATTTCCCAGTGTTGTTGGTAAGTTGCCAGACCAATTATCCTCAAGCTCATAGGTGTCCATTCTTTGTAACTGTAGCAGACCTGTCAATAAATTGAGCAAAGGTTCATTGTTCAACAGTCAGTTGATCTTGTGAAATCACTCCTTATACAGGTGAAACTCTTCTTCAATGGCTTGGTAGTTGACTAAAACAACCATCAATTTGAGCATGTCCTTCAAATCATCAACAGTAATTCTTCCACCTGTCTTTTAAAATTGTAACAGTTACCAGCAGATCTTTGGTGTGTGTTCCCACATATGGTCGTTGCTGTATTTATTGCTGTTGTACCCCTGCTTTCACATGGCCTAGTATCTCAGCTTTGTTTGCAACGAGAAAGCCACTCTATTGTTCAGGACCCCAGGCAAAGCTCTTCTTGTGAGTCCATTGCTGCTATGGCTTAGAGTTTTGGGACAGTCTGTTGGTATCTTTTCTGCGGGGCCACACCATATCAGTCACAGGAATGTCGCTTCCTGTGATGGTTCTTATACCTTTGATAGGTCAGATTCCCATTTACTGTTCTTCATATGCTCCACCAATTTTGGCAAAGCCGCAGCCATTTCTTCTTCAGTTCCTGTAAACATGAGGTGAAAATGTATTAGAACAAATATATTTGTCAATGAAACTCCTAATGATGAGCCTGTAGATTGATGAATATGAAGTCCATGGGAATCGAAAAGTCAATCACAGTATGGCACTCTTGGGCCTGTACAGTAACCTGTTGAACAATATCAACCATATTCAAGACAGTGGCCGTCAAGAGCAGCACATGCCTTTTAGTACCTGTATAGTCCACAGTTGTCCTTCAATTTCAACTCAGTGTTTCCACTAGGTGCACGGGGGAGTTGAAAGGGCAGGTTGAATGACTCTGGAGTCCAGCAAGGTCTGTATTTCCTCGTGCCCATCTAGTAAATTAAACTGGGTCAAAACTACAAGACGTGCCAGAGGCAGTATCTCAATGAGGGTCCCCTTGCATGTCCTGAACTATTGCTGCCCCTGTGGAAACCCAAATGTAATTGTATCTCAATCTGTCTGCCATGCTTGCAAATTAAATGATCAGCGTCTCTGTACAATATAGTAATAGGTACATACAACGATAAGTCACTACCCATACCCCAAAATGGGATCCACCTTTGAGCATTACCAGTTGAGCCAACTCTGCCCCTGAATACTCCACCCCTGGATAATATCTTGGTAACTTCCTGTGTGCGCAGACTCTGATTCAATCTTAAAGGGGTGCTAAGAACTCTATTGTTCTCTCACTCCCTGTCCTGTACACTTTCACTATGTCTTTTGTGTGTTTTGCTTTAGGTGCAACCCCTGTTTGTACAACCTCCCTCCACTGTTTCATCAATTCTTAGGTTGGCACTGTGTCTGTCTCCTCTTTTCTCACTTCTGCTTTAATCCTCCCACATTAGTCCACGAGTCACTTTTTGTCAGGACTTTTGTGTTTATCTGCCTCTGCAGCACTAGGTGGCCAGGCTCAGAGGTTACATATAAAGTCATGTAAGTCAGGATAAGAACTGGCTATTTGTCAGGATATAAGATATTAAAAAGTATACATTGTTCTTATCTCATTTGTTTTCTCTCTCGGTCTGCTTTTTCATCCCAACACTTTACTACACAAGCTAATAAATAATCTCTGTCTCTCTGCTGATATTGTATAAAACAACCATGTGCCATTCTGGTTTTTGTGAAGTGTTCTTTTTGCACTGGGCAGAGAAATGCGCTGTATTGGTGGTGCCATGATTATCTCCGGGTGTATTCACTGTGCTATAGAGGTGGCTGTTTTACTGTAGAAGTGGGTGCATTGTATTCATAAGTAACAGCTTGCTATAATGGTTATGTTCATGTTAAACATGCCTGATATTTGTATGTATTGCTTTATGAGTAGTTGTGTGGTAATTTATTCTCTAATTAATTATTATTTGCAAAACCAGATGTAAGAGGTACTTTGTGGAGCTATGCAAAGATCTGTCCCTGTTTTCTCCCCAGCCAACGGCTCTGCAGGGTCCAAACATGTCCAAAAAAAGAGAACCAGGTCACTGGAATATATGGTACTTGTACTTGCAAGATAAAGAATGGACATTCATTTGTTGTCCTGCAGTGCCACCATGTGGGCCTTTTGTGAATTGCAATTGTTGTCCTTATATTAAATTGCAATTAGAAGTAGACGTTGTTCTAATTGGCCAAGCAGGACTTTGGGCTGTGACAGCGGATTCGATAGATAACTTTAAAAGGGGACTAGATTTATTTCTAATTAAAAAGGGAATTCAGGGTTATCATGGATAATTAGAGAGACAGTATTGATCCAAATGTTTTACATTTCCCTTTGAGACAATAGGCTAAGTCTCGCTTGTGTTAATTAATAATTAATTAACAACTAATAAATTAATAGTTAATCCGCATATTGCAGATCAGAGGAGATCTTAAAAGGTTCACCTTGATGGACTGAAAGTCTTTTTTCAACCTTAAATACTATGGGCCTCATTCTATTATCGGCCGTAAATCGGCCGTAAGGCTGCGATTCCTTGCGGGGGTTCCGTGACCTCGCAATTCTATTAAACGGCCCCGCAAGGATCTCCTCTTACGGCCGGCCGTATATCTTGCAATCGGCCGTAAGCTCAGAAATCTTTAAAGTCAAAAATAAATTCAAGACGGCACTGTAAAGCTCTGTAAATGCTAGGGATCATATTGGGGGACATGAGGATTAATAGCAACCCCCTCTCAAGCTTGCACATCAGCCCAAATCCGAGTTTACATTAACTGTTTATTTTCCGGCCGCAGCGTGGCCGGGTCTGAGGTGCTCCAAGCTCTCTGGACTTTTTACATGGATATTTGACATATATAAAAAAAAAATTTTTTTACGGATTTGAGTATAGGGGAATGTTGTGCTATTTTTGCTAACACCTACAATCACTTTATAGTCTCCTCAGAGTGCAGGATGGCTTTATTTTGGCTTTATAATGTGCTTAATTGGTGCTAGCGGGACCTTTTTCCTGCAAGTAAGCTGCGGCTCGCTTTTAGCCTTGCAGAGATGGTTCCCGGAGCAATAGAATAGCAACCGGGGCTTTCTTGCGGTTGCAAGGGATAGCAAGGCGCCGGCCGCAAGCCTGCCGGAATCCCCAGCCTGAGGGGAATAGAATAGCCGAATAGCTTGCGGCCGGTCCTTGCGGCCCCGCATCTCCTACGGCCGGTAATAGAATGAGGCCCCATGTAACTATGTAACCAACCAAAGACCCACCTACCAGGAATCCCCCGATTTTGCTCAGGAACATTAATGAGTGAAATTTAAAATGGAGCCAGTGAACTCAATTGTAAAGATTGGGACACACAAACACTATTTCCCCCCAGTCATTTTAATAACCCCAAAGAGACTAAAGAGTCTGTTTTCACTGATCCTCTTGATTGTGGTACCTTGTCTCACTTAGTTTACTGTGATGTTTTATATTGTGTATTATACAGTGTTACATTATATTGTCAGGCGCTGCCATCCATTTCCATAGCTGGTGCCCCTCTGTTTGCTAAGTCCGTCTGCAAACACTTCATACTAGTCTTCCCATCCTGCTTCTACCTCTATGTATGTTTCCTGGCACCAGTCAGTCTGGTTGACCATAACCCTGTAACTCCGGGTCCCTCCTACCTATGTCCGGATTGGCTGCCAATCAGGGCAGCACCAACATAGGCCGACTGCCATAGGTCAGCCCCCTAAGGCGGTTAATTCAAATACCAAGTTTCCCACTACTCCTGATTGGCTCCTCATAGACCAACCAGCAACATGCCTACGTAGGCGCTTTTCCGATTTGCTGTTTCTCAGCTAAGCAATAAATTTGAATTTGCACACCCCCCGAAAATGTAAATGTTTGCTAAATCCTTGCAATACCCTGCAAACTCCCAAATACAGTATGCTGAGACACATAGGAATGCCAAGTTTCTTTGAGGGAAAGGACTATAATCACTTTGGGCCCTATTAAATTCCAAGCCTGCAGTCGCTGTTGTACAGCCTGTATTTCTGAGGGATTTAAATTTGCTGGAGTTACAGAGCGATTAAATTAGAAAAGCCTGCAAGGACATGGCCGGAATCCAATTCCGTAAACCATGCTTTGGCACGTAGCAAATTATTCAACCCCGTGTTTACGGGTTTAGACAGAGACAATAGTAAAAGAGACCGTCATCATTACGTCACTAAAACATGGAGGTTAAATTTAAATTACTTACGGTTTTGAAGTCCGAGTTGTGATCAGACCCGCTTTCCAGAAATAATGCAGAATTAAAAAATCAATAAATATATTATTCTAGTCCACACAAGTTCTATTATATGTATTAACACATTGATTGCCAGGATCGATATAACAAGGAATTTAAACATAATAAAATCATTATTTATTGCAGATTTGCAAGCTTGAAAATGCTGTGCTATAAATTTTAATACCTTTCATTGCTTTCCCTGTAATTTAAAATGCAGTATTGTGTTTATATTTGCTTTTACAGTGCTACGGACAGGAGTTTAACCCCTTGTTTTCTCCCTAGTACCCATATGATTTTTGGCTACATTTGCCATTTACAGGTGTGAAAACAGTTGCGGGCTTGAGGACTTGTAGCAATTTAATAGCTATTTGCGTTTCTAACATTTAAGGGATTGAAAGATCAAAGGCTTAGCTGGGTCGGAGTTCCGATTTTGACAGCCTGTATGGATTTTCCGCTTGTAACCGCAGATCATTTCCAGTATCTAAAAGAGGCCAATTTATTAGCCATAACTTTTGCGGGCTCCTTTACGGGTTACTGGAACTGCGATTTGGCAAATTTAATAGGGCACTTAGTATCCTGAACTTCTGCTGCTATCCTTTGAGAAGGGGACTGAAGAACCAGATTAGATCTGTGTGTAGGATTGGTCTCCTTGGTCTTTTAAAGTCCACTGAAGAGCAGATTGTGATGTTATCTGAAGTGCTCTCTTTGCACTAGGCCTGTGGGCTAGGGGATTCACTGTACTGATGGTGCTGTGTCTACTTCTGAGTGTATTCACTGTACTGTAGAGATTGGCCGGCACGGAAGCAGCCCAGGCACGCCGGGTCTGACGCAGCGCTGCATGACCCGGCGGAGCCTGGGCGATGCTGATTGGCTGGGAGGAGGAGGGACTTAAGCCCGTTCGCGGGCTTCCTCCTCACTCCACGCCGGCCATTGAGCTGATCTGAGGTCTGCACGCTGCGCTCTCTGCAAAAAAGCATAAGGGCAAGTAGAAAAGGGGCACTAAAATAATAAAGTGACCCCCGATCCCTCCTACCCTCTATCCCTTATAGGTACCTTGATTCAGCTCATTAGTAGAGCCCCCCTTTCGCTTGGTCCTGGCAATAGGGCCCCAGGCTCTCATCATTAGCCCTATAAGTCCCCTAGCATCATTCCCTGCTTTGTAGGTCCCTGGGTGAGGGTGTCACATTTCTCAGAAGTGGGGTGGCAGCTTAATATGGACCCTGGGGAGTTAGAGGCCTTACTGACCATGGTCAGAACTCGGGCATTGAGCCATGGGGTTAGATGGGTCCAGGACAGAATGGACTCAGGCTGTCTAGGGGGGAGGCTGACGCCACTGAGGCACAGGCCCGGCCTGCAGTGACCGGTAGCCTAGGCCAGGTGGACAGGCATAATAGCCTAGATAGTCTGGCGGAGCAGCGTGCTACCTCTGATCTGAGCAATAGGGCTAGGAGCAGCGTGGAGGGCACGGATATGGTCCTTGAGAGTCAGGAGCTTTTTCCCCCCACCAAAGAGAGCGTGGTGCCAGCGGGAAGCGCGGGTGAGGGCCTAGACATCCGGCCACCACCCAGCGTTTTGTCCCATGGCCCACAGCAGAACCAAGGTTCCGGCGACACCCCTAATCAGCCTCGAGGCTCCAGGGGGAATAGCAAAAGTACAAAGAGCTCTAAAAAAGCTCCTACAGGTTCTTACCAGTTGGCCCCTGCGGTCCCCACTGCTGCACCCACTGCCAGCACTGCAGGTGTTTCGCAGGGACGACGCAACGCCAAGGGAGATGCCAAGAAGAAAAAAGACGACCAGAGGAAAAAGGGGATCAGGTGATCGAGGAGATGGCTGCAGACGACAGCATGGTGGTCATCGACGAGGTTCCGGTAGCTGCCAAGGTGGCACGGCAGACACTACCCACTAGGGCCCGGAAGTCAACGAACAGATACAGTCCCTTGATTTTCACCTCGACACCAGCCAGGAGACAGAAATCCCCTGACCTGAGAGCTAGGCCGCAGCGCAACTCACCCATCCCTGACATCATTACGGATACAGGGACGCCAATAGTGACTCAGGGGCAGGACCGGGGTAGGGAAAGCATTGACCGCCATAGGCCGCTGAGCCGTAGGGAATCCTTACGCCCTAGCGTAGCCACCGAGTCGGAGTACTTCTTTGGGGAAGAGCGGACCACGCTTTTCTTAACGAGGGATAGACGCAGGAGATCTAGTGATTGTTCCTAATGCTTCCCCACAGCCAGAGGGAGATCCAGGTCTCAGAGCAGACGGTCTTGCGGCTGCAGCTGTGCTTGCACAAGAGGGGGTGAAAGGAGCCCACAGCGGTCGAGATGTGTAGGGACACCCGCTCGTCCAGACCGGCAGGTTGCCCCCAGGATGGCAGCTGCCCCGGGGCAAGGAGAATCAGGTGAGAAGCGGGCAAATTTCAGGGAGACGGGGGTGGCAGTACATGGAGCCTCTCCCAGGGAATCTCAATTCTTGTCGTCCCTGAAATCCCTTATAGAAGCCCATAACATTGCCGTCTCCGATGCAGAAGTCTGGGCAAGGGTGGGGGGTTTGGCCGGGAAGGCGTGGGCGGAGCCATCCCTTCCCGCTAGGTTGACCCGAGCGGAGCTTACCAACCCCACTTCACACACGACGAGCGTGGCGCCGCACGCCGGAGGAGCGGAACAGGACAGGAGCAGAGGAAAAGTACTGGATGCGGTTGCGAGGCCGTCCATCGTTTGCGACCAGGACAATCTGGGGGCGCATTTAGCCTTGGATGTCAAAGAAAAAATCTGGCGATGGGAGTACATACAGATATTTTCCTTGTTGCCAATGTCTCGGATGAACGACAATCCAGAGAGGTTCCACAGGGAAGGATATGACCGGAGGCCCACTTTCAGTCGCGTGCCAAGAACGTTCGACAACTGGTTACAGGCATTTGCCATCATGGCTTGTGTCATGGGAGAAAGACACCCGGAACAGTGCTCCGGGCTGTTCGTGTATATGGAGGAAATCAGGAACGCATACCGGACGTATGGTGGAATGGCATGGTTGCGATATGACGAGGAATTCCGGCAATACATGTCCTCCCATCCAGGGATGGCATAGAGCGATAAGGCGGTGGCCTATTGGCTGAACATAATGACACGAATGCGGGTCGAGGCGTCTGTTACTCATTCAACGTCTGTTACTCATTCAACGAGGGCAACTGCAAGTGGGCACCAAACTGCTGTTTCAAGCACGTCGGTGCGAGTTGTGGAGGGGATCTCGCGGCCTCAAGATGCACCAGACAAAAGGACGGATCCAGGGCTGGAGAGCCCGCTCAAAAAGGGACGGACCCCCATACAGCTGGGCGCAATGGTACCGTGGCTCGAACGCTACGGTAGGTTGGTAACGAAAGCCGGGGTGGCCGCCCTACTATGCGAGGGTTTCCAGGAAGGGTTCAAGATTCCATGCTCTCTCGCCCCGCACTAGTTTGCATGGTAATTACCATATAGTCTAGAAAAATGCTGCTAGCGGTAGTATATGTTCAAATACATGAGAAAAAAAGAGAAAAGCATACTTTTTAACTAACAATGCCCCATGCTTAGCATAATCAACTAGTCCCAGACAGAATTATTTATATAAAATATAACTTTTTCTAATAATTGTAAAAATATATAGATCATTATTACACAAACAATTAAAAACATCTAAAAAAAGATAAAATACCAAATGGGGTATCTGTAACTGTGAGAGTTCCCCTTAAAAGATAAAATGTTCTATGTAACTCTCTGTTATTGATTTAGTTGCAGGGTACAATTGTGCTCGTATATATATCACATATATAGTTGTGAGCGTACGGGCCGTTGCTCACGCTTGCGGGCTCGCGTAGCGAGCCTGCAAGCGTGAGCAACGGCCCGTACGCGTAGCGAGGGGCGCGGCCGAGGGCCTGGCCAGGTACGTGCAACACGTGGGTGTGTGTGACAAACGAGGACGTACCACTACAGTCACCATGTGTGGCATAAGATGCGCCCTTTCACATTACCATAGCAACCCCAAAGTGTGCAGTAGTTCCTGATTGACACCAGGTAGCGGAAGTGACGCCCACCCGGGCCAAGGGAAACCGGAAGCGGAGAGAGTTCTGTCACTGGCGGTTCGCGTGACCGCACCGGAGCCATGGAGCGGGACGTGAGGATCCTCCTTCTAGGGGAGGGTGAGATATGTGACACAAGGGCATGGGGTGATACTGAAAGTGGGAGACAGATAGCAAGGAGATTCAATTTGACCTATGTCAGAGTGTACGATGTATTGGTGTATGATGTATATGTACAGCACTGAGTGACTGGGACACTGACAGACATCATATATGAGTGTGATAGGGTTTATATGGGTGTGAGAGGGCATATGTGAGTATGACAGGGCATATGTGAGTGTGACAGGGCATATGTGAGTGTGATAGGTATTGGGAATTTTCAGATAGCTCACTGAGAGAATGTTCATTCATTCATTGATTATATATATATATATATATATATATAAAATGTAATCAGAGTATTGCAGTATAGTGATACCATTTTTATTTTTATTGGACGGATATATTAATAATAATAGTGACAGGCTTTGGAGAGATTAACCTCTCCTTATTAAGTGAGACATGAGAGAGACATCTCTCGAAAGCTCATCGCTATTATTATGAACCTATTCATCCAAAAAAAGGGTATCACTATATACTGCAATACTCTATATGTGTGTGCATATATATATACACACCCAACCCCCGCCCCCCCCCCCCCCCCCTTGGTGCTCTAGGAGGCGCTGAGTGGCAATAACAATGAGCACCAAACTTCCATAAAGTGTAATATAAATTGGTTTTAGCAAGCCCAATGAGTACTAAGAAAGCTTTGTTGCAAGATTTTTTGCTCATCAGACGCATTGAATACCAAAATAGTTGAGTACCAAGGGTCCACTGCATATATACATGTGTGTGTTTGTATGTATGTATGTATGTATATATATATATATATATATATATATATAAACATATATCACATATATAGTTGTGAGCGTACAAGTTGTTGCTAACGCTAGCGGGCTCGCGTAGCTGCGGGCAAGGGCCTCAGTTGCTGGGATGGAGCGACGAGGCCCTTGCAAAGCGAGGGCCTCAGTTGCTGGCATGGAGCGCGAGCCGCGCCCCTTGCATAGCAGGGCTGCGGGCGAGGGCCATAGTTGCTGGCATGGAGCGCCAAAGGCGCTCCTTGCCAGCAACTGCGACCCTCGCAAACTTTACCTTATAACGCATACAACACGACACACCAACTCCGACCCTCGCAAACTTTACCGCGCAGCTCAAATAACATACGACACACGTAAACACTCATTACGACCTCGCAAAAACCGTCCGCAACTCGCGAACATGAAAAAAAGCAAAACACAATAAATACACACAGCACATACATAAAAAGATTACCGACAGCAAGAGGGAGCATCCACGACCTCAAAAAACCAAGTTACACCTTCATTTAACTCAAAATAAAAGAGTTTAGACACTAAAAAATTGTCTAAGCAAGAGAAAAAATGGCCGCCGAACAAAACGAAAACGAGGCTAAACACGCTAAACTCCAAAAGCAACTTGCAAAACACCATACGAGACACGTTACCACACATTACGACATCGCAAAAATCGGACGCAACCCGCGGACAGGAAAAAAGCCAAAACACACTAAAGTCACACATCACATACATACAACCTTACCTACAGCAAGAGGAAGCATCCAGGACCTCAAAAAAACTACTTACACCTTCACTTGACTAAAAATAAAACAGTTTAGACACTAAAAAATTCTCTAAGCGAGAGAAAAAATGGTGGCTGAACAAAACGAGGCTACAGCACTCTAACCACGGAAAACACCACAAGAAACTCGCAAAACACCACAAGCAAACTACGGATATTCCGCTAAGATGCATACCACACATTACCCGCCATTTTTACGCTAATGCGGAAGTACCCAACTACGCTAACCGTTTTGGCTCGCGCACGCACACTATTACACTGCACACGTTCATCACGCTCACACAGCACCTCCACACCACTAATGCTGCAGCAACATCAAACAAGGTTCACAGCTCTTCAACACAATGCTTCAAAATAGGTAAAGTATATTCATTTCTTAATTTTTATTATATATTTCAGTAGTACACACAAAACAACATTAGCTACCTTACAATTCCATATGTATATTAATAACTAAACAACTTTCCAAACATACACATCTCATTGCCGTCATTTTTTGACGGGCAAGTCGCTAGTATATATATATACTAGCGACTTGCCCGTCAGAAAATGACGGCAATGAAATTATAAGGTAGCTAATGCTGTTTGGTGTGTAATAATTAAATATATAATACATTAATAAATGAATATACTTTACCTATTTTGAAGCATTGTGTTGAAGAGCTGGCAATCTGTTTTGATGTTGCTGGAGCATTAGTGGTGGGGTGCTGCTGTGTCTCCTTTCCCCCTCCTTTCCCTCCCTTGTATCTCCTTTTCCCTCTCCTCTCCCTTATGTCTCCTTTTCCCCCTCCCCTCCCTCCCTTGTGTTTCCTTCCCCCCCTCTTCTCCCTCCTTTGTGTCTCATTTCTGCCATCGCCTCCCTCCCTTGTGTCTCATTTCCCCCTCCTCTCCCTCCCTTGTGTGTCATTTCCCCCTACTTTCCCTCCCAGGTGTCTCTTTCCCCACCCTCTTCCTCCCCTGTGTCTCTTTCCTCCCTCCCCTGTGTCTCTTTTTTCCCTCTCCCTCCGCTATGTATTTTCCCCTCCCTCCCCTGTTTCTCTTTCCTCCCCCTCTTTCTCCCCTGTGTCTCTTCCACCCCCTCTCCCTCCCCTGTCTTTCCCCTCTCTCCTATGTCTCTTCCCCATCTACTCCCTCTCCTGTGTCTCTTTCCCCCCTCTGTAACCCCCTGTGTGTCTTCCCCCCTCTCTAACCCCCTGTGTCTCTTCCCCCCTCTCCCTCCCTCTCTTTCCACCCTTTCCCCCCTCTCCCTCTGCTGTGTTCCTCATGACCCTCACCGTGTCCTGGGGGCCCTGGATGTCGGTGTAGATGACATCTCCCAGCAACTGAGGCCAAGGGCTGCGGGCAAGGGCAGCGAGGGCTGAGGGCAAGGGCCTCAGTTGCTGGGATGGCGCTTCATCCCAGCAACTGAGGCCCTTGCCCGCAGCCCTCGCTACGCGAGGGCCGCGGGCTCACCATGTCCTGGGGGCCCTGGATGTCGGGCTCGGCCCTGTCCCTGGGGGCGGGGTTCCCAGCCTCCTCCGTGGGTGTCGGAGGCCTGTCCGGGGGGCTTGTGGACTCCTGTGTGGTGGGTTGTGGGCCTGGCGCGGGTCCCCGGGTGTAGATGACATCTCCCAGCAACTGAGGCCAAGGGCTGCGGGCAAGGGCAGCGAGGGCTGAGGGCAAGGGCCTCAGTTGCTGGGATGGCGCTTCATCCCAGCAACTGAGGCCCTTGCCCGCAGCCCTCGCTACGCGAGGGCCGCGGGCTCACCATGTCCTGGGGGCCCTGGATGTCGGGCTCGGCCCTGTCCCTGGGGGGCGGGGTTCCCAGCCTCCTCCGTGGGTGTCGGAGGCCTGTCCGGGTGGCTGGTGGACTCCTGTGTGGTGGGTTGTGGGCCTGGCGCGGGTCCCCGGGTGTAGATGACATCTCCCAGCAACTGAGGCCAAGGGCTGCGGGCAAGGGCAGCGAGGGCTGAGGGCAAGGGCCTCAGTTGCTGGGATGGCGCTTCATCCAAGCAACTGAGGCCCTTGCCCGCAGCCCTCGCTACGCGAGGGCCGCGGGCTCACCATGTCCTGGGGGCCCTTGATGTCGGGCTCGGCCCTGTCCCTGGGAGCGGGGTTCCCAGCCTCCTCCGTGGGTGTCGGAGGCCTGTCCAAGTGGCTGGTGGACTACTGTGTGGTGGGTTGTGGGTCTGGCGCGGGTCCCCGGGTGTAGATGACATCTCCCAGCAACTGAGGGCCGCGGGCTCGCTATGCAAGCCCGCAAGTGTGAGCAACGGCCTCAGTTGCTGGGATCCATCCCAGCAACTGAGGCCCTTGCCCGCAGACCCTCGCTACGCGAGGTCCGCGGGCTCGCTATGCGAGCCCGCAAGCGTGAGCAACGGCCCTTAGGCTCGCCGGGCAATGAGCGCCTGCGGCGCTCATCGCTACGCCCGCTAAAGTTCTACAGGTTAACGGCTCGCCTCGCTTCGCGAGGCTCACCGGGCGATGAGCGCCTGCGGCGCTCATCGCTACGCCCGCTAAAGTTCTACAGGTTAACGGCTCGCCTCACTTCGCGAGGCTCGCCGGGCGATGAGCGACTGCGGCGCTCATCGCTAAGCCCGCTATTCGTACGGACCACGCAAACAGCGTGACGACGACTCGTAGCAGGACAAATATAATATGTGATTTGAGGTGATCACTCCCAGTAGTATGTGTCTCTTTAGGATAAGAAACTCTAATCCTTGCAAAGAGTCTCAGCTACAATAAAACAATCAGTGATGGGGTAATAACATATCTCACTTAGGATAAAAACACCTTATCCATGTAAAAAGCTGTAATAAATTATTTCAGCCAAAGATTTGTATTTTAGAAAAATTCTGCACTTTGAGCATTCTCTAGAAATATGACCACATCTAATTAGAGTTCTGGGAACACTATAAGAATTGTTTGGGATCCTCACTGCAATCTCTCTCAACTTGAGTACTGAGTATAGTCTTTTTTTTATTTATATATATATTAAGCAAGTATTATAACCAAAATTTACATATAATTGTAGTAGTAATTACATGATTTCCTTAACCATGATGCATATTATAAGGTTTAAAAGACCCTTTTTTTAAATTGTAATATACCGGTAATCTTCAACAAGTCATTTGTTTCCCAAAAGCGCTAATTGTTAACTAAAGTGTTCACATCATTTTTGACTAATAAATAAGCATATAATTGTACCACAGAAATTCCATATTTATATTGCGAGGTTAAGATAGTTAACTACTTTCCTTTGTGTTCTATCCAAAAAAAAAGGCAACATTTCTCAAATGTATTTTTCCCAGTAGATGAAGAGTATACTCTCAGGGCCTGGTTGAAACTCATGATTCCAACACAAAGAAATAAAGTCTGG
Source organism: Discoglossus pictus (assembly GCA_027410445.1). Classification (NCBI taxonomy): domain Eukaryota; kingdom Metazoa; phylum Chordata; class Amphibia; order Anura; family Alytidae; genus Discoglossus; species Discoglossus pictus. The sequence goes on from CM050164.1 coordinate 203,944,458, forward strand.
CTAAAAAAATATTTAAGCATACATTTTTGTGTATACATTTCTGTGCAATAACAGTATTTTGAAAAAACAAAGAAACTGTAGATAATTTGCTCTTGTTTTAATTGTTGACAAAAGGATAAGAGATAAATAGTTTCATGAAATATCAGGTATAATATCTTGTTCTAATTCAAATACTAGTTCTTCTTACTGTATAGAGTGTGATTCTTCTCAACCAATCCAATGCAATTAAAGCTGATAAATGATACCATTCTGTTTTTGGTAATCTACTTAGGTTGGTTCTTCTTAGATAGAGCATATCTGACTGATATGCTATAGGAAGGGCACAAGTGAGCAACAAAGTCTGTTCTCTCTTTGGGTTACTATGCCCATAGAATATACCTGCTTAGGTTGGTTTGTTTTCAGATTAAGCTCCCCTTGCCTTGTTTTTGTTTATCTGATAAATTACCATTGATAATAATGGATGAATAAGGTTTTGAATATAACCTTGGAAACAAAGAGCCTCATTCAATTACAAGCCCGCAAGTCACGGGATGTAGGCCGGAGGTCTGGGGGCCTGTTGCGGGCCCGCAGCCTCTGCAACGTGTGGTGCTATTCAATTGGCTGAGCCCGCAAGTTAGGGGCCAATAGCGCACATTGTAAACCATGCCATCGTATGTAGCATTTGCAAGCTTGAACATGATCAATTACGCAAGGCCGTAACTCCTGATTCGAAAAAGCCAATGGAAACAGAGATCGTCATCATTACTTCAATGGATAATGGAAATTGGATTTCAAAGTCCTACGGGCTTGAATTACGGGTTACAATCCACATTACATATATAATGCAATATTGATAAAGCTGTAAATATGATATTCTATTACACGCGCGCTCCATTATATGTATTAACACATTGATTGCCGGGTTTGATACAACAATATAATTAATAAAATTAAGTATGAAATAAAGTATTTTTTGGGTCGATTTGCGAGCTTGGGAATGGTGTGCTATTAATTCTAAGACCTAACATCACTTAATCTTATAATAAAAGTACATTAGTGTGTGTATATGTGCATTTAAAGTGCTAAGGACATGTCATTAAGCCCTTTGCGAGTCCTCCTTGGTACCCGTAACTTGTGGTTGGACTTTTGCCATTTGTGGGCTTTACTGCTTGCTTAGCGAGGGGGACTCGGAGCAATTGCATAGCGATTTGCGATTTTAGCAATAGTAACTCTTGCGGCACTGAAAGATCAAAGGCTTGGAGGGGCATTAACTTGCAATGTGATTCATTACAGTGAATTGGAGGCCGGAGCCTGTAACCGATCGGAAACCGCAAAAAGATGCCAATTGAATAGCAAAATAACTTGCAGGCTACATTTACGTATCCCGGATCTCCCGAAAGCTCAATTGAATGAGGCTCAATGTATATTGTATTAAAAGCTTTTTGAATATTGATTTTGTAAATTAATTTCTTCCTGATACAAAACCAGTTTGGGTTTACTAAGCTAGGGCTAAAATTTGCAAAGGATTGCTGTCAGTGATATATATTCAAAAGATAAATATATCTGTGTGCATCAAAGGCACATGGAGTTTTTCTGAATTTCACAAGGAATATAATATACCTACAGTGGATATAAAAAGTCTACACACCCCTGTTAAAATGGCAGGTTTCTGTGCTGTAAAAATATGAGACAGGAAGATAAATAATTTCAGAACTTTTTCCACCTTTAATGTGACCTATAAACTGTACAACTCAATTGAAAAACCAACTGAAATCTTTTAGGTAGAGGGAAGAAAACATATAAAAATAAAATAATATGTTTGCATAAGTATGCACACCCTTAAACTAATACTTTGTTTAAGCACCTTTTGATATTATTACAGCACTCAGTCTTTTTGGGTATGAGTCTATCAGCATAACATATTTTGACTTGGCAAGATTTGCCCACTCTTCTTTGCAAAAACACTCCAAATCTGTCAGATTGCGAGGGCATCTTCTGTGCACAGCCCTCTTCAGATCACCCCACAGATTTTCAATCGTATTCAGGTCTGGGCTCTGGCTGGGCCATTCCAAAACTTTAATCTTCTTCTGGTGAAGCCATTCCTTTGTTGATTTGGATGTATGCTTTGGGTTCATTGTCATGCTGAAAGATGAAGTTCCTCTTCATGTTCAGCTTTCTAGCAGAAGCCTGAAGGTTTTGTGCCAATATTGACTGGTATTTGGAACTGTTCATAATTCCCTCTATCTTAAATAAGGCCCCAGTTCCGGCTGAATAAAAACAGCCCCAAAGCATGATACTGCCACCACCATGCTTCAGTGTGGGTATGGTGTTCTTTTGGTGATGTGCAGTGTTGTTTTTGCGCCAAACATATCTTTTGGAATTATGGCCAAAAAGTTCAACCTTGGTTTCATCAGACCATACCACCTTTTCCCACATGCTTTTGGGAGACTTCAGATGTGTTTTTGCAAAATGTAGCCGGGCTTGGATGTTTTTCTTAAGAAAAGGCTTTTGTCTTGCCACTCTACCCCATAGCCCAGACACATGAAGAATATGGGAGATTGTTGTCACATGTACCACACAGCCAGTACTTGACAGATATTCCTGCAGTTCCTTTAATGTTGCTGCTGTAGGCCTCTTGGTAGCTTCCCAGACAAGTTTTCTTCTCGTCTTTTCATAAATTTTGGAGGGAGCTCCAGTTCTTGGTAATGTCACTGTTGTGCCATATTTTCTCCACTTGATGATGACTGTCTTCACTGTGTTCCATGGTATATCTAATGCCTTGGAAATTCTTTTGTACCCTTCTCCTGACTGATACCTTTTAACAATCAGATCCCTCTGATGCTTTAGAAGCTCTCTGTGGACCATGGCTTTTGCTGTGGGATGAGACTAAGAACATTTCAGGAAAGACCAACTAGAGCAGCTGAACTTTATTTGGGGTTAATCAGAGGCACTTTAAATGATGGCAAGTGTATGCTGACTATTTAACACGATTTGGAATGTGATTGCTTAATTCTGAACACAGCTACATCCCAAGTTATAAGAGGGTGTGCAGACTTATGCAACCACATTATTTTTATTTTTTTATTTTCTTCCCTCCACCTAAAAGATTTCAGATTGTTATTCAATTGAGTTGTACAGTTTATAGGTCACATTAAAGGTGGAAAAAGTTCTGAAATGATTTATCTTTGTCTCATTTTTTTACAGCACAGACCTGACATTTTAACAGGGGTGTGTAGACTTTGTATATCCACTATATGTAGCTATTTACTTTTATGTACTTTATTTTATTAAGTGATTACAAGATCAGTTTTTTTTCTCTGCTAAGTTCATACAAATTGATTTACAGCTCTCGGCATCTCGTGAATACACAGACTCTGAATTGTAGTGTTTCAAATTAGCCAATCAATGACCATCTCTCAAGTAGCATGTTGTAGAGTCTTACAGCCACATTGAATTGGAAGCTTGTATCTGCAACGTGAGACCTGCAACAGCTGCGCACTTGAAGAGTTGCAGATTTACGGGGCTATTAAATTAGAACAGGCTGCAAGCTACGGGCTTGAGAGGCAAACCCGTAAACCATTTCTCGCTCGTTGGATGTGCGGCCATGAATGCGATCAATTAGCCTAACTCGTAGCTATGAGTTGGGATGGAGCTAATGGCAGCAGAGGTCATCAGAATGTTGTCACCGAAAAATGGAGGTGGGAAGTCCTACGGGGTTCAATTACGAGTTACGATCGGACCCACATTCCAGATATAATGCAATATTGATAAAGCCGTAAATATGATATTCTATCACATGCGAGTTACAGTATATGTATTAACACATTGATTGCCGGGATCGATATAACACAGAAATTAAACATGAAATTAAGTATTTGCGAGCTTGAGAATGTTGTGTTATTAATTCTAAAACCTAACATCGCTTTCCCTTTTAATAAAAGTACAGTAGTGTGGTGATATTTGCGGGTCCTATCTAGCACATATTGGCTACTTGGCTCCATTTGCGAGTTACAAGTTAGAACGCCAGTGATCTTGAGGCAATTTAATAGCTAAATTGGAAACATATCGGTTACAGGCTTGAGAGAACAAATGATTTGTGGCCGTGAAGTTCCACGTCCCGTAGGCTTTTTTTGGCCTTGCTGTGTCTTAAGCCGCAAGTCGTCTGCAGGTAGCGATAAGAGGCCAATTTAATAGCTTGCAGTCTTCCGAGCTACGGTACGAGCTACAATTAATAATCGTAGCAATTTAATGTGGCTGTTAGTCACTAATTGACTAGTATGAGACTGCACACCCAGTATGACCTTACTGTGTCTTCATGAGGACATGTTTTAGAGCACAGGACAAAGGTCACATCACAGTCAATTACAATTCTCCTCTGTTTACCTAAAGTTTGTATTTCCAGAATGACACTATCTTCACAGTTTTCCCATCTCCCTCCACAAGACTTCCTGTTGTTTGTGTGGCATTCAGGCTCAACCTACTGTCCTTAAATATTTCCTGTAATAAAAGGAACCTGCCAGAGCTGGAATCCATACAGGTATCTAAGAAAGGTTTCTGGATTTTATTAGGTATTTAATATACCCTATGTATCTATTTACTTGATGTACTTTATTTTATTAAGAAGTGCTTATAACGCCTACAATCAAACAAAGACACAGACTCTGTAGTATTGGCTGTGCAGTGTCTCATACTAGCTAATCGGGGCAAACTCTCAGCAACATTCTAATAAGACATGGTCACTAATTGGCTAGTATGAGTCATTACACATACAATACTATAGAGTCTGTGTCTTCATGAGCTGCAGAGGACAGACCCAAGAAGATACTATTTGCGTGATTTTATACAGAAATAGCAAAGATTTTAATCAATTCTTTATAAAATAAAGTACATAAAAGTAAATAGATACATATCTATATCATAGTGAAATCTGGAAACCTTCTATAAGGTCCTCCAAAGTAAGGGGGTTAATGTTAGATGACATGGGGGTCCATAAGGCGCCCAATGGTGTAAGCTAGTATACGGAATCCAAAGGGACCCCCATGGTATAGGTGTTAATCCTAGGTGCCTTGTGTCATGAATCAGCCAGGGGCCATCTTGGATTGGAACTGTTATCTGCCACATGTTATTGAACAGAAGGTTTTGGGCTCCCAGAGCCACTGTTATAATGTTATATATTCAGGGCCGAGTCCCACTGTTATTGTTATGCATTCAGAGAAGAGGCAGTTTACCACGTCACCACTAATAAAGTCGTCATAACGCATTAAGTGGACTGACGTGGGAAGTACTGCCTCAACTCATAACATGTGGGTTATAAAATGTTGTAGTGGTATTATCTGTAAATATATTGTATTGTAATGTGGGAGCCATGTTGTGTGCAGTCATCCATATTGGATACAGATAGTAACCTGAGTAGATCACCCATCTGCCTTCCAGCTATCACCTAAAGTAAACACTTGAAGTGATAGCAAGGCCAGAACAAAGGGGTCTGTACAGACATTGAGGCACCTTAACCCCATGGGGTCTTCAGCCCAATATCAGGGTCATAGTACAGTAGCACATAGATGTTTCTCTCTTGAGAGCCAGAGACCAACTAAATTAGGTAGCCACACCTAGTGGGTGGCCCAGGGGAGGGGTCTGGAAGTTCCCAGAGCTTTCCTCTAGTCCATTGGCCAGAGGTAATCAAGTTACTCTGGAGATTACCCCATTGGCCAAGAGGAAGATGAGAGTTGGACAAGGGGGTAGCCACTCCCTGTACTAGTTTTGTGAGTTGTTTAAATACTTGTGTAAAAATAAAGAAGTTGTTCTTAATTTTCATACTTTGACTAAGCATGTATTATTGACCCAGAGGCATATGCTTGTAGAGGAGCTCGTTCTGACTCCCTACCAAGGTGCTCCCAGGTACACTACCACAGAAGCTGGGACTAAAGCCTTTGTACCGACAAAGACTGTCCATAGGTCTAGAGTCACCCAAACTTAGGTCTAAACCTACTGGGAATAAGAGTACTAGGATACTCTAGATACCATCATCATAGTAGGTTGTGACAATTGGCTGGCAGTGGTGGGACGACTCTACAAGGACCAGGAATGGAACAGACAGACATCATAACAGAGGCAACAAGGCGGTATGAAGCAGCCAGGCACTTATACCCCAGTAATATGACCGCACAAGAGGTGTCCAACTTACTAGACCAGCATTGCCAGAGGACCTGGCAGGAGCGCAATGGAGCTAGATCCCCAACTCAACAAACACTTGGCTACAGAGAGACACTGCGTCTAGAGAAATGGATGGCGATTCTGAACCTGTGGTAGGATGACAAGCTAATGGGCTGGCTGGAAGTACTAGTAAGAAAAGAGGTTGCCTTGGAGAACCAATATCATGTTTTTCACGCCAGAATAGTTGGTGGCCTTGGAGAGGAGTTTGATTTCCGCTTGGAGATAGATTCTGGCCTCGAAGACATTGTGTATGGTGATCCTGAAGGGGGCATAGGAACATTTAAAAGGTACAACAACTTGTTTGTGGAACGCTGTCGTGGTCTGGGACTGGAACCATGGTCCATGGAGGCTAATTTAATGGTACACCTGATTGAGCAGGAACAGCAGCTGGAGGAGGAGTATTTTGAGTTGTGGGACGAGATCTATGGGGAGACATTTTGCCCATCAAGAGGGGAACAAGAGGACTGGTCTCCAAATCTTTACAACACAGATGGTATGTACCGAAGTGATTGTGTGCAAGGGGTCTGGGGAGAACATAGTGATGGAGAATGCATTCCTTTAAAAAATATAGAGACTGTGTCAGGGCCTACTCACCAGCTACAAGCGCCAGAGACTCAGAGGAATGTTCCGTGGGTGGGGTCAGATAATAAATGTCTGCACCCTGATATCCCAAGATACGTAATCCCAGAGGAAGGGCTAACTACTCACAAGATAGGGCCAGATGAATTAAGTCTGCCCTCCAAAGTTCTAGGCATAGTGGATGGGCCAGAACTGCTAATGGAGCCAGGGGCTCAGGATAGCCACCCAAGAGACTGTGGGGAGGGCTATGTAATGCACTCTGGGGAGAAGGCCGTAGAGGTCAGGTTGGGTGGGAAGGATAAGATTCCCCAGCCTACAACAGATAACCAAAATCTGTACCCTGACACCCCAGGAAAGTTGCTACAAAAGGTGCTAGTGAAGCACAGAGCCCAGGAAGGCTATGTAATGGACTGTGGGGAGGGAAAGGAACTGGTTCTTAGCTACAGGGAACCAAGGCTATGTAATGCACACTGGGGAGAAGGCCGTAGAGGTCAGGTTGGGTGTGAAGGATAAGATTCCCCAGCCTACAACAGATAGCCAAAATCTGTACCCTGACACCCCAGGAGAGTTGCTACAAAAGGTGCTAGTGAAGCACAGAGCCCAGGAGGGCTATGTAATGGACTGTGGGGAGGGAAAGGAACTGGTTCTTAGCTACAGGGAACCAGGCCTCACACTGCAAGAGTGCCAGGGCCACCAAGTGAGCCAGGGGCACCAAGAGTGCCAGGGGCACCAAGAGAGTGCCAGGGGCACCAAGAGCCAGACAGGGGCAACAAGCTTGCCAGCCTTGGCAAAGGAGCCGTGGGTGCAGTGTGGCACCATAGTAGAGGGTGAACCAAGTGGGGAGATACCCTGGATAACCAATGTCCAGAGGCCCACAACCAGGGGGAGCTGTCCAAAGCTACAGATGCTCAGGAGGCAGCAGGAAAGGAGCATCCAGAGACTGTTTTAGAAACCCCAGCCCAGCTGTGGGGACTGGCTGAGGGGAAAGGGGTTGCCCTGAGACAGGGGTTGTTTTGTGGGGCTCCCAAAAGTACTGCTTTGCCTCAGAAGGGTGTATGGGTGCAACACACTGTGTCCCCAGTGACTTCCATGGTGCTGCCAAGAAGAGAGAGATGGGATCCTGGACTATTTGGGTGGGGGTTGCATGGGAAGAGCAATTTCCTCTGTACAGTCAGGGCAAGACCACGCACTGGGGAGGCTTTGACGCTACACCTTGGGACTGTGTGCGAACGGACTGGAACTGGCATAGCATACAGAGGGCCTGGCCAAATCAACAGATTCATGACAATCAGCATAGCTTGGAAAATCAGGGATGTTCCCTGCCACGCTTGGGGGAGGTGTTGTCATGAATCAGCCAGGGGCCATCTTGGATTGGAACTGTTATCTGCCACATGTTATTGAACAGAAGGTTTTGGGCTCCCAGAGCCACTGTTATAATGTTATATATTCAGGGCAGAGTCCCACTGTTATTGTTATGCATTCAGAGAAGAGGCAGTTTACCACTAGTACTGAGTACTGCCTCAACTCATAACATGTGGGTTATAAAATGTTGTAGTGGTATTATCTGTAAATATATTGTATTGTAATGTGGGAGCCATGTTGTGTGCAGTCATCCATATTGGATACAGATAGTAACCTGCGTAGATCACCCATCTGCCTTCCAGCTATCACCTAAAGTAAACACTTGAAGTGATAGCAAGGCCAGAACAAAGGGGTCTGTACAGACATTGAGGCACCTTAACCCCATGGGGTCTTCAGCCCAATATCAGGGCCATAGTACAGTAGCACATAGATGTTTCTCCCTTAAGAGCCAGAGACCAACTAAATTAGGTAGCCACACCTAGTGGGCGGCCCAGGGGAGGGGTCTGGAAGTTCCCAGAGCTTACCTCTAGTCCATTGGCCAGAGGTAATCAAGTTACTCTGGAGATTACCCCATTGGCCAAGAGGAAGATGAGAGTTGGACAAGGGGGTAGCCACTCCCTGTACTGGTTTTGTGAGTTGTTTAAATACTTGTGTAAAAATAAAGAAGTTGTTCTTAATTTTCATACTTTGACTAAGCATGTATTATTGATCCAGAGGCATATGCTTGTAGAGGAGCTCGTTCTGACTCCCTACCAAGGTGCTCCCAGGTACACTACCTCAGAAGCTGGGACTTATGCCTTTGTACCGACAAAGACTGTCCATAGGGTCTAGAGTCACCCAAACTTAGATCTAAACCTACTGGGAATAAGAGTACTAGGACACTCTAGATCCCATCATCATAGTAGGTTGTGACACCTTGGGGTCCATAGGTTATCGGCTATTATACTACTAGCGACTTGCCCGTCAAAAATGACGACATAAAAATTTCAAGCCTTGCAATGCTTTTGTTTGCCACACAATGCGCAGCAAAGCCAGGCAGTGCCGTCACTATGCACAGCTTCTCTCTCTCGCTCTCCCGTGTTCTGTGTCCTCTTTCTCTCTCCTCTCTGTTTGGCTTGCCATGAGTGCCTTCAGCACCCAATGCAGGCCTCGTAATGAGTGCCCTTGGTGCCCACTGCGGGCCTTCCTTCACAAATGACCGGATAATATTGTATTTCTCCCCACCCGTGTCTCTTCCGACTCCCCCCCCTGTGTCTCTTTGCCCCGCTCTCCCTACACTGTGTATCTTTGCCACTCTCCCTCCCGTGTCTCTTTGCCCCCCTCTCCCCCATTTCTCATCCACGTGTCTCTTTCCCCCTCTCCCTCTCATAGAGCTACAGTAGTGTGTTCATGTTAGGTAGTGGATTGTTATGGAGACTACAGAGATTCAGATTTGCAGTCTGCTACAGCTATACTTTAGGCAGGCTGTGAGCACAAGTTGGAGCTAGAGAGCTATGTGCAAACCCCCATGGGTATGGATAGTAAGTCTGAAGGAATTTTGTTTTGTGGGAGCCATCTTGGCCAATTCGTAAATTTATACACACTTAAAACTGCTCTTAATATTGCCACATATTCTATTAGCTATTCACAATCCAATTACAAGCTCCCTGCCCACAATCACTATGGGCCAGCCAAACCCGTAAAATCGACCTTAGTACTCCATTAGTTTTAGCACAGCCTGAATATTACAAGCTCTAAATAATTCCACAAAATCGATATTCTATTAGACCCGTTGCTCTAGCTCGCAAATAATGTCTGACTGGAAAATGAAAAAAGTACCAAATAGGACTTGCACTGGGCTTTTTCAAACACTTATTATAGCTGTAACAGTTATTAAACATACAATAATGTACTTTAAAAGCATGGGAAGACATTACAATTAATTACACAACACTCAAACCCCAAAACATGCAATAGAAAAAAAACTATTATTTTAAATGTTATTTCAGAGTAATATCGAACCCGGGACACAAGGGGTTAATTCATATCATGAAACCCACATGGAGTAAAACAGGTGATCTAATGCATTTTATAGATTGTTACATTGTTTTATTTCGATCTCGATCATCAAATATTACTTACTGGCACTGTCAAGGACCCCCTTTCCAATGCCTGGATTTTGGCCCAGTGAGCTACCATACCAGACTTGCACCATGCTTCATGTTTCTTAGTGCATATGCCCCTACCTCATTCTGTAAGTAATTCCCCATGTTATATTACTGTGTTCTGTGTCATGTTTGAAAGGTTATTGTGTGTTGTACTGCTATTGTAATATTGATCAGTAGCCAAACAAAATGGAGCCTATAGCATTAAGCTAGTCTGAACTGGTTCCATTTCATGACCTTGTGCTGCTTGTGTCCAGCTCAGGTAACACAGACCCGCCCCCAGAAGAGGACAGCCCCTGTTTGTGACATAATCTCTGTCCCCATGGACACAAGACTATGCTGATTGGACTATGTTAATGCAGGCAGTACAGCTATTTAGCTCCTTGGTGCGTGTGCATTCAGGTGGAGAATTCAAACGTATTCCCTCCCCAATTCATGAATGTTGTGTTTTTCGATTTTGCAGTTGGTGTTTGGAACTGAATAAAGACAGTTCAGCAGAGATTTAGAAATCATATGGTCTCTTTATTTTGTTCCTGTTCTCCCGGATGGCTGTGATACTGAACCTATCTCCACCCTACAAGTAAACTGTCCTGATCAATTCAACAGGAAGGTTATTGTGACTCCTGGAAGCACTGATTCCTGATGGAGATGCACTGACTAATGCAGAAGCCAGATATCAGGGTGCTGGTGCAGAGATTTCAAAGAACCCAAATGGTCCTAGTTGGTAGTAACCTGTAGTCTAAGACAGGTGGCCCTGTGCTTGTACTAGCCCCTACCACTCGGATCATCACAATTAGTTGCGACGATCCGTGAGTAGGGGCTATACTAGCCCAGAGCCACCTGCTATGGACTACAGGTTATCTACCCACAAGGACCGTTGGGTTCTTTGAAATCTCTGCACCAGCACCTGATATCTGGCTTCTGTATCAGTAAGAGCTTCTCCATCAGGAATCAGTGCTTCCAGGAGTCACAGTAACCTTCCTGTGGTAGTGACCAGAACAGGTTACTTGTAGTGGGGAGATATGTTCAGTATCGCAGCAATCCAGGAGAACAGGAACAAAATAAAGAGACCATACGATTTCTACATGTCTCTGGTGAACTGATTTATTTTTGAAAATGACCACAGTATTTATAGGGGATAGATACAGAGGGGGTGTACACAGCACAATAATGGAAGGGGGTGTGGCAGACAATTACAGGAGATGAACCCACATCCTGAGATTAATAGGATTAACTCCAATACACATCCTGACGTCTCTAGCACATATCAGATGGGATTAACTTAATCTGGCAGTCTGATGTCTGACCTCCTCTCTTCCTGACGGGATAAACTTAATCTGGCAAACAAATACAATAGAGGTGCTTATGCAGATAATCCAGGGCTGGAGCCAAACAGTCTGTGTTTTAATGAGTTCAATGGGCCAACACCCAGGCCAGGAAAAGGGGGTCCGTGACATTATTTCCCCCTTCCAGACAGCAGTTCTGGGGCTATGATCCTGATGGATGATAGGCTTGATCTGCAGCCCATAGCCCAAGTCCAAGTCCCCATCCAAATAAAAGATGTTGGCCCGAGAGGCCACTGCATATGTCCTAGTGCATAACCTACTCCTGGAGGGGGCAGTAGGTTGGCCCGGTTTGTGGGTGGTTGCCCATCTTTCAGGAAAATGTCCACAGTATTTATAGGGGATAGATACAGAGGGGTGTACACAGCACAACAATGGAAGGGGGGGGTGGGTGTGGCAGACAATTACAGGAGATGACCCCACATCCGGAGATCAATAGGATTAACTCCAATACACATTCTGTCATCTCTAGCACATATCAGACGTGATTAACTCAGTCTGGCAGTCTGATGTCCGACCTCCTCTCTTCCTGATGGGATAAGCTTAATCTGGCAAACAATGGAACAAAGCAGGTTTACAAATACAATAGAGGTGCTTATGCAGATAATCCAGGGCGGGAACTAAACAGTCTGTGTTTTAATGAGTGCAATGGGCCAACACCCAGGCCAGGGAAAAGGGGTCCGTGACAGGCACTAATACATTTTTAGCTTCTGATTGCAGTTTACGTGTAACGTCCATGTTTTACTGACACCATGATAATGGTCTCATTTATTATTGGATGTGTCTAAGAAGTAAATGACAGGCTTTCTTAAATATTGTCAGATAATATGATCACACACCCTGAAATCAGACTTAAAAAGGCAGGGTTTATGAATTCAGCCTTGAAGTCAGAATTTGCTGGTTGGAGTCAATAAATTATATATCTAAACATTTTGTAAAAAAAAAAACACCTGCATACAAATGTATGTTTTCAAGGCATTTGCGAGCAGCTAATAGAATAGGGCCCATTGTTTTCTAGGGGTAGAACTGGAACAGTTCATGTAATGGAGACCTAAGCCTATTCAGGCAATAGTGTGGGATAAATTAGTAATTACTAATCCTTGAGAAAATATGACAGTTTTTTTGTGGATTTGTATAAATATATTTATTCAGAGAAACAGACAAATTTATATTATAAAGCAGCTTTTTAGAATAAAATACATTTAACAAATATTTCTTCTGTAGATTTTGATATACCGGTACTTAATACTAAAATGTCTGAAAGAGAAAAACAGGAGACTATTAAAGATGCATAAAGGAGTAAAAGTCCTGGACCAGATGCCCTTCCCACTTAATTTTATAAAACTTTTATTAATTACACCCCATCTGTTAAATTTAGTTTATAATTTTTTTGAATTAAAAAAAAACTTTTATGAATCTTACGGGCAAATATTTGATTGGTTCCCAAGAAGAATAAAGATTTACAACCCATTTCTATGATAATTTTCTAATACAAACTTTTCACTTAGATTTTGGCCAATAGACTAAAATTATTAATTAATGGCCAAACTAAAGGAAGAAAAAAACTTCATTTTGAGAGCTGATGCAGAAAAAGCATCTGAATCTTTCTTGGGATCTTTTGAAAAAAATTGTATAACGGGTAACTTTGAAATGTATGCAAGGTATTTATACAGAGCCCTCTACTTCCCTTTTGGTAAACCCTATGATGTCTAAAACATTTCATTTGATGTGAGGTACTAGACAAGGCTGTCCTATTTCTTCTTTTTTATTTGATCTATCCATTAAACCTGTGGCAATATAACATAGACATTGGGCCTCATTAAATTGTCCAAATTGTAGTTACTGTAGTCCATAATGTAGCCTGCAAACGTTACTGCTATTAAATTGGTGTCATTAACAGTCTCAAGTTTGCAAATCTGCAATATTTATTTATTTTTTATGTGCAATTTCCGTGTTATATTGATCCAGCAATCAATGGGTTAACACATTTCATTGAACTCGCATGGACTAGAACAGTAGATTTATTGATTTTTTTTATATTGCAACATTTCTGGATTGCGAGTCCAATTGCATATCGGATTTCTAAACACTAATTGATAGTGGTTTAAACGTCATGTTTTACGGACGTCATGATGACGGTCTCATTTACTATTGCTGTGTCTAAATTGTAATTTACGGGCTTGCTTAATTGATCATGATCATGCCCTGAAATGCTACATATGGAAGCATGGTTTACGGTTTTGAGGCTTTGGGCTTGTACTTGCGGCCTTGTTCAATTTAATCGATCTGTAACTGCTGCAAATTTAAAATTTTAATTTAGTGAGGCCCATTGTTTTGTAGGGATCAGAAGTGGCACAGTTCATGTACATATATTAGTTTATGCCAAGGATATGGATATTTGTGTTCAAGATCCAAGTAAACATAATGATAATATCCTTCATGAGATAATTTTGTATGGTTCTTTTCCACACTATAAATATTGCTAAAATCTGAGATTCTTTGGTTGGAAAAAAGAAGATAAGGAAGGAGGATATCCATTCCATTTATGTAAGAATTATTTTAATTATTTAGGAATAAAGGTTTTGTAGAGAGAAAATATATATATTTTGTATCTGCGCTATCCATTGTATGCTATTATTACACCATTTTATATGCATGGTACAAGTAATAATAGCATCCATTGGACATTTCTCATTTTTGTTGCCAAAGGTTTAGACAATAATATTGAGTTATTTTGAGGTGACAGCAATTTACACTGTTATACAGGCTGTACACTAACTACTTTACATTGTAGCAGAGTGTAATTTCTTCAGTGTTGTCACATGAAAAGATATACCATATATACTCGAGTATAAGCCGACCCGAGTATAAGCCAAGGCACCTATTTTACCACAAAATACTTGCAAAACGTAGTGACTCGAGTATAAGCCGAGGTTGGGAAATGTGCTGCCGCCTGTGTTCCACTTGTGCCCCTTTCTTGTGACCCCCTTCTCTCTCCCCTGTGTCTCTGCCCCCTCTCCCTCACCTGTGTCTCTTCCCCTCCCCTGTGTCTCTTCCCTCGCCCTCCCTTATCACCCTCCTCATCCTCAACCCTCCCTCCTCATCCTAAACCCCCTCCTCACTTTACCCCTCTAATTACCTCCCCCTCTCTTACTTTCCATCTGCAGCTACTCCTCTAAGCTCCTCCTGGCTGCGACAGGACCCGGCCATTGCTAATGAAGTGACGCGCATGTGACTTCACATCATTAGCATATGCCTGGTCCAGACGCAGCCGGAAGGAGCGCGGAGGAGCAGCTGCAGATGGAAGGTAAGTGAGGGGAAAGGGAGCGGTAATTGGAGGGGTAAAGTGAGGAGGGGGGTTTAGGATGAGGATGGGGGGTTGAGGATGATAAGGGAGGGGGAGGGAAAAAGCCACCGGGGGGGGGGGGGAGCCACAGGGGGAAGAGAGCCACGGGGGAAAGAGAGACACGGGGGTGGTGACTCGAGTATAAGCCGAGGGGGCCCTTTTCAGCCTGTAAAAAAGGGCTGAAAAACTCAGCTTATACTCAAGTATATACGGTAATACAATATTTACAAAAATGTGAGGGGTGTACTCACTTTTGTGAGATACTGTATATACATGTAAATGTAACCCCACCTACTAAAAGGACTATTATATGTTAGTAAACCACTGCATATTTTTCTCTTTTGATTATATGCACTGTTCCCCAAGCTTGTAAATAAATAAACAGTGACACTTGATTGGCATACTAGTTTCATCCCTTGGATTGAGTGTTGGTTAATAAAGACGCACTGAAAGAAGGGATTTTTCAACATTTAAAAAAAAAATCTTATTTTTTTGTTGTTGGGTTTTGTAAAGATAAAAATGTATTATTAAAGTAGGATCTCCCATTATCGTTGTTTGGAAAAATATGTTTTTATAAAGATCTTTGCTCTCCCAAAATTATTGTATCCTATACAAATGGTACCTTGCCTTATGAAGATTGTTTTGGAATTCTAAGAAAAGTAGGTTTGCTTTGAAAAAACTATAGATATCTAGAGAAGCTGGTAGTCTGACCTTGCTTAATTTTAGGTGGTATCACCTGGCAGCTCTTATTAGATACGATTGCCTCTTGAACACTAATCTAGATTTAGAGCAAAATCTAAGTCATCTATTAAATAACATATTTCTAATGAACCTATCTTTTTTACACATACTCATTTGACATGGAAAAAAATTATAACATTTGAAATGTATATAGTCTTCTATTCAGTATCTTTGTTTGGTGGGTAGCTTAGATTTTCTTCTGGCTTTGTCGAATTATGTGATTTGTGATTGGGGCAGATCGTTACAAGATAAATACAATCTTGCAAATTCACATTTCTTCTTTTTTCTTCTTTGCAAGCTATTTACTATGTTACATACCTTAGGAACACTAAGGATTACTTTTTAAATAAAGCTAATATTCATTTGGCTGTTATTAAGTTAAGAAATGTAAAGTTTCAGATTTCTACCTTTTTTATAAGCTTTTTACATAGGCTTTATCTTACTCCTTGCTGTTGGTGCAAGTTTGGTTGCTCTATCATTCACTGTTTAAAATGCATACAAATCCAGATGGTCCTCATGATATTTGGTTTTGTTCAAAGATGGGAAAATTCTGGAGCTGTGTTTAGGTTTGGTTATGTAAGATCACTAACGCTATTTGTTACCTTATTTTTTTATTGGGATATTGGAAGAAGATGTATTATGTTTGTTACTACCAACTTGCCCATCAAAGATGACGGCAATAAAATTTGGAGCCTGGCAATGCGGTTTGCCACACAATGCGATGTTCTGCCCCCCCTGAGCACCTTCGGTGCTCATCGCATGGCTCACAATGATCGCCTTTGGCGCTCATTGCGAGGCTTTCCTCTCATCTACTTCTCTGCTCATTACAGGCCTCGGCAATTTGCAACTTGCCATGTGTCTCTTTCCACCATCTCACCCCTATCTCTTCCCTGTGTCTTTCTCCTCTGTGTCTCTGCAGAATCTTTGTGTGGCACGTGCTGACTGCCATTGGTTTTATTTTCAAAGTCACGCGTGCCTGGCGTTGTTGGTGTAAGTGTTACAGTCTTTTGCATGGTGTATTTTGTAAGTTCTGGGAATCTGGCCTGGCAGAGCCTTGTTTTCATCATGTTGCAGAATTTTTACGTTTATTCGGCCACCATTTTCTTCCCTTGCTGTGGCGATTTTCGATCATTAAAAAATACAAAATATGCCTCACATTAACTTGCAACCTCACTCACCTGGCTCTCCCCCTGTGCTGTGTGTGAATGTGTGAGAGAATTTGAGGCATATTTGTGTGTTTTCGTCATCTTTTCCAGTTTGGTGGTTCAGCCGTTAAAGTCAGATATTTTTTGCAAGCTCGTGCCTCAATGGCTCGCCTCGCAAGCGTGACGACAACTCGCAGTTTGACAACTATTATATGTGACTAGTGACTTGCCTGTCAAAAATGACGGCAATACAATTTGAAGCCATTGCAACACTGTTTGCCACACAATGTAAGGCTTTTGCTCTTCTGAGGACCTTTGGCGCTCATTGCGAGTGTCTCCCCCTCGTTTACTTCAAGTTTCCTGCTTTGCAACAATCACGTTCGGTGCTCATCGTGAAGACAGATATATAAGTACAATGTAAAATATAAAATATATTTAGTACAGTGAATTAATAAAAGAATATACTTTATCTATATATGTGTAATATGCAGCAATCAATATCCTGAAGAGCTAACAATCTCTTCAGATTTTCCTGCATCTGAAAATGTACAGTTGGACTGTTGAGGAGAAAGTGTCAACAATGTGCCAAGTGTGCAGCACCATTTTAGAATTGTAATATTATTTGCAAGTTAGTGTTGTAAAATGGCGGATTTTTTATATGTTACTTGTATCGTGAGCATTTTACCGTTGTAATGGTATATTGTGTATCTCCTATGGTCCTAGCTAACTCGTACGTGTCTGGTGGTGACTTGCATGCCTCGGTCTCCTTTAGCCTCGTTTTAATTTTTTTTCGTTTGCCATTTTTTTCCTCGCTTAGCTGATTTTCGAGTGCCAAAACTCAGCAATTTTGCGTGCAACCTCACTCCCGGGCATCCTTGCGTCCCCCCGTGCTGTGTGTGTTTTTATGTTTTGTTTTTTTCAGCTTTACTCTTCCACATCCATGAAAACAGCAGTGCTTTCAAACCATGCTTGAAAACAAGCAAAGGGGCTAGGACTTTCAAATCCCCACAGCTTTGCCACTTATGTAATATTAAAGGGGCCATTTTCCTCGCTGTACGTGTTATTCATGGTGTGAAAGAGCACAAGAATGTATGTCAAAAGTATCTATATTTTTCAATTACACTAACCGCTAAAAATCTTTTTATGCAATAGTACAACTTTTAAACTACATTTTGACAAATCTGTAAGGAGCAGCGATTCATTTGGGTCATTTTTTGCCAACATTTCTTCCACCAGTGCATACTGTAGAAGGAAGATAAAAAATCTAATTTATTTTTCTAAACAATTAAACTTGAGTCCCTTTTGCTATTAGTTTCATTCCCAGAGTTCCAACTCTAAGCATTCATTCAATAGTTTTGAAATGTTCAGATCACACAGTTATTCAGTTCATTTTGTTCTATAAGATTTGGTTCATTGTAGTTTGAGGGCTGGAAGGAGGGTCAACATTGGCTCTGGTATTTCTTGCTCATCATTATCCTCATCTGATGTAGAGAAGTCTTTCTATTTAGCAGGGTGTGAAAGTATATGGAAGTCTTATCAATGTGTACTGCTTGTTATGTTTTTAATTCTTACAAAAAACGTCAGTTTTTGTCAGGGAAAAATAATAGTCCTGTCCTGCCAAAGCATGGGCACACCAAAATACATTTTCTTCTTACCTTTGACACATTAGTTTATGTTGACATGGAGAGTGATGCAACAATCATGAGGCCCACTTGTCATGCTCCCTTGCTTCACAGTTCTTGTTATGGCACAAATAAGATTTGATAATATACTGTCCACATGCATAGCATAATTTATCATGTGAGTTACTGCACTCTCCGCATTCTCCTCTCAATTTTAAGTACATGCATAAACACAGCTAAAGTGAGGTTAGGAGACATTGTTTTCTCACACTTCCTTACCTCAGTGTTGCCTCACTTCCTGTCTACCTCTTTGAATCAAGTTTGCAAATGTCACAGAACTGACATGTTGGGCGATTGATAAGGCCAGAATTTGAAATCAGCACTCATAACAAAATACAGCTGGTTTCCTATTTGTTACGGTATCCTTGTAAACTAGTGTGCCCTATTGAGTAGTATTCACCATGTTTTACCCAGCATGTTATGTAAAGAAGAGTGGGATTGTCTTGATGATCAGCATATGAGAGGAGCTTTGTTGTTCCTACCTTTAGTATGGTACTTCCTTCAAGGAGCACTGTGTCAATGATGCTGTCTGTTCTAAGTGCAAATTAAAACAAAACATAACATCTACAACCTTACTGACTTTCAGGAATGCCCTTGCTAGGCCTGAGCAGCTTGTCTGTCTCCTTTTCCCCCAATAGAGCAGAACAACTCCCTCCACATTTTACCCAGCTGAAAGTGTACATCCCTGGAGTTTCACTTCCTGCACGTGATTTTACTACTTAGGCGATTATAATCTTTAGTCAGCACAAGGCCGTCATCCACGTAGTTGCAATTTACAATGGCAGATTGTGGCCAAAAAAAAAAAAAATCAATCACTAATTACTATACTTTTGTATAGTATGTATGAGTTACACTCACTTAAACAACATTTTTGGAATATAGGAATTGATGATGTTCATGGCTGCTCCTATTCTTGGTTTGGGTCAGTAAGCCCCTTAAATACTTAAGTGCACAATGTGCCTGTATGGTAGGTAACAAAGAAAGACATAAGGGAATACCCCTTAAGAATCTGATGCTTCATAAAACAAAAAGCAGGCTATATGAATTATTAATCTTTAAACGGAAATACCTTAGATAGATGGGATTGTACACTAATCCTAGAAATAGGGGCTGTCAAGATGAGAAAGGTGAACATGCTCTTGATGTAATGAGGGGAGAAGAAAGGTCCTGTCTGGAACAAACAAAAAGGTATGACAGAGGCATTGGATGTAGCACACAGGAAAATGGATTATGTACACCGCTTTCTACCACTACATCATAGATGAGGTTATGATCCTAAGCCACCAGCTTCTGCAGACAACACTTAATATGTTGGGTGGCTTACTTTAATGTGTTTGCTCATTCGGCCACAAGCCACAGCAGAGTAGGCATGGGCTGGCCCAAAGTGCAGCCACAACCTTTTACTCACAACAGGCATAATTTTACTTTTAAAAAAATATAAAAATATATATATATCCTTTACAGTACAACCCTTAACTTAGTTTTGCTTTACTTAAGATATAAAGTGGAGGTCATAATTACACTCCCTGCATAATGCCTCTTTAATTAATAGCTTCCTTCGCAGACAACTCCTCAGATGTCAATCTTGGCAGTTTGACTCAATGATTACCATAGAAATTGCCTGCAAAAGGAAATAACCTACTAAAGTAATTAGATAATGAAAATAAGACTTCTGGTGGGGGGACCCTTTGAGATGAGTGCTTTTCTATTACCAACATACTAATTGAGATGGGGTGTAAAAGAAGCCCATCAAGTTTAACCTTTAGATATCCTGTTATCCTAGCATTAGGTGAACAGTTAAAGGACCATTTACTTTACTATAAGTGCTCTTCACGTTGTGAATAAGCACAAGATTGTATGTCAAAATTATCTTTTTTTTTATTACAATAACAGCTAAAAATCTAGTCTTAGGTTTGTTTTCAAACACACTCCTGACTGTTCCATGATTAACAACATATGCCAACAGCGTTGAAGACTTCATGAAGACTAAGGTTTGGTTTCTCCCTGAACTTCAGGAAGGTAGCAGATAACCCCAACTGTCATGTTTAAATTCCAGCAATCCTTTCCCAGCACAGATGAATTTGTGAAAAAATTACTATTTCAGCTTACCCTCTTTGCACGAAGTTGCCGTTTTGGGTTTGTCTGGGGGCTTGCCGGTTTTGAGTAAACAGGCATTTCATTTATAAAAGAACATATTTCAAAATAGTTTTATGAGTACTTTCCCTTGGTGTGCTCCACGTTGTATTGAATTAACTGGCCCTTTTATTGATCCGGAGGAAGGTAAAGAAAAACAAATAGCCATCATTGCCAATGGGGAAATAAACTCCTTCCTAATCCCAAATACTGACATTAAGATTACTCCCTTCCTATTATAGTCATCTATTTTATTCAAAAATATATCCAAGACCCTTTAAAACCATCTAATGAATCAGGTGTTAAAAACACAAATGGTTCTTCGGAGGTTGTAAGTGAAATGCATAGATGACTTTTCATTTAGTCATTGGAGTTTGCACATTCATTACAGCCAAACCTCCTCTAGCAAACATTAAA
The DNA here is from genome assembly GCA_027410445.1 of Discoglossus pictus. NCBI lineage: Eukaryota > Metazoa > Chordata > Amphibia > Anura > Alytidae > Discoglossus > Discoglossus pictus. The sequence goes on from CM050164.1 coordinate 203,965,542, forward strand.
CTTGGTGGGGAAGGTAGAAAGGATATATTAGATAAAAACTATTTTCTTTAGTAGCATTGAACTGGTAAATTCCTTACTCTAACCATAGCTTAAAAACAAAACACACACGGAAGTTTTTATGTTTACATATGAAAATAAACACTTGTTTACCTTATTAAAAACAACAGTTAGCAAGTGCTTAGAAGTTCAGTTTTTACTTTGTGAAAACTCACAAACTGTCCTTGCAAACATCCACCCCCTCGCAGCTCATGCATACAGTGTTTCTATCGTACTAGGTTTACTAAGCAGTCATAGATTGTGTAAGTAGCATGTCACCAACATGTTGCTGAGACAGTCAATCATTGGCTATCGCATCTAATACTATAGAAATATTGTATGCATGGCCTTTGCAGGGACTGTTTGGAGGTTAAAGGGACATGGAATGTTCCAGTGTGCCCACTTAAAAATGGATTTTATCTGCCATCATATATAAAATGTACAGCTTACATGCTTGTTTGTAATCACATGTTTGTAATCAGTCCAATATAAAAAAAGAAAAGAAAAACACATTTACTATGTTTATACATGCATTTTATTTTGCATCTATTTCTATAGACACAGGGTTGTGACTGATCCTTTAACGTGTAATTCAATCCCTTTGGATCCACCCACAAACAATTAAAATGTCAGCTTCAACAATAATCCAGAAACCCTTGAATGAATCGCAACAGTGCTCTATCAAGCAAAAATAGTCTTTATTGAAATATTTGGAAAACCAGGAGGGTTCTTATTACTGAAAACAAAAAACAAATTACGATATGGGAGGGGGAAAAAAATGGATCAAATAGGAAATCTACTGGCTATAAAGAAATTATGCAACTGGACATTTTCCAGACGGCTTCTTAAAATCAGACGTTTCTAAACGCTTCAAACAGAACACGAGTTGGGAGGATTAGGGAAGGGTAAGTCAGTGTTACAGCAGCACTGCACAAATTTTAAATCTGCTAAATGAATGCAAGGAGTTAATATACACCCTGCGTTTTTTTTCTTCCTTTCTTACCTTCCCACCTCCTGAACAGGAAGTTGCAGAGGGAATATCCACTAGGTTAAGCAATATTCACATGAAGCAAATACTATTAGCGGATAGTGCTACTTTAAGACTTGGCAGTCATATTTTGCTCCTTTCTGGAAAGTAGTACATATTATTGGGGGAAGGCTCTAAACAGACCAAATACATATTCTTTTTTTTAAAAAATAAAAAGGAAAAAAAGTGATTCCAGAAATAAATATAAAACATACTGCAAAACGGGAGAACGGCCCCTTTCGGTACGAGCAAGTGGAAAGGAAATCAAGGCTCTGCAGGGGAAGCAGATCTAGAGTGGGGTTTAGGAGGGGGACTGGTTGCCACTGGCTCTTCCTCAGAATGCTGAGGGGTAGTGGCAGTTTGGAGAGGTAATTCCCCAGATTCACGCTGACTAACATCCACCTCTTCATTTTCAGGCTCCTGGTCAGATTCTGTAGTAAAAGCCACATTATCCTCTTTCTTGCTTTTCTTGGAGCCATCCGCACTCCCGCTTCTCTCACGGCTGCGCTTCCTGCTCCTCTCTTTGCTTCGGCTCCTGCTGGAGCGCCTGCTGTGCCCATTCCTCCTGCTGCTTCTCTCATGCTTATCTTTGCTGCGACTGCTATCACGGCCCCTTTCTTTACTACGACTTCTCTCCTTGCTATGGGTGCTGTCTCTTTCCCTCCTCTCCTTGCTCCTGCTGTCCCTATCCTTGCTGCGACTCCTCTCCTTGCTCCTGCTGTCCCTATCCTTGCTGCGGCTCCTCTCCTTGTGCCTGCTGTCCCTATCCTTGCTGCGGCTCCTCTCCTTGCTCCTGCTGTCCCCCCTATCCTTGCTGCGGCTCCTCTCCTTGCTCCTGCTGTTCCCCCTATCCTTGCTGCGGCTCCTCTCCTTGCTCCTGCTGCCCCCCCTATCCTTGCTGCGGCTCCTCTCCTTGCTCCTGCTGCCCCCCCTATCCTTGCTGCGGCTCCTCTCCTTGCTCCTGCTGTCCCCCCTATCCTTGCTCCTGCTCTCACTTCTATCCTTGCTCTGGCTCCTCTCCTTGTTATCCCTGTCTTGGCTTCTCTCCTTACTCCTGCTATCCCTTGCCTCTTTGCTGTGGCTTCGGCTGTGTCTCTCCCTGCTTATTCGGTCCTTCCTCTCCTTACTAGAACTCCTGCTTCTCTCCTTGCTCCTGCTTAGCCTCTCTCTTCTCTCCCTGCTGCGACTTCGACTGTCCCTTTCTTTCCGGTCGTTGCTGCAGCTCCTGCTTTCCCTCCTACCCTTACTTCGGCTCCTGCTCCCCCCTCTATCTGGGCTTAAGCTCCTTCCTTTTGCCCTTTCATTGCTGCGACTTCTACTCTCCCTCCTCCCTTTGCTTCGGCTCCTAGTCTCCCTCTGTTTGCTGCGGCTCCTGCTCCTTCTCCCCCCTCTTCTGCTTCGACTGCGAGAGCGTGAATGGGATCTAAAAAAAATAAATAAAAAAGACATAGAACAGGAAGTTTGTATCACACAAAGCAAAGTCACTACTAAACAACTCCCAAAGAGGGGACATGTGAAACGCCAAAGAATTGGCCACATCAGATCTTTTCTCCATTCCCCACTTACCGGGATCTGGAGCGACTGCTTCTGCTCCTTCGTGAGCGAGATCTGAAATACAGAAACAGGGGATACTTTGATTACATGTATGGCAAAACATTACTTCCCGTTAAACAATTCAAACAATATGCCAAAGACTAAAATCCATATTTACATATTGCTATTTAAGAACTACATTTTATAAACAAATACAAGGTCTGCAATTATGCTGTGAAGGCAGTCGGATTACTGTACACAGTTATCCACTTTAATATTGGGAATAGGGTGTAGTATGGCAATAAACTTGTATACATTTTATCAAAGGAACATGACATACATCTTGCCTACATGGGGGAGGAGGGCTGTAATTTACAGCCGATTAACAATTACCTTGTATACTACAAAAACAAGATGTTATAACTTTAAAATGACAGAATAGTTCCTAAGTTTGGTATCCAAGAACCACAGTAAAGAAAAAAAAAAAAAAAGAAGATTTAAAGAAGGCTTTATAGAACTTTTTGAAAGCAAACTATTTTTCTTGAATAAAAATAAAAAAAACAAACACAATGTCAGCAACTTTTAGATCTGTGCTCAAGAAAATATCTCTCTAAATACTGGAATGCAATTAGCATATTTGATTTCAGTCTCTTAAATAGCCATTTTAAACTAGTATAGATAATGGTCAATTTTTTTTCTTTTTATGCACTACCCATTTATGCAATTGTATGCAGTCCTTACCATTGTTGTCTTACTAGGCCACACCATATCTGTGAGTATGTTTGTCACTTAGGTAGGAGCCTTGGAAGCTCAAAGCCCTTAGGGAATTAATATTTTCACTTATAATAAACAATTGTCTGTTTAGTTGCTCTTAAAGCAGGAGAAACATCTGAACATTGATAGATATTTAAAAAGGAAACACTAAACTTGGCCAAGACTACACACAAAAGGTGGTATATTAAAGAATGTCTTACTTTTAGAAAGTTAAAATAATTTTACTTATCAACTTTAGCTATAAAAATAGAGCAATGGAAATAAGGGTTTACACTACCCTTTCAGCAACCCCTGAGGTAGTTATGTATGTTTTGGTGTTCGCATCTGCCCTTTCATACAAGAAATAGCTATACACACCTAGATCGGCTGCGAGAGGAAGATCGTTTAAGCCAGGAGCCAGCCCTGTCTTCCACAAGCCGAATCTTTCGCCCATTAACCTCTGTCCCATCAAGTTTCTCCAAAGCACGTTTCATGTCAGAATACGAACGGAACTCTATTACTCCTTCGTTCTGACGTCTCTGGTGAGCATCCGCAAAAGTAACCTCACCCGCCTGCCGCATGAAATCCTAAAGGAGATATTTGTGAGTTTTGCAGATTAGAGGATCGGAGAACACTTGCTAAGTGGAAAATGCAGGAGAACACAAGGTGTACATACTATAAGATCTGATGATTGCTCTAACAGAGTCAGACCATTAATTGGTACATACCTTCAGGTCCTGCCAGCTGCACCTTGTGGAAAGGTTTTCCACCCTCAGCCGGTACATTGTGCGGATTGGAGGGCCAAACTTGTCACTGCCACTCCTACGGCTGCCATATCCGCCTGGGACACAAGGATAAAGAATGAAGATTCAGAGAGTGCAGTGTCTAAATAGATTGTGTGAGTGTTCTCAGTCTCATATGTTAATGCTAATTATCTATTCCTTAGCTTCTACTGCCCCACAGGACCCACTACTGACTCAGTTCTCTACATACTGTGACATGCTAACTAATAGCCACTTCACTGATACGCCACCCCCTCCCCAAGAATCACTATCCTAACTTCCACCACCCACCTCAACTGTGCCCTAAACAACCATTGCCTCACCATTCTTTACATATGTGCCCCATAACTCCATCTTCCCTCCCTCTCCATATATGCCCCATGCAGCCTCAGCCCTTCACTTACCTTGGAGCAGGGGACTCCCTTCAGCCGCCCGCGCTCCAACAGCCTGCCCCGCGTCGGACGGCTGCCCTGGGCCCCCCGCCACCGGCTGGCAAACCCCGCGCGCTCCCCACGCACGCGCCCCCCCAGCGGCACCTCCTCGGATCTCGCGAGAAGAAGAGAGAGGAAGGGGAAGGAGGGGTTGGGGAGAGAGCATGTGGACGAACGCAAGATGCGTCAGCCCTATACCAGCCTCTAAGTAACTTACTTGCGGTCCATAAAAATGGCCGCCCATTTGCTCTACTTGAAGTAGGAATTTCCCCTTCCTCTCATGAGCAGTCAATTCAACAGGCCCAAACAAAATAATCATCATTAAGATTCAACTAAGTCAGATATGAATACAAAGGAAATATTTCAAAGTGAAAATACTTTATGGTATTGTTTTACAATGCTTCATTTCTCCAGTTTCATACTGGGCTGTGACTTGTATACCATGGTCTCTTAGTCTGTGGTTTTTAGGAGATGACATCTTCAGAATTAATTATGGGCTATCTAACAAAGCACAGTTGTATGTGGTCTGCAGAAGTCATTTCCAAAAGCACATTTCATGGAGAAAAGCACTACATTTGGTCAACAAATGCATAATACTAAAAGTTACAGCTGACCAGTTACCTGTAATTCTGTACGGGTACCTCCATGTTCTCCTTGAGATATGACCTCAAAGGCAGGGTACGCGATTACAGAAATGGTATGGAATGCAGTATCATCACTAGACAGGATTAACTCTGTAAAGTTGTATAATTTCTGGAAATATGGTATATAAAAATTAACACAGGAATCTAGATGTCTGACCACAGACCTAAAAATGGTTTACCCACTTAAAGATTCCAAACGGAAAACAGGCCTTCATGTGTATAATGGGACATATGACTTCTCCCTCCTTCAGGAGAGCTCTGGTATGCTGCCTGTACGGTCAGCATTGCTTCAACACTAATTGACAGGGATTGGTGGTATCCTCATATTACTCTAGGAAAAAATCCACACTCAGATGCTAGCAGTACATCATATTTGCATCAGCATATAAGAAAACTCCTGAACAAGAAACAATATTGTAGGTGTACAATACCAGGGTGCCTTTATTAGGACGCAAACAATTCATGTATTTATAAATGCTGCTAGGGGGCATGAGTTCAGTGAAATTTGGTTATAGCTGTAGAGATGAAATTATGAAGAACTCAGGAGACTTAATACAAGATGTTGTGATTTATAAAATGTCTAGTTTCTACTCCTTCATTTTACAGGTTTTAAACACCATTCAGCACACACTGTGTATGCTGCTAAAGAAATTTTAAAAAAGGGCTCAGTATGTTACAATGTTGAAATCAATTATGCAAAATGACCATTACGTTTATTAAAGAGGATGTGAACTTCAAATATTTTTATATATTTTAATTTCTCTCAACTTACTGACTTCTCAAATTTGTGACACGCACGCGCAGGTAAACACAAACCTGTTTGATACTCACTGCGAGAGTCCCTTCGAGGAGCACGAGCATGTTCTACTATCACCCGTTCACCACACAGGTCCCGCCCATTCATCTCATAGACAGCATCATCTGCATCACGAAGGTCTTCAAACTCCACAAAGCCATAGCTATGAAGGCAAACAGAGGCAGTCAGTGTCTATATTGCTGACGGTGCAGATAATACAACAACAGAGAACAAGAATAGCACATTATAAACATTTCTTGTGATTCTACCTCAGTCTAATGTTTTGTTGTTCCATTATTAAAAAAAAGACTTGTCACTCTTTGTGAAGTGTTCATTAAAAGGAAAAAAGGTAAAACTGTAGACGGGAATACTAAAAAAAAAAAATCAGATTGCAGGGAATTTAAGGACCTTCAGAACTAAGGGGAAGAAGAGTGCACATGTTCAGATTAGCTAGGAAAATTGTTTTTGTGTGTATTTTTTACAATGCATATTTTTATGTGTTGACTGTCCTTCAAGGACCTGCCTATTTGAATCAGGGGCACAAAGAACAGCCATCATCAGAACACCATAAATCAGACAGAGCTGCCCCATGGCATTTTCTGAGAAACACCCCCCGCCCCCCACACACACACACACGTTCAAATCACCACTGATCAGAGAACACAGAAAAGAGTAACTTTAAAATTTCTGCGTTGCTACATTGATATGCCAACTAATATCACAATTTATAGGAGTTTTAGACAGGTTATGGTTTAGGAAATACTGTATTTTTAAATGATATTTTAACGCTAAAACATTTCTTTGCACATGTATTTTTAATGTTAAATAAAAAATAAAGATTTAACTTGAAAAGCATGTATGACTGGCCCTTTAACCTAGTAACGTGCTGAAGTATGAGGCTCACCACATATGTAGCACTTATTTGGTATATTATCAGAGTACTTGGGAAAATAATTTAAAAACTATACTTATTCTATTATGGAATAACAGCAACGCAATTAAAAAAACTATTAAAACAAAAATCACCCTTTGTTTCTTAGTATATTTCTTTATATGAAAGAATTTTCAGAGTAACTTTCCTTCAAAGGACTCTTATTTTACATGTATTTCCTTATTGAAGTTTTAATAAGGACTAAAGTCCAATATATTCTTGGTTACTCAATGCTTCTTATAAATATTCTGAAGCTTGTGGGGATCAGAAGCAACAACACTATAATATACAAGATAAATAGAAAATTGATACCACCTATGTTATAGTATTGGGAGATAGTCTTATGTGCCTTCACATTATCTATAATAGTGTGATATACTGGGGAATACAAGATAAGGTAATTATTTCTCTTTAGTTTTCCTAGTAGTGTGATATATAGAGGAATATTTTTTAGGGTATGCTTTTCCCTTTTTCTACCTCCTCTAAATATTCATATACACAACTACTCTGTTTTGTAATGGTTGTGCCAATACACCATTCAGTCCAATTTTACATTGTGTACAGTTTGTTATTCTACACTGAATAACTGGACTTCTCAAAATACTAAATTTCCACAATATTTTTTGTCCATATGTTGTCAGAATCTGTACCCATACATCACATCTTCATGAGGGTTTGTGTCAAGTATCCTATATTTAAATATTATGCATCATTATCGGTCTTTATAGCTTTTTCACTAAAGGCCATTATCAGTATATGTTTATTTTTTTTTATATACCTACAGGTTTTTCCAATACACTTTATAACTCAAAGAATTTCCCACTATAACCGAACTGGTGGCCCTTCTGGAATATCTAAGTCCTTTATTTCTGTTATCATAGCTCCTGCGTTTTTTTCCAACGTGATGCATATTACTGGTACGATTTAATTGTAATATATGGATACACTTCGCTTTAATCCCTTAGGTTGCTATATAACTATTGCATGATATGTAAGCTGCTTCTATGTGCCACCGAACACAGCTATCACTCTACAAGCTACAAACATGGACTCTTGCGCCTGTCGTCAGACCCGGAAATCCTGTCTTGCCCCAACGCACGTTTCTACACCCTGACATCGTCTTTTTCAAAGGGGAAGGGTGAGTGGTGCCTGAGCCATTTATAACTTTTGAAGTTGCCATAGCAACCTCCGGAATTGATAGTTAACTCTTTATTTTTAAATATATATGAGAGTAGAACGACTCCATGTAATGTGCGTTTCTGATATAAGCAGCATGTGTGAGATTGTTATTGTTTGTGTCGTTCAGCCGTGACCTCATGGCCACTAACACACCATGCGGAGCAACTTGGTATTCATGGCAGAGATACTGGAATGGGCGGCCAGTTCCTTCCCCAGTGGGCCACAGCATACAGCTCATGGTATTCCTAGGTGGTGTGACCTCTTGGTTCCCTGTCTGGAATCGAACCCAGGTCGTATCGGTGAAAGCACCGAATCCTAACCACTGGACCACCAGGGAACCCCTGTGTTAAGATTAGAAAAATGTAAAACAGGGAACTTATACCAGATAGACTTAACTTGAAAAGTTACACTGACCCTGATGTAAAACACTTCTAATTTCTACTCCATTCAATCCAACAAAGATACTTATCAGGTAAAGATACCATAATGGTGATAAGATGGCACATAGAGTGTATACCAAGATCAAACATTACATCTTTACCTGTGCAGCTCTTACATACTTCATGTAACCATTACACACCTGTACATATAGGTTCATCCCTTACTACAGGACGAGCCCCACGTGCCTGTGACCCACGGCTCCTAATACTGTACTGCTGGCTCCTACACATACATTACTATATGTAACCCATAACCTGGCCCTACATGTCATATTACAGAGCTCATCTGCCCACTGAGCGCTACAAGTCCAGGCCTTAGTAAACTCCGCGCGGGGCCCTCTGTACATCATGCCGCCCCACGGGCCTTCCCTACGCCTGGACTCTATCCGGGTGCACAAAACACAATAAACCATCCATACTGCTGCCTCCCCTAATGTGAAGGCCGCGGCCTGTACCAGACACATTGCACTTGTTTATATCACACCACCCCGGCCTCCTCCCAAACACTCATGGCCACCTCCGCGGCCACCTCTCCAGTTCCCTTCCCGTCCTCACTCCCACGGCCTCCACGTTTCTCACCCGTTCTTCAGATCCACCTCCACGATCTTGCCGAAGCCCTTGAAGAATCTCTCCACGTCTCTCTCACGGGCGCGGTGGCTCAAACGCCCGATATAGATCCTCGGCATGGACGGTAGACGCGACATGATGCTGGGAGCTCCGAGCGGACAGAGCAACGACCAAAGCGCGGGCTCCGGACCGGAAGGGGACAACGGTAGGCGTGTTAACGGCCTCACGCACTGCTACGTGTGATGTAACAGAAATTGTGTAATAGGTTATGCGTAGAGAGCTGAAAGCCAATGAAAAGCAGTAATTCGTTGATATCCAATAAGCTATTCTCTACCCAGCCAATAGAAAAGGTCCCCTCATGAATATATAATAATGTAATGGCCAATGGGAACCATAGCTTGAGAATAATACATAAGGCGAATGCAATTCTACGTCATAGCACAAAGGCCATGTAAATGTAATGATTAATAGAAGCCATAACGTGTGTGAGAGGGTGTGCTGTGGCCACATGTGAAATTAGTACTACGATTGGTTGAAGAAACGTACATTTACAATTAAAATAATCGCATTTGCTTATAATTAAAGATAATAAGTAGAAATGCCTTCGATTGATATCAAATTCAGACGCCTTATATGTAAAATTAGAAAAGATCTACTTGAGGTAATTAGGATCAGCAGAGGTAGTAATAAAGAGGCCAAGCATGCCCACAGTTGGTATAATACGTATAACAGCAGTGACATAATTGAACATCTCAGTCATTATTATAATTTTTCAACTGAAAATACTCGTGATACTTCATTACACTAACTGCTGACCTTAATTAATTGCTGTACAAATCAAGCATCCCCAGGTGTGGCAGCCATGTTGTAGTTGACAATAAATCATGAACTCTGACAAATGCCCAAACACAAAGGCCCCTATTCAATTGCAAGCCTGCAGTTTACATTATACAGGCCATATGTCCGGAGGCTTGAGATTTGCTACAATTACAGAGCGATTCAATTGAACAAGCCCGCAATTTACGGTCCGAAACCGTAAACCATGCGCTCGTGCATAGCATTTCAGAGCATGATCAATTAAGCAAGGCCGTAACTACCTATTTAGAAACAGCCAGTAGTAAATGAGACCGTCATCATTACGTCAGTAAAACATGGAGGTTACTCATCAATCAATTAGCGTTTAGAGGTCCGATATGCGATCAGACTCGCAATCCAGCAATGTACAAAATATTAGAAATGAATGGCGATACTGTTTTAGTCCATGTGGGTGGCCTGATATGTATTAACTCATTGATTCCCGAGATGGATATGACACCAAAATGACACATAAAAATAATAAATTTTTGACTGCAGATTTGCGGGCTTGAGACTGTTGTGCAATTAATTATAATGTCTTTCATCACTTTCCCCATCTTTAAAAGTGCAGTATTGATTTTATATTTGCATTTACAGTGCTACAAACAGGGGTTAAACCCCCTTGCGAGACCTATCTGGAACCCGTAGGATTTTCTTCTACATTGGCTGTTAACGGTGTAAAAACATTTGCGGGCTTGAGGAATTGTAGCAATTGAATAGCGATTAGTGATTTTAGCGACTGTAACTTTTGCGGGCATGAAAGATCAAAGGCTTCAGTGGGCTGTAAGTTACGATTTTGACAACCACAGGGATTTTCAGCCTGTATGCCGTAGATAGTTTGTGGCTCGCTAAAAGATGCCAATTGAATAGCAAATTAGTTTACAGGCTCCATTACGGGCTCCAGTAACTTACAATTGCACAACTGAATAGCAGCCAAAATACGAACACAGTCCAAACACAAAATATTGGCCTAGTCCGAACACAAAATATGGGCCCAGTCTCAGAACTGCATTATTTGGTTACCTTAGACCACATGGAGTGATAGGGACTGGAGTTATATTCCAAGTATTTTACCACACAGTCACCTGTCTAATAAATTGTTTTAATCATAATGAGGTTGTGGATAAGACAGGGTAAGAACATGTTTTTTTTGCTTGTAATGTTGCCAACAAATTACACATATTCAGCATTTAACAATCCAAAACAGAACTTACAAAATAGGACAACTGGTAACTATGGTCTGTGCTTGACCTTAAGACAAAGTCAACCAATGAAAAAATATTTGGGTGCTACCTTCATATATACAGTGCTTTGCAAAAGTATTCACCCCCTTGACTTTTTACCTATTTTGTTACATTACATCCTTAAATTCAATGTTTTGTTAATCTGAATTTTATGTGATGGATCAGAACACAATAGTCTAAGTTGGTGAAGTGAAATGAGAAAAATATATACGTAAACTTTTTTTTAGAAATAGAAAACAGAAAATTGGCATGTGCGTATGTATTCACCCCCTTTGTTATGAAGCCCATAAAAAGCTCTGGTGCAACCAAATACCTTCAGAAGTCACATAATTAGTGAAATGATGTCCACCTGTGTCATTACATATACACACCTTTTTTTAAAGGCTCCAGAGGTTGCAGCACCTAAGCAAGAGGCACCACTAACCAAACACTGCCATGAAGATCAAGGAACTCTCCAAACAAGTAAGGGACAATGTTGTTGAGAAGTACAAGTCAGGGTTAGGTTATACAAAAATATCCAAATCTTTGATGATCCCCAGGAGCAAAATCAAATCCATCATAACCAACTGGAAAGAACATGGCACAACAGAAAACCTGCCAAGAGACGGCTGCCCACCAAAACTCACGGACTGGTCAAGGAGGGCATTAATTAGAGAGGCAGCACAGAGACCTAAGGTAACCCTGGAGGAGCTGCAGAGTTCCTCAGTATCTGTTCATAGGACGACAATAAGCCATACACTCTATAGAGTTGGGCTTTATGGCAGAGTGGCCAGAAGAAAGCCATTACTTTCAGCAAAAAACAAAATGGCACGTTTTGAGTTTGCGAAAAGGCATGTGGGAGACTCCCAAATTGTATGGAGGAAGGTGCTCCAGTTCGATGAGACTAAAATTGAACTTTTCGACCATCAAAGAAAACACTATGTCTGGGGCAAACCCAACACATCACATCACCCAAAGAACACCATATTCACAGTGAAACATGGTGGTGGCAGCATCATGCTGTGGGGATGTTTTTCAGCAGCCAGGACTGGGAAACTGGTCAGAGTTGAGGGAAAGATGGATGGTGCTAAATACAGGGATATTCTTGAGAAAATACCTGTACCATTCTGTGCGTGATTTGAGGCTAAGACAGAGGTTCACCTTCCATCAGGACAATGACCCAAACACACTGCTAAAGCAACACTTGAGTGGTTTAAGGGGACACATGTAAATGTGTTGGAAAGGCCTAGTAAAGGCCAGACCTCAATCCAATAGAAAATCTGTGGTCAGACTTAAAGATTGATGTTCACAAGAGAAAACCATCCAACTTGAAGGAGCTGGAGCAGTTAAACAAGGAGGAATGGGCAAAATCCCAGTGGTAAGATGTGGCAAGCTCATAGAGACTTATCCAAAGTGACTTGTAGCTGTGATTGCCCCAAAAGGTGGCTCTACAAAGTATTGACTTTAGCGGGGTGAATAGTTATGCACACTGACTTTTTCTGCATTTTGTCCTATTTGTTGTTTGCTTCACAATAAAAAAAAAACATCTTCAAAGTTGTGGGCATGTTCTGTAAATTAAATGATGCAAATCCTCAAACAATCCATGTTAATTCCAGGTTATGAGGCAACAAAAAATGCCAAGGCACTGTACATACCTTCAAACTGTCCCTCTTTTAAAAGAAAATTCCTTTGCCCCTCTAAAAGCCCTTGTAATTCAGATTTCTTTATTGCTCATAGTGGAATGGATACGGTATAGTATTGCCGTGATAGTTCAAGGCAGCTGCTGGTCATCCATAGACAATCTTACACAATCTAGCTGCACTAACAATGTCTATACAATTGTTCAAAACCACTTTGTACTCCCAGAATCTTGTTAACGTGCAACATGGCCTTAAAATGTACAACATAGGCTTTAAATATCCAAAGGCCTGTAATAGTATAGACTCCACATCTCTGTCATGGACATAACAACTTGTTAAACTCATGAATAAGAGAGTACTTATTTTTACACAACCAAGAGAGTAGGGCAATCCCCAATGAAGGTTTTAGCCAAGTAGTGCAACAGATATATGGAACAGTGACAAAAGCAAACCTAGAAATACAAAAGCTGTCAACTTGATCAAGAACAGATGCTACTGAAATGAAATGCGACCAGTTTGCAAGTACTAAAAGTTTTCTCCACAACGTTAACCTCTGTAACAACAAGTTACAGTATTGATAGCTTTTTGAATTTATTAGAATATAAGTCTCCCAACAAAACATCTAGATCACCCCTAAACATATAAAAATGCTTACATTCACAACCCTGTCCAAGATTTCTTCTTTCACTGGATGAAAAAATCTAAATAAAACTTGATAGATGCCTAATGGCTTAAAATCTGACATCCAGTGAGGTACAACTCAGTACTTCTAGGGATGCCAAAAGGTCAAGATTTTTTCTTGTATATTCAGGTACTTTCTTAATTAAAAATACCATCCTAACATGCATTTAAAAGATCATATTTGAAATATAACAAAAAATATTTTTTTTTGCATGAAAAACTAACTGTATTATAGATATTGCAGATAAGTGACATACAATTGAAATACAATGGCACTGTCTTCTCTGTCCTGGCATATTACATAATACAAAGTGAAAGTGAGCCATATGGATTTTTGAACTGCAAAATATTATGCTTGTATTCCCATTCAATCTAATGTTTATCAGATAAGAAAACACAACATGCTTTTTCTTCATGAGATTTTATTTACACTTGTTGTCATTGGTCTTGTAAGATAAACAAGGTTCAAACACATTTTTTTTTTTTATTTGTTTCAGTAATGCTTTATCAGTCTTTTTTTTTTTTTAAACTAACAATTTATTTTACATGCAATACAAAATTTGTTAATATACAAGATATGTTCCTTTCAATGTATCATAGAAAGTTTTGGATTACAGTGGCCTTTTTACAGAGTTCCGTGCAATCTGACTGACCCACCTGCGCTCACAGAGAGACATTAAAATCCTTGCCTGTTGGAGGCCCAGATACAACTGAGTTGCCCACCACATGCATAAGTTTTATTAATTAGAGAAAAGTCTAATAAACCCCCCAAAATATTCTGCAAAAGAAAGCAGTTCATGCCCTTCAACAGTTTCAGAGAATTTATTAATAAAGGGAACCATGCAGATTGTTTAATCCTTTAATTGGCAAATAAAAAACAGAAAATCCACTTTACAGTGGTGAATTATGTAATGTATTTCTTGTTAAATATTAAATGCATAAAGTCATTTCCCACTATAAATGTATGTATGTATATAATTGTATACAATCCAAAATATGTTTCCCAATCAGCTATGTATTTTGATATGTTTTCACCAAGAAGGTAAGAAATTGTTCTTTGGAAACCATCTGCAAACTTGGGACCTACATATAGCACAATTGCTTCTAGTTCCTAATGTCATCCACATTCTTCATTATATATCTAAATAAATATACATAGGTGAAAAATATCTGAAATTTAAGAGCCACACAGGCTTTTTTTTTTTTTGTGCTGCGTTGATAGAGAAGAGATTGGATTTTTGCACTTTTCCACTCTCTTACACCTTAGGTAATTTAGTGTATTGTGTTGAGTTGCTTAGTAAAATGCGGGAGGATTACTTTATGTGTTTTATTATTAAGTGTCCTGAGTATATAGAATCAGGAGCAGCTACAGGGGATATTCTTCTGAAGCTAGACATTTTTGTGGCTGTTAGAAGAACAGCTACTAAGGGACAGCTTAGCTTTCTTTGGTAATGCAAAGAACGGAATCTTATAAGACACATTGAGAAGGTATTCTGTCTGCAGGATTCTCATGCAAATCATCTGTCTTTGTGAAGCAAGCAATGTGCTACTTAACATTTGTTCATCCTGTAACATATGCTAAATAAACTACAAAGGTTATATCAAATGTTTTATTCGCTATATTAAGCCCAGTGACAATAGAAATGAAAATCGGTTTCAATGGCCAGAAAGGCATTATAAACACTGCTTTGTGGATAGCAAAAGAAAATATTCTTTTGAATATGGGCAACAATTTATTTTTTAAAAAGATTTTCTCTTGCAGATATTGTTTTCATCTGAAGGAACATGGAAAAGTTGGTAGATCTAACTGATAGAATAGATAGAATAGATCGCTAACCACTGGAGAGATTAACAGTCTTGTGAGAGGAGAGAAAATGTTTTCCTGTGTATATCCACTTTATTCGCCCTCCCCGTTAAGCAAGATCCTACAAATCTGGAAGACCAAAAAGTCGTTACTTAGCATGAAAGGTCATGCAGAGGATTATAAATGATTAGCAGATAGAGTATGCTGCTCAGTACAGACCCTACCTACCAAAGACAGGAGAACCTCCTACACATATAGGTAAAATGCAACCCTTCTTAAATATAAAACTGAATTTTTAATATATACACTTAAACAGACAACCTTGGCTGTATAGGGGAATTGTTAGAAGAAAGGAAAAGACAACCTGTGACTGACCACCAATGACTTATTGGTTAGGCATTATCCTATTTGTTGCAAGGACCCAAAATTACACAAGATTGATATGCTAAAATGGTTCCTGTTGTGTATTATCTCAAAACCACCCTAACACACTTATAGGAATATGGTCTACATGTAAACTGAAACACAATCACATATAATAGTTTCATAGTGTGTAACGCTTCCGCTGCCAATGTGCACACTATGTGATGCGCATGTGCAATGTGCCACGCTGCCCACGCATGCGCAATACACTGCGCTAAGCAGAGAGGGGGGAGAGAGACATGGGGGAGAGAGACACAGGGGAGGGGGAGGGAAGAGACATAGGGGAGGGAGAGGGGGGAAGAGACACGGGGAAAGAGACACAGGGGAGGGGGAGAGACACAGGGGAGGGGGAAGAGACACAGGGGAGGGGGAAGAGACACAATGGAGGGAGAGACATAGGGGAGGGAGGGGGGAGACACAGGGCAGGTAGAGGGAGGAAGAGACACAGAGGGGGGGAGACACAGGGGAGGGAGAGGGGGGAAAGAGACACAGGAGAGGGGGAGGGAAGAGACACAGGGAAGGAAGAAGGGGGGAGAGCCGGGGGGGGGGGGGCACATCAAATTTTATCCTGTCATTTTTGACGGGCAAGTTACTAGTTGATAATATAATTGCTATTTTTCTTATATTTTTCTTATTTACAAGGAACTAATCCTAAATAGTCCAATTTCAAGAATGTTAGCAATAGTACTCTATAGGCATCCCTTATAATGCACCTATAAATACTTATTCTGCATTGTCATTGAACAGTATCTACTGTGTATACTCAAGCTAATAGAAGGTCTAAACAATACAAAAGGGAGGCTGTCTGTAATATTTCAGTGAGGTCTAAAATGCATAATATTTTTCCTTTACTCACCCTTCATTTTCAAATATCTCATTAGCTTTTACTTTTTCTTTTCTATTGTTAGCCTTAGATGCTTCCTGTTTATTGACTGTTACACAGTCTTTTATATTTCATTTTATAAAGAAAAACTTTTAAATGTTTATAACCTGCTGCTTTTAATTCATGAAATTTGTTGCTTCTTTGCCAATTTAATTTCTTGCTCAATATGTTGGTTGATAATAAAGAAGTAATAATAACAATATTTTTAATAATAATCATAAATTAAAAATGACTTATACCATGAATTGAGTAGTATACAAAAATTTATTTGTTTACATATATATGGAATGAAATAGTATTTGGATTAAAGAGCGAAGCCTTGGTGGGCACATTTGCATATCCCTGCCCAGGTTCCCAAAATGCAGTGTAATAACTGTACTTCTTGGAATTCTGAGAAGGAAACACTTTTTTTAACTTGTTAGATGTTCAAATGTGAACACAAATGTACTATCTATTTACTGTACTACTATATGGTAGAGGACTTCTAGTGCTCTTTTGCCCACCAGAAATTATATGATTTGCTGTGGTAACTACCTCCCCACAAAATCTACTACACAAGCTAGTTACCGGCCCCACACTTATAAGAGGCAGTAACCTTGAAATGATTTATTGAATACCCAGAAGGGTTGCTGGTGATTTTTGTGAGCCTTTTATAAACATTATAGAACTGACTATAAGATCAGTATGGATGCTTGAAAGTTTGGACTTGAAAAAAGGTGTGTAAACCAGCATCATAACTAGTATTATCACGCCTGGGGTGAGAGGTGATCCAGTGGCTTGTTACTTAAAGCATTGTACACATATTCTTGGATAGGATCCATATTATATGTACATATGAGTGATTCAATTAATTAACTGGAAACTAACTTATCTATAACTGGAAACTAATTTATATTGGGGCATAACTCAATATTTGCAATCAAAATATTAATTCCAACTATACAATCAGTATGGGTATATAGTAGGATTATATTGCACACTGTCTGGAACTATTTATCTTGGATGTGGTTTTTATTAGTGTCTAAGTTATACTATATATCATATCTGGGTACTGTACTGTCTCCCTGCAGGTGGATACAGATAGATTCCGTGTAAAACTATTTTTACTCTAAGTTTAAAATGTTGCCGTTGTGGATTTAATATTGAATAAAGTTTATTTTTGTGGCCAGGTAAAGAATGTTATCTGGTATTTGTGGGAGGAGCCAACGGTCAAACGATCGGGGTAGCGATAAGAACCATGGCCGTCCAGCTATGGAATGCCCTATCAGACAAGTGGAATAACATGGCGAGGGGAAGCCGAGAAATGCCGGGTGCTACCAGACATCTGGCTTGCTCAAAGTGCCAGATGAGTCCTTGCATGAAAGCAAGGACTGCTGATACGCCCGGAAACAGCAGCTATAGCGGATGAGGTCGCTAGTGAGCTGAAGGCGGGTCTCAGAGAGGAGTGAAGAACTGCCGGTAACCTCGGGATCAGCAGCGACTGTGGAGGAGGCTACTGGAGGGAAAGCGTTTTAGGCGATCCATGAAAAGAAATTAGCGGCGATAGACGAGAGGGCTAGTGTGGAATGTAGGAGGAGGAGTGGTGCCTAGTGAAGGCTGATGTGGGGCTTCCGAGTATGATGAAGCCTAGCGAAGGCAAGTGCGACTATGAAGGTGTGATTGAGGTGGAGCCTAGCGAAGGCTGAAGTGGCTTGCCAATGTGGTTGAGCCTAGCGAATGGGACTATGGAAGTGTGATTGAGGTGGTGCCTAACAGGTGAGTATCACAAAAGTGGTGCCCAGAGAGGGCCAAGTAGAGAGTGTAAGGAGGGTAGACGTTTAGTAGATCTGGGCCAGAAACCGTATGAATAAGGCGTAGGGAAGCCAAAGTGCTACATTGGACGTAGGCAAGGGCATAGACAAGTAGGTATAGGCCCAGATCTATAGTAGGAAAGTGTAAGGAAATCAGGATCGCTCTCCAGTAATGAGAGAGTGCCCTTTCAGGCAAGAAAAGGAGCCAGAAACTGCACTGCAGGAGGCTCTGCATAGTAATTATGTGACAGAAGTAGTGCCCGGAGAAGGCCGATAGAAGAGCGTAAGGAGGGTAGAAGTTTAGTAGATCTGGGCCAGAAACCACGCAAATGAGGCATAGGGAAGCCGAAATGCTACCTTGGACGTGGACAAGGGCATAGACAGGTAGGTTCAGGCCCAGATCTATAGTAGGAAAGAGTAAGGAAGTCAGGATAACTTACCTCGAGAGGAACCATTGCTCTCCAGCAATGAGAGTGCCCTTTCGGGCAAGGAAAGTAGTTACAAGGAAATATGCACAGATGCTGAAGGCAGGAAATATAGAAACTGCAAGGCAAAGCAGTTACTAGGAGATATGCACAGATGCTGAAATGGGAGAGCTGAAAATGGTGGAGAGAAGCAAATAAACAATGAACAGGCATAGGTAGATGACAGAGGTGAGAAGCATACTGCAAAAGGTGGAGTCAGAATGAGCAGAGGTGCAAACAGCTCAAGTGAGAGACCTGAAAAGACAAAAAAAAACTAACGGAGCAGCAGACAGAAACAGCTGTACCCTGCATGAAACGGCCAAATTAGGTACAAACAGGAAGCGCTTATAAAGCTGCAGAGAGCCCCGCCTAAGGAAGAGGCGGGGCTAGAGAGGAATTGACCATCTATGAAGCAGCTGGGGTCCCTACCCACAGAAGAGGCGGGGCGAGAGAGGGACCCGAGAACAAGTGGCCAGGTAAAGAATGTTAGTTTTGACCGTAACAAATATGTCTCTTTGGGTAATTGTTTGATTTTCAGTTATATCGTGCGATGATATGTGCAGAGCAACACAATTAACATGTTGTCCCTTGGTGATGTCTCTGAGTAAGGGCTCTATCGACATCTTTTTTTAAAAAGATTCACGGTGCACATTGCACAGCAACTAAAAGCAAGGTCCCTATCAAAAAGTAAGGTCCCTATCAAGATAAGCCATTTTTTAATTGATGGGAAAGCAGTGCAAACAGGCAAAAATGCTCAACTTACAGTGACCTTACAGTCACATTCTAATTTTTCTCCAAGTGTTCAAAATCACTTTTAATGTGGCTATACTCAATTCACTTTACCATGCCTAGGCCCATTTTCTCAGCCTAAACTTACACATACTCATTAGAGACAGAAAAATGCCTCTGAAAATGATGCTGAAAACACCAGAATCCCTTAACTGAGTCAAATATAAGGCTTTATTCCCTATATCAGACACAACTATGGGGTTAAAAAGTTGCCTAAACACCACATAAACTTGTAGGATACCTTGGATCCACCCATAATACCCCTACCCCATATGGCATTACCAGAATTCTCCCATTTATAATCCAGTTAACTGATCTATTTAAGTTTTATTAATCTGTAAGTAATTTTAAGATTTGTGCTAAATCTGATTGATTATCTTCATAAACTTGAAATAGTAGATGTTAAAATTTCTTTTTTTCTTGCCTTAGCTGGGATAGACAGTACTTTTTTGCTTTGTTCATTTGAAAGTCTTGTCCTGGTCTATCTATATTTCACATATCTGAAAGTAGAAGATATGGGGTAATGGGGGCATGAAGTTAGGAAGTGTATGTAATTGAAAATCGAGTGACAGCCTCTAAAGAGAGGCAGGAATGGAACTTTTTGTAATGAGGATAGGGTTTTAATATCTAAATTGATTGCAGGAATTATCTGCTGTTGTAAGTAAGGACAGGAGCTGCTTCCTGTAAAAAGACATGGAGAATGTCTGCTTCTTGTAAAAGAGACAGAAAAAAGTCTTTATCTTTTAAGATCATCAGTAAGTATCTACATTTTGCAAGAGTAAGGAAACTATCTTTTTGTAAGAATCTTATATCCTTATATACTAATATCTCTGATGTTTACTCAGCAATCTCTGTGAGTGTCCAAAATATAAAAAATGCCTCTAGGTACCTTAAACCGCCAGCAAAGGCAAAAAATGCCTCAGACAATCTTGGGCGCTATGAAAGAGCTAACACTTTAATTGTGTAGGATTTGAGGCTTGATGGCTCAAATCTAACGCAACTACTGGGTTAATACCAACAACCACTACCCTCTATGAACTGGGGTAAGCCCCAGGACCCCCCATCAATACCCCCTACCCCCATGAGCTCAAGTATTCCCCGTGATTCCACCATCAATAACTGTGGATCATTTGGCCCCCTTCCCACCTTGTACTTATCGGAGCCATGGACTAGAACCCTATGCCAGATAAACTACTTACTAAACTTAAAGTGACACAGCAAAAGTCCCAGTTATTGTGTAAATAAAAGTGCAGAAGAAGCGCATACTAAGTTGGATAAATGATTATATTCACATATATATTAATTGTTAAAGTCTCTCATACATATGCATGCCACATAGACATGCTTCTCTTCCTTATCAAATCCTACTGTAAAGTGATAGCCTGAGATAAGGAGAATTAGAAGGAGGTTCTGTATAGATAATTTATACATAAAGGGCAACTGTGGTTATAAAAAAAAACTAAGGTACAACTTACTCTTTTTAAGAACTTCACTTTAAAATGTGCAACATGTTTTTAGAATGTAAAATAAACACATCCTCTAGTTTATTACTTTTTATATGTATTTCTACTGCTTTGGACTTTTAGTAGCTCAACTGAGGTATGGGGAGACTTTGAATTCACAGGCTGTTTGTATCTGCACAGTAGGAACGTGGCAGTAAGCACTGCCAGTGCTCTGAGCAGCACTAATGGGAAGGTTGTTAATTTACAAGGACAAGCTCACTTCAGGAAGGACCAGGCATCAGATGGCAAGAAAACAAAATAAAAGCTGTGCAGCAAATAATGATTGCATCTAAAAGATGTCAATGTTATGGTTGTGCTTAGTTTTTGTTTTGTTTTTCTTTCTAATAACATTTTGCCTACTATAATATTTAGTTAAACAAAAGATCACATGGAAAACATTTGACCACAGTGGTGCTTTAATATACCAAACCTTCAGCTCAGTTAACTAACACTGCAAATTATTGCAATAATACTTATATCTGTACTTTTTGCAATACCATTTTTGCAATAACTGGGACCTTTTAAAAAAGGCATCTCGGCCCTAGGCCCCCATTCAATTGAGCTTTTGTGAGATCCGGAAGCCTGTAAGTGATGTCACAAGCTATTTTGCTATTCAATTGGCGTCTTTTTGCGGGCTCGGAACGCTTGTTAAACCTGTAACTTACAGTCTCCAAAAGCCTTTAATCTCTCAAGGCTGCAAGACTTTCCGCTAAAATCGCGAATTGCTATTCAATTGCCAAAATTGCTCAACACCGCAGCAGCAATCAAGCTCACAAACACCAAATGGCTGCCCAAAGCTTACAGGTTCCAAATAGGACCCGCAATGGGTTTACAAACTAGTTGGTAACACTGTAAATGACAATATAAAGACACTAATACACTTTAAAACATGTGGAAAGCACAACAACTCCAAAATATCAAATATTGCAAAAAATGTAATCTATTTTTCAATATAGGTTGTAATGGTTATGCATATGCCAATATGAAAAGGCATGCTGCAACATTCTGAAAGCTATTAAAGACACACTACCTCATTAAATTGCAGTACAAATACATGCAAATGGCTGACATATTAACCCCTTCACACTCACAGAGGCTCTAATGCAAACATCATCTTATATACAAATCATTCATCACATCTACATTGGGACAACAAATACTGGCCATATTTCACCGCCACACGGCATATATCAAGTGAACATTTTATTATTTGTTTTTCAGTCCTTCAGTTGTGTCCAACTTTCTGTGACCCTATGGACTGAAGCACATTTAGCCAGGTCTCTGCCTATGCTGATCTACAAGGTTTGCATGCCAAAGATACTGGAGTGGGTTGCCAGTTGCTTCTCTAGTGGACCGGGATTTGTCTGACCTCTCTGCTATCACCTGCCCACCTACACTGGCTTTACATGGTATAGCTCACAGCTTAATTCAGGTACACAAGCCCCTTCACCACCACCACTTAGCAATCCACACTAATGTTAATTGATGAATAGCAGAACATAATTGGAGTTCACAAAATCCTGGCACATGGCTACATCTTGGCACATGGCTACATCTTGGCACATGGCTACCGGCGATGGCGTGGGACCTTCCAGGATGGGAGTAGCAGAGTTTAGCCCTGATGGAGATGAGTTGGCTGTTGATCCACGTGCCTCTTTAAAGCTTCCATGTGTTTTTGCCGCCCCTCCTGATCAGTTAGAGTAGATTTGTGTGGTGTGTGTTCCCCAGGTCCCCTTCAGCATTGCTAAGTGGTCGTGGTAAAGGGGCTTGTGTACTGCAATGAAGCTGTGAGCTATACCATGTAGGGCCTCTGTAGGTAGCAGAGAGGTCAGACAAACCACACTCCACTAGAGAAGGAACTGGCAACCCACTCCAGTATCATATTCATTGTAGGCCCTCGGGGGAATGCTCATACTCCACAGTATCACTAATTGAACCTGGCCTGTGTATTAACCCTTTATCATTATTATATGTGATATTTAGTGTTATACTAGCGACTTGCCCGTCAAAAAATGACAGTTAATAGAATTTTTAATGTTGTGAAAACTGTTTGCCACACAATATTAGTCTCTAACATTCTTAACCTTTTGTTTTATTAAGTACCAATAAATAGAACATTTTTAATAAAACTTTTTATTTTTTTAACTTTCAACTTGTATTTCACCAACAGGTATTTATATATATTTTTTAAATATGAACTGTTTTAATTGTCATATATGGAATAACAATATAACAATGTGTGAATTTTTAATGAATAAATATTGTAAACCATAACATCAAAGTTTGTAACATGCAACTTGTATTTTAAACATTTTTTTCTTGTTTTTAACAATAATAACTCTTTGAATTTATATTTATCTATAAATAACAGACGACTATGTAAAGTTTCCTAAACTAAGTATTTTGTACAATAACATTCTTTTTTTTTTAAAACTCATGTTAAACTAAATTGGCATTGAATCCAGAGGAAGTCAAACAATAAAACCCCCCATTGAAACTTGGCCAATTGTATCAAAGAGGAAAAAAAAAAATTCCTTCCTGACCCCATTAACTGGCGATTGGATTGCTCCCTGAATCAATACTCTGTCTTAAAATTATACAGTTGAATGTATTAACAAATGCTTAAACTTGTAGTAACATAAATGTTTGACTATATACAATATAGCTTGAAGTAACTTTCCACAACTTTGAAAAGACAATGTTATACAATATAGCTTGAAATAACTTTCCATAACTTTTAAAAGACAATGTTAACATGTTAAATACTACTTTAAAACATCTAAATGTAAGCTTCCAAATAAAGTAAATGGCACCTAATTGTTTTGTGGGGCCAATCATGTGAAAAGGTAACTTGTAAGACCTTCCAATCTGTGTAACCACTGTTTCGTGTTGTTTTTCTTTTTGATACTTTTTTTGTTTCTTCTTGTTGTACTTTGTTCAAATGGCACATCGAGTTTCCTATTGGAAATAGTGGTCCCCTATTTAAAGAGTCCCAGAGACCTCTAATTTCGTTCTGGAAGTAAAACCACTCTTCTCTATGTTTTTTTGCCATTGTATCGAGTTTCTTCTTGAAATATTGGTACTGTAAAATCAGTTTGAGTAACATAAAAAAAAAATGTCGACATGAAAGCACTGTCCTATATATTTACAGCACCTCCTAGTACACAATATTTTTTGTAAAAACACATCCATCTTCCAATAAATCACCCTGACTTGTGTTTTCTTCAACATGTACTTTAATTTCCTCTGGATTATTGCATCTTGAAAATGCAACATATAGTTGACCATGTGCAAAAACAGGTTCCTTTAAAAAAATACCAACAGACTTAAAAGTTTGTCCTTGGGATTTATTGATGGTCATGGCAAATGCCATGATAATGGGAAATTGTCTCCTTTGAAGGACAAAAGGCAAACCACTCTCACTTGGAGCCAAATCAATTCTCGGTATAAGAACTAGTTTGCCTTTATGGGTACCACTCATAATTTCTGCATGTATAAAATGATCCTTTAAATCCTTCACAATTAATCTGGTCCCATTACAAAGTCCTTTTTTGGGATTCATATTTCTCAATAGCATGACAATTGCCCCTGTTTTAAGTTGCAAAACATGTTTTGGCATTCCAGAGGGAGTTAAAGAATGAATGAACTCCATACTAAATTTTGCTTCACTCTCTTTGTCGTCAGCCAGAACAGAATCTGCATCTTTTTGGGGGTGCATTGATTAATTTTAATATTTCGTTGTTTAAATTCAAGGCATCGTAATTTTTTTATGTCAATAGTACTTTGCTTGCAATGTCTGAGTAATCCTCGTTATTGATGGTATTGAGGAAGATTGTTGAAATTAGTGGTTCTTTTGAAATAATTTCTGGTGGAATTTGTACTGCATCATCAGGTAAATTATTTATTTTTGGCTGTTTTCCTTCTCCAATGTGAATGAGCCAATCATTGAATTGATTTCGGCCTTCAGATCTCATATTTACTTCTAATTTCAGGTGTGTAAATGTTTTCCACAGCTTACTTCTTTTTAAACACATTTCGACTATGTCAGTCCAATTGCCATGTGGCACCACAGGTAATGTTTGCCTGAAATCTCCTCCTAACAACATCACCTTTCCACAAAATGGCAAATCATTATCGATAACTTATTTTAATAATCGATCAATACATTGACATGCCATGACATGACATCATAGTTGCCTCATCTATTATAAATAATTTACTCTTGTGCAATTTTTTGGCTTGTAATGAATTAATTCGAATATCCGACACTGATGTTTCCAGAATGGGAACTGGCAGTTTAAATCCACTATGCACAGTTCTACCACCTTCTAGCAAAAGTGCGGCAATTCCAGTGGTTGCAAATGGCAGTGCTATTTGACCTTGTGCTCGAATGCAACTCATCAACAAATTATATAGGTACGTTTTTCCTGATCCACCAGGGCCATCCAGATAGAAATAATGCTCTTTGAGCATATCATCTTCTATTACATTTGTGATGGTGTTAAATGCTTCCAATTGCATATTGATATGTGCATTGTACTTCATCAGCAAGTGTGGATTGTATGGAACCACATATCTATTATCACCCTTTTGGCCACGGATAATAGCTGTTTGTCATTCTCTTCTTTTATACAAAGGGTATCCATCACAATTAACATAAGTCTGCATTTGAAATTGTTTTGGAAACTCTTTTATGCATTTCTTATTTTCCATACATGGTGACTTTGGATTGCCCTCTCCACATGGGCCATGTATCATTCTATGAGTTACAATCTCATAAAGTCTTGAATGCTTTTCTGGATGTGGCAGTTAAGCACTAATCACTGAATCCACTCTATCTGCTGTATTCAATGTATCTTTTTCTTGCAAGATTAAAAGTATATGTGCATGTGGCAGGCCTCTTTTTTGAAATTCAATGGTATAAACAAAAGCCACACATTTTCCAAATAAGTGTGCTTTAGTGATATCATAAATTAAGGAATTAAGTTTGATTTTGAATACTCTTGCGACCAAATATGGTCGGTCAGAAGTAGTTTGTCCAAGCATAACATTTTATTTGATCTCTGGCCATTGTGTATTACATGTAAATGTAATAAATAAATCAGGTTTTCCAAATTTTGTGACAATAGCCATTGTATCTTTCTCGCATGTTGCGAGGAGATCCTTGGAAAGAGGATGGCAAAATCATGGAATGTCTCTGTTTGCAGCCAATTCAGCGACATGATCCATCAATCCACAATATTGTTCAACTCAAAGCTTGTTTTGTTGTAATTTGACAAAATTTAGATTATTTGCTTTGACTAGGAATCAATAATGCATTGTTGTGTGAGTTTACCAGCACATAAAATAGGATTATAATGATCCCGGACAGCAGTTTGTGCCACTTTATATTCCAGCATTGAAATGTTGTTTCTAATACAAACTTTACTATTGGGATAACTTTGCAACTGTAATTTTGGTTGCCATCCTGGCTCCCCATTTGGAAAGAAAATGGGATATGTCATAGGATCCAAATTACTGCTTAAAATATTGATGTTTATAAAAGGTTGTTCTTGATTGCGTGGATATATTCTAATACCCAGCTCAAATGGTGGATCCCCATCATCATTTTTAAATATCATGGCAACCTCATTTGCTGTTGGTAAATTATAGCATCTTGTGGGGGTGTGTTTCTCTGGGTTTGTCCCTGGATGTCTGTGGGTGTGTGTCTGTGTCTCTGACTGTCTTTGTCTCAGGCTGTGTGTCTTTCTTGGTGTGTGTCTCTCTGGGTGTCTGTGTGTGTGTCTCTCTGGGTGTCGGTGTTTGTGTGTCTATCTGGGTGTCTGTGTTTGTGTGTCTATCTGGGTGTCTGTGTCTGTCTGGGTCTCTGTATTTCTGTGTCTGTCTGTCTTGGTGTGTATAGGATTCTATCTCTCTGGTTGTCTGCAGGTGTCTGTCTCTCTGCGTGTCTGTGGGTGTGTGTCTCTCTGGGTGTATGTCTGGATATCTGTGGATGTGTGTCTCTCTGGGTTTCTCCCTGGATGTCTGTGGGTGTGTGCCTCTCTGGGTGTGTGTCTGGATGTCTGTGTCTCTGGTTGTCTGTGTCTCTGGTTGTCTGTGTCTCTGGTTGTCTGTGTCTCTGGTTGTCTGTGTCTCTGGGTGTCTGTGTCTCTGGGTGTCTGGCTGCGTGGGTGTCTGTGTGTGTGTCTGGCTGCGTGTCTCTCTGTCTGTGTGTCTGTATGTGTGTCTGTCTCTTTGTAGGTGTGTCTATATCATGAATGGAAAAACAGAAACAGTTATCATGTGTTCCCAAAGAAGAGCTACACAAAAGAGCAAGTGACCTTATATAATACATGAAATAAAATATTTAACTGCTTCTAAGGTGCTATCCCTGTCAATGAGCAGGGATAGCACCCTGTAACATAATGATGAATGAATGAATACAGGAATACACATAACATCTTTATTATTGTTATTTTTTTTTCCTTCTAATATACCTGTAAATTAGATGTTCTATAATTGAAAATGCTCCTGTTTTGAGGCAGGTGTAGACGTGAGAAATCTGTAAAAAATCTGTAAAAATCATAAATATTTTTTTTATTGAATGAATGTATGAAATACCATTACTCAACGCAAATCAATAGTTCATATTATATTGTGTTAACAAATGTCATCACAAAATCATTTACCTGTCAATTTAATATTCTGTCATTTTAATTCTTGCAGAGGAGACTCCTGTATTGAGGCAGGTGGCAATGTCACAAATCTGTGAAAAGATGTAAAAATTATATGTAATTTTTTTTTAAATAAATGTATGAATCATTGATAGTACTTAAAGTACTTCTTGTCCTTTTCATACATGCATGCAGTAAAGTAAATATAAATATTTTAAAATGATATACCTGTGAAGGTGGTGTGATTGCAGATAAAATTCTGCAAACACCCCTCTGTGTAGTCAAGTGGGCAGATGATCAAACTGTGAGAAAAGAAATTGAAAAAAGGGCTTGTTAATGTTTGCTATGTTTTAATTAGCATAGCTGCAAAATAGAAGTAAATGCACTGCAAAATGTAAGAAAGTGATATAAATATGTAAACGGTTTGAGGATCCTATACCTTTAATATAATGAGCTTAAAGAATCAGCAAAAGTAATATCTAAATTCAGTGCAAAAGGGAGATGTTTTTATGCATTTTTGACTAAAAATGTCTTCTATGAATGATCAATGAAGTTATTAATGAACATTAATAGTTGAGTAGCAAGCACAAAATTTAAAACCACTATACATTTTTTTTTTCTTTTACTAAATATGTTATTATGACTAATTCATAATTAATTAATTAACATTATTAATCGTAATGATGAATAAAGTAATAAATGAACATTAATAGTTGAGCATCAAGGTCAAAATGTAAGTCCAGTGACATTTTTTGTTGTTGTTATAAATGTTATTACTATTAACAATTAATTATTATTTAATTAATGTACATTACTAATTAATGAATTAGTAAATGTTCTATAAAGAGTTAATCAATAATGTAATCATAAAGTGAAGTTAGTGACAATTGTCTATTTTTTTTAATAATTAGTAATTAATAAATTAATGTCCATTAAAAATTAATTAATCAATTAATAAACATATTTGAAATGGTTAATGATTAATACCGTGCTAAAGTACAGGTATTGCAAAATGCAGTAATGTATTTTTTTTCTTTGCTTTTTTTTTTTATTAATAAATAATAAATGTATTAATATACTTTACCTATCACTAAGAAATATCCAGCAATCAATATCCTGAAGAGCTAACAATCTCTTTGGATTTTCCGGCAGCAGAAAATGTCCAGTCAGACTGTCATCACCTGAGGAGAAAGTGTCAGCAGTGTGGCAATTGTGCCCTATATATAGGCTGCGTGCACGAGGCAGAGCCGTTAGTTTAGGCGGGAAAGCCGCCATTTCAGATACGTTATTGTGTAGATTGTGTTAATATGGTGGCTGTATTGTATGTATGTGTTACGCGCATCAGAATGATTTTGCGTCTTTAGTAAGCGATTTTCCGTCTTTAGTAAGAGTTTGTTGTACTACCTCGTGAAAGTGCTACATGTTGGGCTCTGTTTTGTGTATTTAGGGTCCTGTAGCCTCGTTTTCGTTTTTTTTCGGCGGCCATTTTTTCTCTCGCTTAGGGGATTTTCGTGTGTCTAAACTCGGGAATTTGGACTTAAATGGAGGTGTAACTTCACTTGCAGAGGTCCTGGGTGCCCCCCCCCCCCCCCCCCTTGCTGTGGGTAAGTTTTTTATGTGTTTTTTGTGTGTATTTATTGTGTTTAGACTGTTTTCTGTTGCGCGTGGTTTGGCGTTAAGGTCGTATTTAAAGTCGTGCGTCTCGTATTTTTGTCTGCTAAGTCCGTAAATGTGCGTCAGGTTTTTTGTCTGCTAAGTCTGTAAATGTGCGTTGGGTCGTATTGTTGGTAGTTCCACTTGTGTGGGTGTTTGTAACCGCGCGTGAGGCGTCTTTGAGCCTCCACCTCCGCAAATCCGTCCGACGTTGGAGTCTCCGGCCGAAGTTGCGAGCTCGCACAGCGTGATGACGATTCGTACTTTGACAACTATTATATGGGATGATATCTAATGCTATTATGACTATGATTCTTTTGATATGTATTGATCTATTGCATGTTAACTAGGGCTCATAAGTTTAAGATCCCCGAAGACAGTCCAGTTGCTGGTGCATGAGGGCCAGGATCTCTGCCTGCGCAGCCTTGCTTGGTGGTGACGGTGGTTGGGTGAGGAGGTGGAGGTGATGGAGTGTAAGGGGTCTTGGGCTCGGCTGGAGCCTGTGGTGATGCAGGTGGTGGTGTTGGTGTGCCCGGTGGTGGTGACGCCCAGGCCAGCGCACTGCTGTTTGGGAAAGGAGGTGGTGGCTGGCTGTAGGTCAAGTTGGAGGGCCCCCTGCGAAATCTTTCGAGGAGGGGGATGGTGGGGTTAAACCCCAGCGGTGTGGCCCCATCACTCAAATTACCTCCCCCTCCTACGAACCAGGGCCCTCTGATCCTCTTTCTTCCTTCTCACCCTGGGCTGGTGCCTGCTGGGCTGGTGCCTGCTGGGCAGGGGCTTGCTCCTCCACATCCTGCCGACACCCAGCCTCTGGCTCGCCACTGGACCCAGACCTTCTCCTGGATGCTGAAAGAGAGAAAGGAAAGGTATACAGTAGGTCATTAGTATTAAGAATAGTACATTGTTGATTGGATTGGTGATTATCCTAATTGCAATTAAGATTAGCTATCCTATGCTAGATATGATCTATTCTTTGGTTTATGGTTTTGATCGTTCTTGGCTCCTAACCCTATCTTGATTCTGGCTGCCTTCTGTAACCATATAGGCTGCAGTGGGCATAACAACAAATCGACTCTCTATTGCTTGATTACTGTTGTTGTGCCCAGGAATTACAGTGATTTGTGAGCTTCATGGATTTCATGATGCATCCATCTATCCCTTGTTAATTCCATGGAGCTGACATGTCAGTGTCCTTGTTGGTCATCATGTCCGTGTGTAGTATGTGTGATGCACATGTGGTGGCATGTTGGTGTATGTAATATTCACCTGACACGGAGGCTGGGCCACCGGGCCTGAAGCTCCAGTGGTGGGCTACAGTCCCTGGTGACCCCCTGGCCCACTCATTATAGGTCACAATGCGGCCCTGGTCCTCCTTATCCATCATCCTCCTCATCTTAGCCCTGATGTCATCAAATCTGTGCTTCACAGACCTCACATCCCTTGGCGCTGTCTACATAGTAACTTTTGCCGCTAACTCCTACCAAGCCCGAGCCATAGGCCCAGGCTTAACTTCCCTCCCCCCTGCAAGAATGACGGGTCGCCCATTGATAGGACTGCTGAGAACCGCATTCTCCTGGTGCATATAATTGTGGGCCCTGTGCTTGCCCATAGCCTCTTGCTCTCTTGACTGTGGACGGGGACTCTTGCCTCCCTGACCTGTCCCTAGGGCCTGTCCCTTCCTGAACTACCACCCCCCCCCCCCCGGGATCAGGCCTCTTACCCCCGTCCCTCTCCTCTGTGTGCCTGACGCTCGGGCCCCCCTTCCACTACCCACCACTGCACTCTCCCTCCTCTCACTCCTCCTCTCCCTCCTCCTGCTCTTCATCCTCTCCCTCCTCCATCTCCTCTCCTCTCTCCTCTTCTCCTGCCTCTCCTCCTCTCCCTCCTCCACCTCACTTCTCACCTAATCCTCCCGACCTCTACTCCCCATGGCCACCTGCCTCTCCTCCTCCAATCTCCTCTCCTCCCCAACTCTTCACTCCTTGGCCTCCTATCTCCTCCCTCCATCACAAAATTAAAATAAGGATAGATAAACAAAAGTTTTTCTGTATAAGTGTGTAGAAAAAAAAGAAATGTGTGTGCTATGTGTTATTAATAACTGTTGGGGGATGGGGTGTGGGTGTTGGGGAAATAATACAAATATCCTTAAATTTTTAGCATATAAATATAACATTAGCACTTCTTTCAGTGAGTGTGATATTTGGCTGGGATGTGGCCTGTGAACCAGTATTTTCCATTTTTGTAAGATATAAGTTATGAAATAGTTAAATCTACATGACTTAGCAATTTCAGTTACAGACAGAAACAGTTTCTAGTCATAACAATATATGTTTTTTAGCTATAAACAAGGTCAGAACTTGCCTTTTGCGCAGAACATAGGAATAAAGTATTCTCTTGCACATCTAGAGTGACGTACCAAGACATGCTTGATAAGTAATGATCACATATGTTTTAGCTTAATGGATATCATATGTAAATAAACTGTCATCGGTTCCTAGTGGGTTATGTCATGTTGCTAGATGGTGGAGGATTGATTATCTCATTGTTTTATGGAAACAAGTATAAAAGCTGTGTTGTTCACATTTTCTGGTCAGTCAGTGGGTCAGCAGCAGCCATTTATGTCTAAAACTCCAATAATGAGAAAATTACCATGTTATCATGACTAGTTTCAGAGTATGTGAGTATGGGTTTTTTCCTAATCATTTGGCGCCCAAACAAGGGACTGCACTTAAATGTCCATAGATAACACTTTGAACTTCGGAGTTCGTGGAGGAGCGCTTTACAGTTAATCATAATCATGGCCCAAAAAATGAAATATGTGTGTAGTATTGCTGTCATGCTATTTTCCATAAAGCCTGGAGTTTGTAAGGAGTTAACGACATGAGCCGCAAAAAAAAAAAATTACCTCACCAAGAGACAGACTTTCTACTCCGGGGAAAACCTGTCATGATTGTGGTTGTTAATTAGAATGCTAATTAGTGATGTTAAGTAGAATAGTGTAATTGAGAGAGAAGAGGAGGATCTGTGTGTTTCTGTGCATAGAGCATGCTGTGTTTTCTAAGATGGCCATTTAGTTCTTGATAGATTGCTAAAGAAAAGTATTGCCATAGCCCTCCCTGCTTTTTGAGATTGTGCCAACAGTCTGCATTTTTCTTCCCTTCGCGATCTAAGTGAAACTATATTCTTTCTATGATTAACTGTCCTCTTAGTATAGTGTATTTTTAGTTGAAGAGAGAGATAATTAAAAGTGTTAATGAGAGTTGAAATTAGTCTTTGATAAAGTTTTAAGATGTTGCATATTTTTGTAGTTAAAATGGCGTCTGAAGCTGTCAGTAAAAAGAATGTGGTAGTGTTGATAAGATGGCGCCTGAGAGCTGTTTGAATTGGCACATTGCCCAAAGTTACGGAGAGAGATGTTTTTTACAAATGAATAATGTAGTAAGAGATTTTGAACGATTACCCAGTAGGGTTTAAATGATGTCTGTAATAAGTTATGTAATTAGATAAGAGCTTTCCCGTTTAAGGATAGAATGATGTGCTATAATGAGTTATTCATGTAGATCAGTAGATTGAGCATATATATAATTGTATACCTGCCCACCTAATAAGATGTATTGTGTTGTTATTTACTGCTAGTAACAAAGTGACCTACACTGTTGTAGTGCCCCAGGTGTTTTAAAGTTGTTTTTGCACAGCACCCTATTGCAATTGTAATTATGATTTTTTATGGGATTATTGATGAGATAAAGGATTTAATGAGTGAGTTAAACAGTTATTTCAGTGAAATTATACTTGATTATAGAAAATATTGTGTATGTATCCCCATAGAGTGTCATATGTAATTTGAGAAATTGGTTTTATGTTATATATTTTTTTTAGGGTTTGATGGACATATATCTTGTTTTATTTTGATTCTATTTGATACAATTATGTTTAGGATTTGTTATAGGCAAATATATCTATAGGATTTGCCATAAGTTGATTGTTTTTTATTTTTTATTTTTTGGGTTCTTACAAAGTGATTTAAGAACATTTATGCAAATGTAAATGTTGTGAGCTCTGTTATGTGTTGTGTCTTTTCTGTATATGTTTGGATCCTGTGTTTATGTTTTATCATCAGCAGATTTTATGCCGGCAAGAAAAAAACAAAACATTTTTTTCTGTAGAAATTGTGTTTTCCAAGTTGAGAAAGGGGTGAAGCAGGCTTAAAACCTCACATAGGACTCTGTGGTTAGATGTCAATGGTGGAGTATAGAGGGAGAACATTGAGGCCGGCAGCTGTGTAGTTGCACTGCTGGAGGCAAACTGAAGGAAAAAGGGGTGTTGAAACAAACCCCATGCAAAAGAGGGTGGTGCTTAGTGATGTGGAGAACGTCATGTATACTGACCCACCCACTCCTTTCAACTCCACCTTTGACACCTCACAGCCTTTGTCAGAAGACCCAACCTCTTCTAGAGCTTCCAGGAGCAAGTGAGGGGAGGGGTTTGGCGTGCTAATGACAGCTGAAGCAGAAAAAGGGGGTCTTGTTTAAAGTGTGAAGTACAGAGTTTAGAGATGTTGAGGGTGTCTCTGTATATGGATTTTTTCTATATGATCAGATACTGTGGTTAAAGTGAATATGAAGTAAAATTGATTTAGATATTTGTACATGTAAAGGTGTTAGTTACTGAGACTAGGATTAGGATATATTAAAGAGATATTGTACCTGCCGAGGTATTATTTTAATAAGCGCTGTAGATTCTAATTAAAGTAGATATAGCTTAACAGAGGAGAGCCTTCCTATGTAAAGGGCGAATGGAGAGCCTTCCAATTAAAGGTGAATGGAGAGCCTTCCATTTAAAGGCAAATAATGTCTAGACAGGTTTTTGAGAGCGAAGTTAGATGAAAAGATAGAGTGTAGATTTGCAATCTACATTCAAATAGGGTTGAAGTGACAAAATAGGCTTTTAGCAAAAAAACACGAATGAATCTGGCCCATATATGTGAGTACTGTGAGTACTGAGTGTGAGTACCGTGTGCAGTAAGTGCTGTGTGAGAAATTGAAGAAAAGGATGATTGGTTGTCTGTTCTGTGTTATTGTTGAGTGTGTATGGACATATGTTTGCATTTTCAGTGTTTGGAAGTGTGTGAGCTAGATTGATATCTGTCTATTTGTAAGGATAGCAAGTATGTTCTGATTGTAATGTGAATTTGTGTTGTTTGAAAGAGAGATCTGTTGTTTATCTCCTGGAATGGTGTATGCTGAATATTGGTATTCATATAGGAAAATAGTGTCCAAATTATATAATTGCATTTTTGTGCAAAGATTGTCCATTATATCTGACTAACAGTGTAATAAAATTGCTTATAGAGAATATATAATCTGGAATCTGATCAATTTCAGATTAATGTTTGTGTTTTAATATCTGTATTTTTTATACCGTCGGCCATTTTGGATAATCAGAATTAAGGTTTTATTTAAATAATGGTTCATATTTGTGTTACATTTTTTTTTTTAAAGGTTGATATTTGAGAAAATTAGTTACAAGTAAATACAGTAATTGGTAAAATACTGGGTTATTAAAAAAAATAAAAAGACAAGATTTTTAAGGTTTTATTACAATAAAAAAACTGTTTAAAAGCATATAATGTGCACATTATATTAAATGCATTTAAGCTGTATGCTATTTATTCATTTTACTAATACTAGCGACCTGCCCGTAAAAAATGAAGGCAATACAATTTTAAGCCTGGCACTGCTGTTTGCCACACAATCTGAGCACCTTCGCAGTTATCGTGAGCCCCACGGTGAGCGCCTTTGGCGCTCATTGCAAGCTTTTGGCAAGCTTTTGGTGCTCATTGCAAGCCTCACAATGAGCACCTTTGGCGCTCATTTCAGGCCTCACAATGAGCGCCTTTGGTGCTCATCGCAGGCCTCGCAATGAGCGCCTTTGGTGCTCATAGCAAACCGCCACCTCTACCTTACTGGCCTTGCAATGAGCGCCTCCCCCCCCCCCCCCGGTGTGTCTTCCCCCTCCTCCCCGGTGTGTCTCCCCCTCCTCCCCGGGGTGTTTCCCCCCTCCTCCCCTGTGTGTCTCTCCCCTCCTCCCCTGTGTGTCTCCTCCCCCCTCCCCTGTCTGTCTCCCCCCTCCTCTGTGTCTCTCTTCCCCCTTCTGTCTCTTCCCCCTCCTCCTTCTCCCCTGTGTATCCCCCTCCCCTGTGTTTCTTCCCCCTCTGTGTCTCTCCCCCTCTCCCTTGTGTCTCTTACCCCTCCTCTCACTCCCCTGTGTCTCCCCCTCCTCTCCCTCCCCTGTGTCTCTCCCCCATCCTATCACTCCCCTGTGTCTCCCCCTCTGTGTGTCTCCCCCCTCCTCTACCTCCCCTGTGTCTCTCCTCCCTCTGTGTCTCTCCCCCTCTCCCTTGTGTCTCTTACCCCCTCCTCTCACTCCCCTGTGTCCCCCCTCCTCTCCCTCCCCTGTGTCTCCCCCTCCTCTGTGTCACTTCTCCATCCTCTCCCTCCCTTGTGTCTTCCGCCTCATCTCCCTCCCGTGTCTCCCCCCTCTTCTCTCTCCCCTTTGTCTCCCCCTCCTCTCCCTCCTCTGTGTGTCTTCCCCCTCCTCTCCCTCCCCTGTGTCTCTCCCCCTCCTTTGTCTCTTCCCCCTCCTCTCCCTCCCCTGTGTCTCTTCTCCCCTGTGTCTCTTCCCCCCTCCTCTCACTCCCCTGTGTCTCTCCCCCCTCCTCTCACTCCCCTGTGCCTCTCCCCCTCCTCTCACTCCCCATTGTCTCCCCCCCTCTTCTCCCTCTCCCGTGTCTCTCCCCCTCTTCTCCCTCCCCTGTGTCTCTCACTCCCCTGTGTCTCTTCCTCCTCCTCTCACTCCCCTGTGTCTCTCCCCTCCCCTGTGTCTCTCCTCCCTCCTTTCCCTTCCCTGTGTGGATCTCCCCCCTCCTCCCATGTGTGTGTCTCTCCCCCTTCCTCCCCTGTGTGTGTCTCTTCCCCTCCTCCCCTGTGTGTCTCTCTCCCCCTCCTCCCCTGTGTGTCTCTCCCCCTTCCTCCCCTGTGTGTCTAACCCCCCTCCTCCACTGTGTCCCCCCCCCACTCCTTTCCCTACCCTGTGTTTCTTCCTCCCCTGTGTTTCTTCCCCCTCCTCTCCCAACTGTGTGTCTTCCGCCCTCCTCTTCCTCCCATGTGTCTCCTCTCCCTCCCCTGTGTCTCTCCCCCCTCCTCTCCCTCCTCTGTCTCTCCCCCTCCTCCCATGTGTCTCTCCCCCTCCTCCCCTGTGTCTCTCCCCTCCTCTAGAATTACCCCCCTCTGTCTCTTTCCCCATCCTCTCACTCCCCTGTGTCTCTCCCCCATTCTATCACTGCCCTGTGTCTCCCCCCTCTGCGTGTCTCCCCCCTCCTCTACCTCCCCTGTGTCTCTCCCCCCTCTGTGTCTCTCCCCCCTCCTCCGCTGTGTCTCTCCCCCTCCTCCCCTGTGTCTCCCCCTCCTCCCCTGCGTGTCTCTTCCCCCTCTGTCTCTTCCCCTGTCTCTTTCCCCCTCATCCTGCTCCTGTGTCTTCCCCCCTCCTCTCACTCCCCTGTGTCTCTTTCCCCCTCCTCCCCTGTGTTTCTTCCCCCTCTGTTTCTTCCCCCTGTGTCTCTTCCCCCCTCCTCTCCCTCCCCTGTGTCTCTTCCCCCCTCCTCTCCCTCCCCAGTGTGTCTCCCCCTCCTCCCCTGTGTGTCTCCCCCCTCCTGTGTCTCTCTTCCCCCCTCCTGTGTCTCTCTTCCCCCCTCTCTGTCTCTCCCCCCTCTCTGTCTCTACCCCCCTCCTCTCACCACCCTGTGTTTTCCACCTCCTCCCCCTCCCCTGTGTCTCTTTCCCCCTCCTCCCCCTCCCCTGTGTTTCTCCCCCCTGTGTCTCTTTCCCCTCCTCTCCCACCTCTGTGTCTCTTCCCCCTCCTCTCCCTCCCCTGTGTCTCTTTCCCCCTCCTCTCCCTCCCTTGTGTCTCTTTCCCATCCTCTCCCTCCCCTGTGTCTCCTGCCTCATCTCCCTCCCATGTCTCCCCCTCCTCTCCCTCCCCTTTGTCTCCCCCCTCCTCTGTGTGTCTTTCCCCTCCTCTCCCTCCCCTGTGTCTCTCCCCCCTCTTTTGTCTCTTCCCCCTCCTCTCCCTCCTTTGTGTCTCTTCCCGCCTCCTCTCACTCCCCTGTGTCTCCCCCTCCTCTCCCTCCCCTGTGTCTCCCCCTCCTCTGTGTCTCTTCCCCATCCTCTCCCTCCCCTGTGTCTCCTGCCTCATCTCCCTCCTGTGTCTCCCCCTCCTCTCCCTCCCCTTTGTCTCCCCCTCCTCTCCCTCCTCTGTGTGTCTTCCCCCTCCTCCCCTTAACCTGTGTCTCTCCCCCTCCTTTGTCTCTTCTCCCTCCCCTGTGTCTCTTTCCCCTCCTCTCACTCCCCTGTGTCTCTCCCCCCTCCTCTCACTCCCCTGTGCCTCCCCCCTCCTCTCACTCCCCAGTGTCTCCCCCTCTCTTCTCCCTCCCCCACGTCTCTCCCCTTCCTCTCCCTCCCCTGTGTCTCTCACTCCCCTGTGTCTGTTCCTCCTTCTCTCACTCCCCTGTGTCTCTCCCCTCCCCTGTGTCTCTCCTCCCTCCTTTCCCTTCCCTGTTTGGATCTCCCCCCTCCTCCCCTGTGTGTGTCTCTCCCCCCTCCTCCCCTGTGTCTCCCCCTCCTCCCCTGTGTTTCTCCCCCTGTGTCTCTTTCCCCCTCCTTTTCCCCCTCCTCTCCCTCCCCCGTGTCTCTCACTCCCCTGTGTCTCTTCCTCCTCCTCTCACTCCCCTGTGTCTCTCCTCCCTCCTTTCCCTTCCCTGTGTGGATCTCCCCCCTCCTCCCCTATGTGTGTCTCTCCCCGTCCTCCCCTGTGTGTCTCACCCCCTCCTCTGTGTCTTACTCCCCGGCCGCTTGTGCGCATGCGCGCTCATCTGAGGGCGCGCACGACCAGACACTCGTGCTGGTGCAATGTGCATGTGCAGCACATCAATCAGTCGTAGTTGTCAAACTGCGATTTTTCGCAAGCGTGACGACGAATCGCAGTTTGATAACTATTATATGTGATACTGGCCAAGATCCAATGTTTACTGAATTGTTAGTACTACTCAAGGTCGTGTACAGAAAATGTTTTGGTAGAAACTAAATTGTTTTTAACTTTCTGCCAGGACAAACTTGAAATACCCACTATATCTCCTCTGAGAAGTAGCGCAGTACATTTTTTAGAGTAATATTTAGGTACAAAAGTACCTGTTCAATAAAATTAATTATTATAAAGGTTTAACAAGGTGAAATTTTGTATGTGTTATTCATCTTGGATAAACACTATAATATTGTGACATCTATTCCTCCAAGCCCATCCTTAGCTCATATGATGGCCATGGTTCAAATGAGTAGAGAATTGGGAAAATCTTTTCAAGGTATTTCTAGGCCTCTAAGAAAGAAACATGATAAGAGGTGGATTACATTATGAGTTAAGAAACGATTTTAGAGCTTTATTAGTAAATGTATATTGACAGTAATAAAATTAGCAATTTCCTTTTAAATATAGAAACCAAAATCAAGTAATGTCTTATCACTTATAGATACATAATTAGTAGTACTGAAACTGTCCTAATGATAATTTTTGCTGCTTTAGCAGGAGTACACAATAATGGTTCATTATATCATTAGCTTTGCATGATTACCATTATCACTTAATAATTTTAGTTTATACCACCCTTGTTTATTATAGAGTTATGCATATGTTAAATTTATGTTACAGTTAGGGCAATTTTAGGAAAGGTGTATATGATGTGAGGATGTCTAGTTAAAAGATGTATGAAAGTTTCTTGTATGTTTGGATTTTTTGTCGCACTTGTCTACCCCAGAAGAAGATGACAGCGAGTGTGTGCCTGTGGAGACGGACAAAATAATCGGGCCCTGATATATGATGAGAAAAAGTACCAAGTACCTATAATGATGACAACAGATAACAACAGATACAGAGTTTGTTGACTAAGAGACTCCTTATATAGGAACACCAGGAACTACCTACACTGATAAAACCAGGAGAATGAGTACCTGTTAAAATCATCAAAAGGAAAAACTGGATGGACACCAAGTGGGAAGGTCCTTACCAAGTTTTGTTGGCTACCCAGGCAGCTGTGAACATTGCAGAAAAGACCTACTGGATACATCTGACCCACTGCAAGAGGGTCCCTCTGTCAGCACCTTCCTGGGAACCTCACTGCTAACCTGAGTAACTCCGCACCTGTCCGCTAGACAAAGTCTGGCTACAAAGGGGAGTGAAACTAATAGGGCCACTCGTCTCAAACCCAGTAAAGATACTGCAGCGTTCAGACAGATTAGAGGGACCTTGGGGAAGCAGGAAGGGATCCCCAGAATGATGCCCAAACACAGACTATGGCACCCCTCCAGAAGCAAATGTGTTTTCCCTCTATCTCAAACGGTTTTAATTTTATAGCACTTCAAAGTTTCATTAAATCTGCGTTGTCTGTTCCTCTTGAGATCCTCGGCTAGATACCCTTGCGTACATTTTAATTTGTTTCTCCAAAACCAATGATCAGATCTCTTTAAAATAGTACACAGAGCTCAATAAAATGATGAGGATTTCATAAAAAATACCTGAATTTTCAGCACGTGGGCACAATGGAACCAAAATATTTTGATGTTGAAAAGTATTGCAAAGACATGCTCTTTCTTGACAAACAATGAAATGTGTGGGTTTTTTATTCCTTGTAACGAAAATTTTACATTTTTTGGAAAAAAATGGCTTCTGGGTTGCCATTTTGTACAACTTGCCTACAATCCGTAGCTATAATAGAAATAATTAATGAAACAAGGTTGTTCATCTTAAAATGTAACATAATATTGGTTATTATAGTTTTGTTTCGAAAGTGCAGACTTGTTTTTAGTTTTGCGTTATTTAAAATGATGAAAATTGAGAAAATTACTAAAAAAAAAATTTGGTCAGAAACTTTAAATGCTGAAAAGTAAGGTAATAAGATCTAGCAAGAAAAATATTAAAATAATTTAAAATTGACGGGCGGAGCTAGCGTCTGGTGCAGGAAGACGCAAGGGGACAGAGCTCCTGCTTGAAAATAGGCAAAAGAGGCCCAAAAAGGGCCAAAAAGGGCCAAAAGTCCGGCCAAAGCAGGCCACATCTCCCCACAAGGCAGGGGGGAAGCAAAGGGGACACCCCAGAACCCCCCGAAGGCGCATCTGGAAAGCCCGCCGGCATAGTTAGCGCGGCCGCGCTCCGGCAGGGCACAGCAGGGCTGCAGCCCAACCTGTGCTCCTTTACAGGAGGCCCCCAAGACCCGTGGATCGGGGGTACAGTCCGGGTCCAGCTGGATCCGGCACCAGGAGTGGTGCAGTCGTGCCAGGAGGGATCCCAGAGCTGGGAGGCGGCCATCTTGCCTGAGCACGAGGCGTCATCGGTGCAGGAGGCCCAGACAGGGTGAGTGCCCCAAGAGAGGGTCAGGGACTCCACGGGGGGCGATCCCAGACGTCTGGCCAGGGCAGAGAGGCCTGAGAGGGCTGAGGAGACTACAGGAGAGAGGGGGGAAAAAGCCCGCGAAACGGGAGGCCGCCATTTTGTCAGCTGGGCCTGGTGGAGGGGCCCTGGTCAACCCTATATCCCCCTACAGCATTCCACACTGCCTAGGAGTGCAACTCTAAGAGACACTGAGGCTGCTGAATTGGGGTCTGGCTGCACAGGATAGGATCTGCCCTACAAGCCTGGCACAGCGTAATCCTCTCCCTGATCCAGCTCATGTAAGTGACTCTGCATTTTTCTATTAAGCACATCACAGGTGCACGGCCATCTTTCTGGTTCCTTCACATACAGACTGCCTTTGATAGCATATATCTGACCAGAATAACAGTGTGAAGGATCATACGCCAATTTTTCTTGCAGTGGCACAGACCACTATTTGCTCCACGTATATACACCTAGAAAGACACAGCATCAGGAGTGAAAGTAGCCTGGGAGTGCAGACCCCCACCCTATGTGTGCGGCATCAGTTACCCAGTATATATTGGCCATTGGCGCGAGGTTGTCACAGCGATCTAGGGCAATTCTGAAGTGACAGTGACACCTAGTAGTTGAACAATTCAAGACGCCAGGCAGGGGAGGCCTGAAGAACATGGGCACGCACGCTCCATATAGGAGGTATGTGCGGAAGGGATCCTGGAACATGAGGCAATGGGGAGGCGACAAGCAGAGTAAGCTGAAATAATGAGATCCTTTTCATGAGCGACAAGGAATACCCCAGCACCCTAGCCGGAACAGCCGCAGCGCACATACTCGTCACAAACCCCATGCCAGGGGCTATGTCCTAGCAGGCCACGCAAGCTAAAATAGATAACACCAGGGAGACCCTCTATAACCAAGACAAACCCACGGTGACCGGCGGGCCTGGAGCAGAAGCAGGACCGAGGATGAAGAAAGGGAAGAAAAGCATAACCTCCAGGGGCATTTCCGATCATTTCCCAGTGGCAACTACACCGAAAAGCAAAGCAGGGGAGAGCTCCCCAGAACGGTCAGAGATGTCAGAAGCTGAGGGAGACCGGCCCAATACAATCACTGATGTGGACTTCTCGGTGTCGGCAATGGCCAAATTTGAAGTGTTGCTGAAAACCCAGCTGGCGTTGGCCCTGAAGGATGTGAGAGAAGAGATTTGTGCGGTGGGTCAGAGAACCCATGAGCTGGAACGAACAACTGATCAAATCATATCCGCTCAGGAGGAAGATAAGCAGGAGATAAGTGCTAATACTTCTCGCATTGAGGCTCTGGAAAGCAAGATAGAGGATCTAGAGAATAGATCCCGTAGGCACAACGTCCGTCTGAGAGGCGTCCCGGCGAAAGTGGGTGACATCATGGCGTACCTTGAAGCAGTATTCTTTACCATCATTCCCGGCCATCAAAAGGAGGATCTGCTGATAGAAAGGGCCCATAGGGCACTGGGTGGCCCTAGCAACCCAGAAAAACCAAAAGACATTGTTGTGCGCTTTGTGAGACAAAGTTCCAGAGACTTGATAATG
This sequence comes from Discoglossus pictus, assembly GCA_027410445.1. Lineage (NCBI taxonomy): Eukaryota > Metazoa > Chordata > Amphibia > Anura > Alytidae > Discoglossus > Discoglossus pictus. Next base: position 204,008,064 of record CM050164.1, read on the forward strand.
GCTAAGGCAAGAAGGTTGCCCAAGATAGTGGGACCGGACGGCTCTTCTTTACAACTGTTTGCAGATCTTGCCCCAGCAACCTTAGCAAAAAGGAGAGAGATGAAACCAGCTCTGGAGATCTTAACTGCGAACAAAATCCAGTATAGATGGGGATTTCCATTTAGCATCCAATTTGAATGGAGGGAGCAACTACATAGAGCTTTCTCCCTGGCAAGCCTTCAAAAAAAGCTGGTGCATTTACAGCTGGTTCCAGAAGGTACTAACCTGTTGGGTCAGCTACCCAGACCCAGAGAGCGGCCTTCCAGAGAATGGTCCGAAGTCTCCGGCAGGAAGAAACAAAGACATGACAACAGACTGGAGCAACGAGATCAGAGTGGTGGTACCAAGGAAGGGGAGCCACCATGTAATGATATAAGGGACTGATAAGCTATTTCATAGTAACAGGGACTAAAGGCAGTACATACGGTTAATAACGTAGAGTCTTACTTTACTGTTTGGGACGAGTCAGAGTAATGGCCAGGCGGAAGCTGGGGTTTTGCTTTGCTTAGCGACGAAGAGTATCAAGAACGAGGATCACAGTTAGGTTAATTAAAGCGGAAGCTTATAATGCTTGTTTGCCGCCCATAGTTTAATGGGGGAAGGTTTTTTTTCTATTTTTTGTTTTTCTCTTAGTAGACAAAACTGAGTAGTATAGTTGACTACTATCAGGAAGTTCCTCACACTAGGGATCTTTAGTGGGTTCAGGGATCTCCACTCCCTAGGCACGAAGGTGCAAGATGGTTAGTTATGTGAGGAGGAGGGGGGAGGGTGGGGGGAACAGGGCCCAAAAGGGTTTAGTTATTCAAGTTTTGTTGTTAATGTGTTTTTACTGTATTTCTCTTAATCAGGCTGGTAAAGAAACGGATGCATTGGCAACTCGCCGGCTCTCACGGACCTCTCCCGCGGAATCCAAATCCTCTGTCTCCACAAATGGTGAGTCACCATTGACAATAGTAACACATGACTATAATACCTATGGCTGAGTCAGAATACGTCTGCATCACACATAACGTTAGAGGCTTTAACACCCCCTCCAAAAGAAGCAAAGCGTTCCAATCTTACAAAGCCCATAACCCGGCGGTTATATTTATCCAAGAAACACACTTTAAGCGCCGCCAGGTCCCGTCCTTTATGGACAAAAACTTCCCCACATTTCACGCTACATGTAGTAACTCTAAGAAGGAAGGGACAGCGATTCTGTTACACAAAAATTTCCCGTTCATACTAGACAAAAAAATAGTAGATAGGCAGGGATATTACCTGTTTCTGACAGGGACCGTCCTAGACCTTCCGGTTACCTTAGCCACCATGTATGCCCCTACTAACTCCCCACACAATCATTTAATCAGAGCGCTGAGACACCTAGCGAAAGTGAGGGAGGGTAAGATCATCCTGGGGGGAGACTTCAATCTGACGTTGGACGTGAAAAATGATAGAACAGGGAAAAATCTAGGAGGCAAATTTTCTAAAAAATTGAAAATAATTCAACTACTGCTTGGGGAACTAGGAATAGTGGATCTCTGGAGGGAATGTCACCTAGGGGCTAGAGAGTTCACCTTCTACTCATACCCCCACAAAGTATACTCCAGAATAGATTACATACTAACGGACTCAATACTGTTGAAGGAGGCTAGGGGGGTGGAAATAGTACCCTGTGCTTGGTCAGACCACAGCCTGGTTAAGGCGACCATAAATCTAGGCCCCACAACTAAACCCCCATACAAGTGGAGACTGAACGAAAGAGTATTAACGATTCCGTCAGTTAAAGACAGAATAACCCAAGAATTAGAACTTTTCTTTGAGTCTAATGAGACACCGGGGATGGGGATTGGCTGGGTTTGGGTGGCACATAAGGCCTACATCAGGGGCATGTGTATAAAGGAAGCGGACAAGTTTAGGAAGGATCAGAAAGCTCGAGAACGGAAACTTACGGAAGAGCTAGGCGCCCTAGAAAAGGGTAACCAACAAAAACCTAACAAGCAGACTAGGCGGGAAATTGAAAGAGTGAGAGTAGAATTAGATAAGATTTACTCAGAAAGTGCAGAAAAATTGCTTAGGAGAACTCATCATAAATTCTTCCTCCAAGCAAATAAACCTGATAGGATGCTGGCGAGAAAGTTACGATCAAAGCATATGCAATCACGAATTCATTATATAAAAGTAGGGGGCAGTGTGAGAACGGCTAATCCCACTAAGATACAGGAAATATTTTTCCACTTCTATCAGAACCTCTACTCGGCGGCCGGTAAGGAAACGGAAGGTAGCATAAGATCATGGCTAGACAGGTACGATTTACCAAGATTGGAGGAAACTGAGGTAGAAGCGCTAAACACTAAAATTTCACTCGAAGAAGTTAGGAGAGGAATACAAGCTTTGAAGAATGGTAAAGCCCCGGGTCCAGATGGGTTCTCCAACATGTACTATAAGACCTTCAAGGATCAGTTGGCACCCAGATTAGCCAAATTGTACAACCATATCTTAGAGGGACAGTCAATTCCCCCTGAAATGAATCTGGCCGAAATAACTCTTTTTCCTAAGGAAGGGAAGGACAACACAGAGGTTAAGAACTACAGGCCCATCTCTTTGTTGAACGGGGATATTAAACTCTTGGCTAAGATTATGGCGGACAGGGTCTCAAAATTTCTTCCACGTATTATACACAAGGACCAGGTAGGGTTTGTCCCCCATAGACAGGCTCGAGATAACATTAGAAAAGTAATCAATTTAATCCACCATGCCAATAATAACAAAATCCCGGCATGCCTTTTGGCGTTAGACATTGAAAAGGCCTTTGATTCTTTGGAGTGGCCATACCTTGGGGAGGTCTTAAAGAAATTTGGTTTTACAGGAGGATTCCTAAACTTAATTAATACATATTATAGAAACCCGGAAGCGCATCTGAAGCTCCCGGGCACACTGAATCAGGCCATCAAAATTGGAAGGGGTACGAGACAGGGGTGTCCCCTGTCCCCCTTACTCTTTGCTATCGCAATTGAACCATTAGCACAGGAATTAGGATGAACTCAGGGATCAAGGGTCTGGTAATTGGGCAACAACACCATAAACTTAACCTGTTTGCAGACGATATGTTGTGCACAATAACAGAACCGGAACAGTCCATCACTACCTTGATGGACACCCTCTCAGAGTTTGGCCGCAAATCAGGGCTCCTCATTAACGTCGGGAAAACAGAAGCATTGGCTTTAAATCTAGATTCTCACACTAAAGAATTAATATCAGACAAGTTCAAATTCCAATGGGCCAAGAACTGCATTCAGTATCTAGGGATAAAAATCACGCCGCATACAAATTCCTTATATGGGTCTAACTATCCCCCGCTTTATAAAATACTTAGTGAAGATATGCATAAATGGTCTAGCTATCCTATTTCATGGCTGGGAAGGATTAACTCCTTTAAGATGACAATTCTACCGAAGCTGTTGTATCTGTTTAGGACCCTGCCAATCCCCGTCAATCAGGTAGACTTGAAAGGGTTTCAAAGGAAAGTATCCCAATTTACATGGAAGGGCAAACCCCCCAGAATTAATAAGGAGATAATGTATAGGCACAAAGATAGGGGTGGTCTATCATTCCCAGACCTGAAGAAATACTATAGAGCGGCGCAACTATCGTTTATTCCCTTAATTCATTCAGGGGTTCACCAACCGCTATGGAAAACACTAGAAGACCAGTGGCTAAACCCATACTCCTGGGACACCCTGGTCTGGTTGGATGGGGTGCCGGAGGGTGTGGGAAAGATAAAGCACCCGGTTATAGCCAATACGTTACAAGGATGGAAATGGGCCCTGAAACACACAAACCTTTTTAGACACCCATCCCCGATGCTCTCGGTATTTGGGCATCCACAGTCTCCAACAGGGATCAGCTCAGAGGCAAAATGGTGGTGGAAATCTAGGGGGCTGGATAGGCTAGGAGCTTGGCTAGGAACGGACATTCCAATAACATATGAATACTTGAGAGATCATCATGATATCCCTATTGATCAACATTTTAATTTCTGCAAAATCAGACATTTGGTCAATACTATAGGTAGAATGCAAGGCCCCCCGAAAAAAACATGGCTTTCGGGAATATGTCAAAAAGTTCCTCTGACTAAAGGAATTATAGGGGGTATATACGAAATCTATAATACACCTCCAGAACGGGTGAGGGATAAATACATAGAGGAATGGGAGAGGGACATAGGAGAACACTGGAAAACGGAAAAATGGGAGAAAGTTTGGAAAAATATTTACAAAGGTTCACTAAACCACACACTTCTAGAAACCGCCATTAAGGTCCTCCACAGAACTTACCTAACCCCTGTAAGAATGGCGAAGTGGAACAATTCAGGGGGGATATATTGTACAAGGGGTTGTCAGACCCCTGGCTCTTTCATACACATGTGGTGGGAATGCCCTAAAGTTGCTCAGGTATGGACAGCTGTGACAGATCTTGCAGCTGACATTTTCAAAACCCCAGGAGGGGGCTCATTAGATTCATGTTTATTGGGAATCCCAGACCCACGGCTATCCCCAGCAGAAATTAGGGTACTACAGTATATGTACATGGCTACCAAGTCACATATCGCTAAACATTGGAAAACGGATACACTTGAGCTTCAGGCTATAAAAAACAAAATAAACTATCTAGCAGTAAACGAGCACATGACACATATTTTGGCAGATTCGGTCCAGAAATACAGAGACATATGGGACCCATGGTTAGCATATGCGGGCTAGCAAGGTGGGAACACAAGTGGGTAAGGCAACAGAGAGAGGGTAAACAAAAGGGAAAAAAAAAAAGAAGGGGAAAAACTAGGAGGAGGAGGAAACGTGAGAGGCGCTGGAGAGTCCGACGAGGAGCTATGAAGTCCAGCAAGGTAAAACGAATAGAAATTATAATTCTTGTTTCTTATATATTATATGTGAAAATACAGATGACACTACAGTTTTGACTTTTGTTCAAGTTTAGGTGTGTAAGAATGAATAAAGGATATGGGGGATTGATATGTTGAATTAGGTTTCTGGGATTAAGAATAGATACCTTGTACCTAGGAAGGTTATTTTTTAAGGGTAGTAAGGAGGGAAGGGCTATAGGCTTAAATGACCAGGCTTAAACCCGAGTATGTATAAATAAAGACAATAAAACCCTATTGGAGATTGTTTTTCTGTTTTTTTTTGTTTTAGTTTAGAATTTCACATTTGGTTAGTTTAGTTGGCGTGGGTAGGATTTATATAAGTTAAATGCTATTTGGAATGTTGCAGGCAGGGCAAATACAGAGAACACTAGAAGGGGCATTTGGGGATTAAGGTTAATATTGCCAATTGTAATAGGCCCCATTAAGCCTAGCCTGCGAGCTATGGATTACTGAGTCGATAAATGAAAAGTTACAGAGGTAAAAAAATAAGTTATACCCATTTATGGTTAGTGTTGTATTACTAGAAAACGGAAAAGGAAGGGGGAGAGGTCACGTTGATTGCAGAGTCAGGCTACATATGTTTATAGAAATGCTTTTAGAAGGTTAATTCCTGACCTGTGAGTCATGGCTTACTGATATATTGTTTGTTTAATATTGGAAGTGACCAATAAAAACTATTGATGAAAAAATAATTTAAAATTATGCATTGTATTCAATTATGCAACATTACATGATCCCCAATGTGTTTTTCAGAATATTATTGCATACAAAGACATGTCAGTTTTACAAAAGAAAAAATAATAATTATGTTTGCATGCCATTTTTAAATAATGGATGCATGGAGACTTTTTAACATTTATGTTAAACTCACAATGAGGCAGTTTTATGACAGCAGATACATTAATAACAATAAGGACAACCATTAAACTAAAGTAAGAAATGACCACAGACTATGCTATTATCACAGTTGATTACCTTACAAGTTTAATGGTCCACAGTTTCATTGCTGTAGCTTCGGTATCACCTGTAAGTTTTCCATTTTTTCTTCCAAAAATACCATCCACTCGTTGGGAAAGAAGTATCTTCTGCCAGTTATTGTCTGTGGGGGTACAATACCAAGCATAAGAGGAAATTGTATTGTGCAAGAATCGTCACGGCTAGGCCAGCAGAATGAAGGTAAAGGTCCATTTGGATGAAGAAGTTTTACAATAGCATCTCCCTCGTCTTGATTAACCTCTGATGTCATTCCAAATACCACAAATGATCATACTTGCAAGCAACAAAACATCCAGGATACAGATCATCAGCATTCACTGGAAGTTTGAGGAGGCTCTTCAGGTTGAAGGTGAGGGAGGGTTCTTTATCAATGCTCATGCTTCTTGCTTCAATCGTGCCTGTTGTGGTGCAGTTGTGGATCTTTGCGCTGTTTGTAATGTTTGCAATGTTGGTAACGCAGTTGCGTCCCTCGTGTAAAAACATGTACAAAAAATTATAACACACTCACACACAGCACAGGGGGAGACACAGGAAGCCTGGGAGTGAGGTTATAAGCGTATTACATCCATATTTGGCATTTTTCATCACTCCAAAATTGCCTAAGCGAGGAAAAAAATGGCAGACAAAAAACGCACATTTTCAGAAACAGCATGAAAACAAGGCTCAGCAATGTCAGGCTCGCAAAACGTACAAAATACACAACGCTTAAGACTAACACACGAACAACGACAGGCACGCGGGATTTAGAAAATACACTGCACCGAACACACTAACACTTACACCAACAACGCCAGGCACGCGGGACTTTGAAAATAAAACCAACGGCAGTCACAGCGCGCCTCGCAAACATTCAGCACACACACAGAGGAGAAAGGAGCAAGGAAGGGACAGAGGGGAGATGCTGGAAAGAGACACTTGGTATTCCCAAGCACTATACTTGCAGGTTAACGAACCCTGCAATGAGCGGCCCTGTACAGTAGACGAGAGGAAAGGCTGGCAATGAGTACCAATCGCGGGGCTGACGATGAACACCGCGAGCGGGAGAGGCTTGCAATGAGCACCAAGGGCGCTCATTGTGAGCCCCGCGATGAGCGCTGAAGGCGCTCAGCGTGAAGCTCGGGATAAACGTCGAAGATGATCACTGCAAAGCATGAAACATGAAGTACACGGGGGCAGAGGCTCGCAATGAGCGCCGAAGGTGCTCAGAGGACCAAAAGCCTCACATTGTGTGGCAAACAGCATTGCCAGCTTTACTATTTTAATTACCGTCATTTTTGATGAGCAAGTTCCTAGTTTGTATATAATTCTCAATTTTTAGGAATATTTTTCTTGCTAGGTCTTATTTCCTTACATGTCAACATTTAACATTCTACTGACTGTAAATTCTTTTTTTCTTCCTTCCTTTCTTTTCTTTTTTTTTTTTACTCCTTGTAGCTAATTTTCATAACTTCAAATTCAAATATGCCAAAATTAAAACAAGTCTGCACTTTCTAAAAAAACTATAATAATCAATATTACGTTACATTTTAAGATGAACAACTTTGTTTCATTCATTTTTTCTATTACAGCTACGGATTGTAGTAAAGTTGTACAAAATAGCTACCCAGTAGCCATTTTTTTCCTACGATATCCAAAAAACTTAAATTTTTTGTTAAAAGGAATAAAAAACCCACATATGTTATTCTTTGTCAAGAACGAGCATGTCTTTGCAATAATTTTCAACATCAAAACATTTTGATTCCATTGTGCCCACACACTGAAAATTCAGGTTCTCTAAACCTAGTTTTTACCACCAAAAAACTACACTACAAGTACATTTATAAAAATGTTTAGGAATCTATAAAAATGTTTTATTGAGCTTTGTGTAAAATTTCAAAGAGATCTGATCATTGGTTATGGAGAAAAAATTTTTTTAAGCAAGGGCATCTTGTGCCGAGAGTCTCAAGAGGAACAGACAACGCAGATTTAATGAAACTTTGAAGTGCTATCAAATTAAAATCGTTTGAGATAGAGGGGAAAACATTTAAGGGGGTTTCTTTCAACCATAAGGGAAGGGTGTACACCAAGTTTCATCAAAATCTGAGTCGGAGGGTGACGAAACCCTTGTTTTTTGCGATGATTTGATGTGGAATGACCCCAGTATTTTTCATTTTTGTAAGACATAAGTTATGAAATAGTTAAATCTACATGACTTAGCAATTTCAGTTACAGACAGAAACAGTTTCTAGTCATAACAATATATGTTGTTTAGCTATAAACAAGGTCAGAACTTGCGCTTTGCGCAGAATATAGAAATAAAGTATTTTCTTGCACATCTAGAGTGATGTACCAAAACATGCTTGATAAGTAATGATCACATGTGTTATAGCTTTTTGGATATCATATGTAAATAAACTGTCAGTTGCAAGTGGGTTATGCCATGTTGCTAGATGGGGGAGGATGGATTATCTCATTGTCTTATGTAAACAATTATAAAAGCTGTGTTGTTTACATTTTCTGGTCAGTCAGTGGGTCAGCAGCAGCCATTTTGGGTATTTTTGCTACTAATCCACATTTTTGTCTAAATAAACTCAAATAATGAGAAAATTACCAGAGGACTCTTGTTATCATGACTGGTTTCGGAGTATGTAAGTATGGGTTTTTTCCTAATCTTGGCAACGGGATTGGGGGCGGGGTATTTGTGACCTAACTATATATGTCTCTATTTGTGTTGCAAATATGTGTAATCTGTAAATATATGTAAGTATTAAATGTAAATCCGTATGAAATAGAATGTCAATCAATAAAATCTACCTCTCTAAAATCTCTCCTACACTCTCTCCAATAGAAGTCAACCTCCAACCTGCATGCTACTTCGAAAGAAAATACATGGGCAGGTGGAATAGAAATTTATAATCTCCCTCTAGACCGCTTTCTATTGGCTGAGAGTCTGTGTCGCATTACATTATACCACAATTGGATTGTAATGGCCGATTGCATTTCAGCCAGACCCTTAACAGTTTGCAGCCGCGGGAGGGATTTACGGGCTTGAGGCTCAGGCCCATAACTCATCCCCCAGAGGTCCCCGATACTGATCTCCTACCCCCACCCACCCCAGATCCCACTCTTTCTGCTTGTGTATCAATGTTGGAACTGGAACTGTAGTAATCCACCTTAAGTGGACAGGGCCTCTGACAGACAAGTGGGAGGGGTGTACAGCACGTGTCACTCTGGACCTCAGTGGAGTGTATGAAACACGCTAGATCCCAGGATTCCATCCTTTTCTATTGTGGTAATATGTGATCACCATTTTGCTGTTTTGCAAATAAGTGTCTTTTTTTAATTAAGGGTTAATTGAGCGTTTTTTGAGTGCAATAAAGTCTTCAAATTATTACTTCAAATATTAGTGTGAAGCACTATAAAAACTACTTATTGCCATTTAATTTAAACAGAACAGAAAATACTAGTATTTCCAGGTATTCTGACCTATTTATCTCCAATCTTGTTATTATACAACATCAGATAAGTCAGACAGACTCCTTACTTATGTACCATATCACCCAGCTGCTTAGTTTTACTGCAACAGCCAATATACAATTTGCAGTTAACACCCCCATCAAGTCATATGAATGACAGTTAATCACATGTCAAGAGCTCCATATCTATTATTTATGGCATTCTCTCACGAGATCAAGTTTTGATGTCTAACATAATCAGCTAATACATGCAGGACATCTATTTTTCTTTTCCCCTGATAAGCCCCCTCCCAAAAGCCACCTGGCATCCTCCACCAACTTCTCTTCCCGCTGCATGTCGCAAATGACCCTCTCTTGATTGTTTCATATTTCATTGCAGCAGTTTTATCTTGATTTTGTTTACTGTTTTAATGTTTTGAAATGCACCTTTCTTGGCTATATCCCAGCTTTCCTTTCCCTTCCCAATCCTTTATCTTTCCTCTAAAATTAAAAAATAAGGGAGGCAGAGCTCACTTTTACAGATAATCTAAAGTAATGGTGGGCAACAGGTAGCACTTTCCATGTAGGGCCCAAATGCCACTCTTCCATAATGAAATGGATTATATTTCTGTATACTTAATTGTAAGCCTAAATACTACCAATATTAGCAATGAATTACCTTCTTACAATGATCTTACCATTTTGCTTTGGATAAAACAAAGAGGTTTAAAGCACTGTGAGGCCCTTTTATAAATTCAGAGGCAGCATATGAGGCCCTTCTTTAATGTGACTACTTACTAATGTCTACTTACTACTAAGGAAGTGAAGCTTGGCTACCTCTTAAATATGACAAAATGTAATTTAAAATCAAGAAGTTAATACATTACCTGATGAGTGAAAAATTGTAAGTAGTCAACAATTCCACCTATACAGACAATTAACTTTAAACACATATACAAGGCTGAGAAATTCCTCTTATCCATCTATCTATCTATCTATCTATCTATCTATCAAAAGAATGAAAATATATTTCGTAAAAAAACTAAAAAATCTACATTACACAGAAAAATATAGAAGTACTTTTAAGTGTAATACAGGTGATCTTATTAAATAGCCTTGCAACTATTACAATAATAAGAAATAATGATGCAGTTTCATTCAAGCAGCTATCTCGCTAGAGGCGATTATCTCACTATGAGCAAGGCCATAACCACTCAAGTAAAATTGTATCATTATTTCCAATTATTGTAAGTGGTGTGAAGTGACATTATATTATCCACATAGATAAGTAATTTTTTTAGATAGTGTTTCATTAGCTTGAATGTTTGGCTCTATTTTTTTGTAATAGACCTCCCTGAATTTAATATTGTACTATGAATAAAAATTGCTGAAAATAATATGTATGTCTGTTAGGGAGTCCTTAAATGTTTATTTTAGCTACTGAAAAAGTCATTCATTTTCTAAATTTCAGAAAATAGTTTCTTAATGCTTCAATTTCTTGTAAAAGGAATTTGCAAACATCACTGTTTATATATTTTTTCGTTCACAAATTATGCAAAATTATGCTGAGATAATATTAAAGGCCAAGTGCAAGAAGAAAGCAACTATTGCCTTAAGAGTTCTGTATAGCCTTTACCTTTTTAAAGGTCTTGCACAAAAAAACTTCAATTGACAACAGGCAACACATCCAGGTCAGGGATGCTAATTGGGATACACTTATCCCTAATTGGGACAGAATATTAAAGGAAAACTATAGCATGCAGCCTAAAATACACAAATACAATGAAATAATGACTTTGAAAATGGAAACAAAAGTCCTTTCCAATATAGCTTTCAATTCTGGAAACTTGTGTAATAGTAAATAAAAAGAAAGAAAGAAGAAAGAGAAAGAAACAGGACAAGAGAAAATAAAGAGAACAATAAAACTGCTTATTTACAGTATGCTTTTAAAAAACTGGACCTGACAACTGGCATTTATTTAGATAGTAAAAAATAGTATATATTATATGGAATTATGCTATAATGGGAAATGCTATATTTATATTTGTTTACCTGATGTTACAAGTGAATTTGGAAATTATCTTACATGCAGGGTATGTTCTCTGAGTACAGGTGGGTAAATTATTTTGGGTTAATTACACATGGGACAAATCAGACATAAATAATTTGTGTATACTTATCCAATCTTTAATCTCACAAATGTTCTTCCCAAAATAGAGTACACCATAATACACACATCAAATGTAGTTCCAGATTACTGGAAAATGTATAACATAGTACTGCTTCATATAAACTACAAAGCATAGTGTAGGAAATCTGTTACTTTTCTCTATACAGTATATAACAATTGTTACAGGTGAAATGTAGTATTTTCTAGCTCATCTGGAAAGTTCCCTGATGTGCAAATGACAAAATTATAAGCGATACTCACTCTTTCCATTAGGGGATCTAATTGAACGCAAAGAAACAGCACCACTATATAGTTTATGGGTGGAGACCATATATTCACCCACATTTAATAAAATGGACATGCAACCCTCTATGCCATTGCTTTCCAAACTGTATCTCATGCCAACAACAGGAGGCCTCTATGCTTATATATATTTAGTAATCAGTAAATTGCTGTAACCATGTCACTCACATGATCACACTAGCTACCAAAAGAAATATGAAGGAGTGGGGCCTAGATGTCTCTATTAGTGTGTGTGTGTGTATATATATATATATATATATATATATATATATATATATATATATACATATATATATATATATATATATATATATATATATATATATATATATATATATATATAACATGTCCCTACAATTCCTCCTACCACTCTATATAACAGCCCCCTATAATTTATTCATATAACAACACTATAAGCCATCCATCTCCCCTTATTACATTTAACTTATCTCACAATGTAACACACCCTATAACTCTCCACCACATCATAACACATCTCCACTATTAATTCTAGATCAGCCTAGGTTTCCATATAACCAAACTCTTCCTTTCTCTTGTATTTCTGTATATACTTCCTCCATATAACTCCTCCTATCTAATCATATGCAATGTCTTTATCTGCATCAATTCACTCCATATTTTTGCTTCTATCTCTGATGCATTTTCACCTTGAAAAGCCTCAGAATCAGTTGACACAGCAGTGACATCACAATGTGCCTCCCTATGTCACAAAGACTGGTCAGAGACGATTCTGACATCCCACTTGTGGTAACAGTTGGTGTCTCTGCGGTCTTGTCATTCCTTGTTAGCTAATAGCATAACCGGATTTTCAGAATATCCCATAATCCTCTTGCCTCACATTGTGAATGTCACACTTCGTCAGCGAGGAGGAAGCATGGTAATATATTGGGAGTTCTGAGTAGGAAAACTAGTAGAAAATATACAGTGTTTATATGGAAATATATGAGGGTTTCTAGGAAGAAGCTATATAAATAGATAGAAGTTATTATATGGAGAGTTAGAGGTAATATGGATAGATAAGAAAAGTTATAGGGAGAGGTTTTATGGAACGATGTGAGAATTCATAGGCTGAGATGGGAGAAGGTGCATGCAGAGCTTATATGGGGAGATAATGGAGAGTTGATATAGGTATGATCAAATGCCAGTGATGTTTCTTGTTGTTGTTGTTCCTTGCAGTATGTCATTCTTCACATCCTCTTGTGTCTTCTTGTGTTCTACACTCTTTTCTACATGACATGCAGTGTGTGTGCAGGAGCCATGAGGTAAGACAGCGGAAAAAGAACAGTCCATACCATATAATATCCATAAAAATTAATGGACCCATGAAAGACCTTCTTCACTATTTTGATATCTGAACCCTGGAGTTTATACACATGCAAAATGTTGTTAGTAAAAAATACATCTCTAACTCTGCCTACATCCTCTCTCATATACTCTCCTCATTCTTTTATGCTTATCTACTGCATCTCTTTTCACCTCCACCTGTCTCCTCACAACCTCATGTTCATCATGTATCTTCATTAAAGGACCACTATAATGCATTTACCAGTAAAGCTTGTATGTTTTTGTTTGTTAGGCATATACTGTTAAAAATATTATGCAGTTTAAAATAAATACAAGTTAATATGTTTTATTACTTTTTACTGCTTTTCTCCACCTGTCAGGGGGCATGGCCAGCTCGGCCTGGGGGCTGCATCATTATGGAGCTTAGAAGTAGGCTGCACTATGATGTCACTGGATTCACCCCCATTGCCTATAGCAGTAGAGGTAACAGCTGTATTGTAACCTTCTTGCAGCTACCTCATAGGCACTGCCCAGTTACGGAGCAATTAACCATCATAGCCCATCTCATTTTACTGAGAATGGTCAGTCTGAACCAGAGATTATTTAGGTCCAGCTTCCAGGTAGAGCTAGTCCCACCCCCTGATAGGCACAGGTAGGTGCTTGAGGGAAAACTAAAACACATTCAGAAATAAGAACAAATATAAACTTTTATTTATGTTAAACTGCATAATTTTTTTAATAGTCTCTGCCCAACGAACATATGATCATCCTCCTCCCCTATCATTTCCTCTCACTCTTTATTTCATTTTATCTCACCTCTGCCCTCTATAATCAATCCCTCTTCTAGCTTCCTCTTCTTCATACTCTTCTCAGCATTTCATCTCCATAATTTTACTAAGAGGGAGATTTACCAAGCATGGCAGGGGTTACAAGATGCAGTAGCTTAGTAAATATCCCTTTAAGTCACATAAACATTCTCCTTTACCCATCTCCTTAGCAGTTAATATTCAGTGCTAGCAGGATAGAGATCCAGGTCCAGCAAAGCATATAATATTTAATTAATTAAATAAATTAAATTGTAAATATATGATATATATAATTTGTTCGTATTACTGTCGCTTTGCCTTTTTGTCTACTCTTGATCCCCAGGATGGAAAATTTTGACTGGAAGATTCCATTTAAGCACAAAGCACAGCCATCATATAATAATACTGAGTATCTTGGTGAGTTCAGAAAGAGAAATGACAATACAGACTTACATTTATGACTGTTTTTTTGCTATAATAATATAGGTTTTGTACAGCATTCCATTCTAACCTGATTTTTCACGTGCTTATACATTTGGGTTTGTTTAATATCTTTTTTTATATTTAGTTTTTTTAAGAGGGATTAGGGATCTGATTTTTTTGCAAATTCTCAAGAAATTTTAATTCTGTTTAGCCAAATTTTAATTATATTTTGTTGAATTTGGGGGGAAGGTAACAGTGTTTGACGGAATAGATTTGGCTAAAAACTGTAAGGTAGTGAGTGATTACTATAGTGTCCATACTTTTGTTGTACTGATTGGAATCAATTCACATGTTTTTGAGAAATTACTGTTTATATTTTTAGTGCAATGGGCATGTGCATTGAGCATCCTGATGGTCACACAGAATTGTTTTGTTTTACATTCGCCTAATTTATTTTTTGTGGCAAAAGCTTTTCTTTTTTTTTCTTCATTGTAGTTGTTATTTGTCACTCACATTAATGGCAGGCAGATTATAGACTGAACGGTTGAGTGTAAAAAATTATACCCGTGGGCGAACAAATTTAAAAACATATATTGTATTTTAAGTACTAGTGTAATGCATTTACAAGCAAAGCTCATTTGTTACGTTGTGCATAGACTATTAAAAACACTATATAGTTTAAAATAAATAAATTATCTATGTACTACCTGGCACTAATAAAACATTTTTTTTTTACAGTAAGTGAATTATTCAGTGCTGAAAATCTATATCTACTAATCTATTATGCATAAATCAAAACTAGTATATAAAGTAAAAAAACAGTAACACAGTGAAATATTAAATACACAATATCTACTATTTATCTATCTATCTATTTCTCTCTCTCTCTCTCTCTCTCTCTCTCTCTCTCTCTATATATATATATATATATATATATATATATATATATATATATATATATATATGAATAATCAGAGTATTGCAGTATATAGTGATATCTTGTTTATTGGACATATTCATAATTATTATGACAAGCTTTCGAGAGATAACCTCTCTTTATCAAGTCAGAAGCAGTATTGGAGAGATGCACCATAAATCAAAATATCTGTTCAGAGATTAGGATGGGACACAGACAATCAACCTAAATAATGTCCTGTGAGTCTGTAGATCAGGTTTAGATAAGTACATAGCAGAGCCATAATTAAGGGCTATAAATGTCCCCACATTTTGAGGATTATAAAAACACCAATTGAATATGTGGAGAAATGTGGAATGTGTCATAAAACATTTTGGTAATGAGACAAAAATCCTAAATCAATATTAAGTATTTTTTCAATCAAAAAATGTAATCATTTTTAATTCAAAACTTTTCCACTCTTGGATAGCTTTGAAATGTCCTCTGAGTATTTTGATTTTCAGGTTTTGGATGGAGTGGTTATTCTGGGTGAAATTATGTACCTGGTGTACATTCTTCATTGTGATTTTTGATGAAAAGTCCGTGCAGATTAATCCTCAGGTGTAAGTTTTGACTAGTTTTCCCAATGTAACAGCCCTTTTCACATGTATACTACAAGAGTATGTGCATGAATATGACCCTTTGATGTTATAGCTCTTGTTGTTATCTGTGGCTGTGTCCTCTTCACAGATATGCTGACATAATTTGCAGCACATTTTATTATAAGTTTTGGTACCATTTTCCCTGTTGGGATGTTCATTGGCTAATATTTTGCTGACCAATGTTTGTCTCAGATTTGGTGGCTGTCTAAATGCAAGAATGGGAGGCTTGGGAATATATGTTTTTATTCTGCGTCCTCTGTTAGTAGTGACTGTAAATCCTTAAATATTTTACATATTTCTAGAGCCAGTGGTATGTGGTAGCCAGAGGTATACGTGAAGTTGTTTCTATAGTTTTGTATCGCAACAGAGAGACCAATTGTTACAGGTATGGACACACTGACATAACAGCTATCTGACCTTGTTGAAAACACTCTGAAGCCACTAGTTACAAACACTAGCAGCTATAAACAAGATGTCACTGACTTTGTTAACAAACTCAGTCAGATTGAGGACCTACCTGCTAACATACTATTTGTAACCATGGATGTTGAATATCTTTACAGCAACATCCCAAACAAAGATGGCATTGAGGCATGCATGAAGTTTCTCTCAGCACACATTAATAACCAGAAATATAAACCTGATACCATTGTCAAAATACTGGAAAGAATCCTGACCAACAACTGCTTTACCTTTCGCCAACATGTTTACCTACAAATAACGGGGACCCGAATGGGAACCAAAATGGCACTACAATGTGCTAATCTATTTATGGCCAACCAGGAACAGAGATTCCAGTTCATATATGTCCACATTACAGATACTACCTGTAAAAATATACCGTTACATTAGATTATCTATTCATCATATAAACAGAAAGAGAAAAAAAAAAAAAACAAGAGACTTCCACAATTCTTTCAATACAGTCCACTCATCTATTAAACTTAAAATGGATTACTCTGCTGGTGAACTTTCTGGATACTACCATTTCCATCACAAATGGAACACTTCGCTCATTTGTTTACAGAAAACCTACAGACAGCTGCAGTTACCTCCACAACTCAAGTTTCCAACCCTCCCATAGTAAACAAGTGATTATTCATAGCCAAGCCCTAAGATATCATTGCATATGCTCAAACACTGATAAACACTTAAAAACACTGTCTGACTCCTTCAGGCAGAAGAGTTATAAACCCTGTATAATAACACAAAAAGTTACCACTTCCATAAAAACACCATGGGAACATCTGTTAAAATACAAAACTAAAGAAACAATTTCACGTACTCCACTGGTTACCGCATACCACCTAGCTCTAGAAGAAATATGCAAAATATTTAAGCATTTACAGCCACTACTAACAGAGTACACATAATTATAACATATATTCCCCAAACCTCCCATTCTTGCATTTAGACAACCAAAAAATTTGAGAGAAACATTGGTCAGTAAAAGATTAGCCAATGAACATCCCACATCTTCCAATGTAGTCTACATAGTACAATGTATTGTATGTGAAAAGGGCTGTTACATTGGGTAAACCTGTCAAAAATTACACCTAAGGATGAATCAGCACAGACTTTCCATCAAAAATCCCAATGAATATGGTTCTGTACCCCAGTGGGACATCATTTCACCATGAATAACCACTCCATCCAAAACCTAAAAATCAATATACTCTTTTCAATAAAACTTTTAAATGAAAAATTATTACATTTTGTCATATAAAATATACTGGACTTAATATTGATTTAAGATTTTTGTCTCATTACTAAAATGTTTTATGACTTATTCCACATCACTCAACATGTTCAATTAGTGTTTTTCCAACCCTCAAATTGTGGGGACATTTATGGCCGTTAATTAGGGGTCTGCTATGTTCTTATGTAAACCTGATCTACACACTCACATAACATTATTTATGGTGCTTGTCTGTGTCCTATCCTAATCTCTGAAAATATAATTTGCTTTTTTTGCGCATCCCTCTAGTATTGCTTCCGACTTGATAAAGAGAGGTTATCTCTCAAAAGTTAATCGTAATAATTAGGAATATGTTTGTCCAATAAAAAAGGTATCATTATATACTGCAATACACTGATTATTCATCTAGATTACTAGACACTCACGACTATCTCACTCTTCATATTTTATATATATATATATATATATATATATATATATATATATATATATATATATGTATACAAGTATATAAGTATACGCTTTAAGCAGAACAGCATTTATTGAAACAATAGCAAAATCAAGGATAACAATTGGATGTATCTAAGTTTGTGAAAACAGTCTATATTCAGATAGATCACAATATAAAATCAATGAGAGGTTTATTAAAATCCTTATAAATGATTGGATAACAATGTATTTTAAAACATTCTATATTTTGTTAGTTCGATACAGAAATAATAATAAGTGTTGAAATATTGTGGTATTAATATTTAGTGATATGGCATATTACTCTAAGCAGTAAATAGCAAAATCAGGTATAAAACCTGTATGGCAGTCAGAATATAGAAATATACAGAAGTAATATAAATCTACTTAGGTTATAATGTAGTTTGTGGCAAACTAAATAACTTTTATATTTAGGTATTTAGAGTATTTAATAAGGAGTTTGATAACCGAATTGATTACATTTAATTTATCAAAGCAATGAGTCTGTTTTTGATAGAATGGACCCAAGTATAAAATAATAATGGTTTGGGACTCATGTCCGGACAAATGAACCCCAAAACCTTATTTCAGGTTGTATACACCTTATCAGTTTACCAGAAAAAAATCATCTGGACTATTTCAATTCTGTCATAAATGCAATAATAGAGACTTGTCTATACTTTACCCAATAGGAAGTTATCAGGGAAACCCTTGCCAAAGAGGGACAGATGAAAAAAGCCCAGAGAGGGACAGACAGAAAAAGCCTCAAACTTCTCTTTGTCTTGTTAGATAAACCCTTTCCTTTCATCCACTCCCCGTCACAGGGCACAGTTCAACCAATTGTAATAGTCTCCCACCATATTTATATGTACATATATGGTGGAATGGTGTTTGGTGTTCTGCCCACTAGAGGGCAGTCTTGATCCAAGTTTTAAAATTAATTATTATTGAATACGCGGATTTTAGAATTGCCCATTGTGTGTTATTTTGCACCTGTTTTGATAGTGTTTGGTTAAAATAATGAAGAATTGAATACCAGTGCATACGTTTGACCATTATCTTTTTTGAAACATTTCTCTCTCAATGCCTTCTAAATTATCTGGCCCTGGCTCATGTCCCGCTTGATAGATCAGTATACAGTAGCTCCAGACTTGAGAAAGAGAGGAAGCTCTCGAAAGCTTGTCATATATTTATGAATATGTGAATATGTTTGTCCAATAAAAAAGGTATCACTATATACTGCAATACTCTGATTATTTATATATATATATATATAAATATATATATATATATATATATATATATATATATATATTTATATAATCCTTTATTACATAGTTACATAGTTACATAGTATTTAAGGTTGAAAAAAGACTTTCAGTCTATCAAGTTCAACCTTTTAAGATCTCCTCTGATCTGCAATATTAATTAATTAGTTGTATATAAAATAAAAAAAATAATCAATTCCCTCCTGATCCCAGACACCGGCGACCGGACTTCTCCGTGGATCAATACTGCCTCTCTGATTATCCATGATAACCCTGAATTCCCTTCTTAATTAGAAATAAATCCAGTCCCCTTTTAAAGTTATCTATCGAATCCGCTGACACCACCTCCTTTGGTAGAGAATTCCACAGATTAACCACCCTTACTGTGAAGAACCCTTTTCTTTCTTTAAGGTGGAATCGTTTTACTTCTAACCTCAAGAGATGTCCTCTTGTCAGTTGGAAAGCTCTTGGCACAAAAAAAACCCAATGACAAATCTTTATACTGACCCTGGATGTATTTATATAAGGTAATCATATCTCCTCTTAGACGCCTTTTTTCTAGAGAAAATAAGTTTAATTTGGTTAGTCTTTCTTCATAACTTAGCCCCTCCATTCCCCTTATTAGTTTTGTTGCCGTCCTCTGTACCTTTTCCAGCTCTAAAATGTCCTTTTTATGAAGTGGTGCCCAAAATTGTACTCCATATTCCAAATGAGGGCGTACTAGAGATTCCTATAGTGGCAGAATTATATTTGCTTCCCTGGCGTCTATACCCTTCTTAATACATGCTAATATTTTATTTGCCTTTGCAGCTGCTGCTTGGCTTTGAGCACTGTTACCTAGGTGGTTGTCCACAAGCACTCCCAAATCCCTTTCAATATCTGATACACCTAGATTTTTCCTTCCCAGATGCATAACTTTTCATTTATTCATATTAAATCTCATCTGCCATTTAGATGCCAATTCCTCAATTTTATGTAAATCCCTTTGGAGGGAAAACACATCACTATCTGATTTAATTACCTTGCACAACTTCGTGTCATCAGCGAAAATGGAGACACCACACTCCAATCCTACCTCTAAGTCATTAATAAATATGTTAAAAAGGAGAGTACCTAATACTGAACCCTGAGGAACCCCACTTACCACATTAGTCCAATCGGAGTATGTTCCATTTACAACAACCCTTTGCTTCCCGTCTTTTAGCCAGCTCTCAATCCATGAGCAGATATTTACTGCAACTCCTGTATCTCTTAGTTTGCACAATAGTATCCCATGTGGCACTGTATCAAAAGCCTTTGCAAAATCCAAAAAGACTACATCCACTGAGTTGCCTTGATCCAGGTTCCTACTAACCTCCTCATAGAAACTAATTAGATTTGTTTGACATGACCTATCCCTCATAAATCCATGTTGACTCCTACTTATATTCCTGTTCAAATAGACATATTCTTGTATATTATCCCTTATTAACCCTTCTAAAAGCTTCCCCACTACAGAAGTGAGGCTCACTGGTCTATAATTCCCCGGATTTGCTCTTGCTCCCTTTTTAAATATAGGTATCACATCAGCTTTTCTCCAGTCATCTGGTAGAGATCCTGTGTTGAGTGAATCTTGAAAAATTAAATATAATGGTTTGGCTATTACAGAACCCAGTTCCCTTAGTACCCTTGGATGTATTCCATCCTTTATTTGTTAGGCTCCAACATATTAAGTAGTGCTGTAAAGGGGTTAAGTACAAATCAATAACACTTTGCAAAAGAATAGAGGGCACTGTTTTTTAACTTAAAATCAAACGTACACAAGATTGAAAACTTGCCAACTTACAGTCTATATACATATACACATCACATATAATAGTTGTCGCACTGCGAGTACTCGTCATGCAATGTTAAAAATTTCGACCCTCGTGAAGTGAGGGTCGCAACTGCTTGCCTCGCGATGAGCGTCAAAGGCGCTCATCAGAAGGCCCAGCACGACTTAGGCTGCAATGAGCGCCACAGGTGCTCATCGCGAGGTCCACGGGACTTAGAGGCTGCAAATAGCACTGAAGGCGCTCATTGCAGGGCTTTCTCGCAAGACAAATGCAGGGGTTGCAATGAGCGCTGAAGGAGCTCATTGCAGGGCACGAGAGGTGAGCCAAAGTCGCTTATCGCAAGCCCCGCAAGACTTTAAAACAGCCTACACATGAGCACAAAAGGCGCTTATTTTGATGGCTGCGATCACCGATGAAACGCTTAGAACTTTAACAATGATCGCAAGGCACTCCAAAGACCCCAAAAAACATCCAAATAATAAAAAAAAAATGTCTAGCACACTCACACACAGCACAGGGGGAGAGCCAGGAAGCCTGTGAGTGAGGTTAAAAGCTAATTTGAGACATATTTGGCATTTTTCGTTGATCGAAAATCGGGTAAGCAAGGAAAAAAATGGCGGTCGAAAAACGTAAAAAATCTCAAACAGGATCAAAACAAGGCCAAAGACAGTAACACTTACCCGAACAACGCCAGGCACACAGGACTTAGAAAATACACAACAGCAAAGCCAGTAACACTTACAGTGCCTTGCAAAAGTATTCACCCCCCTTGGCATATTTTGTGTTTTGTTGCCCCACAACCTGGAATTAACACGGATTGTTTGAGGATTAGCATCATTTAATTTACAGAACATGTCCACAACTTTGAAGATGTTTTTTTTTATTGTAAAGCAAACAACAAATAGGACAAAATAACAGAAAAAGTCATTGTGCATAACTATTCACCCTCCTAAACTCAATTCTTTGTAGAGCCACCTTTTTCAGCAATCACAGCTCCAAGTCGCTTTGGATAAGTCTCTATGAGCTTTCCACATCTTACCACTGGGATTTTTGCCCATTCCTCCTTGCAAAACTGCTCCAGCTCCTTCAAGTTGGATGGTTTACGCTTGTGAACAGCAATCTTTAAGTCTGACCACAGATTTTCTATTGGATTGAGGTCTAGGCTTTGACTAGGCCATTCCAACACATTTACATGTTTCCCCTTAAACCACTCAAGTGTTGCTTTAGCAGTGTGTTTGGGGTCCTGCTGGAAGGTGAACCTCCGTCCTAGCCTTAAATCATTCACAGAGTGGTACAGGTTTTGCTCAAGAATATCCCTGTATTTAGCACCATCCATCTTTCCCTCAACTCTGACCAGTTTCCCAGTCCCGGCTGCTGAAAAACATCCCCACAGCATAATGCTGCCACCACCATGTTTTACTGTCGGGATGGTGTTCTTTGGATGATGTGTTGGGTTTGCGACAGACATAGTGTTTTCTTTGGTGGTCGAAAAGTTCAATTTTAGTCTCATCAGACCAGAGCACCTTCTTCCATACATTTTGGGAGTCTCATACATGCCTTTTCGCAAACTCAAAACGTGCCACTTAGTTTTTTGCTGAAAGTAATGGCTTTCTTTTGGCCACTCTGCCATAAAGCCCAACTCTATGGAGCGTACGGCTTATTGTCATCCTATGTACAGATACTCCAGTCTCTGCTGTGGAACTCTGCAGCTCCTCCAGAGTTACCTTAGGTCTCTGTGCTGCCTCTCTGATTAATGCCCTCCTTGTGTGGTCCGTTAGTTTTGGTGGGCGGCTGTCTCTTGGCAGGTTTGCTGTTGTGCCATGTTCTTTCCATTTGGTTATGACAGATTTGATGGTGCTCCTGGGGATCATCAAAGTTTTGGATATTTTTTTATAACCTAACCCTGACTTGTACTTCTCAACAACATTGTCCCTTACTTGTTTGGAGAGTTGCTTAGGTGTTGCAGCCTCTGGGGCCTTTAAAAAAAGGTGTGTTTATGTAATGACAGATCATGTGACACTTAGATTGCACACAGGTGGACATCATTTCACTAATTGTGTGACTCCTGAAGGTAATTGGTTGCACCAGAGCTTTTTATGGGCTTCATAACAAAGGGGGTGAATACATAAAATAGTTTTATGTATATATTTTTCTCATTTCACTTCACCAACTTAGACTATTGTATTCTGATCCATCACATAAAATTCAGGTTAACAAAACATTGAACTTAACGCTGTAATGTAACAAAATAGGTAAAAAGTCAAGGGGGGGTGAATACTTTTGTAAGGCACTTTACACCGACTTTGGAAATAAAACCAAGTGTGCCACACAAAGATTCAGCAGAGACACAGAGGAGAAAGACACAGGTAAGGGACATTAGCGAGATGGTGGAAAGAGACACATGGCATTCCCAAGCACAAAAGTTGCAGGCTGCCTTTGGCGCTCATCGCATGGCCTGTAAAGTAGACTGGAGGAAAGGCTCGGCGATGGGCTCATTATGAGCACAGAAGGTGCTCCAAGGGGGCAGAAACTCGAGTTGTGTGGCAAACAGCATTGGCAGGCTTCAAATTTTATTGCCGTCATTTTTTTTAGGCAATTCCCTAGTATATATATATTTACTTCAAATGCTGTTGGGCCCTTAAACAACTGTGCAAATATTCAACCTTTCTTTATACTGTACAATATGAAATGCAATGAATGTGCCTTATTGCTGTGTTGATCGATGACATTTTCTTAAATCAAATTGCAAAGGAGGGCCTCTTCTCTATCCATATGACGTGAAATAAAAGGAGAGCAAACAGATCTAAGTGTAGATTTGATATTCAAAAGGTAAAATATAAAAAAGGTCCAATACACTCATCACGTGCAATAACCTTGCACTCAGATA
Organism: Discoglossus pictus; assembly: GCA_027410445.1. NCBI lineage: Eukaryota > Metazoa > Chordata > Amphibia > Anura > Alytidae > Discoglossus > Discoglossus pictus. The sequence continues at coordinate 204,032,154 of CM050164.1, forward strand.
CTAAAATATGTGTTAATATACTTGCTCTGTATTATTGTCACATCCACTAGACTCAGTAAATGCCGGCTTTAGCTCCAAAGTCTTGGTGTCGCAGAGTAACGTCTGTGGCACAATGTTATAACAGTTACAAGGAAAGTATCCCTTCCCTAGACCCTCACTCTAAGAGGAAAACATTTTAGATTGATACAGTTGACCAATAAGAAACCACAGTCTAATTAACACATTTCATCAAAAAAGACAGTGGGTCCATATATGCAAATAAACAGTAGACCATTAAAAACAGTATGCAGTTTAAAATAAATAAAAGTTCATATTTTTACTTCTTAAATATTTTTTTTTTTCCTCAAGCTTCCTTTCCTTACCTCACTTGGAGTTTGGCTAGCTCTACCTTGGTGCCAGATTATAATGGATCTTTGAAGCACGCTGGGCTATTATGTCACTGTCTGCACCCCTGCGACCTACAAAGATGTAACAGCTGTATTGTAACCTGCTTCCAGCTGTCCCAAAGGCCCTGACACCTATTACTGAGCATGCTCAGTCTGAACCAAAATCTGACTGGTCAGCATTTTTATTTAGTCCAGCTTCCAAGCAGAGCTGGCCAATAACATGTATTAAAACCATGTAGCCACATTGTGAACATCTTCTATAACAACAATTGTATTTGTAGATCCTTTTCCCCTTAAATAATAGAATAATTTTTGTACTTATAAAACTGCAGTAGTCGATTTCATCCTACTTCCGTTTCCATTGTCTGGAGGTATTTACTAGAGGTTCAAGTGCCTAAGATTCTAGTTGAACTCATATTCAATACTTTGTATAGCTAGTCTTCTAGTGGATAGCATGATGAGAAATTCCCACTAAGTGAGATCAGCATGCTCTGAACTACAAGCACTGAACTACTGCTGTCTGTCACTAAATGATGGCCTGGAATTCATGGCACCCGACACACATTTCAACTACATTATGCACGTAGTCTCGTCAGGGACACCTACCTCCTCCCTTTCCTTGCTTTTTATAGTGATCAGGATAACATGTTTTTTCGTGTCCTAATAGTTGGATATGTATGGCCTTGCAGGTATATATATGAAATATAAATAAGTTCAAATGTTGAAATATAATTAGAGCGGAACAGTGTATTCAAAATTACATTTTCTCTAGGTCCAGAGTTTTAATAAGCATAGATAGATTCAAAAGATTTCTAACAATATGTATACATGTTGAAAATATCTATAAGACAATATTCTGAGAGACAAAAATTAATGTTGAAAAATCAATATTATTACATATTATTACATATTAAATATTTTTAGATCCATATCCTACACTGTAAATCGTAATTCATAACATATTATGAACATTTTTGTCTAACATAAATGCAATATTATATATGGAATTCCTTAAACTACAGATATTAATTTCACCTTAATTTGGTAATACAGTTATTTGAATCCCATAGCTACACATAGCAGAACATAGCACTGCTGATAGCAAAATAAATTTGTTTTTCTTCATTAGATGCCGCTAGTATTGAACCATTTTAGATTGAGGTTTGTATCAAATAGGTAAAGCACTATGTACGTTTGATTTTAAGCTCAGAGACAGAGCCCTCCATTATTTTGCAATGTGTCAAAATTGTTCTTGCCTTGTACTTAACCCCTGTATAGCCCTACGGAATATGTTGGCACATTACATATAAATGATAATAATAATTCTTGGCAAAATATTGATAATGCCTTTCAGGTGCTAAAAAGTTCCCAATCACTTGTCACTCTTAAGGGTTAAAGGATAATTAAGTTTGCAGTACAGAATTGGAAAAATACATTAGAGGCAACCTAAATATCTATACCTTCACTTACTGAGATTTTTCAGATGATATCATTTATGACATCATATGTGACATTCTGTGATATTATTCATGATATTAAATGTGACATGATTAATGACATCACTGATGGCATCATATATAATATGAAATATGACGGGATCCATTATGATTACAGATCCCTATGAAGTCAGTTTTAGAAAAAAAATATTCATTTTTTAATACCAAGAGGAAGCAGAATTATTCACCAAATATATGTACTCCTCAGTAGGGCATCAATGTATTCAAAAGCCACACCATTTTATACATAATAGAACAATATGGAACCTAAAAACATTAACATATTAAGTAAACACTTCCCAGCTTGTATTCCCCTCCTCTGGGATAGGTGAATAGGTTTGGGGAGACCACTGTACACCTTTAGTAAATAATAACTACCTTTGAAGTTATACCGTAATCAGTATATTGTTTCAGTTAAGGTTTAGGCATGTGTTATCTAACTTCTTGTGCAAATATCCAAACATAATCCAGAAACCCCAGAATGAAACAGGATGATTTGTGACAAAGTGTTTCTATAAATCACCAGTCCATTATAACCACTGCATAAAACAAGTGATTACCAACTATAGGGATGTGAGAAGGGGTTAGATCCAGGGTTTGTGACACTGACCTTTCTGGTGTTGTGGGAACCACTGCTATAAACCTTTCCTATCCTATTTCTAACAGTGAACCTGCTGTCTCTGGAGATCACCTTTTTTCTCAGCGGCCTCCTGTTTGTTCCCATTGTGCGCACCTGGGTCTGGGATTACGCTATCACTGTCACTATTCTACATGCATGTTTGTGTTGTATGGGTGAGTCAGCCTAGGTACTGGCACAGAGCTCAACTAAAGGACCAGTGCAGATTGAGAAAAACCTTGCATCTTTGTGAAGCGTGTAACAAATTTGCAATTTAGCCACTATATAAGCCGTCATACCATGTGTGATTTTTAAAAATCTAGAAATAATTGTACAATCCAGTGTCCAGTGAATGTCGGTACTATTTGATGCATTTATTTTATTCTAAATAATGCTTAACCTCTACATGCCATTGTATTATTATAAATGTAAAGACCTATGTTAGTGAAATAATTTAAGTATGCCTGAGAGAAGCATAATACACCCCTGATGTTTAATTAAGCAAAGCTTTTATACAAAAGAATAAGCAGACTAGATGACCCAGTTTGGTTCTTTTCTACCACCAAATTTATGTTTTTATGTTTCAATGCATCTGTCTTTCTCTCCCATAGTGACTGCTGAATTCCCTTTGATGTGGCAGTGGTGGGTAGAAATAGGTAATGTTTGTTTTACTGTGTCACTTTACTGCACTAGGGATAGACAACATGTTTTTGTAAAGAAATGCATTTAGGTTTGTTTTTTTTCTGCTGCAGTTGTCTCCTAACCATTCTGATAACTCCCCCATTTTCTCCTTGTCTTCTCTCTCCTATCCTCTTTTTACTCTTTTCCTGGCTTCACTTTTTTTGTTGCTCTCTTGCCCTCAACTGATATCTTACCTGCTCAATGGAAAACAATCCATGGCAGAAACTAGGGAATAGTTTAAATGCTGTATTATTATTTTTTATTTTCTAAATAAATTGTCCAATATCAAGTATAACTCTTCAAAAAAATAGAGCTACAGTTGGTCCTTTAAGAACATGTCTTATGCTCATATGCAAATATATTTCCCATGGACATATATACACTGTATTTTTTTTAATTAAAAACAAGATTTCAATTTAAACAGCAATCACCATCATATGTGATTAACTTTACCTCCCATATTGCAGGCTGTGGATTGCTCCTCATGGTTATACCAGGACAAACTCTTGCACACTTCACAGCAAAACCACTTTGGACATCTAATGAAGATCAGTCATCGGTTCTTAAAACACCTCTCTGTAAAGGGTCACTCCACCTGGAAAATTAATGATTTGCAGATAGACTTGGAAATCGATGCATTAGGCCAGGACATGTACACTTTTCAAGTGAAACTTCAATATCCCAAAGCAGATAATTAGAACCTCTGGACTATCAGGTTCAATTGAACAATTTAAGTCTTGGGTCCTGTATATACAACCTAAACTCCAAGGGCCTCATTCTATTATCGGCCGTAGGAGATGCGGGGCCGCAAGGACCGGCCACAAGCTATTCGGCTATTCTATTCCCTTCCGGCCGGGGATTCCGGCAGGCTTGCGGCCGGCGCCTTACTATCCCTTGCGGCCGCACGCGCCGGAGGAAAGCCTTTGATCTTAAACGGCCGCAAGAGTTTCGGCTGTAAGAAAGCCCCGGTTGCTATTCAATTGCTACGGGAACCCTCTCTGCAAGGCTAAAACCGAGCCGCAGCTTACTTGCAGAAAAAAGGTCCCGGAGGCACAAAATTAAGCACATAATAAAACAATAATAAAGCCATCCTGCACTCTTATAAGACTATAAAGTGATTGTAGGTGTTAGCATTAATAGCACAACATTCCCCTACACTCAAATCCGTAAATATATATTTTTTAAATTTATGTCACATATCCATGTAAAAAGTCCAGAGGGCTTGGAGCACCTCAGACCCGGCCACGCTGCGGCCGGAAAATAAACAGTTAATGTAATCTCGGATTTGGGCTGATGTGCAAGCTTGAGAGGGGATTGCTATTAATTCTCACGTCCCCCATAATGATCCCTAGCATTTACAGAGCTGTACAGTTTATTTTTGGATTTAAAGATTTCTGATCTTACGGCCGATTGCAAGATATACGGCCGGCCGTAAGAGGATAGCCTTGCGGCGCCGTATAGTTGAATTGCAAGGTAACAGAAGCCCCGCAAGGAATCGCAGCTTTGCGGCCGATTTACGGACGGTAATAGAATGAGGCCCCAAGAGAGGTATTCCCCATTTGTGCACAACGCCCTTTTGTCCACCAATATCCAAGTGGCTATTGGAAAGTGTTTTCCAGCTTTAACTATTATTTACTCAGTGGAGTAAAGGCAGCTATACTAGATATAAATTAGAAAGGCAAGGTGCTGTATACAAAAAATATGAGGCTTTACATTCATAATAATTAATTGTGATGGCAAAGGCGATAAATTAAATAATAATTAGATAGATGTGGTCACATGGACCGCTTCATCCACAGCTAATAAAAGGAAAGTCCATAGTCTTCAACTAATGTTGTTTTAGGCAATCCTGCTTAATAATTTATCCAGAACAATGTGATGAAAGGGGCCTAAACAAAACTCTTGGGCCTCATTCAATTGCGGCCAATTGAATGGGTCTCTATTTAAGCACAGAGCATATTTTTTACAGAAGTTTTTAGTTAGTGAACTTCTATCCAAAAGCAAGGTCTTCACTAACTAAAAATTTCTGTAAAAAAATATGCTATGTGCTTATATAGAGCCCTATTCATTTGGCTGAATCGCAATTGAATGAGGCTCCTTTTATGTAAACTAGATCTGCATAAAGAAACACTGAAAAGTATAAGAAGAAGTGGAGTATTCCAAAAAAAATCATCATTTAGCTTGGAGTGAACCTAATTTTCTATGATGCCTTCGTTGTATACAGTGGATATAAAAAGTCTACACACCCCTGTTAAAATGTCAGGTTTCTGTGCTGTAAAAAAGTGAGGCAAAGATAAATCATTTCAGAACTTTTTCCACCTTTAATGTGACCTATAAACTGTACAACTCAATTGAAAAACAAACTGAAATCTTTTAGGTGGAGGGAAGAAAAATAAAATAATGTGGTTGCATACGTCTGCACACCCTCTTATAACTGGAAATGTAGCTGTGTTCAGAATTAAGCAATCACATTCCAAATAGTGTTAAATAGTTGTCAGCATACACCTGCCATCATTTAAAGTGCCTCTGATTAACCCCAAATAAAGTTCAGCTGCTCTAGTTGGTCTTTCCTGAAATTTTCTTAGTCGCATCCCACAGCAAAAGCCATGGTCCACAGAGAGCTTCCAAAGCATCAGAGGGATCTCATTGTTAAAAGGTATCAGTCAGGAGAAGGGTACAAAAGAATTTCCAAGGCATTAGATATACCATGGAACACAGTGAAGACAGTCATCATCAAGTGGAGAAAATATGGCACAACAGTGACATTACCAAGAACTGGAGCTCCCCTTGATGAAAAGACGAGAAGAAAACTGGTCTGGGAGGCTACCAAGAAGCCTACAGCAACATTAAAGGAGCTGCAGAAATATCTGGCATGTACTGGCTGTGTGGTACATGTGACAACAATCTCCTGTATTCTTCATATGTCTGGGCTATGGGGTAGAGTGGCAAGATGAAAGCCTTTTCTTACGAAGAAAAACATCCAGGCCAGGCGACATTTTGCAAAAACACATCTAAAATCTCCCAAAAGCATGTGGGAAAAGGTGTTATGGTCTGATGAAACCAAGGTTGAACTTTTTGGCCATAATTCCAAAAGATATGTTTGGCGCAAAAACAACACTGCACATCACCAAAAGAACACCATACCCACAGTGAAGCATGGTGGTGGCAGCATCATGCTTTGGGGCTGTTTTTCTTCAGCTCGAACTGGGGCCTTAGTTAAAATAGAGGGAATTATGAACAGTTCCAAATACCAGTCAATATTGGCACAAAACCTTTCAGGCTTCTGCTAGAAAGCTGAACATGAAGAGGAACTTCATCTTTCAGCATGACAACGACCCAAAGCATACATCCAAATCAACAAAGGAATGACTTCACCAGAAGAAGATTAAAGTATTGGAATGGCCAAGCCAGAGCCCAGACCTGAATCCAATTGAAAATCTGTGGGGTGATCTGAAGAGGGCTGTGCACAGGAGATGCCCTCGCAATCTGACAGATTTGGAGTGTTTTTGCAAAGAAGAGTGGGCAAATCTTGCCAAGTCAAAATGTGCCATGCTGATAGACTCATACCCAAAAAGACTGAGTGCTGTAATAAAATCAAAAGGTGCTTCAAAAAATATTAGTTTAAGGGTGTGCATACGTATGCAACCATATTATTTTATTTTTATATTTGTTCTTCCCTCTACCTAAAAGATTTCAGTTTGTTTTTCAATAGGGTTGCACAGAAACCTGACATTTTAACAGGGGTGTGTAGGCCAGCAACACCTTCTCCTCCCTTTCCAATATATACGGTCCAGTCACATTATTCTTAATACAGCATTCGACAGCTGCTGAAGAGTGCGTGGTGGAGGATCCAAATGGCAAACATGGAGATCAAGGTGGTACCACAAGTGCTCAATGGCATTTTGCATTGTCCTGCTGGACGATCCCATCCACACACAGGAAGACAGTTAACACTGGGTGTTCTTGATCTGCAAGGATGGATACCCAGAACAAGAAAACATTCCCCAGACCATAATGCTGCTGCCACTAGCTTGTGTGTGCCAACAGCCGTCCAGTCGATGGAGCAGAAAACGTGACTCATCAGAGAATGCAACACTTTCCCAATCAGAAGAGGTACAATTTCTGTACTGTCATTCAAATTGAAGATGTTTCTGAGGATGAACCTTGTCAGCATGGGTGCAGTGACCAGCCGTTTGCTTTGGAGCCCCATAACAGAACCCCATAACAGGATTTACTGTACTTTCATTTGAGACACATCTGGTAGCCCCCTGGTTGCGTTTGACAGTGAGTTGCTCAACTGTAGCGTGTTGGTTGACCCTCAAACACCTTTGCAGTCAATGTTTACCTCTGACTTCAATGGCACGTGGTGCTCAGCAGTTTCCATGCCATTTATTTACAATGGTGCTGTTTGTCCAGTCATGGTACACTATAACCACAGCAGCATGCAAACAGTTCACAAACTGCACTGTTTCATGAAAACTGCCAACCCGAAAGCCGATGATCAAACCTTTTGAAAGGTGGACAAATCACATGTTTTAGCCATGACAGAGATGGTTGATATGTTTGCAGAATGCCTACATGTCATCAAGCCAGCTCATGATTTCACTAGATACGTGCTGCTGACATCAAAATTTGGCAGTGGTCATAATAACATGATTCAACCCTGTATAAGAACCAGGCAAGGCTGTACCATTGCCATCCTCCACCTGGCTGCGTGAGTGGGATGTGTTCTTGGAAACCTCTGCAGGTCATTTTAATGAGCTAAAGCCTTACTTGTAAAGTGGATAGAAATCAAGGGGGCTGAATAAAAGTAAGTGTATAGTCTTTTTTTAGGGTATTTTAGGTAAGATAATAGCTGATCATTCCATAGTAGCCCCAGCAGTTCTTCTTCTATCCCCACCGGCTGGGTGGGGATCCAGCACTCCTCAGCCATCTTCCTCTTAACTATGATCCGACAGTCATCATGGTGGTGCTTCACATTCTTGACATGCCTGAAATGAACTCCTACACCAAAGACCTCAGCTGCCACCTCCCTCCATATCCTTGCCCATTAGCCAGCTTTGCAATCAATTGATTTTTTATTTGCTTTTACAGTGCTACGCATAGGTGTTTAATTCCCTTGCGGGTCCTCTCTAGCACTCATAGGATTTTCTCCTTCTTTTGCCATTTACGGGTGTGAAAACATTTGCAGGCTTGGGGAAATTGAGCAATTGAATAACGATTTGTGATTTTAGCCATCATAACTCTTGCGGCCTTGAGAGATCAAATGCTTCGGGAGGCTGTAAGTTACAAGTTTAACCATCACCATTTTTTCAAGGCCATATCTCGGGCCGTTTGGAGCCTGCAAAAAGACACCAGTTGAATAGCAAATTAACTTGCAACCCCACTTCGAGCTACCGGATCACCCGAAATCTCAATTCAATATGGCCCTATGTGTTTCATTTCTTATTACATTACATAGTGTAGGGTGCAAAGGTAATGTAACAAAACGGAGGGAAAACGGACACACAAACAACCACTCAACAATGCCTCTTATGTGCTATAATAGCTGGGGATAGCGGTTTCTCAAGCTCCACCTCCTACTTTGATCTAGTTCCCAATGGCGGACGCTCTGCTACTGACCCAAAGCGTGCGAAACAGGTGAAAGTCCCGCCCCCAACGCAACTAGCCAATCCCGACGCCTAGCAGGCTCTGCTGTGTCACTCGACTTTGCGTGCTGACCATGGGAGCCTGAGCAGCTTCTGCATAGGACAATGTTTAAGTTATGGTATTATCAAACAACATGTCTCTTATTAATGTCAAATTGTATGTATTCATTTGCAAATGGTCTATTTTATACACTGTTAATCTCTTGCTCTAAAATCTGATGCAGCTTGAATTTTTTAATTAAATATGGTTTCAAATCCGTGATATAGAGGCTTAACGTGTTCCTTCAAATTCATTTAATATATAATATCTATTGTATTCAGAAAAAAATAGCTAGACAGAGGATACATAAACTAGTACAAAAAGAGGAATTAAGTGTGTTCCAGTTCAATACTAATTTCAACAGACTTGTATAATTAAAGAATTTGATATTGGGCAGCTTTTTATCCTTACCTAATCTGGAACTTCTGCAGACTGATTAGATGAGTCAGATCTGTCATCTGAACTCTGGAAAGAATTATAACTTAATATGCCAACACATTATATACTAAGCCAGAATACACAAGTCATTTGTATATTGAAATAAAAACATCCCACTACTTATTGTTTACAGTTATGTAAATATGCAGTATTATTCTGTTTTTAGCCACACATTGCAGGATATACTGTGCTATCTTAGGTCTCCATTCCATGACCCACACTAAAATAAATCCGGGCAAAGTTGCCTTGCAAATCACTACTTAGCAAGTACATGAGAGCAAAAAATGGGGCTCTGTATAGTTCCCCATAGCAACTTAATCTTAACCCCTGCAATAGAGTTCCTTAAAATACCTCGGTGACAGCTAAAAAAATAACCTCCATCAAGGGGGTCCCTAACAGACCCCAGTGGCACTGTAAGGACCTCCATGGCACCTGAATGGATCTATATGCCTAACTTCTAAAATTACCCCCTCAAGGACCCATGTGTCACTCAAGATTAACCCCTATGCCATGGAGGTCTACATCTCCAAGGCCAATTTTGTCCCAGCCTCCCTCGCTTCGCTCACTCCTGTGCCGCATGTCGCCGCTTTCCTCCCTTGCTTCCCGTGGCCTTTTTGCCCCTATGGGGTGGGGCTCCTCCTCCATTGTGCCGTCACGCTGGCTGTCTTCTCTCCTGGATGGCTGCATGGTCATCCTACAGTCTGTGGTGCCAATGGTCGCCACTCCTGTCTTCTTCGTGCATGTCCTCTTCCTTCCGTCCCTCCTGGGCTCCTATGTCATGTCTCCTCCCCTTGTCCCGGTTGCCCTTCATAGACTTGCTGCCCGTGCTGAACTTTCCACTTTACCAGGGCCACCCCGGGACTGCCTCTTTGTCCTTCCTGGCTGTCTTTGCCAGGCTCAGCCCACCTCACCCTGCCCACCTGTCTTTCCCTGTGGCCACATTTGGCCTTTACTTATTTATGTACACAACACATTTCACTGATATTGTGCAGGGTACCAAACCTCCGCCTAAGATGGTCTTCATAACCAGATTCTTAGACAATTCACATTTAATGTGTTTACACACACTTAAGCACTCTAACAAGCACTTATAGGAAGGGGAATTCTGATTAATGAAGCTAGCCTAATGTAACCTAATTATATGGCTTCCATAGTTTGGCGCTCATCACGAGCCTCTCTCCACCCTCTTACCCCTGTGTCTCTTTCCCCCCTCTCCTTCCCCTGTGTCTATTTCCCCCTCTCTCCCTCCTGTGACTCTTTGCCCCCTCTCCCTCCCCTGGGTTTTTCCCCCTTATCTCCCTCCCCTGTGTCTGTTTCCACCCCTCTCTCACCCCTGTGTCTCTTTCACCCCACTCCTTCCCCTGTGTCTCTTGCCACCCTCTCCCCTCTCTCCGTCCCCTGTGTCTTTTTCCCCCCTCTCCCTCCTCTGTGATCCTGTTTGCAGTTTTCCCAAACCCAAAATGAGTTTCCCATTTACAGGCTTAATAAAAAATTATGGCTTTATGGTCGCATTTTTTTTCTCTTGCCTAGCCGTTCTGAGACTGTCAAAAAACGCCAAATAGCAAATTAGCTTGGTTGTAAGCTAATTTTGTAGTAAATTGTTTGTTTTTTTGGCGGCCTCTGAATGGCCTTCGAGTTATGGGTTTGAAAAAAATGTTGGGCGTTAACCCCATAGTTTTTTTCAAACCTGTAACTATGCCAGTCACGTACGAGCCTCACGCAATTAACACAACTATGTGATTACAGTAAAATAAAAAATAAATTAGTAAAACTACTAAACATAAAATAAATACATAAATAAATAAAATGTAAGAAAATACAGTATATTTCTACAAAAGTAATTTAGATATGAAAAGGTATCTTAATGAAAGGACTGAAGTGTTATATTTATTATATGATCTTTTGAAGAAGTTGGTTTGATAAAAAATGAAATTTTAGAAAAGTAAAAAGAAATACAACCTTAAAATTTTACTAGTACATTTATAATTTTGTAGATAGGTTCCTGGAAGACTGATCGCTAACCGAAACAGCACTAAGTGGGGAGTTCTTAACATAGGGTAGATAGGGACCGGGGAACTTGTGACAAAGAATACACAACTGTAATTGAAATTTGAACTTTTTTTTATTTTATATGATTTTCAAAGAAACAGCAAACAACCCACTAACACAAAGTATGGGCCAAAACAGCATTATAGCGAAACAGTGCTTGAAGGGGTAGCACTAAGCACGGTCTACCTGTACATTTATATATTTGTGATGGAACATGTCAACTCTCTGCCTATACACCATGTTCTTTTCTTCACCTGGAGCAGACAAAAGGAGGTGGGTATGGGTGTAGGAGCCAAAGAAAATGTGTGTGGGGGGGGGGGGGGGATACCACATATACTATAAATATACCACACAACTGCTTCTCTACACAAAACACACACATTGAAAAATCTGGGGGGGATTTGTCCCCCCTCGCCACCCCCCGCCCCTCCCAGTTCCTACACCCATGGATGTGGGTAGCCTTTCGGTAGCTCAAACAGCCACAGATTGAGTTGAAATCCCAGCATTCACGGAAAAAACATCATTCTACTTATGTCCTAACCAAAAAAGATTCTCTATATTGAGCAGGGTACAGCATATTTGTAGGAAAAATGCAATGATAATATCCCCATAAACCAGGTCACAAATTATAACTTGAAACCACAAAGCAACCTATAAATATATCAGACATGTTTAACATGAACATAATCAATGTTACAGCCAGTATTATAATATGATAAAGCAATCACTTATGTAGAACACCGAATCTATGTAGAAACAAAAATGGTATCACAGTAAAGGGATTTCATTAGCCTAGAGGTCCAGTCCAAAGGGAATAGTCCACACAACTGTTACTGGTCCAAGGTTGTTTATGACAATGTTAAATATTGCTTTCATTATGGCAACAAATGATTTTTGTGCCACTTAAATGGGCGCTGTCATCCTAACAAAAAGGTTTGATTCTTCTTAAAAGGCATTCAAAATGTTATCTACATTGCATCACTCCAGAGATGTTCTGCATTGTTTGTGTTGTGTTATGCTAATGTGCAGTTCAGTATGTTAATCTGTGGCTCATTATGTTTTATAATAACACTGGGTGAAGATTGTGCCTGCTAGCTTATGTGTTTGCAGGATCAGTGTGTCACTAATTAGCACATCAAAGCACCTAATTGGTATTTGTGATCCATACATTTACAATAATGCAAACAATGGTGAATATCTCCAAAAAAATGCCAGTATAATTTTCTTCTTTAAAAAGAACTACTTGATTTTGAGGTGACATAATCCCTTTAACAACAGGGATAAAGGGAAGTGCTCCTCGCAATCAAATAATCCTTCCTTCCAGGTTTAGAAGGCTATAAACCTCATTATACAAGTCCCAGACAAAAGGAAAATAGCCATGATTGTCTTTGCTAATATTTTTTATGTTCCTAAGTGCTCATTTTGTTAGTTTGCTATACACCTAGGGCCTCATTCAATTGCAATTTGGCCAATTGAATAGGGCTCTAAATAAGCACATAACATATATTTTTTAAAGAAGTTTTTAGTTAGTGAGCATCTATCCAAAAGCAAGGTTTTCACTAACTAAAAATATCTTTAAAAAAAATATGCTACGTGCTTATTTAGAGTCCTATTCAATTGGCCAAATTGCAATTGAATGAGGGCCCTAGTAAACATGTGAACATTTTCCAAAACTATAATGGTCCTTGAAGGATAGGGAAGCATCATGAGGAATATATAGCAAATCTACTAATGTGGTGGACGTCTGGAGGAAAGGGAGTAAAATATTCATTCAGGCAACGCTACGTGTTCACTTCACCTACTTTAATATATAAATAATACCATGTGAAATAATGCCTAAAAAATAAATTATACATAATTATGGATACATTATTAAAAAGCTCATTAGCACTGCATTGCATATTCCATGTTAAGAGCAGAGATTTTGTCGGAGCAAGATTGTGAAGCTAAAGGCTTAAAGAGAAACCAAAGTCACAAATTGGGCAGATTTAAAAAAAATCAAAATTAGTGCTTTAAGTGTTAAAAAATAATATTTTAGTCCCAAATTAAAAATGTAGTACCTACTCTTTTATTTACTTTTTGCAGAATCAAACTTTTGCCAGCAGAGGGAGAAGCTGACATTTCCACAATTTCCAAAACTCAAATGAGGCATTGCACAGGAAAAAGGGTTGCAATGTTCTAGTAAAAGAATGACATCAAGTGCCCTTAAGTGCATATAGTGAGGTGCATCTTCACATATAGCGGATTAACCTCTGCCTGAATAGGACATCATTCCCAATTCAAGCACTCTGTGACTTAGGTGAGAAGTAGCACCAAAGGAGTTAGGAGGTAGGAAGGAGTGTTAATTATACATATTGAATTTCCTAATTTAGTGTGTTTAGGTTAGAAAGCAGTTGCAATGACTGAGGTAAGTATGCTAATTTGGGCAAGATGATAATCACGGCTGCCCACCATAAGGAGAGTGGGAGGTAACACCATGTGTTCAACTTGTTTTTGATGGATATAATTATGTGAAGAAAGTTTTCTTCATAAAACTTTGCAATATCTAATGTAAATATAACATCCGGATGTTTAAACCTCAGTGTGAATTTAAACAGATAAAAAAGTAACGGGAGTTATATGATAGTCATCATGTCTTCCATTAACCACATCATTCCTGATATTGTGGAATAAGCCAAAAGATAACATAGTGATAGTTATAGGAATTTTTGCAAAAAAATGGATATACGTAAGAAAATAATTTCTCAGTTTGCACTTCCATAGATTTATTGTGACATTATTTTTACAGAACAAGGGCCACATAAAACAAATCATCTGGAGAAGCTCCATGCTATCCAATGGCACAGATCTAATAAGATCTGACATCTCCAAAGTTCCCTAAGCTTAAGTATTGTAACATTTATTTATTGCTGTTATAGTACAAGAAACCCTCACACAAGAAACTGCACAGGTAGTAACACTGATTACGTTTTAGCTTTATTAGTTTCTATATTTATTCCTTATTAGACAGAAACATGGCACAGTGGGTAAAAGCACCAGCTTTAGAACTGTTGGTTCAAATCCTCCTTTTTAAATTTTTCTAATTTTTTACATAAATATTTTTTAGTTAAGTTATTACTTTACAAGCATAAAGTATTCAAAATTTCTCCCAGACTAACTCTCTCTCTCTCTCTCTATATATATATATTCTGTTTTATCTTGTAACCAAAAGAAAAAATTAAGTTTAAAAAGGTAGGGAATTCAAACCCAGGTAGGGAATTCTTAGTACCATGCATTTAGCACTAGCCTTTACATACAATGGCTAATAAAAGAACAATATATCGAATACAGGACTAATATTGAAAATGTAACATTTCTTAGCTTATAATGAATCTGATCAATCCGGGGAAAGTTCAGAAGCAGCCTAAAATCAGTGTTTACCTAGGCCTATGAGTCCCAGGGCTAGGGCAGCACATTTTTAGGGAAAGTCAACCTGCCTTAAACTGCTTATACAGGGTTACAGACAAGAGTGTTCATAAGCACATAATTGCCTTTGTACATCGACATTTCTGTCATACTGTATATGTACATAAGCCCACATATATATATATATATATATATATATATATATATATATATATAGGTTAATCTTAAATGAGGAGATAGCATTGGGAGAAAGACAGCTTAAAAAATGCACTAGAAAGATAAACTTCTAAAGCTCATTATTCAGCAAATTTACTGGTGATTATAAGAATGAAATCACATTTCCACACATGTATCCACGCCAATGTGATGGCTTCACGGTTCCTCTAAGTAGCTGAGATCTGAATGCCTCCTGCGCAGAGGACACTGGAGAGTTGTAGGGATTTCTGCTGCAAACTAAACCTATTGACATATGTACCGATGTCCATTTTTGGATTAGTTTGTGAGATTTCTCTGTGCGCAGATACATAGCCAGCTGAGACTGCACGCACAAACTTTTCTAGACATAGAAAAATAAGTGTTGTTCTAATCCCTTTCTACAGATAACATTCAGTTGTGCAACAAGAAAGGATTTTGCTAAAGTCTCCACATCATCCCAGGATAATATCATCAGAGGAAGAGATTCCTGCGAGCTACTGTCGGGGGTAATCGGGAGTAATACAGATCATAAAGTGGTTTCCATGACAATATGAGAGCGCCAACATGGAGGAGGCAGAGACAGATGCACAAATGCACATATCCTACTGTAAGGAGACACTCATTTGTAGTCACAGATGCAGAAGGAAAGTCTTAACTCTATGGTAGAAAGCACTGCATGAATTATTATTTATCTTACATACTGTATAATGTTTAGTCTTAAAGGAGACGTTTCACATAAACACGAGTTGCTTGTATAAGAATGAATACACAGAAGTTTTAGCACTCGCATTTTATTGCTACAAGGCCTGTACATTTTAGGTGGTGGAAGCTGCTGAAGAACACAGAAACATGACTGTAACTATCACAGCCTAGAGCTCAGCTGCAATTTTATTGGTTCATGAACTTTTTATGTAGTCAGCTCAGCATTCTAAGTGTCAGTGACAAAAAATAAAATGGCAGCTTTACTCTCTCCATAAACATGGAGGATCCACTGTCACACTAGGCAGGTTTCTTTATTTTTACATACATAGTCAAATGTCTCTAAGTATACTCTTTATATAAATTAAACTTTAGGTGAAACTTGCCCTTTAAGGCAAAATTTTTTTTTTCAATTGAACGACAAGACGTCCCCATTTTCATGGTAGAGTCCGTTGATTAAGACCCCATTTAGAGTAGCTTCAGTGAGGGAATCCCTGGGATCCTTGGGCTCATATGGAGTAGGGCAGAGGGGCCATAAACCCCCTGCATACATATTTTATTAGTTAACTCCTTCCTTGCCATGAAGAGGTTTATATAGAAAGATAGGGGATAGGAAAGGTATTAGGGTTAGTGTAGTGTGTCTGCAGCATTGCTATGGAGACTACTGACCTTCAGACCCAGAGTCTCCTGCAAGCAGACTTCACGCACACTACATTGGGCAGAGAGCAACATGAGAACAGCCTAAATGTGTGTCACCTATGTTGAAGGGAGCTTTAGGAGAGCTTGATTTGAATGACTCCCTGGATAGAGAAATAAAAGCACCCACAGTTATGAGGGAGCTATTTCAACATGTCAGATTGGAATGGGCTCTTAGAAATCCAAATGCCCATTATTCAGGCAGAGTCAGCTAATTTTAAGATTTACTTTAAAACACCTTTTTTTACTACTTTTAGCTGCTAATCTTGTTAGTTTGTTACATACTACACAAATAGACTATGTTTTTCCCCAATATATAAAGGTCCTTTTAATGTCCTAAATGTTATTTGAAAGTGAAAAATAAATAAGCTTCTTAATTTATCAAATATATGTAATTATTCTTTTGTTGGGGCCGCCATTGTCTTATTTTCACAACATGATGTGGTCTGGTAGATTTCCATGAGTTGTACTGAAAGCACTGGCACTAAGGATGGCCACATTTCAGTTGAGGCAACGTGTTACTTCTCTGCATTAAAGCTTATCTGCTCCTTGTAGAAACATATAATCAGAAGCAACAGCTACAAAATAATTAAATATCATAGTTAAAACAGGTTGTTGTTTTTTTACTTTCTAAAGTATTTTCAACTCTTCAAAATAATTTATAATAAAATTGTGGCAAATGCTATATACCCAGTTTCTGAGACGGAAATCTGACTTCTGCATCAACCCCTCACTATTCTTACCCCCCTTTCTTATAGCATGAACCCAGTTCTTAAAACATATTTTATCACTGTTCAGGGGTATCCATTTTATTGCTGCAGCAAGGTTATTTAGCATTATATTGTTATTCTGTGTGATATGTCAGTGCGGTGAGATTGAGATGTTATTCCCTGAGCAAGTTATATTATTTCTGAACTTGCTGAGCTGGCTGTTAAAGATCACTTTGCATTGTCTGTCAGCTGTAAATTGGAAAGGGTCATTGCTGGACTGTTCTCCAGTGCCCAATACAGCACAATAAGTCCCATTTCTACAGTGCCGTTCAATAAATTTTCAGGATATCTGTTTACCCACTGGATGAAATAACTCTCCTGTCGATCATCTGCTTATTTTACACTTACTGCATACCAAAATCTGTGCACTGCACTCACAAGGAAAAAGTGGTAACTTTAGTTTTCTTTTTAATGGCGATAAGTGAAGTATTGTACTAGATTGTAAGCTCTTTGGAGTAAGGACTCTGTTGCACTCAACTCTGTTGCACTGAGCTATCTGCAGACCCATTTGTTTCATGTTTTTATTGCACTATCCCTGTACTTGTATTTTTACTTACCTTACAATTTGTCTATCACATATATAGTTGTGAGCATACGAGCCATTGCTTAAGCTTGCGGGCTCGCGCAGCGAGCCTGCGGCCCTCGCAAAATTTACGAGGGTCGCAGTTGCTGACAAGGAGCGCCATAGGTGAACGACGCTACATCAGCCACATTATATACACCAAACACCCTTAGCTCACTTACAATTTTATTGCCGTCATTTTTTGATGGGCAATATTCTAGTACCTTTATAATCTGCTAATTGTACCCACTGTAATTTATTCTACTTGCTACAGATAATGCTAGTGCTTTATACATAAAGAGTAATACGGTAATAATAATAATAATGTATTGCATAACTAAAGCTGAGCTGTACTGTACCTGTAGAAATAAAGAGAATCATAGATTTTTATAGGAGATAAGAACACACCAATAAAATATTTTTTCCATTGCATTTGAAAGGGGGTATTTGAAATGTGTTTATGATGTGATTTTTAAGATCCCAGTAATGAATAAATGTGTTTAAAGGACCAGAAAATGTAATATTTATTGTGTATATTTTGAAGAGATTGACTCGATATTCTGCAAAATGTTATTGCACAATTTAAAATTATTACAGCCTTTAAATTTTAACTACTGTATGCAATTTTGCTTTAATGGTGACAGAAATGTTGTCATTGTTTGTACAAGGATTAGAAATCGGGGAAGAGTGGGAGTACTGTGGATGCAGATACGATCTGTGTTTGCTTTTGTTAGTATAGGTCTTCTTCAAATGACAATTGACAATTGAACTGAATGGGGGTATAAAGCTCCACAGAATAACCCACCCTCTCAAACAAGACAGCCTAGCACTCTAAAACAGAATTTCCCATGACACAAGTTTTTATGTTACATAGTAATTAAGTTGATAAAAGACTTTTAGTCCATTAAGTTCAACCTTTTTTTGATCTCATCTGATCTGCAATATGCCGATTACTTGTTAATTGATCCAGAGGAAGGCAAACAGAAAAAAACAGTGAAACTTTGCCTATTGTTTCAAAAGGGAAAAAAATATTAAATTCCTTCCTGACCCCAGATACTGACGATCGGACTCCTCCCTGGATTAATACTCCCTTTCTAATTATCCAGGATAGCCCTGAATGCCCTTTTTTAACGTTATCTATCAAATCCGCTGTCAACACCTCCTTTGGTAGAGAATTCCACAGATTAACCACCCTTACTGAGAAGAACCCTTTTCTTTCTTTAAGGTGAATTCTTTTTACTTCTAATCTCAAAGGATGTCTCCTTGTCAGTTGAAAACCTCTTGGCACAAAAAGTTCACTTGTATTAACCCTGGAGATATTGATATAAGGTAATCAATATCCCCATTTGCCTTATTAGTTTTGTTGCCCTTCTCTGTACTTTCTCCAGCTCTAAAATGTCCCTTTTATGTAGTGGTGCCCAAAATTGTACTCCATATTCCAAATGAGGACGTACTAGAGATCTGTATAGTGGCAGAATTATATTTGCTTCCCTGGCTTCTATACCCTTCTTAATACATGCTAATATTTTACTGGTACCTAGGTGGTTGTCCACAAATCCCTTTTAATATCTGATACCCCTAGATTTGCTCCATTAAGATTATAAATTGCATGGCTATTTTTCCTTCCCAGATGCATAACTTTACATTTATTCGTATTAAATCTCATCTGCCATTTAGATGCCCATTCCTCTAATTTATGCAAATCTCTTTGGAGGGAAATTTTCTGATTTAATTACCTTGCACAACTTTGTGTCATCAGCAAAACTGGAGACACCATACTCCAATCCCACTTCCAATAGTCATATTCTTGTATACTATCCCTTGTTAATCCTTCTAAAAGCTTTCCTACTACAGAAGTGAGGCTTGCAGGTCTATAATTCTCCAGATTTGCTCTTGCTCCCTTTCCTAAATATAGGTATCAACTCTGCTTTTTGCCAGTCATCTGGTAGCGACCCAGTGTTAAGTGAATCTTGTAAATTAGATATAATGGTTTGGCTATTACAGAAACCAGTTCCCTCAGTACCCTTGGGTGTATTCCATCAGGACTTGGGGCTTTATTAACATTTATTTTTTTCAACCTATTTTGGATTTATTCCTGTGTTAACCAATTATTTGGTGAAGGTAGTGTAGCCCAATTTTGTTACCTCCCTTGTCTTCCATGTGTATATTATTTTTACATACTTCACAACCATGTGAAGATATCACCAAACTACAGTGGTCCTTCAAGTTTATAACTGTGCATTGAGGCATGTCCCTGTCAGCTCTAGCTGATAATTTAACAAATACAATAATATTATTAAACATGCTCTGGTAAGGTTTTTTCTCATATACAGCCAAACTGTCCATTATTATTTTGTCATTGTGATTTGCTCTGAAACTAGGTACACAGAATGTAAACCAATGCAAGATGTTGCTCCAGCTTGCATAAATGCCTTAATTCTGGACCTGGTGATGGTACCCAGGTTGTTGATAAGAACTGATTTAGTTGTACCAATGCTAGTGCCTCTGAGGGTTAAGGTGTGAACTTGTTAGTTGGAATGAGATCAATTTTCAATTATCGGCTAGAATTCATCAGAGGGCTTCAAATCAGCTCCCTCAGCAATGTATCTTTATTGGAATAGAACGTTTTGAGAATTAAAGACTGAACAATCTTAGCTTGAATCTTCCCCCACTTGTTGGTCCTGGAGGCTGTCCACACATTTGGCATCTTTTTTTGTCATTGGTCTTTTATGAGTGGTTTATCTGAATGCTTTAAAGAGAGCATTCCTCACAGTTATATTAAAAAAGACTATGTAAGATAAAGGTTAATATTACAGTAAAATCCTGGTTGTCTGGCACCTAACCATATATATATATATATATATATATATATATATATATATATATATATATATATACAGTGGATATAAAAAGTCTACACAACAGTTAAAATGTCAGGTTTCTGTGCTGTAAAAAAATGAGACAAAGATAAATCATTTCAGAACTTTTTCCACCTTTAATGTGATCTATAAACTGCACAACTCAATTGAAAAACAAACTGAAATCTTTTAGGTGGAGGGAAAAAAAAGAAAAATAATGTGTTTGCATAAGTCTGCACACCCTCTTATAATTGGGGATGTAGCTGTGTTCAGAATTAAGCAATCACATTCCAAATCGTGTTAAATGAGTCAGCATACACCTGCCATCATTTAAAGTGCCTCTGATTAACCCCAAATAAAGTTCAGCTGCTCTAGTTAGTCTTTCCTGAAATTTTCTTAGTCGCATCCCACAGCAAAAGCCATGGTCCACAGAGCGCTTCCAAAGCATCAGAGGGATCTCCTTGTTAAAAGGCATCAGTCATGAGAAGGATACAAAAAAATTTCCAAGGCTTTAGATATACCATGGAACACCGGTAAGACAGTCATCATCAAGTGGAGAAAATATGGCACAACAGTGACATTACCAAGAACTGGAGCTCCCTCCAAAATTGATGAAAAGACAAGAAGAAAACTGGTCTGGGAGGCTACCAGGAGGCCTACAGCAACATTAAAGGAGCTGCAGGAATATCTGGCAAGTACTGGCTGTGTGGTACATGTGACAACAATCTCCCGTATTCTTCATATTTTTATTATTATTATCTTTATTTATATCGCGCCAACATATTCCGTAGCGCTGTACAAGGGGTTAGTACATGGCAAAAAACAAACTTAACACCTTAAAGAATGGAGGGCCCTGTTTTTGAGCATATAATCAAATGTACATAGTGCTTGTTTCCAAGACACGGACACACAATTGAAAACTTGCAAACTTACAATCTAAGGGCCTCATTCAATGAGGCCTCATTGTGATTTGGCCAATTGAATAGGGCTCTAAATAAGCACAAAGAATACTTTTTTTTATAGAAGTGTTTAATTAGTGAAAACTTTGCTTTTGGATAGATGCTTACTAACTAAAAACTTCTTTAAAAAAAATATGTTATGTGCTTATTTAGAGCCCTATTCAATTGGCCATATCGCAATTTAATGAGGCCCTAAGGGTTTTGGTGTGATACAAGAGGGTGACAAATACAAAATGGCAACGTGAATGCAATTTGTTTAGTCAATTGGAGGGGTCTGTGAGCTGTACTGTAGATTGTGGGTGGGAGTGTTATTAAGCTGTGGAGTGTGCAGTTGTAATTATAAAGGCTGAAGGTAATTTTTTAAAGGTTTTGAGGCAGGAAGTTAATCTAATGTCTGGGCTATGGGGTAGAATGGCAAGACGAAAGCCTTTTCTTATGAAGAAAAACATCCAAGCCAGGCTACATTTTGCAAAAACACATCTGAAGTCTCCCAAAAGCATGTGGGAAAATGTGTTATGGTCTGATAAAACCAAGGTTGAACTTTTTGGCCATAATTCCAAAAGATATGTTTGGCGCAAAAACAACACTGCACATCACCAAAAGAACACCATACCCACAGTGAAGCATGGTGGTGGCAGCATCATGCTTTGGGGCTGTTTTTCTGGAACTGGGGCCTTAGGTAAGATAGAGGGAATTATGAACAGTTCCAAATACCAGTCAATATTGGCACAAAATCTTCAGGCTTCTGCTAGAAAGCTGAACATGAAGAGAACCTTCATCTTTCAGCATGACAACGACCCAAAGCATACATCCAAATCAACAAAGGAATGGCTTCACCCGAAGAAGATTAAAGTTTTGGAATGGCCCAGCCAGAGCCCAGACCTGAATCCTGTGCACAGGAGATGCCCTCGCAATCTGACAGAATTGGAGTGTTTTTGCAAAGAAGAGTGGGCAAATCTTGCCAAGTCAAAATGTGCCATGTTGATAGACTCATACCCAAAAAGACTGTGCTGTAATAAAGAGTGCTGAAATAAAATCAAAAGGTGCTTCAACAAAGTATTAGTTTAAGGGTGTGCATACTTATGCAACCATATTATTTAATTTTTATATTTTTTCTTGTCTCTACCTAAAATATTTCAGTTTGTTTTTCAATTGAGTTGTACAGTTTATAGCTCACATTAAAGGTGGAAAAAGTTCTGAAATGATTTATCTTTGTCTAATTTTTTTACAGCACAGAAACCTGACATTTTAACAGGGGTGTGTAGACTTTTTATATCCACTGTATATGTGAAGAGTGAGGTAGCCATGAGTGTCCAGTAATCTAGATGAATAAGTAATGCAGTATATAGTGATACCTTTTTTATTGGACAAACATATTCATAGTTTCATGACTAGCTTTTGAGAGGTACGCTCTCGAAAATCCCCTCTCTACATACAGTAATCCCCTATCTATATACAGCAATCCCCTATCTACATACATTAATACCCATATCTACATACATTAATACCCTTAACAACACAGATTAATACCCCTAACTACATACAGTAAAATCTCTAACCACATCCAACTAACCTCTGAATACATACAATAAAAATCCCTCAATCTGACCTAAAATAACCCCCTCACTAAACCTACAATAGAGTAAATAATTAACACTAGCCCACTAACGGCGTTAAAAAATATGAAATGGCATCTTCTGATTGGCTGAAAACGTTGTCAATCCCATTTCAGCCAATCAGAGGGCGCAAAAGGTGTGAGACAATCAGAATGGGATACACCCCTATCTCCCATTCTGATTGGCTGATGGACCTGTCAGTCATTTGTAATCCAATCAGAAAGCGCAATTGCCTTCAGCCAATCAGAATGGGATACACCATTGATTCTGATTGGCTCCAAGCACCTGCATCTTCTGATTAGCTGCAATCTGATTGACAGTTACATCAGCCAATCAGAAGATGTAGATGCTTGGAGTCAATCAGAATTAAGGGTGTATCCAATTCTGATTGGCTGAAGGCAATAGCGCCTTCAGATTGGATTACAAATGACTGATAATCAGAATGGGATATAGGGGTGTATCCCATTCTGATTGGCTCACACTTGTGCCTTCTGATTAGCCGAAATATGATTTCAGCCAATCAGAAGGTGCCATTTCCAAATGTTTACCGGGATAAGTGCTAGAAGCCTAATTTCTAGCAGGGAGCTCCATTAGATTTTTAGATTTTTTTTTGGGAGAAGACTAGGAGGACGGGAGCATCGTGGAAAGGTAAGTGTAATATTTGGAATGTCTTGTTTCATATGTTGTGTTTATTTGTTTTATTAATTGCAATGTTTCTTTTTCTTGTAGGGGTGCCGGACCTGCGGCAACGAAGGAAGGGCCCTTATGCTAGGGACGAAGGCCAGAAAACCGCCATCGCTGGAGGGGCATTTTAGCAAGGTCAGTGGACTTATTTACCCTATTGTCGGCTTAGTGAGGGGATTTTTTAATTTCAGATCGAGGGATTTTTATTGTATGTATTTCAGGGTTTAATTGTAAGTAGTTAGGGGTTTTACTGTATGTAGTTAGGGGTATTAATCTGTGTAGTTAAAGGTATTAATGTATGTAGATAGGGGTATTACTGTATGTAGATAGGGGGTTATTGTATGTTGATAGTGTATTAATGTATGTAGATAGGGGATCACTGTATGTAGATAGGGTATTAATGTATGTAGATAGGGGATTAATGTATGTAGATAGGGGATCACTGTATGTAGATAGGTATTAATGTATGTACATAGTGTATTAATGTATGTAGATAGGGGATTACTGTATGTAGATAGGGGATTAATGTATGTAGATAGGGGTATTAATGTATGTATTTAGGGGTATTATTGTAGGTATTTAGGGGTATTATTGTAGGTAGTTAGGAGTTTAATTGTATGCATTTAGAGGTATTATTGTAGGTAGTTAGAGGTTTAACTGTATTTATTTATATGCTTTATTGCATGTCATGTATGTTTTTGTTCTGTACTGTAGGTTTTTCAATTTTCCTGTACTGTATTTTTTTTTTTTTTTCCTGTACTGTAGTTTTTTTTTTTTTTTCTGTAATGTAGGTTGTTGTTTTTTTGGCAATGTTCTTTTATTATTTTTAGTAATGTCCTTTTTTATTTTCTGTAATTAGGTAGGTTTTTTTATTTTCTGTAAGTAGGTGTTTTATTTTTATTTTCTGTAATTCTAGTTTTTTTGGGGGGTAATTAGTGGGGTAATAAGGATTTTATTAGGGTGTTAGGTGGGTAGTGTAGGAGTTAACAAGGTAGAGGGGGGTTAACAGGGTAGAGGGGGGCTAATTGAGGCTCGCAGTTGCGGGGCTGCACTAAATTACGAATTTAACGGCCGAACCGCCGAACTTGAAAGACCACCAAAAAACAATAAATAAATAATAACAAAAAAATACCTTACACACTCACACACAACACAGGGGAGAGCCAGGGAGCCTGTGAGTGAGGTTGCAAGTTAATTTGAGTGATATTTGGCGTTTTTTTGACAATCGAAAATCTGGTAAGCGAGAAAAAAAATGGCGCCCAAAAAACTTAACTGGATGAAAACGAGGCTGAAACCAGTAACACTTAGCCAAAGACAGTAAAAACGGACCTGCAGACAGTAGGTCTTAGCCGAACCATGCAAGCAACGGCACTCATCGCGAGACACACAGAAATTCAGCAGAGACACAGAGTAGAAAGACACAGGGGAGGGAGAGGGTGGAAAAAGACACAGGGCTGAGAGACGGAGGAAAAGACACAGGGGGGATAAGGAAAAGCAAAGGCACAGGGCAGAGAGAGGAGGGAGAGAGGGGGAAACAAACACAGGGGTCAGAGAGTGTTGAGAGGCTCATAATGAGCACCTAAGGTAATCATTGAGAAGGACAAAAGTTGTGGGTTGACAAGCCCTGCAATGAGCGGCAAAGTGCGGGGCTCGCAATGAGCACCAAAGGCGCTCATCGCAAGGCCTGTACAGTAGACAGGAGGAGAGGCTTGTGATGAGCGCCGAAGGTGATCCTTGCGAAATACGAAAGTTGTGGGTTGACAAGACCTGCAATGAGCAGTGAAGCCGCTCATCGCGAGGCCCATACAGTATACGGAGGAATAGGCTCACTTTGAGCTCCGAAGGTGCGCAGAAGGCACAGCATTCTCAGCCTTAAAATGTTATTCCCATCATGTTTGGCAGACAAGTAGCTAGTATGTTTTAATACCTAAAATCAAACAAATAGTCCCTGTGTGGATCCATAGGTCTGGATGTACTAGCCTATTAGGTACCAAGTCTCAGCAGCGTGTTGCAGTTTATTTTCTGAGACACAGTTCTTGATTGGCTATGACACTATACTGCATATCCAGCACTAAAGAGTCTAAGTCTGTATATGCTATAGAGACACTGATAGGTCCTATTTGCATTCTTTTAAACACTTCTTAATTATATAAAGTACATTAAATTAAACAAATAGATAAGTATATTTGATACCTAGTAAAATCCAGGAACCTTATATGTCACTGAGGTAATGCTCTGATATTTGTTTATCTAGGAAGCTAATATTGTCTAGTGTTATTATTCATTAGGGACTCTTCAACCTCAGTTATAATTATCCCTCTGTAGACATGATGTAATTATCTGTTTCCCTCTTATTATTTGTAACATTTCCTGTGGGTGCAATTGCTTCTTTTGCCTCATTTGTTTAAAATATTACAGCCTTCAGTAACTATGCTTCCCACTTACCTCCTTTTATAAGTATATTATTATCATTTGTTAAATCTGGGTTTTAAGTGTCTTCAAGTATAGTTCCTTATAATAAGCAGTTTAATTGAAAATAGTACACAAGTTTTATTGTTATTGCAAAAACTTCTAAAACCCATACTAATGGGTAGCAAGGTGAAACAAACAAACTGATCTTTTTTTTTGTTTAATATAGAGTTGTCCTGTAGATGACAAAATCAAACTGTAGCCAAGGCTCCAAACATTTAAACAAAATATCAACAAAGAAATTATTCTATGTCAGCCTCAGCTGATGTATCAACCATTGACTGGCCAAGACCTAACTTTTGAATAAATACACTTGGAAATGTAAATAATACAGCCTCTAATTTATTACTTTTTGTATGTGATTATGATGCAGTGAATTATTTCAAAGGAGAGAATTCTTCTATCCACAAAATGGAAATTTGGTATCTAAAACTACCAGTGTTTTCAACATAACTAATTAAAAAGCTAATTAGTTTACAGACACATCCTCCTGAGATAGTAGCACACAGAATCACAAAAACAAATCAAACCAAACAGAAAAACATGATTGGATATAAATGCTACACATGTAAAGTGTTTTTATTGCTTTATAAAACATATTTTCCTATCAAGTTTAGTATTAAATTAAATTATATAGAAAAAAATAACTTTGAAGGATTACTGTCAGTCACAAACTATCATCTTAAGTTAGATATTTTAATTAAGCATTGACCATTAACTGAAATTCATGCTCTATGATTTAAAAAAAGCAATATTTGATTTTAAACTTACTAACAAAGATCATATTTGGCTACAGCTTGTATCCACCCACTATAAGGTCAGTGGGTGGGGTACCTTGTCTAGACATAGACAAGGAGATTTGTTGTGCTAGAGATTTCCCTTGGCAACACGTATTTGCTGTTGGGAGTCGCAAATAAATAATAGTTTATTCACTTGTCATATCTGAT
Source organism: Discoglossus pictus (assembly GCA_027410445.1). Classification (NCBI taxonomy): domain Eukaryota; kingdom Metazoa; phylum Chordata; class Amphibia; order Anura; family Alytidae; genus Discoglossus; species Discoglossus pictus. The sequence goes on from CM050164.1 coordinate 204,059,368, forward strand.
TGTTTCTAAAACCCTTTAGACCTGTCTCTCAGCCAATCCCTCCAAAACACATCCACCCCTTATCATAGAGATAAAAACCCAGACGGACACTCTAATCTTTGAAAATGAATATTATATTGTTACTATTATAAACTAGAATATTGCCCGTCAAAAAATGACGGCAATGAAATTGTAAGGTAGCTAATGCTGTTTAGTGTGTAATACTGAAATATATAATACATTAATAAATGAATATACTTTACCTATTTTAAAGCATTGTGTGGAAGAGCTGTGAATGTGTTTTGATGTTGCTGCAGCATTAGTGGTGTGGATCTGCTGTGTAAGCGTGCTGAATGTGTGCAGTGTAACACTGTGCGTGCGCGAGCCCAAACCGTTGTCGTGTACTTCCGCATTGGCGTGAAATGGCGAGTAATGTGTGTTATACGTTTGTATCGGAATATCCGTAGGTGTTTTGTGGTGTTTTGCGAGTTTCTTGTGGTGTTTTGCGAGTTTAGAGTGCTGTAGCCTCGTTTTCGTTTTGTTCGGCGGCCATTTTTTCTCTCGCTTCGTTTTTTTTTTAGTCTCTAAACTGTTTTATTTGAAGTAAAATCGAGATGTAAGTTGTATTTTTGAGGTGCTGGGTGCTCCCTCTTGGTGTAGGTAAGTTTTTTATGTATGTGGTGTGTGTATGTATTGTGTTTTACATTTTGTAATGTTCGCGAGTTGCGTCCGAGTGTTGCGAGTCCGTAATGTGTGGTAACGTGTGTCGTATGTTGTTTGCGAGTGTCGTAATGTGTGTGTCGTAGTGTTTGGGTTGCGACGTGAAGTTTGCGAGGGTCGCAGTTGCTGGCAAGGAGCGCCTTCGGCGCTCCATGCCAGCAACTGCGGCCCTCGCTTTGCGAGGTCCTCAGGTGCTGGCATGGAGCGCCTACGGCGCTCCATGCCAGCAACTGAGGCCCTCGCTTCGCGAGGGTCCTCAGTTGCTGGCATGGAGCGCCTTCGGCGCTCCATGCCAGCAACTGAGACCCTCGGGCAGTGCCCTCGCTTCGCGAGGGCACTGCCCGAGGGTCTCAGTTGCTGGCAAGGAGCGCCTTCGGCGCTCCTTGCAGCAACTGAGACCCTCGGGCAGTGCCCTCGCTTTGCGAGGGCCTCGGCTCGCTGCGCGAGCCGCGGCCCTCGCTTCGCGAGGGCCGCGACTCGCATAGCGAGCCCGCAGCGTTAGCAACAACTCGTACGCTCACAACTATATATGTGATTAATACATAATACATTATTATTAATAATAATTAATAAATAGGATTTTTTTAAGGATCAATGCATAATTAAAATAAGTAGATTGTCATGAAAGGGTATTACAGTGGTCTTTTAGAGGATCATGGAAAGCACTTTTCTTTGCTTTATCTAAAAAAGGGTATTTTTTAATGCGTCACAGTGTTTTTAAATGTTTATGCCTCTGCTGGACCCTAGAGGGATCCATGACACATTGGTGGAAGTTGTGTGCGTGAGACATTTCTGGAGAGCGGTGGTTGCATTGAATGATGCATAGCCTATAGATTACACAGCAGCTAATACTGTTAGTTTGGTACATACCAGACAAACAAGTGTCATTCATTTTGACCTGCAATGGTCCTTTAAATGTGTATATTCATATGTATCCCGATTACTCATTGCACTTCATAATTCTGAATTCAGGCACATTGCAGATCAATAAGCCCCAAACTCTTTACTTTTAGTGTACAGAACAACAGCCCCAGTGGGGATTCAGTGCATGATGGGGAGATAATAGCTACTGCTTAGCAGTTTTACTGCACAATGTTCTTGTAATCCCATTAAAAGTGGAAGAAAAAGTCTAATCACTCTCTTAATTAAATTACCTTATTCCTAAAATATTTACACCACAGGTCTCACTGCCTGTGCAATAAAATGTTTCACAATTTGAAAAATTCTCAAACTAAAATTGTTTTACACCTTGTGTCTGCAGTTATCTTGTACTTTTACTTCCACAAATGAACATGCTGTGGAATAAAATCGTTATTGATTCTGTACAAGAAAATAATGGAGTGACAATACAACATCACTAGCTACATTTACCCGGAGACTTGATGAAAAACGACAATATATTCTGCCCCATGTCAGGGCTCTGCTCAACTGCACGTTGCATTATATAAAATATTCTCATGCCTACACTTGTCAAGTGTTCACCCTACAAACGTTTATTTAAAACTCACACTTTGCCTGCCTTTTTCTTAGCCTCCACACTAAACATTATGAGCCCATTCTCTTATCCTTCACATAAGGAGCTGTATAATACAAAAAAACCAGGAGGATGTAGTTGTCCTAACAGTTGTAATTAGCTACCATAAATGGGGTTCAGAAACACAGTGCACACCTCGAAGCACCACACTATTCAGTTAAAAATCTTACATTTTATATTGAGACCCATTGCCTTGGCCGCAACTTTCTATCAATGCAATTTCAGACCTCCCTATTCCAGGTTGTTCAGTTGTTCCCAACTCTTCGTGACCCAATGGCCGAGTACATCTGACAGCCACGTCCCTGAGTACATCTGACAGCCACTGCCCCTCTTAGCTCCCTCAAGCTCATGTTCATTGCTTCTATTACCTCATCTATCCATCTCTGCCATCCTCTTGTGCCGCCTTCAATCTTTTCCCACATCAGAGTCTTCTCATGATATAGACAAAATATTTCAGCTTTAGCCTTATGATCAAGCCTTCCAGTGAACAATTATTCTTGACTTCCTGTAGAATTGATTGATTGGATCTACTTGCAATCCAATGGGCTCTGAGGGTTTTTCCCAGCACAACAATTCAAAGGCGTTAGTTCTATGGCACTCAGCGATCTTTATAGTCCAGCTCCGAACACATTTATCAACAGTTTTGCCTACGTACCTTCCTTTTTCATAAACTTGCTCATAATATATCTTGAACAATGTGATCTGGCACCAATTTATGAAAGAAAAAAAGCAAATAAATAATAAAGACGCAACACTAGCAAATATGATTTTACTAAATATATATTACTTTAATTTATCTGAGAGAGACTCATCATTGATCACAGGTATATAAGTCTGTACATATATGTGTGTAAATAAATATATATTTATATATTGGTGTGCTTTTTACTTTGTATATGTATATATATATGTGTGTTTATATAAGATGTTTGCTGTTCGTATACGCATGCTAATATCAGACCCTTGTCTGTAGCATATTATAAATCTTCAGTCATCCACATTAGTGGAATATGTAAGCCCTTTACATGAATGTATATAAAAATATACATATACTTCATAATTGTGCGAATATAGACAGTAGTTATTTTTTAAAAATTGCACTCTTTCTCAAGCTTATAGTTATACACATGTGTATACCTGGCCTGAGCTGTTTCCCCCCACATAAGTAGAATCAGAGAACTGTTTTGGAGTATTAGTAACACAACAGATATGCTATATATTAAAACTAAATAACAAGATACTGTAATGCATTTTCCTACTGTGAATTAACATTGAAGTTTGCCACTTTGAGATGTTCCACCCACAAAAGGAGATCCATGTGTTTTATTAACAAGATGCTTGATATTAATTGCGGATAACCCTGGAGGCAATGGATCAATTGTTTTGACTGCAGTCACCTGCAGAAAAAGAGACGAGAAATGCTCAGGGTGAATCTCAGGTTGTGAAAGGCTGACAGACAGCTGTTGTGACAGTTGTAGACACAAAAGATCATACATACGGTCTACTTTATTTGATCAATGTTGGTTTTGTTACTACCACTGTAAATACATACATACTTATGCTGGAATGGCCATTCCTCATATCAAGCATTAATCATTTTCCTTTTGCACACAAATATTTTTGAGTTTACGAAAAATTCCCTCAAGCTGGAGCTGTGCCAATGCCAAATAAGTTCAGGCGGCTCAGCAACCTTGAATTTTGATTATAAGACAGTCCTATGATGATAATACATATACTTAGATTTACTCTTTTGTCCGAATAACTTTTGTTTTAGTCAAGTGATATCACACAGGTGCTTGATATCATACAATGCTCCATTAAAACATAAACAATTATTTGGCTCAAGTGATCACTTAGAAGGTCACATGTATATTCCACATTATTTCATAGTTGGGCCATGGAGCAAGTTTGCACCCTAGTGGACATGTTTATACACCATTTTATTGATATATGGCATGAGGTTATTCTAATTGATTGAAATCAGTCCAGTGACTGGGTGAAAAGGAGAGTTTAACTATTAGGAGAGGGGGAGGCTCAGGGCTCTCTCTCTGGCATAAACTTCTGTCCTTTTGTCTTTTCTCTGTGATTATTAACTATATCTAGCTTTACTACAAAATCTTACAAAAAAGACCAAGAATGGATTACTGCTGACCAAACTTAAGATAAGGTACTGCTCAGACAGGGGTCTACTTGCTAATCTTATAATTGGTAAATAATAGCTGTATTCCTCTATTCCATTTTATAACAGAGTTGAAATAGTACTTATACAATCTGTCTGTTAAATCTTTTATAAAGTTGATACAACTTTAAATAAGGTATTGGAAATCATGGGCTGGATATGGTTACCAATCCACGACTGTTCTCCTTGTGCACACCTTATCAAAACAGGCTTATTGCTTTGATAAATTAACTATAATCAATTCTGTCATAAAATCCTTTATGGTATCATTGAATATCTATATAATAAATTTATATTACTTCAGTATATATTCTATCCCGACTACCATTTAGGTTTGTATGCCTGATATTGCTACTTGCTGCCGTCAGAGTATGTTGATTATTGATCTACGAATATGCCATATCACTGAATATTAATACCAAATATATTCTAAGGAATAAATATTTGATTGTTAAGCAAGTTTGATAAGATTTTATATACTTTTGATTGATTTCTAGGTTGAGCTATCTGAATGTAGAATGTTCTGATATTTGATTATTACCCCATTTTAATAGGATTTTGATAAACCTCTCACTGATTTTATATTGTGAACTATCAGAAAATAGATTGTTTCTCAAATGTTTTGACATATACAGATGTTCATCCTTGGTTTGCTACCATTTATTTTCTAGACATTGTAATATTTTTGTCATATCCTAATTGCATGACACAGATCAAAATGGCAAACTTCAATGTTAGCTTACTGTCGGAATTGCATTTTTTTAAAGATATTAAATTGGTAAAACAATTACCTAGATTTTTTAATGATATCCTATTTGAAACCTCCACTGTCACTTTAACTCAACCTGTCATATCTTAAGACCACTAGAATCTAATCTAAATCGTTTCTGAGGTATATTCCATTTATGAGAGGCGTAATATGGTTAGGTTATGTAGTGCTCAAAAATGATTAACCACTATATTATCTTGTAGTTAATACTGTTAATCACAACTTCACCAAAGTGTGGTCACAAAGAGAAAATAGTGCATATCTCTTTAATTGTTTAGATTAGAAATATAAAGCATAGTATCCATTAGAGCCTGTTCCCAATGCTGTTTAGGAAGACCCAATAATCCGAATGAGCAGCTACGTCATGTGCTTATACACAGAGATCTCACAATACTTAAAATTATTTTCTATAGTAGAGAACTACAGTGAACACACTTATTTACAAAACATGAAAATATACAAACACAGACATATCTGTGAGCATGTACATGTATTTATACATAGAAAGACACTCATACAAGTATATGTATACACAGGTACTTGAACTGTGTGTATGTATGTGTATTCACAGAGAGCATCTCCATAAACCGGTCACTCTCTTTCAACTAAATCATTCATTGCAAAATTTAAAAAAAAAAACTTTTGCAACTTAAACATGGCTTATTTTCCAGAGTTTACAGGAGAGCAAACATATGTCTTGTTTAGCCTTTTTATTAGAATGGACCACTCAAACTAAACTGTTTCACATTTTACACGCACTGCATTATCCCAATTTACCAACTGCATATCGTCTCCTTCATACTAGCAAATGTCTAACTATGCTCCTCTGTGTCATAGGAACATAGGATCTATCAATACGGTCTTACATCATCAAACCTAGCACCAAAACAGTAGCAGCTCATATTTCACTGTTTTATATTCTTATATAACCTAGTTAATCCTCTGACTTTTCATTCCTATGTTTTCTATACTCAGCAGGTTCTGAAAAGACCAAAAAGCACAAGAGCTCTCAAGTAGTAATATAATCTGTTTGCTGCAACCGAACATTGGCATCCTTTCATGTGGGTCCTTTACACATTCTGACCCAAAAGGGAAAACATGTGAAGTGTTTGATTGCAATGAAGAGAGCTTATAAGCATTCAGAGGGTATTTGTCAAGACGCCTGAATAGCTCAAGTCAAGTACAGCAAAGGCTAACATTGCAAGATTTACAACAGTTGATTCTGATTGTGCTACATGGTGATGAAACTCAGTATCTTTCAGTTCTGAGTCCCTTTAAAGAAATATGCATCTTTGAAATAGCTCAGGTGTTGTAAGTTTCCTTGATCAATTTGGATATTGCAGTGTCCGGAACTAGGAGCTCTTTAGGATGCAATGAGGCCCCTAGGATAGGATACTAGAGACAGCGGAGGAGAGAGTAGTGACAGACTGACAAATCATCTATTAATGAGTTAGCTTCAGCTTACACAAGGGTGTGGAAGGTGAAGAAAATAAGAGAGAGAGAAGGTGCAATATAAAGAGGAAAACGAAGTAATCAAGCAAACTACACCGGGATACGTTGTAGGGGAAAATTAGGAGGGAAAAGTGTTCATAAGAGGGTAACAGGAGGGGGAAAATACTATGTAAAAACTTTGGCCCATAGTCATCCAGCAGCAATAAGCAGGTTTGTGTGTCAAAATTGGTTAGTTGCCATCTTACCTCACACATTGCCAGGGATTTCACAAAATTACAGCAGATTAATAAAATAGGACTTGCACTGACAAAATATTACAAACACTGACAAACAGTATGGTGCTGCTCACTGAAAAGCAGGGTTTTGACATTCTTCTGAACATTTCTTGTTAGGCTTCAGACAATACAAATGTCTGTGCACACACAAATATACACATACACATTTATATATAGATATTTTACACACATACATATATAAATCTATATATTATTCATCTTAAGGAATACTTCATAACTCAGCATTGACCACTGTATTGCTGAAAACACACACACTAATATTGGGCATATGTGCCTCAGAGCTTGGTAATTTCACATGTACAGATAAGAAAATCACTCAAATGAAGAAATTTCACTCTAGTGTAACATATTTACACAAGGCATTGATTTTTCATAGCTTCCTTGTTTGGTTGTGAGGTAGTTTAGTAATCAATACTGCAGTCATTTTTCCATCAGTGCTACTCCTCACTATCTGATTTAAATATTATGAGCAACATAATTTTTTTTTTTTTACATTTTTGTTTTATTTGTGACACAACTTGTAAAGGAAGGAATATAAAGAATCAAAAAGTGCATATTAGGAAGATGACTGCTGACCATGTACATAACTACCCCACAAAAAAATAAAACCTAATAAACTGACAAAGAAACTATGAAATATTAATGTATAGTGTAATTATTATTTACTATACAAATAGGTTATTGGCTTTTTGTTTTCTTAAATGACAGTTTTCCTCTAAGTCATGGTAGCGGAGTACTTGGTCACATAAGCAGAATCTGTTTGCGGGACAGAAATGGGGTCTGAGCATCCTTTAATGCATGGTTGAAGTCCTGCAGGGGCCTCTGGAAGTTGGGAGGAGGGGCCAGTTTCCCTCTGCGAATCAGATCACAGAGATCTCGTATCATCTTGGTGATCTCCTCACGGTCTGTATTAAATAATGGGATGGGAGGGACAGAATGAGCATGAGAAATAAGAGATGCGTCTTGTAAATAAAAAAAGAAGAGAAAAAAGGGGAAAAGAACAGAAGTAGGGAGAATGATAAAATAAAACCATTTCATCATCAAAAAGAGCGAGTGACTGAACTCCAATATGTGACACTCACTTTGAGCTCGTTCTCTCTTCCATTGCGTTATCCAGAATCCACACAGCTTTACATTTTTAAATATCAGAGCACTCTGTATGGAACGAAGAGAGATAAAGAGGAAGAGAGGCAGATTAGACAGTTGTTGATACATCCATATTCTGTAGTTTAATATGGCTAGAGGGATCACTTGGGTCACACTCACCACAGGGATCGTCACAGGCTGCTTTGCCATCCCTCCGTATGTCACCATAGTGCCACCATAGCTAGAGGACAATCATAGACACTTGTCATTAAGTACATCGTCCCTGCTCAGTAACCTGTGCGATAGAAAAAGACTTACAGCTTCCCTACAGTCATTGTGTCACCTAAAAATGAATGTGAAATAATCCATTTTATTGCATATGGATTGGGATAAACAAACTCCATATCCCATAGCTCTTTCTGTCTATCACCCTGCGATGGGAGGAACTGGATCAAAGTCCCATAACTCCCTCTGTCTGTGCCACTGTGTCACACTCTGATAAGAGGGTCACATTATGTGCCATAGCTTCTTCTGTCTGTGTCATTATGCTGGTGATGGGATCACATTGCCATCCTGGGTTAACAGTACTTACTCCAGGTGACGTAGCATCTCAGTTGTATTCTTTCCACCAACACAGTTTAACGCCAACCTTGGACGAGAACATTTCTGTAAAAGAGAAATGTTTGAAAAGGTTCTTCAGAGATCAAGAAGATCTGCCTGGAGCAGGTAAATGGGAAGATGAGCTATACCACATACCCTGAACATATCTTTCATCTCTGGTTTGCGAAGCTGCTCCTCTGTTATCACATAATTTGCACCCAAGTCATGGAGTCGTTCCACCAGGCTTTGCAGATCCGCCCTGCACAAACACAAATACACAATGTATAGCTCTATACATACAATTCTTACTTGAAAACTCTAACTGCTTCCAGTTGTAGCCTTAAAATAACTACAGAAACGTACAGTTTCTGTTTTTAGCATTTGCACTGCATCTTGCTTCTCTAGCAATACCAATATTCCTTGTCTGCAATCCTAGTACTCACACAAAATAATGAAACAACTTGTACCTGTCCCGCACAATGTTAATGGTGATAATTCCCAGAGAAGCTGCAATCTGTATCACAGCCTGGCCCACGCTACTGTTACAGGCATTCTGTATAACGGTGTCACCTAAGGAGAAATAAAGGAGGACAGTAGTAGTAGGTTTGGTCGCTGCACTTTGTTGTACCCCCACACACACCTTCCTATTTTCTTTTACCTGGGCGAAGTGTCTCATAATCAGACAGCAGTCTGTAAGCAGTGCAGGGGTTAACACTTAAAGTCGCTGCTCCCGCCACAGAGATGTCACTGGGGACTCGCACAAGGGTTGCCTCACTAAATAATCCCTCAGTACGCCATGTGCCTGAGGAAGAAAATAAACTTACACTAGTGTGCATGAAATAGAGGGAAGATAAGTTAAAGCTGCAGGTGGGATGGTGAGGGGAATTGGAGAATAACTGACAGTTATAAGGGCCATTGTAATAGGCCAGCTTTAATGACTTTTATATAGTAAAGATTAAAACAAACATATTTTCAGTTGACCGTGATTAAAAAGAAAAACATAGATTTTTTTCTGAGAACAGTTTATTCCATTTTCTCTCCTGTTCTTAATGCTAGAGCTGTTCCCATATAGTTTTAGTTTGTAAATGGCAGCTTATTCCACAGACTCAGCCACTAAAGCTGTGCCGTAAATAGAAAGCTACAGTGACGTCAGTTGCATTTACCACCAGGACTGAGCAGCCATTTCTACAGAGATTCAACCAAAGACACTGGGTCTGATACCATCTAATCTGCAGATTCACTTTCCAAATGTAATTTTCCCATTGCCTCTAACCTAGAGCTTCACACACCACCACCTCTCTTCAGCAACTGGCCCTCCCACTCCTGATTTGTGTTTTTTTTGCTGGTTTAACATGATAATTTCCATTTTACACAGGTGATACACCCACAAACTTGTTCACTAATAAACCCTCTACTCTCTCTTCAATTACTTACACAATACATAATATCAAGTTTTTCATACATACAATCAAGTATAACTTATCGTATCAGATAATGACATCAATTTAGACAATAAAATCAATAAATCATGCAACTTCATTATATCACTTCCAGAAATCTTTTTTTTTTTTTTCTTTTTCCCTTAGTTGCCATTTGTATTCATTCACACATGTGGCCGCGAAAGTCTGGAGGCTTTACTCCGGTTACCAACCGGCTGGAGAGGTAGAGAGAGGAACAAGCGAAGAGGGAGATTTTGTTCCAATATTTATATATATATTTCCCAAATCCTCTATTTATGGAGAGACTTATTCATCAATCCCATTTCGGCATAGCTTTTTTTCTAGTTCCCAGATTTTATCAATCTTTTTAACAACTTGTGCCCAATTCTGGGTTATTTTTTCTATCCACTTTGAGGCTATAGGAGATATTGCTGCTAGTAAACTTTCAATCAAAAAAGCTTTAACTTCCGATGTTAGCTCCGGGGGGAGGGGGTTATGTGGAGGAGGGCTTTTTTATTTCCCCTTTAATTAATTCTATAATATGCTTGATAAATTCCTGCCAAAATATTTGAATACGTGGGCAATCCCACCATATGTGGTTAAAGGAGCCCACTTCTCTACATTCTCTCCAACAGTATCCATCACTTGACCTTTTTGTGATATATGAAATTTTCAGTGGAACTAGGTACCATCTACTGTAGATCTTATAATGTAATTCTCTATAATTTACATGTTTTATATATTTTCCTGTAATCGAGAAAGCTTTATAGCAGATGTCTACTACTTTTAAGCTATTTTTCCCATTTTAACATTACATCCGTTTTTTTGCTCCTTTTCTTTTTTCTTAATCAGTTTATATGATTTTGATATCAAGTGACTTATTTTGGTTTAGAATCAATTCTTCAAACTGTGTTAAATTTCTGGATTCCGGCAGATAGAATTTTAAGGATTTTAATTTTTCACATAGGGTTTTATAACATAACCATCCACCGCCTCGATTAACCTTCAGTCTTCTTATTTCATCAACATTTTTAAACTCATTATCTTTATATAAATCCCTTAGAGCTACAATGTTAATCTCCTCCAGTCTTCTCAACCATGGGAGTCCCAAATAATGGGCCAAATTATCGAATGGTGTGATAGGGCTGGGAAAGGGTATCAATTGATGTTTTCTATTCAGTTTATGCCATCTTTTAAAATTGTTTTTAACTCCTGAAATTCCTAAAGCAGTTTTTATTTTAGAAAATTTCTCTTGAAATATCCATAATTTATCCTCTTCCAAGCTTATTAATTCTCTTTCTATTTCCACCCATTCACTATTTGAGTTAGGGTCATTTAGATTAATCATGTGAGCTATCAGGCATCCTGATAATTCTTTATATTAGGACATGCTAAGCCCCCTGCTCCAAAACTGCGACCAAGATCAGTTTTTTTTTAATCTTTTTCTTCCCGTCGTGACTACATTTATCTATTCTTCTCTGTAGCCGGTTCATTATCGATACTGGCATCTCTAGTGGAATACATCTTTGTATACAACCTATTTTTGGAGGTGGGGTGATCTTAGTGGCACTCATTCTTCCCATCCAGGATATCTTAAGACCTTTGCATTTCTGAATTATTTCTTCCACGTTCTTCTCAACACTTTTATAATTAATACTAATTAGTTTATTTCTATCCTTATGTTGGGTGATTCCCAGATATTCAATTGTTTCCTGCCATTTACCACAAAATTTACTTTAACTTTTCTAGTTCTTGATCTCCTACGTTTAGAGCAAGAAACTCATTTTTTTCCAGATTTAATTTGAAATCTTACTATATTCTCGAATAAAAGAAAATAGGTTTTCTAAGAAAAGGGCTGGCTGTTCCACTGTTATCACAATATCTGTAAAAGCTGAGACTTTATGTTTAGTTCCTATTTCAATTCCTTTATTTTTTCCTGAATTTTTAATCATTACAAGTAGAGGTTCAAGTGTTAAAGCGAATATTGTAGGAGACAGGGGACATCCCGGTCTCGTCCCATTATGGATACAAAATTCGCTTGAGGTGTAACCAATCCCTCTGACAGAGGCAGTTGGGGATCCATATAAAGCAGATGGCCCGTGATCCAAATTCACCAAATCCAAACTTGGACAATATGAACTCCATGAATCCCCAACCGACCCTGTCAAAGGCCTTATCTGTGTCCATACCCAGTAGGACTGATGGTATTTGTTTACGCTTAATGTAAGATATTAAGTTAATTAACTTCTTTACTCCATCTGGTCCCTGTCTGTTTGGAACAAATCCCTTTTGTTCTATTAACACCAATCTCCCAAACATGGATCCCAGTCTCCTCGCCAATATTTTTGCATATATTTTGACATCTGTGTTGAGGAGAGAGATGGGACAGAAATGTTTACATTTAGGGCGTTTTAATTCTTCTTTTGGAATAGTTATTATTTCCGCATTCAACATTTCAGGTGGAATAACGCCTTCAAATTTTATTTGATTAAATTCATCTTTTAATGGTTCAGCCAGTTCCTCCTGATATGCTCTATAATACCAGTTCCTAAAGCCGGCAGGGACTGGAGAGGTACCCAGTTTTTGATCCGCTATAGTTTCTTGAACTTCTCTAATTGAAATTTCTTCATAAAATAAATATAGTTCTTTTTGTGTTATTTTAGGTAGATTTACTTTGTCTAAGAACTGTTTAATCTCATCTATAGAAGGGGTTGTAAAGCTTTCTCCTATCTCTTTTGGTTTAGTTACTACTGTATCTTTATACTTAAGTAAGTCTATGCTTCTGTTTTTTAGCTTCTTAGTTCTCAGTTTGTTGGCTAACATTCGGCCAGCCTGGTTACCAAATTGGTATAATTGTTGTTGAGTGACCCATTTGGAGTTGTCATAAATCTCCTGCTCAATTTTTTTTTAACTTAAGTAATCTTACCTGTTCTTGTGTGGTTATATCTAAGATAATCTTCATTTTATGATCTAATTTAACTAATTTGATATATAAATCTTTTAACTGTTTTCCTTTTTGTTTCCTCCAATGATATTGCAGGCTGATTAACCCGCCTGGAGGTATGATTATGTCAGTATTTAGAATGTTAAAGCAGTACATTCTAAAATACGGACATAATCATACCGCCTTTAGACACCATTACCCCTTCCCCCTCCCCCCGTTCCCCTTATCCTCCTCCATTTCCCCCCTCCTCCATCCACCTCCACCTCACCCCCCACGTCACAATCGCGTCACTTCACTGAATAAGCCGGTTACAGAGAAAGGCATAAGACACACTGCAGGAGCTGATCGAAGGATAGAAGGAAGACAGAAGAGAGGGGGGAAGGTAGAAGAGAGGGGGGAAGGCAGAAGAGAGGGGGGAAGGCAGAAGAGAGGGGGGAAGGCAGAAGAGAGGTGGGAAGGCAGAAGAGAGGGGGGAAGGCAGAAGAGAGGGGGGAAGGCAGAAGAGAGGGGGGAAGGATGGGACGGAGGGGGGAAAAGGAGGATGGGAAGAAGGGAGGAGAAAGGGGGCCCAGGCAAATCCTCCCTGCAGTAACCCCAAGCGTGGCTCGGGGTTACCGATTTAGGAAGAGCAAATTAACCCCAAGCCACACTCAGGATTACCGCTAGGTGGGTTAAAAAGCCTCTTACGAAGGTTTTATGGGCAGCCCATATCATTACCTTTGATTTTATCGATTTATTATTTAGTTCAAAGAATTTTGCTACTTCTTTTTTAAGTCTATCTTTTATTTTTGGATCTTGTACTAGTTTTAAATTGAGTTTCCAAGGAGGTCTTTTCCATGGGAAGTTGTTTCTGTATAATTTTAATGGACACTTGTCCATGATCAAACCAGCTTATGGGAGCTTTTTCTTTCTTTGCTATCTTATTCAGAATTATTTCTGAAACCAATATATAAGCAATTTTGACAAAGGTTTGATTTCTATAGGAATATGTAAAGTCTTGGAAAGTCCTACATGAGTCATACAGTCTATTATTTACCAAAATGTTTTGACATTTTTTGGCATTTTCTTTAACCCGAGGCTCTGATTTCAATTGTTTTTCTGATTTCCTATCTACTTCTGCATTTAAGCAAAGATTAAGGTCTCCACAGTTTGTTTGTTATTTCCATATCTATTAACAATTTTCATCAGGCGATTAAGGAAATGTATTTGACTCACATTGGGAGCATAGACATGAACGATCGTAAATTTTTCAAATTTAACCAAATAATGTATCTACCATTTGGATCCTTTATTATTACTTCTTCTAATTTTAGTTTTTTATTAAAATATATTGTTACTCCTCGTTTTTTTTTTGTTTATATGTTGCATGTATACCTTCCCTGAAATGTTTCATATTACAATAAGGAATCTTCTCTGTGGCCCAGTGGGTTTCTTGGAGGCACACTAAATCATACTGTATTTATTATTGTTTCTATTCAACAATTATCTCTTAAAGGGGATACTGAGCCACTGGACATTTTGACTAGCTATATATAAAATCCTCCTTACCTATTTTATGTCTCTTTATCTTCTCTCACCTCTTCGCCCCCTCCCCTCCAACCTCCCCTCACTCTGCAAGGCCTGTGTGGCCCAGCAACACTCCTGAGTTCTTCCTTATACATGTTTAAATTCTTGTCTTTTACTATCCTTCCACGGCCATTCACTCCCACATTCATACATTCCCCTCCTAATGGGAGGAAGCCATGAATCATCGCTACTCAATTAATCTTGAAGAGTGAAAAATTCCTCCTCCCCGTGAGAAAGAAAAAAAAAGAGAAGTCTAACTTCATTGTTCGAAATTTGGACCTAGGGGGCGGGCCCCTCCATTGTGAACAATAAAATAAAAAAATATGTGCCCCAATCAGATAAAAAAAAAACGTGGGTGGTACTATGTATAAATTATGAGAGTTAGGCTGAGAGGCTCCTGTATTTTTCATTGTATTTAATTCAAATCTTCAAGTCATTAATTATTACGTAAGGTTAAAGCCACTAACTAACTAAAGGAGAAACTTCTCGTGGCAGTTGATATCTATTCTGCTGCAATATCCAAACCCAATAGTGATACAGTTTTGTGAAACTCAAAATAATTAGAACTAAAACATTAAACGTTACTTAATAATTATCCCATTATACATGAGCTTTTTCTCTTTTTCCAATGCCGATTCAAAATGTGTAAACTATCTACAAAATATATTTTTCCTCAAGCAGTGGTATAAAAAAAAAAAAGATAAATAAAATCAACTTTTTTTTCCTTTTATTACTTCACATTTTATTTTATTTTTCCCTTTAGATTGTGAGTTTTCATTCTGATAAGGTGATTTAAAAAAAAAAAAAAAAAACACCATGCAAGTAAGATTTTAAACTCAAAGACAAGGCCCTCTATTTTCTGCAGTAAAAAATGTGGATGGGAGGAGGGAACAAGCGGGTAGAAGGGAGAGAGAACAGGCAGGGGCACAGGCAAAGGACAGAGGGTTTAGTATAGGCAGTGTAGTAGTTTAGTATAGTTAGTGTAGGGGTTTTATTATAGGGTTTAAGGGATGTCTGTACAGCCCAATTGTCTGCACCCATAAGTCGGGGCGACTTCAGCACGCGCTCTAAAGTCGTGCTACCCTGCAGTGACTAATGAAGGCAAACAGACCGGTCTAGTAAAAGTTTTAGGACAGGCTTCTTCGTAATTCTGCTCCCGTCCACTGGACACATAATATGGATTGGTGAGAAGTAGCTCTGTTCATGCCATACTAACATTTAAAAGTTATTTATTAAAAAATATATATTATAAAATACTAAATAGGATCACACAGTTGAAAGTGGGCTTATATACCTAATCCTGCATCCACGGGAATCACCCAATCGCCAGGCCGCACAGAAGAAACATGTCTGCCTGTCTCCACCACTACACCAACTCCTTCATTGCCCCCAACAGCTGGCAGTTGGGGCAGGAGAGCATAGGTTCCTGTGATAGATAAAATTACAGCTATATCATAAACTTTTCATCCATTTCTCCACTTTGCTATTCTTTTATGAATTTCCTTTTAAAATTAAGCACACAAAATGTTATTAGACTTTGTGCATTCAGTATACTACATACAGTATATCAAGTACAGCATACCTTGGATCATGTTAATATCCGATGGGTTAATGGGAGCAGCCAACATTTTAACCAGGACATCATAATCTCCGGGGGAAGGAACCTGCAGGTTATGCATCCTACAAAGACACAAAAATCATAGATACTTGAGACACATAGTGCTTTATTTATTTTCATTATACTATTACATTGTTCTATATCAATCATGGCTCAAGGAGTACTAGACTTGATAACAGGAAAAAGTTTTAAAAAAGAAGTAATTAATGTATTAACTGCATGGAATCCATTTTATCTATTTATTTTGAGTGTTGGTCTGTAAGAGTTAAAGGGCCTCTGTAATTCAAGAAAAAAAAAAAAAAAAAAGACACTTGTTTGTCAAATACTTATCAAGTTAACAATATCAGTAGCTGTGTAAGACATGGACATATATATATATTTTGAAAGAATTTTTTTTTTTTGAGAATTGTTATATCCTTTGTTACATTATACCGTGAGAATCCAGAGCCATTGCACTAGATACCGTATATACTCTAGTATAAGCCGAGCTTTTCAGCCATTTTTTTAAGGCAAAAAAGGGCCCCTTCGGCTTATACTTAAGTCACCCCCCCCGTGTGTCTCTAACCCCACCCCCGTGTGTCTCTAACCCTGCCCCCTCCTCAACCTAAACCCCCCCTCCTCTACCTAAACCCCCCTCAACCCCCCTCCTCTACCTAAACCCCCCTAAATACCACCCCCCTCCTCTACCTAAACCCCCCTAAATACCACCCCCCTCCTCTACCTAAACCCCCCTAAATACCACCCCCCTCCTCTACCTAAACCCCCCTAAATACCACCCCCCTCACTTACCTGCTTGTGCTCCGGCCTCCGCTCCTTGACCCGGCGCGCATGTGACGTCACATGCACCCAGTATATGCTAATGACGCGGCGCACATGTGACGTCACATGCGCGCCGGCGCCGGGTCAAGGAGCGGAGGTCGGAGCACAAGCAGGTAAGTGAGGGGAGAGGTGTTTAGGTGGAGGAGGGTGGGGTTGAGGTTGAGTAGGGGGGTTGAGGTTGAGGAGGGTTGAGGATGAGAATGGGGGGCTTGAGGAGGGAGGATGAGGGGCTTGAGGAGGGAGGTTGAGGAGGGTTATAAGGGGGGGGGGAGAGACACAGGGAAGGGAGAGGAGAGAAGAGACACAGAGAAAGAGGGGAACAAAGAGGGCACAAGAGGGACACAGGGGGCAGCACATTTCCCACCCTCTGCTTATACTCGGGTCACTCATTTTACCCAGTATTTTGTGGTAAAATGGGTGCCTCGGCTTATACTCGGGTCGGCTTATACTCGAGTATATACGGTAGATTGATATTGACACCATACCCCTTCCCTCTCACTGGCCCAGAAGCAGACTCCTTGCATCAAATAATGCAACAACAGCTCTCCAGAAATATAAACTCCCCTCTCACACACACTACTTCCAACAATGTATTATGGATTCCTCAAGAGTTCTGCAGAAATATTGCTTTTTATTTTAATTAAAAATTACCTTTATGGGTTTCCTCTGATTAATTATGTCTCTTTGTCAGACTCAAAGTTTCAAACATATATTTGTTTTTTTAATTGAGAAGTGCCCTTTTATACAAGCTCAAACAAATACAGTGCTTTGCAAAAGTATTACACTACAGCCTTAATTTCAATGTTAATCTGAATTTTATGTGATGGATCAGAACACAATCTTCTAAGTTGGTGAAGTGAAATTTGAAAAATATATACATAAAACTATTTTTTAGAAATAGAAAACAGAAAATTGGCATGTGTGTATGTATTCACTCCCTTTGTTATGAAGCCCATAAAAAGCTCTGGTGCAACCAAATACCTTCAGAAGTCACATAATTAGTGAAATGATGTCCACCTGTGTGCAATCTCAGTGTCTCATGATCTGTCATTACATGCACACACCTTTTTTGAAAGGCCCCAGAGGCTGCAACACCTAAGCAAGAGGCACACTAACCAAGCACTGCCATGAAGACCAAGGAACTCTCCAAACAAATAAGGGACAATGTTGTTGAGAAGTACAAATCAGAGTTAGGTTATAAAAAAAAATATCCAAATCTTTGATTATCCCCAGGAGCAACATCAAATCTATAATAACCAACTGGAAAGAACATGGCACAACAGCAAACCTGCCAAGAGACGGCTGCCCACCAAAACTCACGGACCATGCAAGGAGGGCATTAATCAGAGAGGCAGCACAGAGACCTAAGGTAACCCTGGAGGAGTTGCAGAGTTCCACAGCAGAGACTGGAGTATCTGTACATAGGACGACAATAAGCCGTACGCTCCATAGAGTTGGGCTTTATGGCAGAGTGGCCAGAAGAAAGCCATTACTTTCAGCAAAAAACAAAATGGCATGTTTTAAGTTTGCGAAAAGGCATGTGGGAGACTCCCAAAATGTATGGAGGAAGGTGCTCTGGTCTGATGAGACTAAAATTGAACTTTTCGGCCATCAAAGAAAATGCTATGTCTGGGGAAACATGTAAATGTTTTGGAATGGCCTAGTTAAAGCCCAGACTTCAATCCAATAGAAAATCTGTGGTCAGACTTAAATACTGTTGTTCACAAACCATCCAACTTGAAGGAGCTGGAGCAGTTTTGCAAGGAGGAATGGGCAAAAATCCCAGTGGTAAGATGTGGCAAGCTCATAGAGACTTATCCAAAGCGACTTAGAACTGGGATTGCTGGAAAAGGTGGCTCTACCAAGTATTGACTTTAGGGGGGTGAATAGTTATGCACCTCGACTTTCTGTTATTTTGTACTATTTGTTGTTTGCTTCACATAGAAAAAAAAAATCTTCAAAGTTGTTGGCATGTTCTGTAAATTAAATTATGCAAATCCTTAAACAATCCATGTTAATTCCAGGTTGTGAGGCAAAAAACACCACAAAACATGCCAAGGGGGGCGAATACTTTTGCAAGGCACTGTATATGCAGAATGCTGAGACAGGGCAAACTTTGTTTGTGAAGGCCAACATGTTACATTAATACATTTTGTCCTTTTAAATACAATGTAGGTTTATGTAGCTTTTCTATATTGTCATACAGCCAACTTTGTTTTTGTAGTCATAAAGATTTCTTGGGGGCGGGGGTACTGTTGATTTATGGCTCCTGCATCAATTAAGTACTCATGCAAGTTATACTTAAAAACAAAGTAATGGAATTCTTGCTTCCACAACTTTTATATGCAATTTTCTTTACTATGGGCATTTTTTTTCTTTATTTTTATTCTTTTATTGTAACCTGGTAAGGTGATCCTGTTATAAACTGCACTTCCATTTTTTACAACCTTTCAATAGACCTGAATATATATATATATATATATATATATATATATATATATATATATATATATATATATATATTAGCTGCATCTAATGTGCCTATTCAGATCAGGAAATAAAAAACAGCTGTATATACATTATATTTTACTATCTTGTACTATTTTAGCATCTTGTAAATATGAGGCTCAGTTGTATTTAAAATAAACTTGCTGGTAATTTTATCGGACAATATGATAAAAAGAGGAATATAGAAAAAAGCTATATATATATATATATATATATATATATATATATATATATATATATATATATATATATATATATATATATATATATATATGATGGTCCTCATTTTTTCTTGCTTTATTAACACCATTCAAAAAAATGCTTGTTTTAACTATTTTCTGTTCCTAAAACATTTGGTTTTAATGCCGGTGTATTCGAATGTATCTTGAGCTGCATAAATGGCATGTAACGCAGCAAAGCTAACTAATATGTTATTATTTATT
The DNA here is from genome assembly GCA_027410445.1 of Discoglossus pictus. NCBI lineage: Eukaryota > Metazoa > Chordata > Amphibia > Anura > Alytidae > Discoglossus > Discoglossus pictus. The sequence goes on from CM050164.1 coordinate 204,079,320, forward strand.
CAACCTAGTATCTGTGGGTATTGGATTAATGTGTTCAGCCACTTGCTCAATAAAGAAAGAAAATTAGGGATCTAGTAGATTATAATTAGGTGCCAGAAATTTTAACCCTGGCCTGAAGGGATCATCCATAGGAATATTGTTGTTGTTCAGTCCTTCAGTCGTGGCAGACTCTCAGTGACCATATGGACTGCAGCGAACCAGACACATCTATTGTTATGTCCCTGGTCGTGCTTATCCATAAGGTTTTCTTGGCAAAGATATTGGAGTAAGTTGCCAGTTCCTTCTCCATTTGTCTGACCTCTATGCTATGACTTGCCCATCTTCGGTGACTCTACATGGTATAGCTCACAGCTTCATTGAGGTAGACAAGCCACTTCACCACGACAAGGCAGAGATCCAGAGGAATATTGTAGCACTCAGTTAAAGCATCTCACATGCTAGTTGTACCCCAGAGTAAGCATGTACACCTAGGTGGTGTGTAGTCTGCTTGTAACTGGATGCATTGCAGTGAGACCCCTAGGAGTCCCTAGGGATTATGGAACAGGACAAGCTATTAATGCAACACTCACATTGCTAAAAACTGGACCTTCTCCAACTAAGATCCCTCCAGCACTCGTACACAAGGGGGCTATAGACACTACTAACCCCAGGCATGTTTATTTTGCCAATTACACCTAGAAAAACACATATTACTGGAAGTGTCAAATACTAATGGCAGCACATAGTGGGCCTGTGTGATTATAACCACCCCAGTTACTTTCCTCACATATCCCACTGGTGGAGAAAAAGACATGTGGCAGCCATATACAAACGTACACCCTGGCTATCCATATGTCTACATACTACTGATACAGCTACTTATGTGTTCTGATCATACATGAACACTACATGTACAGCTCATATCAGGGTACTCAGACGAATGATTTGCTTTATTTTTCCTGACACTTAGCTAGTTACTTATATCCTTTAATGTTTTCATAACATTATCCTACCCTTATGACATTTTTATAAGCAGTTTAGTTCCCATGATGCCTTACTAATTAAAGCTTGCAACATTGCCCATCCTCCCATGATGCTTAGCTAGACGTTTTCCCTTCCTCCCACAATGCACGGCATGTTAAGGATGCCAGTCGCCCTTCCTCCCATAATGCGTTGCTAGCTAAGGACGTATTTGCCCTTCCTCCAATGGAGCCCCGGTTCTCACCGTAGCACCTGCTCGGGCTCCCCATGCTTCTCGTACACCAGGGCACGGGCTGCCAGGGAGCTGAATTGGCGACGGAGCAACCGAACTGCCGGCCACATGGTATCTCCTGACTGAATGCCGATTCGTAACGTCAGGACCACGCCCACAAAATGTAACGTCACATAATCAAGGAACGCCCACTGTGTATTAAACCTGCCCCAAGACAGCATTTAAAGAGACAGCTTCTAATTAAGTATAGACACCTAAATACAAGAAGAAATGTACATTTATATAGTTCAAGGTCCACCCCAACAATAGCTTTGCTCTGCTGTTGACATGAAGGATAATATAAATGAATATGTATAGCATCATATCCTAAATGATCACTGTAGTCTCATATTTACATGTAGCTTTTTTGAAGAACCAGACTACGGTAGATATTCTTTTAGACATGGGTGCAATATCGGCCACTAGGTGGCGCGGCCAAGATGTCAGTGAATTTCTTGTCAGTGTAAAGTTTATAATCTGCTGGTACCCTAACCCCCACCCCTATCATCTAACCCTAACACCTAACCCTATTACCTAACACCCAACCCTAATACCTAACACCCAACCCTAATACCGGTCCTTTCCTATTTTATGCTACCACAGGTGCACCAGCATCTGTTACGTTCACGCACGCATGCTGCACTGGCCTGCGCCGATGAAACTGTCTCCTTGTGGCCGGTAAGTGGTTACGGGTTTTCGGGTTAGGTTTGGGAAGGGGTGTAGGGGGTTAGGTCCGGGAAGTGGTGTAGGGGGTTAGGAATAGGGTTAGGGCTGGCAAGGGGTGTAGGGGCTTAGGGACTTAGTTTTAGGGGGGTAGGCTAAGAGGGTTAGGAGGTTAGGGTTAGGGCCGCCAAGGGGTGTAGGGAGTTAGGGGCTTAGGGTTAGGGGGTTAGAGTTAGGTCCGGGAAGTGGTGTAGAGGGCTAGGGTCATTAGGGGTATAGAGGGTTAGGGGCTTAGGGACTTAGTTTTAGGGACTTAGGGTTAGGGCCGGGAAGTGGTGTAGTGGTTTAGGGTCGGAAAAGGGGTGTAGAGGGTTAGGGGCTTAGGGACTTAGTTTTAGGGACTTAGGGTTAGGGTTGGGAAGTGGTGTAGGGGGTTAGGGTTAGGGCCGACAAAGGGGTGTAGGGGCTTAGGGAGTACATTGGGGTGCGATCGAACCCGACAACAGAAGGCTTCCAGTGCCATGCACACGTGCGTGGTGCACGTGTAGTAGCATAAAACAGGAAAGGTTCCTAATATCTAAAACCCAACCCTAATACCTAGCACGGACCGTAACTGCCTAAGCTTCTAATTCTTACCCTCTATCCCTAACCACTTACTGGGCGTAGTAGTTCATTTATAGCAGTAGATGGCTCTTGGAGCGCTCGTGCGTTCCAAGAGTAGGTGGGGGCGCGCTGTTCCGGGGAAGAGCTGTGCACACAAAACAGGATAGGACCCCTAACACCCAACCTTAACATTAACCCTAATACCTAACACCCAATCCTAATATCGCCACCTAGTGTCCAATATTGAGGCCAACCAACAGGAAATGTCCAAATAATGTACTGTAGGTAGCCATTTAATTCTCTGACTCTTGATTCAGCCTTTTCCTTGTATGCTGAATTGATTTTCACTGAATTAAAAAAAAACTTTGGCACTAAAGGTTGTAACATTTCAATTTCACTGTCTGAATGTTTTTCTGCTCTCAATGGCACCTCTCACTTGAAGCAGGTATACCAAAAGAAAGATGGCAACTCTATTATAGCATAATGTATTGTTTATTTTCCTAACCCAGTTGTTCATTTTAGATCCTCACAAAATCATATTGTGAATATGATACAATATAGCCCTCATCAATTTGTGAAACAAAAATGAAAATGGGTTTAGCTGCCATTGTAGTGGTTCAAAGGCACAATTGTATTATTACTGTTGCTGCACAATAGGATTTGAAGAACAGATAATGACAGTAAAATTATAGTAAAGTGGTTCAAAAGCTAGTGAGGATCCTACTCAAAAAAGCTTGTGACATGTGTAATAATATAATGACTTTATTACACGCACAGTGGTAAGAGCAGAAGGTTCAAAGACAAACCTTTCAGATGGATTCTGATATTTATGTGTGCTGGGTGGATGTGATTTGAAATGCTAAATATACTGTATTTACACATATCTAATGCGCACCATTTTCATAGAAAATCTGATCCCAAATTTGGAGTGTTCATTAGATCTGATGGCTCACTAGATTTGAAGCCAAAAAGGGAAGCACAGGACATACCACGACACCACCATCTCTCGCTTCCCGGCTCTCTAGAGTGGGTGACCACCGGAGGAAGTGGCACCCAGAGAGCCCCAGCACAGTGGCACACAGAGCCTGGCACCCAGAGAGCACAGTACATTCACCAGCAAAAACTTTTTTTGATTCATGGGTCCCAAATTTGGAGTGCGCATTAGATTCCATGGCGCGCTAGATTCGTGTAAATACAGTAATTAAAGGTATTTGAAGTACAGACTAAAAAAACATTATGGACCACATGTTACATTATATTTCTTTTATATTTGTTTTATATAGACCCCCCTTGCAGTGAGGGCCACTTGGGATCAGGTAAATAGCTATATCTGTCACTGAAACCACAGGGTTCAAAAGCATTAGCTAAAAACCTGCCCATTGAAGTTTATGGCCATACATTTAAAGGATATACAGTCCTATATTTATATGTTCTATTAAAGATCACGGTAGTGGCAATGGCTAGCGAATGCGAGGAATTTAGTAATGGTAATAAGAACAGTAACATGATAATTGACCAAAAAGATATTAAATAAGTCCCATGCTCGATGGTAGAGCTGTTTTGTATTAGGAGCAAGTCCATCTTGCATGATATTGCTGGCGTGATTGGGTTGTAGAGCTGAGACCACTTAACTGTGATAATTTGATAATCGTAATTTAAGCTGGAATGACTGACTAGAATTAGAAATGTAAATAGCTGGTGATTTTGGAGACGTCTGACTTAGGAAAAAAAGGATCTATCATTCCATGTAGATAAGAAGTTGCTCTATAATTTCAGGTCTTTGACTGACTCAAGTGATAAGTGTACTGCATCATACCTTAAAGATTCAGTGAGGACTTTCAGCACAAGGCTTCAGCAAATGGATCAAATATTTTAGGACTGCTACAAGAACCAAAAGATAACATTTCCTCGCCATTCTATCCCGTCTAGGTGCCACAAAACAGGGTGAACAAAAAAAAGCGTGAATGCATCTTTTTAATCGATTTTTGGTAGTTAACATCTTGGACCAAGCCTTAAAATTATGGTTATGGTGTGATCAAACCTTGCGTATTGCAATGAAAATTGTTCTGACAGTATTATTGAATTAATACTAGGTATGAGCAAACCATGAGGGGCTCAGAGGTCAATGATTAAGCGTTTTTTAAACAAATATTTCCCTGTAGAGATTCCTATAGGGTTAATTCGCCAAATAGGAAAAGGTGCGATAGCGAAGGGGCCGATTAGATAGCCTTTGGAAATGTCCATAGAAATGAGGTCTGCCACGACCCCAGGCTCCCTTACGGCGGACAGAGATTAGCGCAAGCATGAGAAGTCTGAAGCAATGCTGGTACCCCCATATGGCATCCATGAGATAATCCAGTGCGCAAATATGTTACCGCTTGGGTAGAAAAAAGAGGTCAGAGTCTAGTGTTAATTGTCACTTAGTATTCAGCTTTGGACAAATGGTCTTAGCATGCGCTTGATGACAATTAGCACATACAGCTGAAATTATTACATATAGAGCCTAAATAGAGCACTGGTCTGCCAAGGCGGTCACGAACTGGGTGTGATAGATTAGGCAATTCTGCTACAGAGGCAGATGAACTAGGATTTGCAAATGGAGCAGGTGTATAATTGAGACAAAATATGGAATTATGAAATAGGGAATGGCAATGCTGACAGACCAGAGCTCTCAGTCCCTCAAAGTGCCTACAGAACAAGTCATGATCTAGAAGTGACCAGTTGACTTGATAATGGAATTAATGCCAAGCGGCTGCTGCTTTACCAGCAAATGAGCGATGGTAGTCGTAAAATGCCTTCCTGCCATATCTGTTGGCAAAATTCAGAATCAAATGCAAATGGTCATCTAGTTCCTTACGACGTTGAGCATATAACATCCCTGTAGATATCAAAAGCTAATACGAATTCTGTCACAGTAAGTTTGTGTTGCAACCTCGGATCTTTTGACTTAATCGTGACAGAAATATCTCCCTGTGTTAATGTACTGGCTCTGATGTATCTGAAGAGGACATAAGATTAGAAACTAAATTAACTTCTTTACCCTCTACAATGTCTCTCCTCAAATTAGATGACAAATAATGAGATGGCATAATAATAGGGGGTGGCTGACTGGTCTCACCACATTCAGCCCGGTTGGCTGGCAATGAAAGTAAAGGAGGTTGTGAGGTGGGACTTTCAATTGTGATGCCTCGATCCTTCAGCTCATTTACTGATTAAGCCACGTCAGCTATCATTCTTTGTAGCTGTTGGAACTGATCAGTTACCAAGTTAGCCAGCTCCGAGTTTGGCCTTTGTGCATCTTGAACGATCTAAACAGCTCCATTTTCCTTGCTGTAGCTGGAAAAGGAATTCTGCAAGTGTTCAACTCTTGTACCAGGCGTGGGATGGTCCAATGCCTTGGTGATGCTTGGCTAACAGGGTTAGACTGAGCACCAGTTAGAGAGGAATTTGCCACTGATGGAGGGGTTCCTGGTTCTGAAGGAACTGAATCGGCCATGATATCCCACAGGGTGAGGGTAAATAATATGACTGAGAAGGTGGAAGTGAACGCACAATGAGATGAGAGAATGAGGTTCGTGATTCAAGAAGGCAATTGAAAATGATAGCAAATGAATTTGTGATGCCCTTGATAGGCCAATGTTTAATAACGTTTATAACAAATAATCAACAAGTGCAGAGTCAAATAGCATTGGCCTGATGCCAGACGTGTGATAGCACATGATAAAGAGGAAAAATATAGTGAAGGCGGGGGCAACGATGACAACAAAAGGTTAAATGTATTCCATATGACTAGAATTAAACAGAGATGGGGGAAGCCCTTGATGGGCTATGAGTGATGGATTTGGGGTAAGAAGGCAAGTATTCATGAGGCAGAATTTGTGATGTGAAGTCCTGGATGGGCTGAGGATAGTGAACCAAGGCGCTCATTTCCGCCAGCGCCGCCGTCACACATGCTTCGCTTTGCAAAGCGAGGCAACGCAGCCGTGCAGCTCTTAGGCTGCAATGAGCGCCAAAGGTGCTCATTGCAGCCAGCGGCGCCGTCACATAAGCGAGGTGAAGCAGCTGCGCAGCACTTAGGCTGCAATGAGCACCATACGCGATCATTGCAGCTAGCAGCGCCATTGCAGCCAGTGGCGCAATACTTAGGCCAGCGGCGCAGCACTGTTCAATCGCATAACTCTTAAAACCCACCACAGGAAGCCTGGGAGTGACGTTGCAAGTGAATTACACCCATATTTGACGTTTTTCGTCATTCGAAAATCGCCTAAGCGAGGAAAAAAATGGCGGCGCTGAATACACTTACACGAACAATGCCAGGCTTGATGGACTTAGAAAATACACCACACCAAACCCACTAACACTTACAACAAGGCCAGGCATGCAGGATTTTGAAAATAAAACCAAAGGCATTCACTGCGTGCCACGCAAATATTGAGCACACACACAGAAGAGAAAGACACAGGGAAGGGACAGGTGGGAGATGCTGGAAAGAGACAATGAGCGGCCCGTACAGTAGGCAATGAGCGGCCCGTACAGTAGGCGAGAGGAAAGACACTCATCACAGGGCTCACGATGAGCACCGCAAGCGGGAAAGGTTTGCAATGAGCTCCGAAGGTGATCAGTGCAAAGCAGTACACGGGTGGAGAGCCGGAGGCACTAAGTACAGGGCTCGCAATCAGCGCCGAAGGTGCTCAGAGGAACAAAAGCCTCACATTGGGCCTAGTTTAATATGCAATAAAGTTTTCCATGTTATTTTCACCTAAAGGTATGTCTGTTCCTTTTATTGTGAATAAGTTTTTTAGCTAAATCCTCACCCGTCATCCCATTTGGGCACATTCCTTCTTAATAAGTAAAGCATGCCTTCTCTGGAGATATGTTATTTTACTACATCACAGCCCCAATTTTGCAGCCAGATCTGTTTGCAGTCAAAAATGAGACTCAACCATTCAGTTTAAGGGCACAAGCTCCTCCTGAACCATTTTGCCATGGGCCATTACCCATGTCACCATGGCCTTAAAACATGCCGGATAGCTGCTTTATGTATTGGAGCAATTGTATGAAGTGTTTACCACGTGAACGTGATAGCTAAATCAATCTGCAAAGATAATCGTGAAAGCGTAATAACAACCGTAAAATATAGGATTTGCAACAAACTTTGAGTATGTTGATCAACTGACTAATATAGTGAATAAAAAGGGAAAAAAGGGAGGGGGTGAGGTCCTCGATAGGCTGAGAATGATCGATTGACGTTGAGAAGGCAATCAGTGATTTGACTGTGTTTGCAGTATGTGATACCCTTGATTGGGCTGAGGATAATTAAATAACAAGCGATGGTGCACTGTGATAGTGAAAAACTGTATATAAACAGTAATAGGAATGTTGATAACCACTTAACAACCTTCCCAAGATTGCCATGCTCTCGCGAGATGCTGGAAATGACTGAAGCAACATAATAGTGGTCTTGCAAAATGCTAAATTTCTGCAATAACAGGAAGAAAATGCTAAGAACATGTACTTTTACACTTAAACGTGGTAAACATGTAATTTAAAAAAATAATTGCTGAATGATTCTGAACATGCTGAATGATTCTGACCTCGACAATGTATAACAAGTGACAGACTTTAACATATGAATAATGTGGTAATTGAGGAATTTAATATATGAGTGCTGTTAAGAAATTAGGGATTAATGACCCACAATGCATATAAAAAGGAAACAAAAAATGAACTCACAGATGCAGCTGGACAATGAGTCAGGAAACACTGGATAGTCAGGAATCAGAAGTAGCAACTGTGACAGGTAACGCACACAGCGTGGCGAGGAGGAGGTGCTGGAAGCATGTGTACCTGACTGAGTAGGCAGGGGTTTATAAAGAGTAGAGGGAGAGAGGGACCGTCCCACAACCACCAGGTAATTAACCTGGATATATATATATATCACATATTATAATTGTCTAACTACGATTCGTCGTTGCGCTGCGTAGTGCGTACGGGCTAACCGTTAAACCCCTCTGTTGCGTAGTGCGTACGACTTAGCGATGAGCGCCACAGGCGTTCCGCAAGCCGTTAAATCGTATCACTTTGGCAATGAGCGCCGCAGGCGAGCCGTTAAACCGTAGCACTTAGAAAAAAAATACGAGATGACAAAAATTACGAGATAAGCGGCGGAACAAAAACACTAAAAAAAACACTAAATACACACTAAAAAATAAAATAAAGGTCACTTACAGCATGGGGAACCAGGCAGTACGTCTGGAAGTGAGTTGGAAATCCAATTTACAGCGATTTAGCCGAATTACAAAGATCGAAAATCGGCTAAGCGAGAAAAAAACGTCCGCCGAAAAAAATGAAAACGAGGCTATACTACTACGAACTGCGTAAAACACAGCCACAGACGTATGTGTTTGAAAAACAACGAGATAAAGGATGCGGATTACCCGTGCAATGAGTAAAAAGACAGTAGCAAGTACATTTTACGAAACCCAATTACAGATTTACGCATTAACACAGATTTAACGACTTTGTCTCGCGCAACATCAGATTTCCCGCCTAAACCAACGCATTTGATGAAATATAAGTTGCAAGTTACAATTTTTTTTTTTTTTATTTTAAGAAAAAAAAAAAGGGACAAATGTAGCGTCATGTTGTGTGGCAAACAAATTTACTGTTAAACCGTAGTACTTTAGCGGGCTTAGCGATGAGCGCCGCAGGCGATCATCGCCCGGCGAGCCTCGCGCAGCGTGGCGAGCCGTTAAACCATAGTACTTTGGCAATGAGCGCCGCAGAAAAAATGCCGGACGAACAAAACGAAAACGAGGCTACAGCACTATAACCACGGAAAACACGTACCGATAATCCGCTAAGACGCATACCACACATTATCCGCCATTTTAGGATAGTGCGGAAGTACACAGCTACGTTAACGGTTTCGGCTCGCGCACGCACACTATTACACTGCACACGTTCATCACGCTTACACAGCACCTCCACACCACTAATGCTGCAGAAACATCAACACAGATTGCCAGCTCTTCAACACAATGCATAAAAATACGTAAATTAATTTATTAATTTGAATTCTATATTTCAGTAGTACACAGAAAACAACATTAGCTACCTTACAATTCCATATGTATATTAATAACTAAACAACTTTTACAACATACACATCTGATTGCCGAAATTTTTTGACGGGCAATACGCTAGTATATATTTGTGGTCGGTCCCTCTCCTAACGATCGAGTGCGTTGAACCATTGCTCTCCAGCGATGGAATGCCCTTGCGGACAATTGGGCCCAGGCAAACAAGCTGGACATAAATTTGCGGTCGGGCCCCTCTCCTAATGTAACTGAGGTGTGGCTGATTGCTACGCCCTATCCGGCCTGCGAAAAAGGGCAGAGTGATGGTGAGGAGAGGAAGGAATGCCATGAAAGCGTGATCACATTGGAGTCTGGCGAAGGGCTGCAGTAGCATTAGGACTTGTGAGGACTTGGGAAAGTGTGATAGAAGTGAGCCTGCAAAGGCTGGTTTTGAGATCTATGGAAGGCGTGAACGAGATAATGCCTACGAAGGCAGGTATGGGTCGTATGATAGCGTAGACGTCGTAAGCCTGCGAAGGATGGTATGGTCCATATGGAAAGCTTGAATGAGGTGAGGTTGCGAGGCTGGTTTAGGACTTATGGAATGGCGGATGAGGGTCGTAATTTTAGCCAATTCAGGTAAATCCCACCCTGAAAAGGTACAGGAAAGTTGTAAAACCTAGTAGATTTGGGCCAAAATTTGCAAAGCATACTTAACAAAGCCTAAAAGGCGTAGCCTTGAACATCGAATTCAGGTCCAAACCCACCCAAGAAGGTATAGGAAAGTCGAGAATTTGGTAGATTAGGCCAGAACTAAGCATGAAAAGCGAAGGCTGAACCTTGGACAGCTTAGAAGGAGTAGACATCTTACCTAGGATAACAATAGGAAAAGGCCCAAAAAGTGACTGGAGCTTGCGATATGAGGCCAGGAAAGCTGAAAAGCGAGAGTGCACACAGACACAACCTGCAGGTGCGGCCTCAGGACTGAACTGGGCAAAGGGATGTGGACAGGAAGAGGTGGAGATTGATAAAGCCCCTCCCATGAAAGAGGTGGAGAGGGATCCTTCCACAAACCCAGGTTTTTTAACCTGGAACATGATATATATATATATATATATATATATATATATATACAATGCCTTGCAAAAGTATTCACCCCCCTTGGCATTTTTTGTGTTTTGTTGCCTCACAACCTGGAATTAATATGGATTGTTTGAGGATTTGCATCATTTAATTTACAGAACATGCCCACAACTTTGAGGATGTTTTTTTTTCTATTGTGAAGCAAACAACAAATAGGACAAAATAACAGAAAAAGTAAATGTGCATAACTATCCCCCCCCCCCCCCTTAAGTCAATACTTTGTAGAGCCACCTTTTGCGGCAATCACAGCTCCAGGTCTCTTTGGATAAGTCTCTATGAGCTTGCCACATCCTACCACTGGGATTTTTGCCCATTCCTCCTTGCAAAACTGCTCCAGCTCCGTCAAGTTGGATGGTTTGAGCTTGTGAACAGCAATCTTTAAGTGTGACTGTGACCACAGATTTTCTATTGGATTGAGGTCCGGGCTTTGACTAGGCCATTCCAACACATTTACATGTTTCCACTTAAACCACTCAAGTGTTGCTTTAGCAGTGCGTTTGGGGTCATTGTCCTGCTGGAAGGTGAACCTCCATCCTAACCTCAAATCACACACAGAGTGTTACAGGTTTTGCTCAAGAATATCCCTGTATTTAGCACCATCCATCTTTCCCTCAACTCTGACCAGTTTCCCAGTCCCGGCTGCTGAAAAACATCCCCACACCATGATGCCGCCACAACCATGGAATTGTGTTCTTTTGGTGATGTGATGTGTTGGATTTGCGCCATACATAGCGTTTTCTTTGATGGCTGAAAAGTTCAATTTTAGTCTCATCTGACCAGAGCACCTTCCTCCATACATTTTGGGAATCTCCCACATGCCTTTTCGCAAACTCAAAATGTGCCATTTTGTTTTTTGCTGAAAGTAATGGCTTTCTTCTGGCCACTCTGCCATAAAGCCCAACTCTGTGGAGCGTATGGCTTATTGTCGTCCTATGTACAGATACTCCAGTCTCTGTTGTGGAACTCTGCAGCTCCTCCAGGGTTACCTTAGGTCTCTGTTCTGCCTCCCTGATTAATGCCCTCCTTGCCCGGTGTGTGAGTTTTGGTGGGCAGTTGTCTCTTGGCAGGTTTGCTGTTGTGCCATGTTCTTTCCATTTGGTTATGATAGATTTGATGGTGGTCCTGGGGATCATCAAAGATTTGGATATTTTTTTATAACCTAACCCTGACTTGTACTTCTCAACAACATTGTCCCTTACTTGTTTGGTGAGTTCCTTGGTCTTCATGGCAGTGTTGGGTTAGTGGTGCCACTTGCTTAGGTGTTGCAGGCTCTGGGGCCTTTCAAAAAAGATGTGTATATGTAATGACAGATCATGTGACTCTGAGATTGCACGCAGCTGGACATCATTTCACTAATTATGTGACTTCTGAAGGTAATTGGTTGCACCCACAGGAGAAAGACACAGGGAAGGGACAGGGGGGAGATGCTGGAAAGAGACACATGGCATTCCCAAGAACAAAACTTGCAGGTTAACGAGCGCCCAGTACAGTAGGCGAGAGGAAAGGCGCTCATCGCGGGGCTCACAATGAGCACTGCGACCGTGAAAGCCTTGCAATGAGCGCCAAAGGCGTTCATTGCGAGCCCTGCGATAAGCACCAAAGGCACTCAGCGTGGGGCTTGTGATGAGTGCTGAAAGTGATCAGTGCAAAGCAGGAGACTTGAAGTACATGGGGGAGAGCCGAAGGCTCTCAGAGCAGGGCTCGCAATCGGCGCCGAAGGTTCTCAGAGGACCAAAAGCCTCATGTTTTGTGGCAAACAGCATTGCCAGCATTTTTAATCCCGTCATTTTTGATGGGCAAGTTCCTAGTTGTTTAATATGCATTAAAGTTTTCCATGTTATTTTCACATATATATATATATTTTATATATATATATATATATATATATATATATATATATAGTAAAAGGGGCAATATTGACCTTTGTTTCAATATATATATATATATATATATAGCAAAAAATTAACAGTAAAAAAAGCAACGTTTGATAAAAAAGAGAGAAAAGGTATGTCTGTTTCTTTTATTGTGAATAAGGTTTTTAGCTAAATCCTCACCCCTCATCCCATTTGGGCACATTCCTCCTTAATAAGTAAAGCCTGCCTTCTCTGGAGATATATATTATTTTACTACATCAGTTGGCTAATGTTACAGCCCCAGTTTTGCAGCCAGATCTATTTGCAGACAAAATGAGACTTAACCATTCAGTTTAAGGGCACAAGCTCCTCCTGAACCATTTTGCCATGGGCCATTACCCATGTCACCGGCGCCTTAAAACATGCCAGGTAGCTGCTTTGTGTATTAGAGCAATTGTATGAAGTGTTAACAATCATGTGATGTGTTTAAGGCAATGTTCCATAAATACACATATATCTTATTTATCTGACATTTTATATCCACTGTATCTGAAGATAATATAAGTCTACACACCCCTGTTAAAATGTCAGGTTTCTGTGCTGTAAAAAAAAGATACATTTCAGAACTTTTTCCACCTTTAATGTAACCTATAAACTATACAACTCAATTGAAAAACAAACTGAAACCTTTTAGGTGGAGGGAAGAAAAAAAGAAAAGAAACATAATGTGGTTCCATAAGTCTGCACACCCTCTTATAACTGGGGATGCAGCTGTGTTCAGAATTCACATTCCAAATCATGTTAATTTGGAGTCAGCATACGCCTGCCATCATTTAAAGTGCCTCTGATTAACCCCAAATAAAGTTCAGCTGCTCTAGTTGGTCTTTCCTGAAATTTTCTTAGTCGCATCCCACATCAAAAACCATGGTCCACAGAGAACTTCCAAAGCATCAGAGGGATCTCATTGTTAAAAAGTATCAGTCAGGAGAAGGGTACAAAAGAATTTCCAAGGCATTAGATATACCATGGAACACAGTGAATACAGTCATCATCAAGTGGAGAAAATATGGCCCAACAGTGACATTACCAAGAACTGGAGCTCCCTCCAAAATTGAGGAAAAGAGGAGAAGAAAACTGGTATGGGAGGCTACCAAGAGGCCTACAGTAACATAAAAGGAGCTGCAGGAATATCTGGCAAGTACTGGCTGTGTGGTACATGTGACAACAATCTCCCGTATTCTTTGTATGTCTGGGCAATGGGGTAGAGTGGCAAGACGAAAGCCTTTTCTTACGAAGAAAAACATCCAAGCCAGGCTACATTTTGCAAAAAACACATCTGAAGTCTCCCAAAAGCATGTGGGAAAAGGTGTTATGGTCTGATGAAACAACACTGCACATCACCAAAAGAACACCATACCCACAGTGAAGCATGGTGGTGGCAGCATCATGCTTTGGGGCTGTTTTTCTTCAGCTGTAACTGGGGCCTTATTTAAGATAGAGGGAATTATGAACAGTTCCAAATACCAGTCAATATTGGCACAAAACCTTTAGGCTTCTGCTAGAAAGCTGAACATGAAGAGGAACTTTATCTTTCGGCATGACAACAACCCAAAGCATACATCCAAATCAACAAAGGAATGGCTGCACCAGAAGAAGATTAACGTTTTGGAATGGCCCAGCCAGAACCCAGACCTGAATCTGATTGAAAATCTGTGGGGTGATCTGAAGAGGACTGTGCACAGGAGATGCCCTCGCAATCTGACAGATTTGGAGTGTTTTTCAAAGAAGAGTGGCCAAATCTTGCCAAGTCAAAACGTGCCATGCTGATAGACTCATACCCAAAAAGAGTGCTGTAATAAAATCAAAAGGTGCTTCAAAAAAGTATTCGTTTAAGGGTGTGCATACTTATGCAGCCATATTATTTTATTTTTATATTTTTTCTTCCCTCTACCTAAAAGATTTCAGTTTGTTTTTCAATTGAGTTGTACAGTTTATAGGTCACATTAAAGGTGGAAAAAGTTCTGAAATGATTCATCTTTGTCTCAATTTTTTTACAGCACAGAAACCTGACATTTTAACAGGGGTGTGTAGACTTTTTATATCCACTGTATATATCTGAAACCATCCTTTGTACCTTGTCCTGTCATCTTTGCCCAACAAAAGGAAAATGCCTTGTCAGTTTATTTTTCAAATACAAAATCTCCTTTATTGATATATGGTTATAGAATCATCAGCTTTTCAGGGGGCAGATATTAGTCAGACAACAGCTATGATTGTACCAGCTAATGTCTGCTCCATGCTTAGGGGCACTTACCGTATATACATGGCTCAGTAATTGTATTTGAAGTTTAAACCAAAAAGACATTTTTTTATTTGGATTTAGAGCAAAACCACTCCAGGGGCCTTCACGCATGAGTTGTATTCTAATCAATGCAAGTGCTATATTATTATTGAATTTTCCAACTTTCTTTTGCATTTTCTGTTTGAAGTTATTATAACAAGGAGCCAAACTTCACAAAAAGATCAATACTTCAGAGTGGGCAGAAACCAGAGATCAAAAGTGGAAAAGTTCACAGAAGGAGAGGATGTATACTAATACACACAACAAATGTCCCCACTGTCTTTATATACTTTATATATATATATATTCTGTGTGTATAAGCTGGTGATCAGTGTAAGGAGGGGATTTAACTGCAGGTATGGACTTCTATACATTTTTATCTTAAAACTCAAATATTTAAATCTCAAAATACAATATTTTTTTTGAAGATCTATAGTCGATAATGGGCAAATTGTTTTAAAATAACGTTTAATTTAATGATTATTACTTAAAATTATTTTTTATTATGGTCATCCTTGTCGCCAATCATTGATTGAGCTGACTGATAGAGCTACTTTCCTAACAGCTATGGGAATTAGTGAAATAATGAGATTTCTATTAGTCCTTTTAAAGTAAATGATATTGTGACATTAAGTATGTATCTAAACGTAATTTATTATTTGGAAATGTTATATAATAATAGCCATAAGCTATAGCTTTAAAATGTTTTTACCAACCACCTTAATCAATAATATAATACAATCACCCTTTATCATGCTGTAACCCTATCACTGAAGAATCTTTTTCTAGATGAAACACAGAGGAGAGACCCTTTTTTGATTTTTAGTTTAATATACTTGTTATATTGTTTTGCTGTTATTATTTGCTGGTTTGATGTTAATGTGCATTTTTTGATTCTGTTGTCTGTCATTATTGGATCATTGATTTTTATTGTGGTCTACATCTATGTCCTCTAAGTAACTTTTTATCTTGCATGCTATAATGATATTTCTTTTACAGCACTACTGGATCCTATTTTCTATCCCCCCCCTTTTTTTTTTTTTTTACAAATCGTATTCCGGCATTGTTCATTGCTTCAAAAAAAGTTTCCTCTTTTTTTTTTACTTGGACTTTCTGCCCTTTTATCAAGTGTTGTTCTTCAAAATAGTTTATTGTAATTGTGGGAAAACAGTGGGTTTTATTATAAGCATACATCTTCATTATAATTACACATGAGGTTGAGGGTCCTGCTCATGAGACCAAATATCAACATCCCATCCTCCATGTTAGAAGATTTTGGAATCCACCATAATGTCAGCTTTATGACACTGCTGCAGTTATCTGACTGCCAGTATTAAAAACTCCTTTTACATGTATGTCACGTCCATGATAATATAGTCATCACTTTCCTCAGATCATTACGGTCTGAGCGATACCAAATCTGCAATATCTCTCACAAATTGTATATCAGAGTTGTGTGATTCATAACAACGCAGGGCCTTAAATGTGAACATAATGGATATGTATCAATCACAAACAAAGCATTACAGCTCTCTTCCTGGCTTTATTATCTCTCTTCTTTAGATATAGTTATGAACTCTAAATAACCTCAGTTTTCAAGACTGCTTTTTACAATTTTCAAGTGTCAAACTTCACCATAAACTTTGGAAAATTGTGTCCCAGCAAACTTTTATCACATTGCAGCATTTGTGCCCAGAGACGTGTTTAGGTTTTATATTTCCATAGGCCCAACCTCCCTGCCTAGTCTAGTTACGTCAGCTTCTCATATCTCAGGAAAAGCCTCACGTTTGTGAAGTATGTAACAAACTAACAACATAAGTGGCTGTGCACTTCATGAATTTAAAAGCATTCTTGAAGAAAATCTTAACATTTGATTAGTTTATTTGTTGCAATTTTCTACCATGTCTGACTTGAGCACTGCATGAAAGCTTGAAGCCTGAGGACATGTCCTAAGCTGCTGAAGGACCAGAGGGAGCATGGTTGGGGCTTATTAAATTATTGGAACTGTTAGAGTTTACATTTTTAAACTACAGTGGGACCTCTATATTCATCATAAACCCGTTCCAGAGGGAAGGATAAATATTAAATTGGACAAATATAGAATCACATTATCATTGAATGGATTTATATTTTGATTACCATGTGATGGGTGACAATTCATGACGAATATCGGATTTTTGGACAAATATTCAAGCATTTTTTTGCTGAAATATTAGCTTAAAGGGCCACTTAATTCAGTACAATGTGGAGCACACCAATGCAAAGATTTCTTAACAGCATGTTAAACTTTTTACATTTTTTAAATTCTCTCTTTCTTCTCTCTTTCTTTAAAGATTAAATGTATGTTTACATGTGGCACTGGCAAGCTGCCAGACAGACCGACAGCAAGCTCCCAGGCAAAGAACAAGGCATCGACCAACCTGCAACATTTGTACTTTGAAATGAGCGCCTTCGACGCTCATTTCAAGCCTCTCCCCACTCTCTCCCTCCTGTGTCTCTTTGCCCTCTCTCCCTCCCCTGGAGTTTTTTCCCCTCATCTCCCTCCCCTGTGTCTCTTTCCCCCTCTTTCACCCCTGTGTTTCTTTCCCCCCATTCCCTCCCCTGTGTCTTTCTCCCCCCTCTCTCTCCTCTGTACTCCTGTTTG
Organism: Discoglossus pictus; assembly: GCA_027410445.1. Taxonomy (NCBI): domain Eukaryota; kingdom Metazoa; phylum Chordata; class Amphibia; order Anura; family Alytidae; genus Discoglossus; species Discoglossus pictus. The sequence continues at coordinate 204,096,877 of CM050164.1, forward strand.
CATTTACGGGTGTGAAACCATTTGCAGGCTTGGGAAATTGTTAATTTTCCCCAAGCCCGAAACGTGTTTCTGATTTATGGGCCTGAAAAATAGTTAAGGCTTTACGGCCTCCATTTGTTTCCTCGCTTAGCCGTTTTTCAGACCTCCCAAAAATGCCAATGAAATATCAAATTAGCTTGCAACTTCACTTGCAGGCTCCCTGCCTCTCCCCCTCTGCTGTGGGTGAGGTTGTAAGTGATTTTTTTAATTAATTGCCAACTTTTGGTAGTCTTCTGAAGGCTTCCGAGTTACACGCTTGAAAAAATGGCAGCCGTTAAAGTCATAATTTTTTTGTGGGCCTTGCGATGAGCGCTGAAGGCACACATTGCAGCCCCCGTCGAACCCGTAATTTTCGGGCCTCGCAATGAGTGCAATAGGAAGCTACAGTTCCTTGAGGGAACCATGAATTCCAACATGTAATGTGACATACTGAAGCAGAGCATGATCTCCTCCCTTCGGAGACTGGGCCGCAGGGCAGTATTCCAGCATGATAAAGACCCCAAACACACCTCCAAGATGACCACTTCCTTGCTAAAGAAGCTGTAGGTAAGGGTGATAGACTGGCCAAACATATCTCCAGACCTAAACCCTATTGAGCATCTTTGGGGATCCTCAAATGAAAGGTGGGGGAGTGCAAGGTCTCTAACATCCACCAGCTCCGTGATGTCATTATAGAGAAGTGGAAGAGGACTCTAGTGGCAACCTGTGAAGCTCTGGTGAACTCCATGCCCATGAGGGTTAAGTTTAAGGCAGTGCTGGAAAATAATGGTGGCCACACAAAATATTGACACTTAGGGCCCAATTTGGACATTTCCACTTAGGGGTGTACTCACTTTTGTTGCCAATGGTTTAGACAGCTGTTCACTTACTACTTTACAATGTAGCAGAGTATCATTTCTTCAGTGTTGTCACATGAAAAGATATAATAAAATATTTACAAAAATGTGAGGGGTGTACTCACTTTTGTGAGATACTGTGTATATATATATATATATATATATATATATATATATATATATATATATGTGTGTGTGTGTGTCTTTATATGTATGTATATATATATTTATATATATATATATATATATATATATATATATAAATGAAGGGTCAAAGCTTTCCTGGCAAAGACACACTGCTCTACTGCCCTCCAGTGGCAAATCCGGTAATGCATGATTAAGTTTATTTTTGCTATTTTTTGTGTCCCCTGTTCATATAATCTGGGGGGGGGGGATTTGTCCCCCTTTTCCCCCCAAGTTACTACGCCCCTTTAGAATCTTTGAAATAAGTTATCTGTGGGTTAACTGCTGGGCTGTAGGGTTTGGAAATGCCAAGAAAACCATATAAATCATTCTCAGCACCAGAGCTACAACTGCTGTTCTCGGCAGATGTAATTGTAACGGAACCCATCACTGTTTTACCCTGTTTTATGGTTATTTAATTCTTGGTTAAAATATGATCACATTGCTATACTGTATGTATGTTGGTTTATTCTCTGCAGAATATTAGCCCAGACTATTGCAGACCTTGGCATAATAGATAATCCTATTACAGAGACTCCTCATAAGATAAGGAAGTCTATTGTATAAAGTGTTTTCATTCTCAGACATAAGAACAAAGAAGGATGATCTAATCAATGTCTGATTGTGTCAAAGTTGCCAGGTAGCCTCAGGAAGGTGTGACCCACCTATTGTCTCTCTATGTGTATTGTTTGGCCAACTATGGGGGATGTGTATTGCCTGTGGGAAGAGATGTGTATATATAGTTCTGCACAACAAAAGAAAGTCAGTATTTCTTTGACTCCCAAATTGAGTGTCGTCCAATATGGGAGGTCGGGGATGGTGAGACTGTAGTGCTTTTCGGATATTTTACCGTATACCAACGGAGATATTGGATTCTTGTTCCAACTCCGTTACAGTAATTAATCATGGAATTGTAAACAGACCTAAAACTTTTGTTTTTTAGCTGTTATAGGTGTAATTAAAGAAAAAAAAAGATAATTTTAACATTAAATCTTGTGCTCTTTTATACCATGAAGAGCATTTATGGTGAGGTAACTGGCCCTTTAACACCTCTCACAAATATAAAGAGCAAAAGTTTATTATAATTTGTTAAAACCAATAATTCACTCATTCAGTTTTATTCAAAACAGGCTGCAGAGCCACCTAATGCCTTTTAAATTTTACAACTGTGACATTTTTTTATAACATATTAATCATATCTACTTCTCTGAAAATATAATCGAATACCAAGCAGAGTTCATATAATGGTATTTAAGCTATCCATTAGGATATACACATTTTTAAACCCATATTGCATTTATTTGTTATCATTTATGCCCATGTTTTAAGGGCTGCGCCACCCTTTTGATCCTTATAATAAACAATGGAACATTTAACTTGCCTTTACAACACAGAGAAATTTCCACAACAGAGACTTAATCCCTTGCTCGATTTGAGCCAAAATGTAGTTTGTAAATCTTTGCAATTGGAGACTTGCTTATCACAGAATTCAAGATACTCACAGCACTTCTTACTTGTTTTTGCTTCCAAATTGCATGACATCTAGCTATCTGTAGCTCTACATCCAGACTATCACTGATTCTATGTACTAATGAGATATATTCACAATATTCAATATACCAATGCCTTGCTCCGAAACATTTCAAATGATTCTCAAAAATATTTTCTTGGTGGTGGTCTATTAGTCTCACAGCTCGGCTCCTTCAAACTACATTCACGGATCCATGTATATTATGGGAATATAGAATGGCTGCTGTTGCCCCCCCCCCTACTCAAAGTACATTTGCCATGCAAAGCCGGCTTTATTTAGATAGGGCTTTTGGTATTTTAATTAGCTAGTAATGGGTTTTTGTTTGGGTGTAAGGTGAAGATTCTGGAATTTGACAGCTTTTCTTTTCCCACACAGAATCAGGAAGCTAATAACTATAAATGCAAGCCTTGCTACTGCTGATATGTAAATGTTCCTCTCATACAAAAATGTATTATTTTCTAATTTAAAAAAAAAACAACTTCATATTATTAATGCCCTTAGTCAGGCTCATACTTCATATATATTTTTCCATGTTTTCCCTGCTTTTCTATTAAGCATAAGCTAAACACATCAGGCCTAGCTGATTGCAAGCCTTCAATAAAATGTGCCTCCTCAGGTGTTAGCCTACATGGATAAATACAGTTGTGCTCAAACGTTTGCTTATTAAAGGATAGTGATCATATAAAGCCATTTATTATCACATTGTTTTTTGGCTCCTTATGTGGCTCCTTAAATTATAATGATAACAGAAATCACCCAAATGGCCCTAATCAAATGTTTACATAACCTTGAATGTTTGGCCTTGTTACAGACACACAAGATGACTCACACAGGTTAAAATGGCAATTCAATGTTAATCTTCCACACCTATAGCTTTTTAAATTGCAATTAGTGTCTGTGTATAAATAGTCAATGAGTTTATTAGCTCTCACATGGATGCACTGAGCAGGCTAGATACTGAGCCATGGGGAGCAGAAAAGAACTGTCATAAAACCTGCGTAACAAGTTAATGGAACTTCATAAAGATGGAAAAGGATATAAAAAGATATCCAAAGACGTGAAATGTCAGTCAGTACTATTCAATCACTTATCAAGAAGTGTAAAATTCGGGGATTTCTTGATACCAAGCCAAGGTCAGGTAGACCAAGAAAGATTTCAGCCACTGCCAGAAGAATTGTTCAGAAAAACCCACAGGTAACCTCAGGAGAAATACAGGCTGCTCTGGAAAAATACAGTGAGGTTGTTTCAAGGTGCACAATACTTACGATACTTGAACAAACATTAGCTCCATGGTCGAATTGCCAGAAAGGAGCCTTTACTGTTTCAATGCCACAAAAAGCCTGGTTACAATATGCCGACAACACCTTGACACGCCTCACAGCTTCTGGCACACTGTAATTTGGAGTGACGAGACCAAAATAGAGCTTTATGGTCACACTATGTTTATAGAGGGGTCAACAAGGCCTATAGTGAGAAGAATACCATCCCCACTGTGAAGCATGGTGGTGGCTCACTGATGTTTTGGGGGTGTGTGGTCTCTAAAGGCATGGGGAATCTTGTGGAAATTGATGGCAAGATGAATGCAGCATGTTATCAGAAAATACTGGCCGACATTTTGCATTCTTCTGCACAAAGGCTGCGCCTGGGACACTCTTGGACTTTCAAGCATGACAATGACCCTAAGCACAATGCCAAGTTGACCTTCCAGTGATTACAGCAGAAAAAGGTGAACGTTGTAGAGTGGCCATCACAGTCTCCTGACCTGACGTTCATGCAAGATGACCAAAGACTTTGCATGACCTGGAGGCATTTTGCCAAGACGCATGGTCAGCTATACCACCTGCAAGAATTAGGGGCCTCATAGACAACTATTACAAAAGACTACATTCTGTCATTGATGCTATAGGGGGCAATACACAGTATTAGCTAAGGGTATGCAAACTTTTGATCAGGGGCATCTGTATGATTTATGTTAAAAAGGAGCCAAACCACTATGTGATAATAAATGGATTGATATGATCACTATCCTTCAATAAAATATTTTTTTTTGCATGATCAGTCATAATTTTAAAATAAATGCCAACATTTCACAATTTCTGCCAGGGTATGCAAACTTTTGAGGAAAACTGTACATCTCTGTTGGACCTGTAAAAAACACAATTTGACCCCCTTGAGTCTATTTTTGTCTGCATTGATAAAATATACTATTTGTTTGTGGATGTTCACTGACATAGAAAAGGAAACAGTTTTCAAAATGAAATGATTTAGTATTTATATCAGGGTTGGGAACTTATTAACACTGTAGGGCCATATATGTGATTTCCAAATGCTCGAAAGGTTGCGTGTTATATTTTAAGTGAAGTAAATTAAATTACCTTTGTGGTCAAATATTTAAAACAGACAATTTTAAAGAACAAAACTTGAAAATAAGCAAATCGTTTTTAGAATGGAAAATAAAATAATACAGCCTCAAATATTCTACTTCTTACATACAATTATGATGCTGGGTTTTGTTGGGCATTTGGTTCCTGGTAATCTATTTCATGATGTGGGATGAGACTTTGATTGAACAGGAAGTTTCAATCTACACAATGGGAATTTGGTACCTATAGCTGCCAGAGCTTTCAGGGTCTTATGTTCTATATGTTTTACGTAGATAGGTAATCTATTTTCACAACACAATCACCAATTCAAAACCGTAATGCAACATTTTTTGTTAATTTCATATATTGTATATTTCTATAATACTATGATCACCACCCTATACTCCTTTTACAGCCTTAATCACATTTTCCATCATATTGATGTTAAAAGAGCACTGCCGTTCAAGAAAAAAAAAAGACACTTGCAGCCCCATTAAATTGCTCCAACTTCATAAATCGTAGCCCGTAAAGGAGCTTGCAAGAGTATTAAATTGGCCTCTTTCAGCTACCCGATCTGCGGGTTACAGGCGGAAAATCCCTACAGACTGTCAAAATCTGAACTCCTAAGCCTTTGATCTGTCAAGCCCGTAAATGTTACTATCGCAAATCGCTATTAAATTGCTACAAATCTCCAAGGACGCATTGGCGTTCAAACCCATAAACGGCAAATTGAGCCAAAAATCCTACGGGTACTAGAGAGGACCCCAAGAGGCTTAAAGTCCTGCCCATAGCACTGTAAATGCAAAAATAAACAGACTACTGCATTTTAAATGAAAGGGAAAGTGATGTTAGGTATTAAAATGAATAGCACAACATTCTCAAGCTCGCAAATCTGCAATAAAAAATTATTTGCATGGAATAGAATATCAGATTTTTTGATTATTTAATATTGCATTATTTCTGGAATGCGGGCCCGATCGCAACGCAGACTTCAAAAGACAGCTCAATTCACAGACCAAAAAGATACAATGTATTGTGTATGCTAATTTTCCCTATGATTTTCAGGGGGTGTCAACATTGATAGAAAACAGTTTGCAAATCCAAGAAATTCAATGTTTACAGTCCCTTGCAAAAGTATTCACCCCCTTGACTTTTTACCTATTTTGTTACATTACAGCCTTAAGTTCAATGTTTTGTTAATCTGAATCTTATGTGATGGATCAGAAAACAATAGTCTAAGTTGGTGAAGTGAAATGAGCGCCTCACATCCGGTTACAAACCACCACACAAGCGGAACTTGCAAAAAAACCATAAACACGCAATGACTAACTATGGACTTACACAAAAATATACCAGCTGCGGTTCTTAAAAAAAAAATGCGGACTTACACAAAAACAACTACGAGCCGCGGAACTTAGAAAAAATCCATTACGGACTCGCAAAAATCCGACCTTAACAGACAACCCACGCACAGCGCCAAACATTAAAAAACACAAAAATTCTCCCAAAAATAAAATAAAAACATTACCCATACCAAGGGGGGACACCCAGGACCTCTGCAACAAAGCTTAAACCTCAAATTCGGTAAACATTTACAAAGTTTAGCCACTCAAAGAAAATGGCCGTCGAACAAAAAAACAAAACGAGGATACACGACCCCTAAAACCGCTAAATAACACAAAGCAAATATGGCTTTTACAAAAACCTGTACTACCGTATATACTCGAGTATAAGCCGAGTTTTTCAGCCCTTTTTTTAAGGCTAAAAAGGGCCCCCTTGGCTTATACTCGAGTCACTCTCCCCCGTGTCTCTCTAACCCCCCCTTGTCTCTCTCCCCCCCCGTGTCTCTCTAACCTCCCCGAGTCTCTCTAACCCCCCCGTGTCTCTTTCCCTCCCCCCTCCTCATCCTCAACCCCCCTCCTAATTCTAACCCCCCCCCCCTCAATCTAACCCTCTAAATACCCCCCTCCCCTCTCCCCTCACTTACCTGCTCCGGCCTCCGCTCCTTCCGGGTCTTGATGTGGCACGCATGTGACGTCACACGCGCGCCACGTCATTAGCATATACTGGGTGCCGGCACCCGGTATATGCTAATGCCGTGACGTCACATGCGCGCCACGTCATTAGCATATACCGGGTGCCGGAACCTGGTATATGCTAATGACGTGGAGTGCATGTGACGTCACATGCGCGCCACATCAAGACCCGGAAGGAGCAGAGGCCGGAGCAGGTAAGTGAGGGGAGAGGGCAGGGGTATTTAGAGGGGTAGTATGAGGGGGGGGGGGGTGTTAGAATGAGGAGGGGGGTTAGAATGAGGGGGGGGGGGGTTGAGGATGAGGAGGGAGGTTGAGGATGGAGGTTTAGAAGGGGGTTGAGGTTGAGGAGGGTGTTGAGGATGAGGAAGGGGGTTGAGGATGAGGAAGGGGGTTGAGGTTGAGGAAGGGGGTTGAGGTTGAGGAGGGGGGTTGAAGATGGGGGGTTGAGGATGGGGGGGGTTGAGGTTGAGGAGGGAGGTTGAGGAGGGGGTTGAGGATGAGGAGGGGTGTTGAGGTTGAGGAGGGGGTTAAGGAGGGGGTTGAGCATGAGGATGGGGGATTGAGGAAGAGGGGGTTGAGGATGAGGGTGGGGATGAGGAGGAAAGTTGAGGATGAGGAGGGAGGTTGAGGATGAGGAGGGAGGTTGAGGAGGGTGTTGAGGATGAGGAGGGGGGTTGAGGTTGAGGAGGGGGTTAAGGAGGGGTTGAGGATGAGGATGAGGAGGGGTGTTGAGGTTGAGGAGGGGGTTAAGGAGGGGGTTGAGGATGAGGATGGGGGGTTGAGGAGGAGGGGGTTGAGGATGAGGTTGAGGATGAGGAGGGAGGTTGAGGAGGGGGTTGAGGATGAGGAGGGGGGTTGAGGTTGAGGAGGGGGTTACGTAGGGGGTTGAGGAGGGGTGTTGAGGTTGAGGAGGGGGTTAAGGAGGGGGTTGAGGATGAGGATGGGGGTTGAGGAGGAGGGGGTTGAGGATGAGGAGGGAGGTTGAGGATGAGGAGGGAGGTTGAGGATGAGGAGGGAAGTTGAGGAGGGGGTTGAGGATGAGGAGGGAGGTTGAGGAGGGGGTTGAGGATGAGGAAGGGGGTTGAGGAAGGGGTTGAGGAGGGAGGTTGAGGAGAAGGTTGAGGATGAGGAAGGGGGTTGAGGATGAGGAAGGGGGTTGAGGTTAAGGAGGGGGTTGAGGTTGAGGAGGGGGTTAAGGAGGGGGTTGAGGATGAGGGGGTTGAGGAGGGAGGTTGAGAATGAGGAGGGAGAATGAGGAGGGAGGATGAGGAGGGGGATTGAGGATGAGGAGGGGGGTTGAGGATGAGGAGGGGGGTTGAGGATGAGGAGGGGGGTTGAGGATGAGGATGGGGGTTTAGGTTGAGGAGGGAGGTTGAGGAGGGGGTTAAGGAGGGGGTTGAGGATGAGGAGGGAGGTTGAGGATGAGGAGGGAGGTTGAGGAGGGTGTTGAGGATGAGGAGGGGGGTTGAGGTTGAGGAGGGGGTTAAGGAGGGGTTGAGGATGAGGATGAGGAGGGGTGTTGAGGTTGAGGAGGGGGTTGAGGATGAGGATGGGGGGGTTGAGGAGGAGGGGGTTGTGGATGAGGTTGAGGATGAGGAGGGAGGTTGAGGATGAGGAGGGAGGTTGAGGAGGGGGTTGAGGATGAGGAGGGGGGTTGAGGTTGAGGAGGGGGTTAAGGAGGGGGTTGAGGAGGGGTGTTGAGGTTGAGGAGGGGCTTGAGGAGGGGGTTGAGGATGAGGATGGGGGTTGAGGAGGAGGGGGTTGAGGATGAGGAGGGAGGGTGAGGATGAGGAGGGAGGTTGAGGAGGGGGTTGAGGATGAGGAGGGAGGTTGAGGAGGGGGTTGAGGAGGAGGGGGTTGTGGATGAGGTTGAGGATGAGGAGGGAGGTTGAGGAGGGGGTTGAGGATGAGGAGGGGGGTTGAGGTTGAGGAGGGGGTTAAGGAGGGGGTTGAGGAGGGGTGTTGAGGTTGAGGAGGGGGTTGAGGATGAGGATGGGGGTTGAGGAGGAGGGGGTTGAGGATGAGGAGGGAGGGTGAGGATGAGGAGGGAGGTTGAGGAGGGGGTTGAGGATGAGGAGGGAGGTTGAGGAGGAGGTTGAGGATGAGGAAGGGGGTTGAGGTTGAGGAAGGGGGTTGAGGTTGAGGAGGGGGTTGAGAATGGTAGGGTTGAGGAGGGAGGTTGAGGAGGGGGTTGAGGATGAGGAAGGGGGTTGAGGATGAGGAAGGGGGTTGAGGTTAAGGAGGGGGTTGAGGTTGAGGAGGGGGTTAAGGAGGGGGTTGAGGATGAGGGCGTTGAGGAGGGAGGTTGAGAATGAGGAGGGAGGATGAGGAGGGGGATTGAGGATGAGGAGGGGGGTTGAGGATGAGGAGGGGGGTTGAGGATGGGGGGGTTGAGGAGGAGGGGGGGGGTTTAGGTTGAGGAGGGAGGTTGAGGAGGGGGTTAAGGATGGGGGGGTTGAGGATGAGGCTGGGGGGTTGAGGGGGTTGAGGATGAGGGGGTTGAGGAGCGAGGTTGAGGATGAGGAGGGAGGTTGAGGATGAGGAGTTGGGTTGAGAATGAGGAGGGGGGAAGTGAGACAGTGAAGGGAGAGGGGGGAAGAGACACAGGGAAGTGAGAGGGGAGAAGAGACACGGGAGAGAGAGGGGGACACAGAAGGCACAAAAGAGACACAGGGGGCAGCACATTTCCTACCCTCGGCTTATTCTCGAGTCACTCATTTTACCCAGTATTTTGGGGTTAAATAGGTGCCTCGGCTTATACTCGGGTCAGCTTATACTCGAGTATATACGGTAACTACAATATACACTATTAGCAATGACACTAAATCATACAAACCCACCTACCACATACACATTCGCCGCCATTTTACAACACTAACCTACAGAATGAGGAAGTACACAGCTACATGGATTCCCCTCGAGCACGCAGCCTATTTACACTACACACTTCACACATTGCTGACACTTACACCTCAGCTCCACAACAGTGCAAACCGACATTGTATGCTGCAGGAACATCAAAACAGATTGTCAGCTCTTCAGCACAATGCTTCCGGCATAGATTACTTCCAAATAGGTAAAGTATATTAATTTATTAATTTATTACTTATTTAATTAGCATACAAAAATACATATACACAAAAAAAATAAAAAAAACACTCTTGCAAAAAGCAGATCAGCGCCTAGCAAACGATAACAGCAAAAGCGCCTATCAGAAAAACAAAAAACAAAACAACAGCCTCGCAATGAGCGCCGAAAATTTGGTATGTGCCAAACAGCATTACCTGCAATTTGCTAGTATATATATATTCTTCATTGCGCCGTGGTCCTTTTAAGGAGGATTTGGATAAGTTTCCATAATAAAAGTTTAACACATTGTATGAATAATAAAGCAGCAGTCTGAGGTAAAAGGGAGCAGAGAGGGGTAGAAACCCCCACAGGCACCAACTATGTATATACTGTATATATATATATTTATATATATATATATATATATATATATATATATATATAATAAATAGTACATCTGTGTTCACATTTGAATGTCTAAAACAAGTTAAAAAAACCTGCTTCCAGCTCAGAGTTCCAAGAAAACAGTTATTACACTGCATTCTGGGAAGCTGAGCTAGGACATGCAAATGTGCCCACAAATGCCTCGCTCTTCAATCCTAGCCATTATCAAACATGGCTTCCTTTAAGCTTATGCATGCTGTATTACACAGCTTTAATGCAAAGCTAAGGATGCATTAAAATCAGGCTGAGTATCCAATCCATGCACAGCTGTTTCAAGCTTACTGGCTATCATCAGCATGGAGCAGGACCACAGCCTGTGTTGTGGACCTTATGAGTAGGTCCTTATTGTATCTTTAGATCCTTGGCGCTTATCTTCAGTTTCTTTTTCCTTAGTACTGAAAATTGACAAGGAGAAAAGAGGCTCCTCTAAGGTAGCAAGTTTTGCAAATGAGGAACATTCTTTAAAAAGTAGGTAATCTCCTTACATTTATGTCAGGTTATTTTATATATATATATATATATATATATATATATATATATATATACAGTATATATATATATATATATATATATATATATATATATATATATATATAGAGAGAGAGAGAGAGAGAGAGAGAGAGAGAGAGAGAGAGAGAGAGAGAGAGAGAGAGAGAGAGAGAAAGAGAGTATTTTATAATGGAGCCCTGGATTTATCAGCACCACCACTGTATCAGTACTATCAGCTTGTATAATTATCATCAGTGACATAGGCTGAAGTGACATTTTACCAACAGTTTTGTTATATTTTAAAATTCTGTGTCAAAAATGTTATTAATAGTGCTAAATTATATCTGTCAGCTTGGGTTAATCCGAGTAATTTCCTAGTTGTGCACATACAAATTTTATGTTACTTTGCCATTCTATTTAACCTCAGAAACAAAGAACGGACAATGATCTCTGATCAGAGATAAAAAATGCATTATTAAAAGGAAGATCCCTCTGAGAAAATTACATATGTATTCAAACATGTATCCCAACACTTCAAATAGCTACAGAGGAAGACTTGCATTCTTGAAAAGGAACTATAGTGTTACTGACATTCTGTATGATGTGTAATTTTAGAGGTAGATTTAATTTGCGCACATTGCCCCATACAGACATATGATCTGTAGAAATCACATTCAAGGCTCTATTTTTCTGTATTTTGATACTTTTAGGGAAAATAATAGGAGAAACCATAGACGGTGGGAAATGATCAGGATTCAAAAACAGTTTTTTTATGTGCACTTTTTTTTAAAAATGGGACGTTTGGGAGTCTAACGTCAAGGCAATTTCCCTTGAAAAGAGGTACAAGTTCCTTCAATTTTTTGGCAGAGTGCAGAGGGCAAAGAAATGACAGACTGCTCCACTATTTATTCCTTATCTGCCCCCTTTGCATTATGAGACACAAACTGCACTTTTCTAAGAAGACTTTTCATTCTCACAGCAGGAATATATTTGTCCTAGCAAGAGAGGGAAGGAGCGCTGTACTTTATCACGTACAAATTGGTGTGTGCAAGTTGTGTGTGGGTGAAAGGACTGAACACAGCCCAGCTGCCTATTTCCTCCTCACTTCACCCACATGGCACAGCAATGACTAACTCACATGAGCTATAATAATCTCCCAGGTAAAAAAAAAAAAAGTCCATCTAGAGACTGTAATTAAAGACATAACTACTAGGATTTAATCATGTACTGTATAAGTAGTGGGTTTCGTATATATGCGGTTAGATTTTATTTTAATTGCGTCAATATTATCATCTGTTTGTGCTGTGATTTCAAGTGTTGCAACTTGGTTTGTCCCTGCTATTCCAGTAATATGGTACACTTAAGTTTCACATATATAAATAATATATATATATATATATATATATATATATATATATATATATATATATATATATATATACAGTATCTCACAAAAGGGAGTACACCCCTCACATTTTTGTAAATATTTTATTATATATTTTTATGTGACAACACTGAAGAAATGACACTCTGCTACAATGTAAAGTAGTAAGTGTACAGCCTGTATAACAGTGTAAATTTGCTGTCCCCTCAAAATAACTCAACACACAGCCATTAATGTCTAAACCGTTGGCAACAAAAGTGAGTACACCCCTAAGTGGAAATGTCCAAATTGGGCCCAAAGTGTCAATATTTTGTGTGGCCACCATTATTTTCCAGCACTGCCTTAACCATCATGGGCATGGAGTTCACCAAGGCTTCCCAGGTTGCCACTTGAGTCCTCTTCCACTTCTCCATGATGATATCACGGAGCTGGTGGATGTTAGAGACCTTGCACTCTCCCACCTTCCATTTGAGGATGGCCCACAGATGCTCAATAGGTTTAGGTCTGGAGACATGCTTGGTCAGTCCATCACCTTTACCTTCAGCTTCTTTAGCAAGGCAGTGGTTGTCTTGGAGGTGTGTTTGGGGTCATTATCATGTTGGATCATGCTCTGCTTCAGTATGTCACAGTACATGTTGGCCTTCATGGTTCCCTCAATGAACTGTAGCTCCCCAGTGCCGTCAGCACTCATGCAGGCCCAGAGCATGACACTCCCACCACCATGCTTGACTGTAGGCAAGACATACTTGCCTTTGTACTCCTCACCTGGTTGCTGCCACACACGCTTGACTGTTTGCTGGCTTTCTTGTGCATCCTCTTTAGAAGAGGCTTCCTTCTGAGAAAACCATGCAGACCAGTACTTGCTAGGTAGTGATTTGTGAAGTCAACTTCACTTGCAAATATTTAAATGTGGGCCATATAGCAGTAGTTTTGCATATGACCACTAAATCTTCAATCCGCAAACGATAAATAAACACCTCTTGTTCATGTGTTCCTCTTTTCTTCTCCTGGAATATACTTTTCTCCTGAACTTTATTAAAAAGATCAGTTCACTCAAATGCAGCAAACCTACTGCATGAAGTTAGGAGAACAACAATTAAATATGTCATCATTTTATCATTTTAGGATTACAAGATTATAGATATAGATTTTTTTTTTATTTCTGAAATATAAGCACTGGCCCTTTTTGTGAAGAAAAAAAACAGTATTACCCAAGTCACATACTTATTTTAAGTTAATTTGAAGATCCAAGACTGATTATGGGCAAAATATTTTTTAGAAATGTTAAAAAATCAGAACAGACTTGAGCTTGCGTCTGCTGGAGCTAGACGTGTTTACTGTGAGCTCCTGCTTAAAGGACTAAAAGTGGGCTTATAAATTGCCCTTGTGCATTATAATTAAACTGCATACCCCAAAAAAAGCTGGTGGAAGAAAAGGGGGGGATCCATATCCCCCCTGGGACCTTAAAAAGACATCTTGGAGGCACAGCTGCGGAGAAACCATGCACCTGGCCAGCTCATTAGTGATCTGCCTTCCTGCGGGGACCTACCGGGAGGTGAAGACTTCAGAGGCCCTGCGCCTGCTACAGACGCCCTTTGACACAGGCTGCAACACTGCAGAAGGGCCTGGTCAGAGCAACACAGGAGGCAGTGGGAGCTGCAGAGACCACAAGATCAGGCGGTGGACCGTCTTGGATCGGCACAAGGCAGGGGTTGAGGCGGAGGCCCAGGCCCTTGTGGGTGCACAAGATCACCTCAGGAGCTTTCCCGAGGCACCCAGTGACCTCTCTGCTAGATCAATAGCCACAATTGAACAACTTTTAACCAAAGCAATAGAACCGCTGAGAAGAGATTTAAATGAGTTGGGGCAAATAACTCAATTACTGGAATAGTAGATCAGGTTGGAAAAGCTCAACAATGTGACAGGACATCTATTGACCAGATACTTTCAACATCATGGAGCTTACAGACAAGATTGAAGATCTAGAGAATCGGTCTCGCTGTCATAATATCAGGGTACGTGGAATACCAAGAGCTGTTCAAAACCTAACAGCATATCTAAGAGAGACCTTTGCTGCTATCCTCCCTGATCAAACAGACACTACTCTTGAGATAGAGCAGGCTCATAGAGCTCTTGGTGGTACAAGAAATCCTGAAGTTCCTAAAGATGTAATTGTGAGATTTCTAAGACAACAGTCTAGAGACCTCTTACTTTCAGAGACCAGAAAGCTGCAGATAATCAAGGGCCCGCCAACTCAAATCTGCAATTCTATGCTGATTTATCTCCTAACACGTTGGAGAGACGGAAGCAGATGAAACCTGCCCTGGCTATTCTACAGCAGCATAAACTGCAGTACCGATGAAACTTGCGATTTCCCCCTACTTTCAACTACCAAGGTACGGCACATACCACTCGTACATTGAAGGATTGCCTAGCTGTACTACGTCATTTACATCTATGCTCAACAGACATATCAGTAAGGGGCCAAGATCATCCTCCCCCTCCCATTCCCAAGAGACAATGGACTCTAGTTGGCTCACAATCTCCGAACAAGAATCCACAACCTCCAAGAGCCCCAGAGACTTGAGCACCAATCTTAAGGCCAGAGTAGCTGCAGCTCTCCACGCAAGGGGGAATCCAGACTTACTGCTGATTCAGCACTTGCAGCAACATCCGATTGAGCCAAAATGAGAGGGGAAATAAATCATTTTGTATTTTTCAAAACATAATAGTTTGTAAGGAAACTGCAGGATGCTGATTGACCTTTTACCTATTACTTAAAATCATAATCTAGGAAACTAGAAGTTGAGAGTTTATCTTTAGCCTGTGCAAGTTAGACCCCTAGACTCGTAAAAAAACAGATTCTACTTTTTTAACCTGATACAAGTTCCTATATTTAAAATTAAATATGTTAGAATATTTTTTAATGTGTTAACCTCTGATTATAGAGAAAGAGAAATGCTTTCTTTTGTTACAGCTATGTAGTTGCTTGGCAAGTGTAGTCTCTTTAGAAGAGGCAGAATTACTGATCATGAAAGTCACTGTTCTCATTGTTTGCTTATTAGATGGCCGCCCAAAGGTAGTCCCTTTGACGGCTGCAGAGCTACCGTTTAGGAATGACATTGCCCTAACTGAATGTGTATATATTAGATGTCTTAAAAATGTAACACTAATGTTTTATATCTTTGCTCTATACTTAGTTTATGATGATAATAATCTGACACTCCAATGTTTTCAGAGGACCCCCGAGCCTTCCTCCACCTCAATCTCTTCCAGGAGCATCAAAAGAGGAGAAAGAACAGGTAACGCACAACAGATCACACACATTGGCCCCAACCTAGAATGAATGCATCAGACTATACTTTTATAAAGCACAATGTGAAAGGTTCAACTCTCCTTTTAAGAGGCGGAAGGCCTTTAAATAATATAAACAGTTTAAGCCTTCAATTATTTTTATGCAAGAAACCCACTTCTCTCATGAAAAAAAGCCAGCCTTCCTGCATGAAGAATACCCTATAGTCTATAGTCTATGCAGCCACCCAAACCACTAAGAAGGCTGGAGCAGCAGTTCTCATGCATACAAAAATCCCAATTCACAAAGCACTATAGACAAAGATGGACATTATGTAATAGTAACTGGGACAGTTTTGGGTATTATAATTTCACTAGTCTCCTTGTATTCCCCCACAACCTCACCTCACAAAACTCTTATTAATCTACTGAAAGAACTAGTATCATTAGATGTAGGTAGATTGATAATTGGAGGGGACTTTAACCTCGCCTTTAACTCAGCGCTAGACAGATCAAGGAAAACTTTAGAAAATAAATTCTCCAAAAAAACTGAGCCAAATCAATCAGTTATTAAATAGAATGAGTCTGGTGGACGCCTGGAGGGGTCTTCATCCAGATCGTAGAGAATATACTTATTACTCCCCCACTCATGCAACTTACTCGAGGATTGATACCTTTATAATAGATTCCCTCATTTTTGACTGTACTCAGGACTCTGACATTGCCCCCTGTCCCTGGTCTGACAATGCAATAGTATCTATTAGATTAACAGTCGGTCCTAGCCAGTCTGCTTTTAATAGTTGGAAAATTTATGAACATCTATTATCTGATCCTAATAGTTTGGCAGTGTTGACTGCAATGATTCTCCAGAGACGGGGGCCGGGTGGCTCTGGGTGGCCCATAAGGCCTTTATAAGGGGTCCCTGTATTAAACTTACCTTACCTCTAATTAGAAAATCCCTTAAGCAAAAAGAGACAGAGTTGACGGCCACCCTTAGCAGTCTGGAAAAAGTCAATCAGCAGAGCCCATCCACTAAATTGCGCAAACAAATTGACAAGATTAGGTTAGAACGTGATGGGGTACTCTCTCACTACACTGAAAAAGCTGAGGAAGACAAAACATTTATATTATTGGAAGGCGAATAAACAGGATAAGATGCTAGCTAAGAGATTAAAGTCCAAAGAATATACATCCCAAACACAAGCTGAAACATCAGACCTTGACTCTTTTTTTGGATCACTTGATCTACCCTCAATAACGGAACAACAGCTATTCAATTTAAATTCAGATGTCTCTGCGGAAGAGGTGAAAGCAGCCATCCGGAGCCTTAAAGAGGGTAAATCCCCGGGCCCGGATTGTTTCACAAATCTATATTACAAGAAATTTGAAGCTTTGCTTACACCCCATTTCACGTCTCTATTTAACGCAATTCTAACAGGCGAAAGTATACCACCAGAGTTAAACCAAGCTGATCTGGTAGTGGATAAGCTCATCTGGTAGGGACAATCTTGATGTTAAGAATTATCGGCCTATCTCATTATTAAATGGTGATGTTAACATTTTAGCTAAAATTATGGCTCTCCGGATTTCCAATTTTGTTCTGCCTGAAATCATACATAAAGATCAGAAAGGATTTTTACCATATAGGCCGGCGAGGGACAATGTCAGGTGAATTCTGAATATTCAACATCTAGCGAATAGAGCAAAATCCCTGATGTGTTTATTGGCTTTGGATATTGAAAAGGCTTTCAACACTGTCGAATGGCTTTTTCTTTATAAAACGCTAGAAAAATTTGGCTTCAAAGGACGCTTTATTACCTTACTTAAAATGTATTATGACTCCCCGCTAGCCAATCTGAAGCTACCAGGCGAACATAGAGAACAGATTCAGGTCCAAAGAGGCAGCCAGCAGGCATGCCCACTCTCGCCCCTGCTGTTTGCCTCTGTTATAGAGCCATTGGCACAAGCAATTCGATCGCATAAGCAGATTCAAGGTCTCCAAGTAGGACTGCAACAGTATAAATGCTCTCTTTTTGCCGATGATATTTTATGTACTCTAACTAATCCCTCATCTTCAATATCAGCACTTATGTCTGTTATTGATAAATTTAGCAGAGTGTCGGGACTTAAACTTATTCTAGCGAAGACTTAGGCCCTAAGTCTAGGCATGACCCAACCTGACCTTGAATTTCTGAAATCTAAATATGCCTGGCCTGGTCGGCATATAAAGTACTAAAGAGTCAACATTACATCCAAATTTTTAGATCTGTATAAGGTAAATTATCCCCCCATGTACAAAAAATTAGGCGAGGACATGCTGAAATGGATGAAGTACCCACTCTCATGGACTGGCCGTATAGCAGCCACCAAGATGAACATATTACCCAAGATCTTGTATCTTTTTAGAACTCTTCTTATTCTGATTACCTTGAAAGAATTGGACAGATTTCAGAATAACATGTTCTGATTTATTTGGAAAAATAGTCGATCCCGTATCCCTAAAAGAATAATGTATAGATATAAAAGTAGGGGGGGGGGGGGCTCTTGTGCCCAAACCTAAGGAACTATTTTAAAGCGGCACGACTAGCACAGCTACCCCTGGCGCAATCTTTTAAATACCAACCAAGCTGGGTATTCTTAGAAAACCAACAAATGCTCCCTGACAGGTTGGAGACGATACTCTGGGTTCCAGAAAGATTCTGCCCTATTAAATCACATCAAAATCCAATGATACACCTAACCTTAACCTCTTGGAAATGGGCTAGAACTAAAAATAGACTGGACATAGACATATCTCCTATGCTATCGTTTTGTTTCTTTTCCCAAAATATTAGCAGATTCTAGCACAATATCCAAGCATTGGTGGACCTCTAGAGCCCTAGATAGGTTTGGTTCATGGTTTGCTGAAGGTCGCCTATTAACCTACGATCAATTTTGCAAGAAAAGTAATCTTCCCCAAGAGGAATTTTACAATTATCTAAAAATAAAAAGCTGGGTTAGTGACATACTCAAAAACTTTGGGCCCCCTAAATGGATCTCACTAATGTGTAAAAATCTCCCACTCTCTAGAGGAACGATAGGGTCATTGTATGATATTTTTAAAAATACCTCCATGAATGAGAAGCCTAAATTTATATAAATGGGAGGAAGATTTAGGAGTAGAATGGGAGTGGAAGAAATGGGTGGAATCATGTTCACACTTAAGCAGAGGATCATTTAATTACGCCCACTTAGAAACATCTATCAAGGTCCTTTAGAGGGTATACTGTACACCTGACAAGCTTCTGAAGATTAACCCCCGAGGGAGTAATAAATGCTTTAGGGGGTGCCAACAGATAGGGAATCATATCCACACTGGTGGTTGTAGCGCAACCCATCACTGTTTTAAACTGTTTTATGATTATTATGGTTAAAATATGATCCTACTATATGTATGTTGGTTGATGTTCTACAGAATATATTGGCTCAGAATATTAGCCAGACTTTTGCAGACCTAGGCTAATAGATAATCCTGTTACAGAGATTCAAGAGATAAGACAGTTGTAAAGGATCCTTGCATTTTCCAAAGTGTTTTCATTCTCTGATAAGAACAAAGAAGAATGATCTAATTAATGTCTGATTGTATCCAAGTTGCCAGGGAGGTGTGACTCACCTATTGTCCTATATGTGTATTGTATGGGGGATATGTGCAATGTCTGTGTGTTATGTGTAAAAACATACTTTTACTAACTTTTGAACCCCTGGTCTGATTCATGCCATTTTTGTATATGTTGTTCCCCTGGGTGAGAGATATTGAATGGTGCGGGACTTAAAGGTGTACCCCCTGTATTTGGGGTACATCCAGAATGTGGTTAAAATTGTGTCTGTTTTAATTGTGTTACCTGTTATCTGAGGGGAGGAGACGTGGGGGTTGAACCATGCAGATAATTGGCTGTTGTGATAATTATGTGGGTGTAGCCCTTCAGAGGGCACCATTGCATAAAAGGAGATTCCCTGTCATTAAAATATAGTTCTTCTTGACCCTTCAAAACGTAGCCTCATCTCGTTATTTGAGGGGATCACTATATGATACTGGGGATTGCTATGCTTTTGCATACTCCCTTGAGCTGTAACTACTGAACGCTTGTTCCTGATGTACTATCCTTGGAGTCTGTGGCGGTTTTGGTGTTCGGTGCAGTGCTTGTAGGCCTCGACGCAAACTAGGACGTGTCCATCAACGGAGGTACCCGGTCGGGGTGCCAGTAGATCCGTTACAGTGGTCTTGTCCAATTTATGGGGAGACCTAACACTACTTGCCACATCACTATTTAAGAAGGTGATCCCGGTCAGTATGGAATCCTGCCTTTTAGGAATTGGGTTACAAAATTTGTCCCTGAATCAAAACAAGTTGTTTCAATTAATTGCAGTTGCTGTTAAACGACATATTGCTAGCAAATGGAAGTCCAAGGCCCTAAGCTTTCAAGAGGTAATTAGAAAAATTAACTACATATTATTAAATGAGAAACTAACTTGCATTATACTAGATAAGATGTCTCAATTTTATAAGGCTTGGGAACCTTGGTTAGAATCACCTCTTAGCACCCCACTGACGTAACTTGATTCCAGAATTTCAACACAACTTAATGAGAGGAGGAAGCTTGGGTCTTGACTCTGGATATACCCTACAACATGGGTGGCTTGATGGGAGGTAAATATTTAAATGCTTGGTTATAAATCTACAACTATTTTTTAATGTTTAAACTCAGCTTTTAATCGATGAGCTAAAGACCTTATATAAAAAATGTATATGGGAGCTATGTTAGAAATCTCTAGAGTTATTCTAGATTTCGATTAGATTTTTCTTTCTTGAAATTAGCTGTGCTTACTTGTTGAGTTTATAAGACGGTAAGATGGTCTGTTATTTATATATATACACAGTTGTACATGTTTATTTTATTTTTTTTATTTTTTATTTTTCACAGTTATTGTTATGGTTCAATTATAATTTAAAATATAAAATGGAAAGGCTTGGCCAGCTTAGCAAGTGAAATACTTTTCTGTTGAAGAAAAAGAAGAATGTATGATGTAAATATTGTTTAATATGTTGGAATATTGCGTATGCCTTTCAATAAAATTATTATAAAAAAAAAATCAGCCTTTACTTTCTAGCAATTGTAAACCAATTGTAAACCACTATGTGCCTCTATTACTATTTTGCTTTGGTCTGGTCACAAGGAGGGTTTCTATTAGTTTTGTTAAATGGCCACTGCAGTTCAAGGAGAAGAATTCAAGAATCTACCAAACTAACAATATTAGCAACTGTGTAAGACATAGGTATAAAAACATTTTTGTGAAAATCTGAATTTGCAAAGATTTAAAGAGTATAGGAATCCATTTTGTGTTTCTTATATCACATTCTGAGACCTGGATGATTATGGTGTTTGTAAATATCAGTGGAGGGTAGAGTGGGGGAGGAGGGAACAGGCAGAAGTTTAGAGGCTTTGTCTGATAACTGGATCATTTTGAAATTGACACCACAGCCCTCCCCCTCACTGACCCAGAAGCAGGATGTTGCATTAAAGGACGCAACCATGGAAATGTAAACACTCCTCTCACACAAACAACTTCCAACATTGTATTAAGGATTCCTTCATGGTTGTTTAACGGCATCAGCATTTACTTTTTCCTTATTAGAAACTAGCTGTATGATATTTTCCTCCTTAATAACTCTATTAGTCAGAGTTTTCACACATCATTATTTTTATTGAGCAGTGGTTCTTTAAACAGCAAGGCTTAACTGTATCCATCACCCTTGACTAGGCCTGTGAAATTAAAGCAGTAGCAGTCCCCATATTGCATAAAACTTTCAAGGACACATATGTCACAAATTGTCTATCGTTCATTGAAAAGAATAGGTTTTAAATGACAGGATCTGTACAAAAAAAATATAAATTTATTAATAGACAAGTGGTTTAAAACTAATAATCACAGAAAGCCATATATACATCAAATATTTTAAAGTATAAATATCTGAGTCTTATAAATGACTGGGATGGTCAGTACCAGAGTGTTATATAGATCTACAGCACATACAAAATGAAATATCAAAACATCTAAAATGTATTATCTCCATTTGATAAACTGCATTGCCCCTTTATGTGAATATATATATTTTTTTATCACTAGACAGATATTACATGAACCATGTTCCATTTAAAAAAATGTATAACAGTATATAGTCTGGGTGGAGGAAGCAGTTATCATATCTCCTCCCCAAACTTGAGATTATCTCTTCAATTGAAGTATCACCTGTCCTTACTGTAAATCCACTCCTCCATACAGCAAGAGTTCATTGTGTTGTTTCACTACACAAGAGCACATGGTATAACCTCTAAACCAGTGGCTCTAAACAGTTGGTCTTAGGACAGGTATCAGTCGCATGACCTTATCTGCCAGTCCTCAAGGATGAAGACAGTCTCACACTTTATACACTATACATACTATCACCATTAGTCGAAGCTATAGAAATATTATGTATTCTATTTAAATTAGTGCAAACTTAGGTAATATGAAGAACCAATCTTTTAAATATTTTCTGGATCTCACAGCAGGTCCTCTCGAGCATTGGATGAGCATTTAGTTTTACACCAGTATTTACTTTTGATCTTGTGTTCTATATGTTAGCATCCTTGTTTCCCCTTTGAGAATGTTTCACTCATGGAGCTTATATTTTTAGTATGCAAAACTACATTTCCCACGTCTCCCTTGGCCACATTGCACACATGTGTGCCTTATTAATTCTATCTCCTAAGCAATGCGCTCCAGGGACTTGCTTTAGTGTGTTACATAGTTATGTCACTATATAATTAGCAATGTTTTCCTTTTTAATTTAGAAATTATTTATTTATGGATTTTGAGGTGGGATTGAGTAAACTAATGGGCCCTGGTTGGGTATGGGTTTACATGACATGATGACTTTTCTTCCTGAGGTACGAGAGACATTGCCCCAGAACACCTGGATTTTTGGGTTGGCATTGCCCTGTTCGCATGCATTGGTTTATTATGTCTTTGGTTATAACTGTTGCATATATGGCATGTGTGGTATCAAAATGACAGGCTTTCCCCAAGGAATACAATAAAGCATATCGCCTTGGGGAATGGGGTCAGAGTTATGGGGTACCAGGTTGAGGAGGTTTGGGAAGGCTTTAGAGGTTTAGAGAAGGGCCAGCAGACTCCTAGGATCCCTAGTAATTCAGTTAAATGAAGGGCGAGGAAGATCTAATTATCATTAGTGTCCCCTTGTGACATTTAGCTGGTACCATTTTAAGAGCTGACCAAATGGGCATGCAATCTCTGACCACATGTTGTGCTTTCATTTCAGCACGGGCTGTCACAAAGGCAGCCAGACAAGCTGTCTCCATCCTGATTAGTCAGCTAACCCCCCTTGACAGTCTGATTAAATTAGTCAGTTATTAATTGCTGTTTCAGGCTCCCAAATACCTGGGGATTAGTGATGTTCCGAACAGTTCGCCGGAGAACTATTCACGGCGATTTTCGCATGTTCGCGTTCGCATCGAACGGAGAACACATTCGCTTTTCGGTCCGCCCCCTATTCTTTATCATTGAGGAAACTTTGACCCTGCACCTTACAGTCAGCAGACACATTACAGTCAATCAGCAGCATACACTCCCTTCCAGGGACTTCCATCTGAAGGACAGCCTCCATTTTAGAATCATTCTGAAGCTACATTCGTTGAGTAAAAACATATATTCTCCCTGCTGCTGATTTAATAGGGAAATAGATAGCCAGGCTGTGTATTTAGCTTTCACTACACACCTGAAGGACTCATTTGATATCTGCTGCAAGGACAGCAACCCAAAAAGCTCTTTTTAGGACTAGAATATCATTTATTTTATTTTATTATTTTTTTCTGCTGATTTAATAGGGAAATAGATAGCCAGGCTGTGTATTTAGCTTTCACTACACACCTGAAGGACTAATTTGATATCTGCTGCAAGGACAGCAACCCAAAAAGCCCTTTTTAGGGCTAGAACATCATTTATTTTATTTTATTATTTTTTTCTGTGTAATCTAATTGCATATGCCTGCCTGCTAGTGTGTGTATGAGGCCTACTGCATCTACTCTGCCAACTTTTGCCAGTGCACAGTGACACTCATATCTAGTGCAACCGTAGTGTACAGTGACATAAAACAACCCTTTTTTGACTGTAATTGATTGAATATCATTTGCCTGCCTACAGGCGTGTGTGTGAGGCCTATTGCATCTACTCTGCCAACTTTTGCCAGTGCACAGTGACACTCATATCTGGTGCAACCGTAGTGTACAGTGACATAAAACAACCCTTTTTTGACTGTAATCGATTGAATATCAGTTGCCTGCCTACAGGCGTGTGTGTGAAGCCTATTGCATCTACTCTGCCAACTTTTGCCAGTGCACAGTGACACTCATATCTGGTGCAACCGTAGTGTACAGTGAAATAAAAGAACCCTTTTTTTCTGTAATCAATTGAATATCAGTTGTCTCCCTACAGGCGTGTGTGTGAAGCCTATTGCATCTACTCTGCCAACTTTTGCCAGTGCACAGTGACACTCATATCTGGTGGCACCTTAGATTGCACGCGCATTGCCCCACATTTGAAGTAGGAGGTCCGACCAAGCATCTTTTTCCATCTCCCTGTTCCAAAAATCAATGCCGTATACACGTCCCCTAATAGTGGATGTAACAGGGATTAAACCGATAGGAATAGTACTACTTAACAGTACACACCTTATAATAACGCAGACAGAGGCAACGCAGAGAGAGGAGTCTGAAGAAGAGGAGTAAGGTGGCTTTGAGGAGGTGGAAGACCAAACACAGCAAGCGTCCCAGGGGGCTTTCGGGGACCCTTGGTGGCTGGGTGGAGGAAGAGACATTCAATGACATCAGTGTGGACAAGGAACGGGACATGGCTAGCTTGGTATCCAACTTTGTGCAAATGGGGAGTTTGCGGTTGTGCAAAGGGACTGTTTGCGGTTGTTTGCGGTGCATTAAACGGGGAGATTGGTCTGTTACTGTGAAGCGGGTGTAACTCTTACACTACCTGATCGATACAACATCATACCTGATGTTTTAAAGCATGTTATTCCAAACAATTTAGGAATGTTGGTGATTTATGCCCTTTATGGCTTAAAACCAGACTCTGCATCAACTATGTAATTTTCCGTGGGAGTTTTGCCATGGATCCCCCTCCGGCATGCTATAGTCCAGGTGTTTGTCCCCTTGAAACAACTTTCCCATCACTATTGTGGCCAGAAAGAGTCCCTGTGGGTTTTGAAATTCGCCTGCCCATTTAAGTCTATGGCGGTTCGCCGATGTTCGTCCGTTCGCGAACATTTGAGGGAAATCGCGACCGCGGTTCGCGAACCGAAAATTTGATGTTCGCGACATGACTACTGGGGATTCATTAGGAACTCTGAGCTTAGGGAATGTTTGCTAAGGTTGTGACCCTGTACATAAATATGAGTTGTTCTTGCTAATAAACAGTGTATTAATCATTCTAGGGAAGGAATAATACTATACATTGGGGTTATTGATGATGCACCTGATTGGCTTGGTGTGGGTTTATTCCTGCTAGCAGCGATATCTACAATAACCAACATGAACCCCCGGGTAGGTAAGAACCATGTTCCGGGCAAGCCCAGGTGAAGTAGTGAGTCGTGACAAGTAGTTAATAGATACCAGTATAAGACATACATGGCTATGAACATTAGTGTCTTCATTAAACAAAATAAGCTGTAAGTGGAAAAATAAGGCAAATATTCTAAACAGCTTGAACAATTTAATATGCCACTCTCATATAGCATAGCAAAAGCCATTTATTAAGATCTTGTTTTGCGGAAAAAATTGTCTGATGAGAGAGTCATGCCAGAAGCAAATGGAAAACTGTCATTACAACCTATTCAATCCCTGCAGGATGTCCAAGAAGACGTCATGCAGAAGCAACTAGAGCTAATAGATGATTTGGACAATAGGGCAAAGCTTTAGAATATCTGAATAAGAGGTGTACCGGAAATACATAAGGATGCCAAGGAGATCACTATTAAGGTTTTTATCTGACCCTTCCTCTTCCGAAATGATTACAGATAGAGCTCAGAGGGCCTTAAAGAAACCAATACCAAATAAACTCACAACTTTTCTACTAAATAAGCTTTACTTAAAGCCACCAGACAGAAAAGAATACTAGTATTTGAAGGAGACCACATTCAAATATATGCAGACCTTTCTCCAATCACAATGAAGAAACTGAGAAAATGAAAACCCCCTTTGATGATTTAGCAAAAACACAGGATCAGAAACAGATGGATTTTTCAATTTAAACTGCTTTTTCCCATTCATAATGCAATGTATATGGTCAAGAACCTAGAGAGTGTAATGTAGTTGTTGCTGGCATTGGAATTGGTTTTGTCTGCACAATCACAAAATGAGAGACACAATTATTGTCCTCTTTTGCCGCAACATGAGTGGACCACATTCGTCCACTACACAGCTCTTCCTAATGCATTATCTATAAGCAAATTCAGAATCAGAATCAGGGGCAATTTGGTTGGGAGTTCATGTGGAACTACTGCAATAAAGGAAAGAGACAATTTAATAACTATTAATGTGGTTAAAGTGGAAATACCAAACATTTCCTCACGAGGAAAATAGACATGTTAATCATATGTACTTATGGCAAATTTAAATGTTATATGGCATAATGTTAATGGGTGTAATGTTCCAAAACAAGAGACAAGCAGCTTTTCATTTGAACAGTCCTGCTATTGCAAGAGATACACATGTTAATAGATAGCATCCACCAAAATTTTTACATACAAACTTTCCTGATCTATTATCTAATACATCAAAAACTAATGGTACAAGTATACTTTTACAATTGGTAGAGACAAGAAAGGGAGATAAATAATTATTATACTAGCTATGTAAGACCAAATATATACACTGGCACCTGTATATGCTCGAAGTGCAAAATCCCTTAAATTTGTGCTGAATTTCTTGCATTTCGTGGAAACAAAGAGCAAAGGACAAATTAATATCAGGGGAGATTTTACATTTTTGAATGACAGTTTAGATAAATACAAATTAAAAAAGCCACAGACTAATTCTAGAACACTGTATAAAGCTTTAAATAGATTGCAATTAATAGATCTTTGGAGAGAAATGCATCCAACTAAAAGGATATACACCTTTTTCTCACAACCGCACAAATCATATTCGAGAACTATATATTATTTAGCAATTCATTAATAATAAACACATATACAGTAGTAACATTGAACATTGTACCTGCTCAGATCATGCCTTAGTGCAGGTTAAAAAAACTATTGTAGGGTTTCCCCTGAGGTGCAGATATTGGTGTATGAATAATGAAGCTCTAACAGAAAAAGCTTTACAAGGCCTTTTGGAGAAGGAAATTGAAGCTATCTTAACAGGAAATGCTACACCCAAATCAAATCTAACATAAGACTGGTTGGCTTTAAAAATGCTATTAAAAGACTAAATTGTGGTAATTCACTAGGACAGATTGCTATAGGGCCATATTTTATATAAAAAAAATACTAACCAAATATTGCCATATCTATGAAGACTGATACACTGGATAGGTTTGTCCCTTTGTTCATGCTCTAAAAGTTTTGTATAGCAAACCAATGGTTCAAGTAAAAGTCATTGGACATTTTTCGCAAATATTTTCTATAAGGAGAGAAATTATGCAGGGTTGTCCATTATCCCCACTGTTGTTTATGATCAATGCTATTGAGCCACTAGCTATTTTATTCAGACAAAACATCAATATTAGAGGCCTTAAGGCGAAACACCAAGAGTAAGAGTAAGAATACTGCTTATTTGCAGATTATATTATTGACAATCACCTGTATGTACACCATTACCTAACTCAGACAAAACACTAGATATATTTAGTAAATGTTCTGCTCTACATAATAATAATGATAAAACAGAAGCATTAAGTATTAACATACCACAGGTAACTCAATAATTGCTCCATTTTAACTTTGAACTCTAATGGAAATCTAATTATCATACTTGGTAGTGAATATACCAAGACACTGCAAATATTTACAAAGTAAATTACTCACCAGTTAATTGAAAAAAGATTTGGAGAGTTGGTCCAAAAACCACATATCTTGGCTATGACGCATCCATGCATTGCAAATGCCAGCTTTACTATTTTCAATGTCTGCATGTCTCCGTTCAAAAATCTGATTTGGGATTTAATAGATCTATTTGGAAAGATAAAAAACCTAGAGTTAAGAAACAGATTATGTTCCTACAGATGTCTTAAGAGGCTTATCAGTGCCAAATCAAATTAATTTGTAGCAGCACAATAACCTCAGATTTCTGCCAAGATGAGAGGAACTCTATGGACATGAAACCATGCTTAACTAAATAGAGAGGTTAAAAATCCTTAAATTAAACATTCCATTTCATTATGGAGCTTATTTAAAACTAGAGACTTGCCCATCAAAAATGACGGCATGATATACTTTGATAAATTGTGTCTCCCCCCCCCCACTCTCCCTCCCTTGTGTCTCATTCCCCCATCCCCTCCCTCCCTTGTGTCTCCTTTCCTCCCTTCTCTCCCTCCCTTGTGTCTTCTTTCCTCCTCACTCTCTCCCGTCACGCCGGCGCACATTGCGCATTCGCAACCTACAGCGCAATTCACATTCGCAACCTGCAGCACAATGCGCATGTGCGGCTCACGCTGCGCATTGTGCATCCCACAGCACAATGCACATGCGCGGCATCACCTATTGAGCATGCGCAAGTCCGTAATTTTTAACATAACATGACCGACAAACTCGCAATTACAACAACTTTATATGTGATAGTGGAACCTTGCAAGATAAAATCTACATTGTCCCCAGTGATTCAGAATAGAGATTTTAAGGCTGGAAGACATTTCAATGGGGGATTAGTGAGGAATACACATTTCTTTAAAGAGGATAAAATACTGGAAAGTGCTGATTTACAAATTAATCAAAATATACCAAATACCAAAATATTTAAGTATCTGCAAATTAAACTTTTCTTATGTTCTATACAACATCCAGATTTAAAATGACCATTGACGCATTATAAAAGAACATGTCTTAGGCCTCCAAGTGCTAAAGGATTCTTTTCAGCTATATATTTAAAATTCATCTAACACAACGAAATTCATGAAAGATTGGCAAAGGGATCTGGAGATTGTGTTAGACGGTGATGATTGGTCAGAAATCTTTGAGACAACATATAAGGGCAGTAGAGATTTTTTTTTGGACAGAAACATAATTCATAGAATGTATTTAATGTGTTTTAGACTTAATAAAATGAATACTGATATTATGCCAAATTATTTCAGAGGCCGTAATGAAAGGGGTACTCTGTTATATAATGGTATGGGAATACCCAGTTATGAGAGTAATCTTGGATAGAGAAATGAATATTAGGTTTTACACTTCCCAAAAAGCCAAAAAATCTAGACTTGTTAGCTAATTTATATTTGCTGCTACACTGTGGTATATAACTACTAAATAGTTACATAGAAATTTACCTTTTTGTAGTATTTTACATGGAATAAATCATACTCTAATAATGGTAAAGCTATCTACTACCTTAAATGATAAAGTAGAAAAGTTAAGAGGATTTGGACCTCATGGCTTTGTTCCGAATATGCTAAGAATTTGATTCCTTGTTTAGATGATGACAGGAACATGACAGAATTGTTAAATAATTAAAAGGGTTACTGGTGGTATTTAAAGTACAGATTTGTTTAAGGATTTTATTATGATCAAATAGTGTTTGCAAAAGTGACTATGGAGGAGAACATATTTATAACAGCAAAATATGGATTTTCTCTTTTTCTGAATGATAATATTAATTTAAATTAATCTTTAGTGTTTTGAAGTATTTGCATAGAAAAACAGAGGACATAAAGAAAGGGAAAGATATAATAAATGTAAATGCAACATATATGAGAGAAAGGGAGTGGGGATAGAGCTAGAGGGAGGAAAGGTGGGGAAAGCAACAAGTTAATTGACTGTCTGTACAATAATGTTTGAAGTGTTCAATGATTTGATGCTGTAAAACTTCACTACAAAATGTTCAAAAAGCTACAAATAAACAATAAAAAACTGAACATTATCTGTCACATTATTTTTTAAGCAGAATTACTGTGTTATTAGCATCATTTTTAGACACAAAAATAATAAACAAAATAGTTTTCACAGAGACCTCAAGTCATCACTTAGTTCTTAAGCTTTGCTATCTTTATTGAAGTCGTTTCATCTCTATATTTACAGCTTCTGAACAAAGTGTCTCCAAGTTCCTCTAGATCCCTAATGTCACCAGATCTTGACCATATGATCCTAAAATAGGTTGACCAGGAGGTTTTAATTATTGGACTGTACATAGCTGAATATACAAAAACAAGGATGAGAAAAAGCAACCCACCTTCTATATATATTAAACTTGGGTAGCAGTTAAATCAATAACCAGTAATTGTAGAAGCACATACAAAAACTATGCAGTGGGGCCAAAGCATTTTGATATTAAACTAATTACATGAACAGAAAAAAAAGAAAAGACAGATATGAACTGAGACGGAGGATGAGAAATAAAAAGGAGACATAAAAAGAGATACAGACAGGGAGAAATAGACAGGAGCAGAACGATATATAGGAAGGTAGTGGGGAACATTTTGCCTTATATGAGCAGTGTGAATTAAGCAGTTTTCCAGGCTCCTCTTCCATCTCTGCACATTATCATATCACTCTGGTAGAGTGCGCATCAGGGTGGTGGGCATATTACAATGATTATATGATTTGAAACAATCTTAAAGCAGTGGGCAAGAAAGACATACCCATAAAATAAAGTAAAAAATATGGTTTACATTAACCTGAGCTCTCTGCTCTTTATACAAGGTAGGTGATTGTAGGTGTCTATAAAATAAAAAGCCAACAAATATATGTAGGTGTAAAATAAAAAGCCAACAAATATATGTAGGTGGTCAGATCACCCTTAGGGTGATCCGGTAAACTTTACTCCAATCCATTGCCCATAGTAGAGGGCCATTCCTCTGTCGTGGACCTGGTCCTCTGCACCTACTGAACCAGCAATAGCTCCTCTTGTGTGCCTGCTCATTAGCTGAGATGTTTACACTTACTATCTGCCTCATAATGTGAACTGTGAATTATACCTGCTCAGTCTAAATAGGGCTGTTCTTTTGTCTCTGTATGTGTCAAATTTGGTAACAAATAAATTTTTTATACAAATCAAAACTACATAAATAAAATAAACACAATACAGCGGACCCTTGGTACTCGTCATTAATTGGTTCCAGAAGGCACAACGAGTGGTGAAAAGGACAAGTACCAAGTTCCCATAAGTAGTATGTAAATTGACTCATACAAACGCGATGAGTACCAAGGTAAATGGCAAATGCTGAGACATTTTTCCTTGTGAAAATGCATTGAATACCAAATTTGACAAGTTGCGAGGTAGACCAGTGCTGAGGTACCTCTGTATTTAGATTGTTAATTTTCTTTAACAATTATTCTTCGTGGCAAGGTAGAAGTTGATCAGCAGGAGCAAGATAGTAGATACCATTGTTGCATATAAAAATAATGCATTAGAGACTATTTATTTTTTTACATTGCAAAACATTTTGCCCATTTTCTGGAGAGGCTTTTCAAAAAGGTACATATATGGCTAGCCTTAAGCCATAAGGCTACAAACAGAAAAAAACATAAAGTGTTTCACAGTGTGATCTCTTCACTAAAAGAGCGACAGTTTGAGGTATTGTTATATATAGTATACTTGTATAGTGTTTTCTTAGGAGTAAAGACAATGCCTGAACTCATGTTTGAAAGAAAGGGATAAGGTATGGGTTTAGTATTTTGACATTTTTCACAAAAATAAAGCTTTTGCATATAATAGAAGGGCTGCATGGTGCTGAGTTCCCTTCAGTTCCTTTGAGAAAGCTCTAATTTACTTGTCTCTTATAAATACATATTTTAAGCCATATTTGATGGAGCAGTATATAGATGTGGCAGATTGCATAACTTGTCTGTATTATTATTTATGTTAAAAATGTATTTGCTGTTTGGTATATATATATATATATATATATATATATATATATACTAGCGACTTGCCCGTCAAAAAATGAGGGCAATAGAATTGTAAGTCAGGGAATGCTGTTTGGCACACAAAGTAAGTGTTTTGATTGTGTGAGTACCTTCGGCACTCATTGCAAGCCTCGTGCTGAGAGCCTTCAGCGCTCATCGCGTGGCTAGTAATGAGCGCCTTTGGCGCTCATTGCGAGCCTCTGGGTTGGTGTATTTTTGGTTGTCAGAGCCCCTTTGGTGCTGATTGCAAGGTCCATGCTTATCGCCTTTTGGCGCTCATTGCGAAGCTCTCCCCTGGTGTAGTTTTGCTCCTCTGAGCACCCTTGGCGGTCCTTGTGAGGCATGCAGTGAACGGCTTTGGCTTTTATTGTGATACTGTTGTGTTGTGTTTTTGAATTTTTTCTGTATATGTATTTTTGTAATTATAATGAATTAATTACTGAACTGATAAGTTAATATACATTACCTATTTGTAATGAATATATGCAGCAACCAATATGCTGAAGAGCTAACAATCTGTTTTGATGTTCCTGCAGCATACAATGTAGATTTTCAGTGTTGGTGAGCTGAGGTGTAAGTGTTAGGAATGTGTGCAGTGTGTAGTGTAAATAGGCTGCACGCGCAAGGGGAAACCGTTTGTGTAGCTGAGTTGTTCCGCATTTTGTAAGTTAGCGTTGTAAAATGGCAGCTATTGTGTGTGTGGTACGTGGGTGTGGATAATTTTGCGTCCTTCCTAATAGTGAATTTTGTAGCTTGTATGGGGTTGTGTAAAAGTTGTATGTGCCTGGCGGTATTTTGCGGGTTTAGGGGTGGTGTAGGCTCTTTTTAGTTTTTTTCGGTGGCCATTTTTTCTCTCGCTTAGGGGATTTTTGAGTGCCTAAACTCTTGAAATTGGACTTAAATTGAGGTGTAACCTCTCCTGGGTGTCCCCCCTTGCTGTGTGTGATGTTTTTATTTTATTTTTGCTTGTATTTTCTGGGGTTTTCGTGTTTTTCGGTGTGCTCAGTTCGGCCGTTAAGTTCATTTTGTTTGCGGCTCGTATTTTTTTTTCTCGCGGTTTTCTTTTGTAAGTGTTACGGGCCATATATTTTTTTTATGCGATTTTTTCAAAGTGCTATGGGTGTCGTACCAGCGCAGTGAGCGCCTTCAGCGCTCCCTGCTTAAGTGCTACGGGGTCGTAGGGATGAGCATCTATGTTGCTCCTCTCCACCAGCGTAGTGAGCTCCTTCGGTGCTCCCTGCCTAAATTGTATGGGGTCGTAGGGATGAGCGCCTGTGACCCATAAAAAACACACATTTTTGTCGGTTTGGGTTCCACTCCTACAGTGAGAGGTAGAACCAGCAAAAATTATGCAGTTTCAAAACTATGGCTCTCCAGCAATGTAAATGCCCTTAAGGACATATGGAGCAAAAGGCAGTAAAAGCTGCAATAGGAGCAGTGAGGGGTAGCTGAAATGTGGCCAGTGCTAGGGACATCATGGCCCGCTATAAGGGCCAGACGAGTCTTGGGCATGGACAAGGACAGCTGATGGGGGTTGAAATAAGCAGAAGGGTGCTTAGCTACGCTGAAAGTGTTACCTTGAAACATGGGCAAGGACGCTGTTTAGTAGATATGGGCCGAATCTACAATGAGGGCTTGTTGAAAGCCACGTGATGATGAAAGAAGGTGTGTCCTTGGCACGGACATTAAAAAAAGGCAGCCAAAAAGCTGCAAAACAAAAACAAGAATCTCCAAGTGAAGGCTGATTTAGGACTTATGGAAAGTCCAAGGGCATGTGAAAGACAAGGAAAAAAGGCTTGCCCTTGGGCATAGGACAAGGATACTGGGTCATTTTAGGACTTATGGAAAGCCAAGGGCTTGTTGAAGCCAAGTGACGATGAATGGCCTTTGGAATCTCAATTTGGATTTGGTACGAACGGGCTAAAATAGTGTAGTTTCAAAACCCAAAGTAAAAGATCTCCAAGCAAAGGGCTTAGTGAAGTCTGCAAAAATGGACCAAAATCTACAAAAAAAGGTAAAGTCTCCAAGGGCTTGGTGAGGCCTGCAAAAAGGGGCCAAAAGCTGCAACAAAAAGGGAAAATATCCAATTAAAGGGTTTGTGACAAAAAAAAAAATCAAACAAGGGAGCGCTGAGGTACAGGCACCGACTCAAAACATGAAGGGAGGTGGACAAGGAAGAGGAGGGCTTGAGAACTTTTTTTTTTTATTAGATATGCTAGTATATGTACGTATATATTGTTAGTTTAAATTGTACTTTTGGGAGTTTCTCAATCTTGTTAGGTGCTTTAGGAAAAGCACTAGGTATGTTTGATTTTAAGCTCCTCCATTCATTCTGGCAATATGCTAAAATTACCTTTGACTTGCAATTAACCCCTGTATAGCACTATTGAATGTATATATATGGCAAGACAAAAGTATTCTCAATCAGATGTCAGATGAAAATGTCTAATTTGTTTTATTATAAATGCAATTCAAATAAAGTTATAAACCTTATATGTTTGTTTGCTAGACATAGACTATTAAAACAGTATGCAGTTTAAAATAAATAGAAGTCTTGGCTTTTAAACTGTCAGTTTTCTCCTCAAACAGAACTGCATATCGCCTGCTAACTGTATCTATCATGGGCATGGCCAGCTCTGCCTGTGTGCTGGACTCTAAATAATGTCTATCAAGTTTATGTTTTTGCTTCAGACTAAACATGCTCAGTAAAGGGGGTGGGGCTATGATAGATCATGCACTGACACTGGTATGGGCAGCTGCATATAGTTTACTATAGAGCTCTTACCTCTGTATTGATAGTGAGGGCAGAGCTAATGATGTCCTGACATCAGTGATGTGACGGTGCAGGTGAAGAGGCTTTTACTTCCCAGGGCCACCTGCTATACTACAGGTTAACTAGCCACAAGGACCATTGGGTTCTTAGAAATCTCTGCACCAGCACCCTGATATCTGACTTCTGTAACGGTCAGGGTCCTCTATCAGGAATCAGCACTTCAAGGAGTCTCTGTAACCTTCCTGTGGTAGTGATCAGGACAAGTTACTTGCAGGGTGGAGATAGGATCCTTATTGCAGCCACCAGCAGCAAATATGAGAACATACCATTTATTTATGTTTCAGCAGTAAACTGATTTATTTTTGAAAAGTCAACAATATTTATATGGTTAGAAACAGGGAGTGGTAGACAAACATATGATATTGACTCCACATGGGGTTCCACATTAGCATCCTGTCTAGCACCTGGGAACAATAGGCCAACCTTCAATAAACACATGTCGTCTCTAGCTGAATAGCACATCAGAGATGTAATTAGTTTATCTGACAAACAATGGGACAAACTAGATTACAATACAATCACTGGATCCTGTCTGCCTACTATGTCTCATTGTACACCTATTTTGTTTAACTGTTTCATGACAATTTAGTTACAGTTTAAACATAACACAGAACTCAGTAATATAACATGGGGAATTACATATAGTATACAGGATAAAGCAGGAACATATGCTATAGGACCATATAAAGCATATTCACCCCACCACCCACCTGCTCACATTTCCCATGTGGCAATATAATTCCCCTATTCATTTTCCAATTGGGCGGTATGTCCTCTAGAGTGGCTCAATGCACCAGGATCCAGGCCCTGGAAATGGGTCCATGGCAAGTGACATCAGCCCAGCCTACTTCCAAGCTCCATGACACTCTATCCCACAAATAGAGCTGACCACGCACCCTGATAGACACAGGTAGGAGGAGATACACAGCTGTGCTTGAGAATAAAACGGACAGTTTAAAAGCTAAGAAAAATATTATTTATTTTAGACTATATACTGTTTTTAATAGTCTCTGCCCAACAGGCGACGCAGGAGGCGGAACAAGGAGGTCTCGCCGCAACAGCACCCCTGAGGGTACCGCTTTAACACTTGGGGGCACTGCGCGACCAGAACGCCAGGGAGGTTAAAGAAAACCTGTCACCTCACTAACAAGTTGTTTTCATCTTAAAGAGTGTGAAAAACTGCTGAAACTTTGTGTAACGGAACCCATCACTGTTTTACCCTATTTTATGATTATTTAATTAATATGGTTAAAATATGATCCTACTGTTATACTGTATGTATGTTGGTTTATGCTCTGCAGAATATTAGCCCAGACTATTGCAGACCTTGGCATAATAGATAATCCTATTACAGAGACTCCTCATAAGATAAGGAAGTCTATTGTATAAAGTGTTTTCATTATCAGACATAAGAACAAAGAAGTATAATCTGATCAATGTCTGATTGTATCAAAGTAGCCAGGTAGCCTCAGGGTGGTGTGACCACACCTATTGTCTCTCTATGTGTATTGTGTGGCCAACTATGGGGGATGTGTATTGCCTGTGGGAAGAGATGTGTATATATATTTCTGCACAACAAAATAAAGACAGTATTATTTGACTCCCAATTGAGTGTCGTCCAATATGGGAGGTTGGGGATGAGGAGACTGTAGTGCTTCTTGGATATTTTACCGTATACCAGAGATATTGGATTCGTGTTCCAACTCTGTTACACTTTGTATTAGCTTTTTTTCTCTATAGTAATTACTGAGATATACATCATTGTTTGTGCAGCTCATGTATGGTAATGTCCAGCTGAATATGCTTCTTTACATCTCAGAGAGCTTCACAGGGTGGAGGGGGGTATCTAACTGCATAACGAAATTGTGGGACATTGTTTTTGCGTGTCCTGTCCCCTATTTCCATTATCCCAACCGCTTGAGGGGGTGCTGAGTCACCACCAAGGTTTGATTTCGACCCGACCAGGTAGAACGGACCTACCAGTCTGCAAGATCCTTATCTCTAACCACCAATGAAGCAGCCCTTATATAGGGTGCAAAAGACTGTAATGGGAAATATAAAGAGGGAGCTGGATGAAATGTTAGAGCTAGGGTTCATCAAGCCATCCTTTAGTCCTTGATCGTCCTTGATGACTACTGACACTTGCCCTATTCCTAGAGTATTTAGGCTAGGACAAACAACCTACGTGACCACTCTGAACTGTGTAATGGCTACTGGCAAATCCCACTTGCTGAAAAGTTCGCATTCACCACCCCATTTCAGCTATACCAGTTTACAGTTATGCCTTTTGTGATGAAGGATGCTCTTTCCACATTCCAATGGCTTGTTGACCACCAACAGTATTGCTAGGAGTTCACCCATGCGTACCCTGATGACATTGCCATATTCAGCCATACTTAGCAAGAACATGTGGGCCACCTAGCCACATTCCAGGGTGGGATCCAGCAAGCAGGGTTGACTTTTCACCCTTACAAGTTCCAGTTTCCTGTTGGGGAGTGGAAGAGTGGAAGGGTCCAGCCAGAGCCAGACAAGGTATCCTCAATAGGGCAGTGGCCCACACCAGTGAGTAGGAAGCTCAGGATATTACCTCTGGTTTATTCCCATTACAGTACCCTGGCAAAACCACTGATGGACCTCAACAAAAGAAGATAGCCTGGCTGGCAGAGTGAACCCCCGAATGCGAGAAAACCTTCTAGGACCTGAAGGCTGCCCACCCCATCCTAGTTGCACCATATTTCTCTTGCCCTTTCTTTGTCCAGACGGATGCCTCCGCATGAGTCAAATGGATGCCCAGGGAGAAGAGCATCTCATTGCATACCTGAGCTGCAAGCGGATGTCCCGAGAAGTCAGCTAGGCTGCTATTGAGACGGAGTGCCTGACAGTCTTCTGGGCTCTAAAGAAACTACATCCCTACATTTTTGGGAAATACATTGTGGTTGTCACGGACCACAACACAGTGTGTTGGCTCAATATGGTGATCAGGGAAAATGGTCATCTGTTGAGATGGAGCCTAGCCCTGGAGTTTCATAACTTTACTATCCGATACAGGCAGGGTAGAGCTCATCAGAACGCAGACAGTCTCTCCAGGCAATTGTGACATCAGGCCTTCACTCAGGATTCTCTCCAATCAAAACTCTGGTGTTGCAGGTTGCCATGGCAACAGTAACCGTTGCAAAAAGAACTTTAGCTGTCTGCAGGAGACTAAGTGTTGTTCAGCCGGGATGCACTAGTAATATGTCCAGGCTCCCTTTATTAATATTTACGACAGACAGTTTAACCCTACCATCGAAATACAAACACTTTCTTGACAAAAATAATTTGGGGGCCTACAAAAGCCAAAAATATACAGTGCCTTGCAAAAGTATTCACCCCCTTGGCCTTTTTACGTGTTTTGTTGCCTCACAACCTGGAATTAACATGGATTGTTTGAGGATTTGCATCATTTAATTTACAGAACATGCCCACAACTTTGAAGATGTTTTTTTTTTATTGTGAAGCAAACAACAAATAGGACAAATTAACAGAAAAAGTAAATGTGCGTAACTATTCAACCCCCTAAAGTCAATACTTTGTAGAGCCATCTTTTGCGGCAATCACAGCTCCAAGTCGCTTTGGATAAGTCTCTTTGAGCTTGCCACATCTTACCACTGGGATTTTTGCCCGTTCCTCCTTGCAAAACTGCTCCAGCTCCTTCAAGTTGCTCCAGCTCCTTAAGTCTGACCACAGATTTTCTATTGGATTTACATGTTTCCCTTTAAACCACTCATGTTGCTTTAGCAGAGTGTTTGGGGTCATTGTCCTGCTGGAAGGTGAACCTCCATCCTAGCCTCAAATCATGCACAGAGTGGTACAGGTTTTGCTCAAGAATATCCCTGTATTTAGCACCATCCATCTTTCCCTCAACTTCGACCAGTTTCCCAGTCCCGGCTCCTGAAAAACATCCCGCAGCATGATGCTGCCACCACCATGTTTCACTGTGGGGATGGTGTTCTTTGGGTGATGTGATGTGTTGGGATTGCGCCAGACATAGCGTTTTCTTTGATGGCAGGAAAGCTCAATTTTAGTCTCATCAGACCAGAGCACCTTCCTCCATACATTTTGGGAGTCTCCCACATGCCTTTTCGCAAACTCAAAACGTGCCATGTTGTTTTTTGATGAAAGTAATGGCTTTCTTCTGGCCACTCTGCCATAAAGACCAACTCTATGGAACGCACGGCTTATTGTTGTCCTATGTACAGATACTCAAGTCTCTGCTGTGGAACTCTGCAGCTCCTCCAGGGTTACCTTAGGTCTCTGTGCTGCCTCTCTGATTAATGCCCTCCTTGCCTGGTCTGTGAGTTTTGGTGGGCGGCCGTCTCTTGGCAGGTTTGCTGTTGTGCCATGTTCTTTCCATTTGGTTATGATAGATTTGATGGTGCTCCTGGGGATCATCAAAAATGTTGATATTCTTTTTATAACCTAACCCTGACTTGTACTTCTCAACAATATTGTCCCTTACTTGTTTGGAGAGTTCCTTGGTCTTCATGGCAGTGTTTGGTTAGTGGTGCCTCTTGCTTAGGTGTTGCAGCCTCTGGGGCCTTTCAAAAAAGGTGTGTATATGTAATGGCACATCATGTGACACTTAGATTGCACACCGGCGGACATCATTTCACTAATTATGTGACTTCTGAAGGTAATTGGTTGCACCAGAGCTTTTTATGGGCTTCATAACAAAGGGGGTGAATACATACGCACATTCCAATTTTCTGTTTTCTATTTCTAAAAAATAGTTTTATGTATATATTTTTCTAATTTCACTTCACCAATTTAGACTATTGTGTTCTGATCTATCACATAAAATTTAGATTACCAAAACATTGAACTTAAGGCTGTAATGTAACAAAATAGGTAAAAAGTCAAGGGGGGGGGGGGGGGGGTAAATACTTTTGCAAGGCACTGTATGTAGGCGGTCAAATCACCCCTGGGGTGATCAGATCACTTTAAAAAAAAAAAAAAAAATCATCTTCACATCCATTAAACATTAAGAGTTCCTTTATACATTTGTGTGCTGGCTGTAGCACTGGATCTATACCCAGTTGTTGGCCTTGGTGCTTTGCACCTTCTGTACCAGCAGTATCTCTGACTGCACTAGCTCTTTAGAGGCAGGTTTGCATACACAGAGTGTGTTTTTACAGCTGAAAAGTGAGGGTTATTTAAAAGTAGCTCCTGGAGCGACTTGGAGGTGTTGGCTGTCATCGTGCCATGCTGTGTAAGGGCTCATAATGGGCTGATTGTATATTTTCTCTGCAGGAAGCTTCTTGTAATGGGAGTTTTACAGAGCAAGCAGGGACTTCTACTGAGTATGTGCAGGGAACGGGATAATGTCAAATGCTTATTCGAATTAACCAATGAGTCAACAAGCCCCATCTCTTCCCTCTGACTCCTTCCACTCCAAATTAGCAGAACACATCCCCTCAGTCTCAAAGACAAATGGTAGAGCATGATATACATATATGGAATAATTCAGACACAAGCTGTTTTGGCGATAATAACAATTGTATGCTATGTTGTTAGTTTGTTACATACATCACAAGCATATGCCATTTTCCCAAATCGATTGTGGTTCTGTAAGAAAAAATGCACTAAAGTGCCCTTATACCATTGGGGATGATCACCTGCTATTTGCTTTTCAAAAAAAACATATTTATGTAGTTTACATCCACCTGTAAGTGTTTACTGTTACTTTTGAATATGAAAATGCTTTCAGTGGCCTTTTAAACTAAGCTAAGATTAATATACTGCTTTTGGTTTTGGATGAATACATTAGAGGGGTTCCTTGGGATGGTGTCAGTAATGAGGAATTGGATCCATAGACCAGGGCTTAACAAGATGGGTCTGTTAGTAGCTTTTGTTTTCATTAATACATTATTAATACATTATTTATGTGAACCATTCCAGTGAGTAATCAACCACATTAAACCCTCACATCAAGGAAGAAATAGGAGTTCATCACATGTCCATTTTTATTGCCAGTTTAATGACCTTGCTCTTGTTATCTGACTGAATATGAAACATTCAGTAATTTCTCCTTCATGCACAACACATAAATAACTCCAGGCTGCTCATTGTCTCTATATCATGATGGTCACGTTGATACCAAATATTTAACAATCCTGGATCTCTCAGCTTTTTATGTCATTTTTTTGTATCTCATACAATGTGCTAGGAGTAATTGTGAAGATAATGGATGGGCATAACTGCAAACTAACTATTAATCTGTCATTCCTGTGCTTTATACATTGAGATATAAACTCTAAATGTGTTTATTTGTGAGATCTTACTTCTCAAGTCTTTCAAATGGCAGATAGTCATATAAATGCTGTAAAAGATTTATTCAATATTCCCATAATTGGAAATATACAAATACGGCTATTACTAAACACTCAAATGCCCAGGACAAAACATTAAAAGTTACCATGCCCACCCTCTTATCTCTTCCACGGATTTACCCAGCCCATATAATCTTCACCAAGGTCCTGCAACCAGCTGTTTGACTCTGACTAACTTTATATACCTACTAATGTCAGAGTTTTTTTTAAGAAAGGGTTTAAAGGACCACTGTAGTTTGGCAAAAACCTCATATGCTTGTGAAGTATGTAACAAAATAACATTAGCAAGTATGCAAGACAGGAACATAAAAGCATTTGCATGTGATCATATTACATTGAATTATATATTGGACTGCTACCGTGTCTGTAGTTTGAGGGGCGGTCTATTCTATGGGGCCTTAGACTGGTAGATCTATTTTGAATAGGCTATTTAAAGTGGGCATTTTTAACAGGAGTGAATGCAGATTATATATTCAGCCACTGTTTCTTACACTCCATCCTGGGTAATATTCGTTTTAACAGCAAAAATGTCCATTTATCATTAAAGCAAAACTGATTACAAGACTTAAAGGACAACAAAAGTCACTATATGTGCTCTACACCATTAGGTAGAGGGTGAAAAAAAGCATGTAGAAAAAATGTTTTAATTTTTAAAACTGATTCTGAATTCATTGAGTTATGAACAGGCAGAGGAATCGAACCTATGATCTACCAGTGAAAAAAACAGAATTCTTACCACTGCACCACCACGCTCAGCTAGCAGTGTAAATCTATAATACAATGTGTAACAGTTACAGACTCCAGCCTTGTTATGCAAATTATTGTGAGAGGGTTTCAAGGGCTAAATTAAGTCAACTCTTGGTCAATTTTAAAAAGTAAACACATTTTTCACATGATTTTGACCCCCTAACTAATGGTGCACATATGGGACTTTTGTGGCCTTTTAAAAGTTAATAGCTGTAATTATTTATTTTAAACTTTGTACAAACATATTGGCCATTACCTAGACAGATTATTCAAAGAAGCATATTATGAGTATTAATGTTAAGTGTTCATTTAACTCGTTTGCAGAAGAAAAATAACACACTTCAGCAGTGGAGCTAGTGAGCGGAGTGCCCCACTGCAAAATAATATGGGGTTCCCTCTATCTGTCTCTCTAAAGATTAAATAAAAATAAATTAAATAATAAATTAAAAAATGCATTGTGATCTTGACTGCATGCACCTGCTCAGTTTACCAGAGCACCAAGCGCTGGATTTTGAGCAGGAAATACGTTTATTAATTTTATTTAAATATGACTGCAATAAATAAATATAAATACATTTATGGATTAATGTATGTAGACATTGGATTGGCAAGATATCTGGAGAAATAGAAAAAGTATAGAGATGTACTAAAAGGTGAGACTAGAGGGGGAGAGTATCTAAAACACAAGGGGCCTCATTAATTCCAATTTATTGCTACAGATACACAGCGATTCAACTGATCAAGCCCGCAGCTACCTGGTCGAAACCGTAAACTATGTAATTGTACGTAGCATTTCAGGGCATGATCATGATCAGTTAAGCAATGCCGTAACTACCGTATTTAGAAACAGCCAATAGTAAATGAGACCGTCATCATGACGTCAGTAAAACATCGATGTTAATAAACTAACAACATAGCATCAATCAATTAGTGTTTAGATGCAATCCAGTCATGTAAAAATCTATAAAAATGAATAAAGAAAATGTTCTAGTCCATGTGGGTGGCCTCATATGTATTAACTCCTTGATTCCCGACATTGATATAAAACGGAAATAAAACCTGAAAATAATATTTTTTGATTGCAGATTTGCGAGCTTGAGACTATTGTGCAATGCATTCTAATGTCTTTCATCGCTTTCCCTGTATTTTAAAGTGCAGTATCAAGTTTTTATTGCTGTTATAGTGTTTACGAACACGTGTTTAACCCCCTTGCGAGTCCTATCTAGTACTCGTAGGATTTTTGGCCACATTTGGCATTTACAATTGTGGGCTTGAGGAATTGTAGCAATTTAATAGCAATTTTAGCGATTGTAACTTTTTGTGGGCTTGAAAAATCAAAGGCTTAGATCGATCAGAGTTACGATTTTGACAACCGCAGTTGCTTTTCAGTTGATTGCGGGTAGCTAAAAGTGACTAATTTAATGGCAGTAACTTTTGCGGGCTACATTATGGGCTTCAGTTATTCGAATTTTGACAATTTAATGAGGCCCAAGGAGGGCTGATAGATGTCTGAAGAGAGAGCAGTGGCTATTAGGGATGGTCCGTTCAGATGCACATCTTGCTGTGCCTCTTGTGTCCAGCAGATGGCACTATTGCTCTATGTCTCTCTTGGGCCTGGCCGGTCTAATACAAACATAAATGCGTAAAGTTGTCACAAATATAAACTTTTCCTAGCAGAAAAAAAACACACCATAAGATGTTACCTGTGATTGGCTAGAGCTCCAACTATGGCAATCTGATATGGAGGAAAGGCAAATAATTCACCATGCTTCCTGATGAGTCTTATAAGCTCCAGGTCCAATTTATAACTTTTAGTAACTGTATTGTCCTATATTTTAAATACATTCTTGTCATTAATATGCATTAATACACTAGAAAATGCTAGTATTGTAAAATGGTACAATACATTTGTTGTAGAATGCGCATATTTGTTAATTTCCCTCCTATTGGCACATTAATGTGAATGGAAGCATTTCAATACTTCCAAAATCAATTTGCTAGTTGATAAATATGGACCAAAGACTTTACTATGAAAACTATTAGGCACAAATGGCCACACATTTAGCTAAGCCAGGGCCTGGGGGTCGATAGATCTCGATATGACAAGGTGAATGAGATGGACATTGTGTGCACAACTACTGGCAAGACTAATATGCACCATGCGTCCTCTTCACCTCCTTGCCACACAATTCCAATTTGGCCAATTGAATAGGGTTCTAAATAAGCACATAACATATTTTTTTTAAAGAAGTTTTTAGTTAGTAAACATCTATCCAAAAGCAAGGATTTCACTAACTAAAAACTTCTTCTTCAAAAAAAAAAAATGCTATGTGCTTATTTAGATCCCTATTCAATTGGCGAAATTGCAATTGAATATAGGCCACAGTGTTTAGGATCTATACCTTAAAACACTACTGTAGTTTAGGAAAAACTACACATGCTTGTGAGGTATGTAAGAAAGTAACCCCAGCAACAGTAGAGAAAAGCTTATATATAGATGACATTTCATGTTGTGGGGTCTTGTACTAAAAATATTTTGCACATAATATTACTTTGCACATAAATGTAATGTTTCAGTGGTCATTTAACCCAAGCCCCTATCTCCACCCCCTTTGCTACTTACTTTTTCTCAAAAATGGAAGAAAAAAAATGACTACCTCTACCTCTAATACCCTTATCTGGCACCGCACTGTATCTTTATTACTCCGTAATAACAATTTTCTACAAATAGATAGTGATTATATATAACAAAAATCATGTATAACATATGTATTATGTTGATTTTCTCTCAAATAAAAAATAGGTTAAAATATTACACATCAGCATATCCATAACTTTAAAGATAATAATGATCAAATGTAAATGATTGCTTTTCTCAAAATGTATGAACTGTATAATGGACTGGCGAGGTTCATCCATTGTAGTGTTTGCTTTTACAGTTTTATTTATATGGCACCACAGGCTAGTCTATTTTTCGGAAAGTATTAATGGAGAATGGAGTTAATATCTCCTTCTGTGTTATTCTGTAACAATTATTTGTCAGTCACATTACTAATCTAAAACACCTTAATGTGTGGGTCAGCCTTATCAAGTGGGAGGAAACCTGTATACTAATAGTGACCCAACTAGCTGAAAGGTTTCAATACAACCAAGTCAGTATTGACATCCAACATTCGCTCCCAATTGATGAAGCCAGTAAAA
Source organism: Discoglossus pictus (assembly GCA_027410445.1). Classification (NCBI taxonomy): domain Eukaryota; kingdom Metazoa; phylum Chordata; class Amphibia; order Anura; family Alytidae; genus Discoglossus; species Discoglossus pictus. Next base: position 204,141,856 of record CM050164.1, read on the forward strand.
GTATACACAGTGGAAGACTTATAGACAGCAATAGCAGTGCAAATGTATTAAAATATTTTTTTATTCTTTGTTTGTTTGTCGTCGTTTAGTCGTGTCCGACTCTCTGTGACCCTATGGACCACAGCACCCAGGCACATCTATTGTTATGTCTGTGGTCGTGCTTATCAATAAGGTTTTCTTGGCAAAGATACTGGAGTCAGTTGCCAGTTCCTTCTCCATCTGTCTGATTTCTCTGCTATGACCTGCACATCTTGGGTGACCTTACATGATATAGCTCACAGCTTCATTGAAGTACACAAGCCCCTTCACCGTGATAAGGGAGCAATCTAGAAGGGGATTTTATTCTTACTTTGTAAAATAAATTGCCCAATATCAGTTCAAATTTTTCTAAACAACTTACTATAATTATGGGACCAGTGGTCTACTAATAGGGCCTCATTCAAATGTGATTTGGCCAATTGAATAGGGCTATATATAAGCACACAGCATATTTTTTTACAGAAGTTTTTAGTTAGTGAAGACCTTGCTTTTGGATAGAAGTTCGCTAACTAAAAACATCTGTAAAAAATGTGCTCTGTGCTTATATAGAGCCCTATTCAATTGGCCAAATCACAATTGAATGAGGCCCATAGTGAGGTGTAGCAATGGTCAATTCACTTATGTAGAGAGGTATATTAATAGGGGTGAGGTCACGTATGTCCAGCCATTAGCTTAGCCCATAGATCAGTGGTTCCCACATTTCTTGTAAATAACTTGACCAGGGTCTTGTAGGCACTTTATTATATTTCTGTCCTCGTCCCAATAATTATAATAATGTGATATATTGAGATATAGTATGTCCTCCAATAATAGTTACAGTTTCTAGACACTTCTTTATTCCTATTGATCGTCATAATTATTTGAGAATAATGCAAACAAACTTTGGGATATCTGATAAGGCTTTATAACTATTATTGTTGTTGATGTTTAGGTGTGAGAGCTCCTGATAATAATTAAATGTACTTTAAATGTAATTTCCCATACTGAGAACTTCTGATTGATCATATTAGAGTATTTACCCACTGACTGGTTTAATAGGAGATCTCCAATATATAACCCCTCCCCCCCAGGATCGCTACCTTCGTCACCCAAGATGGGCAGGTCATAGCAGAGAGGTCAGACAAATCACAATCCACTGGAGAAGGAACTGGCAACACGCTGGAGTATCTTTGCCAGGAAAACGTTATGGATAAGCACAACCAGAATCACAGACAAATGTGCCTGGGTGCAGCGGTCCATATGGTCACTGAGAGTCGGACATGACTGAAAAACAACAACTGATTAAAGACCTTGCACCACCCATTACACCAGTGGGGACAAAACAGGAAAGGTCCAATTTTTTAATTTTTTTTTAAATAAATAAAAAACAACATTCCATTTTTAGCTATTTTATTCAGTTTTACTTTAATGGTAGCAGACATTTTGTCTTTGCTCCTGAAAGGATTAGAGGGAGGATCAGTGATTTCAAATAAATCTCTATTCAGTTATGTTTAAAGATGGTCACTTCAAAAAAATAACACCAAAAGCACCTCTCAGAAAAAAAAAATACAACAACCAACAGCGTCGCAATCAGCGCCAAAGGTGCTCATTGTGAGCCACGCGATGAGCGCCTAACCAGGCTCGCAATGAGAACCGAAGGATCTCAGACCACCAAAAAAATGAATGTCGCTGGCAAACAGCATTACCTGCCTTACAATTTTATTGCCCGTCATTTTTGACGGGCAAGTCGCTAGTATATTAATAGTTCACACATTTGTTTTTACCAGATGATGAACAGACACACATGTCCCCAGCAGGGATCGCTGTGGCTGTATTTGTCTGACGGTACAACAGGTGACACTATACATCTCTATGTGACTCTACTGTCCGGCAGATGTCGCTATCGCTCTGTATGTAACGTTCATCTGTGTCCAGCAGGTGTCGACGTTGTGCCATGCGTCTCTAGTATCCAGCAGGGGGCAGTGCTGCGCTCTCCCAGTGCTCCATGACGTCAGTCCTATACACTGAGCCAGGCTGACACTCTGCTCCACTCTGCAACTTTCCCGTGCTGGAACAGGCAGTGATAGAGGGGGGGTGAGAGCAGCCTGGAGCCTGGGTGGGGGGAGAAGAGCAGACTGGCACAGAGGGGGGGAGAGGGGCACAGAAGGGTATAGGGGGGAGAGGGGCAGAATGCACCCCCAGCTGGCACTGCTGCTCCTGGTCGCCCCCCTGTGCTCCCCCCTGGACACTGAGACTCCCACAGGTCAGTGCTTGCTTTGTTCCTCCTGCACACCCCCTGGGGGGCTGCTGTTCCTCCCTCCTCTCACACTCCCCCATCCCTCCTTCCCCTGATCTCTCTCTTTCTTTCTGTTTCTTTCTCTCTCTTTCTGTTTGTCTCTCCTGGCTCTCACTTTGTGTCCTCTCCCTTCTCTCTCCCGTGTCACCTTTCTTCTTGTCTGGCCCCTTCTCGTGTTTCTCTGTATTGTGTGTCTCCTGCACCTTTTCATTAACACATTCACTTCTTCACTTCTCTCCTCTCCCTGCTCTTTCCTGGTTTCTCAGTCTTTCCTTTCTTTCTTGTTACAGCTGTCACTACTTAGCTGTGTATACCTACATGTATATCTCCATTCACTTCACCCTAGAGCTCCTATCCTGAGTACTCTCCCTTCACCATTTCCCCTTATTGCTCTCCCCTCACCATTTCCCCTTATTACTCTCCTCTCACCATTTCCCCTTATTACTCTCCTCTCACCATTTCCCCTTCTTACTCTCCCCTCACCATTTCTCCTTATTGCTCTCCCCTCACCATTTCCCCTTATTACTCTCCTCTCACCATTTCCCCTTATTACTCTCCTCTCACCATTTCCCCTTATTACTCTCCTCTCACCATTTCCCCTCTTACTCTCCCCTCACCATTTCTCCTTATTGCTCTCCCCTCACCATTTCCCCTTATTACTCTCCTCTCACCATTTCCCCTTATTACTCTCCTCTCACCATTTCCCCTTATTACTCTCCTCTCACCATTTCCCCTCTTACTCTCCTCTCACCATTTCCCCTCTTACTCTCCCCTCACCATTTCCCCTTATTACTCTCCTCTCACCATTTCCCCTTATTACTCTCCTCTCACCATTTCCCCTTATTACTCTCCTCTCACCATTTCCCCTTATTACTCTCCCCTCACCATTTTTCCTTATTACTCTCCTCTCACCATTTCCCATTATTACTCTCCCCTCACCATTTACCCTTATTACTCTCCCCTCACCATTTTTCCTTATTACTCTCCTCTCACCATTTCCCCTTATTGCTCTCCCCTCACCATTTCCCCTTATTCCTCTCCCCTCACCATTTCCCCTTATTCCTCTCCCCTCACCATTTCCCCTTATTCCTCTCCCCTCACCATTTCCCCTTATTACTCTCCCCTCACCATTTCCCCTTATTCCTCTCCCCTCACCATTTCCCCTTATTACTCTCCCCTTTTCAATCTCTTGTTCGTCAGTGTGCTTCCTTTACTCATGTCTCCTCTTCACTGCTTCTTACGGTCTCATCGCCCAGCATTCCCAATCCATCCTTTTTACTCTTTTCACTAATCAATTCCCTTTTCTTTCTTAACACATTCTCCCGTCATGTCTCTTCTATTATCCGCTTCTTCTTTCACTTCACCCCTTTATCCATCTCTGCATATTTAAGCCCCTTTTCCCCTCCTCTTACTTCATCCTCCTTTACCCATCCTCATACTTCAACTCTTTTCCCCTTCTCATACTTCACCCCCTTCTCCTTCTCCTGGTGTTTCCTAACCAATTCTTCCCTTCCCATATGTCACCCCCCTTTCTCTCCACCTCATTCTTTGCCTCCTTTTCCCCTCCTCATAATTCACCCATATCTCCCCTCCTCATTTTTCACCCCTTTCCCCTCCTCATTCTTTATCCCCTTTCCCCCTCCTCATTCTTTATCCCCTTTCCCCCCTCCTCATTCTCCATCCCCTTTCCCCCTCCTCATTCTTCATCCCCTTTCCCCCTCCTCATTCTTCATCCCCTTTCCCCCTCCTCATTCTTCATCCCCCTTTCTCTCCTCATACGTCCCCCTCTTTATCTCCTCATACGTCCCCCCCTTTCTCTCCTCATACCTCACCCCCTTTCTTCCCTATTCATTCTTCACCCCCTTTCCCCCTCCTCATTCTTCACCCCATTTCTCTCCTCATACGTCACCCCCTTTCTCCCCTCCTCATTCTTCACCCCCTTTCTCCCTCCTCATTCTTCATCCCCTTTCTCCCTCCTCATTCTTCATCCCCCTTTCTCTCTTCATACTTCACCCCCTTTCTCCCCCTATTCATTCTTCACCCCCTTTCCCCTCCTCATTCTTCACCCCCTTTCCCCTCCTCATTCTTCACCCCATTTCTCTCCTCCTCATACATCACCCCCTTTCTCCCCTCCTCATTCTTCACCCCCTTTCTCCCCTCCTCATTCTTCACCCCCTTTCTCCCCTCCTCATTCTTCACCCCCTTTCTCCCCTCCTCATTCTTCACCCCCTTTCTCCCTCCTCATTATTTATCCCCCTTTCTCTCCTCATACATGACCCCCTTTCTCCCCCTATTCATTCTTCATCCGCTTTCTCCCTTCCTCATTCTTCACCCCCTTTCTCCCTCCTTTCTCCCCTCCTCATTCTTCACCCCCTTTCTCCCCTCCTCATTCTTCACCCCCTTTCTCCCCTCCTCATTCTTCACCCCCTTTCTCCCCTCCTCATTCTTCACCCCTTTCTCCCTCCTCATTCTTCATCCCCTTTCTCTCATCATACATCACCCCCTTTCTCCCCCTATTCATTCTTCATCCGCTTTCTCCTCTCCCCATTCTTCACCCCATTTCTCTCCTCTTCATACTTCACCCCCTTTCTCCTCTCCTCACGTTTCACTCCTACCTTCTTCTCTGCACACTCCACTCCCCATTTATGTTTCTCTTCACACATCACTACATTCTCTTGCTCTGTACACTTAACCCCCCTTAATCTCTCCCTCCTCACCCCTCTTCCTCCCTCTCCACATTCCCCTTTTTGTCTTTCCTCACTCTTCCTCCCCCCTTTTCTTTGCTCTCCTGACGTTTTCTCCAGCATTTATTTCTTTACTCTCACCTCTTCTCCTCACACTTCCTCTAGTTCCTCACTTCTCCACACATCCCCTTTTCTCTAATCACACATTTATTTACCATCCTGTTTCCTCTCATTTTACCTCCTCAGTCCCCTTCCTTACCTTCGATTCCAAACTCTCCCTCTATCATTCCCCTTCTTATTTACTCTCATCACTCCTTCCTGTTAACTCACTCTCTTGTCATTCTCACTCTTTTTAACCTTTATTTCCTCACTCATCCTTTTTCTGACTCTTGCCCTCATACCCTCCCTCGCTGTCCCTCTCTCTAGTTCCCCCTCCCTCATTCCTGGTTTTTTCCCCCTATTACTTCCCCCTCCTATTCCACTCTCCTCCTCACCTCTCAGATATCCCCTCTTCGTCACTGTACCTTTCCCTACTCATTTATTTTCCTGGTTTTATTCTTTATTTGTGCTTTATCACCCACCATTGCTCTCCCCATCACTTGACTCCATGTGCCTCCTCTCACCTGTTTCCCCCCTCATCTCTTTCTCATATTCTCTGTATATGCTGTCCCCACACTCTTTTGCAAAGCCCTAACCCCATCCCTTGTATTGTTATCCCATCACATAGCCCCTGCACTTCACCTCCTCCCCCACCCTTCCCCTCCTCCACACCTTTATTTCCCTAATCCCCTTTATTCCTTGCTATTTAAGGTTTAACATACCTCCCTTTGATGTGTTTCTTTCTTTCTTTTTTAAATGTCTCGGGGGGAGGGTAACTTTACAGTGTGTATTTTTCAATGCCTTATAAATCCTGAAACCTCATAAACTTTAAGGCTTTGCTAATTTATAAAGAAATGTATGGAATTGGCAATTATCTAGGATCCATTAATTAGTGCTGATCCTGTTAATTATTTATATAGTTCATTTGAAAACCGATTTTGCTGACAACGAGGTAAATTGTGATGCACAAAGAGAGATGGCTGGTATTATATAGAGAGGTGTGAAGAGATACAGGGGTTGTTATATGGAGAGTTAGAGGTTATATGGAGAAATAGGAGTTATGTTAGAGTTATTACTGTATAGAGGGACAGAGATAAAGAGAGGCGTTACAAGCAGGTATAAAGGGAAATAGGAGGAGTAATAGGAAGATGTTATATGGAGAGATGGGAGTAGTTATAACAAGCTGTTTTATGGAGTAATATGAGGCTTGATAGCAACTGTATTTATTGATATATAAGGAGTTGTAGGGAGATGTTATATGGGGATTTAGAAAGATTTTCATGGAGCTACTGTATGGAGACATACGAGTGGCAAGTAGCTGTTATATAGAGAGAGATCTCTGGTAAGCTGGTATACTGAGCTAAGAATTAGGGGCAGCTCTTATATGGAGGTACATGATGACTTCTAGGGAGTTGTTATATGGAGGTACATGATGACTTGTAGGGAGCTGTTATATGGAGGTACATGATGACTTCTAGGGAGTTGTTATATGGAGGTACATGATGACTTGTAGGGAGCTGTTATATGGAGGTACATGATGACTTTTAGGGCTAGCTCTTATATGGATGTACATGATCACTTCTAGGGAGCTGTTATATGGAGGTACATGATCACTTCTAGGGAGCTGTTATATGGAGGTACATGATCACTTCTAGGGAGCTCTTATATGGATGTACATGATCACTTCTAGGGAGCTGTTATATGGAGGTACATGATGACTTCTAGGGAGTTGTTATATGGAGGTACATGATGACTTCTAGGGAGCTGTTATATGGAGGTACATGATCACTTCTAGCTAGCTGTTATATGGAGGTACATTATCACTTCTAGGGAGCTGTTATATGGAGGTACATGATGACTTCTAGGGAGCTGTTATATGGAGGTACATGATGACTTCTAGGGAGTTGTTATATGGAGGTACATGATAACTTCTAGGGATCTGTTATATGGAGGTACATTATCACTTTTAGGTAACTGTTATATGGAGGTAAATGATCACTTCTAGGGAGCTGTTATATGGAGGTACATGATGACTTCTAGGGAGCTGTTATATGGAGGTACATTATGACTTCTAGGTAGCTGTTATATGGAGGTACATTATCACTTCTAGGGAGCTGTTATATGGAGGTACATGATGACTTCTAGGGAGCTGTTATATGGAGGTACATTATCACTTCTAGGGAGCTGTTATATGGAGGTACATGATGACTTCTAGGGAGCTGTTATATGGAGGTACATGATGACTTCTAGGGAGCTGTTATATGGAGGTACATTATCACTTTTAGGTAACTGTTATATGGAGGTAAATGATCACTTCTAGGGAGCTGTTATATGGAGGTACATGATGACTTCTAGGGAGCTGTTATATGGAGGTACATGATGACTTCTAGGGAGCTGTTATATGGAGGTACATGATGACTTCTAGGGAGCTGTTATATGGAGTTACATGATCACTTCTATGGAGCTGTTATATGGAGGTACATGATAACTTCTAGGTAACTGTTATATGGAGGTACATGATGACTTCTAGGGAGCTGTTATATGGAGGTACATGATCACTTCTAGGTAACTGTTATATGGAGGTACATGATGTCTTCTAGGGAGCTGTTATATGGAGGTACATGATGACTTCTGGGGAGCTATTATATGGAGGTACATGATGACTTCTAGGGAGCTGTTATATGGAGGTACATGATAACTTCTAGGGAGCTGTTATATGGAGGGACATGATGACTTCTGGGGAGCTGTTATATAGAGTTACATGATCACTTCTATGGAGCTGTTATATGGAGGTACATGATCACTTCTAGGTAACTGTTATATTGAGGAACATGATGTCTTCTAGGGAGCTGTTATATGGAGGTACATTATCACTTCTAGGTAGCTGTTATATGGAGGTACATGATCACTTCTAGGTAGCTGTTATATGGAGGTACACGATGACTTATAGGTAGCTGTTATATGGAGGTACATTATGACTTCTAAGGAGCTGTTATATGGAGGTACATGATCACTTCTAGCTAGCTGTTATATGGAGGTACATTATCACTTGTAGGTAGATGTTATATGGAGGTACATTATGACTTCTAGGGAGCTGTTATATGGAGGTAAATGATCACTTCTAGGGAGCTGTTATATGGAGGTACATGATGACTTCTAGGGAGCTGTTATATGGAGGTACATTTTGAATTCTAGGGAGCTGTTATATGGAGGTACATGATGACTTCTAGGGAGCTGTTATATGGAGGAACATGATGACTTCTAGGGAGCTGTTATATGGAGGTACATGATGACTTCTAGGTAGCTGTTATATGGAGGTACATGATGACATCTAGGGAGCTGTTATATGGAGGTACATGATGACTTCTAGGGAGCTGTTATATGGAGGTACATGATGACTTCTAGGGAGCTGTTATATGGAGGTACATGATGATTTCTAGGGAGCTGTTATATGGAGTTACATGATCACTTCTATGGAGCTGTTATATGGAGGTACATGATAACTTCTAGGGAGCTGTTATATGGAGGTACATGATGACTTCTAGGGAGCTGTTATATGGAGGTACATGATCACTTCTAGGTAACTGTTATATGGAGGTACATGATGTCTTCTAGTGAGCTGTTATATGGAGGTGCATGATGACTTTTAGGTAGCTGTTATATGGAGCTACATGATGACTTCTAAGGAGCTGTTATATGGAGGTACATGATGACTTCTAGGGAGCTGTTATATGGAGGTACATGATCACTTCTAGCTAGCTGTTATATGAAGGTACATTATCACTTCTAGGTAACTGTTATATGGAGGTACATGATGACTTCTAGGTAGCTGTTATATGGAGGTACATGATGACTTCTAGGGAGCTGTTATATGGAGGTACATTATCACTTATAGGTAACTGTTATATGGAGGTACATGATCACTTCTAGGGAGCTGTTATATGGAGGTACATGATGATTTCTAGGTAGCTGTTATATGGAGGTACATTATGACTTCTAGGGAGCTGTTATATGGAGGTACATGGTCACTTCAAGGGAGCTGTTATATGGAGGTACATGATGACTTGTAGGTAGATGTTATATGGAGGTACATTTTGAATTCTAGGGAGCTGTTATATGGAGGTACATGATGACTTCTAGGGAGCTGTTATATGGAGGAACATGATGACTTCTAGGGAGCTGTTATATGGAGGTACATGATGACTTCTAGGGAGCTGTTATATGGAGGAACATGATGACTTCTAGGGAGCTGTTATATGGAGGTACATGATGACTTCTAGGTAGCTGTTATATGGAGCTACATTATGACTTCTAGGGAACTGTTATATGGAGGTACATGATCACTTCTATCTAGCTGTTATATGGAGGTACATGATCACTTCTAGGGAGCTGTTATATGGAGGTACATGATGACTTCTAGGGAGCTGTTATATGGAGGTACATTATGACTTCTAGGGAGCTGTTATATGGAGGTACATGATGACTTCTAGGGAGCTGTTATATGGAGGAACATGATGACTTCTAGGGAGCTGTTATATGGAGGTACATTATCACTTCTAGGGAGCTGTTATATGGAGTTACATGATCACTTCTAGGTAGCTGTTATATGGAGGTACATGATGACTTCTATGGAGCTGTTATATGGAGGTACATGATGACATCTAGGGAGCTGTTATATGGAGGTACATGATGACTTCTAGGTAGCTGTTATATGGAGGTACATGGCCTTTATGGAGCTATTATACAGAGGTAGATGAGGACTTTTAGGAAGCTGATATATGGAGATACCTAATGACTTCTATGTAGCTGTTATATGGTGTATCATGATGACTTCTGTGTAGCTGTTATATGGTGTATCATGATGAATTCTAGGGAGCTGTTATATGGTGTATCATGATGACTTCTAGGGAGCTGTTATATGGAGATACATGATGACTTCTAGGGAGCTGTTATATGGAGGTACATGATGACTTCTAGGGAGCTGTTATATGGAGGTACATGATGACTTCTAGGGAGCTGTTATATGGAGGCACATAATGACTTCAAGGGAGCTGTTATATGGAGGTACATGATCACTTCTAGGGAGCTCTTATATGGATGTACATGATCACTTCTAGGGAGCTGTTATATGAAGGTACATGATGACTTCTAGGGAGTTGTTATATGGAGGTACATGATGACTTCTAGGGAGCTGTTATATGGAGGTACATGATGACTTCTAGGGAGCTGTTATATGGAGGTACATGATGACTTCTAGGGAGCTGTTATATGGAGGTACATGATGACTTCTAGGGAGCTGTTATATGGAGGCACATAATGACTTCAAGGGAGCTGTTATATGGAGGCACATAATGACTTCAAGGGAGCTGTTATATGGAGGTACATGATCACTTCTAGGGAGCTGTTATATGGAGGTACATGATCACTTCTAGGGAGCTGTTATATGGAGGTACATGATCACTTCTAGGGAGCTGTTATATGGAGGTACATGATCACTTCTAGGGAGCTCTTATATGGATGTACATGATCACTTCTAGGGAGCTGTTATATGGAGGTACATGATGACTTCTAGGGAGTTGTTATATGGAGGTACATGATGACTTCTAGGGAGCTGTTATATGGAGGTACATGATGACTTCTAGGGAGCTGTTATATGGAGGTACATGATCACTTCTAGCTAGCTGTTATATGGAGGTACATGATGACTTCTAGGGAGCTGTTATATGGAGGTACATGATGACTTCTAGGGAGCTGTTATATGGAGGTACATGATAACTTCTAGGGATCTGTTATATGGAGGTACATTATCACTTTTAGGTAACTGTTATATGGAGGTAAATGATCACTTCTAGGGAGCTGTTATATGGAGGTACATGATGACTTCTAGTGAGCTGTTATATGGAGGTACATGATCACTTCTAGCTAGCTGTTATATGGAGGTACATTATGACTACTAGGTAGCTGTTATATGGAGGTACATTATCACTTCTAGGGAGCTGTTATATGGAGGTACATGATGACTTCTAGGGAGCTGTTATATGGAGGTACATGATGACTTCTAGGGAGCTGTTATATGGAGGTACATGATGACTTCTAGGGAGCTGTTATATGGAGGTACATTATCACTTTTAGGTAACTGTTATATGGAGGTAAATGATCACTTCTAGGGAGCTGTTATATGGAGGTACATGATGACTTCTAGGGAACTGTTATATGGAGGTACATGATCACTTCTAGCTAGCTGTTATATGGAGGTACATTATCACTTCTAGGGAGCTGTTATATGGAGGTACATGATGACTTCTAGGGAGCTGTTATATGGAGGTACATTATGACTTCTAGGGAGCTGTTATATGGAGGTACATGATGACTTCTAGGGAGCTGTTATATGGAGGTACATTATCACTTTTAGGTAACTGTTATATGGAGGTAAATGATCACTTCTAGGGAGCTGTTATATGGAGGTACATGATGACTTCTAGGGAGCTGTTATATGGAGGTACATGATGACTTCTAGGGAGCTGTTATATGGAGGTACATGATGACTTCTAGGGAGCTGTTATATGGAGTTACATGATCACTTCTATGGAGCTGTTATATGGAGGTACATGATAACTTCTAGGTAACTGTTATATGGAGGTACATGATGACTTCTAGGGAGCTGTTATATGGAGGTACATGATCACTTCTAGGTAACTGTTATATGGAGGTACATGATGTCTTCTAGGGAGCTGTTATATGGAGGTACATGATGACTTCTGGGGAGCTATTATATGGAGGTACATGATGACTTCTAGGGAGCTGTTATATGGAGGTACATGATAACTTCTAGGGAGCTGTTATATGGAGGGACATGATGACTTCTAGGGAGCTGTTATATAGAGTTACATGATCACTTCTAGGGAGCTGTTATATGGAGGTACATGATCACTTCTATGGAGCTGTTATATGGAGGTACATGATCACTTCTACGGAGCTGTTATATGGAGGGACATGATGACTTCTAGGGAGCTGTTATATAGAGTTACATGATCACTTCTAGGGAGCTGTTATATGGAGGTACATGATCACTTCTATGGAGCTGTTATATGGAGGTACATGATCACTTCTAGGTAACTGTTATATTGAGGAACATGATGTCTTCTAGGGAGCTGTTATATGGAGGTACATTATCACTTCTAGGTAGCTGTTATATGGAGGTACATGATCACTTCTAGGTAGCTGTTATATGGAGGTACACGATGACTTATAGGTAGCTGTTATATGGAGGTACATTATGACTTCTAAGGAGCTGTTATATGGAGGTACATGATCACTTCTAGCTAGCTGTTATATGGAGGTACATTATCACTTGTAGGTAGATGTTATATGGAGGTACATTATGACTTCTAGGGAGCTGTTATATGGAGCTACATGATGACTTATAGGGAGCTGTTATATGGAGGTAAATGATCACTTCTAGGGAGCTGTTATATGGAGGTACATGATGACTTCTAGGGAGCTGTTATATGGAGGTACATTTTGAATTCTAGGGAGCTGTTATATGGAGGTACATGATGACTTCTAGGGAGCTGTTATATGGAGGAACATGATGACTTCTAGGGAGCTGTTATATGGAGGTACATGATGTCTTCTAGTGAGCTGTTATATGGAGGTGCATGATGACTTTTAGGTAGCTGTTATATGGAGCTACATGATGACTTCTAAGGAGCTGTTATATGGAGGTACATGATGACTTCTAGGGAGCTGTTATATGGAGGTACATGATCACTTCTAGCTAGCTGTTATATGAAGGTACATTATCACTTCTAGGTAACTGTTATATGGAGGTACATGATGACTTCTAGGTAGCTGTTATATGGAGGTACATGATGACTTCTAGGGAGCTGTTATATGGAGGTACATTATCACTTATAGGTAACTGTTATATGGAGGTACATGATCACTTCTAGGGAGCTGTTATATGGAGGTACATGATGATTTCTAGGTAGCTGTTATATGGAGGTACATTATGACTTCTAGGGAGCTGTTATATGGAGGTACATGGTCACTTCAAGGGAGCTGTTATATGGAGGTACATGATGACTTGTAGGTAGATGTTATATGGAGGTACATTATGACTTCTAGGGAGCTGTTATATGGAGCTACATGATGACTTATAGGGAGCTGTTGTATGGAGGTACATGATCACTTCTAGCTAGCTGTTATATGGAGGTAAATGATTACTTCTAGGGAGCTGTTATATGGAGGTACATTTTGAATTCTAGGGAGCTGTTATATGGAGGTACATGATGACTTCTAGGGAGCTGTTATATGGAGGAACATGATGACTTCTAGGGAGCTGTTATATGGAGGTACATGATGACTTCTAGTGAGCTGTTATATGGAGGTACATGATGACTTCTAGGGAGCTGTTATATGGAGGTACATGATGACTTCTAGGTAGCTGTTATATGGAGCTACATTATGACTTCTAGGGAACTGTTATATGGAGGTACATGATCACTTCTATCTAGCTGTTATATGGAGGTACATGATCACTTCTAGGGAGCTGTTATATGGAGGTACATGATGACTTCTAGGGAGCTGTTATATGGAGGTACATTATGACTTCTAGGGAGCTGTTATATGGAGGTACATGATGACTTCTAGGGAGCTGTTATATGGAGGAACATGATGACTTCTAGGGAGCTGTTATATGGAGGTACATGATGACTTCTAGGTAGCTGTTATATGGAGGTACATTATGACTTCTAGGTAGCTGTTATATGGAGGTACATGATCACTTCTAGGGAGCTGTTATATGGAGTTACATGATCACTTCTAGGTAGCTGTTATATGGAGGTACATGATGACTTCTAGGGAGCTGTTATATGGAGGTACATGATGACTTCAAGGGAGCTGTTATATGGAGGTACACGATGACTTCTAGGTAGCTGTTATATGGAGGTACATGGCCTTTATGGAGCTATTATACAGAGGTAGATGAGGACTTTTAGGAAGCTGATATATGGAGATACCTAATGACTTCTATGTAGCTGTTATATGGTGTATCATGATGACTTCTATGTAGCTGTTATATGGTGTATCATGATGAATTCTAGGGAGCTGTTATATGGTGTATCATGATGACTTCTAGGGAGCTGTTATATGGAGATACATGATGACTTCTAGGGAGCTGTTATATGGAGGTACATGATGACTTCTAGGGAGCTGTTATATGGAGGTACATGATGACTTCTAGGGAGCTGTTATATGGAGGCACATAATGACTTCAAGGGAGCTGTTATATGGAGGTACATGATCACTTCTAGGGAGCTGTTATTTGGAGGTACATGATCACTTCTAGGGAGCTGTTATATGGAGGTACATGGTCACTTCAAGGGAGCTGTTATATGGAGATACATGATGACTTCTAGGGAGCTGTTATATTGATGTACATGATCACTTCTAGGGAGCTGTTATATGGAGGTACATGATCACTTCTAGGGAGCTGTTATATGGAGGTACATGGTCACTTCAAGGGAGCTGTTATATGGAGATACATGATGACTTCTAGGTAGCTGTTATATGGAGGTGCATGATCACTTCTAGCTAGCACTTATATGGAGGTACATTATCACTTCTAGGGAGCTGTTATATGGAGGTACATGGCTTTTATGGAGCTATTATACAGAGGTAGATGAGGACTTTTAGGAAGCTGATATATGGAGATACCTAATGACTTCTATGTAGCTGTTATATGGTGTATCATGATGACTTCTATGTAGCTGTTATATGGTGTATCATGATGACTTCTAGGGAGCTGTTATATGGAGGTACATGATGACTTCTAGGGAGCTGTTATATGGAGGTACATGATGACTTCTAGGGAGCTGTTATATGGAGGTACATGATGACTTCTAGGGAGCTGTTATATGGAGTTACATGATCACTTCTATGGAGCTGTTATATGGAGGTACATGATAACTTCTAGGGAGCTGTTATATGGAGGTACATGATGACTTCTAGGGAACTGGTATATGGAGGTACATGATGTCTTCTAGGGAGCTGTTATATGGAGGTACATGATGACTTCTAGGGAGCTGTTATATGGAGGTACATGATCACTTCTAGCTAGCTGTTATATGGAGGTACATTATCACTTCTAGGTAACTGTTATATGGAGGTACATGATGACTTCTATGTAGCTGTTATATGGAGGTACATGATGACTTCTAGGGAGCTGTTATATGGAGGTACATTATCACTTATTGGTAACTGTTATATGGAGGTACATGATCACTTCTTGGGAGCTGTTATATGGAGGTACATGATGACTTCTAGGTAGCTGTTATATGGAGGTACATGATGACTTCTAGGTAGATGTTATATGGAGGTACATGATCAGTTCTAGGTTGCTGTTATATTGAGGTACATGATGACTTCTAGGGAGCTGTTATATGGAGGTACATTATGACTTCTAAGGAGCTGTTATATGGAGGTACATGATGTCTTCTAGTGAGCTGTTATATGGAGGTGCATGATGACTTCTAGGTAGCTGTTATATGGAGGTACATGATGACTTCTAGCTAGCTGTTATATGGAGGTACATTATCACTTCTAGGTAACTTTTATATGGAGGTACATTATCACTTATAGGTAACTGTTATATGGAGGTACATGATCACTTCTAGGGAGCTGTTATATGGAGGTACATGATGACTTCTAGGTAGCTGTTATATGGAGGTAAATGATCACTTCTAGGGAGCTGTTATATGGAGGTACATGATGACTTCTAGGGAGCTGTTATATGGAGGTACATTTTGAATTCTAGGGAGCTGTTATATGGAGGTACATGATGACTTCTAGGGAGCTGTTATATGGAGGTACATGATGACTTCTAGGGAGCTGTTATATGGAGGTACATGATGACTTCTAGGTAGCTGTTATATGGAGCTACATTATGACTTCTAGGTAGCTGTTATATGGAGGTACATTATCACTTCTAGGGAGCTGTTATATGGAGTTACATGATGACTTCTAGGTAACTGTTATATGGAGGTACATGATGACTTCTAGGTAGCTGTTATATGGAGCTACATTATGACTTCTAGGTAGCTGTTATATGGAGGTACATTATCACTTCTAGGTAGCTGTTATATGGAGGTACATGATCACTTCTAGGGAGCTGTTATATGGAGTTACATGATCACTTCTAGGGAGCTGTTATATGGAGATACATGATGACTTCTAGGTAGCTGTTATATGGAGGTACATGATGACTTCTAGGTAGCTGTGATATGGAGGTACATGATCACTTCTAGCTAGCTGAACGGTTATATGGAGGTACATGATCACTTCTAGCTAGCTGTTATATGGAGGTACATGATCACTTCTAGCTAGCTGAACGGTTATATGGAGGTACATGATCACTTCTAGCTAGCTGTTATATGGAGGTACATGATCACTTCTAGCTAGCTGAACGGTTATATGGAGGTACATGATCACTTCTAGCTAGCTGTTATATGGAGGTACATGATCACTTCTAGGGAGCTGTTATATGGAGGTACATGATGACTTCTAGGGAGCTGTTATATGGAGGTACATTATGACTTCTAGGGAGCTGTTATATGGAGGTACATGATGACTTCTAGGGAGCTGTTATATGGAGGAACATGATGACTTCTAGGGAGCTGTTATATGGAGGTACATGATGACTTCTAGGTAGCTGTTATATGGAGGTACATTATGACTTCTAGGTAGCTGTTATATGGAGTACATTATCACTTCTAGGGAGCTGTTATATGGAGGTACATGATGACTTCTAGGGAGCTGTTATATGGAGGTACATGATGACTTCTAGGGAGCTGTTATATGGAAGTACATGATGACTTCTAGGTAGATGTTATATGGAGGTACATGATGACATCTAGGGAGCTGTTATATGGAGGTACATGATTGCTTAGTACATAGTTATGAGGGGCGTTTAGATGGGAGTTGAAGTTACATGTCACATGTTTATTATTGTATATGCGTGTCGGTATACACAGTGGTGAGCCTTGCATGGACTATAATGTAATTTTGCTGCCCGAGGCACAATGAGAAAAAGTATCTTGCCGCAGGTCATAAGAAGCTGACACAGGAGTTGCACCCGGTCACCCCGCTGTGCGGCTCTGCGCTGTGCACAGAAACTCATTTACACCAAGTTTTGTCATTTTATATTAATCATCTCTTATTACATTTGTTCCAAGCTTCATTGTATATTATATATTGTAATGGTATCTGGTTTATATCCAGTCTCATCTATCTATCTATCTATCTATCTATCTATCTATCTATCTATCTATCTATCTATCTGTCTGTCTGTATATCTATCTCTCTATCTATCTATGTATCTATCTATCTATCTATCTATCTATCTATCTATCTATCTATCTATCTATCTATCTATCTATCTCTGTATCTATCTCTGTATCTATCTATCTATCTATCTATCTATCTATCTATCTATCTATCTATCTATCTATCTATCTATCTATCTATCTATCTCTGTATCTATCTCTGTATCTATCTATCTATGTATCTATCTATGTATCTATCTATCTATCTGCTCTATCTATCTCTGTATCTATCTATCTATCTATCTATCTATCTATCTATCTATGTATCTATCTATCTATCTATCTGCTCTATCTATCTCTGTATCTATCTATCTATCTGCTCTATCTATCTCTGTATCTATCTCTGTATATCTATCTATCTATCTATCTCTGTTTCTATCTATATATATATCTCTGTATCTATCTAAATATCTATCTCTGTATCTATCTATCTCTCTATCTATCTATGTATCTATCTATCTGTCTCTGTATCTATCTCTGTATCTATCTCTGTATCTATCTATCTATCTATCTATCTATCTATCTCTGTTTCTATCTATATATATATCTCTGTATCTATCTATATATATATCTCTGTATCTATCTAAATATCTATCTCTGTATCTATCTATCTATCTGCTCTATCTATCTCTGTATCTATCTCTGTATATCTATCTATCTATCTATCTATCTCTGTTTCTATCTATATATATATATATCTCTGTATCTATCTAAATATCTATCTCTGTATCTATCTATCTATCTATCTATCTATCTATCTATCTATGTATCTATCTATCTATCTGTCTCTGTATCTGTCTCTGTATCTGTCTCTGTATCTGTCTCTGTATCTATCTCTGTATCTATCTATCTATCTATCTATCTATCTATCTCTGTTTCTATCTATATATATATCTCTGTATCTATCTATATATATATCTCTGTATCTATCTAAATATCTATCTCTGTATCTATCTATCTATCATTGTGTGCTCCTTTACATGTTTCAATGAACATTTATAAAACTAGAACTAATTATTGTTAACGTTTTTAAATCAGTATATATATATATATATATATATATATATATATATATATATATATATATTTAAATATATATTCCAGAAATATAATGTATAGCCCCTGAGTATTATATGTAACTACATTCATTGCAAAATGAGAATTGTATATGATGGTATATCTGTATAAACAACTTTCTCTGTATGAAGCCCTATAAATAGATATATATATAGATCTATATGAGATATTGTTATCCCTCTGGGCAGTGAGGGAGGTGCAGCTGCCACCAGACCACAAAACCTCAGCCTTGTCATTAATTCTGGTGACTAACCTTCCTGTTAACGAGATCAAAGTCCCTACCCTCCTTAGTGTCACCTCCAAGTCTGCTGTGTGACTGTCTGGTCACCTCTGATCACAGTGTCCTCATTAGCAGGGAGTAGGATGTGTGTGACCTAGTGGCAGTGATGTGTTTAAAGGGTTAATGAGGCACTGGCTTGTCTCATTGTCGCAGGGTAATGTGCGAGATTAAAAGGACTTTGTCTCGTCCTACACTCCGCCGGCGTCTAAATATCCCATTTACAAGTCTGTGCATCCTACAACTTGTTCCAGCACAGCCCTACACAAGAGGCTTTGTTATCTGCAAGAGGGGGGCTCAGAGAGAAATATTATCAGAGAGGGTGCAGTGTTAGCAGAGCAAGAGGAGAGAAGTGCTATCAGACACATAGAGATTATAGGGAGAAAGTAGCACAGCATGCAGTGTAAGATTGCAGAGGGCGCAGTGTTCACAGGGCAAGGGGAGTCAAATCTCTAGGATTGGTGGATGAGACCGAGCTTAGTGGCAAAGAGAAGCACATAAGGGTGCATGGGGAGATATTCATAGCATGGAGACTGTTAGCAGATGGGGATACAGGATAAAGAGTGTTGTTGAGTAATTTGAGGGTACAGTTACAGAATTATTGCATGGTCTGTGTGCGGCACAATGTGGGTTGTAGGAGACTGAGGAATAGGGTATTATGTAGTGTGAGAGAGACTTCCAGAGCATAGTGTAGGCAGAGTGAGAGTGCATGGTGTTAGCAGAAGGTGAGAATACCACATAACGCTGTGTGTGCAGAGTGAGAAGGGGGCACAGGATGAAGTACAGTGTGCTCTGTGGGCAGACATGGCAAAGAGCTAACAGGTGGAGAGGCAAACACTACGTTTAGTGATAGAAGGTGCTGTGTGTGTGGTGACATGGGAGCTAGTAGTGTCTGTATTAGAAGAGAAGATGCACAGGGTGCCATGTTGGTAAATGACTGGCACTCAGGATAGTAGTAGAAGAGAAAGGATGGCAAAAGATGATGTGTTGGCAGAGGTATTGACTCTCAGCAAATAGTATTAGCAGAGAGAGAGATACAGGGTGCTGTGTTAGCACTCAGGTGGTAGTATTAGCAGTAGGAGACCAGTGGGCACAGGTTTTATAGTTAGAAGCACACGCTGCATGAATATATACATAAGTGTGTCTATATATAATCTTCCTGTGTAATATTCTGCAAACCTGCACATTTCACTGTTTCCTAATTAGTGAACCTCAGCCAATAATCCAGTCGGGAATGCCAGCTTGTTAGCGACCCTGCTAAAGTCGTAACCAGCCCTTCAAAGAGCTCACCCACGTAGCGCCTCATTTAACCCCTCATGCCCAAAAGGGCTGATCTCCCATCCAATTTAAAAACATGTAGGTTGTGGGAAGAGACTGGTAATGAGGAGAGATGGCAGTGAGAGGGTTATTATTGGCTGGTATTAATGATCCCGCTGACTCTTCAACCAGACAGTCCAGACGCTTCGGGAAACAATAGGGACGCAGCTTATCTCACAGACAGCTGCCCTATAAAATACCCTATTATGGAAACTGGGGCAGAGGCTCTGCTGTAGGTGCAAGGGGCAAAATTGTTAGGAAGCCCCTTTTATTCTCTCACCCTTCTGGAAACTCAATTTAATGTGAACACTGCACTAGCTTTTTGGTTGGACACCCTTAACTCATTTGTTTGTAGTAACATCCTGTAATATAATATATATTTTTTTATAATATAGATTTTTTTCAAATTTAAAACCTGAAGTAATGTATATATATATCGTTGAAAACGTGCCTATAATTATTTGAATACATTCTAATAAATATATAAAGTACTAATGGAATATAAATAAATATAAATACATACTAATAAATATAAAGTACGCATGGCCTGGATTTCTAAGAACAAAGTGATGATTGTTATTCTGTGTACTAGCAACTTGCCCGTCAAAAATGACTGGGTAATAAAATTATAAGGCAGGTAATGCTGTTTGCCACAGACAGAAAGTCTTTTGGTTGTCTGAGATCCTTCGGCGCCCATTGCGAGCCTGGCACTGAGCGCCTTTGGCGCTCATTGCGTGGCTCACAATTATCGCCTTTGGCGCTCTTTCGGGCCTCTCAGTTGGTGTATTTTTGTTATCAGAGGCGCTTTTGTTCTCATTGTAAGGTCCGCGCTGATATCCTTTTTGCGCTTATTGCAAGTCTCTACCCTGGTGTAGTTTGTGGCCTATGAGCAACGTTGGCGCTCTTTGTGAGGTGCACGGTGAAGGGCTTTGTGGTTTATTGCGATACATGTGTATGTGGTACACGGGTGTGGATGATTTAGTGTCCTTGCTAATAGTGTATGTTGTACCTCATACAGGTTTTTGTAAAAGTCGTATGTGCTTGGTGGTGTTTTGCAGCTTTAGGGTCATGTAGCCTTGTTTTAGTTTTTTTGGGCGGCCATTTTTTTTTCTTACTTAGGTGATTTTTGAGTGTCTAAAGTCTGTAAATTGAACATAAATTAAGGTGTAACCACACTTCTATACGTTCTGGGTGTCCCTCCTTGCTGTGGGTAAGGTTTTTATTTCATTTTTGTGTGTATTTAGTGTTTTTTTTAATGTTTTCCTCTGTGTGCGGTTCGGCCGTTCAGGTCGTATTTTTGCGAGTTCGTCGTCGTATTTTTTTGTGTAAGTCTGTATTTAGTCGTTGCGTGTTTGAGGTTTTTTTTTTAAAGTCCCGCTTCTGTGGGTGTTTGTAACCTCTTGTGAGGCGCCGTAGAGCCTCCACCTCCGCAAATGCGGCCCCATGTGACAACGTTTCGTAGTTTGACAACTATTATATGTGATAATATCTGCCTTTATTCTGATCTTTATACTTTACCTAGCCACACAACATGTATACAACCTCAGATCATAAACCATTATCCTAGGATCACATATATAGTTGTGAGCATGCGAGTTGTTGCTAACGCTTGCGGGCTCGCTGCAGGCCGCGGCTCGCGCAGTGAGCCAAGGCCCTCGCAAAGCGAGGGCAGTGGGCAAGGGCCTCAGTTGCTGGCATGGAGCGCCAAAGGCGCTCCATGCCAACAACTGCGACCCTTGCAAACTTCACGTCGCAACGCAAACAACACGACACACCAATTACGACACTCGCTAAATTTTACGAGCAACGCAAACAACATACGACACACGTTAACACACATTACGGCCTCGCAACACTCGGACGCAACTCGCGAACATTACAAAATTCAAAACACAATAAATACACACAGCACATACATAAAAAGCTTACCTACAGCAAGAGGGAGCATCCAGGACCTCAAAAAAGCAACTTACACCTTCATTTCCCTCAAAATAAAAGAGTTTAGACAATAAAAAATTTACTAAGCGAGAGAAAAAATGGCCGCCGAAGAAAACGAAAACAAGGCTACACACGCAAACACCATACGAGACACACTACCAGACATTACGACCTCGCAAACATCGGACGCAACACGCCGACATACAAACATTTAAAACACAATAAATACACACAACACACACATAAAAAGCTTACCTTCAGCAAGAGGAACCATCCAGCACCTCAAAAAAACAAGTTACACCTTCATTTTAATAAAAATAAAACACTTTAGACACTAATAAAATCGCTAAGCGAGAGAAAAAATGGCCGACGAACAAAACGAAAACGAGGCTACAGCACTCTCCACACGTAAAACACCACAACACACTCGCAAAACACCACACGAAACTCGCAAAACACCACAAAGCACCTACGGATAATCCGCAAAGACGCATACCACAGATAACCCGCCATTTTACGCCAATGCGGAAGTACAACACTACGCTAACGGTTTGGTCTCGCGCACGCACACTATTACACTACACACATTCACCACGCTTACACAGCAGCTCCACACCACTAATGCTGCAGCAACCTCAAAACAGATTGCAGCTCTTCAACACAATGCTTCAAAATAGGTAAAGTATATTCATTTATTAATGTATTATATATTTCATTATTACACGCCAAATAGCATTAGCTCACTTACAATTTCATTGCTGTCATTTTTTGCCGGGCAATTCGCTAGTCTTATTATAAGTTGGATACAGATGTTTTGCTGTATTGGTGGAAAGTGCAGTCTTCATGGAAGCAGCAGATATTTGATTTGAAAGCTTGTGAGATATTGTTGCAGACAGATATGGAGGACATATAGCTGGTATGTTGTGGTGATAATATGACAGAGGGGACCTGCATATACTGTCCAGTGAAGGTGTATGGTGGGAGTGATCTAGACACAGTGTTTGGGGATGAGGTTTTAGATGGGGAGTTTGAGGGGTGATGTTGTTGAGGGGTTAGTGGTATGGAGAACGTGTGGGGCTCTTGTGTATTGAATTCATGCTGTAGGAAGGTTCAGTGGGGTGTTGTTTTAGGGAAGAGTCTTAGAAGCTGATGGTGCTGTGAGGTGTGGGGTGTGTGGGAGGTGAGGATGTCAGAAAGGTATAGGAGGTGTAAGAGAGAAAATTAGAGGTTCTGATGTGGTAGAGACTGTATGTTGGTCAAGATACTTTAGATCAGTGAGTATGAAGACAAAGACCAGCTGGATACTAATCAAAATGGCATTAAACCAGGATTAACGGTCCAGTTCTTTAGTAATCAATTTAGTACAGTGTCAGTGACATGTTTAAGGGGTCAATCCCGCCTCATTATCATTCTATATCACTCCTACTGATATCTATATCTCATCCTACCCCTAAATTCCCTTCCTGTCTGAGGACCAGCCAGTAAAGCCTTAGTGCAAGATGTAAAAGTTGTGTGTGGGCAGTTGTTTTAGTGCAGAGCACATTTGTGGGTAGAGCGGTACAGAGTATACTGGAGAGGCTATGTTGTATAGTGTATATATGGGTGGGGTGTTATAGAGTATATATTTTTAGGGGGTATGTGGCTACCAAGTTATATGGAAATGACACTGTAGAGTGGAAGTTAGATGGAGGTACTAGACCCACACATTTTGTCAAGTTTGGATAAATCGATCTTGGGTATAATGTCTGTAAGAAGGTCAAAGCTTCCCGCAAACCAACAATCTGTACAAAATTGTGTCCTTCAGTTTAAAGAAAAGTTGTGACTAAAAAAAGTACTGTATTAGTCCGAATATAAGCCGCACCCGCATATAAGCTGCATCCGTAAAGTTCAAGGGGAAAAAATAGAAAAAAGATAATACTCAAATATAAGCCGCACCCGTAAAATTGGAGAGAAAAAGACTCTCCACGTGATCAGCCATTGCAAGAAAAAGGCTTTCTAATTAGCACTGCAGCTTTTTTTTGCAGGTTACGGGCTTTACAGGATGTTAGAATCACTAAAACCGTAAATCGCTATTCAATACCGCAGTCTAAAGCACGAAAATTGGCACCCTTAACTCGCAATCTCGCAGATCGGCAGTAACTTTGCATTCGCGAATAGAAGTCGCACGCGTTACAAGCAAAGTTCGCAAATCGGCAATGATTTTTTGACGGTCGCGAATATAAGCCGCACCCGTAACTCGCAAGCTAAAAAATCGGAAAAAAGGTGCGGCTTATATTCGGACCAATACGGTATCTACAACAGGCTCACAACCTCACTTTTAAGTGCTGCTCTAATGGTGTAAGATAAGTATAAACAATTTTTCAATTTATTAAAGTTCCTCTTTTTTGAGAAAACTTTCACTGAAAGTACATAGTTTCCTCCTGATATTTAGGGCTCCTCCCATCTTTACAAACTGTGGCAGTATGAGGAGCCCAATGTGTACTGCACAGCTTAGGTGGCAAAGAGTATGGAAGGATAGGAAGAACACCAGTCTAAATATCAATAACCTTGGCTATTTTCGATTATGAGTTCCCTTGTATCCTGGGCACAGACAAATTAATATAAGTCTGCACAAAAATAGACATTTCTTGATATAATCTCACTTGAGGTATGAAAAACTGGTGCGAAATCAACCAGTCTGCTTCCACATGTCAGCAGCTTGTACTTATCTGCATAAAATCAAGCAAACATTTCAAAAGATTACTTACATTTTAATGAATCTCTAACATGTGAAATATTTTTTTAATCTAAAAATGTTATATTAAACAAACTACGGAAGAGAAACATTTTTGCAGGGGAAGTGGAGAAGCCAATGGGACAGATTAATACATAAAAGATGGGAAAGAGGCACAAAGAGACGTACAAACACAGAGCAAAGGAGAGAGTGTTGTACACAACAAGAAAATGTGTAGGAAATGGAGAAGAGACAGAAACGAAGGACAAAGGGAAGAGGGAAAACGACAAGGGGCAGAGACAGGGATAAGGAGGTGACAGCACAGGGCAACAATGGGAGAGACGCTTTGCAAGGCAGAAAGATAGACCGTGTAATGAGGATTGGTGATAGCAGTGGAAAAAGTAATGTATGAGTAGAGACAGGCAGTGTAAGGGGTAGAGAAAGGCAATGTAGTTAGCAAGGACAGCCAGTGTAAGGGGTAGAGACAGACAGTGTAAGGGGTAGAGACAGACAGTGTAAGGGGTTGAGACAGGCAGTGTAAGGAGTGGAGACAGGCAGTGTAATGAGTGGAGACAGGCAGTGTAGTTAGCATGGACAGCCAGTGTAAGGGGTAGAGACAGGCAGTGTAAGGGGTAGAGACAGATAGTGTAATGAGTGGAGACAGGCAGTGTAAGGGGTAGAGACCGATAGTGTAATGAGTGGAGACAGGCAGTGTAGTTAGCAAGGACAGTCAGTGTAAGGGGTAGAGACAGATAGTGTAATGAGTGGAGACAGGCAGTGTAAGGGGTAGAGACAGGCAGTGTAAGGGGTTGAGACAGGCAGTGTAATGAGTGGAGACAGGCAGTGTAGTTAGCATGGACAGCCAGTGTAAGGGGTAGAGACAGATAGTGTAATGAGTGGAGACAGGCAGTGTAAGGGGTAGAGACAGATAGTATAATGAGTGGAGACAGGCAGTGTAGTTAGCATGGACAGCCAGTGTAAGGAGTAGAGACAGATAGTGTAATGAGTGGAGACAGGCAGTGTAAGGAGTAGAGACAGATAGTATAATGAGTGGAGACAGGCAGTGTAGTTAGCATGGACAGCCAGTGTAAGGAGTAGAGACAGATAGTGTAATGAGTGGAGACAGATAGTGTAATGAGTGGAGACAGGCAGTGTAGTTAGCATGGACAGCCAGTGTAAGGAGTAGAGACAGATAGTGTAATGAGTGGAGACAGATAGTGTAATGAGTGGAGACAGGCAGTGTAGTTAGCATGGACAGCCAGTGTAATGAGTGGAGACAGATAGTGTAATGAGTGGAGACAGGCAGTGTAGTTAGCATGGACAGCCAGTGTAAGGAGTAGAGACAGATAGTGTAATGAGTGGAGACAGGCAGTGTAGTTAGCATGGACAGCCAGTGTAAGGAGTAGAGACAGATAGTGTAATGAGTGGAGACAGATAGTGTAATGAGTGGAGACAGGCAGTGTAGTTAGCATGGACAGCCAGTGTAAGGAGTAGAGACAGATAGTGTAATGAGTGGAGACAGGCAGTGCTGTTAGCAAGGACAGCCAGATAGTGTAATGAGTGGAGACAGGCAGTGCTGTTAGCATGGACAGCCAGTGTAAGGGTTAGAGACAGATAGTGTAATGAGTGGAGACAGGCAGTGCTGTTAGCATGGACAGCCAGTGTAAGCGGTAGAGACAGGCAGTGTAATGAGTGGAGACAGGCAGTGTAATGAGTGGAGACAGGCAGTGGAAGAAGTACAGACGGGCAGCTTAATGAGCAGGGACAGTCAGTGGAAGGGGTATAGATATTTAGTGCATGGGGAGATGGGGAGACCTGCAGGCCATAGGACAAATGGGAGATAGAGATAGACATACAAGAGATAACTGCCTGGCAGTGGAAGGGAGATGCACATACAAGGAGACATGAGCATAAAATCAGGGTATAGAGACAGTCAGGAGAAGGGAGAGAGACACATGGGTCAACTGGAAGAGAGAGAAATGCTATGAAAGAGGGGGACCTCCAGGACAAATAGGGGAGGGGTTAGAGTTCAAAGTGATTCAAAGCCAGTCACATACACATAATCACTATGCAATAAACCCTGTGTTAACCTGTTGATTTTCAAAGCTAGGCCTCCCTATACCTTATTATGTGTCCCCTGACTAATATCTCACTTATACTCTATCCCAAAACAAAGCTGTTTCTCTAATCCCCCAGGCAGCTGATCACCCCCCCTGCTCAAGAGGCCTCTCAAAACAACCCACCCTATTCCCGACTGTGCACTACAACCACACCTCACTGCTCCCCCTGCTAGCTGTGCCATTACTGCTGCTCACTAGCGTGTCCTCTGTAACACCCCTTCACATGGTGAAACAGAACAACGTAATAACAGGAGGCACAGGAGTGGTGTACGCCTCACTACAGTAATAGGACAAGGAGTAAGCAGCACAGATATCAGTCACACCTCTCCCAGGCGCCAGTCTGTACTTATCCAACTATCTTAAGGTCTCACATATACCTGACCACCTACCCCTAGACAAATCCCAGTCCAAGGTTGTCTAACCCTATCCACAGTCTTCAGTCACTCCTTTAAGAACCCTTCTCTAGCAGATCCTGCACAGTTATAATTACCCCCTTCCCTCTGAAGTGAAGTTATAGAGAAGTTATATATATATATAAAAAATGTGTGTGTGTGTATCAGGATATGAGTAGTACATTTTAGGAGTCCGGCTTACATATACAGTATATCAGTATATCTTACTTGTGACTTATAGTATGCAAAAGAGTGACAGAAACCCTCCACCGTATAGAGTACAGAAAAATAAATATTACCATTCTTTCACTATATATATATATATATATATATATATATATATATATGTGTGTATATATATATATATATGAGAGAAAAAAGGGGAATAGAAGGGAGGCACGTATACTATAAATCTTTAATAAAAAAGATCCGTAAGTTGCTATAATATAGGATAAAAAAGAAGAAAAGGAAAGGCAACTGTTATACGGATCAGAAATGCAAATGTAACAATGTGGTTAACATATGATGAGGGAGACAATGAGTAGGACACAAAGGATCTCAATGATGGCATAAGAGAATGTGTTTCAGGACATATGGAATGAATCAAGGAGTCCACTCATAGAATGGCCTATGGAGTATGCAAATAGCAAAACCAAAGGGCCAAACCATTCAAATCACAGTAGGCTCCAGCAAGCAACAAATAACAGCAGATAATGTGAAAGCAATAATGCTTAATCCTCTGATGACTGATCGGTAGCCCGACAAAATCAAAGAAGAAGGGAGAAAGGGAAAAACAAAAAAATACTGAAGAAAAAAGGTAGTTATAGTGCTGGAGACAGGTTAGATGATCGCTCATGTGAGTATCAGGCAGGTGTGGGGAAAAAATTCCCGAATTCCCCATTAATATTTAATGGCTCAAGAATAATTGATTATAATAGTCTCCATAAGGGAAGACTTCCAAAAAATACACTGGGCATCCTAAAGATAAAAACAGCTCAGTAGAGAAGATCTCTACATATGCACTATAGTCTAAAAAAAAGGGGATATTTATGTGCATATAATATTAATATGCACATAATAATGTGGATAGTCCTGACCTAATACGGGACTATAGTGGCTAAGGAAGCAGTAACTGCATCATTATGTATATATACTGGCTGGGTATTATCCTATAATATATCTCCCAAGTACAATGGACAGTAGTAATAAAATAGACCTGGCCTGCCACAGAATGAGTGGTGCTGGCCTGTCACAGAATGGGCATATATAAGTCCAGAGAGTAATATATAGTTTAACCCCTAAAGATGACAAAAGTGTATATTAGAATACAAAAAATGTCTAATAGTGATGAGGGAAGCCAAGAGGTAATTCCTCTAATAGGTAATAGATAGCACAAAAAGACTGCAGCTATGCTAAAGTAAAAGCCAAAAGGCTTACCTGTATATTCAGCTCCCACTGACCAGCCTGACACTCACATGGATTCACTTGTTCGGTGTCTGACGTCACAGACGCTGTACCATGGCTCAGAGCACTGAAAGATCGCACGTGCGCTATCCGGATCTCGCGCATGCGCAGTGAAACCGACGCGCGTTTCGCGATTGGATTCGCTTACTCATATATATGTATGTATATATATATATATATATATATATATATATGTGTATATATATATATATGTATATGTGTATATATATATATATATATATATATATATATATATATATATATATATATATATATATATATATATATAAAACCACCTAGCTGACATTTAATTTTCATATAAATTTCTCAACCCCTTAGGCAAAATGTGAAGTACCGCAATAAAATAGTTCTGAAGTACAAATGTGTAGTTTGTAAGTTTTCAATCTTGTGTCAGGCCTTGGAAACAAGCTCTATGTACATTTGATTTTATGCTCAAAAACAGGGCCCTCCATTCTTTACAAGGTGTTTAATTTGTTTTCTGCTATGTACTCAACCCCTGTACAGCGATACGGAATATGTTGGCGCGATATAAATAAAGATAGTAATAATAATAATGTGAAGGGATCACTTATATACATGAGGATTCCCAGGTGTATTTGACCTCCATTGCATATTACTAAATAACTTTCACTGCAAATGTATTTAAAAGTCATAGTAAATTTTGAAAAAAAAAATATGCAAATTACTTTTTTTAAAATATTTGTTTCATGACACACCAATAAAGAGAATTAATACATAAAAAGGTGATTTGGGTTATCACAAAATTTTGCAGTGAATTATTTTGGATCTCAAGCATCCAAATATTCCTAAGCGGCTGGTGGTTTTTGTGCTTTTGGAAGAACTAGTGTAAAATCCATGTGAGCTACGGAAATGTTTCTGTGGGAAAGTCTGTATTTTCCCACAAACCATCAACTTGTACAAAATTATGACCTTCAGCATAACGCTGGGAAAAGGTTTGACTAAACTAATTATCTACAACTGGGAATACATGCTCAAAACCTCACATTAAAGGGACATTGTAATGGTTCAAAATTCATAACTTAAGTCTGTGGCCATGGACCCAGTCCTACTACAGCCAACAGTCCAGGATTTTAATATTTCCCTGCATAAACACAGATGGGTTTTGTCAGAATCAGTGAAACTAAGTAAATCAGCCTTGCTAAGGCAGAGATAACCTGAATCCACAAGCAGAGATATATTGAAATCCTGGACTGTTGGCCTTCATAGAACAAACAAACAACTTTTCACATTATTGTGGCTTTATAAAAAGTTGGGATCTATCCCGTTGTGTATGCACAAGAAATCACTGCAATGTGCATCAGTATTCCGAAAATTGGCATCGCCATCTAGCGGTTGGCCACGGCGCTGCTGCTAATCTTTTGTGTAGGTGAAGAGGGAAAGGACCAAAAATTTATATTTTGTGAGAAAACTTACACCGAAAATAGCTGATTTCCCCTCATCTTCAAGCTTCAGTTACTCTCATCTTTTACAAACTGCTTAAGATCAGTGGCAGAGTGTAATTTGACAGTACTGCACTATGCATGAGACATGTGCTGGGAAGTTATGGTATACTCTGCCACTGGAAAGTTTGTAACTCATGGGAGGAGATACAGCCTATGTTGAGGGGCAACCAGCTGTTTTTGGTGTAGGTTGTGTTTCAAAATATTAACTTTTTTTTAGTTAAAATTAATTGAAATTATGTTTATACCATTGCTTGACAGATATTAGGCACCAGGTAATCATGGCGCCTAGAAATTGGAGTCTGGCACTTATTGATTTGATTCCTCTACCTGGTATTTTTTTCAGCAGTGGTTTCCTCTGCTTCCAGCACTCTTAGCGTGGATGTCTCTCTCTCTCTCTCTCCATACTTACAGGACATATGTGATATCACGCTCAGTTGGCTTCCACTGTCACAGCAATGCTTCTTTAGTAACTATATATGTCAGACAGTTAGAAGGCATATTGGATTGTCTCATCCGTCAGCTCAATACCACTGACACTCAAGTTTTTTATTGTAAAAAAAAAAAGACTGCTCCTAAGTGCTCAAATTGAAATTACCGTATATATTATCTACATTGCAATCTACATTCTGGGCATCAAATCACTTTTGGATGCATAGAGTGTAGATTGCAGTTTGCATGATAAATGTATAATATAAATTCTGAGAAAATCGGATCATATTTTAGATTCTAAAATGTTACAATGAAAGTATTCCGCAGTGGGCATTATATATTTGTCATAATTTAAATGCCTAGAAACTAAATTGCAGTATGAACGAAAAAAGTGTTTTCTTCAAAATAGGCACTTTATATTTTGCATATTTTTCTCCTTTGTTCTGGCATATACAGTTGATAAAAAGTAATGGTACTATGGTTAATCTGTAGTTCATTTACGGTGGATTTTAATATTTGTGCATTTGTCACTCTTAAGCTTTGCATTCTTTTATATCTGTGTTATGGAGATAAAGTGTGTAATCTGATTTTTTGACACTGATACTTTTTACTGTTAGTTGTTAGGCTGATTATAGCATAACCAGTGTAGTGTGCACTTTTACTACATACCGTATTTGTAAATTGCTTTAATTTCAAAATTTTAAATATGAAAATAGTGGCGAGAAAAATAAACAATGAAACATTCTGATCATTACTCAATTTTACAAAGCTGCATCTTATCTTATTTTTTATGTGTAACAAGCAAACCATTTTCTACTTCTAGTCTATGCTCAGCCAGTTAGGAAGTGATGAAACAGAGACAAGATGGAATATTTTATACACAAACATTCTAATATTGTCTAACGATTTTCATGGTTTGCACAGTTGCTAATCTTATTAGCTTGTTTACATGCTTCACAAACAACTGCAGTGTTATTACATACTTAAAAAAAAAAAACAGTTGTTTACATACTTCACAAACAACTGCACCATGAAAAAAATACATATTTGAACACTTTAAGTCTGACCAAGAGCATAAGGGCCAGTTACTCCATTACTACTGCCCTGCTGCAGGTGGCGAGAAACTTATTTCTAATGTAAAAATGTATTTTTTTTTTTTATCAATATTTTTTTTGATCTGTGTATAAATGTTTAGAAAATATTTGTTTATTTACATCAGTATTTCCTCCTCCCAGATCCCCTTCTCTGTTCCCCCAGATCTCCCCTGTGATCCTCCCTTTCTGTTCCTCCAGATCTGCCCGTGATCCACCCTCTCTTTCCCCCCCAGATCTCCCCCGTGATCCCCTCTTTCTGCTACCACCCCTTTGTCTGCAGGGGGAGTTCTTTGGTGGTTCAGAGGTGCAATAGGATCCCTGCCCCTGCCGGAGCGTCTTCTCCGTGGGGCAGGGAATCCCCAATTACATCCCACACGTGACGCCGACAGGACGGGGACATCTCTCCAATGACGCTGCTCATTGCAACAGGCTCTATTTGTGTTGTTAGATCTCCTGGGCAGGCATTCACTGTTGGTATATAGAATTTCTCATAGCCTTGAATGCGACTCCACCCTTCCAACCCGATGGGTTGCAGTAATGAAGCAGGACCGAGCCCCCACCTCCTCTTGAGCAGTCAGTGGGGCAGTCTTTCAGACATAAATGCCTAGGCCCCTATTCAATTGAGCAATTGTAAGTTACTGGAGCCCGTAAACAAATTTACTATTCAATTGGCGTCTTTTCGCTACCTGCAAATGATTTGCGGGTTACAGGCTCAAAATCCCTGCGATTGTTAAAATCGTTACTCCGACCCAGCTAAGCCTTTGATCTTTCAAGCCTGTAAATGTTACAAATCGCAAATCGATATTCAAGTTCTACAATTCCTTAAGCCTGCAAATGTTCTCACCCACCGTAAATGGCAAATGTAGAAGGAAAATCCTATGAGTACCAGATAGTACTTGCGATGGGGTTAAACACCTGTTTGTAGCATTGTAAATTAAAATTAAAAATCAATACTGCACTTTAAAAGACGGGGAAAACTATGAAAGACATTAGAATTAATTTCACAACAGTCTCAAGCTCACAAATCTGCAATCAAAAATTTTTTTTTTAGGGTTTCATTTCCGAGTTATATCAATCTCGGGAACCAAGGAGTTAATACATATAAGATCACCCACATGGACTAGAACAGTATCGCCATTCATTTTTATTATTTTGTACATTGCAGGATTGCGAGTCTGATCACAAATTGCACCCCTAAACGCTAATTGATTGACGTTTAACCTCCATGTTTTACTGACGGTCTCATTTACTATTGGCTGTTTCTAAATCTGAAGTTACTGCCTTGCTTAATTGATCATGATCACGCTCTGAAATGCTACTTACGGGTGCATGGTTTCGGCTTTCGGTCCTTAAATTGCAGGCTTGTTCAATTGAATTGCTCTGTAACTGTAGCGAATTTCAAGCACTCAGATTTACGGCCGGTATAACGTAAACTGCGGGCTTGCAATTAAATAGGGGCCATATTTTATTATCTTTTATTTCTCAGTGAAAAATGCATGTATTTAAAAAGTTGAGATCTTTACAATGGTATAGTCCATATTGTGATCAATTTAACTGGCCCTTTAAGCTATTTTTTAATCCTGCAGGGATCCATGATACGTTAATTAAAGTTGGGTGTGTGAGAAAGGCGTTTCTAGTTCTGGAGAGCTTTGATTACATTGAGTGATGCAATTAGTCTGCTCTTGTGTGGTATCAATTTCAATCTTATCCTATTATCAAAGGCTTCCCTCCTTCCCTACACCTCCTTCCACTGATAACTACAAGCACACACATGCACATCATCCAACTTTCAGGATATGATGTAACATAAACACAAAATGGATTCATGTACTTTAAAATGTGTTATGTCCATATGTCCATTGATTACGCTGCTGCTTATATTGTTAATTTGGTGCATACTTGACAAACAAGTGTTTTTTTTACTTGAACTGCAGTGGTCCTTTCAGTACTTATCAATAAAGGGAATGTACCCAAGAGAGTGAGATGTGAGAAGGCAGATAGAAAGAGAGAGAGAGAAAAGTGGAAAATGGGGGCAGGGGGGGGGGGCGTATCTTTATTCCATCTCCTCTAAAATAAGAATTGTTCCCTCCCCATATCTCTCCAACTGTACACACACACACACACATAGAAGGAAAGGCAAAAATATACAGTGCCTTGCAAAAGTATTCACCCCCCTTGGCATTTTTTGTGTTTTGTTGCCTCACAAACTGTAATTAACATGGATTGTCTAAGGATTCGCATCATTTAATTTACAGAACATGCCCTCAACTTTGACAAAATAACAGAAAAAGTCAATGTGCATAACTATTCACCCCCCTAAAGTCAATACTTTGTAGAGCCACCTTTTGCGGCAATCACAGCTCCAAGTCGCTTTGGCTAAGTCTCTCTGAGCTTGCCACATCTTACCACTGGGATTTTTGCCCATTCCTCCTTGCAAAACTGCTCCAGCTCCTTCAAGTTGGATGGTTTGCGCTTGTGAACAGGAATCTTTAAGTCTGACCACAGATTTTCTATTGGATTGAGGTCTGGGCTTTGACTAGGCTATTCCAACACATTTACATGTTTCCCCTTAAACCACTCGTGTTGCTTTAGCAGTGTGTTTGGGGTCATTGTCCTGCTGGAAGGTGAACCTCCGTCCTAGCCTCAAATCATGCACAGAGTGGTATAGGTTTTGCTCAAGAATATCCCTGTATTTAGCACCATGCATCTTTCCCTTAACTCTGACCAGTTTCCCAGTCCCGGCTGCTGAAAAAGGGGAAGAGGAGGGGATGGTGTTCTCTGGTTGATGTGATGTGATGTGTTGGGTTTGCGCCAGACATAGCAATTTCTTTGATGGCAGATAAGTTCAATTTTAGTCTTATCAGACCTCAGCACCTTCCTCCATACATTTTGGGAGTCTCCCACATGCCTTTTCGCAAAATAGAAAACATGGCACAACAGCAAACCTGCCAAGAGATGGCCGCCCACCAAAACTCAGGGACCGGGCAAGGAGGGCATTAATCAGAGAGGCAGCACAGAGACCTAAGG
Organism: Discoglossus pictus; assembly: GCA_027410445.1. Lineage (NCBI taxonomy): Eukaryota > Metazoa > Chordata > Amphibia > Anura > Alytidae > Discoglossus > Discoglossus pictus. The sequence continues at coordinate 204,176,668 of CM050164.1, forward strand.
TAACCCTGGAGGAGCTGCAGAGTTCCACAGCAGAGACTGGAGTATCTGTACATAGGATGACAATAAGTGGTGCGCTCCATAGAGTTGGGCTTTATGGCAGAGGGGCCAGAAGAAAGCCATTACTTTCAGCAAAAAACAAAATGGCACATTTTGAGTTTGCGAAAAGGCATGTGGGAGATTCCCAAAATGTATGGAGGAAGGTGCTCTGGTCTGATGAGACGAAAATTGAACTTTTCTGCCATCAAAGAAAACGCTATGTCTGGCGCAAACCCAACACATCACATCACCCAAAGAACACCATCCCCACAGTGAAACATGGTGATGGCAGCATCATGCTGTGGGGATGTTTTTCAGCAGCCGCAAAAGTGGTCAGAGTTGAGGGAAAGATGCATGGTGCTAAATACAGGGATATTCTTGAGCAAAACCTGTACCACTCTGTGCATGATTTGAGGCTAGGACGGAGATTCACCTTCCAGCAGGACAATGACCCCAAACACACTGCTAAAGCAACACTTGAGTGGTTTAAGGGGAAACATGTAAATGTGTTGGAATGGCCTAGTCAAGGCCCAGACCTCAATCCAATAGAAAATCTGTGGTCAAACTTAAAGATTGCTGTTCACAAGCGCAAACCATCCAACTTGAAGGAGCTGGAGCAGGTTTGCAAGGAGGAATGGGCACAAATCCCAGTGGTAAGATGTGGCAAGCTCATAGAGACTTATCCAAAGAGACCTGGAGCTGTGATTGCTGCAAAAGGCGGCTCTACAAAGTATTGACTTTAGGGGGGTGATCTTCAAAGTTGTGGGCATGTTCTGTAAATTAAATGATGCAAATTCTCAATCAATCCATGTTAATTCCAGGTTGTGATACAATAAATGCAAAGGGGGGTGAATACTTTTGCAAGGCACTGTATGGGAACGTAACACCTATACAGGTAAATATCTCTCTTTCAAGCAAAAGTGGGCAGATTATCACACAGGATCCATTATACGAGTTTCTGATTTACAAATAATTTTCACATGAATTATGGTCATGCAATGAGAGATTCCTGTAATGCATAATGTTATGTAATTGGCTATATGCAAGTTATACCTGTTAATGGTCATGGTTTGCTTCACCACTACTTTGGCCCTTTAAGCCCAAGATAAACACTAGAAAAAGCTTTGTATTTTCTTTGTATTTCAGTGGTCAATCTATGAGCATGATTTATGGATTTAGCTGCAATCACCACTAAGTATTCAATTAAGAAAAATGTGATAAAAGGATTTTGGAAGAAACTCATTATTTAAAAAAAAAAAAAAAACTATTACAAAAAGATCTTCCTGGTGAGAGATTAAAATAATTGAGTTTAATTGAAGGTTGTAACATGGAATACTCTAAAAATGTTCCTTATGGCTCTTAAATATTTTTTTTAAGATGTAGCCCTTCCCAGACCCTTTCCATGGCTCCTAAAAGCATCTAGCTGACTTGTACATGTATATTTATATACCACAATGGTAATAAAATACCAAAATGGTTCAAAGATTTTTTTACGCAAGAGGAACAAAGCACTGTTTATTTTAATTTAATATAATCATTTAACTAGAAATCTGCATACAAAGTGCTTTAGCAAGTTAACCATTGCTAACTGTGGCCATGTGCTGGCTCTCATCGCAGACCTGCTCATATATTTAATATTGCAGTGGGTTTCATTGGCTCCTAATCGCAGGTTTTGTGCTCCAGGCTCCATGAGAGGACTTGATCCTGCAGCTTGCAGCGGCCCTACATAACATTTGCTAATTGAGTAATAGGGGATAATTGCAATTGAGTTCTTAAACCATGCTTATGGATTAACCTGTTAAAGTGAGTCTCTAATACTTGTTTCTGTCTGTGGAAACCAGTATATAACAAACAGAAGAATCAGTGAACTAAAGCAAAAACAAAATCTTTCCAAAGCTTCACTACAGGGATGCCTGGGCCGCATATTTACTCCAACCCATTCCAATTCTTTTTACAGTGGGTGCACCATGGTGCCAGTTTTTAGTGGATCATTAAAGGTATATAGAAGTTTCATGGATTATGAGTGCATTTGAATGCATTCTCCTAGAGTTTGCAAAATGTCTCTAGTTTGCTGATTTTGAGAAAGAATGCCCCTGAAAATCCAAGTTAAATTAGCATAAAATTAATGATTATTTTTTAGCCAATCAGAGGCAAGTACAATAGTCTCTTCAATAAAGCATCATGGGATTTGTACTCTTTGTTCCCCACACACATCATGGGAGACCCATATTCTAAGTATACTGTTTTTAGTAAGTAGTCTTGATGATGGGCAACAGATATTAAAAAAGCAATAAAAAAAAAACCATAGAGTTTACATTTTAACATTTATGTGGGATGATTCTTCATTGTTATAGTCACTGTTTTCTTTTCTGAGCTCATTGTTTCTACTGCTTTCTCAGGAGGATGTCTCCTTGTAAACTAATAAAGTGTTCTCTATTGGTCTGTTAAAATATCTGAATGTTTTAAGTACCACATTCCTATTGTGTGTAGATAGAATTTTTCTCTGCATTCAAAGGCTTCTTCCACCGCAGGAATTTTGCTTGTTTAGTCGTTCAGTCGTGTCCAACTCTTCACAAGCCTTGTGTCTGGCTGTGCTAATCCATTAGGTAAAGATACTGGCATGGGTTGCAAGTTCCTTCTGCGGCGGACCATGATTTGTCTGACCTCTCTGCTATGACCTGCCCATCTTGGGTGACCCTACATGGTATAGCTCACAGCTTCATTGACATACATCACATCAAGGTAGCGATCCAGAAGGGCGGAAGTTGATTAAGCAGAAACCAAAATGTTAGATTCCACAGCAGCATAATTGCATATGAAAGTTATTAAGTAAAAGGTTGTATATTTTTTCACATACTAAAACATTGTCAAGTGAAGCTCATCAACTGAGTACATTTTAACCATAAGACCACAGTGTGCCTTTAACTATGAATCATTGAATGCAGATATGGTAACCACAAGATATTTTTTTTTAAAACTTTCTAAACATATTTTGCCCAAGTTTAGTTCTGCAAAATAACATATTGTAAACACGTGACGCAGTTGTTATTTAAAGTTAGAACGTTATAAATGACCTCACTAAGATGCTAATATAAAAAACACTTTACTTGTTTGTTGGGAGCTGTATCCCGTTGCATGTTCATTTTATGAATATATTTTGTTTATGCAGTATATTTAAATAGCCTATTGATGGATTCCATTTTGTGCTTGCTTTGTGTTCTGTAACATAATGTTGCATAGAAAATACATATGAATACCTGCAATTGAATGGCAAATACAGTCAAGTTTCAATATGATTCAATACATTTTATGCAAAATTTGAGTGCACTTATTAAATGCAAAGAGCGAAAGCGCCCAGAGTCCCCATGAGGACTAACGAGTGCCAATGACAGGGACATGTTTACATTGTTACTGTGTTTGTCTGTGGATAACAATTGACCTCTGAAAGACAAAGACGCAGATTCCAGCTACAGGAAAGCGCATACTCCCATCCTTCCTCTTCTCACTCATCTCTTCTTCCTCTCTTGACTGTGTGCTCAGTCACTGCACCTCCATCATCCTCTGCAGCTATCTCTGCTGTTCCTGTGCAGGCTCACAGCTCTGTCTGCCAGGACATTGTGTCACTCTGCTGTGTTGAGTGCATAATGTCAATACATTTTTTTTTTAAGTTAAAGTAACACAGCATAGGTTTAAAATAGGGTATGGTTTAAAACTATAGATAGCAACAAATACTTTGATTGTATCTTTTATTAATAAGAAGTCAATGCCATTAATTACTGATAAGCCACTGTGGCATTGAGTTATTGTCTTCCGTGCCGTTGTCTGAACATTGAGCATGCCTATTCCTTTTGTGTAGGTGACTGCACAAATGCCTCAGGGGCTTATCAGTAATTAATGGTACTGATCTCTCTTTAAATGCATATCTAAGTTCACCTTTTTCTAATCTAACACAAACTGCTTATGTCAGAAACACACATTACATTGAGTCATTTTATACACATACAGATTTATTTTATTTCAAAATAAAACTTTTTTTCACCCCCCCAGAGCTGCTTACACAGGTACAGTGTACCTACCAATAGAAACACTGCATTTGGTTACGGTTTTTAACCCTATACTAAACTTCAAACCAGCACCACAATCCTTACTTCCTTGTGTAGCTTAAAACAAAATTACACATGCCAGGATGGTTTGCTGCACAAACTGCTAACACAGATTGAAACAATGTTATAGATGCCTGTGATTGGCCAAAACATATTAGGAATTTTATACTTATTTTATAAGGGAATTTCAGGGGTGTTAACTCTCAAAAGCAACTGCTTGCCAACTCAAGAGATTTGTCAAAAATTGTTTTCATACCCTAATGATCTTCCTCTATCAGATGCATTCACAATCCAGGAAACTTAAATATGCTTTTAGCAAAATGTATGATTCTTGGTTAACGGGTAGATCATAAAGACTAACTGACAGCTCAAAATGGCAAACTTAAATGTCGGCTTACTGTAGAAATTTTTTTATTTGACATTTTTTTTAAAACATTCAATAAAAGTACTTGCTATTATGTATAGTTTAGTTTTAAATTGTACTATATTCAGAACCTTTTCTGTCACTATAACCATGTTCTATAAATGAATTGTTCTGCTTTCTAAAATTCCATGTGATGTTTTACAGCTATTATAATGTGTTTGTGCAAAGATTGTAATAACCATTTATGTGCAATAATGGAGTTGCAAAATAAAGGGTATTGCAGTATGTATTGATACTGGTTTTATTGGCCATTTAATTTAGAGTGACAATCTTTCAAGAGATGCATCTCTCTTTTTCAAGATGTGACTAAAGATATAATTTGTAGCATCTATTCTGTTTGCTTTTGACTTGACAAAGAGGTGTTTCTTTTGAAAGGTATCAATTTGTATTTCAGTAATCTTATTTTTCATTTAGCAATTAATAAAGAAATAAGCCGTACATAATTTGGATATCAGAAGAGAAGAAAATGGAAGGGTGCACTGATGACGAAGGGCGAGAAGACTGACAGATGGAAAGAAGAGGGAGGCAGTGATGGAGTGAAGGGGAAGATAGGATAGAGAGGTGGAAGTAGCAGAGGAGCATGGAGAGAAGTTTGAGAGAGGACAATAGCAGAAAGTAGAGTGAAAGAGCACAATGATAGTGAGAGGGTGAGGGCACGGTGATAGTGAGAATACATAGTAACAGAGAGAAAATGGAGACAGAGAAAGAGTAAATGGACGTTGATATGAGAGGTAGTGGAGAAAGAACAGTAACGTATTTTATATCCTGTGTATATCCTCACTTTCCTTTCCTTTTCTCCAGCCGGCTGCACCTTTGATGCTCACAGTGACACTGGACCCTGTGAGGTGACACAAGGGACACAAGATGACTTTGACTGGGAGGTGGTACACGATCCCCGTGGAGATATTGACCTGCCACAGGGTGAGTGATAGGAAGGGAGTGATCATTTAGAAATGAGAGTTCAGGATCATTAGAAGTGAAAGCTCAGGAAGGGGGAGAATGGAGTGGGTGAGGGAACTCATGCAGGAGCACCCATCTCTGCCACCTTGATTGTCATTCTCTCCTTTCTCTCTGTCTTTCACCTTTATATTTTTCACATATTAATGTACCCCTCATATCTCTGCACCTCTACTTGCAGGTTCGTACCTCCTGGTGAATTCCTCCCAGCATGCTTCAGGGCAGCGTGCCCAGCTCCTGTTCCAGCCTCTGAGTGAGAATGACACCCACTGCTTGCAGTTCAGTTACATCCTGCACAGCAAGGATGCTCGGGGGCCAGGCTCCCTCAGAGTCTATGTACGGGTCAATGGGGGTCCATCCGGGACAGCTGTGTGGGAGGTGTCTGGGCCCCGTGGGAAGCAGTGGCACCAAGCTGAGCTGGCCGTCAGCACCTTCTGGCCCAGCGAGTATCAGGTGGGTGATATACAGTTCCTGCTACACTGCTGTTTCTGCTCTCCAAATTTAATGTACCACCCTGCTATTTCTAAATTATCTTACATCCAACTTTTCCAGCCTTACACACTAACTTGTTACTCTGCTAAATACGACCTATAGATCCTGTCACTAGTACTTGCTCTGCTGCTATACCTCCCCTGGATTCTCAGATTCACATTGAACCCTCTTTGTGCTTTCAACCCTTGGTGTGAAAAATGCAGTGTTGCAGGACTAATTGCTTCTGTCTACTTCTACAGGTACTGTTTGAAGCTGAGGTGTCTGGAACCCCCCAAGGATATATCGGATTGGATGATATCCTTCTTCTGAGCTATCCCTGCAGTGAGTACAAACTCAAACATAGGTCAGAAAGGACAATATGAAGTCAATAGTCATTAAATACAGAGACCAAAAACATCAGCGCAAGATGCATAGTAAACAATTGAACTGCACAAATCCTCCATATTTCTATAATCACCATGGCTTGTGTATCTGATCTTGGGTGACCATATCTCCTCTATAAGAGGTGGACACATGGGAAAAATCAATCTACAGGACAGCTCTAGAACTGGAGGTTTTAACAAACTTGACTGCATTCCATTATGGATAGTTTGTGTATCCATCTCTGACCCTTATCTTATCTCCCTTTGTGCAGCACGGGCCCCTCATTTCTCTCGTGTGGGGGAATTGGAAGTAAATGCTGGACAGAATGTCACCTTTCAGTGTCCTGCAACCGGCAGGGCAAATGATGGAGAGAGTGTCCTGCTACAGGTAACCACCCCTATAGTCTGTAAATGGAACAGTCTGAGGCAGCAGAAGGGGCATCATCTTTATTACAGCACTAGTCATTTACCCCTCATAAATGACGGTATAATATTACATGTGTCCCCCCCCTCCCCTGTGTCTCTTCCCCCCTCTCCCTCCCCTGTGTCTCTTCCTCCCCTGTGTCTCTTCCTCCCCTGTGTCTCTTCCTCCCCTGTGTCTTTCTCCCTCCCCTGTGTCTCTTCCCCCCTCTCCCTCCCCTGTGTCTCTTCCTCCCCTGTGTCTCTTCCTCCCCTGTGTCTCTTCCTCCCCTGTGTCTTTCTCCCTCCCCTGTGTCTCTTCCTCCCCTGTGTCTTTCTCCCTCCCCTGTGTCTCTTTCCCCCCTCCTCCCTCCCCTGTGTCTCTCTCCCCCCTCCTCCCTCCCCTGTGTCTCTTTCCCCCTTTGTCCCCCACCCCGGCGCCGCGCTGTGTCCACATGCAGCATGTACGGAATCCATACATATAGTTTCTAAAGTTCGCATGCACTCCCACTGGAGCGTTATGCACTCTTTAGAAACTATATTAGTGATTCTAGACCAACCAATTGATTTTATCTAAAATGTCCATTTCACTGGAAGGTTCATAGGCAATGTTGTTATCTCCATGGCAACAGACTTTTCTGCATTCATATCCTATAAGTCCTCCCTCCTGAATTACAGATAGAATAGAAACTTCCATAGGTAGCAATTGGTGGGATGTATTTCTATGGCTACCAATAAGAATTTTTAAGTAAAATAATTTTTTTAAGTAAAACCCATTTTCAGAAACTGAATGGAAGACTCTATGGTGGTAGAGATCTTGAATGATAGCAACAATAAAAGCTAATGAGATTGATGTAAGAGTGAGTTGACCATTCATGTGCTGACCTCCCCCTTGCAATGCGACTGAGGGTAACATTCCATGAAAGGGGGGCAATGACTAAATGTGATAAGGGCTGTTTATCAATGGCAACAAAATAAATGAGAAAATATCAGTACCTCTCTTAAATAAGTGTCCGTACTGGTTGGGTTGAATACTGAGTGTTAGTAGTAGGATGCTATATATATATATATATATATATATATAAACACAACCTTTGCCAGCCAAGACTCATGATACCTGCAGACCACACTAACTAACTGATCTTATTCTCTGTTGCTCAGAGGCAGAGCGGGGGTGTGGCCTCAGCTGGCATAATTCAACATGCCAGCCATCATCGCTTCTTGGCTTCCTTCATGCTTTTGGAGGTTGGACAGGAGGATCAGGATCTGTACCGCTGTGTGAGCCGTTCCATTCATGGGGCAGGGGTGTCCAACTTTGCAGAGCTTGAGGTCAAAGGTGAATGGAGCCTGACTGCAACCTACATCATGCGCATGAGTCTGCAGGCCACTTGACACTCACTATTGTATTACAGAGCACCATATTGTACACTGTGAGCACACATAAAATTTGTTAAACACTAATGTAGAATAAATTTAAATTCTCTGTTGTTTCATATTTGATTCTTATGAGTGTAGACTTAATAACAATATAAAGATATCCTGCTACACTGTATGGCATTGCATTCACCTTGCTGTGTCACCACACATGACCTCAACTTCCTTGTGTCACACTGCATGCACAGCACCTATCTCTGAATTCAATGTATCTAATTCCTCCATTTTCTCTCGTTGCAGAACCTCCAACCCCTATAGCTCCTCCACAGCTTTTGCGGGCAGGTCCCACCTATCTGATTGTGCAGCTCAACACTCGCTCCATCATAGGGGATGGTCCCATTGTGCGCAGGGAAATTGAGTACCGTGTGAGTGGAGCGTCCTGGCGAGAGAGACATGCTGTTACAGCGCACACCTACAAACTCTGGCACCTGGAACCTGACTCACAATATCATGTGTCTGTTCTGCTCACACGCCCTGGAGAAGGTGGCACAGGCAGACCTGGACCAGCACTGATCAGTAGGACTAAGTGTGCAGGTATGTTCACCATGGAGAATGGTGGAGGGAATACAGGAGAGTATATATTGGATTAAGGTGGTCTGTATGGTAATCAAATGATAATAATGAATTGGTGCCTTTTGGTAGGCATTGAAATTGCTGGTTACAGACTTTGATTGTGCTAGGAGGGGTCCTGAGGAATAGTAGAACAGATACCAAGTTTTATAAGGCATTGTAAGGTGAATAGGAGCAACTGCTGGGTCATGAAGAGAGATTATGTGGAGGGTTGTAGACTTCTGGGGCTGACTAGGAGATATTGAGGGATCTACAAATAACCTGAGAGAAACATTGCAGTGGGAATATTGTGTAGGATCTGGAAGACACTGGGGTACTTGTGAGAAGCTGATGATTGAGTCCGGAGATAGATGAGCATTCCTAGATTTAAGGAATCATGACACAACATAATCTCTGAATGGTTAACAACAGTCTTTCTCCCTTCCCAAGAGCCAATGCGTGCCCCCAAGAGCCTGTCATGCTCAGCGGAGCAGCCACGTCAGCTGTCCCTGCACTGGGAGGCAGTGGGTTTTAATATTACACGATGTCACACCTTCTCTGTGACACTCTGCTATCGCGCAGAGCCAAGCACTACCCAGGACTGTGTGACAGCAGAAGGGGGAGTCAGTCGCTACACCTTGCACGGCCTGCCCCCATACCGTGCTATCCACTGCCGCCTCACAATCTCTAACCCTGAGGGCAAGAAGGAGAGTAAGGAGGTGACCTGCTACACACAGGAGGATGGTGCGTGAGATTTACTATTCCTTTGCTTGCACTTAATTTGTCCTATTTACAGTTTTCTGTGCTGATGCTGTAATTCCTACTCTAGCATTTCTCTGTTCCTGCTCTGATACCCTATCCTTGGTCTGATACACTTACATCTCACTACTGTACTTATTCTGGCCTCAACCTTCATGCATGCCATTATTATCACTTAATAGTATTTTCTCTGCTCATCCAGGTACAACTTTTAGTCACAAATTGTAAACTCTTGCTTATGTTTCAGTCCCTGGGGGCATTGCTTCGGAGTCTTTGACACTAACCACAATGGATGACTCCGTTTTGCTGGCTTGGGATGAACCTGTTGAGCCTAATGGGGTTCTCACCCAGTATGAGGTATGTGTAAGGTCTGTTTTCTTCTGTGTGTATTAAAATGTTTTGAATTAGGATATATATATATATATTCATTCTGCTGTTTGTCTACCAACAGATCAGTTATCAGATTATTGAGTCTTCAGATCCAGCAGTGAGTGTGCCTGGCCAACGTAGCACCGTCTGCAAACTGCCTAATGAGACCTCCCACGTGTTCACCAATCTGCAGCCAGGCAGTACCTATCTGCTGAGTGTGCGGGCGCGCAATAGCAAGGGCTATGGACAAAGTGCTCTCACTGAGCTCACCACAAACATATCAGGTATTAACAGCAACACATATGATTTTCACCACAATTACCTTAAATATTCATTGTCAACTGCACCACTGGCACTCCTTTCTGCCATCTTGGTCGATCACCATTGGGATTTTTGCACGTTCACCACTAACATTTCCACTATCTGACTATCTCTAGTTGTTTCTGACTAGTGTCTCTTACCTCCCACCTTTTACTTATGAAAGGCTCACATTCTGCCCTCCCCTTCTGTAGCTCCTGCATTTGACTATGGCGACCTACCACCTCCCTTGGCAGAGACTGATCACACTATCACTGTTCTCCTGAGGCCTGCCCAGGGTAGGGGATCCCCTATTAGGTAAGTTTACCACCAAAAAAAAATAGTGCATGTAAGCACAGAATGCTCTGCTGATATATCCCTGCCCATTCCGTGTCCTGTGTTTTTCCTATATATATATATATATCAGTGCTTATCCCCTTTCTCTGTGTAACTAACCTTCTGTATTTATGCCTGTTGCTAGTTTTTACCAAGTACTGGTGGAGGGGGAGCAATCCCGACGATCACGCCGTGAACTGGGAGTCCCTGGCTGTTTCCCGGGAGCAGGAGGCTATGAGGATGCAGAGAGGGAGGGTGCTGCACAGTATGTTGGAGCAGAACTGCCACCCAGTGACCTGCAACGAGAAACCCCTTTCACTGTAGGAGATAACCGAAGTTACAAGGGATACTGGAACCCACCATTGGATCCTCGCAAGGGATACCTCATCTACCTGCAGGCTGCCAGCCACCATCGGGGGGTAAGGAACTAAGGCAAAAGAGGTGTGTAGGAAGGGGAAGGAAGAAGAGAATAGTAAAATCCTAACAAGGGAGGAGAGGTTATATATTGCAACATGTATTAGACGACAGCATAGCATTAGCATTGTGGGGATTGATCTTTGTATTACTCTTCTTACATTATTTGTTCTATCCTTACAGGAGACACGTCTGAATTGTGTTAGGATCGCCAGGAAAGGTACATTTAGTCCGTACAAAAAAATACTACAGTAGTCATATATTAGGGTTTCATGTGTTCATTATTTAGCTTATTTAAGAATTGGCAATAAAATTTGAATTTGAAAGAAAAAACTCAACGTAACTATAAAAACTGAATTAAACTTACAGTGTTGCAGAATAGAGCACCTATTAGTTATCCAGATGGCTAGGAGAGGATCTGCCCAGGAGGCTGTTCCATACGTCTGTGCAGGCAAACAATTTCAGCCTCATGAGTTAATCTACTCTGCCCCCTCAAAGAGAGGATCAAGAGAAACAGATCCCCAGGCATCAAAACTAAATCTCAAGTGGAAGTTTTAAAAGAACCTTGATTTTTTTCTTCAATCCTGATCATATTGTTAATTAGTTCTTAAATAATTAAATGAACGCCCATTGTATGACCACTACACTTGCCCTTTAACTGTTGGATGTCTCACATTTGTATTCTCCTTTAACACTTCTCTTCCTCTGTCCTCTTTTTCTACCTTCTCTGGTATCTACCCTCCCTTTCTGCCTTTCTACTGACCACTGTAGTTCAAGAAAAAAGTCACTTGTTTGTGTAGGAAACTAACCACAATACCAGATGTGTAAGCCATGTACATAAAAACATTTTTGTCAAATATAATTTTTTAAAGAATCTTCATGAGCAGAGAAATCCATATTGTCTTTTTCGCATCAATTCAAGAGAGCTGGATCATGGGATGTGTTTTTTTATCAATTAAAGGAAAGGGTCGGGTGGAGGGAACATGGACAGGTCAGAAAGCTTTGTTAGGTTTAACTGAAACTCCGCTTCACAGGCACAGAAGTGGTAAGTTGCATCAAGAAATGCAAGCATTGCTCTCCAGAAAAGTAAAGACCCTTTTCAGACACACAACTTCTACCAATGTGTCATTAATGTCTCAAGAGTCTAGCAAAGGCATCAAAAATGTTTTTATTATTAACTAGCTTAAATATGCCCTTAGACTCAAAGTTTTCAAACGTGTGTATATATATATATATATATATATGTGCAAAATATATATTACATAGTGGTCCTTTAACTTTTATTCATCCCTCACACTCTGTGCTCCTCTCTCTTGATCTGTTCTTTCTGTCTCCATCTTGTTCCATTCATGTGTCACTCATTGCAGCACCCTGTAAGGACAGTCACCGCTCCTCTGTGGCCCCACAACGCTCTGAAGAGATGGGGCTGGTGCTGGGAATTTGTGCCGGGGGCCTGGTCGTGTTTATCATTCTGCTAGGGGCTGTCATTCTGATTGTCCGCAAGGGGTAAGTGTGAGTGCTCGATCATACTCTGTAGGTGTACGTTGTATAGATGCTTTGCAGGCCTTATCTATCAGTGAGCAAAGTTCTGTGGGTCTCTCACCCTCTGTTCCTTTTCTTTCTCGCTGTCAGAAGAACACAGTTCTCTTACGCTTATTACCCGTAAGTATGAGTGCATGAAAGAGCCATGGGATATGAAGTCTGACCATCACAGGACAGAGTGACATTGACAGTAGTAGCTTTGTGACATTGAGACTGTCCCATCCATCACAGGATGACACAGTAACTCAGACAGGAGGAGATATGGGCATGGAGTATATAACTCCCACAACAGGATAACACAGACAGAATTAAGTATGGGTCATGGAGTTTATCCCTCCTACAACAGGGTGACACAGTAGACAGGAGGAGGTATGCAGCATGGAGCCTAAATTCCCACAACAGTGTGACACAGACAGGAGGAGGTATGGGGCATGGAGTCTATCCCTCCCATCACAGGATGACACAGACAGGAGGAGGTATGGGGCATGGAGTCTATCCCTCCCATCACAGTGTGACACAGACAGGAGGAGGTATGGGGCATGGAGTCTATCCCTCCCATCACAGGGTGACACAGACAGGAGGAGGTATGGGGCATGGAGTCTATCCCTCCCATCACAGGATGACACAGACAGGAGGAGGTATGGGGCATGGAGTCTATCCCTCCCATCACAGGGTGACACAGACAGGAGGAGGTATGGGGCATGGAGTCTATCCCTCCCATCACAGGGTGACACAGACAGGAGGAGGTATGGGGCATGGAGTCTATCCCTCCCATCACAGGGTGACACAGACAGGAGGAGGTATGGGGCATGGAGTCTATCATGCCCATCACAGGGTGACACAGACAGGAGGAGGTATGGGGCATGGAGTCTATCCCTCCCATCACAGGATGACACAGACAGGAGGAGGTATGGGGCATGGAGTCTATTCATCCCACCACAATGTGACACAGATAGGAGGAGGTATGGGGCATGGAGTCTATTCCTCCCACCACAATGTGACACAGACAGGAGGAGGTATGGGGCATGGAGTCTATTCATCCCACCACAATGTGACACAGATAGGAGGAGGTATGGGGCATGGAGTCTATTATGCCCATCACAGGGTGACACAGATAGGAGGAGGTATGGGGCATGGAGTCTATCATGCCCATCACAGGATGACACAGACAGGAGGAGGTATAGGGCATGGAGTATATCCCTCCCCCACAATGTAACACAGACAGGAGGAGGTATGGGGCATGGAGTCAATCCCTCGCACCACAGAGTTACACAAACAGAAGGAGCTTTTAGTCATGGAGTTGTTTCCTATGACCATAGGGTGACAATAAGAGAATATATATGTCCTTCCCACCAGAGTGTGATACAGACAAGAGGGAGCTATAAGACATAGGGTCTGCCCTTCCCACCACTGGGTGACACAATTACAAGTTGTTTTTTTTCTCATGGAGTCAGTTGCTCCCACCTCAGGGTGACACAGACAGAAATAGCTATGGCACATGGATCTGTCCCTCCTACCATAAAGTCTCACATCCTTTTCCCACAGGAAGCCAGTGGCTCTTACTAAGTCAGCTCTGCCATCACGGCATGAAAACTCCCATGTAGTGATGCCAAGAGACCACGCCAAGATCCCAGATCAGCCCACACTACTTCAAGAGGAGGCAGCACTGGCTTTCCTGCCCAGTTATAGCAACAGAGGTGAGAAGAAAACCCAGCTAAAAGGTTCAAGTTCAGAAACCTTTTCACACAGACAGGATCTTACAGTATTGGTAGCAAGAAACCCCAAAAATACAGTAATGCCAGTGATCACATTTTATTTCTTGTATTCACAGCAACAAAAATACTCTGAAACGTATTTAGTGAAGACGGAAATTCGACTTTGTAGTTCAGTAGCCAGAATATTTTTACACAAATATCTCCATTTCTGTTAAGATTATAGTTGAATGAAAAACCTTCTCACAAATGATTATGCTTATGCTACACATACCTATTGACAACTAATACGTCTGATAGGGCAAATATTAAAGAGGTATTTGTATGCCTATAGTATCCAATAAATTAGATTTATATGTCAAAATATTTTTTGTTGTGTCCAAATTTTAACAAGCTAATGAAAAATGTAAATACTCCAACATATTTATTCAAAAACACACACTTTAAAGACTGGCAGAATAGCATGTGGGAGGAGTGTCTTAGACTGCCTACATTATCAACCACTCAGACAAGCTGTAGCGTGTTTGTCCCTTTCTAGACCACTATTGTTTATTTATCCTCGTTGTGATATTGAGAGAATGTTCAAAATGTTTTTTTACTAAGTTTATTTAGTTATTTATGCAGTTTTACTCACTGTCTAAAAGTTTTAATTTTAAACTGACAGAGTGGAGGCTCCAGTATCATATCATTTGAAACCACAGATAATAACAGTTACTTTTATCAGTGGAATGTTATTAAAATTGCATTTTTCTACAGTAATTTTTACCTGTCAATCCACCTTTCTTATTCACCCACCAAGCAAAGAGTGATATCTCTTTCTAATGGGTAATTATTGCAAATAATTTCTAATTATGCCCTTTTGAACTGAATATATTGATTTCTGCGTAAAGCCATATGCAGATGAAAAGACTATTTTGAGCATGCTCAGTCTTGTATTTGCATGTGCTTAGAGGACCTCTGTATCAGTGCAAAAGCTAGTGAATAAATAGCTCTGGTGTAAAATAATTTGGGGGACATGTTGCACATCTCTATACACCCCATATGGGTCAGCAAATGAGCCCAACATATATTTAGTTGGTCAGATCACCCATGTAAAAGTATTCACCTCCCCCTTGACTTTTTACCTATTTTGTTACATTACAGCCTTAAGTTCATTGTTTTGAATTTTATGTGATGGATCAGAACACAATAGTCTAAGTTGGTGAAGTGAAATGAGAAAAATATATACATAAAACTATTTTTTAGAAATAGAAAACAGAAAATTGGCATGTGCGTATGTATTCACCCCTTTGTTATGAAGCCCATAAAAAGCTCCAGTGCACCAATTACCTTCAGAAGTCACATAATTAGAGAAATGATGTCTACCTGTGTGCAATCTAAGTGTCACATGATCTGTCATTACATATACACACCTTTTTTGAAAGGCCCCAGAGGCTGCAACACATAAGCAAGAGGCACCACTAACCAAACACTGCCATGAAGACCAAGGAACTCTCCAAACAAGTAAGGGACAATGTTGATGAGAAGTACAAGTCAGGGTTAAGTTATCAAAAGATATCCAAATCTTTGATGATCCCCAGGAGCACCATCAAATCTATCATAACCAAATGGAAAGAACATGGCACAACAGCAAACCTGCCAAGAGACGTCCGCCCACCAAAACTCACGGACCGGGCAAGGAGGGCATTAATCAGAGAGGCAGCACAGAGACCTAAGGTAACCCTGGAGGAGCTGTAGAGTTCCACAGCAGAGATTGGACTATCTGTACATAGGACGACAATAAGCCGTACGCTCCATAGAGTTGGGCTTTATGGCAGAGTGGCCAGAAGAAAGCCATTACCTTCAGCAAAAAACAAAATGGCACCTTTTGAGTTTGCGAAAAGGCATGTGGGAGACTCCCAAAATGTGTGGAGGAAGGTGCTCTGGTCTGAGGAGACTAAAATTAAACTTTTCGTCCATCAAAGAAAACACTATGTCTGTCGCAAACCCAACACATCATCCAAAGAACACCATCCCGACATTAAAACATGGTGGTGGCAGCATCATGCTGTGGGGATGTTTTTCAGCAGCTGGGACTGGGAAACTGGTCAGAGTTGAGGGAAAGATGGATGGTGCTAAATACAGGGATATTCTTGAGCAAAACCTGTACCACTCTCTGTGTGATTTGAGGCTAGGACGGAGGATCACCTTCCAGCAGGACAATGACCCCAAACACACTGCTAAAGCAACACTTGAGTGGTTTAAGGGGAAACATGTAAATGTGTTGGAATGGCCTAGTCAAAGCCCAGAATCCAATAGAGAATCTGTGGTCAGACTTAAAGATTGCTGTTCACAAGCGCAAACCATCCAACTTGAAGGAGCTGGAGCAGTTTTGCAAGGAGAAATGGGCAACAATCCCAGTGGTAAGATGTGGCAAGCTCACAGAGACTTATCCAAAGCGACTTGGAGCTGTGATTACTGCAAAAGGTGGCTCTACAAAGTATTGACTTTAGGGGGGTGAATAGTTATGCACATTTACTTTTTCTGTTATTTTGTCCTATTTGTTGTTTGCTTCACAATAAATAAAAAAAACATCTTCAAAGTTGTGGGCATGTTCTGTAAATTAAATGATGCAAATCCTCAAACAATCCATGTTAATTCCAGGTTATGAGGCAACAAAACACGAAAAATGCCAAGGGGGGTGAATACTTTTGCAAGGCACTGTAAATAAAAAAAATGTTTCCC
Organism: Discoglossus pictus; assembly: GCA_027410445.1. Classification (NCBI taxonomy): domain Eukaryota; kingdom Metazoa; phylum Chordata; class Amphibia; order Anura; family Alytidae; genus Discoglossus; species Discoglossus pictus. The sequence continues at coordinate 204,193,577 of CM050164.1, forward strand.
TCCTGATAACAGAGGGCCCCTACTCTGCAGTGGACCTTAGTGCTTCCTTGTACACTGGTGAAATACTTTATTTTTTGGTGTGAAGTTTGTAATCAATTAGCAGCTGTGAAAGTAGTGTGCATAAAATAATTTTTAGGTAAAATCTTTATTTTAGTAGAGGGATGTCATGTTTGTGTCTTCAACACTTCATGGCTTGGAGATGGAGAGTGTTCTCTTTGTTTTTATTTTCTACTAGCGAATTGCCCGTCATAAAATGACGGCAATGAAATTGTAAATGAGCTAATGCTGTTTGGTGTATATAATAATAAAATAAATAATATATTAATAAAGTAATATACTGTACCTATTGTGAAGTAATATGCAGGAAGCATTGTGTTGAAGAGCTGGCAGTCTGTTTTGATGTTGCTGCAGCATTAGTGGTGTGGATCTGCTGTGTAAGCGTGATGAAAGTGTGCAGTATAATAGTGTGCGTGCGCGAGGCAAATCCGTTAGCGTAGTTGTGTACTTCCGCATTGTATAAGTTATTGTTCTAAAATGGCAGCTAATGTGTGGTATGCGGCTGTAGCTGAATATCCGTAGTTCTTTTGTGGTGTTTTGCGTGTTTCTTGTGGTGTTTTGCGTGTTTAGAGTGCTGTAGCCTCATTTTAGTTTTGTTCGGCGGCCATTTTTTCTCTCGCTTAGATAATTTTTTGGTGTCTAAACTCTTTTATTTCGAGTTAAATTGAGGTGTAACTTCATTTTTGAGGTCCTGGATGCTCCCTTTTTGCTGTAGGTAAGCTTTTTATGTATGTGTTGTGTGTATTTATTGTATTCTTAATTTTTTCATGTCCGCGAGTTGTGGACGATTTTTGCGAGGTCGTAATTGGTCGTAACGTGTCTCGTACTTTTTTGCGAGGGCCGCAGTTGCTGGCAAGCATTAGCAACCACTCGCATGCTCACAACTATATATGTGATATATATATATATATACACACACATATATACAGTATATATACACACATATATACAGTATATATATATATATATATATATATATATATATATATATACAGTATATATATATATATATATATATATATATAAAACACACAGTATATATATATATATATATATATATATATATATATATATATATATATATATATATAGTGTATATATATATATATATATATATATATATATAAAAAACACACAGTATATATATATATGCCTGCTCTCCGGCTGCATTGTGGAAGTCTGACCTCACTGCTCGCCGACATGGGAGCAATCACGGATGGTAAGCCTCTCAACATGGGGGTATAGACACACCACAGCCCGATTCGCGAGGGACGCAGTTGCTGGCGCGATCCCCTATCAGGCTCCACTCACCTGTCCAGCCCGGGCAGGCCTGTGTGTGCTCGGGGGAGGCCTGTGTATGTTCGGGGCTCGCTGTGCTCCTGGGGGGTCCGCCCGAGGCTAGGGGGAGCTTATAGTGAGGCGGTGAGCGCGGCCTCCATGCCTGCCTGCTCTCCGGCTGCATTGTGGAAGTCTGACCTCACTGCTCGCCGACACACAGCGGCAGCGCCGACATGGGAGCAGTCACGGACGGTAAGCTGGCTGGGACAGGCCTCTCAACATGGGGGTATAGAGACACCACAGCCCGCTTCGCGAGGGCCGCAAGCGTTAGCAACAACTTGCATGCTCACTATATATGTGATTCACGAATGGATAGAGGGAAGACGCAGTGGAATTTGATTATTCATTACGTGGATTCAGATAAGATTTCAGCACAGGGCACATTCTCCCTCGCTCCCATTGGCTCAGTACAGGTAGATTGCAAGTATACTTGCAAGCCTTATTTACCCTGCTCTATAACTGCCCCTGTTGTGCCTTGAATAGGATGTATAATTATCCCAACACCTTCTGTATATTAGCAGAGTCTGCTAACATGATTCTCTTAAATTACTTTTATACTTTTGACTTACATAGCAGCTAATGTTGTTAGTTGTGGTTCTTCAATAGTCTGCTCTATAAGATATTACCCTCAAATTTTAGAAATGTGTTTCATCACAGCGGGGCCTTTTCTTTATGCATAAGACTGGCTTTACCCACAAGACAGAACAGCTTCAAAATGTCAGGAAAGACTCGTCGGCAGGTGAGGTCTTATCCATTTGAAATTCGTTATAATAAATTGTTACCAGTGCAAAATGATAAAGACCACCTTGAATTATGGGTAGTAATTTGCTAAAAGACTCCCCAGGAATGACATTTTTTCTGTGCCATCAGATTTGCAGTGTTACACAAGCTTTGTAATACTGAGGAGAAGAAAGGCGGCTGATCAGAAGAAAAGGGCACTTTTACAAGGAAAACCTCCATAAAAAAAGCATACTAAACTGCACAGTTGTTCATTTTACAGCAGCTTAGTGTAGAACAATTATTGTTGAACCTATTTAGATGATATCACAGAATACTCAGTCAAAACGGAATAATGCACCTGTGCTAGGTAGGGATACCCTTACATTCTGGCCTGTCTGTGTGCCCTGAAAACCAGGATTGGAAAACAATGCTGCAGAGTGTTTGAGAATTAGCGTAATCCTTTAATATATATTACAGGTGTAGGCATATTTATAGTGCTGAACACAGACCAGGGCTTCATCATTTCCAAGCTGTGCATAGGTATTTCAATGAGAATTAATTATAGACTTGCTTGCATGCAACGTGGAAATGCTGAAAACCTGGCCTGTGTTCGTAATTCCAGGGGGGAAATGCTGCCTTCCTCTGATGAAGTATAGTAGCCCTGCAGTATGCTTTTGTCTTGTAAATTCACCCTTTAATGTAATATATTATCTACAACAAGCATCAAATTATTAAGGCTTTTTGCTGCAATTATTAAACGTTCCCATGGCATTGCACTGCTTAGCAGTGACAACGGCCCTAGTTTATAGGCAGTGGGTAAACTGTATGATTGAAAGTAAATAGATTTAAAATCATGTAAATAATATATGGGAGTCTGAAACCTCACACACAGCAAGGGGAGTGAAAAACCAAATCAAGAGCGTACGTCCCAGTACCTGTTATCTAGTATCTGATATCATCAAGACGTGTCTGTCTGCAGTAAAAAAAATCACATATTTGCAAAATGCTGTTTTAAAGAACTATAATTCATAATGGGCAAAATATTTTTAAAAAGCATGGCTTGAATGGCAGATAAGGAAAGGCAATTGTCTGCTATAAAAGTGTAAGAATATATTTACTGTTTTGCAGTGAGCTGATCTCAGTCTCCAAAGTTCACCCTACTTAACAAGAAAGATATGTATTGGATTGGGTCTTGTAAGACAACAGTGCACAGAGCAAGGTCTGCTTATAATAATGTCATATAATAGGTAAACAAGTAAAAGTCGATTTTGTGTTTTTACATTTTCTACAATTTTCTGCAGTTTTAGCCCTTAAAAACGGCATAGAGAAAATATGGAACATCAATGTGCTTGTAAACTCACTATTACTTGTTATGCTCCTTGCTGTAGATGGTATCAGTTGCTCCTCCCACATGCTATTCAGACAGTGATTATTTTTATCAAATCTGTTTGCGTAAAGTAATGTATTTGTGCTGTTTATCTGCTGCATGAATGTTACACTAAAAAATATATATATTGGCAAGTAGGAACTTGGATAACTGCAGCAGTTGTCCTTAAAATACATTTAATATTTACTGTATACACATTTGTAACAACAGTGTATTCACTGACCTTGAAGAATGTGAGTAATGTGAGCAAGTTTACAGTAAAAGCTGGAGTATTTCTCTTGGCCACCGACTTCTTTTTGTTATAAATTTACTTTTTAACTATGTAATGTGGGAAACCACAAACTGCCTTTGATAAATATATTCTTCTTATTCCACCTAATGGAAGAGAAGTTCTTATTGTGAGCACAGCGTGGTGAATTCACTGAGATGCATTTCGAAATGAATTTGAGGCTTGATGCCCAATGCTGAGATGAGCATCCTGTATTCACTAGGATATTGTAATGAGACCTGTGAGACACGTCTCTATAGAGGTGCCAGTTCTCACAATGTTAAATAATATTAAATATGTAAATATGGAGTGCATTGTATCCATGATTTGTAATAAACTACAGACTTCACATTAACATAGAATGTTTATAATGGATTCAGTATTATTCTTAGTGATCCTGTGGCATCTATTATAATATAAACTAGTGACTTGCCCGTCAAAAATGACGGGGCAATACAATTTGAAGCCATGGGAATGCTGTTTGACACACAATGTAAACCTTTTTGTACTGTGAGGGCCTTCAGCGCTCATGGCGAGCCTCTTGTCTCGTCTATTTTTGCTCCTCTGAGCACCTTCGGCACTCATTATAAAGAGATATATATTCATCTATATTTACTTAATCAATAATGAATTATTTATTTATTTTATAAATTAATATACTTTACCTATTTGTAATTAATATATTCAGCAATCAATAGTCTGAAGAGCTAACAATCTGTTTGTATTTTCTGGCACCATACAATGTACAGTGAGTGTTGTTGCTCTGATGATAAAGTGTAATGAATGTCCTAACTGTGCAGTCTAAATGGTTTGTGTGCGCGAGGGAAATTTGTTGGTGTAGTTGTGTAAATCGCCATTGTAGATTGGTAATGTTATTAATGTGTTACGCGTCTCGCATGTATTTTCCGTATTTTCTAATAGTGTATTTTGTATTTCATTTGTTGCTGTGTGAAAGTGCTACGCGTTTGGCAGTGTTTTGCGTGGTCCTGGGTCTTGTAGCCTCAGCGCTCATCACCTAAGTGCTACGCGTTAACGACTCGCCTCGATCATCGCCTACCTCGTACACACCGCGCAAAGCGTTACGACGTCTTGCAGTTTGACAACTATTATATGTGATGAATTGTCTAATGGAGGTAGAACTGAGCAAATATGCATTAGACCAAAGTTTAAAAAAAAAACTAATATATATATTGGGCGCCAATGTTTTTTATCATTATGAGAATAACCATGCTACAACCGAGACATAATGAGGCTGTTTGATTAGGTGTACTGTTACTCCCAGGGGTTTGCTTGTACAGGCTTGCGCCTGGTATTGATCCTTTTGTAAGGAGTGAACCCCATCAGTTCAGTTTCAGTATCAAGCAGGTCTAATGATCTAATGAGATGGGATGTAATATTGGCAGCAAGTTGTGTAGTGCCTTGAAGATCACTGACTTTGCATTACAACTTGAGGAATAAATTCTAGTGAAGCCTTATTAGTAGCTCATATATATTTTCTAAATGTCAATGAAGAAGTCACGGAAGAGTTATTATTTGCCAAACTGCTGACAACAAAAGCCAGTGTTTGTTTGAATTTATGAGGCGGACATCTGCCATCTTTGTTTACTGACTGATGGGCTGCGAAAGTTTGGAAAACACTGATGACTTCTAACTTCAACCAAGACTTGGAGAAATTGTATATACTTCTTAATTGTACAAAAATTAATTGTAAAAAAAGAAAAATAATTTCTCTACTGAAAAGTTGCAATATTTAATAGTATATTGATGAAAAGTGTCAGCGCCAAAATGAGCCATATACAAAAATAATAACAACAAAAACTTATAGCACAGAGTCTGAAAATGAATGTGGTTATCTTGTCAAATACACTGTAATAATTGTTAAATTAAATATTTAATACATAACACATCTGGTCAGCGAGAGCATTAGATTCCCAGAAGCAGCTGTGACCAGTTTGTTGAGAAAGAATAATAGTTTGTAATCTGTGGAAAGTGATATTGATTCTTTTTCTGGAGTTGGTTTCATGGCGCAGTTCCCCTTTATCATGAAGCTCTGCTGCTGGTGCAGTATTTTACTAGTAATAGCAGTTTTTGTCTGCAGTAAGAAGTAGATGCTAGCAGATAATTAACGTAGGAAAACAGAAGTCCCAAGTATGATATAATTTAAAGCTAAAGGTTATAACAAGTACTTTTTCAGTTGAATTTTATTAAAAACTCTTTTTCCTACATCAATGAAATGTTTAAGTTTGGCATTTTGAGAGGTCAGTCAGATGCACCCACAAATCAAGAATCATATATTTTGTTAATCAGCCTGTGAGCATCTGTCCATTGTCTCAAGTGCAGGATCATGCACATTGAACATGCCTACTCTCTTTTTTGCATGCACATGAAGACAATAGACCCGATGCTTCAGGGGCTGGTCATTAATTAATGGCATTTATCTTTCATTAACAAAACATATGACTTTCGGTTTGTGGGTGCATTAGAAATGGTGACTGACAGCTCAAAATGCCAAACTTAGTGTTATTTTGAAATGCATTTTTGTAAATAAAAAACAAAATTGTAATTTTACTACCTATAGTTTTAAATGATACCATATTTGGAACCTCTGCTGTGTTACTTTAAAAGCCTCTTGCAGATCTTCAGAAGTTGCCATCTTGATAGCCAACCTCTTAGAAGTCCACAAATCCCATTTAAAGGTGTAGTCTCATCTTCTAGCCCTTCCTGCATTTAATAAAAAGTAATACACATATCCCCAGGACTATAATATACTGCATTCTACCCAAAGCTCCAGAATTAACAGAAGTTTTCATTGGGTAGTAGACTTGCCATGGATTTGATGGACTGTTCCATTTCCACTACGTTATCAGAGACAAATTATTTTTATTCAGTGGCTTTTACCATTAAAATAGATGCAGAGCTCCACACAATCAGCCATTGGGATCATCCATCCATGGGTTATTTATGTTTCTTTAATTACTATCATATATATAGTTTTCGTAATTGTGAGTTTGTCTGTAACACTCACAAAGTCACTGGCTTGAGAAATGGGGGAGAGGGGGGGAAGAGACACGGGTGAGGGGGGGAGAGACAAAGGGGAACAGGGCAAAGAGACACAGGAGAGGAGAGGGGGGAAAGAGAGAGGGGAGCGATAGGGAGGCAAAGAGACACAGGAGAGGGAGAGAGGGGGAAGGAGACAAACAACAGATAGTACATAAAAAGACAGAAAACACAATGTATAACACTATATCATGCCGTCATTTTTGACGGGCAAGTCGCTAATAGAAAAATAATTATCTGGACATTCTCTGAAACTAGATACTCTACAGCTGTCTACTTTCAGAAAGGCTTCTAACAATCTCAGTTCGTGTAGCATTTACGGGGTTTGCTCAAAACATATGTTATAGGACCACTGAAGGGTTATATTTATAGTATGTTGTTTTGAAGAACATGACATTTTAACAGTTGTATTCAATTTTGCTGTAATCCAAGCAGATATTATGCATTTATTATCAATAGGATTAGAAATCATTAGGGATGGCAGGAACAGTGAGTGTATATATAATCTCTATTTATTTTGAAATAGTGCAACTGGACAGCAGAAGAGTATACCCCAATATAATAACCCTCCTCCTCCTCAAGCTACAGACAGACTAAAAGTCCAAGATGAGGTCCCTCATGAAACAAGCAGAGTTAGCTAAATATAAGATATTACCTAAAAATGCCTTTATGCTCCTGATTTACATATCTGCCAATACAAAATGCAGCGGTACTTTAAATGAGTAACACAGTTTTGAGGTGAGGTAAAGTGAATTGCTTTCTCCTTCCTCCAGGTGAGCCCCGTGTGGGATCAGTAACAGAGTCCAGCAGTCTACTAGCGGGGTCTCCACGGCGTGGCGGGGGCAGAAAGGGGTCCCCCTATCATACCGGACAGTTACACCCAGCAGTTCGTGTGGCTGACCTGCTCCAGCACATCAACCAGATGAAGGTGGCAGAGGGATATGGCTTCAAACAGGAGTATGAGGTGAGATCTGTGCTAGTTGTACATGGTACTCAGAGTTATATTGTGTCAGAAAATCTGTGTGTACAGCTATACTTAGAAGGCAGAGTAACAGCTATACAAGAAACTCTCATATACAGCACTCCTGCACTAGCATCCCCACAGTGTTACACTATGATAATACCTGTTATATACTGCACTCCTGCACTAGCATCCCCACAGTGTTACACTATGATAATACCTGTTATATACAGCACTCCTGCACTAGCATCCCCACAGTGTTACAATATGATAATACCTGTTATATACAGCACTCCTGCACTAGCATCCCCACAGTGTTACAATATGATAATACCTGTTATATACAGCACTCCTGCACTAGCATCCCCACAGTGTTACACTATGATAATACCTGTTATATACTGCACTCCTGCACTAGCATCCCCACAGTGTTACAATATGATAATACCTGTTATATACAGCACTCCTGCACTAGCATCCCCACAGTGTTACACTATGATAATACCTGTTATATACTGCACTCCTGCACTAGCATCCCCACAGTGTTACACTATGATAATACCTGTTATATACAGCACTCCTGCACTAGCGTCCCCACAGTGTTACAATATGATAATACCTGTTATATACAGCACTCCTGCACTAGCATCCCCACAGTGTTACAATATGATAATACCTGTTATATACAGCACTCCTGCACTAGCATCCCCACAGTGTTACACTATGATAATACCTGTTATATACAGCACTCCTGCACTAGCGTCCCCACAGTGTTACAATATGATAATACCTGTTATATACAGCACTCCTGCACTAGCATCCCCACAGTGTTACAATATGATAATACCTGTTATATACAGCACTCCTGCACTAGCATCCCCACAGTGTTACAATATGATAATAAAAAAGGAAAGTATTTTGACCATGTTCTATCATAGGCATAGCATCTATTGCACAGAATGCCTGAATGGAACACAAATGGATAATAAAATATTGTTGTAAAGAGACGAGTAAAAAAAAATGTAAATATATAAAAAAGCAAATAAAAATATTGAAATGCCATTCTTTTAGAACTTTTAAATATTTTTTCCCAAATGTCATTAACAGATAAAGAAAAATGTATCAAACACCAAATGTAGAAAGACCTGTTATATACAGCACTCCTGCACTAGCATCCCCACAGTGTTACAATATGACAATACCGGTTATATACAGCACTCCTGCACTAGCATCCCCACAGTGTTACACTATGATAATACCTGTTATATACAGCACTCCTGCACTAGCATCCCCACAGTGTTACAATATGACAATACCGGTTATATACAGCACTCCTGCACTAGCGTCCCCACAGTGTTACAATATGATAATACCTGTTATATACAGCACTCCTGCACTAGCATCCCCACAGTGTTACAATATGACAATACCTGTTATATACAGCACTCCTGCACTAGCATCCCCACAGTGTTACAATATGACAATACCGGTTATATACAGCACTCCTGCACTAGCATCCCCACAGTGTTACAATATGATAATACCTGTTATATACAGCACTCCTGCACTAGCATCCCCACAGTGTTACAATATGATAATACCTGTTATATACAGCACTCCTGCACTAGCATCCCCACAGTGTTACAATATGATAATACGTGTTATATACAGCACTCCTGCACTAGCATCCCCACAGTGTTACAATATGATAATACCTGTTATATACAGCGCTCCTGCACTAGCGTCCCCACAGTGTTACACTATGATAATACCTGTTATATACAGCACTCCTGCACTAGCATCCCCACAGTGTTACAATATGATAATACCTGTTATATACAGCACTCCTGCACTAGCATCCCCACAGTGTTACAATATGACAATACCTGTTATATACAGCACTCCTGCACTAGCATCCCCACAGTGTTACAATATGATAATACGTGTTATATACAGCACTCCTGCACTAGCATCCCCACAGTGTTACAATATGATAAACCCTGTTATATACAGCACTCCTGCACTAGCATCCCCACAGTGTTACAATATGACAATACCTGTTATATACAGCACTCCTACACTAGCATCCCCACAGTGTTACAATATGATAATACCTGTTATATACAGCACTCCTGCACTAGCATCCCCACAGTGTTACAATATGATAAACCCTGTTATATACAGCACTCCTGCACTAGCATCCCCACAGTGTTACAATATGACAATACCTGTTATATACAGCACTCCTACACTAGCATCCCCACAGTGTTACAATATGATAAACCCTGTTATATACAGCACTCCTGCACTAGCATCCCCACAGTGTTACAATATGACAATACCTGTTATATACAGCACTCCTGCACTAGCATCCCCACAGTGTTACAATATGATAATACCCGTTATATACAGCACTCCTGCACTAGCATCCCCACAGTGTTACAATATGATAATACCTGTTATATACAGCACTCCTGCACTAGCATCCCCACAGTGTTACAATATGATAATACCTGTTATATACAGCACTCCTGCACTAGCATCCCCACAGTGTTACACTATGATAATACCTGTTATATACAGCACTCCTGCACTAGCATCCCCACAGTGTTACAATATGATAATACCTGTTATATACAGCACTCCTGCACTAGCATCCCCACAGTGTTACAATATGATAATACCTGTTATATACAGCACTCCTGCACTAGCATCCCCACAGTGTTACAATATGATTATACCTGTTATATACAGCACTCCTGCACTAGCATCCCCACAGTGTTACAATATGATAATACCTGTTATATACAGCACTCCTGCACTAGCATCCCCACAGTGTTACAATATGATAATACCTGTTATATACAGCGCTCCTGCACTAGCGTCCCCACAGTGTTACAATATGACAATACCTGTTATATACAGCACTCCTACACTAGCATCCCCACAGTGTTACAATATGATAATACCGGTTATATACAGCACTCCTGCACTAGCATCCCCACAGTGTTACAATATGATAATACCGGTTATATACAGCACTCCTGCACTAGCATCCCCACAGTGTTACAATATGATAATACCGGTTATATACAGCACTCCTGCACTAGCATCCCCACAGTGTTACAATATGACAATACCTGTTATATACAGCGCTCCTGCACTAGCGTCCCCACAGTGTTACAATATGACAATACCTGTTATATACAGCACTCCTACACTAGCATCCCCACAGTGTTACAATATGATAATACCTGTTATATACAGCGCTCCTGCACTAGCATCCCCACAGTGTTACAATATGATAAACCCTGTTATATACAGCACTCCTGCACTAGCATCCCCACAGTGTTACAATATGACAATACGTGTTATATACAGCACTCCTGCACTAGCATCCCCACAGTGTTACAATATGACAATACCTGTTATATACAGCGCTCCTGCACTAGCATCCCCACAGTGTTACAATATGATAATACCTGTTATATACAGCACTCCTGCACTAGCATCCCCACAGTGTTACAATATGATAATACCTGTTATATACAGCACTCCTACACTAGCATCCCCACAGTGTTACAATATGACAATACCTGTTATATACAGCACTCCTGCACTAGCATCCCCACAGTGTTACAATATGATAATACCTGTTATATACAGCACTCCTGCACTAGCATCCCCACAGTGTTACACTATGATAATACCTGTTATATACAGCACTCCTGCACTAGCATCCCCACAGTGTTACAATATGATAATACCTGTTATATACAGCACTCCTGCACTAGCGTCCCCACAGTGTTACAATATGATAATACCTGTTATATACAGCACTCCTGCACTAGCATCCCCACAGTGTTACAATATGACAATACCTGTTAAATACAGCACTCCTGCACTAGCATCCCCACAGTGTTACAATAATAATACCTGTTATATACAGCACTCCTGCACTAGCATCCCCACAGTGTTACAATATGATAATACCTGTTATATACAGCACTCCTGCACTAGCATCCCCACAGTGTTACAATATGACAATACCGGTTATATACAGCACTCCTGCACTAGCATCCCCACAGTGTTACACTATGATAATACCTGTTATATACAGCACTCCTGCACTAGCATCCCCACAGTGTTACAATATGACAATACCTGTTATATACAGCACTCCTGCACTAGCATCCCCACAGTGTTACAATATGACAATACCGGTTATATACAGCACTCCTGCACTAGCATCCCCACAGTGTTACAATATGATAATACCTGTTATATACAGCACTCCTGCACTAGCATCCCCACAGTGTTACAATATGATAATACGTGTTATATACAGCACTCCTGCACTAGCATCCCCACAGTGTTACAATATGATAAACCCTGTTATATACAGCACTCCTGCACTAGCATCCCCACAGTGTTACAATATGACAATACCTGTTATATACAGCACTCCTACACTAGCATCCCCACAGTGTTACAATATGATAATACCTGTTATATACAGCACTCCTGCACTAGCATCCCCACAGTGTTACAATATGATAAACCCTGTTATATACAGCACTCCTGCACTAGCATCCCCACAGTGTTACAATATGACAATACCTGTTATATACAGCACTCCTGCACTAGCATCCCCACAGTGTTACAATATGATAATACCTGTTATATACAGCACTCCTGCACTAGCATCCCCACAGTGTTACAATATGATAATACCTGTTATATACAGCGCTCCTGCACTAGCGTCCCCACAGTGTTACAATATGACAATACCTGTTATATACAGCACTCCTACACTAGCATCCCCACAGTGTTACAATATGATAATACCGGTTATATACAGCACTCCTGCACTAGCATCCCCACAGTGTTACAATATGACAATACCTGTTATATACAGCGCTCCTGCACTAGCATCCCCACAGTGTTACAATATGATAATACCTGTTATATACAGCGCTCCTGCACTAGCATCCCCACAGTGTTACAATATGATAAACCCTGTTATATACAGCACTCCTGCACTAGCATCCCCACAGTGTTACACTATGATAATACCTGTTATATACAGCACTCCTGCACTAGCGTCCCCACAGTGTTACAATATGATAATACCTGTTATATACAGCACTCCTGCACTAGCATCCCCACAGTGTTACAATATGACAATACCTGTTATATACAGCACTCCTGCACTAGCGTCCCCACAGTGTTACAATATGACAATACCTGTTATATACAGCACTCCTGCACTAGCATCCCCACAGTGTTACAATAATAATACCTGTTATATACAGCACTCCTGCACTAGCATCCCCACAGTGTTACAATATGATAATACCTGTTATATACAGCACTCCTGCACTAGCATCCCCACAGTGTTACAATATGACAATACCTGTTATATACAGCACTCCTGCACTAGCATCCCCACAGTGTTACAATATGATAATACCTGTTATATACAGCGCTCCTGCACTAGCATCCCCACAGTGTTACAATATGACAATACCTGTTATATACAGCACTCCTACACTAGCATCCCCACAGTGTTACAATATGACAATACCTGTTATATACAGCACTCCTGCACTAGCATCCCCACAGTGTTACAATATGATAATACCTGTTATATACAGCGCTCCTGCACTAGCATCCCCACAGTGTTACAATATGACAATACCTGTTATATACAGCGCTCCTGCACTAGCATCCCCACAGTGTTACAATATGACAATACCTGTTATATACAGCGCTCCTGCACTAGCATCCCCACAGTGTTACAATATGACAATACCTGTTATATACAGCGCTCCTGCACTAGCATCCCCACAGTGTTACAATATGACAATACCTGTTATATACAGCGCTCCTGCACTAGCATCCCCACAGTGTTACAATATGACAATACCTGTTATATACAGCGCTCCTGCACTAGCATCCCCACAGTGTTACAATATGATAATACCTGTTATATACAGCACTCCTGCACTAGCATCCCCACAGTGTTACAATATGACAATACCTGTTATATACAGCACTCCTGCACTAGCATCCCCACAGTGTTACAATATGATAATACCTGTTATATACAGCACTCCTGCACTAGCGTCCCCACAGTGTTACAATATGACAATACCTGTTATATACAGCACTCCTGCACTAGCATCCCCACAGTGTTACAATATGACAATACCTGTTATATACTGCACTCCTGCACTAGCATCCCCACAGTGTTACAATATGACAATACCTGTTATATACAGCAGTTCTTAGTATAAAGCAGCAGTCGTGCAGATCAAAATCTTTGGCCTCTTCACTCTTGAAAGCTCCCTGTTGTATCCCTGAGTTGTATGTTCTCAGAACAATTGTTTTATCTCATTACACTTCTCCCCTCATCACTCATTAATCATTTAACTTCTTTTGTCACCAAATCTTCTTTTTCTACCTTCACCAATAATTCAATTTTTCAAATCTTCTTCTGCAGCATTACCTCATTATTCCCACTACAACTCAAATTCTGTACTTTTATGGACACAATCTCCTTCCTCAACTCTCTCAAATCCCCTCATCTTGATGTTATGTTCCAACCACTTTTGCTTTTTGTCACCCACTTCTGCCATATTCAATGTGCAGTATACACCTTGAGTCCACTGTCCTGTCTTTATCTACATGAAAACAGCAAAGCACCCCTCTCTGGCCCTCACGCCTGTGTATAACCCCACTCAAACAATTCCAGATTATACCCCCTGCACAAATCACTCCACTGCCTTTTACAGTTTTACAACACTCTCCTCTACTCATGGTTCCCTTTTTTTAATATTATAACAAACTACCTCTTATGTTTATTTGCATATTTAAACATATTTAAAAAAAAACACTTAAAAGCTCTGTGTTTACTGACTGAAACCCCCCGAACAGCCTATGTGATGGTCTGCTCCCTATAGCTCATGCATAGTGTTTCTATATTGCTAGATGTATTAGCCAATGACAGGCTGTGTCTTGGTAGCATTTTAGTAACATGCTGTTGAGACACAGTCTGTGATTGGTTAGTACATCTAGTACTACAGAAACAATTTCCATGGCCCTTTAAGTTCAACTCCAATGGCTCGCTGTTTGCTATTATTGATTGTTCAAATTCCTGAGCTTTGTTGATCAGTCTGTACATGATCTTGCTCCTCCATGATTTTCTTCAAGGTCATACTCTAAATCCCTGTCAGTTTCCAGAATCTCATTCCCACTCACTGTCCACTCTCTCTTCTGTTCTTCCTATTTTAGACCCCTAAGTGGAGTAAGCTACCTCTTGACATTAGACAGTCTCCAATTGTACACACAGCACAGCATCCTAAAGATCAGTCTCCTCTCTCTAATACAACATAGATCGTTTTCATCATCCAGCTCCTTAATTATTTTTGTAAATAAAAAAAGAGACCACTAACAGGTATCTCCCACTATGTCAACTTTGTTTATGTGAATAGCATAGAAAAAGCAATATACTACATTGACATCTATGGTAATGCTGCTGTACAGTGAATACACTTATTTTGTTTGGTTTGAGTGTAAATAACTGTTATATTCCTAAACTCTTGTAAATTAGTTCTGCAATAAAACTATTGCTGTTAAATATTTTGCACACTTGCTGGTTAATATGGCGTCCTCACTCCTCCCCTTGTGTTTCAGAGTTTCTTCGACTGGGATGCGTCCAAGAAAAAGGATAAAGGAAAGGGGCGGCAGGAGGCACCACCAAACTGTGAGTGAGATTGTGGGGCTGGTATTAGTCTGTCTTCACTTTTCTTGTGCTGTGTACAATCTGAAGGAAAGTAGAGAGAGAATACATATTAAATACATTACAATATCTTAGGGATTAAGCATATATAAGGGTAGAAGTTCATTTTTTACGGAAAAGGACACTCTAAAACAAGCTTTATATTAAAGCGTAAGTGCCTTAGAAATTATTTGGAGAGAAGTGGATATCTGGAATAATATCGCAGTAGATGAGACAGTAGTAAAAACAATATGGGATTTTTAAAACATGTGTGTGATAAGAATATGGCTACCTTGAACCCAAAAAGACAAGAACATGAAAAGGGATTTAGGTTGTGTCACCAAGTCATGGATTCTTTATATGCCAACAAATTCCAATCTGATAGTGTAGCAGTGTGTAACTGGAGCCCACCCTGCTTATAATGTATACAACACATCTATTATATAGGCAGCTGTCTAATATATTACCCAATACGAATAAATAATATGTTCATCTATTTGCTGGATATATTTTAGTTGAAAGAAACGGACTCCTTTATTAGAATGACACAATTTTCCCATGTGAGGTAAAATATCTGCATTTCCTAAATTTAGTGCTAAGTCTCTAAGCTCTTTAATTTCAGATGAGCGGCACCGTGTCAGGCTCCACCCCCTGCAGGCCGAGTGCAGTTCAGAAGAGATCAATGCCAATTATATAGATGTGAGTATTAACAGGAATAACTGTGACTGCTAAGTATAAATGTGCTACATATCTTCATACTTTTAATGAGCACACTGTATAATGATACTGTGTATGTATACCCTGATAATGAAGACCCTGCTCTGTTTAATGATGCTGAGTATCTATACCCTGATAATGAACACGATGCTGAGTATCCTACTGAGTATCTGTACAAGTATAATGAACTTACTGCGCTATATAATGATAATGAGTATCTATGCACTTAATATTAGGAAATATACCACTCTTCTGCATCAGATTAATTGTGAACAATTTACTGTCACAAATCAAACCAGGTTTTATATTTATCTGGTACAGGCGATAACTTCAGGTAATTATGTAGTTTGCCAGTATAAATTGAAATCTGACTGTAATACACTATAAAATCACAACCTTGTCCTTCATGAAATATTTGTTATGCTAAGATATATAATGTAAAACAATCATTGAAGACCCTTCTTACCACTGGGAATATTTACTAAGCATTGCAGATGGTACAACATGCTATATATCCTATTAGAACAAATGTAATTGCATTTCTTTGCACCTCATCTCAACCTCTGCTTTAGCCTAGTAAATATTTCCCCCGAATACCTTTGTGGCTTGATTTGGTCAAATTTAGCATATTCTGGGATGTGACAAGCGCAACCTGGATCTACCTTGAACTGTCCTGAATGTCTGAATCTCACTTCACTCTGAAGCCACAGTGGTTTTGCATGTTGATTATCCTTCAGCAATGTCATGTGCTATAATTTCATGCAATGATTATAGCATTGCATATAGCATTAACCTTTCATTATTATTTTGCTTGTACATTGTGTTATGTATTATGGGGAAGTGGTGCAGGGTGGAAGGTAACAGCATATACTATTTGTCTTGCATCTCAGGTTTATTCTTATCACATATCACATATATAGTTGTGAGTAATACCAAGGGCCGTAGTTGCTGGCAAGGAGTGCTAAAGGCGCTCCTTGCGCCATAGGCGCTCATCCCTACGACCCCACGCGACTTAGGAAGGGAGCGCCAAAGATGCTCACGGTGCTGGTGGAGATGAGCGCCATAGGTGCTCATCCCTACAACCCTGCACGACTTAGGCAGGGAGCATCAAAGGCACTCACTGCGCTGTTGGAGACGAGCGCCACATGCGCTCATCCCTACGACCCGCAGAACTACACATCAACAGAAATCTCAATTACATCATTCACAATGCGAGACTCGTAGCAGTTTTAAAAAAAATAAAAATTACGGCCCGTAACACAAAAAAAAGGAAAGCGAGACTTAGAAAAAAAAATACGACCCGCGGCACTTAAAAAAAAAAAGAAAATAAGAGGCCAAAAATATACGAACTTAACGAACGAACTGCGCACATACAAAAACACAAAAAAAATTAACAAAATGCAAAAAAACATCACACACTGCACGGGGGGACAACCAGGACGTCTGGGACTGAGGTTGCACGCAAATTTAAGTTGAATTTGAAGAGTTTCGCGACTCGAAAATCGCCTAAGCGAGAAAAAAAATGTCGCCCGAAAAAAATGAAAACGAAGCCACACAACCCCTAAACATGCAAAAAAAAACGCCAGGCACATAAAACAGCAAAAAAGAGCCACGGGACAAAAATGGTTGAAAAACCCAAAACAAGCCTACACGACCCCTAACCATGGAAAACACAGCCAGACACATAAGACTTTTACACAGGAACGTACGAGCTACAAAATACACTATTACGAAGTACGGAAAATGCTCCAGACCCACGTAACACATACACAATCGCAGTCATTTTACAACACTAACTTGCAACTAATAACATTACCACTCTAAAATGGCGATTTACACAACTAAACAAACGCTTTGCCCCCGCGCACGCAGCCTATTTACACTGCACACTTGCCACATTGCTGACACTTACACCTCAGGTCAGCAACAGTCCAAATGTACATTTTATGCTTCAGGACAATACAAACAGATTGTTAGCTCTGCAGCATATTGATTGCTGCATATATTAATTATAAAAAGCTAAAGTATATTAATTTACATTTTAATTAATTAATCATTATTAAAACATACATATAAATATTATATATATAAAAAACAGCAGGGGAGAGGCTCTCAATGAGCGCCAAAGGTAGTCAGAGGACCAAATCACTTACATTGTGTGGCAGACAGCATTACCTGCCTTACAATTTCATGACCATCGTTTTTTGACGGGCAATTCGCTAGTATATAATAATTGCAAGGGTCAAAATTCTTACTGAATTACTGTGATAGCTGAAACAAGAGTGTGCCTTATAATTATATGGACAGGAGTGGAAAAGCAGAGCTCAGAACTGACAGACGTATTAAATATATGTCCCTCTTTAAATGTAGGAGACACACACATTTGTTTTTTTAACTCGAGTTATCTTAAAAGATTTGCTGTACTCCATCATTTTACTACACTAAGTTTGTCAAAGTACATCAGGTTAGAAAATGTACTGCTGAGATATGGCGCTGATTTATCAATCATATACTTAATTTAAACATGTGCCAGCTAGATAATATCCTGAATGGGATAATTATCTTCTGAGATTGTCATTTTATGTACTCAGTGCTCGCATTATATTACTCATTAAGGGATTTACATAGATTTGTAGTTTGAATACATGATGAACATGTTAAATAGTGATTGATGTGGTCTCTAGGAGACAATCATACAAGATCATTATCTGATCATTAGCTAATGTATACAGGGTGGGGATCTTGGGGCAGTCTTACTGTAATTAAACCAATGATGCTCGATTACACTCAAGTATCATTTCTGTTAAATTTTTGGTAAAGCTAAAGAAAACCTTTTTAAAATTCACATACAATGAAAAGACACTAGTTATTTAGATTTTTACTTAGTTATTTAGATTTTTATTACAGAAATGATGAAGTGGGCTAGGGGCAAGATCAGGTTTGTGAATGTAATAGGTAAACTGAGAGAGCAGGAAAAGGAAGAAGGGATCATAGTTGTGTAGGGGTTGGAAAGAGGAAGTGGATTTACGGGGAGGTAGGTACAAAATGTCCAAGATCCAGTCAGTCCATACTACTGGATATAAAGCCAAACTATTCACTGGAAGGTATGATCATGAGTTAAAACTCAAATATTTATGACATATCACAAGAAGACAGGATTCCTTAGATACGATGTAGACTCTGATGCTGGGAAAGATTGAAGGCACACAAAGGAGGGGACGGTGGAGGTAGATAGTTGAGGGCATTGAAGCAATGAGCATGAGCTTGATGGAGCTCAGAGAGGCAGTGGCTGACAGATGTGCCTGAAGTGCTGCGGTACATATGGTCACAGAGAGTTAATAGTGGAGGCTAATAGGGTGGATATGTTGGTTGTGTGTGGAACATTGAATATGGGTAGGGGCATTTTGAATTTGTTGGAGTAGGGCTATGCATTGTCTAGACCAATGGTTCTCAAACCTCTCCTCAAGACCCACCACTAGGCCATGATTTAGTTGAAACACTGTGTGAACAAAGGTGAGGCAACTAGTATTCTAAAGACGGTGAAGCTTCAAGTTCACACAATGTTTCACTTAAATCATGGCCTGTCTGGTGTGCCCTGAGCAGAGGTTTGAGAACCACTGGTCTAGAGGACCAGGCAGGTGAGGATAAGGGAGTTAATCAGCAGTTTTGTTATTAAGGTTGAGATAGATGGACTTATTTTCAAATTCAGCACAGATGTAATTGGCAGGTGCAAGTGACCCTGTCTCTTTCTGAGAAAGCATGAAATGTAGTCCTGCTTCCCTACCGTGCCACAAGGTAACATGGGTTTTGATTAAAGATATTAGCTCAGAGGTTTCCACTGGTATACACGTTAACTAGCATAAAAAATGACACTGGCATTACACATAACCATTTTCTAATGCTGGCTTTCCTTTATATGTCACTATAGTGGTTCAATTCATTGTTGTTTAAAAATGGAAACTGAATTCAGGATATGAGAAGCCTTATTAGCCTAATTATGTAGCCTTAGTAGTTATGCCTAATTGGTATTCTGCTATCCATACAGCTCTTAGTGTGAGGGGTGGGAGTGGGACAGGCAGCAAGCTTTGAAACTCAATATTTCAGTATCTTGCCCACTCTCTCCTACCTGACAACATGGATCAATAGATAGCCAATTACCTGCTGTGTGCACTAGTAACTGCAATATGGAGTTTCACAGCTTGCTGTCAATAACCGCACATTATGGGCTTTTCAATGGATATAAGAGGAAGAAGGGAGGCAAACATGGCAACTTCAAATAATTCTTATATCATTGAGCTAATGACATTCAGCTGGATGCATCTTTTTTAATTTTTAAGGGCTATGGCTCCATTACTTTTTTTATGTTTCTCTTTAATAAGCATCTCTATGTTCCTTTAAGGATTATAAATTGGAGATTTGTTTATTTGTTAAAGGCCACATAAACAACAGCAGCTCAAGAAGTTTTGCCATTGTTAAAATATCTTAGGAGTCTTGGTAGGGGAGCGATGATAAGAACAGTAGCCAGGGAATATAGAGGGAAGGGGATAATTGCTGTGTTTCCAAAATATAATATATGTTGTGGTCAGACACCATTTTAATTTATAATCTGAATGATGTATTTACTGCAATATGACATAAAGGTTATCATGGAACAATTGGAGGTATAAATTACAGTTATTTGGAAGCTCTATTTTTCGCAGTTTGACACAAGATTCTCTCTGCATGATAAATGTGCCCCATTATAGTTGACCTTTAATTGGTATTGATACATTTACTGGAATGTGCTTTAAATTATCTACTACAATTGAAATCTGCATATTCTGAACATTCTGTTGCATGGATTTGAATATATATTTAGGCAAATTACTTTAGGTTGGAAATACCACCTTCATATATATCATCAAGGGAGCCATAGCATAAATGTGTAACAATACATATAATATGGAAAATCACATACATAGTTCTCAGCAGCACGGGCTCTCCAAAAAACGTTGGTAATGCAATGTTAAAACTGCTGGCTCGCATAGCGAGCCCGCTGCAACTGCGGTTGCGAACAGGCAATGAGCGCCAAAGGTGCTCATTTCACTGGTGGAGATGAGCGCCATAGGCACTCATCCCTACAACCCGTGGGACTATACATCAACAGAAATCTCAATTACACAATTCACAATGCGAGACCCGTAGCACTTTCAAAAAATCCAGTGGAAAAATGACAGCCTGTAACACTTTCCAAAAAGGAAAGCGGGACGACGCGCAGCACTTTGAAAAAAAAGTACGAGGTCCCAAAAAAACGGCCGAACTGCGCACATACAAAAACAACAAAAACACAAAGAAAATAAAAAACATATAAAAAAAAACATCACACACACCACGGGGGGACAGACAGGACGTCTGGGAGTGAGGTTGCACGACAATTTAAGACATTTTTCCCAGTTTCGGCACTCGAAAAAGCGACAAGAAAAATTGTGGAAGAAAAAACTAAAATTAGGCTACACGACCCCTATCCACTCAAAACAGCGCCAGGCACATAAGACTGGAAGGCGGGACTTAGAAAAAAACAAGTACGAGCCGCAGGACTTAGAAAAAAAAAATATGAGGTCAAAAAAATATGAAGTTAACCGCCGAACCGCTCACATCCAAAATAGACAAAAAAAAAAACAAATAGCAAAAAAATGAACCTCATACACAGCACGGGGGGCCAGCCAGGATGTCTGGGAGTGAGGTTGCATGACAACACAATTTGCAGAGTTTCGCCACTCAAAAATCGCCTAAGCGACAAAAAAAATGGTGAATGAAAAAAAAAAACGAAAACAAGGCTACACGACCCCTAACCACGCAAAACACCGCAGGGCACATAAGACTTTTACCCAGGAACGTACGAGGTACAAAATACACTATTAAGAAGGACGAAAAATGTTCCAGACCCGCGTAACACATACACAATCGCCGCCATTTTACTAACTTGCAACTAATAACATTACCAATCTAAAATGGTGATTTACACAGCTAAACAAACGGTTTGCCCTCGCTCACGCAGCCTATTTACACTGCACACTTGCCACATTGCTGACACTTACACCTCAGGTCAGCAACAGTCCAACTGTACATTGTAAGCTGCAGGAAAATACAAACAGATTGTTAGCTCTGCAGGATATTGATTGCTGGATATATTAATTACAAATAGGTAAATTAATTGATTATTTAATTAATTAATTATTATTAAAAAATATATAACAACAAAAAAAAAGGGCAGGGGAGAGGCTCACAATGAGTGCCGAGGGTGCTCAGAGGAGCAAAGGGGAGAGGCTCGCTATGAGCGCTGAAGGCGCTCAGCGCTAAGCTTGCAATGAGCGCCAAAGGTACTTGAGGGGAGAGGCTCGCAATGAGCGCCGAAGGTACTCAAAAGAGCCTTACATTCTGTGGCAAACAACATTGCCATGGCTTCACATTTTATTGCCGTCATTTTTTGACGGGCAAGTCGCTAGTCATATATAATAAATGGTACTCCCAAAACACAACAAATTATGAAACTTCACTTGGGGGTTTAATTGCAATTATCCCTTGTTATTAAATTAATAAAGGTGATTTAAGTAAATCACTTGTGGAAAACATTGCTAGTATAGCCAGTGTCCTTCAGAGCAGCGGTTCCCAACTCTTGTCCTTAGGACTCAGTAACAGAGCAGATTTAAAGAATATACAGTTATAAGGAGCTATTGAAATATTATATTTATAACATGCTCTTTTAAAGGCTAACTGAATAATTGACAATGTGCTTTTAGAAAGAAAAGAAAAAATGCAGCCTTTAGTTTTAGGTAGTATGTTCAATATTGCTTTGTTGCAGATTACCATTTTTTTTGTCCTCACATAACTAGTCATCTGGAAAGTACCTTGGATGTAGATAAAATCTCTATTCAGTTCTCTTTGAATTGTTGCCACATTGTTGTAGCACTGAACAGGATTACATTTAAGCGCAACTCCCAGTAGGATTACCTTCCCCCTCAGGCTCCACACCAGCAAACATCCTGCCCAACAAATGTCTCTTAATTTCCACTTGGCAACATATTTTTTTCCAAAAAAACAAAATGCTTAGGGCTTACATAGCGGCTAATGTTGTTAGTTTGCTATATATGTCACAAATGGGAAGTTTTTTTTACAAACTATTATTGACTTTTAAATATAAACAATGATAACACTGTTCAAACACTGACATGACTATAGACGTCCACTTAAAGGGCTCTGTCATTGTACTTTTCATTTGATTTTAAAGTGAATCATTCCTGAGAACCATCCATGTTTCTCCTGTATTCTTATGCAAATAATTGGCAAATAATAATTAGCTGGTTTGATGTTCTGCTTTAGGATTACAGTCTGGTTGTCTCTGTGGTGGTAAAAGACAGGGGTGGACAAACCTATTTAACACTTAGGCGATGTTATAGGAGCCAGAGAGACTGAAGAACACATTTTAGGAGCAGAGGCACCTAGGATATTTACACCACTGACCACACTGAGTCACAAATGAACATACTGAGCTGCACATTTGCACAAAGGAGCCACACAAGCAAATCACAGGAATGACTTATTGTGGTGAAAAATGGCTAGTACAATGTATAGACAGGTTTACTGCTCCTACGTGTTAGGGTGACAGTGCCCTTTAAAGTAATTTCGTTTTTTCCTCTAAATTGAAAATACTTATACTTATTAGGAAAATTGTATATACATATAATTTTAATTAAATAGATACCAAGCAGACTAGGACAACTTCTCCCTTTCACATACTTCTGACTCCATTTATCAAATCAGATAAACACCTATTAATTTAGATTCAAACCTTTTGTCCATGAAGTAAGAGCTAATGGGCAATGTTAAGACCACCCACTAAATGATCACATATATAGTTGTGAGCATTGCGGGTTGTTGCTAATGCTTGCAGGCTCGCGCAAAGCGAGGGCCGCAGTTACAGGCAAGGAGCGCCAAAGGCGCTCCTTGCGCTGGTGGAGATGAGCTCCGTAGGCGCTCATCTCTACGACCCTGCACAACTTAGGCAGTGAGCGCCAAAGGCAGAGGAGATCATTGCAAGCCACGCTTTGCGCTGGGCTCACAATGAACGCACAGAGGCTCGCAATGAGTGCCGAAGACGCTCAGCGCTGGGCTTGTAATGAGCGCCGAAGGTGCTCAGGCGACCAAAAGTACACCAGGGGAGAGGCTCGCAATGAGCGCTGAAGGTACTAAGAGGACCAAAAGCCTTTGTGTGGCAAACCGCATTACCTGCCTTACAATTTTATTGCCGTCATTTTTTGATGGGCAATTCGCTAGTTTTAAATAATGACTAGCTCCTCCTTACTTGCTGACACACAATCTAAAAGTATCTATTGGCTTTTTAAAAAAATATATAATTTGTTTACCTGCTGTCTATAAGTATTTACAATTGAGCTAAAAATGTACTTTCATTTTGTAATAAAATAAGCTATGAAATAAAACTATTTATGACACGGCCCTATGTGTTTGAACATGCGTATCTGCTGTATAGTGGTCTCTATGTACTTCTGCTTTTATACTCTTCATTATTCTTTTTTCTGCTAATACATCTTTCTCTTTTCTTTTCTCCCTGGCCCTGTCTCCCCCCCCCCCTTTTTTTCTCTCTCTTCCCCATCCATATCTCATCCCATCTTTCTTTTCTCCCTATTTTCTGTTTTTCTTTCATATTATATTTTTTTCATTCTGTATTTTCTCTTCCTGTTCTGCTTCTCTCTCTTTTCTGGTCTCCCACTCTCTCCTTCTTCTGCTCTATCTGCTTCACTCTCCTCCCCTCATGCTTTCTTTCTTTCTGTGGGATCACCTGTAGATCCGGATAAACAGAGAAGTGAGTATCAATCTGGTGACCCTATTCCTCACCTCCCTCCCTAACGAGGGTCCATATTGCCCTGGAAATAATACTAGAGAAGCAGACTTCTGGGATGAGCCAATCAGCATGCTCCATTCACTAGTACAGCTGGCTGATTGGTTGATGCCAGTGTCATGTATTACATTGGCCCACCCTCCCACTTTATTAACCATGGAATATGCCTCTCATCCATAACTTATGATCAGTGATAGTGTCATTCCATCTTCTTTCCTCTCTCACACCTCTCCTTCTTTCCTCTCTCTTTCTTTCATATCCCTCCTCTCCTCCAGCTTGTATGTATGTTTTTTTTTATCATTTATGCCATTGATTTTATGCAATTTATATCCTGTTTTCCCTATTTTCCTTTCTAGGGCTACCACAGGTCAAACCACTTTATTGCTACACAAGGTGAGTACAGTGACCTAATGACATGCTTAATGTGTTAGAAGGTCAGTCACACCAGAGAACAACATGGCCTAATGACAGTGCCTTGTGTAATGGGATAACCCCAGTGAAGATCAAAGTGACCTAATCCAATGCCCATTTTTAATGGGATAACCCCAGTGAAGATCAAAGTGACCTAATCCAATGCCCATTTTTAATGGGATAACCCCAGTGAAGATCAAAGTGACCTAATCCAATGCCCATTTTTAATGGGATAACCCCAGTGAAGTTCAAAGTGACCTAATCCAATGCCCATTTTTAATGGGATAACCCCAGTGAAGATCAAAGTGACATAATCCAATGCCCATTTTTAATGGGATAACCCCAGTGAAGTTCAAAGTGACATAATCCAATGCCCATTTTTAATGGGATAACCCCAGTGAAGTTCAAAGTGACATAATCCAATGCCCATTTTTAATGGGATAACCCCAGTGAAGATCAAAGTGACCTAATCCAATGCCCATTTTTAATGGGATAACCCCAGTGAAGATCAAAGTGACCTAATCCAATGCCCATTTTTAATGGGATAACCCCAGTGAAGTTCAAAGTGACATAATCCAATGCCCATTTTTAATGGGATAACCCCAGTGAAGTTCAAAGTGACATAATCCAATGCCCATTTTTAATGGGATAACCCCAGTGAAGAGCAAAGTGACACAATGGCAGTGCCCATGTTTAATGAAGTGAAGTCACCTACTTACGAAAACATGTTCAGTGGGTGAAAGCAGGGGTCAGCAACCTATGGCCCTAGTGCCAGATGCAGACCAGTACAAATCCACATACAGCTCTTTTGTCATGCCAAAATGAGGGAGTGACTTACCAGCAACACAGCAAGAAGCATGAAAAACAATTACATTTTAGCATCAATGGTATTGTGAACCAGCAGTGAAAATCAATGTTAGTTTGATTTATTATGTGTGACTTCTCTGAAGCCGCCCCCACCTTACTTCCTTTGAACACAAACTTCTTGGAGCAATGGAAGACACATAAAGTACATCCCATCAATGTATTCTTTCACATAAAAGCATGTTATGTTTAATCTTTAATGTCTGAGATTTCAAATCAGTGGTGGCCAACACATCTTGAGTGAAAAATTATGGCCATCTTTTATAGCACATCTTAAACTTCGAGTGCCACTTTTTACTGTCTGACAAAAACTTTCCTACACTTTCCTGTCCTCTTTACCTCGTTATAATTGCCTCTCTGTGTTCCATAATAAATTGTATCACATCATTAAACAAATGGTGTGGCTCGTTTGATGGACCAGGGGGCACAAATGCCTGCTTTAAAAATAAAATAGGTAACCTATCACTGGATCTCATTAATAGCTATTATTATACAACTCATACATTATGCAAAATGCGTTTATTATTTGGTGTCTCTGCTGATAATTTCCTGTGAAGTATGACTTTGTTTGGCTCTTTAAAGTAAAAGGTTGCTGTCACCTAATGGAGAGCACATTTAACCTAATAATAGTGAGTTTTTTATTGTCCTAAATGGTCGGTTCCACTGGGAGCAAAGTCACATAATGCCATGTAGCCATTTAGGATCCCATCTCTTGTAGAGTTACCTGACTCCTTCATTAATGTATTTGCATTCCCTACAGGTCCAAAACAGGACATGATTTATGATTTCTGGAGAATGGTTTGGCAGGAACACTGCTCCAGTATTGTGATGATTACCAAACTGGTGGAAGTTGGAAGAGTAAGTAACAAATATGAGAGGGATATAGAGATATAAGAGGAGATTATGAAGGGCAATTATATGGATAAGTAAGATGAGTTCTTTGGAGCAGCTATATGAAGTGGTAGCAGCAAATATATAGAGAGAGAGGAGGAGAATTAAGGCAAAGAGTTGTAAGGAGAAGTTTTATGTAGACATTGGAGTAGTTATAGTTGAATTGTATATGGAGACATACAAGCAGCAGTTCTATATTGGGATAGGAGCAATGTAGGAAGTGGATATATGGAGACACAAGTAAAATTGTTAAACAAAAAAGAGCTAAAAAAAAGCCCAATTATGGTGAAGTAAGTTTTAAAAACTTTTATTTGACCTATTTTAGGCTTCGCATCTGCATCCATATAAATGTCCGCAGATGCGTCCACAAGAAAAAACAGTCCAAAGATAATTGTAATCAAATTATCCATACCATTATATTATAATATGATAAAGAGAAAAATATATTAAAAAGAGAAGGATATTAAAATATATATCCACATTTCTGTAATAGTCCCCTAAAATGGGATAAATAAATGGGAAATAATCTCCCTTCTCAATTAAAACAAAAAATAGAACTGACATCAAAGCAGCATTGCTTCATTATGATTAAAACAGTATTACTCCGCTTGTCCCCCACGCGTTTCGTTAAAATAACTTTCTCAGGGTAGGGTAATGCTATAGAGGAGAGTTACATGGAGAAATAGGAGATATAAGGAGATGTGGGAGGAGTTACAAGGAGTCATTGTGTGGAGATAGAAAGGGTATATAAAGAGATAGATAACAGGACAGTTTATATTAATAAATCTGAGTTATTAGGACATATTATATATATATATATATATATATATATATATATATATATATATATATATATATATATATATATATGAGTTCAAAGGATAGATTTTATAGAAAAACATAAGGAGTTATTAAGTCATTTTATATAAATATATTCAAGGAGTTTTACACACAGGTTATGTAGAGAGGTGTTAGAGGGGGAGGTAATGTACTGTACATCTTTGGCATTATTAGCAGTTTGCCTCTGTTGTACTGACAGCTAATTAAGAACAATGTTTCTAACATCAGATCATTTTTTTAAATTTGTGTTTTCTCATAAATCTCCATTAACAGTAACGATCTTGTGTGGCCTCTGCTGGTCTCATTTTCCCTACTCATTAAGGTCTTCCCTCAGCACCCCTCTCGAACATTGCTGATGTAAATTCAATATAATTAGTTCAATCTTTCTTATTGTGTCTTGTATTCTAACCATCAGTGTGCAGAGAGAGGGGCAAACTCTGTGCTCTTTAGGCCCCTTCTGTCTGTTAAAGTACAGATAAATAAAACATTGCCATGGTACAGCCAACCATCTTTGTTTTTTTTAATTAAAATGCATGTTAGGTTTTATATAATTGACATAATTATGAGATTCAATTAGAAATGTATAATTTCTTATTTTTATACAAGCAGTAATTATGATTTTTCAATTATAGATTGAATAACATATTTCAATTATGTTTTGCACTATTTTCGCATTTTGAGTGTTGCTACGCCCTGGTACAGGGGTATTCAATTAATATCCCTCTTAAAGGGACATGGAAATCACGAAAACTATTCTGCGGTGCATCAGTTAGAGACTTGACAATTATGAGGTCATATTGTTTAATTTTTTTAAACTGATCCTGAATTGACTTAGATATTGTCACTTGTAGTTATTGGTTGATTAGCTTTTGAACCCCACCCCCCACTAGTAGATCACTCTCTCTCATCTCTGTTTCACTCCTTATTTAATCCTTTGGCTTCCTCTCCCATCTCCCTCCCTCTCTCTACTATGCATCCAAGGGTTAAATGTATTGTTTGTGCATCTTGAGGATTTAGGCTGCATGTATGAAATAATCTGCCTATCACTATCTACTACATAAGGAGATTATCTCTCGTTCCAATCTACGAGCGAATGTTTACTATAGGAAGTATTTGTACTGGCCATGATATTGTTTTATATTTAAAATGTCTTAATGATTACTGAAATTATTTTGATTGTTATATTTATATAATATTTAAAAACCTTTTCTTAAAATCACTTCTTTAACTACTGTACAAGACATTTTTCAGAGCTTACTATTCACATTTTAAAGGGCTCTATCTCCCATGGCTTCCGTCCATCTGGTTGCCCAGCAGGGAGATCTGACCCCATATCTACAGCTAATGTTCCTTTTGAGTGTATTTATTAAATAATAGATTATACAGGTTCACACTCTTATTCTACTTCAGCTTTGAAGTGTGCATTTTATTCAGATTATTTTTATGTTATAATAAAGGTCACTATATATTAGGAAAACATGTCTGAAATATGGAACAAACTAACAGCAGCTGTTTAAACTTTAAGCGTTAAAGCATTGTCACTTTAGCAGATTTTGCCAATGCACAGTAGCTGCCATGATGGCCATACTTCAAGAAGGAGGTTATAGAGCTTGGCAAGCAAGACTTTCAAGTATACTTGCATGCTGCCTTGCTACTGTGCTTGTGGGGGAGCAAAAGGTGTTTAAATGTTGAAATACATATCCAGCAATGAGTCAACAACCCCCTCCCAAACTCCATAATAAATAATAGAAATCAGCAGAGACACTCCCACTCAGGCATCAAGTTAGTGTGGACAACCCAAACATTACATCCTTCAAGCAGAAGACAGGGGCCCCCATTTAATTGAGCAAATTGTAATTACTGGACCCCATAAATGTTACTATTATTTAATTGGCCTCTTCTAGCTACCTGCAATTAATTTCTGTGTTATATTAAGAAGTTAATACATATCAGGCCAACCACATGGACTATAAAAGTTTGGCCATTCATTTTTATATATCAA
Source organism: Discoglossus pictus (assembly GCA_027410445.1). Lineage (NCBI taxonomy): Eukaryota > Metazoa > Chordata > Amphibia > Anura > Alytidae > Discoglossus > Discoglossus pictus. The sequence goes on from CM050164.1 coordinate 204,223,769, forward strand.
TTAAATGGCTCTGTAACTGTTGCAATTGGAGGCCCAGGGTCTACTAAAATAAGGATGTTACCTAAAATGTGTTTCTGCCCATGGCTTACACAGTTGTTAATGCTATTATTTTGTTAGAAACTTCACAAACATATGAAGTTTTTCTTAATTTAGCCATGTCTTAATATTGTATTATATGTCACTATCTCTCCCACTCACTATACTTTCTGTTCAAACAGGTGAAATGTAGTAAGTACTGGCCAGATTCTGTGGAGACATATGGAGACATTCGGATCACCCTACTTAACACAGAGACACTGGCAGAATATTCAGTCAGAACACTCACCATGGAGCGGGTGAGAACCCGGGGATTGTGGGAAAGAGAGGGACAAAGGGGCTTCTGTTTCATGTGCGCTACAACAAGCACACAGACTGTATTACACAGATACTGAGAAGAAAGTGGTGCAGAATATAATAAACAAGTCATCGAGGGAAAATAAATAAAAAGGTGGATACTAAGAAATCTGTTAGGAGTAAGAAATAGCAGAGGACAGCAGATGTTTTATATTAAATTTATGGAAAAGCGAAAATAGTGAACTAAAGCGGCTCAAAATAAACGGGAAGAAAATGAGAGGACAGAGACAGTTAAAGGGACTCTGAATTTATTTATTTTATTTATTCACATCTATTTAGCGCTTTTATCCAGGGCACTTTCAAGTATTAGATGGTTTATGAGAACATAGTTACACATGCTTATAGTTGTAAGTAAATTTGCCACATATTCTATTAGTTACTCGCATCCTGTTTATGAGTTACCCGCCCACATTCACTATGGACATGTCAAAGATGCAACTGAAGGCTAGCCTCTCCATTGATTTTTGGAAAGCTCGAACATCATGAGTGCAACATGCTGAAAGTCACACAAAATCAAGTCAGACCCGCAACTAGAAAAAGTATCACATTTCTGACAAAAATATTATCAGTAGCAAATAGGACTCGCAGACGGTTTTAATGCCAGTTCTGATAGCTGTAGCAGCATTTAAACACACACTACTGCACTCTAAAAGTATGGGAAAGCAATGAAACAGATTATAATTAATTGCAGAACAATCTCAAACTCACAAATATGCAATAAAAAAATATTATTTTTAACTGTTTTTATGTTTATAATACATATCATGAAACCTACATGGACAGATGCTCCATTGCATTGTCTAGTTAGCATTGTCTATTGTCAAGTGCTAGACCGATGGACAAACAATACATAATGGCTCTAATTAATGCTTAGTCTCCAATTGCAGGCTTACATATAACTTATATTATTTATTAACATCTTGATGGCGTTCTCATTTTCTATTAGCTGTGTCTAAGAAGTAAATTGCGGGCTTGGTTAAATATTGAGAGCTGATATAATCACACCTCATGAAATCTAACTTATGACGGCATGATTTACGTAAAAAACACCCACTGCCAAATTTACAGTTTGAAGTAATTTACAGGCCTCTAATAGAATAGGGCTCATAGTTTCCAGGTTTATGACAGCATAGGTAGATGGGTAAATAACAATACAAAGTTAAGCATACAGATACAAGATGATTAGTAGGCCCTGCCCTGAGCAACAGTCTAGGATATAAAGTGCTGTGCAGCCTATGACTACTGCTCACAGCTTGTATAATTGTTTTAAATGTTGGAGTGTTAGCTATTATAATACTTAAACTGTTTACTTAATTTGAGTCTTAGCGAGTGAGGGTATATGGACAAGCTCTCAGGTCCACTTGATTTTCTGTGCTGTTTGATGCTGTAGAGCAATATTGATAAATTGCATTTCCCTTTAAGAGGGAAATGCATTATAACAGAGCTGGAAAAAAACTGATTATCACCCTTAAATTGCCTCTGGCACTGTTCCCTCATCACTTTTTACATTTACTCATGGATCCCCATTCTGTATCTCAGTGGGCCTCTTCAAATCAATTTCCCTTGGAATCTAGTGCTCAAACAAACCTAAGACTACTAAAAACCCCAATGGAGCTGGTTAACAGAATTAATACACTACATCGACAATTGTTTTCTTTAATTCAGCTTCTGAGAAGATTGTTTTAAATGTCTTATTCGTCCAAGTCCCTTATAATACAGTCCCTTATAATACCTTTCTTTCGCCATTCATTTGCAGGATCATTCAAAGAGTTATATTTTTTTAATTCAATAGCTTTAGCCCCAATTGTGAATGTTTTCCTGTAAATATTTATTTTTGTTTCGCAATACCAGTCCTATCTCATGGCCTACTGCTAAGGGGCCACTTAACTACTGCAAATATTGTAACTAGTAGTTTCAAATGCTTAACTTCTTGTTTCCCTCCCAGCGAGGTTATACAGCCAGACATGAAGTGAAGCAGTTCCATTTCTTGTCTTGGCCCGAGCATGGAGTACCGTTTCATGCTACTGGCCTTCTTGGCTTCATCCGAAGAGTGAAATCCTCAACTCCACCTGATGCAGGGCCTGTTGTGGTGCACTGCAGGTAAGGGCACTGGCTTAAGTTTGCCAAATAATAAACTAAACCAAAATTTGTATTATCGTGTGGATGGGACAGACTCAGTATCTCATGACGATCCTGTGACACATTATGTTTGTATCTCTCTGCAGTGCTGGCGCTGGTAGAACTGGATGTTACATTGTACTGGATGTGATGCTTGACATGGCAGAGTGCGAGGGGGTGGTGGACATTTACAACTGTGTTAAAACTCTCTGCTCCCGGCGAATTAACATGGTTCAAACACAGGTGAGAAGGAAATGGGAAGAGAGCAGAGCCTTAGGGATGGGGCAAAAAGAGAGGAGTGGGAGGGGACGGCAAAAGGGATTGAGTCAACATAATAGGACTTGGTGGATGGTGGTGCATAATTAGGGTTCGGTATTGTCTAGAGTATAAGAACAGCTATATCTATCATATTAATACAACATTGTCTAAGGTATACCGACAGCAGTGTCTAGGGAAAGGAGGAGACAGTAGGAGGTGTCTGCTTTAAATAAATAATAGTTTTTCCTACTCTAGGAGCAGTACGTGTTCATCCATGATGCTATCCTTGAAGCCTGCCTGTGTGGTGATACAGCTATCCCTGCATGTGACTTCAGACAGACATACAAGGAAATGTTACAGGTTGACACACAGAGTAACTCTACACACCTCAGGGATGAATTCCAGGTACTGCTGACTGCTACTCATTTGCTGGTATCAATACAAGTTTCTCTACTGCTCTTGCAGTGATATAGGTCTGAATGAGTTACACACATCTCTTTTCTGTTCATATGCCTTTTTTTTATTTTACTTTGCCATACCCTAATACTGATAACACATATTCTTTCAACCCTTCAACCCTTCATCTCCATAAACAACATTGTTTGCTCCCTTGTATTTCTGTTCCAGACCCTGAACTCTGTGACAGCACAGCTTGGTGTAGAGGAGTGTAGCGTGGCTCTGCTACCGCACAACCGAGACAAAAACCGCAGTATGGATGTGCTGCCCCCAGACCGTTCCCTCCCTCTCCTCCTGTCTGCACATGGAGAAGATACTAGTAATTATATCAATGCTGCTCTAACTGATGTACGTACAGACTGAAAATCCTCCTTCTGCCTGTTATCCAAACCTAGAGGTTCCTCTTTGCCAGATGCAATCCTTTTTATTTAACTAAAAGTTATTTGTTCAATTTTATCACTTCTCACTTGTCTCCTTTTGAGTTTATGCAAGGTAAAGATGTTTGTATGCTGTCTCTGCAGAGCTACACACGGAGCTCCAACATGATCGTCACCGTGCACCCACTGCAGAACACAATGACTGACTTCTGGAGGCTGGTGTATGACTATGGGTGTAGCAGCATCATTATGTTAAACCAGCTCAACCAATCCAACTCAGCCTGGGTAGGTACCCTATCCCCAAAGAACTGAGTCCTCCCTTGAGTAGCAACACAGCTCACTGTGAATAGATACTTAACACCAAATAAATATATCCTTAATTACAATTGCTGGTGGCATCAGTATGATACAACCAGAGATGATCACTATTTTACAATACAACTTTCGCCAGGGCCTTATGTGCTCTCCCTAAAATCTGTTCTCCTTCTGTTACCTGTACTCCTTTCACCACTCCTTCCTGTTGTTCATCCTGTGCTTGTCCCACAATTTAACTTCAGCATTACATTCAGCAAATTCCACCATCATCTCGCTTAACACTGCACTGTCCATAAAACATACCTCATTAATAATTGCTCTCTCAATTTAGCCTTGCCTGCAATACTGGCCTGACAATGGTATCTCCCGGTATGGACCCCTGGAGGTGCAGTTTGTGTCTGGGTCAGTTGGAGAGGATGTGGTGACCCGTCTCTTCCGAGTGCAAAACATCACAAGGGTAAGTGGCTACCTTCCCAAGCCGAACACTGCTTTCAGTCAGATTGACCAATGAGGATGTAATATTGCTTACTATTACCAAAGTTTCCTGTTTCTCTATCTCTTTCTATATTTCTCTCCCTCCCTCTATGTTTGCCCTTTTTCTCTATTTTTATAGTTTTCTTCACCATTCCTTTCCCCCATGATCTCTGCAGGAAGAGCATCTCCTGGTTAAACATTTCCAGTATTTGCGCTGGTCCCCGTATAGAGACACTCCAGACACCAAGAGGTCATTCCTGCAGCTCCTGGCTCTGGTTGAACAGTGGCAGGAGCAGAATAGAGAGCACAGGACCCTAGTGCACTGTCTGTAAGTACCTGTCCCCTTCACAAGGGAAAGGCTTAGACAGCCACACTCTGCTAAGGATCACATGTACCTTTTTATCTCCATAGGAATGGTGGGGGAAGGAGTGGGACGTTTTGTGCCTGTTCTGTGATCGGTGAGATGATTCGTTGTCACAGTATGGTTGACGTGTTTTATGCGGTGAAAAGTCTGAGGAATATCAAGCCAAATATGGTGGAGACTCTGGTAAGGGATGCAGAAGCTTATAGCGTAACTTAGAGAGCTGGTCTGAATGGGATATAAGGTCTGCTGAACATTGGAATCACTTTAAGTTTAGGACACAGAGATTGCAGACATATTTAGCCCTAGAATATGGAGTCTGTCCCATCTACGACAGGAAGGCAGAGTAACAAAGACAGATTGATTTGTGGGACATGGTGTCTGTCCTCCCACCACAGGGTTACAGAGACAAAATAACTATAGTCTATCCCATTCCTCATAGTAACACAAAAAGAAAGGAGCTATTGGACACTTGTCTGTCCTTCCAAACACAGTGTGACGCTGATATAAACAGAAGGAACTGTGGCACATGGAGTTTATCCTCTCGCCACAGTGTGACTTATGGAATCTGACCCTCCTTGTGCAGGATAAAAAAGGAGTTGTGGGACACGGGTTCTCTGCCTTCAATCACAGGGTGACTCAGTGACATAGACAGAAGAAGCTATGGAACCTAGATACAATGCTGTAACAGTGTCTTCTTTTCTTCTAGGACCAATACCGTTTCTGCTATGAAGTTGCCCAGGAATACCTGGAATCTCTTGATGCAAGATAGCACTGAACATCACAAAGCTTTAATGGACCACTTTAATGTTTTAACAGGAGAAGCAAGTTATTTTAATTATGCATTGAACATTAATACAATTCCTGTTTAATAATTCTAACCGCAATATTTCAATATTAATTTTCAAAGATAAGTGCTATCACCCTCCAGTTGAGCTAATTGTCTCCACCATAATAAGTTTATCAAGGGGAAAGAGGGGGCAGCTGAGAAACAATTATTAAGAACAATCTGATTAAATAAGAGCCCAAATAATTACTTATAGGCAGCCCCTGAACAATAGCTTGTTGCCAAGGGAAACCATTTTAACACAGTAGGTCTCTAGCCAATGAAGAGCATTATGTTGGTATAACCATGTGCCTGAAAATGTTGCAGTGTCTGCTATACAAAGTTGCCTACCCTCATTGACCTGATTTTGATGAGACCAGCAGCTGGGTCTCTTTTTGAAATATGAAAATAAATTGTATTAATAATCAATGCATGCTGTGCAATGCCTGATGCCTGTTGTTAGGGCACTTCAGTGGTCCTTTAAGGGCATATAGAACTATATCCTCCTTCATGGCTTATCTGAATTTACCAAGAAAATGTCTGCCCACCAGGTGCCAAAACCAAAAGTGTTGGATTGTAACCCTTATCGAAATGCAAATTCAAAAGGGCTCCTCTGACAAAACCCATCAAAGGGTTGTGAAACATTGACTAGCTCTGACATTTAAGGGGTTAGAAGTGACAGTCCTACCAATTTACGTGTGTACATATTTATTTATGTATATATGAGAAAGTTGCATTACACAAGGAACACTTAACCTATTCAACTTTGTAGTGAGCTATGTCCAAATGGGAATAACATATGCAAATGTATATGGATATGCTGACTTCAGGTTAAATAGATTCAACAGTGTTAATGGGACAGGACACAGGGACAATATACATGGGAATTTGTACAGTACAGGAAACTTTCATCTGTTCTGTGTATCTGGTCATACAGTTCAAATCAAGGCTGGGAAAATAATGAGTTGTAATCAACATCTTCTAATATTACAGGGTTAACGGACCTACTTATATGTGTATTGAATGTCCCCATTGTATCCTTTACATCCCATATACACTACAAAGAGGTTGGAATTCTGACCATTATCTGTATATATGGTTAATGATGTAATAACCCTGTAAGTGATGAACAGGGTTATGTATAATGCTTTATTATACACCAATAAACTGCTTGTATTTCTTAAGTTGGTGTCCTTGTATATTTTATGTGAGTCACGCTATAATTTAGCTTATGAGGAGGGGAGAGGTATTTGTTTTAAAAGTGTGGGGAAATGATGTGTCCTTATGTGTATTAGGAGTAGGTAAGTGGTATATGTCCCTATATGTGTGTAATTAGAAATAGGTGAGAGGTATGTGTAGGAGGAGGGGGAGGTATGTGTGCTGATGTCAGTGTATTAAATAAGAGTTATGTGTCTTGATGTTAGTAAATTAGGAAGGGGGGAGACATTTATATTTTGATGTTAGTATATTAAGCAGAAGTGAGAGGTACATGTCCCGATGTTGATGAATGAGGTGAGAGGAATGTGCCTTCATCTCTGTATTAGGAGGAGATGAAAGTTATGTAACATAGTTTCTTTATGAGGATGAGGCAATACATATAGGTATAGCCAGTAGCGTAGCTGACGGGGGGGGGGGGGGCGCCAGGGGTTAAGCGTCCCGGGCCGCAGGTTGCTAGCGGCGGCAACACAGCCTGGGGGTTCAGTCAGGGCTGCGCTGGTGCTTACTCTAGGAATGGGAGGAGCCAGATCACACAGGAAGTTGTGTGTCTGTGAAAGAGAGAGAGAGAGAGAGAGAGAGAGTGGGTGTGTGTGGGAAAGAGAGACTGTGTGTGTGTGTGTGAGAGAGAGAGAGAGTGTGTGAGAGATTGTGTGAAAGAGAGTGTGTGAAAGAGAGTGTGTCTGTGTGAGAGAGAGTGTGTGAAAGAGAGAGAGTGTGTGAGAGAGAGAAAGCGTGTGTCTGAAAGAGAGAGAGAGGGTGTGTGCGAAAGAGAGAAAGAGTGTGTGTGTGTTTGTGAAAGAGAGAGAGTGTGTGTGAAAGAGAGATAGTGTGTGTGTGAAAGAGAAATAGAGTGTGTGAAATAAATTGTATGTGTGAAAGAGAGAGTGAGTGTGTGTGAGAAAGAGAAAGCATATGTGTGAAAGAGAGAGTGTGTAAGAGAGAGAGTGTGTGTGTGAAAGAGAGATTCTGTGTGTGTGTGAATGGGAGAGTGTGTGAAAGAAAGAGAGAGTGTGTGAAAGAGAGAGAGTATGTATGTGTGAAAGAGAGTGTGTATGTGTGAAAGAGAGAGTTTGTGTGAAAGAGAGAGTGTGTGTGTGTGAAAAAGAGAGTGTGTGAAAGAGAGCGAGTCTGTGAGAGAGAGTGTGTGAAAGAGAAAGAAAGCATGTGTGAAAGAGAGAGTGTGTGTGAAAGAGAGAGAAATAGTGTGTGTGAAAGTGATTGTGTGTGTGAAAGAAAGAGTGTGTGAATGAGAGAGAGAGAGAGTGTGTGTGAAGGAGAGTGTGTGTGAAAGTGTGAGTGTGTGAAAGAGAAAGAGTGTGTGTGTGAGAGAGAGTGTGTCTGTGTGAAAGAGAGAGTGTGTGTGTGAGAGTGTGTGTGTGAAAGAGAGTGTGTGTCTGAGAGAGGGAGAGTGTGTAAAGAGTGTGTGTGTGTGTGTGTGAAAGAAAGATAGAGTGTGTGTGAAAGAGAGTGGGTGTGTGAGAGTGTGTGTGTGTGTGAGAGATAAAGTGTGTGAAAGAGAGAGAGTGTGTGTGTAATAGTGGGTGTGTGTGTGAAAGAGAGTATGTGAGAGAGAGTGTGTGAAAGAGAGTGTGTGTCTCTGAGAGAGAGAAAGCGTGTGTCTGAAAGAGAGAGGGTGTGCGCGAAAGAAAGTATGTGTGTGAGAGAGAGAAAAAGTGTGTGTGAGTGTGTTTGTGAAGGAGAGAGAGAGTGTGTGAAAGAGAGATAGTGTGTGTGTGAAATAGAGAGTGTGTGAAAGAGAAAGAGAGTGTGTGAAAGAAATTGTGTGTGTGGGAAAAAGAGTGTGTGAAAGAAAGAGAGTGTGTGTGTGTCAAAGAGAGAGATAGAGTGTGTGTGTGTGTGTGTGAAGGAGAGTGTGTGTGAAAGAGAAAGTGTGTCTGTGTGAAAGAGAGTGTGTGTGTGTGAAAGAGAGTGTGTGTGTGAGAGAGTGTGTGAAAGAGAGTGTGTGTGTGAAAGAGAGAAAGTGTGTGTGAAAGAGAGTGTGTGCGTGTGTGTGAAAGAGAAAGTGTGTGTGTGAAAGAAAGAGTGTGTGAAAGAGAGTGGGTGTGTGTATGAAAGAGAGAGAGAGTGTGTGAAAGAGAGTGTGTGTGTGTGTGAGAGATAAAGTGTGTGTGAAAGAGAGTAAGTGTGTGTGTGAAAGAGAGTAAGTGTGTGTGTGAAAGAGAGAAAGCTTGTGTCTGAAAGAGAGAGAGAGGGTGTGTGCAATAGAGAGAGTGTGTGTGTGAGAGAGAGAAAGAGTGTGAGTGTGTTTGTGAAAGAGTGTGAAAGAGAGATAGTGTGTGTGTGAAAGAGAAAGAGTGTGTGAAAGAAATTGTGTGTGTGTGTGTGTGAAAGAGAGAGAAAGCATATGTGTGAAAGAGAGAGAGAGTGTGTGTGTGAAAGAGAGAGAAAGAGTGTGTGTGTGTGAACGTGAGAGTGTGTGTGAAAGAGAGAGAGTGTGTGTATGAAGGAGAGTGTGTGTAAAAGAGAGAGAGTGTGTGTGTGAAGGAGAGAGAAAGTGTGAGTGTGTGAAAGAAAGTGTGTCTGTGTGAAAGAGAGAGTGTGTGTGTGAAAGAGAGAGTGTGTGTGAGAGAGATTGTGTGTGAGGGAGAGAGTGTCTGAGAGAGAGAGAGAGTGTGTGTGAGAGAGAGTGTGTGTGTGAAAGAGAGAGAGTGTGTGTGTGAAAGAGAGTGTGTGAGAGAGTGTGTGTGAAAGAGAGAAAGAGTGTGAAAGAGAGAGTGTGTGTGTGAGAGAGTGTGTGAAAGAGAGTGTGTGTGTGTGTGTGTGTGTGAATGCGTGTGTGTGAAAGAGTGGGTTTGTGTGTGTGAAAGAGAGAGAGTGTGTGAAAGAAAGTGTGTGAGAGAGAGTGTGTGTGAAAGAGAGAAAGTGTGAAAGAGAGAGTGTGTGTGTGAGAGAGTGTGTGTGTGAAAGAGAGTGGGTTTGTGTGTGTGAAAGAGAGAGAGTGTGTGTGAAAGAGAGAGAAAGTGTGTGAAAGAGAAAGTGTGTCTGTGTGAAAGAGAGAGAGTGTGTGTGAAAGAGAGAGAGAGTGTGTGTGAAAGAGAGAGTGTGTGTGAAAGAGAGAGAGAGTGTGTGTGTGAAAGAGAGAGTGTGTGTGAAAGAGAGAGTGTGTGTGTGAAAGAGAGAGTGTTAGAGAGAGAGTGTGTGTGTGAGAGAGTGTGTGTGTGTGAGAGAGAGTGTGTGTGTGTGTGTGTGTGTGAAAGAGTGTGTGTGTGAAAGAGAGAGTGTGTGTGAAAGGGAGAGTGTGTGTGTGTGTGTGTGAAAGGGAGTGTGTGTGTGTGTGTGTGAAGGGGAGAGAGAGAGTGTGTTTAGGAGAGAGAGTGTATGTGAAAGGGAGAGAGAGTGTGTATGTGTGTGTGAAAGGGAGAGAGTGTGTGTGAAGGAGAGAGTGTGTGTGTGAAAGGAAGAGAGTCTGTGTGTATGTGAAAGGGAGAGAGTGTGTGTGTGAAAGGGAGAGTGTGTGTGTGTGTGAAAGGGAGAGAGTGTGTGTGTGAAGGAGAGAGAGAGTGTGTGTATGAAAGGGAGAAAGTGTGTGCGTGTGAAGGAGAGGGAGTTGCTATTTTTTTCAGGTGGGCGGACTTGGAACATGGGGGCTGGAGTTGGGTGGGGCCTATGGTGGGGGGGGGGGCAAACTCAGGGGTAGCCCCGGGCGGCAAAAGGTCTAGCTACGCCACTGGGTATAGCCTGATGTCATTATTAGTAGTTACAGATATGTATTATGGTGACTTTATCAGAAGGAGTTAAAAACTGAGTGTCCAGATATCTGTGTGTTAGGAGGTCAGAGGTATGTGTCCTGATGTCTGTGTATTAGGAGGTGAGAGGTATGTGTCCTGATGTCCGTGTGTTAGGGGGTGAGAGGTATGTGTCCTGATGACTGTGTTAGGAGGTGAGAGGTATGTGTCCTGATGTCCGTGTGTTAGGGGGTGAGAGGTATGTGTCTTGATGACTGTGTTAGGGGGTGAGAGGTATGTGTCCTGATGTCCATGTGTTAGAAGGTGAGATGTACATGTATGATGTCTGTGTGTTAGGAGGTGGGAAGTATGTGTCTTGATGTTTGTGCGTTAGGAGGTGGGAAATGTGTGTCTTGATGTGTGTGCATTAGGAGTTGAGAGGTATGTGTCCTGATGTCTGTGCGTTAGGAGGTGAGAGGTATGTGTTATGTTGTGTGTTAGGAAGTGAGAGATGTGTGTCCTGATGTCCGTGTGTTAGGTGGTGAGATGTACATGTATGATGTCTGTGTGTTAGGAGGTGATAGGTATGTGTCCTGATGTGTGTTAGGAGGTGAGAGATGTGTGTCATGATGTCCTTGTGTTAGGAGGTATGAGGTATGTGTCCTGATGTCGGTGTGTTAGGAGGTGAGAGATACGTTTCCTGATGTCTGTGTGTTAGGAGGTGAGAGGTATGTGTCCTGATGTCTGTGTGCCAGGAGGTGGGAAGTGTGTGTCTTGATGTCTGCGTGTTAGGAGGTAGGAAGTATGTGTGTTGATGTCTGTGCGTTAGGAGGTGGAAGGTATGTGTCCTGATGTCTGTGTGTTAGGAAGTGGTAGGAATGTGCCTTTATGTCTTTGTGTCTGGAGGTGAGAGGTACATGTCCTGATGTCTGTATGATAGGGGGTACAGTGCCTTGCAAAAGTATTCACCCCCCTTGGCATTTTTCGTGTTTTGTTGTCTCACAATCTGGAATATACATGGATTGTTTGAGGATTTGCATCATTTAATTTACAGAACATGCCCACAACTTTAAAGTAGTTTTTTAAATTATTATTGTGAAGCAAACAACAAATAGGACAAAATAACAGAAAAAGTCAATGTGAATAACTATTCACCCCCCTAAAAAGTCAATGTGCATAACGATTTACCCCCTTTTCTATTGGATTGAGATCTAGGCTTTGACTAGGCTATTGCAATACATTTACGTGTTTCCTCTTAAACCACTCAGTTTTGCTTTAGCAGTGTGTTTGGGGTCATTGTCCTGCTGGAAGGTGAACCTCCGTCCTAGCCTCAAATCACGCACAGAGTAGTACAGGTTTTGCTCAATAATATCCCTGTATTTAGCACCATCCATCTTTCCCTCAACTCTGACCAGTTTCCCGGCTGCTGAAAAACATCCCCACAGCATGATGCTGCCACCACCATGTTTCACTGTGGGGATGGTGTTCTTTGGGTGATGTGATGTGTTGGGTTTGCGCCAGACATAGCATTTTCTTTAATGGCCAAAAAGTTAACTTTTAGTCTCATCAGACCAGAGCACCTTCCTCCATACATTTTGGAAGACTCCCACATGCCTTTTCGCAAACTCAAAATGTGCCATTTTTTTTTTTTCTGAAATAAATTGCTTTTTTCTGGCCACTCTGCCATAAAGCCCAACTCTATGGAGCATACAGCTTATTGTCATCCTATGTACAGATACTCCAGTCTCTGCTGTGGAACTCTGCAGCTCCTCCAGGGTTACCTTAGGTCTCTGTGCGGCCTCTCTGATTAATGCCCTCCTTGCCCGGTCTGTGAGTTTTGGTGGGCGGCCATCTCTTGGCAGGTTTGCTGTTGTGCCATGTTCTTTCCATTTGGTTATGATAGATTTGATGGTGCTCCTGGGCATCATCAAAAATTTGGATATTTTATTATAACCTAACCCTGACTTGTACTTGTCAACAACATTGTCCCTTATTTGTTTGGAGAGTTCCTTGGTCTTCATGACAGTGTTTGGTTAGTGGTGCCTCTTGCTTAGGTGTTGCAGCCTCTGGGGCCTTTTAAAAAAGGTATGTATATGTAATGACAGATCATGTAACACTTAGATTACACACAGTTGGACATCATTTCACTAAGTATGTGACTTCTGAATGTAATTGGTTGCACCAGAGCTTTTTATGGGCTTCATAACAAAGGGGGTGAATACATATGCACATGCCAATTTTCTGTTTTCTATTTATAAAAAATAGTTTTCTATATATATTTTTCTAATTTCACTTCACCAACTTAGACTATTGTGTTCTGATCCATTACATAAAATTCAGATTAACAAAACATTGAACTTAAGGCTGTAATGTAAAAAAATAGGTAAAAAGTCAAGGGGGTGAATACTTTTGCAAGGCACTGTATGTGTCTGATGTGTATGTATTAGCGGATGAAAGGCATGTGTCCTGATGTCTGTGTAGGAGATGACAAGTTTGGTGTCTGTACTTTAGAAGACAGGATATATGTGCCCTGATATATTTTGTCTGTGTATGTGTTAGCCTTAAGAGGAGCTGATAGATACCTTTGTATTTTGTGGGTGGTACTTGCCTTGATGTCTGTTTGTTAGGAGGTGGAAGATATGTGTCCTGATGTTTGTGTGAGGAAGTGGTAGGTATGTGCCTTTATGTCTGTGTCTCGAGGTGAGAGGTACATGTCCTGATGTCTGTGTGTTAGGTAGATGTTACTTGCCGTGATGTCTGTATCTCAGGTGGTGGGAGGTACGTGCCCTGATATCTGTATGATAGGAGGTATGAGATATGCGTCCTGATTTCTGTCTGCTAGTAGGTGGAAGGTATGTGTCCTGATGTCTGTGTAGGAGATGACAAGTTTGGTGTCTGTACTTTAGAAGACAGGATATTTGTGCCCTGATATATTTTGTCTGTGTATGTGTTTAGCCATAAGAGGAGCTGAGAGATATCCTTGTATACAAGAGTTTTGTGTTTTGATCTTTGTAGATTACGTGGATGAGAGAGTTGTGTGTGTATTAGCAGGCTGAGAGTATTATTTTTCCTGTCTTCCCCTTTTTATACTTTACTTCTGTCTCTTCCTGTTATTTCAGGGCCCCAATATCTTCATCTTCCCAAATTTCCTCCCTTCGTCCTCCTGCCCTCCTTGAGGGGAGGCCGTAGTTCTGTCACTGAGGATAAAGCTAGCAAATGATATTCGCCTGCATTCCTGGGACAGTTTTCTCACCCCGGGGGTCTGCCGGCTCCTGCAGGGGGGCAGCAGATGGTGACCCACATACTGGTGTCTTATTGTATTAAGTGTGCAGGGCTGGAAGGGGCCAATAACAGTGAAATAGTTAAACACAGAAGTTATTTTTCTATTAATAATCTCCTTTATTTATTCAGTGTATACATATGTTCCTGCTCTTTTTCTCTTGTTTTTGCATTTTTCAATCAGTTCCTTTTCACCTCTCTCTTGCCACTCCATCCCTTTTCCACTGGCTCATATCATTTCAGCTTCCTTACGTCTTTGTCACTGTCACTCTGCTTTGGAAGGGACCCACTCTGTAGGAATGTATGGACAAATGTGTCACTAGTGACAAAGTATCTTCTAAAGTATGAAATTGATATTGTGTCATCTTGACTAAATGGGTTTTGTTTTGTTTTTTGGGCTCTTGGTGACTGATGGGACTTGTCACAGTTTTGTTGCGGACTGACGTAACTTGTGGGAGGAAACATCTGTTGTCTATATTCACACTTTATTTGTCAAAAGACATGCCATTAATATTAAACTTATCTACCAAACTAACCCAGACATGAACTCAAGGGCATGCAATTAAACCTGTTTACTGAACATGTGTTAAATCATTAATTTATATATGACTAGCTACTTGCTCGTCAAAAATGATTGGAATACAATTTTAAGGCTGGCAATGCGGTTTGCCACCCAATGTGAGCACCTTCAGGGCTTATCGTGAGCCCTGTCTCTCCCCCTGTCTAATTCCTTCCTTGTGGCTTCTTTTCCCCCTCTTTTCTCTTCATGGTGTCTTCAGTCCCTCCCCTGTGTCTCTTTCCCCCTCCCCTCTGTCTCTTTCCCCCCTCTCCCCTTTGTCTCTTTTTACCCGCCTACCTCCCCTGTGTCTCCTTCCCCTCTTCCTCCCCTGTGTCTCTTTTCAACCCTCTCCCTCCCATATCTCTCTTTCGCCCCTCTCCCCCGTGTGTCTCTTTCCCCCCATCTCCCCCATGTATCTCTTCCCCCTCTCCCCCCTGTGTCTCTTCCTCCCCAGCAGCGCGGCTTGTGGCTGTGTGCGAACCGGCATATGCTAATGACGCGACGCGCATGTGGCGGGAGAGGGGGGAAAGTGAGACGCAAGAGCGTAACCAACATCGCAAACGTCACCAACACTGATAACTATTATAGTGACTAGCGACTTGCCCGTCAAAAATGACGGGGCAATAAAATTTAAAGCCATGGGAATGCTGTTTGACAGACAATGTAAACTGTTTTGTACTGTGAGGACCTTCAGCGCTCATTGCGAGGGTTGTGCTGAGCGCCTTTGGCGCTCATTGCGATCCTCTCCTGTCATGTCTTTTTGGTCCTCTGAGCACCTTCATGAGTCATGATAAAGAGATATATATGTTTTTATGTATATGTGAGTGCTACGTGTTATCGTCTCGCCTTTGGCGCTCATCGGCTCGCAGCGATGAGCACCTTTGGCGCTCAACGATTAAGGCTAGAAAAAGGGATGGCCACACTGGCCGGAAGGAAAGTCAGCTATCTTGAAGTTTATATAAGGTATAGAGTATGTTCTATAGGAGGGCTATTGTTAAGTGAAGCTTGTGATGAAGACCAAGATATCCTAACAGAGATGTTATTGAGATGACTTCTTCAGCTCCCTGCGTATTTGAACCACTTCACAGAACAGGTTGTAAAATTAACAGCCTTTACACTTAGGAATAATATTATAATAAATACTGTATAATGTTTCCTCCATGCCATTGAACTTCTACTTGCTGAATGCTATTGAAGAGATATTAGATGGACTTGAGGCTCTGGTGGTCCACACTGAATTTGAATATCCACCATCTCTCAGGTGACAACTTAAATAAACTTATGGTGGGCAAAAGCGTGATAGAAGCCCTCCAACATACAGTGCACAGTAAGCAAAGAAAAAATATTTGTGTGTGCATTTGCATGTAAATCAGAAATCTGGCAATGACTTTTCCTTAGCAAAAAAAAAAGAAGGTCTGTACAGACTTTGTAAATTCAGATTCTCACTGACAGCCTGATCAAGGCCATGCTGTTAGACAGCCAAGGCCATTATGTTACCACTGGCAAAGAGACCGCCCAGATTTTCTCCAACTCATGTACTGTTGAGATGAAATGTATTCCTATGTTACTGAAATAAACACCCCAAGAACTAATATATAAAAATACCTGCCAAGCTGAGTAAATGTAACATTGAGAGATTGCAGTGACAATGAAGATAACTGAGAGAGATAATCTTCTCATGATAAGAGAGCTGGGAAAGTGACAGACAGGAAATATAAAAATAATACAATTTAAGAAACACAGAAGTCAGTAATGTGCTAACATTTAAGAACAGTTTTAAACATTTATTTGCATACAAAAGGGGTTTGGCAAAGCTCAAAACATATACTTCTAAAATTTTGGAAATGCAGCTTTGCAAGAATGTCAGGAATTCCTTCTGCACTGAGTGCATTATGAATTTGTGCACTCTAGGAGAAATCAGCTTTTAAGTTAGTCTGATGCAGTGCATATGACACAGGTTTTTGCAGGACATTGTCATGCCACTGATTGCAAATGCAGTTTGCATAGGAATTAAAATAGTTTTACCTGTGCAGAACTTATTTTTCATGCAATGAAAAACTTATGACCTAATGATGAAAGCATGCTTTTTATTAATTTTGCAAAATGTACCACTTTAGTGACCATTAACAAATGGTTCTGAACAAAAAAATACTATCACATAGAAGATAAGTTGTGGTAATTGCGAGTAACGCTATGTTCTTGAGCATGCCAAAGGCGCTCATCACAAGACCCGCAAGTAAGAGGGGGGCGAGCCTCACATTGTGTGGCAAACAGCATTGCCAGGCTTCAAAGTTCATTGATGTCATTTTTGACCAGCAAGTCATCTTTATAACTCTAAAGAATGGCATTATGTTAGTCTATCTGTGTATATGTATATGCATGATTTATTGCTTTTTTGCTTGCTGTTAACTGTTCCTTTCTAAGGTAAGTGTGTCCTTGTCAACTTATGAACTTCTGTTTAGTCCTGCTGAGAGCACTGGCAAATTTAACCGCCATAACCACATTCTACAGGCAGATCCTTCCTGTTCATTGAGAGACTCACCTTACCTCAGGAAGTTTGCTAAGAAGATCACCAGCAGCAAAATTGCATACAAAATATAATAAATTAAAGGATGTATTATTTTTTTACATTAAAGGAACAATGTGTAATTCTTCAAAATCGTAAATTTAAAAATTTGACCTGAGCAGTCCATTCATTTAACCATTATTTGCAATTAATTTTACTAGAGGCAGCCATTACATTATTTGAGCTGTTTTCTCAACAAAGGGCTTGTGGAGCTTTATTGTATTCTATTGAAAGCAATAAGGATTTCCACATCAAATACAGCAGATAAATACTGTGCGTCTCTACATTCAAGGTCCCCTACTAGCAGATATAATAAATAGCTATGGTCCAACTACAGCATAACTATATAATAATTGGTAAATTAATAACAAAAACATATCACCTTTTACTAGGTCGCAACTCTTCCATAAATTGCAAATGTGACTACAGTTCCCCTTTGAAGCATGATAGTGTTTAGTTCCTGCCATTTCCGAGACTGAGGAATTGTATTCCACTTGTAAGTATTTGTCACACATACAGATTTCCTCAATGTATCATGGATGCCTTCAGGGTCCAGCAGAGGCATAAACATTTTTTTTTCTAATTAAAAACTATCTTGATTACTTTTTCTTTGTTTAATTATGCTCAAAGTGTTAAAACATATATACCAGTCGTTGTATAGTGGATGTCTGAAGAGACCAAGGCAAATACACAAATAAATAAATGTATCTCATTTGAAGTGAAGTGTTATCTGAGGTGAAATTAGTAGTATAAAGGAAGGTTTTTTTTTCAGGTAATTTATACTTAAAAACGCCTTGACCCCAGCATTTGGCTTTTGTAAATAAACAAACAGACTAGGTAATTCTTTGGAAAAATATGGGCCACAGCTTTATTAAAGCAACCAATTTACATAGCCATAATTAACATAATTAACATTATAACATAACTCCTTACTTAAACATCCCGTGGGAGGAGCCCGGCCAGGTCAGTACCTTCACGCCCTGGGCCCACACCCAGGGCCCCCCAGTACTTTTTCTAAGCATGCCCATGAGGCAAGGCAACACCCACTTATGCCAGTGGGCCGGGCAACTCACCTCCCGCCACAGAGCAGGCGAGGAAATGCCTCCTGAGACTGTGATCCCCCCGCCCTTTCGCTCAATAAGGCTAAGCCCCACCTCACCCCTTCCTTAAGTTCTAAAGTGAAAAGCTCCAGCCCTATCTACGTCAAGTGAACCTTATCGGGCAAAATAATTAATCAGCGGGGCGTGGCTAAGCTGCTGAAGAGGGAAGACGTACTCTGTTAGAGCTCCAGCCAAGGCCTAAGTCAATCTGGGGTAATCGACCCCTATAGCAGACCTAATCAATTAAATATCTATACCCCTACACTCAGTAGATCAAGGGGAACACATAGATCCCAAAATTGCCATACAAAGAAAAAGAAGAGAAACCGCGCTATACAGCAAAAGCAGTCTGACCTCACCTGACACCAAGCTGCAGGGCCCGATCCGAGCGCGGAGACCTGCGGTCCCAGGGAGGTACTGAGTAGTCTGCAGGCCTGTAGAGAGGAGGGGGCGACGACCCACATCTCCCCAGGGGACCCCCCCCCCCAGCGGCACCGGAGCGGCCACATGCAGAGCCAGCCAGGCCTATAACTGGCCACGAGAGACGCTGTCCTCCAGGGAAGTGAAGGCCCAGGGGCCCCTGGGCCTGAAAACGGAACAAGACAGCACCATCTGGGGCACTTCGGAGAAGCCAGGTCAGTGGGGGCAGCCAGGGCAGAGGCTGCAAACGAGTCTGAGGCCTAAAGATCGGGTGGCAGCCATCTTAGAGCCCCATGAGGCGGTGGCCATTTTGGATCATCATAGATCAGCATAAGGACAGAGACCTAAGCCCTGTAAGTACCCCACACTCACAACAACCCCCCCCCCAAACATACAGGGGCAACAGATCCCAGCAGGGGGGAGATCAGGGCAACACAGAGACCTCTACCCCTCAGCACAAGAGGAGAGAGGGGCACAAAAGAAGGCCTTAGGGAGCTAAACTGCCTCCTCAGCCCTTGATAAGCTACCATTATCACCCCACATAATTTAGTACAAAGTAGGAAAAACCTACATACCTTACCACCTTGAAAAAGAAGCCTGATTCATGCAAGGCAGCTCAAAGCCAGTTTTTACAATACCACTTGCTCCACACTACCAGGGAATTTCTGCAACAACGCTGCAGCATACAATCCAAAGCAGCACACTTCTGCAGGCTTTATAACTCTCATCATCCCATTATAACCTGGGAAACGGATTACTCTGGACTTATTTTACAAATTGGCCCATAAAGGCCCCGAAACCAAACGGACTATAATAGCAACAACAAACACGACGGTCATCCCAAACCCGCCAATAATATAAAATAAGGAGGATCTCACCTAGACTTCTACCACTAGATTCTAATATCAAGGAATCAAGTGACACACACACACACAACAATGTGAAACATGAAAGTCACCATTTGCCTACTAGAGCTGATGCCTACTCAATAACTCATGCATCTTTGACAATACAACACCTATAACTGCAGGGGAAAAATAAAAAGAGAGGAACCTGGGCTACCCCACGAACATTAAACTACAATAAGTCACCAAAACTGGAAACCCCGTCAAGTTCAGATCCTTAGCTCCAGGAAACATTCAACATGGGGAAACCTAGGAAAAGCGGCCCCTCAAGGAGTATCTCTGATCATTTCACAAAACAAACAGCAGGCTCCCAACAAGGGCACAGCCCTGCACCAACCTCACCCTCAGGCTCAGAAGGGGACAGAGACTCAGAGGTCGCCTATCCAAATGTGAATGTGTCCGACTTCTCAATGGCCAAATTTGACATGCTATTACAATCATGGCTATCTGCGGCCATAAAAGAATTTAAACAAGAAATACAGGAACTGGGCGCACGGACCAGTAAACTTGAAACAATTGCATATCAACTTATTGTAAGCCAAGCTGAAGACAGAATCCACATATCTGCCAACACTTCACATCTCAAGGATCTTGAACTAAAGCTGGAGGACCTTGAAAATAGGAGCAGGCGACATAATATACGCCTGAGGGGGATACCTACCGCTGTTATGGACCTGGTAAATTACACGAAAGCGGTGGTATCTACCATACTCCCGACCCTCACCCAAGAACCTTGGGACATAGAAAGGGCACACCGAGCCCTGGGAGGCCCAACAACTCCTAACTGGCCAAAAGATATGGTGGTATGCTTCCTATGGCAGCAGACTAGAGATTCAGTACTTCAGGCCGCCAGGAAAGCCCAGGCAATCTTAGGCCCAGACGGAGCAGAAATCCAGATCTATGCAGACTTGACCCCATCGACCCTATATAAACGACGACAGATGAAACCGATCCTACAAACCCTGACGTCGCACCAAATAAAATATAGATGGGGGTTCCCCTTCAGCCTCACCTTACAGATGGGCACAAAAACACACACAGTGCGCTCAATGGAGGAAGGAAGGGATACTCTTCACCGTTTAAGACTCCTGAAGGAGGGGGAACTACTTAGCCCCCAAGGGGCTATTGAAGCCCAAAAGCCTGCTAGAGAATGGACTGAAGTAGCCCAACCTAAACGTCAAAGATCACAGAAACAAGGGAGAGAGACGCCCGACCTCGATCTCAAGGCCCGTCATCATCCTAGATGGTCTGCATCTGGAGACATCACCCTCCACATGGCACAAATTGCCTCAGGACAAAATGAAACAAAAAGACCCAAACTACTCTGACAAGAAAGGCCCATTCTGGGAGTTTATAGCGAACTTTGCCACTGACTAAAAGTTGGCACAAATAGTCAAGAACTGACAAAGTCTAGACGACATTTACCCAATCAGGGGCAGAAAGGATCCCTAGACGACTGCACACAGGAAGGAAGATAATCCCAGAGACTATACCAGCATTCTTAAGGGAAGACCACCCTTAACTAGTTTAGACCGACTGGTTTCCATCCGGGCATTCCAACTTCCCTGTTGATAATTGTTTAAGTTTATTACAATCAGGTGTTAGAACTGTTAAAGATGCTTGACCCTATGTTTACCTAATGTCTTCAATTAATGCCATGTTTTATTGTATTGTTCTGCATTTTTAGGCAATTCAGCTCTAGGGCAATGACCCTGGACATTTCCACCAATATTTGTAAACGAAGGCTTTATGCCTTCCTCCCCCTATTATTATTTTTCTCTTATTTGCACTACCGATGCAAAGGAGGTTCTGATATACCAAATACCACACTAACTATTTATACTCTCCTTACTTCCCCCCTAGCAGCTGAGAGCAACCATCGATCCACCTGGTACACCAACCACCTACCAAACAACAAAACCCCATCTTTACCCGCAAAGATCCGGCTCACCCCACAAACAAGACTAGGCAAAGAGAGCTATCCTGGACCCCTGGCCTCCTCCCATCCGGGCAGTGAGTATAGTACTCTGGGAAGCCTGACTACAGAAGTAAAATGTGATACCACACTATGACTGACAAGGAAATAACATTTATCACGCATAATGTAAGAGGGTTTGACTCGCAATTTAAAAGACGGAAGGCCTTTAATACTTATAAACAATACCACCCCTCAGTACTCTTCCTACAAGAGACGCACTTTGTCAGAAA
This sequence comes from Discoglossus pictus, assembly GCA_027410445.1. NCBI lineage: Eukaryota > Metazoa > Chordata > Amphibia > Anura > Alytidae > Discoglossus > Discoglossus pictus. The sequence goes on from CM050164.1 coordinate 204,245,288, forward strand.
CAATCCCTAAATATTTATCCAATCTCTATCCAACCTTCTTTGCCACTAGCCATTACACAAAAAGGGCAGGAGCCGCAATCCTGCTGCACAAAGACCTCCCCTTCATCTTAGACCATAAAAAAATAGACCAAGACGGCCACTTTGTGCTCCTTACAGGTTCCCTATTCGGGAAGAAAGTTACTTTAATCTCACTATATGCCCCCACTCTCATGCCACAGAAAATTTTCATACGGTTACTGCAGTATATTAAATCTCATGATCTCGGGAAAATAATCCTAGGAGGGGATCTAAATTCAGTCTTATCACCATTGGACAGATCAGGAGAGGGACGGAGCAGTCAACTCACTAAAAAACAATCCCAAATTCTAGCTTTATTGGAAGAACTCCACCTGATAGACCTCTGGAGGGAACAGCACAGAGGGGAAAGGGAATATTCATTCTACTCCCCAGTACACAAGACATACTCTAGAATAGATGCATTTTATACAGATTCCTCCCTACTAGACAACGTAGTGAACTCGGGAATCCAAACGTGCCCCTGGTCAGATCACTCCATAGTAAGTTGTACAATAGATTTTGGCTTTGCATTTAAAACCCCATACTCATGGCGACTCAACGAGATGCTCATGTCAATGCCTCATTTTAGGGATCACATAGAACTTTATTTCTCCACAAACCTCTCGACAGAGGTGGACTTAGGCTGGGTCTGGGCAGCCCATAAAGCATTCATTAGGGGCACATGCATCAAGCTTGCAGCAAAATAAAAAATAAAAAAAAAAAAACAGAGAAAGATGGTTGCATGCACACCTAATGGACCTAGAAAAGCTCAACCAAAAATCTCCAACATCAGAAAACCGCACCAAAATAGACAAAATAAGGGCTGAACTAGACCTAATCCTCTCGGAGCAAGTAGAGAAAGCCATGAGATGGACAGGCCATCGATATTATACCAAAGCCAACAAACCCAGCGCAATGCTCGTTAGGAAACTAAAAAGAGAAACTAACCAATCAAAAGTCTTTAAAATTAGACAGCCCACAGGAGGGATAACCTCCAGCCCTGCGCATATACAAAAAGAATTCACAATCTTTTTTCAAAATCTATACTCATCCCCCAATCCCCCTATGGATAACCATATAAACCAATTTCTAGGATCGATAGATCTCCCAATGATGTCCCCCCAAGAGATGGACCATGTCAAAGCTCCAGTCACAATAGAAGAAGTTATTGAAATGATTAAATCTTTAAAGTCAGGTAAAGCCCCGGGGCCGGATGGATTCACGAATCTATACTACAAAACATTTGCAGAACTATTAGCACCACACATGACAACACTATTCAATAATATGCTAAAGGGACACAGTATCCCCCCCGAACTAAACCAAGCTAATATGGTATTCTTTCAAAAGCAAGGGAAAGACCCCCTTCAGGTGCAGAACTATAGACCAATCTCCCTCCTTAATGGGGATATCAAAGTCCTGGCCAAACTTATGTCCAACAGAATCAACACATTTCTTCCCAGACTGATCCATAAGGATCAGGTGGGGTTTGTCCCGCACAGACAGGCAGGGGACAATGTCAGGAGATTATTAAATTTAATACATATATCTCAGCAACATAGAACCCCCATGTGTCTCCTAGCATTGGACCTAGAGAAGGCCTTCGACTCAATAGAATGGAAGTACCTCTGGGCAGTCCTCAGGAAATTTGGATTCCCAGAACAATTTATTAACCTCCTGAAAATATACACTCTGACAAACCTCAAGCCAGCCTCAAATTAGCAGGAGATAACCCCTCCATAATTAAGATTGAAAGGGAACGAGACAAGGATGCCCCCTCTCCCCCCTGCTCTTCGCGCTAGCAATAGAACCTCTAGCCCAAATGATTAGATCCAATGCGAAGATAGAGGGGGTTATAGTGGGCATGCACCACATGAAAAGCTGTTTTTTTGCAGATGATTTGCTCTGCTCCCTAACGAACCCGACTACATCTGTCCCAGCCCTGATATCCCTCCTAGAACAATTTGGCAGAATATCCGGTTTTAGGATTAACTCGGACAAAACTGAGGCATTAGGCTGCTCCCTCCCAACCCACACTCAGAACTTTTTAAAACAAAATTTCAACTTTACATGGCCAAAGTCAGCAATCAAATACCTGGGAGTTTATATCACCAACTCTATAGACTCAATGTACAAAGCCAACTATCCTCCCATATTCAGGGATTGCACACTGAGCTTTCAACATGGACTAAAGATGGCTTTTCTTGGCTGGGTCGCATTAATAGATGAATCTATTGCCCCGGCTTCTGTACCTCTTTAGAACCATCCCAATTCCAATCCCCGCAAAAAAAATTGGAAATTTGCCAAAAACAGATCTTTAACTTTATCTGGGAGCACAAACGCCATAGAATCTCAAAAACAGAAATGCACAAAGGCAAACGTATGTGGGGGATTAGCATGCCCAAATCTTCACATCTATTTTAAAGCCGCCCAGCTAGCATTCATACCTTTAGCTCATTCAACACAGCATCAACCATTATGGATGTTTATCGAAAAAAGGGCAATGACACCTTATACATGGGCCAATATCCTCTGGCTGCCTGAGGTTCCAGATAACCTGAGGGAAATAGACAACCCCTTCATAAAACTTTCCCTAGAAACGTGGCGTTGGGCAGCTAAAACACGACACCTCTCAGCAACACCCTCCACATTGACTGCATTGGCCCCCCATCCAAGATTCGCCCCAACGCTCACCCAAGAATCACTTTTTTGGTGGCAAACAAGGGGATTTTTGCGCCTGGGTTCATGGTTCCAAGATAATAAAATTAAACATCCAGAAAATATAATAAATTCTCTGAACATACCACCCAAAGAATACTTTAACTTCAAAAAACTTCTATTTCATGTGCACTCAATAAAACAGGAATTTGGACCCCTAAAACAAACTGGTTGATTAGACTCTGCGAGTCGCTCCATCTGTGTAAAGGTATGATTAGTCTACTATACCAGGAACTCCTTCACAACAAGCAGACCAGGAAACCGGCATATGTTTTAGCATGGGAACAAGACCTGGGGCACGAAAGAGATGAGGGCTCGTGGACCTCCACATGGGCCAATTTATCTAAAGGCGCACTTAACTTCAGTTTGCTGGAAACCTCACTTAAGGTTCTCCATAGAACATACATAACTCCAGTCAGGCAACATAAATGGAACACCAAAGTAAGCCCCAGGTGTTTTAGAGGCTGCCAGGAATCAGGCTCCTTTATTCACATTTGGTGGACGTGCCCTGTGGCAAAAGCCATGTGGGAGGAGGTCTTTGACCTGGTATCCACGATAACCCATACCCACATTGACAGAGACCTAGAGATCGCACTTTTAGGGACCAGATGCACCCTCCTCTCTAGGCCCCAAAATGTACTACTACAATTTATGATGCTGGCGGCCAAAAACCACTTAGCAAAACAATGGAAAAGCAACACCTTCAGTCTTCAAGCCATAATTAACAAACTTAACTTTATAGCCACCAACGAACGATTATCACATTTATTAGCTGACGCAATGCCCACGTTGCTTGATACATGGAGCCCTTGGCTACACTCCCACCTTAGCTTAAGGGGACTAATGACAACTGACGCTGTGACTGAGGCTTTCCCGGATGGGGGGAGGACCGTGGCGTCTAGAACTTAGCGAGCCCATCATGCGGGGCAAGATCAGGTAAGGTAGCAGCGTGGATCGAGTGCAAGATACCAGGTATAATTAATACCCCCCTTTATTCCCCCCTCATATCTTCCCTATACCCTATTAAGTAATCCAGACCCCACCTTATTATCCCCCCTCCCCCCCCTCCACCACCTAAAACAAGAATAATATCCCGACCCTCTAAAGGGAAGAGAATTCATGATACTTAATCTACAACAATTAATGACTAAGGAAGATGTACCCAAATCCACAATAAATTTAAAAAAATCCATATTAGGCAGATGAAAAAGTACTTCACATAAACAACGCACAGCACTCTGGAAATAAGACTTAACGTTACTAGACAAATAATGTAAACCACATTGCATTTTATTTTGTACTGTTTGATGCAAGCTATATATGCCTAATAAAAACTTGATTGAGAAAAAAAATAAAATAATTAATCAGCGTCTGCGAATTCCAGATGCCAATTGGTAATAAAGCCCAAATTTTGGATGAAACTAGCCATCTGCCTTTTTATCTTCAGTCTCGCCTTATCTAATACTACTGGATCCCTTGCGTTCCACCATGATCACCTCTTGATCATTTCGGCTCACAATATGAACAGGTCTGGGAACTGGTCTAGCCAAAACGTCACGTCCCTTTTCATATCTTTCAGCATCTTCCTCATGGGTACAACCCCCAAGTCGTTGCCCCCAGCATGTATAATCGAAATGTGTGGGCTACCGTGATGATGAGCCTTGCTCTCCAACAGGCCATTCACCTGTGTCCATTTCAAGCCTCGGAACCCGAGCCATCGCAACTTGTATGCCCATCTCCGGTATGCCCAGTTGGATGTTATTTCCAGTGACTGCGGCTAGCCGGTGGGCCCAATACATGTAGGAATGGTCGACGATCCACAGCTGTTTCTTTTCTGCAACACACAAAGAAGTCAATTTTAAATGACCCGTTCAGGCTGTACATAGGACCGAAAGCGTTGTGACTCCCATCTGCCAATTCTTTTGACCATGTTGTCAAGTAAACCTAATCTTGCCGCCTTTGTAGCGGCCCCAATCCGAAACTAAAGTGTGCCAAAGTCTGCCGGGTCCAAATCCAACTGCCGCAAGGACTTCTTTAGCATCCCTTCAAATTGAAACCGCGACAAAGCCTGGCCGTTGGAATGCAAAAGCGAAGGGCCTGGTCCCGAAGGCCTTCTTTGCAAGTACAACCTCACAATTGCATGGGGGCAACACTCCATGCCAATTTTGTACATGACCACTTCCTTTTCCACTTTCACCACCCGGCGAACCACAAACTCTGTTGTTATGTCCTTCTGCCCTGCCAGCCTGAACATAAACACCAAAGCCGTCATTTTCCTTGCCACCGGAATCACCTCTCTCTGTGCACCTCAAAAAAACCCACAATAGAATTCCTACTGACTTTTCCTCAGATGCTGTGCCACTGGCGGCCTCCACCAAGTCACTCCACGTGTTCCAGACTGTAGGCCGCCCATGTCCTCGGTGCTACCGACCACCTGACATAACCTGCTACTCTACCGCTCCAAGCTCCTAGAGTTTCGGAGGTACGCCTTCTCCTTGATCTTTCGCCGCTGGCACCAGGGTTCGGAAATGGGTTCCCTGTAACCGAGAAAGGGCATCAACCACCCCGATCAAACCCTCAATCCGGGGACATGTTTTGCCCTCACCCAAATGTTGGAGCTAAGGCAGCGCAGGACCAAGTGCCGACATATCTTAGAAAACGTTTCCAGTTTGAAACTGCAGGTGCCTAGACCCGCCGGGCCCATGAAAAGGAAATCGTCGAGGTAATGGGTAATTCCACGTTAACCCGACTCGATCTGAGCCACTCACTGCAGAAAAGTACTGAACGCTTCGAAGTAGGAGCAAGAGATGGAGCACCCCATCGGCAAGCAAAGATCTACGAAATACTTGCCGTTCACGAAACAGCCCAGGAAACGGTGACTCCAGGGATGAACAGGAAGTAAGCGAAAAGAGGATTCAATATCCACTTTCGCCATCTTAGCTCCGTTGCCCTCTTGTCTTACTAGTCCGTGGCCCGGTCAAAGGGAGCGTACGAGATGGAAGAGTACTGCTTGTGGATCCCGTCGTTGACTGCCCAGCCCGGAGGGTAGGATAGATGTTGTATGAGGCGGAATTTCCCCGGCTCTTTTTTTGGCACTATTCCAAGAGGAGAAATGACCAAGCCCTGGAATGGAGGGGAGGAAAAGGGGCCTGCCATCCTCCCCAGATCCATCTCCACCCAAATTTTTCCGCCGCCACCCTGGGAAACTCCTTAACCGACTTTAGGTTTCTAAGATGCGAGTTGGGGGGCGTGAGGGTGCACGGGATCGTAAACCCATCCCGGAAACCACCCGAAGCAGGGAGGCCACCTCGGCCTTCCTTGGCAATCTACTATAGTGTTCTAGCCATGGTAGCATTGCGCCCAACCGTATGGGTGTCAGACCCCTTTTGAGTGGAATCTCCAGGCCTGAATCCATCCGTTGGTCTATTACACTTGGAGACCGCGTGCTCCCTGCCGCAATTCGAGCAAGCGTGCTTGAAGCGGCAGTTCGGTACCCACTTGCAGCTGCCCTCATTGAAGGAACAGCATATTTCTCGACCCGGAGGACTTGTAGCAGCAGGGCCTCTAGCCCCGCCTGAGGTCCCGCGAAGGGGCTGCCCGGCCGGCATGGGTGTCATTATATTTATATACCGCCACCATGCCATCCCGGTACGCGTTCCTTATCTCTTCCAAGTAGACAAACAGACCAGAGCATTGCTCTGGGTGCCTTTCCCCCATCACGAAGGCCATGATTGCAAATGCCTTTAACCAGTTGTCGAAGGTAAGTGGTAACCGCCTAAAGGGGAGTCTCCGGTCCTTCGCTTCCCTATGGAACAGCTCCTGAGCATCCGACAGACATGGGCAACAAGGAGAATATCTCTATGTATTCCCGTTGCCAAATTTTTTCCTTGATCTCTAATGCCAAATGCGCCCCCAGGTTGTCCTGCGTGTACACTATTGAAGGCCTCATAGCGGAATCCGGAACCCCTCTTCCTCCAACCTGTTGGACGGCTTCCCTGCTGGGTACCCCTGCACACACAAGCATCGACTGGGGGATCGCCAAGCATTCCCGGCTAGGCCACCTACCCACGCACTGACTTCCACATTGGAAATGGGGACGTTGTGGGATTCCATAAGGGATTTCACGGACGTTAAAAACTGGGATGTGGATGACTCCTGCACTACGGCCCTTACCTCCCCTGAAACTCTCACTCTCTCACCTGACTCTCCTTGCCCACGAGTAGCTGACAGCCTGGGGACGCCTTGCGGTTTGCTCCGAGCGGGGGTCCTTGCTCGTGTCGACCGTGGGCTCCTCTCACCACCTCTCGAGCAGGTGCAGCCGCACGATCTTCTGCTCTGAGACCTGGATTTGCCTCTGTGTCTGGGAAAGTATGAGGAACAATCACTAGATCTCCTGCGTCTATTCCCCATTAGTGCCCGGGCAGTCTGTTCCCCATCTGAGGAGTACTCAGATTCTGTAGCTACAGCAACTCTGGGGCGTGGGGATTCCTTCTGACTTGAAGGCCTAGGGCGGTCAGGAATGTCATCACCCCCGTCATGCCCCTTAGTCACTATGGGTGCCTCTGTATCCGGTATGATGTCAGGGTTAGGTGAAGTGCGCTGTGGTCTAACTCTCTTGTCAGGGGATCTCTGTCTCTTTGCTGGAGCGGAGGTGAAAAGCAGCACACTATACCTGCTCGTCGACTTCCGGTCTCTAGTGAGGCGTGTCTGCTGTGCCACCTTGGCCGTCATTGGAATCTCGTCAATGACCACCAGACTGTCATCGGCTGCCATCTCGGGAATCACTCGAACTCTTCTCCCTCTGATGGACTGTAATGATATGGAATCACAAGGTTGTGGAGACCAGCAGCCAAGGTCAGCAATAATCCAGTTCAGCAATTTGTAGGTGAAACAGGAACAAGATTTATTGAAGTGATCAGGAACCACACAATAATCTGGCAAGGTACATTTGACAGGAAGTGCCTTATATAGGCCAAGGACCAGACACCTGATCAGACACAGCTGAAGAGACTTAGGTACTGATACTATTGCTAGCAGAGTCAAGCTTATCAGATCTCAATGAAATTCACAAAAGGCAGGCTGGCGCAGTGGTAGGGAAGAGGTATAGCAGCCTGGGGACCAGGGTTCAAAACCTAGCAGAGTCAATTCCTCACATTACCCCCGCCTCTATAGGTGCAGCCTCTGGATGCCCTATTACCTGGTTTAGCAGGGTACTGCACATGAAAAGACCGAAGGAGATCAGGAGCGTGAATATTGTCCACTGGTTCCCACAAATTCTCCTCCTCACCATAGCCTTTCCAGCGAACCAGATACTGAAGCTTGTTACGGAAGATCCTGGAGTCAAGAATTGTTTCCACTTCGTACTCATCCTCACCATCCACGAGGACTGGAGGTGGCGGCAGGCAGGGTTAGGCCAGGGAAAGTATTTTCATGAAAAGGTTTAAGCAGTGCAATGTGAAACACTGGATGTATTTTCATGGAATTCGGGAGTTGCAAACGGAAAGTGACAGCATTGATCTGAGCAATGATCTCAAAAGGTCCCATGAACCTTTGACCCAATTTATGAGAAGGAATTCGAAGCTTAAGATTCTTTGTTGACAGCCACAACTTGTCACCAACGTGATAGACTGGGGCCTCCTTTCTATGCCTATCAGCAGCTCTTTTGTAACATTTCTGAGCCTCCAAAAGAGTCTCTTTCAACAGTGCTTGGGAATCACGTAAGGCGGTTAGCCGGTCAGTGACAGCAGGAATGGAAGTAGTAATTGGGAGACTGACTAGAAAGGTCGGATGGTAACCATAGTTGGCAAAAAATGGGCTCAAAGAAGTGGAGCACTGTTGGGCATTGTTATAGGCAAACTCTGCCGTGGGTAGAAAATCCAGCCAGTCATCCTGCAGGTAACTAATATAGCACCGCAAAGATTGCTCCGAAATTTGGTTGGTTTGCTCAGTCTGTCCATTACTTTGCGGATGAAAAGCTGACGACAGATTTACATTAATACCTAGATTAGAACAAAAATGTTTCCAAAAACGAGGTGTAAACTGCACTCCCCTGTCAGAAACTACTTCATCAGGCACTCCATGCAAGCGAAAAATTTCTCGAATAACCAGGTCAGCCGTCTGTTTAGCTAAAGGGAGACCACGAGCTGGTATGAAATGACCCATCTTAGTTAACCTGTCCACAACAACAAGAATGGTAGTGTGTTCCTTAGAGGGAGGTAGTTCCACAATAAAGTCCATGGATATAGATCCCCAGGGACGATGAGGAATCGGAAGAGGCTGAAGCAAGCCAACAGGGGATGAGCGAGGAGTCTTATGTCTGGCACATACATCACAAGAGGACACATACTTCTTAACATCCTCATGATACTTCGGCCACCAAAAGGATCGGGCAAGTAGGTCTTGCGTCTTTCGGATTCCTGGATGACCTGCTGACTCCGGAGCAAACAGACGTTGTTGAAAAATCCAGAACCCATTAAGCATTGTCATATGGAGGTCACGAGGAGGATCACAAAGAACTGGGTCTTCAGTGTAGCCCTTTTTAATGCGAGACATCAGATCAGAAGGAAATGTAACTCCTATAAATATATCCTCCGGAGGGGGTCAGCTATTCCAGACAAGGCATCCGCCTTACCATTCTTGGAGCCAGGACGGTATGTAACCAAAAAATTAAACCTCGAAAAGAATAGGGACCAGCGTGTTTGTCTGGCTGACAGTCTCTTTGCTGATCGAATACATTCCAGATTTTTGTGATCTGTGAGGACAGTAATTGGATGGGTAGCTCCCTCCAAGAGATGTCTCCATTCGGTGAAGGCAGCTTTTATAGCCAATAGTTCTTTATTCCCTATGTCATAGTTTTTTTCTGCTGGCACCATCTGGCGGGAATAGAAGGCACACGGATGTAACAGCATCTTAGGTCCAGTCCTTTGAGACAGTATAGCACCAACAGCTGAATCAGAAGCATCAACTTCCACAATAAATGGTAATTCCGGCTGAGGATGTACCAGGACAGGGGCAGAGGTAAACAGAGTCTTTAATCGGGAAAATGCGGGATCCGCCTTATCGGACCACTGAAAAGGAGTCCCTTTACGTGTAAGTTTAGTGATCGGTGTAATAACGGCAGAGAAATTCTTAATGAAACGCCTGTAAAAATTGGCAAACCCCACAAATCTCTGAGCATCTTTTTCATTCTTGGGGATGGGCCAGTCCAGCACAGCTTTAATTTTACTTGCGTCCATACTTAAACCTTTGGGAGTTATTACATACCCCAGGAATTGTATTTCTGTTTGTTCAAACTTACATTTTTCTAGTTTAATGTATAGGCGGTGGGTACGAAGGCGCTCTAGAACTATACGGACCTGTTTTCTGTGGTTTTCAAGATTAGCAGAGAATATTAGGATATCATCCAAATATGCCACAACAAACTGATCCAGGAGATCTCGTAGTACATCATTGATAAGATGCTGGAAAGTTGCAGGGGCTTTACACAGCCCAAAAGGCATTACTAGATATTCGTAATGCCCGTACCTGGTTCTGAAAGCTGTTTTCCATTCATCATTGGGTCTTATGCGAACCAGATTATATGCCCCCCGAAGATCAAGCTTCGTAAATATTTTAGCTGAGCGAAGTCTCTCCAAAAGTTCAGGAATCAGAGGCAAGGGGTAGCGGTTTTTAACAGTGATGTTATTAATGTCCCTGTAATCAACGCATGGCCGTAGGCTGCCATCTTTCTTTTCTACAAAGAAAATAGGAGCTCCTGCTGGAGAAGTAGATGGTCGAATAAAGCCTTTGGCAAGATTTTCTTGTAGGTATTCACGAAGAGCTTTCAATTCAGGCTCAGAAAGGGAATATATACGGCCAAATGGGATAGCAGCCCGAGGCAACAGCTCTATTGGGCAATCATAAGGCCTGTGGTGTGGAAGCTGATCAGCATTCTTCTTATCACAGACATCTGCAAAATCCCGATATTGTAGAGGAAGCTTAGTCAAGTTTGTAGCAACCATTTCATGACTTGTTGTGGCAACAGGTGTTACCTTAGAGGGTTGACAATTCATTAAGCAGTGTTCTGAAGGAAAGGACAAAGTTCTGATCTTCCAATCAATCTGTGGGTTATGCAGAGCACAGGAAATTAGGTGGAAAGAGATAGCCTCATGGTGATTCACTTCCACAGTCAACATTAAGGGCACAGTCTCATGTGTAACCGGGCCTGACGTAAGTGGAGAACCGTCAACTGTCTCCATTAACAAAGGTGAAGAATTAGGGATAGACTGAATTCTATTTCCTGCTGCAAATTTAATAAAGTTTCTGCCTGCTTTAGAAACTATTATAGCTGTAGTTGAAATTTTACGATCACAACATTGCAATGTGATAGGCACCACAAAATGAGGATGTTGAGTCAACATACCCTCTTCACCATGAGCCAGAGAAAACAAGGGTTGTGTGACAGAATCCAGTTGATCTGAAATCTGGGATTGGTGTTGAATCTGTGCACCCTCAGCCGCCATAGCTATTGTTCTTTTGGATTTGCTAGGGCAATTGATTGCATAGTGCCCTGCACTACCACAATACAGGCATAAATTGTGAGTGCGTCGCCACTGTTTTTCTTCGTTGGATAATGGCCCTCTTATTAGATTTACCTGCATAGCCTCTGGCTCAGAGTCTGTAGGGGTTTGTGGGATCGGAGTAAAACTTCTTGAATAGGAAATTGGAGTAGTACTTGGTCTAAAAGAGCCCTGTCTTTCCAATCTTCTTTCAGAAAGTCTCCGATCAATACGGATAGCCAAATGCACAAATGCATCAAAGTCAGCAGGAAGATCAACACGAGCTAGCTCATCTTTTATAGCTTCTGAGAGACCTTTTCTGAAGTGGAACCTCTGGGCTGATTGGTTCCAGGTAGTATCAGCAACCCACTGTCTGAATTCAGCAGCATATTCAGCCACCGAGCGCCTCCCTTGATGCAAATGAAGGAGAGTGGCTTCTGCTGTAGCACATCGATTTGGGTCATCAAAAACTAGGCACATGGCCTCAAGAAAGTCATTTAGATTACCCAAGACTGGACTGTCCTGTTCCAGAAGATTGGAGCCCCAAGCCAGGGCTTCATCTTTGAATAAGGAAAAAATTAATCCCACCTTCTCTCTTTCAGATGGAAATCGTTGAGGTAACATCATGAAGTGCAAACGGCATTGATTTAGGAAACCCCTACATTTTTTGCGATCTCCTCCAAATTTTTCTGGTAGGGGCAAGTGGGCATCTTGTGCAGGTGTAACAGTAGCAGCCACAACATCTCGTGACCTGTAGCTGGTATACTCACTGTGCATTGACTGAATTTTATTTTGCAGTTCAGCTATCTGGTCCTGCAGCACTTGAATGGTCTGTGCCTGGGTCTGCACATTTCTTGCAGTAAAAACAACCTGTTGGGCCTGCAGTTCAGCTACCTGGTCCTGCAGCACTTGAATGGTCTGTGCCTGGGTCTGCACAGTTCTTGCAAATAAAGCAACCTGCTGGGCCAATGCAGAATCTGACCCGGCGGTCTCCATGAAAGCGGCCAGATTATTCTGTAATGATATGGAATCACAAGGTTATTGAGACCAGCAGCCAAGGTCAGCAATAATCCAGTTCAGCAATTTGTAGGTGAAACAGGAACAAGATTTATTGAAGTGATCAGGAACCACACAATAATCTGGCAAGGTACATATGACAGGAAGTGCCTTATATAGGCCAAGGACCAGACACCTGACCAGACACAGCTGGAGAGACTTAGGTACTGATACTATTGCTAGCAGAGTCAAGCTTATCAGATCTTAATAAAATTCACAAAAGGCAGGCTGGCGCAGTGGTAGGGAAGAGGTATAGCAGCCTGGAGACCAGGGTTCAAAACCCAGCAGAGTCAATTCCTCACATGGACTCTTTTTTTCTTTTCGGTCTCTGCACCGGTGGTCCGACGTCCCTGCGAGACACCTGCGACATTGGCAGTGGGTGTGGCAGTTTGATCGCAGGGGCTGTATGGTGAGGACCCTGTAGGAGCTTTTTTAGAGCTCCTTGCATTTTTACTATTACCCCTAGAGCCCCGGGGATGAGCTAGGGGTTTTGCTGGAAACCTGGGTTCCTCTGCAGGCCGTGGGGCAAGTCGCTTGGTGGTGGCCAGATGGATAGGCCCTCGCCCGTGACTTCCATTGGCGCTGCACTTTCTGCGGTGGGGGGAATGAGCTCCTGGCTCTCGGAAACCCTATCCGTGGCCCCCACACTCTCCATAGGCCTATTGCCCAAATCCAAGCTGGCACGCTGCTCCGTGGGCCTATCCAAGCCATGAGGACCCTCCACCTGGCCCAGGTAGCCAGTCACTGCAGGCTGGGCCTGAGCTCCAGTGTTAAGGCCCTCCCCACCTTGCTGAACTGAGCCCATTTTGTCCTGGACCCATCTCACCCTGTTTCTTAAAGCCCTGGTTCTGACCATGTCCAGCAAGGCTTCCAACTCCCCTGGGTCCATTGACACACAAGCACACCACAAAACACTACAGGAAAAACGAAACAGCGCACCCACACACACAGACAGCCAAACGACATATGTAATATGCAAAACGTGTGGAAGTCCGTCCTCCAGGGTCCCACCAATCAGAAGCGTCCAGGCTCCGCTGGGTCACTCTGCGATGTGTCAGAAAAAGAATAAGAATAACAGAATAAGGTGTACAGTACAGGAACCGCATATGTTGTATTCAAATTACATCAGAAAAGGCTTGTGTCTAACTTTCCCAATTTTTTTTAGTTTTGGTGCATAAATTACAATTAAATATGTCATATTATGCCAGTTCAAATTAAAATAAAAAAAGATAGAAAAGAGAAAGAGAGGAAAAGAGGGTGGGGGAAAATGGGATGGGGAATCTTAGTAAAATATCGTCCCTGAGGTCTGTATATGTATTAATTTTTTTTTATTTTTTGATTATGCTACCATCCAATTCGTAGTTCCCAGACGTCCCAACAGGAAGCCCACTTTTTATAGTTGTCATCTAGTTTGGCAGGTATCAAGCTCATTGAATGTATGTATTCAAGTTTTTTCAGTACTTCCCCAAACACAGGAATGGACATCTTCCAAGTTTTAGCAATAGTATTCCTGACTGCTAAAAATATTTGGTTTGAGCGAAGTTGAGACTCTTTAGAAAGGCTGGTGATTGGGAGACCTAGTAAGGCTTCCGCTGGTTTTGAGGTATTCTGTATCCCCATAGCTTATATAGGGTGTCATAGGTTTCTGGCCAGATGTAGGCTATTTTAGGGCAGTCCCATAGTTTGTGTCTTAGTGTACCAGTGGAATTACAACCTCCAAAACAGTTGCTATCTAGAGAAGGATTTGAGAGCTTTTGTCTAGCTGGGGTCAGGTACCACCTCATGATGGTTTTGAAGGAATTCTCTCCCAAGATTATGTTAAGGGAGGAGTTTTTTGCATTTTTATGGATTTTACTCCATTGCAAGTCATCTAAGGTGATATTAAGTTATGTTTCCCATGAGGACTGGTGGTGAAGATTAGGTGGTGTGGCCTGGTCTAACCGGTAATTGTAGGCTATGAAAATGTTTTTATTACCATTTAAGTTATTTATGCAGAATTTTTAGAAAGGGGTTTTACTGGCCGAGTTGTTCATTTTTAGTAGGTTGGATACATTTTAATTGATTTGTACTAGATTGAGCGATTCTTTAAGGGGTAGGGTTTCTTTTTGCTAAAAGTCATGGAGGACCAATGCTGATTTACACCTAATATGTCAGCAGTGATAGTCAATTTTTTATCTATCCACCATGCTAGCTGGGAAATTATGTTAATTGAAGTGTCTCTTTGGGGTAACCATAAAGGAGTGAGCCATGATCCTGTCTCTGCTAGAGACTTCCTCTTATTCATTTGAGTCCACAGAGTTAGGGACTGAGCCACACTGCTAGGAAGAAGGGAGCTGTTGATTTTATGGTGCAGGCTTAGCCAAAGCAGCTGGCTAGTTATTAGATTCTGTTCCTTAAGGATGCAGTTTTTAATTTCTATCCACACAGGTGGGTATTCTTTAATGAACCACTTGGACAGCTGCACCAGTCTGGAAGCTTTAAAAGTATTCTACTAAGTCTGGTAGGGCGAGGCCCCCTTTACTTTTAGGGGCCATCATGGTGGTTTTATTTATTCTCTGCTTTTTGTGGTGCCAAACAAAGCTGGAGATTGCCGTCTGGAGAATTTGTATGTCTTTTGTGTTAATCGCTGCTGGTATTGTGTAATAGAGGTATAAAAGCTTGGGAAGTTTGTTCATTTTTATAGCATGGATCTTTCCCATCCATGAAATGTTGTGTGATGACCAAGTGTTGATATATTTATGTATTTTTTTTATAATTATGGGGTAATTTGCATTGTATGACAAATGAGATTGCCTGGGAATATTGACGCCTAGGTATTTCATACATTGTTGAACCCATTTAAAAGAATTGAAAAAAAGAAAGAAACAATTTGTTAGTAATAGCTTTTCTAAGTTTTTTGTCAAAGAGACATTTAGTGCAATCATATTTATTTATATGTGTACTCTTAATACTCAGTTATTCATCTTGCTTCTGTAGTAGGACATAATGCGACACCAAGGTATTTTGTAGAGTTTGCTCTGTTTAGTCGTGTTTGACTGTCTGTGACCTCATGGACCGCAACACACCATGCTGATCCACTTGTTATTCATGATAGAGATACTGGAGTTGGTTGCCAGTTCCTTCTCCAGTGGGCCACAGCATACAGCTCCTGGTATTCCTAGTTGGTTTCCCATCCAAGTACTGACCAGGCCCAACCCTGCATGACTTCAGGGTGGTGTGAACTTTTGTTTTCCTGACTGGAATCAAACCCAAGTCCCAGCGGTGAAAGCACCAAATCCTAACCACCACACCACCAGGGAACCCATTTAAATGTTTTGATAAGCACCCATAAAATAACTGGTCCTCCTTAATTTGTTCCGGTTATGCCCATGAATTTGATGGATGGTACTATTTTCTCTACATTATCAGAGAAAAATCACTTTTATTTAGTGGCTTTTGCTATTGAAATAGGTAGAGAGCTCCACCCAATAAGCCATTGAAATCCTCACTCACACATTATTTTTGTTTCTTTAAGTAGCACAGGAAAGTAATTTACTGGACGTTCTCTGAAACTACATACTCTACAGCTGTCATCTTTCAGAAACGCTTCTAATACTTTTCATTCTTATGCCATTCCTGGGGGGTTCTAAAATAATATGTTAAAAGGACCACTGGTGTGTCATACTGTGGAAAATGCTTTCATAAAGTTTAACATAAATAAATATAACATTTAAATATTAACAAAGGTGACAGACATTGTGCTTTCGTTTGCACCATCATTAGGCACCTGAGGGGTTGGAAGGAACTGTCGATTTCTATAAAATCTCTATTGAGTTCTGAAGAAAAAATGCTACTTTAAACAGCAATTTGACAATAGAAGTAAACAGAAGAGGAATCCTTAGCAGGATACATTTAAGATTTTCTCAAATTATTTAATGCTCATGGCTTACATAGCTGCTTATGTTGTTAGTTTATTACATAATTCAAAAGTGTGACATTTTTCCAAAACTACAATAGTCCTTTAAGTGCGAAAATATTGAGAAAAAAGGCATGCACGTAGTTTGGACCCATATTGTACCTTCAGCTAGCAGTCTCTTGTATTAACTATACAAAGCATAAAGAGAATAGGAATTTTATTGTAGCTTTTATATATTTTGGCTCCTTTTTTTCTGCAAAACATTTTTTTTAAGATTTCAAGAGAGTTTAGGCTTAATGAATTAAGAAATATGTGCACATTATATTTAATATTATTATATTGATTAATATAAAACATCATTTTCAAATGTGTTATATAAAAAGGTATTGAATTACCAATCTTATTAATATTGGGAGGGGCTTTGCTTTGAGGAACAAGAGACATCCAGAGTCCAAAAGTAAAATCTGCATGATACAGGCATTCTAGCTACACTGCAAATAGGAATATTAAAGGACTAATGCAACACACTGTTTGTCAGTTATGTACCAAACAATATTAGTAGCTGTGTAAGTCATGGACATAAACATTTTTTGGGAAATCTGAATTTTTTAAGTCTCTTTTTATGAGTACAGGAATCCATTTGGTGCTTGTTAGATAACATCCTGAGAGCTGTATTATGGGAGTGTGTGTTTGTAGTTATCAGTGGAAGTAAAGGTGGCCTTGGAGTCTACACTGCTTCGCAGGGCTGGAAGGAAGGGCATCGAGCTGTGAGCATAAGAGCGTCTGATTGGTTGAGGGTTGGGTTATGGGTGGACCTTGAGGGTGGATTTCAGCGGGCTAAGGACCACTCTGGCCCTAACTCTCTGTGTGTAATGTTCCCCCCATGAGTTTTCCTGCTACTGCTCTCTTTACCACTAGTTTTTCCTTTTTGTTTCTTCCTTTCTTTATTTTCCCCTGTTTTTTTCTTCCTTTTTTATTTTTTTCCTCAGCCCCTCCTACCTTCCTTTGGTCCTTTCCTGTTATAATTAAGCCAGCAGTGAGCCAACAGTGCCAGTAGCAGTAACAGCAACCAACCACTAGATGGTGCTGCCAATATTTCAGTGCCAATATCATAGTGTTAGGCTTAGGTAAACTTTTATGGTTAGGGTCAGAGTTAGGGTTAAGTTTAAGGTTTAGGGTAACATTCTAAGGTTTGAACTTCTCTTGAATATCGGCAGCACTGTAAAATATCGTCAGCGCCATCTAGCAGCTCCTTGCTGCAACTGCTGCAGTAACTATAACAGGATAGATCCTTTCCTTTTTTACACTGAAGGTAAGAGGGGAGGAGAGGTTACTGCCCATTCACCCATCTTGTCTTTGAAGTAAATTTTTACATGGACCTCTGTCTACCGATGGGGTGTTCCATTTCATGTTCCTACTTCAAAGCCTTTAGCACCTTTTTGGAATAGGTGGTAAAATCTGCATCAAGATTTCCTTCTCTGGTTCATTACCTAAAGTAATTTCTTATTTGTTGTCCCTGCCGGGAATTTGAGGTCCCATCAGCCTATTGGCAAGACTGAAGGTCCCTCTATGTTTTTATAGGTATAGCTATAGATATGGTTTATATGAAGTGCAGTTTACCTGCTGATATGCTGCAGGATTTGAGGTCTGAAGTGTCACTATTGCTTCCTGCTAAAATGGTTTCCTTGTGTCACTTGAAGTCAATCCTGGGCAACCTCAACTTTGTGTGCATCCCTATGGGCAGAATCTTTTGTTGTTAGTTATGCCTAGTTACTGCTAGGGTTGAGCAGCAGCAGCAGCAGAATTTGATGTGTGTAATACCGCCCATGAGAGAGGACCTGCTGATTTGGGACTTCTTTGCTTCCTTCAATTAACGCATCTTAATACAAGCTTCCCCTAACAAAGACCTTCAAATTTTTCGGATGCAGTGGGATTGCACAGTTTCAGGATCTAATTTCAGGGTAGATGGTGTGTCGCAAAATGGCCTGATAGGTGGTTAGCTATCGGGCTTACTAAGAAATTGGGTTACCTTGAGCTGTTCCCAATTATGAATTATTTGTCCAGTCTTCAGAAAAAATAATTTTCTAAAAAGTCTGTTGCCCCTACTACCTGGTGGGCCTACAGTAAAGTCTGGTGCACCTGGGATAGAATGGTGAGCAAAGCGAGTGGCGCACATTCAGATGATCAACGCTTGGCGGTTTTGTTATGGTTTCAGTTACGGTGCCACTAGAACAATTGTTCTCCATCGGCTCTGAATAATCTGGTAGGGTTAAAAAACATCACTGAGGATTTTATGGTACAGCAGGTACATAAGGACTTAAAACATCTAAAAAAAACAGTTGAGAAGTGGAGAGATATCTCTTTCCCCGTATTATTGGCCATGTTTCCCTTGCTGGAAATTATTTGTTTTTCTTCCTTTCAAATGCAGTTGTTTCGGATGGCTTTTTCATTGCCTTTTTTGGGGCCTTTATGCTAGTAGAATTGATGGCTCCTAATATGTTTGTATGTGTTCTTTACGTGAGTGATGTCCAGGTATACTTTTATAATTTGTCTATTCTCCCCCATCAAAGTCAGACCAGTTGGGCAAAGGGAAGAACATTATTTTATATGGAGCTTGCAGTCGCTCATAAGCAAGCTCAGCTTTGCATGCAGGCTCATCCTTATGGGAAGAATCCTTTATTGACGGTTATCCCTAGCTATGGCTTGTTGCCCACTTGGGAACATTTGGCAATTTCTTTCAATGCGACTGGTGTTCCTTGACCTACTCTTGGTACAAAAGAATAGGAAGTCGCTCTGCCGTTTTTGTCCAGATATGTTAGGCCACATCCCCTCAGAGTTTAGAACACATTCCTTCCGCATTGGGGCAGTGACAGAGGCGGGTCAGTTGGGCCTGGCTGGCAAAGTCATCAAAAAATTGGACTGTGGAAGTCTTGCCATTTCAGGTAACACATACAGCCCCAGCTGATTACAGAACCTCACCCTCTTATTTATTGATTTTGTTTTCAGGTCCTGAAACCCAGGTTTGTAGTATTGGACACCCCTTTGTGCACTTGGCACATTGGTTTGTTTCTGTACCTCCAGATGGGAGACAACTCGGATTCCCTCTTAAGCAGCTTGAAGTGACTGTGGTTCTGTTACCTGCAATGGGCTTAAGTATCAGCACGTACTTGGGTTGGCATTAAATACCTCACATGTTTCTGAAGCAGTTCTTAAGTACACTCAGAGATCATTATATGGCCCAGGTTATACAAGAACCTACTAGAAATGAGTTTATCACAAATAATATTGATATAGTATAAAATGTTGAAATAGAGCAACCTTTGGCAAACAGTGATCACAACACAGTCTCATTTGAGATTGAATAAAACAAACAAACTGTAAGGGGCCAACTAAGACTGTCAATTTTAAAAGGGCAGATTTTAACAGTCTAAGGGCAGCAATACAACATATATAGACTGGGACAAAAAACTGATAGGTAAAAATACTAAAAATATGGACAACATTCAAACCCTAACTAAATATACATACTTATCACCATATACCATTTATGAAATAAAAGACAAAGGAGTAAATCACAACCAATGTGGATTAATAATGACTTGAAGATGAGGAGTAAAACACAGGCATTTAAATTATACAAACAAGTAGGGACAGAGACTGCTTTACGGGAGTACAAGGAAATCAACAAGGCTTGCAAAAGGGCTATTAGATTGCCTAAAATCGAAAATGAAAAGTTAGTTGCAAAGGAGAGTAAGACTAACCCTAATTTTTTTTTAAAAATATTTGTATGGGAAGGCCAGGAAGGAAGCTATAGGAACATTACAATGTGACACAGGCCATCTGACAATTAGTGACCAAGAAAAGGCAGATGAGCTAAATAGGTTCTTTTCTTCGGTATACACAAGGAAAGGTACCAGTGGTTGGGAAGATAATGGGGCTACACTACCTTCACCAAATAATAAGTTAACGCAGGAAGAAATCCAAAAGAGGTTGGAAAAAATAAATGTTAATAAAGCCCCGGGTCCTGATGAAATACATCCTGAGGGAACTGGGCTCTGTAATAGCCAAACCATTATATCTAATTTTTCAAGATTCACTCAACACATGGTCTCTACCAGAGGACTAGAGAAAGGCAGAGGTAATACCTATATTTAAGAAGGGAGCAAGAACAAATCCAGAAAATTATAGACCTGTAAGCGTCACTTCTGTAGTGGGAAAGCTTTTAGAAGGGTTAAAAAGGGATAATATAAAAGAATATGTCTATTCAAAAAGGATTATAAGTAGGAGTCAACATGGATTTATGAGGGATCGGTCATGTCAAACAAGCCAAATGAGTTTCTATGAAGAGGTTAATAGGAATGTGGATCAAGGCATCTCAGTGGATGTAGTCTTTTTGGATTTTGCAAAGGCTTTTGATACAGTGCCACATGGGAGACTATTGAGCAAACTAAGGGATACAGGAATTGCAGTAAATATAGGCACATGGATTAAGATCTGGCTAAAAGACAGGAAGCAAAGGGTTGTTGTTAATGGAACATACTCGGATTGGACTAATGTGGTAAGTGGGGTTCTTCAGAGTTCAGTATTAGGTCCTCTCCTTTTTAACAAATTTATTAATGACTTAGAGGTGGACTGGAAAGTATTGCCTCCATGTTTGCTGATGACACGAAGTTGTGCAAGGTAATTGAATCATATAATGATGTACTTTCCCTCCTCAGGGATTTGCATAAATTAGAGAAATGGGCGACTAAATGGCAGATGAGATTTAATACAAATAAATGTAAAGTTAAAGGGATATCTAAGTCAGCTGGATTCATACATTTGTGAGTATATAGGCCCTCTATATGCAAAAAGCAGCCTATATGTATGCAGCACATCTCATAAAACATTTTATTTTTATTAATCTCTAAAAATCCCTCTAATGATTATGTTGACACCTCCAGGGGGTGTCTAAACAGGCATCTGATCCCCCCAATCAGCATGCAGCATCCAGGGAGCATTATTAACCCTCTATTTACCTGCTCTTGCTTGCTCAGGCAATCTCATTGCAGCTTTCTCCTTTCAGCTTCCTGTCACGTCAGTGATACACTACATTTCCCAGCTGATTTGCTACATATCCCATGCTGCTTTGCACCACAGACAGAAAACCAGAGTTAATTCAAGAGTTTCAGCTAACCTTATTGGCCAAACCAAATCATTCCAAAACAAAATACATACCATGCTGCCTGTGATTGGTCAAGCGGAATATGACTGCTATGCTAAATTTAAAACAGATAGGCTGGGGGTGTCAACTTTGAAAGCCAACGTCTGCAAATGCAAGAAATTTGACTTCAAGGTGAGTGTTCAAATGTATATTTTGTTATTTTTTCATGCAAAGATTTTTTTCACACACTACTGATTCTCCTCCATTAGATGCATTCATAATCCAGCAAATTTAGATATCCCTTTAAGCATATGGGAAGGAAAAATAGCCATGCAGTTTATAATCCTAATGAAGCAAATCTAGGGGTATCAGATATTGAAAGGGATTTGGGAGTGCTTGTGGACAACCACCTAGGTAACAGTGCTCAATGCCAAGCAGCATCTGCAAAGGCAAGTAAAATATTAGCATGTATTAAGAAGGGTATAGAAGCAAGGGAAGCAAATATAATCCTGCCACTATACAAATCCCTAGTATGCTCTCATTTGGAATATGGAGTACAATTTTGGGCTCCACTACATGAAAAGGACATTTTAGAGCTGGAAAAGTACAACAAAACTAATAAGGAGAATGAAGGGGCTAAGTTATGAAGAAAGACTAACCAAATTAAACTTATTTTCTTAAGAGGGGATATGATTACCTTATACAAATATAACCAGAGTCAATATAAGGCTTTGTCAAGTGAATTGTATGTGCCAAGAGGTTTTCAACTGACAAAGGGACATCCTTTGAGATTAGAAGTAAAATTATTTCACCTTAAAGAAAGAACAGGGTTCTTCACAGTAAGGGTGGTTAATCTGTAGAATTCTCTACCAAGGGAGGTGGTGACAGCGGATTCGATAGATAACTTTAAAAAGGGATTGGATATATTTTTCAATAAAAAGGGCATTCAGGGCTATCCTGGATAATTAGAGAGGGAGCATTTATCCAGGTAGGAATCCGATTGCCAGTATCTGGGGTCAGGATGGAATTTTATATTTTTTCTCCCTTTTAGAGAATTGGCAAAGTTTCACTTGGGTTGTTTTTCTGTTTGCCTTCCACTGGATCACTTAACAATTAATCTGCATATTGCAGATCAGAGGAGATCTAAAAAGGTTGAACTTGATGGACTAAAATGTTTTTTTTCAACATCAATTACTATGTAATTACAATTACTATGAAGTATAAGTACTTGTATAAGGGAGGGTTCCATCTTGAAATGCTAGACTTGTGTAGTCTGTGGGAGTAATGCTGTTTAATTATATAGTAAAGTGCCTGTTTGCAGTGATAATCTTTCAACAAAACTGAATAAAGATCTCATTTGTTTCCACAGTTCCTCCTTGGTGTCTAATACTATTAGGAAAAAAATGTCTGCTTCAATTAAAATTAAAGGCTGATTTAATTGTCTTAAACTTTGTAACACAATTCTGCACATTATCAAGTTCTTCATAAGAGCATACTAAAAGTATTGACACTTCAAGACGCTATGTCCATGTCCACTTTAATGTTTGCCATTGACTTCTTACCACTAATGGGAGTGTAGACATCAGGGAAATGCTGTGTAAAGAAGGGGAGGTAACAATTAAAATAAATAGAAGTGTGTTTGAAATATGGGAAGACCAGAAGTAGTTGAGTAGTGGTAATGTTCCACCATCCTGGTGTAGACAAGACTACAATGTAACTACTCAAAAGTAATGCACCATGTTTAAAATAAGAGTTTAATTGTAGAATTCTAATGTGGTAACAGCTAAATATAGGGGTATTTCCTGAAGGGGAAGTAGCTATAAGATACACTATTGTAAGAGATCAGTGGGATGCAGGAGCCTCAAATTTGTATTCTATATTTACAAGAGCATGTTGTAAACCATGTTTTCAGTCTAGGCCCGCAAGGTCCAGGCATAGGGCAGCACATTTTAAGGGTGCAGCAGGCTGCCTGAAGTTGTAAATGCAATAGAATATGCATAGAAATGTCAATATGCAGAGGATATTCTGTCTGTAAGTATACCTGGCAATTTCTGACTTACTATATATTTACATAGACCCATATACACTTTTTTTGTATAGGTGTTTGGTAAACTCAGGGACGAACAAATCTGAATGGGCCTAGAACAGCATAAAACATAAATAGAGCCCTGTTTTTTGCATGAAACTATATATAATCTGATATTCAGAGGTGATAAAATCAATTAGCTGAGTTTGGTAGCTGTGCTTTCCAAAATATAGTAATGATTCAAAGCAGTTAGAATTTTAGAAATCACTTGACAAGGTTTCCTCCTCCACTGTATCTTAGATCATGTCAGGGAAAGACGGCAAACAAGCAATAACCATTTTTTATGCAACTTTTGTGGAAATTTACACATTAATTATTTGTAAGCAAAAAATACTTTTTTTAAATATTGAAATATGTTCCATGAACCAATTTCGAAAATGTGTGACTTCAAGGTCATATTCAAGAACCACTGCTCAATGAAAAATACATAGGTTTGAAAACTTGAAAATGTCTGACTATAAGCATAATTATTCATGACCCATCATCCACTGTGAACCATACCATGAAATAATCAGATAGACACTCTACTTTGGGTAAAGAAGTAGGGACATAAGGCACCTGTTTATTAAACAAACCCAATACATTAAATAAATGAATACTACTGTGAAGCATGGTTTGCTGCCCTAAGTGAACACCCATGCTTACCCCAAAAGTATGCCTGGTTTTACGATACAGATGGCACTGGAGTTGCAACTGAATTGGCAATTCATGTTTCTAACCACCCAGCAAAACATCCACCACAAGTGCTCACAGCACGTGAACGTTCCCCACAGCAGAAACCAAATATGCCCTCCCTCAAGTTAACAATAAGTAGCCTGTCCAGATACATACCATCTCTTAGGGACATACAAGCTTTTTAAGAAAAGAAACCATAGCCCTGTTAATCTTTTTTTTTCTACAGAACTGCAACCTGTTTGGGTTCCAACCAGCATGCCTCTGGCAGCATTTAAACATCTCAGACCATACAATCCGAATCCGCAGAGAAACGGATACCATTTTTCTCAACTCACCTTGCATCCACTTCACTAGAATCTTCATTGGAATTAACCCCAGATCATTCCTTCCGGCATGGACAAAGTATCTAAAACAAGAGATATTCTCTGAGACAGTCTCAAAAAATATTGCCATTGGAGGCACTGATCCCTAAACAAGATTAACCCAGTGCTGATGCTTAGTAGCAAGGTGATTAGCTCAATACATGAAGGAATTGTTGTTGTTTAGTTATCCAGTCGTGTCCGACTCCCTGACAGCTTATGGACTGCAGCACGCCAGGCACATCTGTCATCTACTGCCCCTCTGAGCTCTCTCAATTTCATGTCCATTACTTCATCGACTTCATCTATCATCTCTGCCTTGACGTCCCATTTTTTGTGTGCCATCAATCTTTCCCAGCATCAGAGTCTTCTCTAGGGAAACCTGTCTTCTCTTGATTTGGCCCAAATATTTGAACTTTTTTTTCATGAACATATCTTCTAGTGAACAGTTTGACTTGTTTTCCTGTAGTACTGATTTATTAGATCTTCTTGCAGTCCAAGGAATGGCATGTTTGTGCCTACTTCTCCCGAATCTTTCCAACTGTAAGCAAGATAATACATCACCAATACAATTATTTGCACCTAGCTTTAAACTCTACACTCTTCAGCATCAGATGCCTTAATAACTTGACCACTAACAAAGATGAAGCTGACTGAGAGTTAATCATTTGCACAACTGCCATTTTGTTTAACGGAGGACACAATGGACCAATCCCTAACATCATTTTCATTTAAGAACAATGCTGTCACCGTAGGAAAAAAGCTCCAAGAATGCTTGCTTTTCATTATCCTTTCCCCCAACAGCACACCAACAGTCGTGAAAATAGATGCCCAAGCCAATCTCCCCAATCTCTCCCACGCGTAAAAAGTTCATGGAGGCAGTATGACATTGCTGACTTTCAAAAGAAAACCTTGCCAAATACCCAATGGCAATATTGTCTTTCATAGCTTTCTACAATTTAATGCGCTGATAGGGCTGGCACATCCCCACTGTGGATAAAGACAGCCTTCTACAGAAGATATACCCAACCCATAATGACCCAAGATGCAATTATAGCTTTCCCAAAACATACCACAAGAGTTTTAGGGACATACTCGTGGATTGAAGCAAAGAAGACAATGCATTGTGCATTTTATCTTGAGGTAACCTGCACTCCCCTTTCAATGAAACAAAAGAAATCCCTAAAAATGTAAGATTTGCTCCCATGAATCAACTAAACATTTCAAAGAGGGAACATGAAATATAGCATTTCATTGGCAATCAAAGGTTGATATAAAAAGAACCAGAAAAAATGCCAGACCAGCAGCCACTGGCTATCCTTGTGCATCAAAAGAATTCTAAAAACTGACTATCAGCATTCTGCACCATCTACTCTGTGGTATCAAAGGTATAGGATACTACAGTCAGATCTTTATATTTAGCATCATTTATTTATGACCACTTAGGAAAAGACTGGTGGGTAAATAAGCGGATATTGCACAGCATCTTATTTAGAGACCAGCCTCAGTGGGCAATCTACAAGGTCAGGAATAGGAAGGGAAACAAAAGGACCCCCCCCCCCCCCCCCCCATATGACCAAAAGATATTTTGGTCTGCATTTTGGCTGTAGTAACATTTAGAAAATGTAATGCAGAAGGCATATTTTTCACCCTTGGAAACCAGCTGCAGGAATGACAAATCCCTCCATAAAACCAGCCCACAGCAGTGCCACTGCTACTGCAGATTTTGGCTGTCAACTGTACTTAGCCATGGCATGGCCGGGTAAGAAGCACTGGTGTCTATGGCCTTGGCAGTGGCCACAGAGCTGGAACCTGAGACAGGTTGCTTCTGGTCACATTTAATTGAGGGGTGACTGGCAGACCTCACTGAGAACATGTATTTAATTTTACATCTAGTCCCCCACTTACACTGTCCATCATTTAATGTGTAACATACCAGCCTAACAGCCGATGGGACTTTAGTTCTGCTGACCCCCCTTGAAAAGGGCTAAGAAATTGCCTGCATAGGTGTAAAAAGTTAGAATCCAATTTTCAAATGTTCAGAGGAGTTTCCTATAGAGTTGTTCTATGTTCCTCAATTTTTTAGAATCCTTCACACTCTTCTTATATTCTTATATTTCAGAATACTAAGAAGCAGGCAGCAAGGAAAAACAATTCTATGAACTCTTTATTAACTCCAATATTTCTCTTCTAATTCAAAGGACAAATGTTTATCCAAGCCACCCGGGGAAAATATATAAGATGCCTGATGAGTCATCTTGATAATAATCCCCCCACCCCCACCCCAGGAGGCCCAACCCCAGTCTTTCTCTGAACCAATAATGGTATCCCGCCTGGGATGGGGATTTCAATGGGGATTTCAATCCCGCACTGGCCACACCACTACCTAAAGGCCCTACCATGTCACTCCCTTGATCAGGAACTAAAATCCCTCCACCAACCCCAGCTCCCCATAAGGTCACTCACCAGTCAACGTGACCTTGCCGGTATAGGCTGCTGTGAAGTGCTTAGCAAGGCAGGCGGACATGCTGCTGGAGCACCCATTCCACTTGAAGACAGGGCAGTAGGAATGTCTTGTATTCGTGCTACAATAGAAATATTTCCAGGCTTATTTTCTCTGAATGAAAGAGAGCAGCAACAACTACCATATCCAGAACAATGTGTTCCACGGCCACTGCTAGAAGAAGAACAATGTCTGTGTGGCCTATAATGTCCAGATCTAAGCTTATGGCGAGAATATCTGAAAGAGCTACTCTTGAAGATCTAGATCTTTTGTTAGTATGATGCTATGCTTGAAATGAGGCCTCCCTTCTTAATGTCTCCTGTGTCTGGGCAGTGAGGGGATAGATTGTAAAGAAGGACGAGGCATGCAGTGTCCTATACGTCTTTTCCGCCCTCCCCTGCCCTAATGGAATAACACTATCTCCACAAGACTCAGGACCAAAGAGATCAGGAGACATCTTGGTGACTGAATCCCACATATATTCTTGGTGACCAGGGGTATTTTTCTTTTTCCACTGCTGGACCTCTCTGCCCCCATCCCCTGGTCCCTGGCAGCTGTCATACCAAATTGCAAGGTAGCCCCCGGAAGTGCAACCACCATCTTGACCCAACAATGCCTGAATGACTTCATCTCGAACCACCAATGCCTATTTATTGTACCAAGCCTTGCTTTCACAGAGTCACATTGGTGCTAAGCATGCTGGGAGTACTTTCACATCGGCTCCGATGCTTGATTCATCTGTCTCCTCCTCCTGATGGGCAGACTGTCAATCAGCAGTTGAATGAGCTTGCAAAAAAAGGCTCAATCTTTGTGGATGCAACCTCCTTCCTCTCTTTGAAGTAAGATGGGGGGGGAGGGATGGGGTGCCTAGGGGATGTAATATCCACTTCTACTGGGCCCTACTCTGGACCTTTTTTTAGCTGCCTGCCTCTACAGGCCACCCATGATAACTATTTTGATTATTTCCATTTTAACAAAATACTTTATATATTCCTTACTGGCAATATATGGCCTGCCTGCTGGACATTTGGGAGGGAAAGGAAGTCAAGGGAAGCCACCCACAGCTTTTATAGCATTGTCTGCTCCACCCAGACAAACCACCCAGTAGCTTCTTCTCCAGAGGCAGGTCCTGTCCCTTGGAATGGCTCCATAACACACTAATTGGATATCTTGGCCATTGAGGGGGAAGTGGTATGGTATCAATTTCAATTTTAACCTATCATCAAACAAAAGCTCTGGACTTCTGCCTATTCATTTCTCCCCACTCCTACCTCCAGTGATAACTACAAACACCCATCCCCATCATTCAGCTCTCATGATGTCATGTAACAAGCAAAAAAATGGATTCCTGTTCTCATAAACCAATTCTTCCAAAATTCAGATTTTTCCCAAAAATGTTTTAAGTCTATGGCTTACACACCTGGGAATATTGTTAGTTTGGCACATACTTGACAAACAATTGTATGTTTTTTTGAACTGCAGGGGTCCTTTAAAAACCCAACTATAATGCTGCAACATTACATTATGCTGTATTCTAGAGCTAGATAAACTCCATTAAATTTCCCTTTTTTAATTCTTAGAAAAAAACCTTATTTGTAAAGCTGCTTGTTTCTGCTTCTTATCAGTGCCTTTACTCCTTCCAAGTATAACAGTTGCTATCACAGTATCGATGTGTATCAGTTGTACAATCCCTGACCCCTGCTTTGTCTTCAAAGGACCACTGTAGTCTTGTTTTCTTTTTTTACATTATAGAGTCTTAAATAAATAAGTTTGCTAAAAGTGTAAAATGATGTAAATGTAAAGTAAAAAATAAACACAGTCATTAAATATTTGCATTATATATGTGAATATTCTTTATTGTAAGTTTTCATTTAGTTTTCTTATTTGTTTTTCTCAGCTATCTTCTCAGCAGAATATGTCCTTGTAAAGCAATGAGATTGTCATTAGTCATTTTTAAAACACAGACATTTTAGTTGTCAAATTTCCATTGTAGGAGATGAAAACTTCCTCATTATCCAAAGAAACCTTCGACCCAAAGAAGGAGAAATGAATGAGTTCAGCTGTATTATTGTTTGCACTTTATAAAAGCGCCAGAGCCCATAATGTAGCCCGTAAATTAATTTGCTATTCAATTGGAGTCTTTTAGCTACCCGCAAACGATTTGCGGGTTACAGAATAAAAATCCCTGAGATTGTCAAAATCGTAACTCCGACCTAGCTAAAGCCTTTGATCTTTCAAGCCAGTAAATGTTACAATTGCAAATAGCAATTCAATTGCTACAATTCCTCAAGCCCGCAATTGTTTTCACACCCGTTAATTGCAAATGTAGAAGAAAATCCTACGAGTACCAGATAGGACTCACAAGGGGTTTAAACACCTGTTCGTAGCACTGTAAATGCAAATAAAAAATCAATACTGCACTTTAAAAGATGGGGAAAGCGATGAACGACATTAGAATTAATTGCACTATAGTCTCAAGCTCGCAAGTCTGCAATCAAAAATATTTTTTTTTAAAGTTTAATTTCCGTGTTATATCAATCTTGGGAATCAAAGAGTTAAGACATATCAGGCCACCCACATGGATTAGAACATTTCCTTCATGCATTTTTATTATTTTGTACACTGTCGAAATGCGAGTCTGATCACAAATCACACACATAAACGCTAATTGATTATGGTTTAACCTCCATGTTTAACTGACGTCATGATGACGGTCTTAATTACTATTCGCTGTTTCTTAATCAGTAGGTACGTCCTTGCTTGATTGATCATGATCATGCTCTGAAGTGCTACTTACGGGTGCATGGTTTACGGTTTAGGCTTTCGGCCAGGTAGCTGCAGGCTTATTCAATTGAATTGTTCTGTAACTATTGGCAAAAGTTTGTAATTTGCTATTGAATAGTCATAACCGGATTACCCATTAGGCCAACTAGGAAGCCACCCAGGGGCGCTTCCCTGTGAGGGGCGCCACTTCTTAAAAAAATGAAATGTTGCAGTTCATAGACTGGCTACTAGGGGGTAACCACCTAGAACAAAACAGTTACAACAGGAAAGGGAACTTACTTGTACAGAAAAGGCAAAAATGGTACAGTGCATACTTTGCGTACTCACTCTCAGGGGCTCCTACACTTCACTGACTAGGGGTTTCAAAAAAGTAGATACAGCCCTGGTCATAGTAATCATTACCGGGGCTGCCATTTTCCCCATCTCATTCTCACTCACTGATATTCTCCTTCAACCTTTTTTGCTGCAAAGATTATGTCACTGTTAGAGGCAGCGTGGCAGGGTCTACTTACAGAATGAGATGGGGAAGCTTCATTCAGCTGTTAGAGAGATGTATCCTTCTAGCAGTAAGGAGGACTTTATAAAACAAATTGTGATGCATATTGTTGTACAGTATTCTATTACATAAACTACTTAAAACTACACAATCTATATGTATGCATAAACATATTCAGTTTCAAACCCATCTATATATATTTGAATTATGTAAGTTTATTTCATTTTTATTATTTTATTAAATATATTTCATATATTTTTCTAAATTATAAATGCTAAGTTTAGAAAGGATGAACTTTGATTCAAAGTAAAAAAGAAGTGTTCCAGAAATCAGTGTAATTCTTTTACAGTGTATATTGTAAATGTGCGATTAAAATATCATGAATCATAAATCTATTACTTATGCTAATTTATAAAGATCATCTTATTTTAATCCATATTTCTTTATCTACTGTCAAATGGCCAAAGAGGGATAGTTATTGTGACGCCCAGGGACTTTTAGGGACTATGGACTATTATGGGCCCTGGGGGTGCGGGGTACAATAGCACAACTCCTTCCCTTCCTCTCTCAGAACAATACCCAACCACCTACGTACCTGGACTATTGCCACCAGATTAACCCAAGGTGATTTAAAACCTGCCCATATTGTTTAACTAAGAGGGTTAATGTTGTTTTGTTAGGATGGTTTTGGTTGCCATATATTCAATGTTTAAAAGTTTAAGTTGTAATTGGCAAATTTAAATGAGTGTAGTATGTTGTATAAGTGTGTTGTTGTGTGTTTAGACTCTGTTATTACCAGTTCACGAGGAGTTAACTGATAGTTAGAACTGAGTGATGTAATCAGTAACTGTCATGTGAAGTCAGTTATTAAAAGTAGCTTGAAAGGTACATAAGCAAAGTGTATCTGTCATTTTATGTTATTATTTTGCCAATCCTGAACGACGCGGAGGCTGCACAGGCTCCCTGGGTCAGCCTGTAGCGTCACGTGACCCAGCGGAGCCTGTGAGGCTATCAGCCAATCAGGAGCGTCGGGGGGCGTGTCGGAAGCCCGTTTCGCGCCATTGAACACAGCAGCGCGGTCTCCCGACTGGATGGACGGAGGTCTGAGGTCCTGCAGCTAAAAAATACAGTAGGAAGGTTTAATTACTGAGATTTCACCCCAGCTTACCAGCATATAAGGGGATATCACTGTT
The DNA here is from genome assembly GCA_027410445.1 of Discoglossus pictus. Taxonomy (NCBI): domain Eukaryota; kingdom Metazoa; phylum Chordata; class Amphibia; order Anura; family Alytidae; genus Discoglossus; species Discoglossus pictus. The sequence continues at coordinate 204,276,790 of CM050164.1, forward strand.
GAGGCTATCTCTGTCCGTTTTTGTGTTTCTTTTCCTCCTCCGTTTTTGTGTGTGTGTGTGTCCCTGTCTCCCTGTGGTGTGCTGTGTCTGTGTGTGTTCCTGTGTCTGTGTGTGCCTGTTTTCTGCTTGTTGTTCCCCCTGTTTGTTCCCCTGTTAGCATTTACTATGGATCCAGAAGGCTTAGAAGCCTTACTGGCTGAGGTTAGGACCCGTGCCTTAAGCCAAGGGGTCAGGTGGGTGCAGGACAGGCTGGGACCTCCCATGCCTTCTGCGCTTGGAGCTCAGCACATTGTACAGGAACAGCCTGCGGTGGCTGGTGTCCTAGCCAATTCTGATGCCTCCAGGGAAATTTTTTCCCATCCCACCACTGTAGGGCTGCCAGACCCACGTCCATCAGGTAGCAGAGACACCAGAGATGGGGGGGTTACAGGTCAGGGCGGCCGGGACCCCATACCCCCCAGGCAGGCGAGCGCCAGGATCACGGGCGGTGGGGGTGAGGGCCTAGCAATCCGGCCACCACCTGCCAACTTGCCTAAAGGTCCTAGGCCGCGACAAAGGTCGCGAAACACCCCTCTAACACCCCGTAAGGGGGGTGCAGGGGGTAAGAGAAAAGCCGGGAGTCCTAAAAAGGCTCCTACAGGCCCTCACGGTGCCAAGCAGACGGTCCCTGGGGTTTCCCTCATTAACAGTGCTTCTGGTACTTTACAGGGACGCCCAACTGGCAGCGAGAGGAGCATGGCGACGACGAGAGAGAGAAGAGATGGGGTCATCAGAGAGATGAACAGCCAAGACAGCATGGTCATGATTGATGACATGCCTGTGACAGCGGCAGTGGCGAGGCTAGGACGCCCCACTCGAGCTAAGAAGGCTACGAGCAGGTACAGTCCGCTGCTATTTACGCACACACCGCTAAGGCGTAGCAGAGTAGAGACTGAGGGCGATACGGTTAGGCCACAGCGCAAAGGGTCTAAGATTGACCAACAGCTGGATATTCCAACGCCCGAGGAAGTCTCAGGGGGCCCCCTACAGGGGGCGGCGGAGGCAGTGCTAGCCTACTCCAGCCGCGCAAGCTTAGCTGACCAGGACCCTTCCTCAGACGAGGAAAGGGCGGTATGGGCGCGGGCATGCAGGTCGCGGAGAGCTAGTGACTGTTCTTCTTGTACCCACAGATCCAGAAGGAGATCCAGGTCTAGAAGCAGAAGATCTTGTCGGTGCAGCTGTGCTTGCACTGGATCTGAGAGGAGAAGCCCGCGGAGGGCCAGACGGTCAGAGTCCCCGGAGCGTCAGGAGAGACGCGGGGATACTCCGTTGGCCGTATCTACTCCAAAGCTTCCAGAAGCAGGTGAGCGCTCAGAATTGAGCTGCGCAGCAGACAAGGGTGGTTTTATTGGGTCATTAAGGACTCTATTAGCTGCGCATAACATTGCAGTTAGCGAGCGCGAAATGGGAGCGTGGATAGGGGGACTAGCAAAGGGTGCATGGTCCCAGCCAGCAGCGGTAGTGGCGCCAGCGAGCGCGAGCGAGGCGCTAGCTAGCTTGCGCGCGCCCGAGCCGGTAGGCAGCGCAATAGCAGCAGTTGGGAATAACACTGTGGGGGTTACCGACGCAGCCATGAGGCCTATAGTCCTCTGCTCGTTGGATAATTTAGGTGCACACCTTCCACAGGATGTAAAGGAAAAGATCTGGAGGAGGGAATTTATAGAGTTGTTTTCCCTTCTCCCTATGTCTAGGCAAACAGACCTGGCTGAGAGGGGCCCCAGGGAGGGAAAATCCTTTGCTAGGCTACCCAGGACGTTTGATACCTGGCTGCAAGCATTTTCTATTTGGTCTTGCGTACTGTGTGAGCGGCACCCTGAACAGAGTTCGGGATTATTCGTCTACATAGACGAAATTCGGAATGCTCACAAGGTTTATGGGGGTACAGCCTGGTGGCGGTACGATGAGGAGTTCCGGCAATACTTGGCCTCAAGGCCAAGTATGGCGTGGAGCGACAAAGCGGTGGCGTATTGGCTAAACATCATGACACCCATGAGAGTCACGACGCCCTTTCGGAGCGGGGCCGGTGGAGCTAAGGGCCCCACCCACGCCTCAGGAGCAGGTCTTAAGACCTGTTTTTCGTACAACGAGGGGGTCTGCAGATGGGCGCCTAACTGCAGGTTTAAGCATGCATGCTCAAACTGCGGAGGTGAGCACCCCCTGTCTAGATGCGGTAGACCCAAAGAGGGAGGCAGGGGCGAACCTCCTGCAAAGGGGCAAGACGCCCATACGCCTCCCCGCCATGCTGCCGTGGCTAAAGCGCTACGGTAAATTGGCAGGCACCGCCGAAGCGGCGCGCCTGTTGGAGGACGGATTCCGAGAAGGATTCCGGATTCCATGTGGGGTCGACATTCAAGGTTTTCTTGTCCCAAACCTGAAGTCGGCTAGGGATTTCCCAGGGGTAGCCAAAGCTAAGGTGCCTAATGAGGTAAAATTGGGGAGGATGGCCGGGCCATTTGCGGCCCCGCCCATCCAAGGTTTAGTTGTGTCTCCTCTTGGCGTGGTCCCCAAGAAGGAGAAGGGTAAATTTAGATTGATCCAGCATCTCTCCTACCCCAGAGGCCGTTCGGTAAACGATGGCATATCAAAAGACCAGGCTACTGTGTCTTACGAGTCATTTGACCGGGCGGTCGACCTGGTGAGAAGGGAGGGCCAGGGGGCCCTTATGGCAAAAGTGGACATCGAGGCAGCATTCAGATTGCTCCCCGTGCACCCGACAAGCCATCGGTTGCTGGGGTGCTTCGTAGACGGAAGTTACTTCGTCGACTTATGTCTACCCATGGGATGCTCGATATCCTGTGCTTACTTCGAGGCCTTCAGCAAATATTTACAATGGGTTGTGAGCATCAAGGCGGGGTACAAGAGTGTTACCCATTACCTGGATGACTTTCTTTTTGTTGGCCCAGCGAGAAACGACGCTTGCCGTTTTATGCTGGAGGTGTTCACCGAAATCTGTACAGAATTCGGGGTACCACTGGCCCATGACAAGACGGAGGGCCCTACAGAACAATTGACTTTTCTGGGGATTCGGATTGACTCCTGCAAAATGGAGTGCAGTCTTCCCTTAGAGAAGGTGGAGGACATGCAAGCCGAGATTACGGCGCTGCGGGGCGCACGGAGGGTGACCCTGCGGCGGCTGCAATCAATATTGGGGAAGTTGAATTTCGCGTGCAGAATTATCCCCATGGGGCGGATATTCTGTAGACGGATGTCTCTGGCTACGGTAGGGATTGCGAAGCCGCATCATTTCCTAACAGTCTCTAAGGCCATGCGTGACGATGCAGAGGTATGGGCGATGTTCCTTGCAGACTTTAACGGGCGGGTGGTCCTTCAAAAGGAGGGCACCACCAGCGCAGAGCTAGACCTGCACACCGATGGTTCTGGACCGATCGGTTGTGGGGCGTATCTCCAAGGGAGATGGTTCGCTGCGGCATGGCCGGAGGAATGGGAAGAGGCGGGTTTACTGGTGAACCCTACATTCCTGGAGCTGTTTCCTATGGTGGTAGCAGTGCACTTATGGGGTCCTTGTTTCAGGGACAGGCGAGACATTTTCCATTCGGGTAATAAGGGGTTGGTTGAAGCCGTGAACAACATCACGGCGGCATCCGTACCAGTGATTAGATTGCTCAGGCATCTTGTGCTATGTTGCCTTCGCTTGAACATATGGTTTCAAGCAAGACACGTGACAAAGGTGAATAACGGAATTGCTTACGCCCTCTCTCGGTTTCAGGAGGATCGTTTCAGGGCGCTGGCTCCTCGTGCGAACGCCCTGGGGGAGCTCATCCCCGAGGAGCTCTGGGAGATTGGAGCTGTCAGGTAACGAGACTCGTGAGACAGTCTGTTGCCCCAGCGACGTGGAACGCTTATAGACGCGTGTGGGCTAAATGGGATAGCCTAGTGGCACTGGCAGGTGGTGCCACGACGGAGGACAAGAGCGTAGGGATCTTGCTTTGGTACCTGCTGCGGTGCGCCGAGCAAGGCGAATCAAAACCTGTAGTAGGGAGACAGGTCACGACGCTTGCTTTTATGTTTAAGCTTGCTGGGCAGAGGGACCTTACTAAGGAGTTTCTAGTGCGCAAAGTGGTGCGCGGAATGTTCAGCGGTGCGCAAAGGCCAGATAATAGGCGGCCAATAACATTTGCGCTGTTGCTGAGATTGGCTCAGGAATTGGTGGTGGTTTGCAGGGATCCCTTTGAATCTCTACTTTTCCGAACGGCTTTTTCCCTGGCGTTCTTCGGAGCGTTTAGGATAGGGGAGTTAGTCGCGAACAGTAGACACGGTTCGGGGGGTCTGCAATTGGTGGATACCTGCCTCAGGGAAGGTACGGTGGTATTGTGGTTGCGGAGGTCAAAGACCGACCAAGTGGGTAAAGGAAGAGAAGTGGTTCTGCATCAGGTTGGCACAGAGTGTTGCCCATATGCATGTGTAGTGGAGTACCTTAAGCAGCGACCGGTGGGACGGTGTTCGCTGCTGGTCCACGCCGATGGAACGGCACTGTCTGTGTATCAGTTTAAAAGAGTTTTAAAAAGCGCACTGCATCGGCTCGGTTTCAAGCAGTCCGACTTTGGGACACACTCCTTTCGGATTGGAGCTGCCACTGAAGCGGCTAGGTTGGGGTTACCCGACGCGGCAGTAAAGCGCATCGGGAGGTGGGACTCAGACCGTTTTCGTTCCTATGTACGGCCAAATGCAGTGGTTTAATGGTGTTGCTTTCTACTTTCAGGGGAACAGAAGCAACTATGGATTGTGGGCCATTCCTACGTGTACTGGGCCCATAGGTTAGCCGCAGTTACCGAAGAAAAGGCACAACTGGGCTTTCCTGTTACGGACTTACGCGTAAGGTGGTGTGTTATTCGGGGTCTGCGATGGGCGCAGCTCGACGGCCTCTTGGAAACGTACGCGCAGCGTTACGGGCAGCCCAGTCTTATCATTCTTCATGCCGGCGGGAACGATTTGGGGACAGTTCCCATAAGACGAATGCTAAAGGTGATGAGACAAAACATCGAGAAATGGGTGAAGAAGTTCCCTGGCACGTTCCTTATCTGGTCTGAGATGATCAAGAGAAGATCATGGCGTAACGCGCGCGACCCTGTATGCTTAGATAAGGCTAGACAGAAGATAAACCAGCAGATTGCGAGCTTTGTGAGAAAACAAGGTTTCTCGGCCATCCGGTATAAAGATTTCGAACCGGTCGGCGCAGATGATTTTTTCGCAAAGGATAAGGTTCATCTTACGGAAATAGGGTACGAGTTGATGATGTTGGAGTTTAGGGAGAGTGTTTTGCGGGCTTTGGCTTTAATGTCCAGCAGGGGGGGATCGCAGCCTCGGGAGGCGTCCCTCGCATGCTCCGTGGCGGGAGGTGAGTTGCCCGGCCCACTGGCCTAAGGGGGCGATGGCCCCACCTCACAGGGCGTGCTTAAAGATAAGCATTGGGGCTTTGGGCAGGGCTCAAAGCGTGAGGTCACTGTTCGTGGCCGGGCTCCTCCCCCGGAAGGAAAGGACTAAATTAGTCATCTGAATAAGTTACGGTTGTTTGTTTACATTGTGTTAAAATAAAGCTGTGGCCCGTTGTTTCTCCCAACTCAAGTTGTCGTGTCAGTTATTCCATCAACTAGCCTGAATGGATCATGCATGGGTCATGAACGACGCGGAGGCTGCACAGGCTCCCTGGGTCAGCCTGTAGCGTCACGTGACCCAGCGGAGCCTGTGAGGCTATCAGCCAATCAGGAGCGTCGGGGGGCGTGTCGGAAGCCCGTTTCGCGCCATTGAACACAGCAGCGCGGTCTCCCGACTGGAATCCCACCCACCCACCCTGTAATTTGTTGTTAACAGATGTTATGGTTTATTCTTTAAAAAAAAAAAAAAAGTATATTATAATATAAATAAGAAATATTGAAATTAATATATATATTTTTGGTTAAAGAATTCGGAGAAGTGGCTATTGTATGTTGTTTTTTTGTTAATTTATGTCTGTGTGGCGGGAGGTGAGTTGCCCGGCCCACTGGCCTAAGGGGGCGATGGCCCCACCTCACAGGGCGTGCTTAAAGATAAGCATTGGGGCTTTGGGCAGGGCTCAAAGCGTGAGGTCACTGTTCGTGGCCGGGCTCCTCCCCCGGAAGGAAAGGACTAAATTAGTCATCTGAATAAGTTACGGTTGTTTGTTTACATTGTGTTAAAATAAAGCTGTGGCCCGTTGTTTCTCCCAACTCAAGTTGTCGTGTCAGTTATTCCATCAACTAGCCTGAATGGATCATGCATGGGTCATGCTTTTGTATGCTGTGCTCCTGCTAGATCCTACTCTAAAGAGACCTGCACATGTTTGTGATCCTGTGCTCCTGGTATCATTGCTTTTGTATACTGTGTTCCTGCTACAGTGGATATAAAAAGTCTACACACCCCTGTTAAAATGTCAGGTTTCTGTGCTGTAAAAAAATGAGACAAAGATAAATCATTTCAGAACTTTTTCCACCTTTATTGTGACCTATAAACTGTACAACTCAATTGAAAAACAAACTGAAATCTTTTAGGTGGTGGGAAGAAAAAATATAAAGAAAAATAATGTGGTTGCATAAGTCTGCACACCCTCTTATAACTGGGGATGTAGCTGTGTCCAGAATTAAGCAATCACATTCCAAATCGTGTTAAATAGGAGTCAGCATACACCTGCCATCATTTAAAGTGCCTCTGATTAGCCCCAAATAAAGTTCAGCTGCTCTAGTTGGTCTTTCCTGAAATTTTCTTAGTCGCATCCCACAGCAAAAGCCATGGTCCACAGAGAGCTTCCAAAGCATCAGAGGGATCTCATTGTTAAAAGGTATGAGTCAGGAGAAGGGTACAAAATAATTTCCAAGGCATTAGATATACCATGGAACACAGTGAAGACAGTCATCATCAAGTGGAGAAATGGCACAACAGTGACATTACCAAGAACTGGAGCTCCCTCCAAAATTGATGAAAAGACGAGAAGAAAACTGGTCTGGGAGGCTACCAAGAGGCCTACAGCAACATTAAAGGAGCTGCAGGAATATCTGGCAAGTACTGGCTGTGTGGTACATGTGACAATGTTATGGATGATAATTAGGAAAATGTCTTTTTATATTAAGATGTTTGTCTGCATTCCTTATTCACTTATATATTTATAAATGAGAAGAAGATTACTGACAATGGAGGTTACTTAAAGATGGAGGATGGAACTACAAACAACATGGAGGATGAACTACAAATGGGAGTGGCCTGATGATGCATACATCCGTGACCAAATAAGGACAAATGAACGGTTCCTCCCTCTACTGACCAGTATGATGACGACACACTGCAGCAATTTTGAACCAATCAATAAAGCTATTAATTCCTAGACAAAGGAATCATGTGACGTTTGATCAGATAACGTTTTCTACATATAAACGTGTAAACTGCCATTTTAATACAGAGCGCTTTGAGAACTACTATACAGAAACAACGTGTCTGTGTCTTATTTCTCTGGAATGTGCACATTCCACACTAATTGGAAAAGCAACAGATATTTAATACAGACTTTGCAGTCTAATCTAATTCAACAACAATCTCCCGTATTCTTCGTATGTCTGGGCAATGGGGTAGAGTGGCAAGACGAAAGCCTTTTCTTACGAAGAAAAGCATCCAAGCCAGGCTACATTTTGCAAAAACACATCTGAAGTCTCCCAAAAGCATGTGGGAAAAGTGTTATGGTCTGATAAAACCAAAGTTGAACTTTTTGGCCATAATTCCAAAAGATATGTTTGGCGCAAAAACAACACTGCACATCACCAAAAGAACACCATACCACACCCTTTGGCGCTCATTGCAAGACTCTCCTGCTCGTGGTGCTCATTGTGAGCCCCACGATGAACGCCTTCAACGCTCATTGCGAGCCTTTCCTCCCACCTACTGTACAGGCCGCTCATTTTGTGCTTGGGAATGCCATGTGTCTATTTCCACCATCTCCTCCCTGTGTGTTTGTCTGCTGTTAGGCGCTGAAGGATGTTTGTTTTATTTTCAAAGTCCGGCATGCCTGGTGTTGTTGGTGTAAGTGTTACTGTCTTTGCTGTCGTGTATTTTCTAAATCCTGCGAACCTGGCTTTGCTCAGCCTCGTTTTTATGCAGTTTCAGAATTTTTTACGTTTTTCGTCTGCCATTTTTTTTCTCGCTTAGGCAATTTTGGATTGACGAAAACCCCCAAATATGGCTCAAAATTGCTTGCAACCGAAATCCCAGGCTTCCTGGCTTTCCCCCTGTGCTGTCTGTGAGTGTGTTATTATATGTGTTAAATTATTTTTTTTGTTTTTAGGGTTTTTAGAGTTATGGGCTTGGCTCACAGTTGCGACTCTCACAATGCAGCCTAAGTACTGCGCAGCTGGCTCACCTCGCTTTGCGACAATGCCACTGGCTGCAATGAGAGCCTTTCACGCTCATTGCAGCCTACGTGCTGCACGGCTGCGTCGCCTCGCTTCGCGAGGCTCTCATGTGTGACGGTGCCGCTGGTTCAATGGCTTCCCGAAGTCGCAACTGCGGGACCAACATCACAAACGTGACGAACAGCGCAAAGATCCACAACTATATATGTGATAGAACTGACAGTGTAGGCTACTTGGATGTATTTATATAAGGTAATCATATCTCCTCTTAGACACCTTTTTAAAGTAAGTTTGAAAGTAAGTTTAAATTGGTTAGTCTTTCTTCATAACTTAGCCCCTCCATTCCCCTTATTAGTTTTGTTGCCCTCCTCTGTACATTTTCTAGCTCTGAAGTGGTGCCCAGAATTGTACTCCATATTCCAAAGAGGGTGTACCAGAGATTTGTATAGTGGAAGAATTATATTTGCTTCCCTTGCTTCTATACCCGTCTTTATACATGCTAATATTTTATTTGTCTTTGCAACTACTGTTTGGCTTTGAGCACTGTTACCTAGGTGGTTGTCCACAAGCACTCCCAAATCCCTTTCAATATCTGATACCCCTGGATTTGCTCCATTAAGATTATAAATTGCATGACTATTTTTCCTTCCCAGATGCATAACTTTACATTTATTCATATTAAATCTCATCTGCCATTTAGATGCCCATACCTCAATTTTATGTAAATCCTGTTGGAGGGAAAGCATATCATTTTCTGATTTAATTACCTTGCACAATGTAACGGAGCTGGAACACGCAGTCCAAAATCTCCGCTGGTATACGATAAAATACCCAAGAGGCACTACAGTCTCACCATTCCCGACCTCCCATATTGGACGACACACAATTTGGGAGTCAAATGAATACTGACTTTATTTTGTCATTGCAGAACTATATATACATCTCTTTGGCCACAGGCAATACACATGCCCATATTTGGCTACACACAATACACACAAAGAGAACAATAGGGGGGTCACACCTCCCTGGCAACTTTGATACAATCAGACACTGATTCAATTACACCTCTTTGTTCTTATCAGAGAATTAAAACACTTTGGAAAATGCAAGGATCCTTTACAACTTTCTTATCTCTTGAATCTCTGTAATAGAATTATCTATTAGCCTAGGTCTGCAAAAGTCTGGCTAATATTCTGCAGAGCATCAACCAGCATACATATTGTAGGATCATATTTTAACCAAGAATAATCATAAAACAGGGTAAAACAGTGATGGGTTCCGCTACACACCTCCCCCGTGACCATAAGCCGGCATACACGGTCTGATCCCAACGGATCGGCCTGGGGATGTCCGGACAAAAGTATTTGTTGGTCAATTCTCTAGTTTGACAACCCATTAGCATTACTGCAATTCACATTTACTCACATTTCCCATATCCCCAGATAGCTGGGATCTGAGCGCACAAAACCACCGAATAGCTCTCAGATCCTCTTCACACAGTTCAATTGCCATGTAGCTAAAGTCTTTCCCATAGTCTTTCATCATATGAATGGGCTCCATGGCATAGCTATCTGGGGTATCACCGCTCCCACAGGGCAAGTACAGAATGACCCCCCTGTATGTAAAGGGCCAGAATGAGTGACTTACACTCTGGTATGGCCGAACACTGGTTCCAAAGGGCAATATGTACCAGGGCCATAGTCGCAGGGCAGGAGGCTGGCAAACAGTCCTCTCCAAGCCAAAGTGGCGAAGGGCACTTCGTCACACATCTCCCCTTTGGGGGGAAGTCTAACCAGGCACCTGGATATTTCGCTGGGGTGATGGTGCAACACGCTGAGGGGACTTGAGGGGCAGAGGCCCGCGGCACTCTGCCCTGATGCCAGCTCTTCTGCTGGTATAACCTGCAGGACCTCCTGCTCTGTACCAGGGACAAAGGGAGGGCAGAGGCCGACTGCACTCTGCCCCGCTGTCAGCTCTTCTGCTGGGGTACTTGGGACATATTGCGGCTCAATAGCCAGGGAAACGTGGGGGTCAGTGGGGGTTAACATTTCCTCTGTTAACCCTGGGGCCACATTAGAAGTTAGCTGGGGAGGGGAGTTTGTACTTACCCCCTCCTCCGGTTGTCCCAGTGACGGTAGTTGGGGATCTGGACAAGCTGTGGGCGCAGAGACCACGGTCCCATCTGCGCCGTCTGGGAGATTGGTGTCTCCCCTGGTTAGGGTAAACTGTCGCTGGGGGGGAAGGATGACACCTTCTGCCCCCTGTGTTTCACACTGCCACTGGGGGGGAAGGACGACACCTTTGGCCCCCTGGAGTACCCACTGACGCTGTGGAGGAAGGTCGACACCTTCTGCTCCCTGGGGTACACACTGCCGCTGGGGGGGAAGGACAACACCTTCTGCCCCCTGGGGTTCACACTGCCGCTGAGGGGGAAGGACGACACCTTCTGCCCCCTGGGGTTCACACTGCCGCTGTGGAGGAAGGTCGACACCTTCTGCTCCCTGGGGTACACACTGCCGCTGGGGGGAAAGGACGACACCTTCTGCCCCCTGGGGTTCACACTGCCGCTGGGGGGGAAGGACGACACCTTCTGCCCCCTGGGGTTCACACTGCCGCTGGGGGGAAAGGACGACACCTTCTGCCCCCTGGGGTTCACACTGCCGCTGGGGGGAAAGGACGACACCTTCTGCCCCCTGGGGTTCACACTGCCGCTGAGGGGGAAGGACGACACCTTCTGCCCCCTGGGGTTCACACTGCCGCTGGGGGGAAAGGACGGCACCTTCTGCCCCCTGGGGTTCACACTGCCGCTGAGGGGGAGGGACGACACCTTCTGCCCCCTGGGGTTCACACTGCCGCTGGGGGGAAAGGACGACACCTTCTGCCCCCTGGAGGGCCGGTAGAGAGACCTCGGTCCCATCTCTACCTGCCATCTGGAGGTCATGCCAGGACCAGTCAATGAAGTCTGGTTCTGCTTGTCGAGTAGGTTGGGGCTGCACAAGGCTGAGCAGGTGTTGGTAGTCCTGCTCCAGCTCCCACTCTCTCGTTACCAGGTGGGTCATGTCTTTGCTCACCTCGCCTTCGTCATCCCAGACATACATGCCCATCCGGTAGTCGTAGATGTCCCAAAACCTAGACCCCTCCGTGCTGCCAAGATCAATATCGTCCTCCAAGGCATCCCATAATAAACCCGGGCCATCATAATCATCCCCCTCCGGTAAGTCGTGTTCAGCCGTCCAGGGGGTAAGTCGAACGGTATACCACCAGAGGGCCTGGTATGCGTTGTCTAGCCAGATCTCTCGCCATACCAGGGTCTCTAGTCTTGTCACCCACTCATCCAGGGGCTGCTCTCCCAATAGATACATCCGCATCGCCACACGCTTCTGTAGCCGCTGCTCATCACTGGGGAGACTCTCACCTCGCCGCCATTGGGCATCTTGCAGGGCATCATACCAGAGTTCCATTCTGTCTGTCTCCCTGTAGTCTGCGGCCTCCTTCTCATCCTCATCATGGAACGCTGTCCAAAAACTAGCCGGTTCCATCCTGCTGTAGCCAGGGGCGCTGTACGGATACTAGCGTTGCCCTCAATTTGTACTCCACGGAATGGTGTCTCCTGTAGCTGTCCTTCTGACCGTGGGAACAATTCCACCACTTGCCAACAAATGTAACGGAGCTGGAACACGCAGTCCAAAATCTCCGCTGGTATACGATAAAATACCCAAGAGGCACTACAGTCTCACCATTCCCGACCTCCCATATTGGACGACACACAATTTGGGAGTCAAATGAATACTGACTTTATTTTGTCATTGCAGAACTATATATACATCTCTTTGGCCACAGGCAATACACATGCCCATATTTGGCTACACACAATACACACAAAGAGAACAATAGGGGGGTCACACCTCCCTGGCAACTTTGATACAATCAGACACTGATTCAATTACACCTCTTTGTTCTTATCAGAGAATTAAAACACTTTGGAAAATGCAAGGATCCTTTACAACTTTCTTATCTCTTGAATCTCTGTAATAGAATTATCTATTAGCCTAGGTCTGCAAAAGTCTGGCTAATATTCTGCAGAGCATCAACCAGCATACATATTGTAGGATCATATTTTAACCAAGAATAATCATAAAACAGGGTAAAACAGTGATGGGTTCCGCTACACACAACTTTGTGTCATCAGTGAAAATGGAGACACTACTTTCCAGTCCCACCCATGTCATTAATAAATATGTTAAAAAGGAGAGAACCTAATACTGAACCCTGAGGAACCCCACTTACCACATTAGTCCAATCGGAGTATGTTCCATTTACAACAACCCTTTGCTTCCTGTCTTTTAGCCAGCTTTCAATCCATGAGCAGATATTTACTGCAATTCCTGTATCCCTTAGTTTGCACAATAGTCTCCTATGTGGCACTGTATCAAAAGCCTTAGCAAAATCCCAAAAGACTATATCCACTGAGTTGCCTTGATCCAGTTTCCTACTAACCTCCTCATATAAACTAATTAGATTTGTTTGACATGACCTATCCCTCATAAATCCATGTTGACTCCTACTTATAATCCTGTTTAAATAGACATATTCTTGTATATTATTCCTTATTAACCCTTCTAAAAGCTTCCCCACTACAGAAGTGAGGCTCACTGGTCTATAATTCCCCGGATTTGCTCTTGCTCCCTTCTTAAATATAGGTATCACATCTTCTTTTCTCCAGTCATCTGGTAGAGACCCTGTGTTGAGTGAATCTTGATAAATTAAATATAATGGTTTGGCTATTACATAACCCAGGGCTTTATTAAAATGTATTTTTTCCAACCTCTTTTGGATTACTTCCTGCGTTAACCAATTATTCGGAAAAAATGTAGTGTAGCCCCATTATGTTGCAGTGTCGCAACCACTGGTACCTCCCTTGTGTATACTGAAGAAAAGAACCTATTTAGCTCATCTGACTTTTCCTGGTCACTAATTTTCAGACTGCCGGTGTCACATTGTAATGTTTCTATAGCTTCCTTCCTCTCCTTCTTCCCATTAATATACCTAAAAAATAATTTAGGGTTAGTCTTACTCTCTTTTGGAATTCATTTTTCATTTTCTATTTTAGCCAGTCTAATAGCCCATTTGCAAGCCTTGTTGATTTCCTTGTACGCCCGTAAAGCAGTCTCTGTCCCCTCTTGTTTGTATAATTTAAATGCCTGTTTTTTACTTTGTATCTTGATCTTTAAATCATTGTTAAGCCATTTACTCCTTTTACTTTTATTCCCACTTTGTATATGGTGATAAGTATGTATATTTAGTAACAATTTAAATGTTGTCCATTTATGTTCAGTGTTTTTACCTATCAGTTCTCTGTCCCAGTCTATACTTTGTATTGCTGCTCTTAGACCGTTAAAATCTGCCCTTTTAAAATTAAGAGTTTTTGTTGGCCCCTTAAAATATTGTTTTTTTAATTCAATCGATTAATTCAAATGAGACTGTGTTGTGATCACTGTTTCCCAAACCTTGCCCTATTTCAACATTTTATACTATATCAATATTATTTGTGATGACTAAATCTAAGATAGCTTCATTTCTAGTAGGCTCTTTTATAACCTTGCCAAGATAATGATCCCTGAGTGTACTCAAGAACCTGCTCCCCTTAGCTGAACTCCTGGTCTCATTTATCCAGTTTATTTCAGGGTAATTAAAATCTCCCATTATTAGAACTTGCCGATGCTTAGCTGCATTTCCAATCTGTAACAATAATTGTATTTCCTCACTTTCAGCTATATTTGGGGGTTTATAGCATACTAATATTCTTTTGGAATTTGCTGCTCCGCTATTTAACTCTACCCACAAACATTAAACTTCATCACTAGTTCCGCCATAAATATCTTCTCTGACTATAGGCTTAACATACAGACAAATACCTCCTCCTATTTTACCATTGCCGCTATCTTTCCTAAATAGGTTATAAGCATCCAGATTAACAGTCCAGGCATGAGATTCATCCCACCAAGTTTTGGTAATGCCTATTAAATCCCATTTTTCATTAATTGCTAATAATTTTAACTCTCCCATTTTTCCTGGCAAGCTTCTGGCATTAGCAAGCATACATCTTATGTTATGAGTTTGTAGTTTGGTGGTGCCTGCCACTGTACTTGAGTTACTTTGTACTACTCCCCTATTGACTATACTACCCCTTCCCCCATCTCCTCCCCTATGAGTTGTTAATTCATCCCTTATACTCTCTACACTTTCTACCCCAATACTTATATCTAGTCCCTCCCCCCACCTACTAGTTTAAAAACTCCTCCAGCCTCTCTACAATTCTATCCCCTGGCATAAAAGCTGCCTCATCATTAAAGTGCAATCCATCCCTGCTGTAGAGATTGTACCGAAGTGAGAAGTCAGAACAGTGCTCTAAAAACCCAAACCCCTCCTTAGTGCACCAAATCTTTAGCCACGCATTAACCTCCCTAAGCTCCTTCTGCCTCCCTGGCTAGCATGTAGCACTGATAGTATCTCAGAAAATACTACCTTGGAGGTCCTTGCCTTCACCTTATTACCCAGTTGTCTAAAATCATTCTTTAGGACACTCTATCTTCCACTAACTTTGTCATTGGTACCTATATGTACCAAGACCGCCGGTTCATTTCCAGCCCCTCCCAATAATTTTTTTATTCCGCTACCACCAAAACCTGTCTGTTGCTCTGCCTATTCTGCCCTCCCACTCCTCCAGTAGAACTGTTCTTCCGGCTGTTAGAGGGAGCAGCTCTATCTGGCATTGCCATTCCTGAATGGACATCCACAACAGTTTTACTCAATCTGGCAAATCTGTTGGTGTTTGCTAACTCAGAACTGGCCTGCCTCCTCCTGTTCTCCCTGATTCCCCTTCTAACTGTAACCCAACTACCTCCCTGGACATCCTCACTAGCCCCAGCTCCATCCTCTGTGCTAGGCCCAGCTAAACTGTGCTCAGTGAGCACCAACTCCCTTTCCAGTTGAGCAATATCAATAAGTGCTGCAATTCACCTCTCCAGTTCACCAATTTGAGCTTTTAGAGAGGCAACATGCTCACACCTGCCACAGAGGAATGTACCATGGAGCAGCGGTTCCAGTATTGCATACATATGACAGGATGTAAACTGAGTGAGGTTGCCACTGGACTGACCCATAATTATTATTATTGTCTACAAAAAATCAGTGGGAAAAATAAAGAATATAAAATAATACATTTGTACAAAGTTTTGTAAAAAACAAACAAATAAAAAACATATATATGTATATATATATATATATATATATATATATATATATATATATATATATATATATCCCTTTATTATTATTTCCCCTTTGCACTATAAATCTGCCACCTCTTTTCTTTGTACTCCCTCCTTTTATTTAAACTCCTACACTTTTACTAGAATTGCACTCATACTAGAAATGTTCGCAAGCTCTTCTCCTGTTTATATTAACTTCTGCCTTCTCACCTTGGCACAATTAGTGCACTCTGCAATTTATCAGCCTTTACTTGCAAAATGATAATCCAAAATATGTATACATTAATATAATAATTGATAATTGAGGTTTGAATATTTGTATTATAATGGTCCCTGGAGTATGTCTGGAATATTTCTATAGGAGACTATGGCTGAATATGTGCTTGTTTGTAGGAGGCACTGACTAAATATTTATATACTGTATTACTATGATGATTACAGGTGACCCTCTCTGAATATTTATATATTAATATGATTATAGGAGACAATGGCTGAACACTGTATGTGCACATATAATATTAGGGGCGACCTAAATAAGTAATTATGTACATATTTATTTGATCGCATAGGACCATGGCTGAATATTTAAATGTAGGGGACCATAGCTGATTATGTATATGTTTGTATTATAATTATAGTGGGCCCTTAGTGAATGTTGATATATTATTAAGAGGCCCTGGTCAAATATGTTTAGGTTGTATGAGTAAAATCAATCCTGACTGAATATGGTTAAATTTATATGTACGTCACCCAGTGGCAGCTGGGGAAATGTTAAACTTGGAGAGTGGTAGTCTTTAGAATTTTTTATATATATATATATATATATATATATATATATATATATATATATATATATATATATAAATAAATAATACACATATGTATCATGGATTTCCCCAGGACCCAGCAGAGGTATCAAAATTTACTTTATCTACTTAAAAACTAGATGTATGACTTTTTTCCTGATAACTTATGCTCTTAGTTAGACACAATTTTTTTCATACAATTTCTGTTTTCATTGCGCAGTGACCTTTGACCTCTCATAATTACTCAATTACTAGTTTTTATGTGTGATACAAGTGATCATGATATGTGTTTGTGTAACATATGCTTGCTTCCCTATCATAGAAAAATATAAATAATATCATACAATCAATACATTTAATAAACAAGTAATTGCTCTGTGTTTGTAGGAGTTGTTAAAAGTTGTATGTTGTATAAAATGTTTGTTGTTAAAATGGCTGTTATGTGGAAATGTCTGTTATTTGCTCACACAGCAAGAGAGCCATATACACGTACAGAAAAGGTACAAATGAGTGTGTGCATACCTTGCACACGCACTCGCAGGGGCTCCTTCACTTCACTTCCCTGGGCTCCAAAAAGGTAGATCCGGCACTGACTACTTGCCACTCTATAAAGTCCTTCCTAAGGTCCTTTAACACAGCCAGCTTAAAAATTGAGGGCCATGGCTTCCATTTTCCTTTCAACTAGTGAATCGGAGTAATTTGTTTCCTTGGATTATAGCAAGGACCAAATAAGTCTACCTAATCTTCCCTTAGAACCTGTCAACGCAGTCTAGTTCCACTAATGTGTGCCAAATTATCCAGTAGGCTAACCAGGGGGATGTATTTGATTGCTAAAGTAGCTAACACTTCCAGTTCCCATAGATTTTTCGGAAAGAAAGGCTACAAAGCACCTTCTATACCATCATGGAAAGCAGGAAAATACTTTGACCTGCACCACACATTAAATTGAAGGCATACCAGCCTAACCATCAGGAGGAAAGTGTTCAAGAGTGAGTTTATGACTTGGACCACTCCCAGATTGTCTGTGTAGAAAACAATCTGGCAATCCCTCGGTTGCTCACCCCACAAGAACAAGGACATCACAATAAGGAAGAGCTTCAAGAACCCCATATTCCTGGTAACACCAATTCTCAACCGATGCTCAGGCCACATGGAGCCACACCAATAGCTATTGTAAAAGTCCCTAAATCCATGTGTACCCAATGCGTCTTTATATAATTCCTGTGTGGGTGAGGGTTCGTTCATTAAATGAAGGTAGGAAGGCAAGAAATGTGCACATCCTCTCCCAACATCAAGGACACCTTGATCAGGTGACGGGGATGCCGAAACCCCACCATTACCAGTGACATCCAACTGGAAAATATCCTTCCAACTGAGATATTTTGACAGCAATGTTCAGTTTATCCATTGCCAGGGATACCCTAAAGATGCACCCACCCTCTGAAAGGTGTCTATAAAGTGTTTGCTGATTAAAGTTCAGAGTACCTGCTGGGTCCACAAATGTTAAGTTGTCCAGGTAATGTGTTATACCCTCTTGAATCATCCAATCCCAGAAAGAGCTAAATGCCCCCAAATAAGAAGAAAAAATGGAGAACCCCATCAGAAGACAGCGGCCCGTGTATACCTGTCTTTGAAATCAGCAACCTAACAAGCAGTAGCATTCTGGGTATTCCAGGTGAACCTAAAGACCACTGTAGGTTATTTACAAGTAAAGTTCATATTTTTGTTTGCTGAGCAAAGAATATTAAAAACAGTATGCAGTTTAAAAAAGTTAAAATATTTTCCTAGCTTTAAACTGTCTGTTTTCTCCTCAAGCAGAGCTGCTTATTTCCACCTGTGCATTCAGCCACACCTCTTATTTCTAGTTTCATGGTCATGCTCTGGAAGCCGTCCTCATTGTACTTCCTCCAGACCATACCTTCATATATGCTATACACTTCCATGATCTCCTCCAGGTATGTGAACAAAGATGAGCATGCTCCAGATATAGATCTCCCATTAAATACGCTAGAATGGAGAATCCCTTCTGTCAAATATATAAGGATCTTGGGATCCTCTGATAACTCCACTGATCAGCTTCATCACACCTGTAATCTCCGTTTTTTTGTTTTTTTTTAATGTACAGCAAAGTCACAAGTTGCCAGAAAGAGAGAGAATATTCCACAAATTCCCACTGCCTTTCTTTTACTTCCATGGATAGGTGCCCACCTAGCTGGACTTCTCATTAGGCTAACTAGGCAGCCAACTTGGGGCACTTCCCTGTGAAGGAGCTGTATATTTTATGAATAAATTGTTGTTCATCATTTTTTTTTTTGTATTTAGAAATACATTAAAGTATATATATCGAAACTATAGGGAAATTTTGTGTCGGGAAGCAGAATGAACATCTCTAGTGTGTGAGATTATATATAAGGAGCATTATATAGAGCATTATAGTGTGGGTGAAACAGTGTTTATATATCTGTAATGTGAGGGAATTAGTATAAATCTATTTATTTATCTGTCATATTTCTTTTTGCTCTGTATATCTTACTCTGTGCACACCCTTTAGGAATGATCACATATATAGTTGTGAGCGTACGAGTTGTTGCTAACGCTGCGGGCTCGCGCAGCGAGCCGAGGCCCTTGCGAAGCGAGGGCACTGCCCGAGGGTCTCAGTTGCTGGCATGGAGCGCCGAAGGCACTCCTTGCCAGCAACTGAGGACCCTCGCAAAGCGAGGGACTCAGTTGCTGGCATGGAGCGCCGTAGGCGCTCCATGCCAGCACCTGAGGACCTCGCAAAGCGAGGGCCGCAGTTGCTGGCATGGAGCGCCGAAGGCGCTCCATGCCAGCAACTGCAACCCTCGCAAACTTCACGTCGCAACCCAAACAGTACGACACACACATTACGACACTCGCAAACAACATACGACACACGTTCACACACATTACGGACTCGCAACACTCGGACGCAACTCGCGAACATTACAAAATTTAAAACACAATACATACACACACCACATACATAAAAAACTTACCTACACCAAGAGGGAGCACCCAGCACCTCAAAAATACAACTTACACCTCGATTTGACTCCAAATAAAACAGTTTAGAGACTAAAAAAAATTTGAAGCGAGAGAAAAAATGGCCGCCGAACAAAACGAAAACGAGGCTACAGCACTCTAAACTCGCAAAACACCACAAGAAACTCGCAAAACACCACAAAACACCTACGGATATTCCGATACAAACGTATACCACACATTACTCGCCATTTTACGCCAATGCGGAAGTACACGACAACGGTTTGGGCTCGCGCACGCACACTGTTATACTGCACACATTCAGCACGCTTACACAGCAGATCCACACCACTAATGCTGCAGCAACATCAAAACACATTCACAGCTCTTCCACACAATGCTTTAAAATAGGTAAAGTATATTCATTTATTCATGTATTATATATTTCATTATTACACACTGAACAGCATTAGCTACCTTACAATTTCATTGCCGTCATTTTTTGACGGGCAATTCGCTAGTGTGTATATATCTATCTATCAGTTTTTAGCTTGTGTGAAGGTATTTATATATATATATTTATATATATATATATATATATATATATATATATATATATATACAGTATATAGCACATACATAGTTGTCGTACTGCAAGTTGTCTTCATGTAATGTTAAAAATCGCGGGCCTCGCAAAGCGAGGCATGCATTTGCAGCCCATAAAACTTTTAGGCTGCAATGAGCGCCAAAGGCGCTTATTGCAGGGCTTGAGATGAACGCTGCAGTCGCTCATAGCAAGGGCTGCGGGAGTTAGGCTGCAATCAGCGCTGAAGGCACTCATTGCAGGCCTTGCGTGGAGCACCACAGGAGCTCATTGCGAGGCCAGCGGCAGTTAGGCTGCAATGAGGCCCGTAGGGCTTGAACTAAGAACCGTAGGTGCAACTGCGGGTCCCCGGGAACCGAAACCTGGAGTTTCAAGGCTGCACTAAATTACGAATTTAATGGCCGAACCACATAAATGGAAAGACCACCAAAACCCCACAAATATGCCTCAAATTAACTTACACACTCACACACAGCACAGGGGGAGAGCCAGGGCCCCGTGAGTGAGGTTGCAAGTTAATTTGAGGCATATTTGGTGTTTTTTCACGATTGAAAATCGCCTAAATGACAAAAAAAAAATGGTGGCCGAAAAAACGTAACTGGATGAAAAAGAGGCTGAAAACAGTAAAAACGAGCACGAAGCCAGTAACACCTAACGCAAGCCAGTAACCCTTCAACCATGCCAGTAACACTTACACCAAGCC
Source organism: Discoglossus pictus (assembly GCA_027410445.1). Classification (NCBI taxonomy): domain Eukaryota; kingdom Metazoa; phylum Chordata; class Amphibia; order Anura; family Alytidae; genus Discoglossus; species Discoglossus pictus. The sequence continues at coordinate 204,297,585 of CM050164.1, forward strand.
AGTAACACTTAAACCAAGCCAGTAACACTTAACCCAAGACAGTAACACTTAACCCAAGGAAATAACACTTAATACAAGTCAGTAACACTCATCGTGAGGCTCCTAAGGGCCAAACCATTTCAAAATTAGTATCAGTTAACACTTCCTGTTCCCACTCTATGTTTAGATTTCAATTGTGCTAATACATTTCGAGCAGTGGTGGGCAACTTGGTCCTACAAGGGCTACCAAAACTCCTCTGCACTTTAACCATGCTTCATGCTTTGCCCCTTTTCAACTGGGCTCCAGAACTCATTGCTGTGAATTTCTACATTCTCTGCAAGTAAGCTATGCTGCTAATTCTGTAACCTTTCCATCAAATATTCTTATCCAGTTGTTTTAGTATTTAGTATTTTTTTAACATGCACCTCATAACCCATTTTTTTTATCTTAATACTCACTATTGTATGCATAGCTTGTATGCTCTGTGTAGTGCATGCACTCTGTAATCATCCTTTGCTGCCACACCCCATCTTCTTCATAGTCTCTTTACCCTGGTACACTTCACTTCTGTACCTTGAGCACCCCTGTCTGTCCTTTCCTTATGTGTCTGCTGTCTGTCTACTCCTTGGGTGACCCAGTCTGTCCCCTCCTTGGGCATCCCTGTCTGTCTGTCTACTCTTTGGGAACTCCTGTCTTTCTACTTTTTGGGCACCCCTGCCTGTCTACTCCTTGGCCACCCATGTCTGTCTATTCACATCTGTGCCCCTCCAGTCTGTTTGCTCCTGTGCCCCGTCTCTCTTTTCACTCATAGACACCTACATGACTGGTTTATACATTAGACCAAATAGGTTCTTCCCTGTGAGGGGCGTGCCCTTTTTTAGCTTAAAACCCCTAAAATATAGTTCCTGGCTTAAAAAATTAAATACTGCAGTTCTAGGCCACTAAGTGGTGCCTGGGACTAGAGATACAAAAGGAAGAGGAAGTGACTGTCAGACTGAAAATGCTGAGTGGGAGAGTATTGGTGAAACTTGCGGTTTTATATATTAGCAATGGCGTTAAGTTTTATCATTAAAGGCCTACTACATTCAAGAAAAAAAGACACTTGTTTGTCAAGTATGTGTTAAGTCATGAAAATCAGAATTTTTGTAGCCTCTGTTTATGAGAAAAGGAATCCATTTTGTGTTTGTTAAATCACTTCATGAGAGCTGGATCATTTGTTTTCAGTAGAGGGAGGGTTGAGGAAGGAGGGAACAGAAAGCTTTTCACCCCTTCCTCCTCATTAGCCCAGAAGCAGACTTTCAGGAAATGCAACCATATCTCTCCAGAAATGCTAACTCCCCTCTCACACACACACAAATTCCCCCAATGTGTCATGGATTTACCCAGGGTCCAGCAGATACATCAAAATGTATCTTTTCGAATTAAAAACTAGCTGTTTGACTTTTTACCTGATTGTGACAATCCGGTGGTAGGCGCTATACAAGCAAAGGGCCACCTGCTATAGACTACAGGTTTACTACCCACAAGGACCATTTGGGTTTTTGGAAATCTCGGCACCAGCACCCTGATATCTGGCTTCTGTACCAGTCAGGGTCTCTCCATCAGGAATCAGCTCTATCAGGAGTCTCAGTAAGCTTTCTATGGTAGTGATCAGCACAGGTTACATAGAGGATGGAGATAGGTTCAGTATCTCAGCCACCCGGAGCAAAATAAGAGACACACAGTCTCTATACATCTCCAGAAGTGAACTGTTTATTTTTGAAAAGTCAGCAATATTTATAGCAGTTAGATACAGAGGGGGATTACACAGTGTAACAATGAGAGGGTGTGGCAGACAATTAAAGGAGATGACCCCACATGGGGTCTAGCAGTACCTTGATAGCTGGCACCTGAGAACAATAGGGCTACCTTCTAATATACATCCTGCTGTCTCTGTGTCTGAGTGGTCCAGACTTTAGATAGAGTACATGGCAGATGGAATTAACTTAATTTGCTAACAATGGGCCAGAACAGATAACAGTACAATAGAGGTGTCTGATCACTGCAGACTCAGCACATCCTGTTTAGCACATCAGAGATGTACTTAGCTTATCTGCCAACAATGGGATAAAGCAGATTACAATACAATGGATAGTGGGAGCCAAGCCGTCTGTCCTTTAATGGGCTAAGATCCAGAAACTGGAAAAAGAGGTAATTGACACTGATTATGCTCTTATTTTAATTTCTGTTTTCATTGTGCAGTGACCCTTTCATTCTCATAATTACTAAATTGTTATGTGTGATACAAATGATCAGGATATGTGTTTATGTAACATGTGCTTGCTACCCTTCCATAGAAAAATCTAAATATATCAAATGCATGTGTATGAGTATCTGTGTTGTTAAGATAGCTGTTAGAACATGGGAAAATTGGTGCATGCATACCTTGAGCATGGACTCGCAGGGGTACCTCCACTTCACTGTCTAGGGGCTCCAGAAAGGTAGATCTTATACTGCACACTCTGTCTCTCCATTTGCTCCATGTGCAACCCGCGTCTGTCCTCTTGTATGCCCATCCTATCTGTTTTATGCTGCTGTTCGCTCCTTGCTAGTCTGTTTGCTCCCTATGCATCCTTTGTTTGTCTATATATTTTCTGTGCATACTCTGTCCGTATGTTTTTTTTTTTGTGCGCTCTCTGTCAGCCTCTTCTCTTCCTGTGCCCCTCTGTGTCTGTTCCCTCCCTGTGCCCCCTCTTTGTCTGTTCGCTCCATATGCATCCGTAAACTTTACTCCTTTTTTCCCTGCTTTATTTCTTTTGCAAGATGAATCGTTTCTCTCCTCATCTTTCACAAAGGGATTATTCACCCATTATTTTTTTTCACAAACTAATACTTACCTCCCTCCCCTTTGCAAGATGAATACTCACTTCCCCTACTTGTGTCTGCGGATATATATATATATATATATATATATATATATATATATACTGTTTTCAATCATTTTGAATAAACATTTTTATGGCTATAGGATCAGGGTACACTTCCCATTTTTTAGCAGGAGCTCACAAAAATTGGAAACTGAGGGCCCTATTAAATTCCAGCCTCGTAAATAAGAGGCTTCTACTTAAGCCCTACGTACTGCAAAGTTTCTCTAACTTACAATGCTATTAAATTAGCCCTGCTGCGAGCAACGTATGAGCTACGCAGCAGGGCCATACGTATCTACACTACGTAAAGGAGTGACAGCCTGCGAGATGATATCGCAGGCTCCCACTCCTCATCAAGTGCTGCGGGGGTCCTAAAAGGGACCTCCGCGGCAGTCCCCCACATAAGCCCTGCCGTGGGGGGTACTCCAAACCCCCCCCAGGCACCTAAAATGAACCCCCCCTCAATGCGGGGGTCCCTGTCGGGACCCCCGAAGTGTCCTCACATGAACACCTTGCTGCAGGGGTCCATAGGAACCCCCGCAGCCCCCACACATTAACCCCTTGCAGCGGGGGTCCCCGATCGGCACCGATCAGGCCCCCGCTGCATTTAAAACTTTTAAATTCCCCGCCGCGGCTCCTTAAAGGGGCCGCGGCACACTATTACCCAATCCCGGCCGCGGCACTTAAAATTAACCCCCCTCTATGCTGGGGGTCCCCATCGGGACCCCCGAAGTGTCCCCACATAAACCCATTGCAGGGGGGGGCCCCGATCTGCATAGATCAGGCCCCCCGCAGCATTTAAAACTTTTAAATTCCCCGCCGCGGCTCCTTAAAGGGGCCGCGGCACACTATTACCCAATCCCGGCCGCGGCACTTAAAATTAACCCCCCTCTATGCTGGGGGTCCCCATCGGGACCCCCGAAGTGTCCCCATATAAACCCCCTGCAGCGGGGGGCCCCGATCGGCACCGATCGTGACCCTGCTGCAATTCAATTTTAAATTTCCCGCCTCGCGGGTCCTCAAAGGACCGTAAAGGTCCTGAAAGGACTCGCACTAAAAATAATAACCCCAGGCAACTATAATTACCCCATTAACTCATGATGGTCAATACAGACCACCATAAGGCTCTAATTAACCCATTAACTCATGATGGTCAATACAGACCACCATAAGGCTCTAATTAACCCATTAACTCATGATGGTCAATACAGACCACCATAAGGCTCTAATTAACCCATTAACTCATGATGGTCAATCCAGACCACCATAAGGCCTAAATTAACCCATTAACTCATGGTGGTCAATCCAGACCACCATAATGCCTAAATTAACCCATTAACTCATGGTGGTCAATCCAGACCACCATAAGGCCTAAATTAACCCATTAACTCATGGTGGTCAATCCAGACCACCATAAGGCCTAAATTAACCCATTAACTCATGGTGGTCAATCCAGACCACCATAAGGCCTAAATTAACCCATTAACTCATGGTGGTCAATACAGACCACCATAAGGCCTAAATTAACCCATTAACTCATGGTGGTCAATACAGACCACCATAAGGCTCTATTTAACCCTATCAGTCCCATAAGGGTATATTATTACCATTATGGGCCTGTTACAACCCAACATTAACCACATAAGTGCCATGATGGTCCTCAAGGACCATCATGACACTAACTACAAACACTACACTATAACCCCCAATAAACCATTTAATCTAAACTAACCCCCCTCTACACTAATCTTTTAACACTTACACTACCTACCTACACTACCTACCCCCTAATAAACCTCCCCAACACTCTAATTACAAAAAACAATAAACCTACAGCACAGAAAACAAAAAACCTACAGTACAAAAAACAAAAAAACCTACAGTACAGAAAAAAAAAAAAATTACAACCCCACCCCCCACTACAGAAAATAAAAAAATTACACACCTGAAAAGGAAAGACAGATAAACACAATACAATAATACATATAATACATTACATACATTACATACAATACATGACATTACATATAATATATTAAATATAATATATTACATATCATATATTACATATAATACATTACATACATTACATACAATACATGACATTACATATAATATATTAAATATAATATATTACATATAATATATTACATATAATATATTACATATAATACATTACATACATTACATACAATACATGACATTACATACATTACATATAATGTATTACATATAATATATTACATATAATATATTACATATAGTCCTAATCAAATACCCCTTATCTATCTAACATACAATCTATTTAATTTAAAATAAATCCTAACTATATCAAATACATCCCCCTATCTATCTAATATACAAAAAATCCTAACTACATACACAGACCATTATTCTAAAATAAAATAAAATAATTACAGTCCTAACTACATACACAGACCCTAATTCTAAGCTAAAATCAATAAATTAAGACCACTTACCTTTAAGATGTTGCTTCAGATCACTAACCTATGGGTCAAACAAAAATAAAAATTAGTACAAAACATTAACATCAAATAAATAAACATTATATACATTCTACATATTCAACTCACCTTTACAGCATGTCCAGTCACTGTTTATCTCTTCCGGCGCGGCCCTGTTAAAAAAAAAAACACAATACATGAATACATGAATACAATATATAAACAATAAATAAAATACACAAATAAACATCTAAATATACATTTAACTTACCTCCCCGCGATGTCCCCGGCCTTCTCTCCTTCAGCCCCGGCTGGGCCGCGGAACCATCCGCGCTCTAAAAAAAAAAAAAAAAAAAACTAACGGAGGTCTGCACTGGCAGACCTCCCCGACGCTACTGAACCTCCCGGAGTCGTTTCCGGGGGGAAATTGGCATTGGCGGCTTGTGATTGGCTGAAAAAGCTGTCAGCCAATCAAAAGTCGTCAATGTAGGAGCCAATCAGGATGCGCAGATGTCTTCTACCAATCACTCCGTGGGGGTGTATCCCATAGTGATTGGCTGAAGGCATCTGAGCGTTGTGATTGGTTCCCATAAAGATAGACAAGTGTTTAAGCCAATCAGGGTGGGATATTGGGGTGTATCCCATCCTGATTGGCTCACACATTGACGACTTTTGATTGGCTGAAATTGATAGACAGCTTTTTCAGCCAATCACAAGCCGCCAATGCCAATTTCCTCCCGGAAACGACTCCGGGAGGTTCAGTAGCGTCGGGGAGGTCTGCCAGTGCAGACCTCCGTTAGTTTTTTTTTTTTTTTTTTTTAGAGCGCGGATGGTTCCGCGGCCCAGCCGGGGCTGAAGGAGAGAAGGCCGGGGACATCGCGGGGAGGTAAGTTAAATGTATATTTAGATGTTTATTTGTGTATTTTATTTATTGTTTATATATTGTATTCATGTATTCATGTATTGTGTTTTTTTTTTAACAGGGCCGCGCCGGAAGAGATAAACAGTGACTGGACATGCTGTAAAGGTGAGTTGAATATTTAGAATGTATAGAATGTTTATTTATTTGATGTTAATGTTTTGTACTAATTTTTATTTTTTGTTTGACCCATAGGTTAGTGATCTGAAGCAACATCTTAAAGGTAAGTGGTCTTAATTTATTGATTTTAGCTTAGAATTAGGGTCTGTGTATGTAGTTAGGACTGTAATTATTTTATTTTAGTTTAGAATAAGGGTCTGTGTATGTAGTTAGGATTTTTTGTATATTAGATAGATAGGGGGATGTATTTGATATAGTTAGGATTTATTTTAAATTAAATAGATTGTATGTTAGATAGATAGGGGGTATTTGATTAGGACTATATGTAATATATTATATGTAATATATGATATGTAATATATTATATGTAATATATTATATTTAATATATTATATGTAATGTCATGTATTGTATGTAATGTATGTAATGTATTATATGTAATATATTATATGTAATATATTATATGTAATATATTATATGTAATGTCATGTATTGTATGTAATGTATTATATGTAATATATTATATGTAATATATTATATGTAATGTCATGTATTGTATGTAATGTATTATATGTAATATATTATATTTAATATATTATATGTAATGTCATGTATTGTATGTAATGTATGTAATGTATTATATGTAATATATTATATGTAATATATTATATGTAATGTCATGTATTGTATGTAATGTATTTAATGTATTATATGTATGTATTGTATTGTGTTTATCTGTCTTTCCTTTTCAGGTGTGTAATTTTTTTTATTTTCTGTAGTGGGGGGTGGGGTTGTAATGTATTTTTTTGTTTTCTGTAGTGGGGGGTGGGGTTGTAATTATTTTTTGTTTTCTGTACTGTAGGTTTTTTTGTTTTTTGTACTGTAGGTTTTTTGTTTTTTGTAATTAGAGTGTTGGGGAGGTTTATTAGGGGGTAGGTAGTGTAGGTAGGTAGTGTAAGTGTTAATAGATTAGTGTAGAGGGGGGTTAGTTTAGATTAAATGGTTTATTGGGGGTTATAGTGTAGTGTTTGTAGTTAGTGTCATGATGGTCCTTGAGGACCATCATGGCACTTATGTGGTTAATGTTGGGTTGTAACAGGCCCATAATGGTAATAATATACCCTTATGGGACTGATGGGGTTAAATAGAGCCTTATGCTGGTCTGTATTGACCATCATGAGTTAATGGGTTAATTTAGGCCTTATGGTGGTCTGTATTGACCACCATGAGTTAATGGGTTAATTAGAGCCTTATGGTGGTCTGTATTGACCATCATGAGTTAATGGGTTAATTAGAGCCTTATGGTGGTCTGTATTGACCATCATGAGTTAATGGGTTAATTAGAGCCTTATGGTGGTCTGTATTGACCATCATGAGTTAATGGGTTAATTAGAGCCTTATGGTGGTCTGTATTGACCATCATGAGTTAATGGGTTAATTAGAGCCTTATGGTGGTCTGTATTGACCATCATGAGTTAATGGGTTAATTAGAGCCTTATGGTGGTCTGTATTGACCATCATGAGTTAATGGGTTAATTAGAGCCTTATGGTGGTCTGTATTGACCATCATGAGTTAATGGGTTAATTTAGGCCTTATGGTGGTCTGTATTGACCATCATGAGTTAATGGGTTAATTAGAGCCTTATGGTGGTCTGTATTGACCACCATGAGTTAATGGGTTAATTTAGGCCTTATGGTGGTCTGGATTGACCATCATGAGTTCATGGGTTAATTAGAGCCTTATGGTGGTCTGTATTGACCATCATGAGTTCATGGGTTAATTAGAGCCTTATGGTGGTCTGTATTGACCACCATGAGTTAATGGGTTAATTTAGGCCTTATGGTGGTCTGGATTGACCATCATGAGTTCATGGGTTAATTAGAGCCTTATGGTGGTCTGTATTGACCACCATGAGTTAATGGGTTAATTTAGGCCTTATGGTGGTCTGGATTGACCATCATGAGTTCATGGGTTAATTAGAGCCTTATGGTGGTCTGTATTGACCACCATGAGTTAATGGGTTAATTTAGGCCTTATGGTGGTCTGGATTGACCATCATGAGTTCATGGGTTAATTAGAGCCTTATGGTGGTCTGTATTGACCACCATGAGTTAATGGGTTAATTTAGGCCTTATGGTGGTCTGTATTGACCACCATGAGTTAATGGGTTAATTAGAGCCTTATGGTGGTCTGTATTGACCATCATGAGTTAATGGGTTAATTAGAGCCTTATGGTGGTCTGTATTGACCATCATGAGTTAATGGGTTAATTAGAGCCTTATGGTGGTCTGTATTGACCATCATGAGTTAATGGGGTAATTAGAGCCTTATGGTGGTCTGGATTGACCATCATGAGTTAATGGGGTAATTATAGTTGCCTGGGGTTATTATTTTTAGTGCGAGTCCTTTCAGGACCTTTACGGTCCTTTGAGGACCCGCGAGGCGGGAAATTTAAAATTGAATTGCAGCAGGGTCACGATCGGTGCCGATCGGGGCCCCCCGCTGCAGGGGGTTTATATGGGGACACTTCGGGGGTCCCGATGGGGACCCCCAGCATAGAGGGGGTTAATTTTAAGTGCCGCGGCCGGGATTGGGTAATAGTGTGCCGCGGCCCCTTTAAGGAGCCGCGGCGGGGAATTTAAAAGTTTTAAATGCTGCGGGGGGCCTGATCTATGCAGATCGGGGCCCCCCCCTGCAATGGGTTTATGTGGGGACACTTCGGGGGTCCCGATGGGGACCCCCAGCATAGAGGGGGGTTAATTTTAAGTGCCGCGGCCGGGATTGGGTAATAGTGTGCCGCGGCCCCTTTAAGGAGCCGCGGCAGGGAATTTAAAAGTTTTAAATGCTGCGGGGGGCCTGATCTATGCAGATCGGGGACCCCCGCTGCAAGGGGTTAATGTGGGGGTGCTGCAGGGGTCCTGATAGAGACCCCTGCAGCATGGGGATGTGTATAGGGTGCAGGGGGGAGCCTCACGCTGCTGTCTCGGGCTGTTCCGAGGCAGCACGTAGAGGCTTTCGGATCCCTTGCGTGGACTTTTTGTCCACGTAGGGATTCTTACGATATGCGAGACTCGTGCATAGATTTAAGGCTACGTAGCTCTCTCGGAGCCTATTCTCGGCCATTTTCTCGCAGTCCTATCGTAAAGCAGGCTGCGAGAGATTCGGTTCTCGCAAACAGCAGGAAAACTGCCTTTTGCGAGCACCGAGAGAACTACGAGGGAGAATTTAATAGGGCCCTGAATGTTAAAGTCACACAGTACAACTTGAGTGATATATTAAGGGATAAACTTCTGTCAGTCCCTTGACCAACAGTATTTATGAAATACTTGTTACATTCTTAGGTTAAAGTGTTACAGAATAAAAAATTCCCAGCAAACTAATATGCTGTCATGCCTGTCAAGCAAATCTCATCTACTTATTTACCTATTTGTGTAATTCCCTTGATTTCGTCTCTTTTCCCTAGGATATACAGTGTAATATACCACTACAGCATACAGAGTGTTGGCCCTTATTGTTCTTTATGTGTTTTGTTATTGTCTAATAACATTACTGGTAGTAATAAATATATAGGCAGCCCTATTAAATTTGGAGCCCGTAGCAGCAACATGAGACACGCAACGGCTGCAGACTTGAAATTCGGCTGCGTTACAGAGCTATTAAATTAGAACATGCTGCGAGTTACGGGCTTGACACGCAAACCCGTAAACCATTCTTCAAACGTTGGATGCGCGGCCGTGAACATGATCAATTAGTGAAATCCATCGTTACGGGTTTAGATGGAGCCAATGGCAACAGAGATCGTCATCATTACGTCACTGAAACATGGAGGTTGGATTTCAAAGTCTTACAGGCTTCAATTACGAGTTACGATCAGACCCACATTTCAGAAATAATGCAATATTGATAAATCCATTATATGTATTAACACATTGATTGTCAGGATCGATATAACATGGAAATTAAACAGAAATAAAAGTATTTTTTATTGCAAATTTGCAAGCTTGAGAATGTTGTGCCATTAATTGTAATACCTAACATCACTTTCCCTTTAATTATAAGTACAATAGTGTGTGTATATTTGCATTTACAGTGCTACGTATAGGACTTTAACCCCCTTGCGGGTCCTCTGTAGTACCTGTTGGCTTTTTGGCTCCATTTGCTGGTTACGGGTTTGAACGCCAGTGGATTTGTAGCAATTTAATAGTGATTTTCAAACATAACAGTTACTGGCTTGACAGATCAAATGATTTGCGGCTGCAGCGTTCAGATTTCGACGTCCCGTAGGGTTTTTCCGTCTGTCACCCGCAGATCGTTAGCGTGTTGCTTTACAGGGACAATTTAATAGCTGTAAGTCTTGCGAGCTATGTTACGGGCTACAGTTTTACACGTTAGGGGAATTTATTAGGGCTATAGGTTTTGTATAACACTAATACATTTGTTAGAAAGTCACTGTATAATAGTAACAGACCTGTTGTTGGGATACTTGCTGAAAATCATGATTAACCTGTTTTTGTGTTTTACTTGTTACTGTCCTCTCAGTATAATAAGAGTCCTGTCTTCAGTCTATGACATGTGGGTTGTGATAGGTATAAAAGTTCAGCCCCTATGCATCTACAATAGAGCAGCCATCGTTGGCACAAGTTGTGATAGTTCCTGCAGACCTCCATGTAGTCAAGTACCTGATGCTGCCATAGGTGGGAGGGGTAGCCATGGAGACCGTAGCTCTGGCCAGAGAGGCTGCGGCAGATAACTTGATTCATCTGATGTTCTAATAATAAAATATTGTTCCAGAAACTTTCTGATGTATTACTTATTGACAGAAAGTAAAAACACTGCAGCTGTTGCTCCTCACTGCACATTGTGTCCATGTTAAATAAGCCAACTCTCACTAATTGCTGTTTAGAGGAGGGTATGTAGGGTAAACAGATTACATTTCACGGAACAGTCTTTTCCCAGGTAAACTTGATGTCTGCAATGTACCTTGATGGCAGGTAGGTATAATTGTCACTATGTAAGAGCTGGTGGGCAATTACTTAGTCTATGTATAGATTTAAAATTGAGCTAATACATTTAGAGCAGTGGTGGGCCACTCGGTCCTACGATGGCCACCAAAAATCCAGAATATCCATATCTCACTGACTAAGCCCAGCTGATCAATCCAAATGTATTTGAGTGACTCACATGGGCTCAATTCGAGAGATCATGAATACACAACAGATAGATATAGAAATCCTGGACTGGCTGCCCTGATGGGACCACGTTGCTCACCACTGATTTAGGGATTAACTACAGAATCTCCTCCCTTCCTTCACCTACAAGAGACCAGTGTATGTGCTAAGTGTATTCCAGTGTATGTTGTTCAGTTACTATGTATGTTTACTGTGTGTCTCTGTGTGGTCTGTAGCCAAAGATGGAGGAGCTCTATACAGTCAGCAAAAACAAGACCTGGAGCTCAGATCATGAGCTTCTTATTGCAAAGTTCTGAATTAAACTGAAGAAAAGAGGGAAAGTCATCAGACCAAGCAGATACAAAATAAATAATATCCCTTGTGAATATGCAGTGGAAGTAAATAATAGATTTAAGGTATAAGCATAGAATATAGAATGCCTGAAGAACTTTAGACCGAGGTTTGCAACATTATCTAGGATACAGTAGCAAAGAATATCCCCAAAAGAAAGAAAACTAAGAAGCCAAACTGGCTGTCTGATGAGGCTTTGAACATAGCCCAAGAAAGACTGAAAGGGAAAGGAAGTGGAGATAAAAAAATAAAGTTTGTCCAACTGAATGCAGAATTCCAGAGGATAGCAAGAAGAGACAAGAAGTCCTTCTAAGTTGAGCAATGTAAAGAGATAGACAAACATAACAGAATGGATAAGTCAAGAGATCTCTTCAAAAAACATGGATATATAAAAGGAACCTTTCATGCCAAAGTGGGTGTAATAAAAGACAAAAATGGTAGGGACTTAACAGAAAAAAATAAGATTAAGAAGAGGTGGCAGGCATACATTAAAGATCTATACAGGAAGGATCTTAACAGCAGTGATGATCTCAATATGTTTGTCCAATGAGCTGGAGCTAGACATGTTGGAGAGCAACATGAAATGGACCCTAGGATGCCTTGCTGATAACAAAGCTACAGGAATTGATTAACTATTCAAAATTAAACAAGAAGCTGTGAAAGTGTTAATTGCCTTATGCCAACAAATTTGGAAAACTCAACAATGGCCAATAGACTGGAAAAGGTTAGTCTATATCCCACTCCCAAAAAGGCCCCTTTCAAAGAGTGTTCTAATAATCGAACAATTACACTCATTTCACATGCTGGCAAGGTAATGCTTAAGATCTTACAAGCTTGGCTCCAACAATATATGGACAGGGAATTACCATATGTGCAAGCCAGGTTCCGCAGAGGAAGAGGCACAAGAGATCAAATTGACAATGCCCGTTTGATAATAGAGAAAGCAAGAGAGTTCCAAAATAACATTTACTTCTGCTTCATAGGCTATTCTAAAGCCTTTGACTGTGTGGATCACAACAAAATGTGGCAAGAGATGGGAGTACCAGATCATCTCATCCTCCTCCTGAAGAAGAAGACCAAGAAGCCATGATTAGAACCGAACAGGGGACAGCAGAATGGTTTAAGATTGGAAAAGGTGTACAAGTATTTTGTCACCTTTTTTATTTATTTAGCTTATATGCAGAGTACATCGTTCGTAAAGCAAGGCTAGATGAATCCAAAGTCGGAATCAATATTGCTTGAAGAGTTATCAACAACCTCAGATTTGATGATGATACTGCTTTGATGGCTGAAAGTAAGGAGGAACTAAATGACCTTTTGATGAGGGTAAAATAAGAGAGTGCAAAAGTTGGCCTGTTGCTCAATGTTAAGAAGACAAAGATCATGACAACGGCAATCTCAGTTCCTGGCAAATAGATGAGGAAGTAATGGAGGCAGTGACAGATTTTATTTTCCTTGGATACAAGATCTCTTTCAGATGGTGACTGTAGCATAAAATTAAAAGATGTTTGCTTGCTATGGCGAGCTTGGACAAGCTGGTAAAAGTAAAGATATTACACTTTCAACAAAGGTCTGCATAGTTAGAACTATGGTATTCCCAGTCATAACATATGGATGTGAGAGCTGGACCATAAAAAAGTCTTAGCGCCGTAGGATTGACGCCTTTGAATTGTGGTGTTTGGGAAAACTACTTAGAATCCCTTGGACTGCAACAAGTACATAAATCAGTACTTCAGAAAATCAAGACTACTGTCCACTGGAAGGTATGATCATGAGCCTGAAGCTCAAAAATGTTGGTCATATCACGAGAAGGCAGGATGCTGGGAAAGATTGAAGGCAGGCAAAGAATGGTACGACCGAGCCGGAGATGGATAGATGAACATGAACTTAACGGAGCCCAGAGGGACAGTGACTGGCAGATGTGCTTAGTGTACTGTGGTCCATAGGGTCACTGAGAGTCTGACACAACTGAACAACTTAAAACAACAAAATGTGTGGTCTGTACATGTGCAGGGGCACGTAACATTATAAGACTTGGCAAAAACATGTATAAATGTACAATATTAAAGTATGTATTGATTAATACTTCAACTGTCTATAGAAATACACAAAAGTAAGATAAAGAATAGTACAGGCATACAGATTGTAATGAATTGATGAAATTAGTACCTTATCAAGTATATGTGGGATTCATGATGTTACTGTCATGCCCACACCATTATCTATATATAAATCAGTTTTTATTTAAGCCTGCATTTGCCTGAGGAACCATAAAAGACATTGTGAAACACCAACCCTTTCTTGTAACCTGAGTGGTCAAAACAGCTTGACAAAATGTAATTTCTGATATGAATAGGATATAATGAATATTTATTTACAATGATGCTGCTTAAAATGTTTATTTGAGTGTTTTTGAAAAACTATGTTTTTATCAGATGTTTTCATCTAATAATATACTAGTATGAAAGGTCTAAACAGAATATATAATAACCATTTGTACACCCACTTGCTATCAAGTCTAGGGTTGGAGGAAAAGTACCAATTAGAGTTGTAAGGTATAACAAATGTTTCCAAAAAAATGATCATTCTGTGGAGAATCATTTATTTCATTATTTAAAAAAAAAAAACAACCCAAAAAACAGAAAGAATAACCAAGGCTCTGAACTTATCCTGTGTATCAATGAGAATCTGTGGCAGGACTTCAGCTTGAGCAGTCTTACCAAGAAGATTGGTCAAAAATGGAAGGATCCAGATGTGTAAAACTGGTTGAGAATTACCCCAATACACTAACAACTGTAAATGTAGTCAAACAAAAGGGATTCTACCAGGTTTTGACTTGGGGGCAGTGAAGACAACTAACCAGTTCTGTTTGTAGACAATAAGTTTGACAATACAGATTAAGTCGCAATTGGATAAATCTCCCACTCAAGCTACATGCATAATACCAGTCAACAATGGAATGGCATACAAATATTTAACTATTGTACCCTAAGACATGCTCTTGCCAGTTCTGCATGTTTGGTCCACCCCTGCTTCTAATTTTCCAAAGGACTGCACAGGAAACACACAATGTATGTATTGTATATACACACAGTACACACTGAACATATACATAGTAGACTGAACAAACTGGACACACATATAGTCAAATGGACTGAACGTGCACACACATAATGGACTAGCTGTGTACAAGGGACAAACACAGTGGATGGACTGAACACACACTGATGGACTGAACTGAGCACACACACAATGGATGGACTGAGCACACACACACAGTAGATGCACTGAGCTCACACACTGGTGAACTGAGCACACACACAATGGATTGACTGAGCACACACACAGTGGATGAACTGAGCTCACACACTGGTGGACTGGACAGACCACGCACAGATGTACCAGACATATCACACACACACAATGGATGGACTGAGCACACACATAGTGGATGTACAGAGCACACACACAGTGGATGGACTGGACAAACAATGGATGGACTGGTATACCGGACTGAGCACATACATATCAAAGGGACTGAGCTTACCCTGTTGGACTGGACAAAGCACACATACTGGTGGACTGAACACACACACTGGTGGACTGGACTGAATGCACACACAGTGGATGGACTGAACTCACACACTGATGACCTGGGCTGAGCACACACACTGGTGGACTGGACTGAGCACACACATTGGTGAACTGGGCTGAGCATACACGCTGGTAAACTGGGCTGAGCACACACACAGTGGATGGACTGAGCGTACACACTGTGGATGAACTGTGCGTACACACAGTGGACTGAACTGAGCACACACACAGTGGCGGGACTAGGCATACAAGCAGTCCCAGTCAGGTCCCAGAAAAAAGTCCCAGTCAGGGCACAGTCCTTTGAAAACTGAGATATCTATCCCTGTTACATTCCTGCTGAACAGTGGTACTGTGGGGTTAATAAACAGCACTACTAAAGAGAAAACATCAAGCTTCATGCAATTTTTATTGTGTAAGCAGCAGTGGGGCCTGATGAAGACTCTTATGAAGAGACCCCCTGTGTGTAAGACGTTGTGCACTTTACCTGTGACTGCAGACACAATACATTTTGTATGAAGCGTTACCTTTATGCTTTTCCCACTAATTGTTTGAGGGGAAGAGTCTATTATTTATGTTTTATTGGACTATGATTTTCTACAAATAAATGTACTGTCTGGACTTCTTTTCATAGGACATACACATACAACTGCTTGGGAAACTTGCTACTGCCATCACAACGCCCCATAATTCCATTCTGCCTGTGTCATGTCAACCTGAGCACTACAGTGCCATATTTACAAGACACCTTTAAAACAATGAATGTGATAACAGGCACAATATTTTTAGAAATAAAAAAAAACAGAGTTTACTATTATATACAATTTTGTTTTATTTTCCAGAACCAGTGTTTTTTGTTCTTATCCACCTGGGACACTAGGTGCTTGTAAGATTTCCATTACATTCTACGGAAAGAGCTCCCGCAGATCTAAATGCACCTAAAAAGGAATGTAACTTACAGTATAATTGCACTCTCAGGTGAAAATTAAGGTAACCATATAAAACCATGTCTGCCAACAGTAAATAATAGATGCATATAACAGTTAAAGACTGTATACATTTGTTATTTTTTAGAAACAGATAGTCAATGACTTCCTGACTAAAGTGTAGTGTAAATATGAGACTTTGGTGGTACTTGAAGAGACACAAGAGATCAAATTGCCAATATCTGCTGGATAATAGAGAAAGCAAGAGAGGCCCAAAAAAATCATTTACTTCTGCTTCATAGACTATTCTAAAGCCTTTGACCTTCTGGATCATAACAAAATGTGGCATGTCTTTAAAGAGATGGGGGTACCAGATCATCTAATCCGTCTCCTAAAGAATCAGTATGTGTACCAAGAAGACACAGTCAGAACCAAACAGGGGAGTATATTGTCACCTTATTTATTTAACTTACTGTATATGCAGAATACATAAGGCTGGACTGGATGAATCCAAAGCGGAATCAATATTGCTGGAAGGAATATCAACAACCTCAGATACGCCGATAATACTACTCTGATGGCTGAAAGTTAGGAATACTAAAGGACTTATTGATGAGGGTAAAATAAAAGAGTGCAAAAGCTGGTCCGCTGCTCAATGTTAAAAAGACGAAGATCATGGACAACGGCAATCTCACTTCCTGGCAAATAGACAGGGAAGTAGTGGAAGTAGTGGAGGCAGTGACAGATTTTATTTTCCTTGGATACGAGATCTCTTTCAGATGGTGACTGTAGCATAAAATTAAAAGGTCTGCATAGTTCAAACTATGGTATTCACAGTAGTAACATAAAAATGTGAGAGCTGGACCATAAAGAAATCTGAGCTCCGTAGAATTGACGCCTTTGAATTGTGGTATTGGAGAAGACTGCTTAGAGTCCCCTGGACTGCAAGAAGATCCAATAAATCAATACTTCAGGAAATCAAAACAAACTGTTCACTAGAAGGTATGATCATGAGGCTGAAGCTCAAATATTTTGGCATATTATGAGACGGCAGGATTCCCTAGAACAGACTCTGATGCTGGGAAAGATTGAAGGAACAAGAAGATGGGGATGACAGAGGCGGAGATGGATAGATGAGGTCACTGAAGCAATGAACATGAACTTGATGGAGCTCAGAGGGGCAGTGACAGAGATGCACCTGGCATGCTGTGGTCCATGGGGTCACGGAGAGTCGGACGCGACTGAACAACTTAACAACAACAAACTACCCTTCCACAATCAGGACCAATGCTGTGTGGCTTTAAAGGGAATCTGAGATAAGTCTACAGGTACTGTATAAAATATATGTAAAGATTAACCACCCTTGGGGTCTTGCCACGGTTGGAGGCCTGTTTCTTTCAGTGGCTCCTGTTTATTTAGAATCACAGGGCAGAGACCAGCACTGCATGTCGCTTACACAGGTCACAATGCACTTCAATGTTCCCAGGGGATGTTTAAACAGCAGGAACACTTAGCCCCCTATGGAGCATTAAAGCATTAGTGCAGGGAGCAAAGAGGCCAAAAATACATTTTGAATCTTGATTTTTTTTTAGGTAATCAAGAGCCCACAGCGAGAGACAGGTGGGGAGTGTTTATGTTTTGCACAGATGTGGAGATTTTTTTACATAAAGGGACACTATGGCCCCTCTGACAGTTAAAGGGTTAATGCAGCTGATGTGGTGGAAATAAACACAGTGCATCTTTTCATTACAGAACGGTGTTAGGCTCTGTCTTTCTCACTTCCTCCCCCGCTGATCCTAAATGGGTTTTAAATGAGAGCGATGTTCTTCCCTGCGTGGAAATAAAATAAATTTCACTTCCGCAGCGCCTGGGGGCTCAGCCAGCCCTCAATTTACACACCACAGAAATAACACAGGATTTAGAAAAAAAAATCTTTTATGGGATGTCGGAACATCAGTAATCCAGCATGTCATATTCATGTGGTATAACCAACCTCTCCCCATAACCACTATCTCTCCATTGAGCAGCGCTCATATAGTTCATATAAACTCTCCTATAACACAGATTTCAATATAAAATATACCATCTTTATCCATATAAAAGTTCTCTATAATTTTCCAACTCCCCTATTTCTCCATATAACATCTTCTTATAACTCCTCATACCTCAACATACGTCTCCATAGAGCTCTTATCTTTGCATATAAACTATTCTTATATCTCCCCCTACCTCTCCATATAAACTATTTTTATAAATCCTCTTACCTCTCCATATAATGAATCCATAGAGCTCTCCTTATCTCTCTATGCAACCTCTTCTTATAAATCCTCTTGTCTTTCTTTATAATGTTTCCTAGTATTCTTCTTATCTAACCATATAACCACTGCCTATAACTACTCATATTCCCTATAAGTCCTCCAAATAACCTCTTGTTATAAGTCACCATACCCCCGATATAATGTCTCGCTAGATATTTTCTAATTTCTCCCTATAACCTCTTCTTATAACCCAGCCTTCCTCTCTATATAATGTCCCCGTAGAGCTCTTATCACTATCTTATTACTCCATTCAATTGTTTCTTATAAATCCTCCTATCTTTCTTTATAATATCTCCCTATGTATACATATTTGAATCAATCACTGCTTTAGACATTCTCATTGCCTAGCCTGTGCACAGCAATCAAATCCTGAAATCTAGGACTGTTTGGTAGACCAGAAGAAATGTTCCCTATCCCTGGTATAAAATCTCCTTATAGCTCATTGTATCTCTCCACATAACAGTTCCTGTATTACAATGAATCTTCCCAGACAGGGTTAATACAATAGGACCCTCAGGAGTACAGGATGATTCATCCTCCATTCGCTCTGACTAAAAGATTTCTCCCTCACATTTCTTTCTAATCGATAGGTTCAAATCCTTTGATGGGGAGCTGATTTCTTGGTGTTTTGAAGTGGAAATACATTCATTGTATATTCAGGTCCTGCTGGATAGGAGACCCTAAGACTGTCTGGGAGCACACTCTGTACACATGTCAGAGACATGACACTGTCATCAGGTCACGCTGCATTCCAGTGGGACTGACACTTTAACCCGTTTAAGGACATCACAGTCCATATGTACAATATGCTCTTTTGAAGCGCAAGAACTGATAATGGGGAAAATATTTTTTTGAAAGTTAAAAAATAATGGTCCAATTCAAAACTATAGTTAAAAAAGTCCTATTTTTTTTTTAAATAACATTGAATTTGATATTGTTTTCCTACAGTAAAGTAAAATTGAGGATTGCAATATTTAGCCATCAGTCAGCCTTTCTGATCCACCCACAAAAAAAGATTGCAATCCTTTAATGAGACATTATTGCCTTAACCATCTGATTAGGAATTTCTTCTGTTGTCTTCTGTGCATTCACTTGGGTTGGAGCATGTCTAGACATTTTCTGGCAGCCGTCTACACAGAAGTACATCAGAATGTCAATCACATACCCAAAGTGGTTCTCATTAAATTGATTCCTAAAAGGCAACATACATATTGCGGATAGCACATACATATGTTATAAGTATGTAATATCTCAGCACACAGGATAAGTGAATCCAATTCACCTACATACAGCTAGTGTAATTGTCATCTTTAAATTCAGTATAACACAGTTTTTACACTCTCTGTGTCAAAAAAAAAAAAAGATTTGTCAAAAATGTAAAAATACAAATTGAAGGGGCAATGCAAAGCTCAAAAAATATACCTGGAACCATAATCAGATATGAAAAAGGCTAGATATCTAAAGTGTCATTATCTGTCAAAGCATGTGTTTCTTGTAAGGATCAGTACCAGTTGTTGTGCTATTAATACTTTATATGCTCATAAACTATAATGTAGTTTAGCACAGTGTCTGTTTCTTAATGAACTGTGATCTCACTTTGGGCAACTGACAATGATGTCATTAGATGGCACTGCTGTGAACAACACTTGCGCTAAACAATCAGCATTAATGTAGGAACTGTCATTTTTATTTTTTTTAACTTTCAAGTTTTAGAAAAAAAAAATAAGTAGCAAGATTTACAACAAAATTTGCGATAACAAGATTCTTGCAAAGTTTTATAATGAGTTTAAAAAGAAAGCATAAATATTGCCAAAAATATTTAAATTATTGTAATACCACACCGTGTATCTCTCCTATTAATATGATTTGACTGTAATCCACTAGTTTAATGGTGGCTCCCGTCAATAGACATGGACATCAGAGATCATGAAAGGATTGGCTTCAGAATATTGCGTGATAGTATCTACAGTGTATTGTAAAAGTATTCACCCCCTTGACTTTTTACCTATTTTGTTACATTACAGCCTTAAATTCAATGTTTTGTTAATCTAAATTTTTTATGTGATGGATCAGAACACAATAGTCTAAGTGAAGTGAAATGAGAAAAATATATACATAAAACATTTTTTTAGAAATAGAAAACAGAAAATTTGCATGTGCGTATGTATTCACCCCCTTTGTTATGAAGCCCATAAAAAGCTCTGGTGCAAACAATTTCCTCCAGAAGTCACATAATTAGTGAAATGTTGTCCACCTGTGTGCAATCTAAGTGTCACATGATCTGTCATTACATATACACACCTTTTTTGAAAGGCCCCAGAGGCTGCAAAACCTAAGCAAGAGGCGCCACTAACCAAACACTGCCATGAAGACCAAGGAACTCTCCAAACAAGTAAGGGACAATGTTGTTGAGAAGTCAGGGTTAGGTTATAAAAAAATATCCAAATATTTGATGATTCCCAGAAGCACCAACAAATCTATCTTAACCAAATGGAAAGAACATGGCACAACAGCAAACCTGCCAAGAGACGTCCGCCCACCAAAACTCAAGGACGGGGCAAGGAGGGCATTAATCAGAGAGGCAGCACAGAGACCTAAGGTAACCCTGGAGGAGCTGCAGAGTTCCACAGCAGAGACTGGAGTATCTGTACATAGGACGACAATAAGCTGTACACTCCATAGAGTTGGGCTTTATGGCAGAGTGGCCAGAAGAAAGCCATTACTTTTAGCAAAAAACAAAATGGCATGTTTTGAGTTTGTGAAAAGACATGTGGGAGGAAGGTGCCATTAAAAAAAACGCTATGCCTGGCGCAAACCCAACACATCGCATCACCCAAAGAACATCATCCCCACAAACATGGTGGTGGCAGCATCATGCTGTGGGGATGTTTTTCAGCAGCCGGGACTGGGAAACTGGTCTGAGTTGAGGAAAAGATGGATGGTGCTAAATACAGGGATATCCTTGAGCAAAACCTGTATCACTCTGTGCATGATTTGAGGCTAGGACGGAGGTTCACCTTCCAGCAGGACAATGACCCCAAATACACTGCTAAAGCAACACTTGAGTGGTTTAAGGGGTAACATGTAAATGTGTTGGAATGGTCTAGTCAAAGCCCAGACTTCAATCCAATAGAAAATCTGTGATCAGACTTAAAGATTACTGTTCACAAGCACAAACCATCCAACTTGAAGGAGCTGGAGCAGTTTTGCAAGGAGGAATGGGCAAACATCCCAGTGGTAAGATGTGGCAAGCTCATAGAGACTTGGAGCTGTGATTGCCGCAAAAGGTGGCTCTACAAAGTATTGACTTTAGGGGGTGAATAGTTATGACTTTATTAAGTGTACCTGCTCGTTAATGCAAATATATCATCAGCAAATCATGTGGCAGCAACTAAATGCATACCCTAATCTATGGCTATGTTCTTAAGCCTGCCTGAGAGAGGACCCATAGTCTTAAATGGATACCCATGTTAGTGGGTCTGAGACAAAAGGGTGGTTCATTTTGCGTCTTGATTGCATATCACTATCCAGAATCCTTAGCTACAGTGGAAATACTGTTTACTAAAAAGTTCTATGGGAACAACTAATCTTTTGGACTGGTTAGACAGGTTGAATTTAGTTGTTTCCTAAAAGCCTGCGGTTATGGTCAAAAAGTTTCAGTTGTTGTTCAGACCCAACATCAGAATGGGGTAGAAATGTGATCTAAGCGACTTTAACCATTGAATGATTGTTGGTGCCAAACTGCTGATCTCCTGGGATTTTCACACACAAGAGAGTTTTTAGAGAGTGGTGCAAAAAAAATATCCAGTGAGCAGCAATTTTGTGGACAAAAACCCTCTGTTAATGGGAGAGGCGAGACTGGTTTAAACTGACAGGAAGGTGATGGTAACTCTAAGAACCGCATGTTAAAATAGTGGTATACAGAAGAGCAGATCCGAACGCACAACACATTAAACCTTGAAGTGGATGGGTTACAGCATCAGAAGACGTTTTTTGAAATTAGGGGTTGTCATCCTTACCGAACTGACAATCCAAGTATTCTGGCTATAATTAATTAAGTCATTATTACTACATTACTAAAATATCACTAATTTAAGGAGGAGCTAATATTTTTTTTCTGTCAATCTAGTTAAGATTTGAGAGGCCTATCGGAAAAACTGTGTATATCTATTCTCATAAGCTCTCAATTTATGTAGTTTACACTCATTTGCACTAGAACCACATTGAACCAAGGTAACAAAAGTGATCAGTGAGTCTTTTTGGTATACACTACAGAAGCAAGAGTATATGTAAATAAAATGTTTTAATCACCATATTTTTACCAAGTGTTTGTTTTGTGATGATATTTTTTATGGTACACTAATAAATTACAACAATTCATGAAGGTTTGGGACAGGTTATATGATACCACGATAAAGATATTCCTTAACTAATCATATTATTTGGGCCATTTCTGCCCAATTAAGCTACTTTGTGCATTGTATACAGTGGGTTTCAGTCCACTAGTTATAAAGGTTTCCCTTTTCCTTTTTTCTTGTCTAAATATTATAAGCATCAGAAGTCCATAACTGTTTCCTGTCCTG
Source organism: Discoglossus pictus (assembly GCA_027410445.1). Classification (NCBI taxonomy): domain Eukaryota; kingdom Metazoa; phylum Chordata; class Amphibia; order Anura; family Alytidae; genus Discoglossus; species Discoglossus pictus. The sequence continues at coordinate 204,320,913 of CM050164.1, forward strand.
TCAGCTAAGAACAATAAAAGGAAACAGGTCTCAGCTGACAGGAGTGGAGGGCACAGTCTCAACAAAACTGGACAGTTAAAAATTGGAAAAATCTCACCTGGTCTGCCAAACTTGATTTTTGCAACGTGCAGGTGATAGAGTCAGAATTTGATGCTAACAAAATGAATCCATGGATCCATCCATGGCCTGGACAGTTGCCACATCTCAATCCAATAGAGCACCTTTGAGATGTGGTGGAACAAGAGATTTGAAGCATGACAAATTTGCAACAACTGTATGATCGGGCACCCGGACCCTTGCGCGCACTATAATTGCGTGCTGACAATAGGGAACCAACAAAAAAATGTCTGTTAAAAAATGAACGCCAAATGTGCACCGTCAAAAGAGCGCAAGTTTTTGCCCCTGTGTGTCTCTTACCTGTCTCTCATTCTTCCTATCTCCCACGTTTCTCTCATCTGTTATCTCTTACCTGTCTCTCATGCTCCCTATCATTCCCGTCTGTGTATCTCTCACCTATCTCCCCAGGTCTTTCATGCTCCCTGTCTGTCATTTCCCCTAGTATATATCTCATGCTTCCTGTCTGCCATGTATTTCCAGTGTGTCTACCCCCTGGTATCTCATGCTCCCTGTCTTCCATGTGGCTCTCACCTGTCTCCCCCTGATATTGCTAATCTTCAGTGTCTGTCATGTCCCCCTGTGTTTATCTCTCACGTGTCTCCCCCTGGTATCTCTCTCCTTTGTCTGTCTCTCTTGTCCACCTGTGTGTGTGTGTGTCTCTCTCTCTCACCTGTCCCCCCTGTCCCCCCGTGTGTCTCTCTCTCACCTGTCTCTCCTGTCCCCCTGTGTGTGTCTCTCTCACCTGTGTCTCCTGTTCCTGTGTGCATGTGTCTCTCTCTCACCTGTATCCCCTGTCCCCCTGTGTGTGTGTGTCTCTCACCTGTGTCCCCTCTAACCCTAGGACCCCCTAGCCCTAAAACATCTAACCCTATGACCCCCTAAACCAACCCTAAGACCCTTAAACCTCTAACCCTAACACTAAGACCCCCTAACCCCAAAACCTCTAACCCTAAGACCCCCTAACCATAATTAATATGGGCACTGTTGATGTGCATTAAATCCATGACTTCCTAGTACATGTCATATTTTAGGGAATTACATGAAATAGTACATTAACCATTAGATGCCTATATCAATTATGTCTATATGCAAATGTGTGATCATACAATGCCTAATCACACATAAACAGATATTGTAAACATTTGATGCATGAAATGGGTATTTAAGCACCCCACACAAAGTTAAATGTTTGGTAAGAAACAGGCAGTCATTATCAGAAAAATATGTGTTATATAGAAAAGTTACAAAGTTATATGCAGGAAACTAAAATCCAGGTTTGCACACCCACAGGGAGTTTACATAAATACACAGAGGAGAAGCAGCCAGATATGGAGTTTGACCTTTCTGGTAGAGACCAAAGGAAGTACTGTTTTAGGATGGAATCACATGGTTGGGCAGGGTCTGAGCACACAGCTGAAATCTGAACAAAAGGAGAGATAGATAGAGAGAGACTACATAACCCAGGCTGCTTTTCAACACAGGAACCCCAGAGTTTGATACAAAATGTTTTGCTAACCTCTTCTTTCTCCTGATTGGCCAAACGAATTATAAATTTTATGTTAGCAGGGATTTTTAGGGGTGTCAACTAACAAAAGCTGCTGCTTGCAAACTAAAAAGATTTAGCAAACATAAGGGTGAGTTTATAAATGCTTATTTTGGTATTTTTTTCATGCAAACATTTTTTTGCATACGCTACTGATTCTCCTCTATCAGATACATTCATAATCAAGGACACTAAGATATGCCTTTAAATACATGTATGTTTATGTGGAAGAATATATGTGCTCATTTATATTGTCATCTGTTCTGATCCTAACACATAAGGTCCAATTTTTGAAGCTGTCACTGAATATTCAGATCTTCTCACTGATACTTTGTCTCTTCACAGGTTCTAATAAAATTTTTTACTAAAACAATATATTCCATTCAAACAACCAACAACTACCACCAGTAGTATCCTTACTCCGACCATCACTACTACTAATAGCAAGAATTCGGACCACATATGAAAATGAACAGATGCTGATAGAAGACACAGTCAGCTTGAAGAAGTTACACAGACGAGAGTAGGCCCTCACCCTACATGAGTATGAATACTCTTTAGGGAAGAAATAGCAAATACTTTAAATAAGATGACACTTATTCTTGGGATATTACAGCAGCAAACCTCTAAGGCCCCTACACCCACAGAATTGTTCTCACCTATGATTCAACTCTCCACTTCTACACCACTGTCTGTACGTGATCACCAACATACACATGGGCAGACATAAAAAGGACATATTTCCAACTGCCTAACTATCATGAATGTCTACAGGAACCAGAAACACTATCCATATAGGTATATGTATCCACAAGACATTTACAGCCTTATTAAATTGCAATTTGGCCAATTCAATAGGGCTCTATATAAGCACATAGCATATTTTATTTTCAGAAGTTTATAGTTAGTAAACTTCTATCCAAAAGCAAGGTCTTCACTAACTAAAAACTTCTGTAAAAAAAAATATGCTATGTGCTTATAAAGAGCCCTTTTCAATGGGCCGAATCCCAATTTAATAAGGCTGCAAATGTCTCACTATGCATTAAATGCAACTGATAACTGATTTCCACAAATCAGAGTATTGCAAGTTTGGAGTAAATGTTCACATATAGGCCTATTACCTGTTTCAAATGTCTCACTATGCATTACATGCAACTGATAACTGATTTCCACAAATCAGAGTATTGCAAGTTTGGAGTAAATGTTCACATATAGGCCTATTACCTGTTTCTTTTAGAAACGTAATGTCCATTTGATGAAAACCTATATTCAATGTAGCATTAAAGTCATGTTAGTATGATAAGTAGAATAAAATTAAAGGGCCACTTTTAATTTAACAGAACTTGGACCACATCACAGTAAAGATCCCCTAAAAGCATGTTGAAATACTTCTTACATTTTTTAAATACATGCATTTTTCACTGCAAAGTCAAATAATATCTGTGTTTACATGGTTAATAGACTGCCTTCTCGCTTTTGCATTACTGCAGCCAACCAAATTGCAGATGTGTGTTCCTTTCAAGTCAATGGTAATACTGCTTAAATTTCCAGTTTGAAGGGAACAGAACTTGTAGTTTTTGTAATTTCTTATGGCAAAAAATTCAGGTTTCTGTTCTCTTTCTTCTCTGTAATTTGAACAATGCAGAGCAGCTCAGGGGGAGAGGGTGTTAGTTCTATGTGCTCCTGTGCTGTCTGTGAAGAGATCAAAAGAAAACAAATCTATCTATATATCTGTAAAATTAACAAATCTATCTGTGGATTCATGGAATGCTGGACTCAGCTAAACAGGTAATTTATGCATTATCTGGTCTGTGCAGCCCTAAGGGTTAAAACTTTTGATTTTTTAAAACATTTATTAGTGTAATTTAAAAAAATAGATACTTTTTCACACCATGAAGAGCACTTACAGTGAGGTAAATGGCTCTTTAAACAATGAATTTGCCTTAACCATAACAGGATGCTTTAGCTTGAGTCATCCACTATTTACTTACAGTTTAAAATATGTGAAATGCCTACACAGATCAGATGTGAATTTGTACTTGTATGCAATTGGTGTGAAGTGTATATGGTACACTTACATTACCAGGTAGCACTGCTTGAAGATCATGTGGTAATGTTCTTTTTCAGAGCTATCTGAAAGAAAAGCAAAAAAGAGTCTACAGATAGGGTGTTACACCCGCCAGATTTGGGGGATTACGCTCATCCCAATTCTCTCTCTCTCTCGCAAGTATTTGTTCAGATCTCAACACCAGCAGACACTTCAGATGACCGCATCATTTCTGAAGAGACAGGCAACATCAGACCTATTTTCTTAGGATTGAAGAATCACACATCATGTACCTTTGATTAGAACAAGCAGACGCCGACAATACCTTTATTTAGTGTGTCCAAAATCAGACTGGCACTTCTTTATTGTTATAGATATATATCAAAACACAGAAAGATCTCACCCCCCCCCCCCCCCCCCCCACATGCCTAACCCCTCCTCTTGTGGGCAATAGCTTGTTACACTCTCACCACCTGGGAGATGTCTATCTCATGATACATCCCCATCTCTTAGTTGCAAGATCCCAACTTACAGGGTTATAAAACTAAACTTCCCCCTTCCAGACTAAAGCCAGAGCAGTCCCATGTGGCCGATCGCAGGGCCATATAAATTCTTTAGAATCTTTAACCCGTTGTCACATAAGTGACTGCAGTATTTGTTATCTAAGCATAGCCTACTATCCTACTTCTAATACAGACACATTATTTTAATGTTAATCAATGACAATACTATATGCACTTATTACATCCATGATATAACTACATGTATGCATTACACCCATGATATATCATTACACCCATGATTTAAGTGTTAAGCAAGTTGTTGTTAGTACCTTCTAACTACACATACAATAACTGATTAACCCCAAACAGTCCAGTGGGCCCTTCTGTTCATAACAGCTAGTTTCCCCCATCCTAGTGTGGCCTAGGAATTTGTCCTGCCAGACAAATGTATAGCCAAACTGATCTCACTTGTGCGAGTGATAGAGTTGTATTTGCCTCACAGTCCTCATGTCTTCCAATTCCAATGGACACACACTTTTGGGCATAGCCTCCATGGCACATGCCCTCTCCCTCCCAATCCATTGGGGAAAACAATTTCCTTGTGCAGCTGCATCTAAAACAGTCCTTGGGCCTATTAGTTCACCCAGTCCAACAGGTCCCAGGGTGGTACCCAGTCCAGGTGACGGTTCCCAAGGTGACATGGCTAGCCCCCCTCCCAAAAGCCAGGGCCAGTGCCCTCCTCTTCCCAATGTCTAAGGGGAAACATTTTCCTTGGGAGTCCCATAAACTAGTACCTCCGGGGAGGAACATAACAGTCTGATACTGAACCCAGCATCCATGATGATGGTCTGGACTGGAGGCTCCACTTTCCCCTGCACCATCTGAGTCCAGCACCCCTGCTCACCTGGATCAATGGTCGGGCCATGGGACTCCATTTCTCCATCTCCTTGGACCACAGTCGGTGCGCTGTATTCCATCTCGCCTGGGACCACAGTCAGGGCACTGTGCTCTAGCTCTGCTTGCTTGGGCACACAATATGGAGTGCTGATCCAGTCTAGCTTACTGGCTTTGTCTCTGTCCCGCAGGATGTCAGGGTTCATCCCATTCCCTGCCTTCTGCTCTGTTGCTAGCCCTCTGACAGTTTCTTATCAGCTGGAGCTCCTTCAAAGGTCCACAGTCCATTACTGCCTTTCCCAAGGGCCAGTGAGCATAGACGCTCCCATCCAGACTGTTTGCTTGGCCTGGGTTCTGCCAACAGTCCTCTGTGCCAGGGTAATCAATAAAGTCAAAGGGCACCCTTGCCATCCCACCCCCTAAAACCAGGTCCGATGCACTCTTCTGCCCCACTGCCTGGGTAAAACACTCCCCTGGGGCACCCTGAAAAATAGTAATTCCAAGGGGGAATGTAGTGGACGGATCTGAAAGCCGGCACCCAATGTTGTGGCCTGGTCTAAAGACTCCACTCCTCTAGGTTGCATCTGGATCAGCATGTCACATCCCCCTCTCTCTGGAATCACCGCCTGGGCACAGAACTCACCTCCATCTGAGTCCATGGCCAAAGTGTTCACTGGCAGGACCTCACAAATCTCATCCAGACTTCCCCTTGGGCCATTAGTGTGACAGACATTCTCTGTCTTCTCAACTGCCTTTTGATTGGCATTTGTGCCCCAGCCATTTGGGTATGGCTGCCCCCCTTGGACTGACACAGTCCCAAGGTTATTCTCTGTGTTCTCCCCTATATCCATGGCTGGTTCCTGGACTGTGGTTATCCACAGGAACCCAATGCTAGGTTCACAATCCATCTCTGGTTCCTTCCAGGCCCTCCATCTGACCTGCTATTCCTGTCTGAGACTTAGACTCCACTGCTTTTGAGATGTAACCATTATGTATGGTACCATCCTCATCTGTCCCAGTTGTAGCAAAAATTAACTGGGCCTGGCCCATTTGTACCTCCATATTGGCATAGTACTGCTCAGAGTCCATAATATCCTCTCCCCAGACCTCTGGTAACCAGTCCTCTTCCTCCTTGTCCACCTGACAGGGTTCCTCCCAACTGGATGGCCAAAACCCCTCCATGGATGACTCATCCAGCAATTCAACACTCAGCCTCCAGCTGCAGCTCTTGCTGAATCAGGGGTTCCAGTAAATTAGCCTCTGGGAACCATGGTTCTAGTCCCAGACCTTGACAGTGTTTAAGAAATAAGTTATTCAGGCTCATTACAGTTCCCATGCCACATTCAGGATCACCATACGCGATCTCCCAGAGGCCATCTATTAGCTCCAATCGAAACATAGAAATCCTCACCAAGGGCACCAACAGGCCATATCCTGGCATGATACTGTTTCTCCAAGGCAATCTCTTTCCATACCAGTTTCTTCAGCCAGCCTGACAACTCATGGCCTTGCCACAATCGCAGGAACACCATCCATTGCTTTAGAAAGGCCATTCCTCTGCAGTCATTTGCCTCTGTCACCTGGCTCTCTTTCTCTCTGTCTTTATAAGTAGCCATCCTGGCTGCTGGTAAAAATGCTTGAGATCTCCCACCGATGCCACCTTTTAGGTCCGCCAGATTTGGGGCACTACGCTCACCCCAAATCTCTTTCTCTCTATGGGCCGCAACTGTTTGTTCAGATCTCGACACCAGCAGACACTTCAGATGACAGCATAATTTCTGAAGAGACAGGCACCATCAGACCCATTTTCTTAGGATTTAAGAATCACACACCAAGTACCTTTGATTAGTACAAGCAGACGCTGACACTGCCTTTATTTAGTGTGTCCAAAATCAGTCTGGCACTTCTTTATTGTTATAGATATATATCAAAACACAGAAAGATCTCACTTCCCCCACATGCTTAACCCCTTCTCTTGTGGGCAATAGCTTGTTACACTCTCACTACCTGGGAGATGTCTATCCCATGATTCATCCCCATCTCTTAGTTGCCAGATCTCAACTTACAGGGTTATAAAACTAAACTTCCCCCTTCCAGACTAAAGCCAGAGCAGTCACACGTGTCCGATCGCATGGCCATATAAATTCTTTAAAATATTTAACCCTTTGTCACATAAGTGACTGCAGTATTTTTTTATCTAAGCATACCCTACTATCCTACTTCTAATACAGATACATTATTTAATGTTAATCAATGATAGTACTACATGCACTTATTACATCCATGATATAACTACATGTATGTATTACACCCATGATATAACTGTTAAGCAAGTTGTTGTTAGTACCTTCTAATCACACATATAACTGATTAACCCCAAACAGTCCAGTGGGCCCTTCTGTTCATAACACAGGGTTTAACCAAACCCTTTATCTCCTTCCCCTTCTGTGAAGCAGTGCTGCCCCACTAATTAAGAAGGAGGAGGCCCTATGGTATCCATGTGCTCTTGGAGCTGGGATGCAGATAGAGGCAGAGACTGAGGAGCTCATCTTCGGGAGGACCTGTCCTCTAGGGTACTGATGCTGGATGATGCTTAATGCTTTTTCTTTTAGTGTATCTGCAAGCATACTGAAAAGGTTTCCCATTCTAGCAATGTGCCTACCAATGGATGCAAAGTTCACAGTGCATATTCCCTTCATTCAAACATAAAAATAAATTAGTCAACTTATATTTTATCTTAAGGTGTAATATGTGTAACCAATACAAATTTGTGGTTGAAGAAATAATCCAACCATAAAGCTTTATGGTTGCATTCCTTTCTTTGGAGCATCTTCCTTTATGCCCATACCTCTTAGTGCATGTTCCTCCTTGCGTCACATCTGAGCCATTGCACTTCATATACAAGTTCTCTATGGTAGGTCTCCACTGCCTGAAAATGCATTTGCAGGGGCCAAGTGAACTCCAACACATCAATTAGATCAAGTTCATGTGGTAGTGATGGTGATGTGGGAGAGAGTGACTGTTGGTACACAGCTGCAGATTCAGGTCGCATTTTTGGCAGTTGGTACTGGAGGTGATGGGGTCATCCATACAGGTGATGTAGTCATTAGACTATGCAGCCATTGGAGGATTTGTTGCCTTGGTGACTGCAGCTCCATATAGATGGGTCTTCCAATGTGGGCATCCTAGGAGAGGACTGGTATGCCTAAGGAGTGGGGAGTAAGTGTAGAACTCAACATATGTTGCCCCTGCATTTACTCTACAAGCCCAAAAACCTCCACTGCTTCTTCCAATGAATCCTGGGGAATGGCCACCTGTTCTTGCAGGCCACAGAGGCTGTCTTCATTCTATATATATATAAAAAAACTGTGATTGGAATTAAACTTGTCATGATTATAGCATCAACCATGTTTGTATGTCATGTTTGCAGTTAGGTATAGAATTGGCAATAATGACAAGACATCTTTCTAATATTTAACACTGCCACAGGTCTGTGAATGAACAGTTAACAAGAGTGCTTTGCTCTAGTGTTTGATTAATATGGGCTCAGGGTAACATTTTGGGTTATTAATTTATGAAGCACACATAGGCGTGTGCATTTCTGGGCAACATTACCAGGTACTGATGGCCCTCTAACAGAATGCCTGTTTATAATTGGCAGTGCAGCTGATTGAAAATCCTGATGCAATGTGATGTAGGTCATATCTGTGAGATATGTTTAGGTATTTTGTAACATGAATGATGACTGCGTTGTTCGAATTATTTTGTATGTTGGTACTGCAATTAGATATTCACCTTGCAGGGTCTATGAGGTGTCTGAGTCCAGTGTTTCTGGAGATGCCAACCCGTAGCATTGATGAACAAGTTCCTCTGCAATATCTTCCCACTGGTTGTATGCCACCACTAATGGGTACCACCAGGTGTAGCTCTCCTTTTCCAGGCTCCCAGGGCCAACTTATTTTGGACCTTCCTTGTACAAAGCAAGTATTGGTGCTTTACCGATTTGATATCCCTCTTATAGACACCATCTGTGCTCACAAACTCTCTCCACAACAACCATGAATAATGTGGGATCTGGCCTCAAGAGTAAGTAACCCCAAAAATCCCTCTATGCTTCTTGACAGTGACAGCCTCTTTCCCTTGATTGCGTCTTCCCTGACTGTGTCGTCTATCTCTTCTGTCTGTGATGACTAGCTTTCACCCCCCCACCCCCAACTGAGACTGGACACTTCCATATCTGCACCTTCTGATTGTGTGTCTTGCTGATCAACTCTCTTCACCCTCCACAAAAGCTTACCTACGGTTGGTCCTCTCGCCACACTTCCCCTCCTCTACACTGCTCCACTCTACTCACTAATGCTTTCTTCCATTCACCCTCTCCATTCCCCCACACCTCTACATCTCTCCACTGCTCGCCTTCTCTTTTACACTCCCTTGGGCGCCCTCTGCCTCCATCTCTTCCCCTCTTCTATCCCCACACCTACTCTCCCCTATTGACATCTTCATTTTAAATGCACTCACACCAGTCACTTTAACAAACACTCACACAGAATCACTTAATATTCACTTACTGGGCAAATATTAGGCAAATATTAAGGGATTCAAATCTATTACACCTAGGCTGCAATAATAAAGGATCAACAAAAGAAATTAACACTCACACAGGCACTCATAAAAACGCTCCCTCTCATCACCCGCTGACATGAATAAAAAATAAAATGTGTATATGTTCTTGGGATAAATAAAAAATGTGCTATGAGAACATGGACTAAAGCTCTGTATTTCTGACTAAATACTTACACATAGTTTCTAATTAGATTCTCTGCTTTGCGGGTCATTAAGACAGTGTACGTTTAAGTACAGGGTGTGCAGTGTCTCATAGTACCCAATAAGTGACAACATTCTACAACATGCTGCTTGAGAGAGGTCACTGACTGGCTAATTTGAAACACAGCACTTCACAGTCTGTGTATTCATGAGCTACAGAGGCTTAAGTATATTATATTCCGTTTTCTATATGTATCTTATGTAAGTTAATGTGGTAAGGGGATAGGCAGGGATGTAGGAACTGGGGGTATAAATCCCCTTCAGATTAATTGAATTGGTGACACAAAAAAAGCACACATAAACTTAATCATGCATTATCAGATTTGGCCACTAGAAAGCTTTGACCTATAATTTATCATATTTGTGGACACATTTGCATGTCCCTGCTCAGCTTCCCAGAATGCAGTTTAATAACTGTATTTCTTGAAGTTCTGAGCTGGAAACAGATTTTTTTTAACTTGTTTTAGACATTCAAATGTGAACACAAATGTACTATTTATTTACTATATATATATATATATATATATATATATATATATATATATATATACACATATATATATAGTAATTTAGTAATTAGTAATCCATATATATATATATATTCATAGATTAATAATGAGTATTGCAATATAATTTGATACCTTTTGTATTGGACAAACGTCCTATTTATAATGATGAGCTTTTGAGAGGCTTAACCTCCCTTTATCAAGTCTCAAGCAATACATATATACACATATTATCCCCCCCCCCCCCCCCCCCCCCAGAATTTTTTGGTCTCCTACGCCCATGGGTATGGGTTAAGTCATTTAGAATATAGGGTATATAGCAGGGGACCTGTGTATAGGATATGTGCTGGAGGGATATGTATAGGAGCTATCGTAGACAGGATGGATATTTAGGATGGCCTATGGAATGTGTATCCGTGACTAATGTATATATAAAATTAATGTGTAAAGTAAAACATGATAGAATATGAAATAAACTCCTCACCAATTTCTTACACTCTGAAAAACCAACCTCCACTTTCAGGTCCTCGTGTGTTAGCTTGCACAGTACAACACAGTCAACATGTGAGCTTGAACAACTTGCCGATAGACTCAATGTTGTACATTTTGTTGATGGTCTTTAAAGTGAGTGGTGTATATTGTGACAAAGTCGCACAGAGATGTGGGAAAGTTCTGGAAGATGGCTGTATGAGCCTGAGGCTGGATAGAGGCATTTGCCCAATCCAGTACTTCAGGTGTTAAAAAGGCTCTATTACATCACAATGTGGCTGCAGCACCGAACAGGCTGGGACTGTCTGTTGAAATTTCAGTTGTAGCCCAGAGCCCAGAGAGTTGCAGCTGGGCCAGTGAGAGAGCTGTAGCCCGCAGAAAGAGTTGCAGTCCAGAGAGAGACTTGCAGCTAACCAAACACAGAGTGTCACAGCTTGGCATTGAGTCAAAAACTGGAAATGTACAGACCGAGGAGCCGCAGCTTGGAATCATTGGAGCTGAGAGAAAGAGTAGATAAACCAGCCGCTGATGAACTTAAAGTTTGGATTGTTTACTGTTTGTCACTCCCAGGTTTAGGTGAGAGTGGACATGGATAGTTAGGAAAACTGTACCAAAGTTATAGTTAGTGCTCAGAATGAGCTAGGACCATTTCTCGTAGTTATAAAAAATAACCATTAAAGAAAAGTGTGGGTGTTGATACATTCTAATACAATCTCTAATAATGCAACAAGGGATTTATAGCCAGTTTTGGTAAAAGCAGAGATGGAGGCATGCTGTATTCATATCCATGACCTGCTGAGGACGGGAGGGGATGTCTTTGTCGACTAATTCCCAATAAAGGGCCACTGAGGTTTGGAAAAAAACTTTACATGCTTGCAAGGTATGTATCTAACAACATTAGCAGCTATACAAGCAATATAAACATTTCAGAGAGAAAATCTGAAAATTAGCTGACTCTTCTGTCTTGGGTTTGATCATGTCCTTCTAATCTGCCTGTAGACCTAGGATCAAGTCCCTTGATTGAGATCAATGTTCCCTGTTAATGTGTCCTCAGATGGCAGGATAGGCAAACAGGCATGGCATTAGGTAATAGAAGATGGGGATTTACTTTGAATATATGCAAACATTTAATTTGGAGTCAGTTTCCTTAGAAATAACTTCCCATTACAGGCCACTCCACAATTGTTCAATGAGTTTACTCAGTCCAACCCAATGTGTCTAGTACACTATATTTGTCCATCAGTCTAATCAGCCTTGTGTGTCCAGTGCAGTCCACTGTGTGTGTGTGTGCATTGTGTGTGTTCAGATCAGACCACAGTGTGTGACCAGTGTGTTTGGACTCAGCCCAGTCCATTAAGTTTCCTCAGAGCATTCTCAGTGTATATTACTAAGTGTCCTGGAGTGTATGGTCAGCCTAGTCTAATGTGTGTGTGCTCAACAGTTCATTGTGTTTGTGTGCCCATTTTCTTGTACGTCCCCACTGTGTATACCCAGCAGACATCAGAGTGAGTTTCTACAAATTAAAGGCAATTGTACATACTTTGCAAGGGGCATATGTATAAGTACAATATTAAACATTGATTATTGCTTTGTTGTCTACACACAAAAAATCATTACAAAAAATATTATTTCTGAAATATTGTGTTACCTTCTCCTCCCTCCAAACTTAGTATATACAGTTAGAGTAATAGTGGTTTACAGCAGTGTTGAAATTAAGTCCTCAACAAGTGTATATACAGTTAGAGTAATAGTGGTTTACAGCAGTGTTGAAATGAAGTCCTCAACAAGTATGTGGGTGAGCTCAAGAACCCTAAAAAACATAATGTGACACAATAGCAAGTGTGAGGTTGCAGCCATTGTGAATGAACATATATTGTGATTCTTTCATTGTTATCTTGCATCAAGTTATTTTTATTGTATAAGGATTTGTTATATAAATATAAAATTAAGATGTTATATTATATTTTTGGTGCAAGTGTTCTGGAAACATACAAGAAACCATTTAATGATGCTTGGTAAAAAAAACAGTACTAAAGCAGTTGTGTTTAAATATAATGTGTAATACGGATTTTAAGTTGAGTATTTTTTTATATATATTAGACTTTATACATAGTTCAGTAGGATGAATAATTAGTCATATGGAATGAGTTTCTTTCAGTAATAACTAAATATATAAAACAACGTGACTGTTTTTTGTTAAAAAGTCTTGAGTTAACTTGATATCCTTTTTGAAAAATATGTACAGTTGAAGTTATATAGAGAGCGCCTTGAGGACTGTGCCTTGAGTAGCTGTAAATCAGAGATGTTATTGTCCTTGTTCTATATTCAGCCTTATTAACTTGCGATTTGGCAAATTTAAAAGGGCTCTATTTAAGCACATAGCATATTTTCTTTACAGAAGTTTTTAGTTAGTGAAGACCTGGCTTGTGGATAGAAGTTCACTAACTAAAAACTTCTGTAAAAAGAATATGCTATGTGCTTATATAGCGCCCTATTCAATTTGGCGAATCGCAATTTAATAAAGCTGATAATCTGTAGTTAAATTGTATCATTATCCCTCAATAACTGAGTTATTAAAAATAACACTGACATTAGGTAACTTTGCCCCCTGATGAGACTGACTGTTTAACCCTTTACTCAATGCCAGTGATCACATGGCACAGAGCCAGTCACCATCTGAGGGCTGGCTCGCACTCTCTCTAATTAGCTGGTGACTGCACGCACGCCTGCAGCAAGCAATACATGTAATCTGACAGGCGTGTGACAGTGACATGCTGCCATCACATGCAGAGCATGCAATAAATTAACCTTTCTGCTCCCCCATCTCTCAATGTCTCCCTAACACTTCCTCATGTTCATACTTTCTCTTGTTTTCCTATTTTCAGATTGTTCACTCCCTCTCTCATTTATTCATCCACATCAATCTCCTTGACGCAGTGTCTCTCTTTTCTTCTTCCTTTCTCCATCCTCCTCATAGCCCCTTCCATATCCCTATATCTACTATTTTATTTCATCATTATCCCTTGGTCCCAACCATCTCCATGTCTCCTTCATTTTGAGAACAAAAAAATATATTGTTTTCTCTCACTAATATACAGCTGTTTAGTTATTCAGTTGTGTCCGACTCTCTGTGACTCTATGGACCGCAACATGCCAGGCACATCTGGTTGTGCTTATCCATAAAGCTTTCTTGGCAATGATACTGGAGTTAGTTGCCAGTTCCTTCTCCAGTGGACAATGATTTGTCTGACCTTTCTGCTATGTCCTGCCCATCTTGGGTGGCCCTACAGGGTATATCTCAAATCTGACCCCACTGTTATCTGTCACCAACACACAAACAGCTATCCCTAATTTTCAGACAGGGGAGGGAGGGGTACTTCTGCCCTGCAAGTAGGGCTCCATGCTGGCAGACATTTATACTATGTGCTGAGATGAATGTCAGGGGAGGAAAGAACACTATCCCTAGAAATAGCCTGTTGTTATTATTGTCCATCCCAAAATATACTCATTTAGTAAGTGAGACAAACTAAGATATATTGGCGCTAAATGTTCAGATAATATAAATGACTGGATATGGGAGATGGGAAAAATGTGTCTGCATCAGATGGGGGTGGGTGCTGGCTATTATATTTATACTCGGTCCCAAGATTTATTATGACAGCCCTGCACACAGCTATTTGTCACTATCACACAGCTGACTGTTACAAACACAAAGTTATCTGTCACTAACACACACAGCAATTTGTCACTAATACACACAAACTCCCTTCATCTACTCCCATGTTTTCATATAAAATATCCCAACAATATCTCTTGTGTCTCCATATAACAGCACTTTATCAATGCAACTTTCACTTCACATAACTCACATCTCTCATTTAATACTTTCCTATAATTTCTCCTATCTCTCATATAACATATAACCTCTCCCTATTACTTTTATCTCTCAATTAATCTCTACCCATAGTTCCTCATTTCTATCCATATAACCTCTCCTTCTAACTCCTCTCCTTCCAACTTTTGCTTATAACTCATCCTATATCTCTATACAACACACTTCTCTCAGCAAGTTCTGGTCAGTGTTAGACATTTGCAGGGTCCCCGCAGGCTGCGTGCAGCAGATCATTAGTTTTAGGACAGGAAGAGCTGACTGCTGCACAATGCAGATTATACAGGGAGGGGGCAGTTAATTAGGGATCGTTAGTGAGCCAGGGTCTTATTGCATTTAGTATCATTATGCCTGTGCTCCATGGAAATGTTCTGAGGACTCTGCACAGTGTGTGTTTAACCATTTCTTTATGTCCAAGCCAATAATGCCATTCTGCATCCAGAATTTAGGTAAAATGCAATATCTCTCACATTTTCCCAGCATACCCCGTCCTTGCCCTCTATGGCCCTCATTCAATTGCGATTTTGCCAATTGAATAGGGTTCTAAATAAGCACATAATATATATTTTTTAAAGAAGTTTTTAGTTAGTGAAAACCTTGCTTTTGGATAGATGCTTAATAACTAAAAACTTCTTTAAAAAATATATGTGATGTGCTTATTTAGGCCCCTATTCAATTGGCAAAATTGCAATTGAATGAGGGCCTATGTCTCTATCTCTTATAGTTATGTAGTTACATAGTAATTGAGGTTGAAGAAAGACTTTTAGCCCATCAAGTTCAACCTTTAAATATCTTCTCTGATCTGCAATATGCAGATTAATTGTTAATAATCCAGAGAAAGGCAAACAGGAAAAAAAAAACGCAAGCAAAACTTTGCCAATTGTCTCACAAGGTAAAAAAAAGAATTCCTTAACTAGGGTAACCCTGAATGCCCTTTTTATTTAAAAATATATCCAGTCCCTTTTAAAAGTAATCTATCGAATCCGCTGTCACCACTTCCTTTGGTAGAGAATTCCACAGATTAACCACCCTTACTGTGAAGAACCCTTTTCTTTCTTTAAGGTGGAATCTTTTTACCTCTAACCTCTGTCCTCTTGTCAGTTGAAAACCTCTTGGCACAAAAATCTCCCTTGACAAATCTTTATACTGACCCTGGATGTATTTATATAGGGTAATCATATACCCTCTTAGACACATTTTTTCTAGAGAAAATAATTTTAATTTGGTTAGTCTTTCTTCATAACTTAGCCCCTCCATTCCCCTTATTAGTTTTGTTGTCATTCTCTGTACTTTTCCCAGCTCTAAAA
The DNA here is from genome assembly GCA_027410445.1 of Discoglossus pictus. Taxonomy (NCBI): domain Eukaryota; kingdom Metazoa; phylum Chordata; class Amphibia; order Anura; family Alytidae; genus Discoglossus; species Discoglossus pictus. The sequence goes on from CM050164.1 coordinate 204,337,035, forward strand.
TGTCCTTTTCATGAAGTGGTGCCCAAAATTGTACTCCATATTCCAAATAAGAGCATACTAGGGATTTGTATAGTGGCAGAATTATATTTGCTTCCCTTGCTTCTATACCCTCTTAATGCTAATATTTTACTTGCCTTTGCAGATGCTGATTGGCATTGAGAACTGTTATGTAGGTGGTTGTCCACAAGAACTCCCAAATCCCTTTCAACTGAACCCTGAGGAACCCCACTTACCACATTAGTCCATTCAGAGTATGTTCCATTTACCATAACCCTTTGCTTCCTGTCTTTTAGCCAGCTCTCAATGCATGAGCAGATATTTACTGCAATTCCTGTATCCCTTGGTTTGCACAATAGTCTCCCATGGGGCACTGTATCAAAAGCCTTTGCAAAATCCAAAAAGACTACATCCACTGAGTTGCCTTGATCCAAGTTCCTACTAACCTCCTCATAGAAACTAATAAGATTTGTTTGACATGACCTATCCCTCATAAAGAATGTTGGCTCCTACTTATAATCCTGTTTGAATAGACATATTCTTGTATATTATCCCTTATTAACCCTTCTAAAAGCTTTCCCACTACAGAAGAGAGGCTTACAGGTCTATAATTCCCCAGATTTGCTCTTGCTCCCTTCTTAAATATATGTATCACCTCTGCTTTTCTCCAATCATCTGGTAGCGACAAAGTGTTGAGTGAATTTTGAAAAATTAGATATAATGGTTTGGCTTTTACAGAACCCAGTTCCCTCAGTTCCCGTGGATGTATTCCATCAGGACCCGGGGCTTTACTAACATTTATTTTTTCCAACCTCTTTTGGATTTCTTCCTGCTCTAACCAATTATTAGGTGAAGGTAGTGTAGCCCCATTATGTTGCAGTGTCCCAAACACTGGTACCTCCCTTGTGTATACCAAAGAAAATAACCTATTTAGCTCATCTGCTTTTTCCTGGTCACTAATTGTCAGATAGTATGTGTCACATTGTAATGTTCCTATAGCTTCCTTCCTGGCCTTCTTCCTATTAATAGATTTAAAAAATATTTTAAGGTTAGTCTTACCTTAGTCTCTCCTTTGCAACTAATTTTGCATTTTCTATTTCAGCCAGTCTAATAGCCCTTTTGCAAGCCTTGTTGATTTCCTTGTATTCCTGTAAAGCAGTCTCTGTCCTTTTGTTTGTATAATTTAAATGCCTGTTTTTTACTCCGTATCTTGATCTTTAAATCATTGTCAAGCCACATTGGATGTGATTTACTCCTTCTACTTTTATTTCCACATGGTATATGCTGATGTGTATGTATATTTAGTAAGGATTTAAATGTTGTCCATTTATGTTCAGTATTTTTACCTATCAGTTCTCTGTCCCAGGCTATACTTTGTATTGCTGCCCGTAGACCGTTAAAAACTGTCTGCTGCCAGAAGCAAGCCACAGAGTGGAGTCTGATCCTGTGTGGAGTTACAGTGAGTTTTTGAAGCAAGCCTGTAAGAGTTTACCTGATTTACTGGGGCTGCGAGTATTGGACAACAGTAAGAAGTGTGTGCTGTTTGCAGTTGCAGGACGAATTGAGCTGGAAGAGTGACTACAGGCTCAGGAGGTGAAAGTACAAGGAAGCCAAGTAAGTGAAGGGATTATTGAAGATCCCCTGCAGTTAGGCCCTGTTTGGCCTAGCAGAGTGAGGCCAGTGAGTGAAGGCCACAGTCTGAAGCAAGCTAAGGAGGACGCTTGTAGTTATCTGCCATTGAGAGGAACGCAGTATTTTTACGTTGTCTGCTGGAAGCAGAAATTGTACCAGGCTGAGAGGAGCCTGAAAGTTTACAGTCAGGAGTAAAAAGGCTGTTTGGTTTGCTGACAGAGGCCCCGAATGAAGGTTCCAAGACCTTTTATGCCCCAGGGAAGAGACTGAGAGATTAACGAGGGAAGTTAACACAAGTTATTGTTGTGATATCCAAGGGTCCCTGGGGTGAAGCATACGGGAGAGACGGGCTGGCCCTATGCTTCATCCGAGGCTCAAAAGATAAAGACGCGGAAAAGACTATTTGTATCCTGGCCACAAGGTGGCACTCTCACAAGTCTAAGAGACTATTTGTATCCTGGTCACAAGGTGGCACTCTCACAAGAATAAGAGACTGTTTGTATCCTGGCCACAAGTTGGCACTCTCACAAGAATAAGAGACTGTTTGTATCCTGGCCACAAGGTGGCACTCTCACAAGAATAAGAGACTGTTTGTATCCTGGCCACAAGGTGGCACTCTCACAAGAATAAGAGACTGTTTGTATCCTGGCCACAAGGTGGCACTCTCCGGAGCAGAGAAGCTGCCCGGGTATAGTCAGGGTGTTCCTGCATGTCAGTAAGGACGTTAATGTAGATTTTTATTTTAATTTATTTTCCTTCTACTCACGCCTTGTTTATGAGCCATATATAATAAACAAGTCTCCTGCACGAAACATCTGTGTTTCGGAACCTTCTTGGTCTAGAAAAATCCTGTGGCAAATGGCCCTCTTTGTCACACTGGTGTCAGAAGTGGGATTGAAAATTGCCTGTAACTAAGAAGACAACCCACCGCGCAACATGGAGGATATGTTAAAAGCCTTGAAGCAGGCTGTAGCTGATCTGCAGGAGAGCAACAGATTATGGGCTATCCAGGTAGCTCAGAGACAAGCTAACCTGGAGAAACGGATGGAAGACGCAGCCCGGGTTAGAGCCGATGATCTTCTCCTAATGTTAACCGATGATCATGATGTGTTCATCTATCTCACCATTTTTGAGAGGACAGCCATCAGGGAGGTGTGGCACAAGAGGTTCTGGGTCAGTCTCCTGGCCCCGTATTTGACAGGAGAAGCTAAGAAAGCTTACCTGTGCATGGATGAAGAAAAGGCAAAGAACTATGATGACCTGAAAGCGGAAATCCTTGGCCGCTTCGGAGTTTACCGGGTTGTCCAGGTACAGAGATCGCACCCCTGGGATTTTTTTTTTAACAGACAGGCTTATCACTGCCCGAGCTTAAAGTACAGCGTCCCTGTTAAGGGAAGGCAAGCCAAACCTGACCTTGATGCAGAGTCGGAGAGAGTGCCCGCAGAGTCGGAGAGAGTGCCCGCAGAGTCGGAGAGAGTGCCTGCAGAGACGGAGAGAGAGCCCGCAGAGACGGAGAGAGAGCCCGCAGAGACGGAGAGAGAGCCCGCAGAGACGGAGAGAGAGCCCGCAGAGGCGGAGAGAGAGCCCAAAGAGGAGGCCGATCCAGCCAAAGAGGCGGCCGATCCAGCCAAAGAGGCGGCCGATCCAGCCAAAGAGGCGGCCGATCCAGCCAAAGAGGCGGCCGATCCAGCCAAAGAGGCGGCCGATCCAGCCAAAGAGGCAACCGATCCAGCCAAAGAGGCGGCTGATCCAGCCAAAGAGACTGGAGAACGAGCATGTGAGAATACAGACGGCCCCAAAGAGGTTGCTGAGAGCCCCAAAGAGGTTGCTGAGAGCCCCAAAGAGTTTGCTGAGAGCCCCAAAGAGGTCGCTGAGAGCCCCAAAGAGGTCGCTGAGAGCCCCAAAGCGGTCACTGAGAGCCCCAAAGCGGTCGCTGAGAGCCCCAAAGAGGTCGCTGAGAGCCCCAAAGAGGTCGCTGAGAGCCTGCTGGTGCAGATAGAATGGCCTTAGAGGAGGAGAAACAGCATTTTTTAAGGCTCCAAAGACAAGCCCAAGTTAAAATGAGGCCAGAGTATATCCCTGAATGGCGGAGGAAGCCTGCATTTGAGGACTATCGAGTGTCCTACAGGAATAAGAAAGTGATGCCTATTTGGGAGCAGAGGAAATGTCCCCCAAAGCCTAAGCTGAACGAATCAGTGGTGTGGGAGCGGCCGCACAGTGATAAAAAGGAGAACATTTCTCCATTTCGACAGAAGCCCTGGGGAATACGACTGTTGACATTAGACAGTGAGGATAGTGACAAAGAGGTTTCTAAGGGAGATCAGCTAGAAAGTGTTGCTGTGCCAGTGTCCGATGTGAACACCTTAGAAAAGACTGTTCTTGAAGCAAAACAGGAGGAACGCAACAAGGCTTCTAAGAAACAGATAAGCAGCAGCCAAGAGGAGATGGAGAATAGTACATCAAAGAGGAGAATGGGAAAAGAGGAAAAGAAAATGGGAGCCATCCAAAAACTGAAAAAGGATAAAAAAACAAAGGAGCAGGTTGAGGAGGAGAGGCCTCCTCTGACAGTGGCTGCTTGCTAGTTGACGGAGATCTCTTTGAGACGGGTGTGGGGGAAGAAAGTGATAATGCAGAAGAGGAGGAATCCTTGGATGCGATTCGAAACAAAGTGAAAAGGAAGCTAAGTAAACATTCTCATGATTCAGAAGTTGCTGAAGGAGAACATCATGAGTTTGAACAGAAGGGAGAGAAAAGAAAGGAGAGAAAAGCAGCCAAGCAGAGCAAAGAGGCTATGAAACAGCTCCACAGTGAGACTCAGAGACTTATCAGGGAGCCATCTGTGTCTTTGCCGAACCATCTACCTGAACCCAAATCAATTCATGATTTCTTCAAGCGTCGGCCAAGGCCATATTGCGAAGGGAAAGCCATGCAGCTTATTAAATCAACAAAGTATCAGCCATGCAGTTTGGAAAGTAAGATGGACATTAGTGATACAAAAGAAATCAAAACAAGTGACTCTGCTCCAACAGAAGAATGTAAAGTGGATGCAAATAGTTCTATCCAAGCATCACAGGCTTGTACGGGTGAGGTATTAGAAGAAACTAAAGATGGAAGAAGTGAGCCAGCCAAGAGTACTGATGAGCCACAAATGGCTTTGCACACAGTGGATACGGAGGACCATGTAGATAAGCCAGAGTCCATTCCGAAGCCTGTAAGTGAAGATGAAGATCCTACTTATGAAATCCAGCAGGAAATCCCTTTGCCTCTACTGAATTCTCAGACTGTTGAGGAGACATCTAAATGTCCTGTACCAACACAACATACAGCAAAGCTTTCCAAGCTGGAAAAGCTCCGTGCTCTTGGGGTGGATCTCTCCTTGAAGCCCTGTTTGTGCCCTGATGATGGCCCAGTTGTTAACTTGGATGAACCAAAGCAAAATAAAGTACTAGAAGCTTTGAAGTAGTGTTTTCTGAAGCACTCCCTGCATAAAGCCAAGCCTGTGATTGAGAGGAAAGTTAATCTAAATATCGTCCGTAAAAAGACAACGGCAGATGGAAAGGAGGAGCTAAAGGCAGATGTGGTATCTGTCATTGTGTCTGCTGAAACAACTGATGAGATAATTCAGAAAAAGCCAGGTGAAAAGCTGCAACTTCTTAAAGCAAAGCTGCAGGAAGCAATGAAACAGCGTCGTACTGAAGAGCGGCAGAAGCGCCAGGCCATGTTTAAGTTGGACAATGAAGATGGCTTTGAAGATGAGGATGACGAGGGAAACACTGAGACTGTATAAGATCTCCTGGGAGTTGAAGATAATGAAGAGATTGGAAATGATGACGGGCTCGAAGAGAGTGCAACGGATATTGTTATATCTGTACTCAGACATGTGACTACAGAGTCCACCATGATGCTATTCAAGGACAGCTCTACGAAGTTGGGGGATTCACTCCTTCCTGATAAAGTGGACGCACAGGAAGGATGCAAACAGACCAGTAAGGTAGAGAGAAGATGGATTTGCAGGTGGCCACTTAATCGCAGCCTTCTACCGCAATGCGGACGGCACTGAGGAGGAATGGTTGGCTGGGCGAAGAGTTCATGAGTGGTGAGTGACCCTACCGGATGTCTGGCCTCTCGGCATGTTGCCCAACACCATGTTGTTGAGCTGAGGGGGAGGGTGTGTGACCGTTTGGCCCTTAGATGATATGACAAGCAAGTGGAGTATGGAGTTCTTGACAGGAGTGACGGAGTTAAAACTTCTGAAGAACTCCTAATTGGTGCAACTTCCCTTTAAAAGCCTGGAAAGCAGACATGGAAGGGGGTGTGGCTGGCTAGGCTCTGGGCAGGTTGTGTGCTGCTGCCAGAAGCAAGCCACAGAGTGGAGTCTGATCCTGTGTGGAGTTACAGTGAGTTTTTGAAGCAAGCCTGTAAGAGTTTACCTGATTTACTGGGGCTGCGAGTATTGGACAACAGTAAGAAGTGTGTGCTGTTTGAAGTTGCAGGACGAATTGAGCTGGAAGAGTGACTACAGACTCAGGAGGTGAAAGTACAAGGAAGCCAAGTAAGTGAAGGGATTATTGAAGATCCCCTGCAGTTAGGCCCTGTTTGGCCTAGCAGAGTGAGGCCAGTGAGTGAAGGCCACAGTCTGAAGTAAGCTAAGGAGGACGCTTGTAGTTATCTGCCATTGAGAGGAACGCAGTATTTTTACGTTGTCTGCTGGAAGCAGAAATTGTACCAGGCTGAGAGGAGCCTGAAAGTTTACAGTCAGGAGTAAAAAGGCTGTTTGGTTTGCTGACAGAGGCCCCGAATGAAGGTTCCAAGACCTTTTATGCCCCAGGGAAGAGACTGAGAGATTAACGAGGGAAGTTAACACAAGTTATTGTTGTGATATCCAAGGGTCCCTGGGGTGAAGCATACGGGAGAGACGAGCGGGCCCTATGCTTCATCCGCGGCTCAAAAGATAAAGACGCGGAAAAGACTATTTGTATCCTGGCCACAAGGTGGCACTCTCACAAGTCTAAGAGACTATTTGTATCCTGGCCACAAGGTGGCACCCTCACAAGTCTAACAGACTATTTGTATCCTGGCCACAAGGTGGCACTCTCACAAGTCTAAGAGACTATTTGTATCCTGGCCACAAGGTGGCACTCTCACAAGAATAAGAGACTGTTTGTATCCTGGCCACAAGGTGGCACTCTCACAAGAATAAGAGACTGTTTGTATCCTGGCCACAAGGTGGCACTCTCACAAGAATAAGAGACTGTTTGTATCCTGGCCACAAGGTGGCACTCTCACAAGAATAAGAGACTGTTTGTATCCTGGCCACAAGGTGGCACTCTCCGGAGCACAAAAGCTGCCCGGGTATAGTCAGGGTGTTCCTGGATGTCAGTAATGACGTTAATGTAGATTTTTATTTTCATTTATTTTCCTTCTGCTCACACCTTGTTTATTTGCCATATATAATAAACAAGTCTCCTGCACGAAACATCTGTGTTTCGGAACCTTCTTGGTCTAGAAAAATCCTGTGGCAAACGGCCCTCCTTGTCACAATATATATATATATGTGTGTGTGTATATATAAATATATGTATACATATATGTGTGTGTGTGTGTATATATACAATATATATATATGTACGCATTTACATATACATCTATATATATTATAGTACTATAAATACTTTCTCATCTGCCCGGTTCTGCACACTACTTTCTGGGGTGAGAAGGGTCCACTGCAGGTCAGAGGGCCGAGGGGGGCCACAGAGTTCCGAGAGGACTGCAGGGGCCAGCAAGGACCGAGGGTGCCACAAGGGGCAGAAGAAGGCCACAGGGGGCCACATGGCGCTGAGGGAGGCCTAACAGGTCTGCGAGGGGCTACAAAGGGCTGAGGGAGACCTCAGAGGTCTGCAATTTGGCCACAAGTGGTCCGGAGGGGGGGAGGTCCATAAGGGTCCGTGGGGGCCACAGGGCCTGCAGGGGGCACAGTGGGCCATAAGAGGCTGCAGGTTACCCACGGGAAGTAAGCAGGGTCCATAAGGGGCAGGGAGAGCCACAGGGCCTGCAGGGGGCCCCTGTGGCCTGTGGGGGGGGGGGGGCACAGTGAGCCATAAGGGGCTGCAGGAGACCCACTGGAGGTCTGCGGGAGCCAAAAGGTGCCGTGTTGGCCACAGGGTCTGGTGAAGGCCCCTGGGTGAGCTACAGTGAGCCTTAAGGGGCTGCAAGGGTCGCACGGGAGGTCCGCAGGGGCCACAAGGGGCCTCTACCTCTATCCCTCTTTCCCTATCCCCCCATCCATCTCCCTATCTCTCTCTCCCTCCCCAACCCACTCTCTCCCTCTATTCCTCTCCCTATCTCTCCTTCCCTCCCCCGTCTCTCCCCCCTTTATCTCTCTCCCCTTCTCTCTCCCTATCCCTTTCTCTCTATCCCTCTCTTCCACTCTCTCCCTCCCTCTATACCTCTCTTTATTTCTCTCTCTCCCTATCCCTCTCTATATCTCTACCTCCCTACCCCGCTCTCTCCCTATCTATCCCTCCCTCTCTCTAATCCCTCTGCCCCTACCTATCTCTATATCTCTCCCTTTCTCTCTCTCTCTATTTCCTTCTATATCACTCTCTCTCTAGCTCTCTATCTATGCCTATCTCTCTCCCTATCTATCCCTCTCTCTCTCCCTATCTATTCCTTTCTTTCTCCTTTCCTCTATGCCTGCCTATCTATCTATGTCTCCCTTTCTCTCTGTATATCTTCTTCTCTATCACTCTCTCTCTAGCTCTCTATCTATGCCTCTCTCTCCCTATCTATCCCGTTCCCTCTCCCTATCCCTCTCTCTCCCATCTATCTCCCTCTCTCCCTCCCTCTAATCCATCTGCCCCTACCTATCTCTTCCTTTCTCTCTCTCTATCTCTCCCTCTCATTCTATCCCTCCCTATCTCTTTCTCTATATCTATCCCACGCTCTCTCTATCCCTCTCTCTCTTTTACTCTCTCTTTCTATCCCTCCTCTCTCTCTATCTCCCCCTTCTCTCTCTCTATCTCCCCCTCCTCTCTCTCTATCTCCCCCTCCTCTCTCTCTATATCCCCCTCCTCTCTCTATCTATATCCCCATCCACTCTCTCTCGCTATCTCCCCTACCTCTCTCTCTCTATCTCCCCCTCCTCTCTCTCTATCTCCCCCACCTCTCTCTCTATCTCCCCCTCCTCTCTCTCTATCTCCCCCTCCTCTCTCTCTATCTCCCCCTCCTCTCTCTATCTATATCCCCCTCCACTTTCTCTCTCTATCTCCCCCTCCTCTCTCTCTATCTCCCCCACCTCTCTCTCTCTCTATCTCCCCCACCTCTCTCTCTCTATCTCCCCCACCTCTCTCTCACTCTATCTCCCCCACCTCTCTCTCTCTCTATCTCCCCCACCTCTCTCTCTCTCTATCTCCCCCACCTCTCTCTCTCTATCTCCCCCACCTCTCTCTCTCTCTATCTCCCCCACCTCTCTCTCTCTCTATCTCCCCCACCTCTCTCTCTCTCTATCTCCCCCACCTCTCTCTCTCTCTATCTCCCCCACCTCTCTCTCTCTCTATCTCCCCCACCTCTCTCTCTCTATCTCCCCCACCTCTCTCTCTCTATCTCCCCCTCCTCTCTCTCTATCTCCCCCTCCTCTCTCTCTATCTCCCCCTCCTCTCTCTCTATCTCCCCCTCCTCTCTCTCTATCTCCCCCTCCTCTCTCTATCTCCCCTCCTCTCTCTCTCTCTATCTCCCCTCCTCTCTCTCTATCTCCCCCACCTCTCTCTCTCTCTCTATCTCCCCCACCTCTCTCTCTCTCTATCTCCCCCACATCTCTCTCTCTCTATCTCCCCCACCTCTCTCTCTCTCTCTCCCCCACCTCCCCCACCTCTCTCTATCTCCCCCACCTCTCTCTCTCTCTCTCTCTCTATATCTATCTCCCCCACCTCTCTCTCTCTCTCTCTATCTCCCCCACCTCTCTCTCTCTCTATCTCCCCCTCTCTCGTGACCCACCTGAAGAGGCCCGCGGGTGGGCCCTGCGGAAGATAGCCGCGGTCGGGCCCGGCTACAGAGGGCCTCGATGAGGCCCTGAAGCGGAGGCCCGCGGTGGGGCCCAGATGAGGAGGCCCGTGGTGGGGCCCAGACGGGGAAGGTAAGGGGGGGGGAGACACAGAGGTGGGAGAGGGGGGAAAGAGACACAGGGGTGGGAGAGGGGGCACAGAGACACAGGTGAGGGAGAAGGGGGAAAGAGACACAGGTGAGGGAGAGAGGGGGAAAGAGACACAGGTGAGGGAGACAGGGGGAAAGAGACACAGGGGAGGGAGAGAGGGGAAAGAGACACATGGGTGAGAGAGGGGTTAAAGGGTAAGAGGAAGAAATAAGGAAGAAAGGAAGAGAGGGAATAAAGAGGAGGGAGGTAGAGAGAAAGAGACCTCCTGTATGGCTGTGGGAGCTGCAACTTAGTACTTGGCAGCTCCCACAGCAGTCCTAAATGGCTTGTGGGTGTTCAGAGTGAACGTCCCTTACCACATTATGCAGCTGCTTAATTCGGATTGGTCGATGCTGCAGCTGACAGACAGGGAAATTTATACAATTCGTAGCACAGTGAATGTAGGATCAGCTAGGCTGAGCAGGATAGCATTACTATGCTCTATATGATCTATAGCAGCACTAGGGAAAGTCACCAGACAAGGGGGAAGGCACACCAAAAGATAATTTAAAGTGATAGTTGCATATTTTTAACAAAATCATATGAAAGAAGACATGAAAGCTGATATACAGATATAATTTAATAGTATTCTTTATATAAATTGAAAATACAATATTAAAGTGGTTGCCCATTTGCCCCGATGTGTCAGCCGTCCCTGCTCCCCCCTAACTTTTACAAAAACAGTAAATAAACATACCGTATATACTCGAGTATAAGCTGACCCGAGTATAAGCCGAGGCACCTATTTTACCACAAAATACTGGGAAAAATGAGTGACTTGAGTATAAGCCGAGGGTGGGAAATGTGCTGCCCCCTGTGTCTCTTCCCCTCATCCTCAACCTCCCCTCCTCATCCTCAACCTCCCCTCCTCAACCTCCCTCCTCATCCTCAACCTTCCTCCTCATCCTCAACCCCCCTCCTCATTCTAAACCCCCTCCTCAACCTCCCTCCTCAACCCCCTTCCTCAACCTCAACCCCCCCATCCTCATCCTAAACCCTCCCCATCCTCATCCTAAACCCTCCCCATCCTCATCCTAAACCCTTCCCAACCTCATCCTAAACCGTCCATCCTCATCCTAAACCCCCCCCGCCATCCTCATCCTAAAACCCCCTCCTCACTTTACCCCTCTAAATATCTCCCCCTCACTTACCTCCATCTGCAGCTGCTCCTCCGGCCTCCACGCTCCTTCCTGCGTCTTGACCCAGCCAATGCTAATGGTGGCATTTACCGGGTCGCGACGCAGGAAGGAGCGGAGGCCGGAAGAGCAGCTGCAGATGGAGGTAAGTGAGGGGAAAGGGAGAGGGGGAGGTATTTAGAGGGGTAAAGTGAGGAGGGGGGTTTAGAATGAGGAGGGGGGTTGAGGATGAGGTGGGGGGGTTGAGGTTGAGGAGGGGGGAGGGAAAGAGACACGGGGGGTAGAGAGACACAGGGGGTAGAGAGACACGGGGGGGGGTTAAAGAGACACGGGGGGGTTAAAGAGACACAGGGGGGGAGTGACTCAAGTATAAGCTGAGAGGGCCCTTTTTAGGCTTAAAAAAGGGCTGAAAAACTTGGCTTATACTCGAGTATATACGGTACTTTACTTGTCTGAGTAAATCAGGTTGCAGGGGTGTGTGTCCCTTCCAAGCCATTTACAGTTTAAAGGGAACAGGCTTTGTAATATTTGTAGTTTCTTATGGGAGGAAATTCAGGTTTCTACTCTCTTGCCTCTCTTGAATTTGAACAATGCAAACCAGTGCTCTGCTCCTCTCTGGTGCGGTACATGTAGAGATCAAAAAAAAAAAAAAAAACCTTAACAAATCAGGAATGCTGGAATCATCTAAACAAGTTAGCAATGGGTTAACTGGTGCTGAGTCCAGGATAAAGCTGCTTTCAATCACTGCCTTACCCACGGCATGCACATGACTCAGCTATCTGTTATTACTCATGCAACAGCCAGTAGGCAGGATACAGTTTGTATGTAAACAGAGACTTACAACTCTAGATTTTGTATCTATTATTAGTGTAGTTAAAAACATAGATAATTTTAACATACAATTTTGTGCTTGTTCACACCACGAAGAGCACTTACAGTAAGGTAAATGGCCCATTAATCACAATAAGTTATAGGAACATCAAAATTGAGGCAAAAATATATGTGCATACAAAAGTGCTGCAAATTATTATTCTTTGTATTACTCTATATTGTTGACTTTCTATCCAGCAAACTGCAGAGGATACACAAATACTTATGAAAAAATAACAACTGCTTGGGAATCGTTAGAAAGTAAAAAAATGAAGAAAGATGATGGTACAGCTACAGCACTAGCATTAATCGTGAAGAGATAGATATAGTATATAATATAGTATAGAGCCTTGTGTCAGGGCCATACATTCATTAATTCCCAGATGTCACACATGCAGACACAAGCAGGTATATACAGACATACAAGTACATATACATACACAAGCAGGGATATACAGACATACAAGTACATATACATACACAAGCAGGTATATACAGACATACAAGTACATACACATACACAAGCAGGGATATACAGACATGCAAGCAGAAACAGACATAAGCAGGCACATATAGGAACTGCACATACTCTCTCTCTCTATATATATATATTTATCTGTCTTCTCTGTCTTTTTCCAGTCAGATCTGCTCTGAGACTCACATTCTATCTTATATTTCTTTGTAGGATATTTTCTTAAATTACTTGTTAAGATAATTTCTATTTAAATCTCCCTAAATCCTCAACCATCACCTTCTCCTTCCACCAACCTCTATGTATTTTTATAAGATATTTCTTAATATGCCACCATGCATTTGCCGGTCCCTTTAAAATGATTTCTGGTCCTGCAGAGAAGCAGTTAACAAAAAACCTTCTTTTTTCCTATAAAACCTTATTTAATCTCCGCTCCTCCTCACTTAATAGCTCATCAAAAATCTTTTTATTATAAGGTTTTGTCGGGATTGATATAATAAAACTGTAGGACTGTGGGCAGGGAGAGATAATATAGTTTATTTAATGTAGGGATCATAAATCAAAGTCAGCAGGATCCTCTCCTGTCTGACAGGCACCTCGTAGAGAGGAAAGAAAAATCCTGTTTGGGATTAATTCAGTGGTGGCCCTAATGCTTAGTATTCACACTTATACTGCTGATATAATATGAGGAAAGGGAGTCAGGTTGTAGGAGGAGGGGATATTTCAGATCAGAATTCCTTTTAATATCTTCAGACCCCAAATGTCTGCTGCTATAAATTGTTATAGGGCAGCTTACATTTGTCTTTGTATTAATAGAGATATATGGACAGATATATGTACACTATTTACAACTCTAGGGACATACATATAGTTAAAGTTGTGTGAGTGCAACTCATATAGAAATATAAAGGACAAATGTGTGTTAATAATTTAGAATTACAATATAGTGTAGAAGCTGTACAGGGTACCCTATATGTTTATAGTGTCACCTGTGTATGAACCAGATTGATCTATAGAAATATATAGTGGCCACTTTGTGTGTATACTATTCAGATCTATAGGGGCAGTGATGTGCGTACCATTTTAATGTGTAGTGGGATGCCTATTGTGGCAGCTGTTTTTGAAACAGATAGATCTATAGGGGCAGTGGCGCATAGACCATAGAAATATATAGTTGTAGCTGCTGTGAAGCAGACAGATTGGAATATGTTGGTGCGTTACTAATAGAGGATAATAATAATAATATTGTGTGCTACAAATAGAGGATAATAATATATTGTAGCTGTTTGTGTATCATATAGATATATAGGAGCAGCTGTGTATATATGTACAAAACATACATATCTATAGTGACAGCTGTGTGTGTAGCATGTGGATATATAGTGACAGATATACCATATATAACTATAGTAGCATCTGGGTGTATGCACCATATAGATATATAGTGGCATCTCTGTGTATAAATGATATAGCTCTAAAGTAGCAGGTGCATGTGGATTAAACGTGAGATGCATATGGACCTGCATATGTTTGTGCCTAATGATCCTATAGATAAATAAGGATCTTTCACATATGGGAGATCCTATAGGAATGTTTGGAGCAATCACTGTGTACATGTAATACATGCCATGCATCCGTGCCCACTGGCAGTCGTAGGGTTAAGTTTTGCCCTGTGGCTTCTGTGTTAATGGCACGTAATTACGAGGGCAGCTCCTGATTAATTGTGTGTAATTAACTGGAGTCAAAATAATGTTCTTCTGTCTTCCACATCAGCACTTCTTCCCACTCTTATCTCTCCTGTCTCTTTATGTCTTCTCATCCCCCTCCAATCTTATCTCCCTCCTTCTTACAGACTCATCTCTTCACTAACCTCCCTCTTCTTTCTCCCCTTTTTACTAGTTTAATTCTCTCTGTTTCCATCCCTCTCTTCTTTGTGCCCATATTACTTCTCCTCTCCTCCTCTTTACTTCTATCAATGTCTGTAATGTACATTTCTATAATAAATACCTTTCTCTTTTCCCTTTCTCTCTCTACCCTTTTCTCTGTGTTTTTCTGTCCATATATTGTTTTGTTTCAATATTTTATTGTTATACATTTATATTCTCTTTATATTACAGATATATGTGTGTGTCCATTTCCTTATCTCACTCTATTTTCTCCCCTCTCTTCCTATATATGTATGTATATATATATCAAACATACTGTCTGAACCTGTGCTAAAGTCTCTCCACTATCTGTGGGCCTCAGTTTCTTCTCTCACTCTCTCTGGATCTGGAACTACAATCAAACATACTGTCTGAACCTGTGCTAAAGTCTCTCCACTATCTGTGGGCCTCAGTTTCTTCTCTCACTCTCTCTGGATCTGGAACTACAATCAAACATACTGTCTGAACCTGTGCTAAAGTCTCTCCACTATCTGTGGGCCTCAGTTTCTTCTCTCACTCTCTCTGGATCTGGAACTACAATCAAACATACTGTCTGAACCTGTGCTAAAGTCTCTCCACTATCTGTGGGCCTCAGTTTCTTCTCTCACTCTCTCTGGATCTGGAACTACAATCAAACATACTGTCTGAACCTGTGCTAAAGTCTCTCCACTATCTGTGGGCCTCAGTTTCTTCTCTCACTCTCTCTGGATCTGGAACTACAATCAAACATACTGTCTGAACCTGTGCTAAAGTCTCTCCACTATCTGTGGGCCTCAGTTTCTTCTCTCACTCTCTCTGGATCTGGAACTACAATCAAACATACTGTCTGAACCTGTGCTAAAGTCTCTCCACTATCTGTGGGCCTCAGTTTCTTCTCTCACTCTCTCTGGATCTGGAACTACAATCAAACATACTGTCTGAACCTGTGCTAAAGTCTCTCCACTATCTGTGGGCCTCAGTTTCTTCTCTCACTCTCTCTGGATCTGGAACTACAATCAAACATACTGTCTGAACCTGTGCTAAAGTCTCTCCACTATCTGTGGGCCTCAGTTTCTTCTCTCACTCTCTCTGGATCTGGAACTACAATCAAACATACTGTCTGAACCTGTGCTAAAGTCTCTCCACTATCTGTGGGCCTCAGTTTCTTCTCTCACTCTCTCTGGATCTGGAACTACAATCAAACATACTGTCTGAACCTGTGCTAAAGTCTCTCCACTATCTGTGGGCCTCAGTTTCTTCTCTCACTCTCTCTGGATCTGGAACTACAATCAAACATACTGTCTGAACCTGTGCTAAAGTCTCTCCACTATCTGTGGGCCTCAGTTTCTTCTCTCACTCTCTCTGGATCTGGAACTACAATCAAACATACTGTCTGAACCTGTGCTAAAGTCTCTCCACTATCTGTGGGCCTCAGTTTCTTCTCTCACTCTCTCTGGATCTGGAACTACAATCAAACATACTGTCTGAACCTGTGCTAAAGTCTCTCCACTATCTGTGGGCCTCAGTTTCTTCTCTCACTCTCTCTGGATCTGGAACTACAATCAAACATACTGTCTGAACCTGTGCTAAAGTCTCTCCACTATCTGTGGGCCTCAGTTTCTTCTCTCACTCTCTCTGGATCTGGAACTACAATCAAACATACTGTCTGAACCTGTGCTAAAGGTATCTAAAGCCACCTTGGAGCCATTTCAACTTGTACTATATGTAATATTATCAATATTTGTATGAATGTTTCTGTGATATAATATTTGATGAGATAGAAACTTTTACCAAGCAAATCCATACTTGTGCATTTGTCTGAAACCCCCCTTACCTTGCCTGCTCCCCCACCCCCAAAGCCTGGTTTTATTGCTTCTTATCTCTGAAATAACATTTGTCCATCCTTCTCACATTCTGTTGCAGTCTCTCCACTATCTGTGGGCCTCAGTTTCTTCTCTCACTCTCTCTGGATCTGGAACTACAATCAAACATACTGTCTGAACCTGTGCTAAAGTCTCTCCACTATCTGTGGGCCTCAGTTTCTTCTCTCACTCTCTCTGGATCTGGAACTACAATCAAACATACTGTCTGAACCTGTGCTAAAGTCTCTCCACTATCTGTGGGCCTCAGTTTCTTCTCTCACTCTCTCTGGATCTGGAACTACAATCAAACATACTGTCTGAACCTGTGCTAAAGTCTCTCCACTATCTGTGGGCCTCAGTTTCTTCTCTCACTCTCTCTGGATCTGGAACTACAATCAAACATACTGTCTGAACCTGTGCTAAAGTCTCTCCACTATCTGTGGGCCTCAGTTTCTTCTCTCACTCTCTCTGGATCTGGAACTACAATCAAACATACTGTCTGAACCTGTGCTAAAGTCTCTCCACTATCTGTGGGCCTCAGTTTCTTCTCTCACTCTCTCTGGATCTGGAACTACAATCAAACATACTGTCTGAACCTGTGCTAAAGTCTCTCCACTATCTGTGGGCCTCAGTTTCTTCTCTCACTCTCTCTGGATCTGGAACTACAATCAAACATACTGTCTGAACCTGTGCTAAAGTCTCTCCACTATCTGTGGGCCTCAGTTTCTTCTCTCACTCTCTCTGGATCTGGAACTACAATCAAACATACTGTCTGAACCTGTGCTAAAGTCTCTCCACTATCTGTGGGCCTCAGTTTCTTCTCTCACTCTCTCTGGATCTGGAACTACAATCAAACATACTGTCTGAACCTGTGCTAAAGTCTCTCCACTATCTGTGGGCCTCAGTTTCTTCTCTCACTCTCTCTGGATCTGGAACTACAATCAAACATACTGTCTGAACCTGTGCTAAAGTCTCTCCACTATCTGTGGGCCTCAGTTTCTTCTCTCACTCTCTCTGGATCTGGAACTACAATCAAACATACTGTCTGAACCTGTGCTAAAGTCTCTCCACTATCTGTGGGCCTCAGTTTCTTCTCTCACTCTCTCTGGATCTGGAACTACAATCAAACATACTGTCTGAACCTGTGCTAAAGTCTCTCCACTATCTGTGGGCCTCAGTTTCTTCTCTCACTCTCTCTGGATCTGGAACTACAATCAAACATACTGTCTGAACCTGTGCTAAAGGTATCTAAAGCCACCTTGGAGCCATTTCAACTTGTACTATATGTAATATTATCAATATTTGTATGAATGTTTCTGTGATATAATATTTGATGAGATAGAAACTTTTACCAAGCAAATCCATACTTGTGCATTTGTCTGAAACCCCCCTTACCTTGCCTGCTCCCCCACCCCCAAAGCCTGGTTTTATTGCTTCTTATCTCTGAAATAACATTTGTCCATCCTTCTCACATTCTGTTGCAGTCTCTCCACTATCTGTGGGCCTCAGTTTCTTCTCTCACTCTCTCTGGATCTGGAACTACAATCAAACATACTGTCTGAACCTGTGCTAAAGTCTCTCCACTATCTGTGGGCCTCAGTTTCTTCTCTCACTCTCTCTGGATCTGGAACTACAATCAAACATACTGTCTGAACCTGTGCTAAAGGTATCTAAAGCCACCTTGGAGCCATTTCAACTTGTACTATATGTAATATTATCAATATTTGTATGAATGTTTCTGTGATATAATATTTGATGAGATAGAAACTTTTACCAAGCAAATCCATACTTGTGCATTTGTCTGAAACCCCCCTTACCTTGCCTGCTCCCCCACCCCCAAAGCCTGGTTTTATTGCTTCTTATCTCTGAAATAACATTTGTCCATCCTTCTCACATTCTGTTGCAGTCTCTCCACTATCTGTGGGCCTCAGTTTCTTCTCTCACTCTCTCTGGATCTGGAACTACAATCAAACATACTGTCTGAACCTGTGCTAAAGTCTCTCCACTATCTGTGGGCCTCAGTTTCTTCTCTCACTCTCTCTGGATCTGGAACTACAATCAAACATACTGTCTGAACCTGTGCTAAAGTCTCTCCACTATCTGTGGGCCTCAGTTTCTTCTCTCACTCTCTCTGGATCTGGAACTACAATCAAACATACTGTCTGAACCTGTGCTAAAGTCTCTCCACTATCTGTGGGCCTCAGTTTCTTCTCTCACTCTCTCTGGATCTGGAACTACAATCAAACATACTGTCTGAACCTGTGCTAAAGTCTCTCCACTATCTGTGGGCCTCAGTTTCTTCTCTCACTCTCTCTGGATCTGGAACTACAATCAAACATACTGTCTGAACCTGTGCTAAAGTCTCTCCACTATCTGTGGGCCTCAGTTTCTTCTCTCACTCTCTCTGGATCTGGAACTACAATCAAACATACTGTCTGAACCTGTGCTAAAGTCTCTCCACTATCTGTGGGCCTCAGTTTCTTCTCTCACTCTCTCTGGATCTGGAACTACAATCAAACATACTGTCTGAACCTGTGCTAAAGTCTCTCCACTATCTGTGGGCCTCAGTTTCTTCTCTCACTCTCTCTGGATCTGGAACTACAATCAAACATACTGTCTGAACCTGTGCTAAAGTCTCTCCACTATCTGTGGGCCTCAGTTTCTTCTCTCACTCTCTCTGGATCTGGAACTACAATCAAACATACTGTCTGAACCTGTGCTAAAGTCTCTCCACTATCTGTGGGCCTCAGTTTCTTCTCTCACTCTCTCTGGATCTGGAACTACAATCAAACATACTGTCTGAACCTGTGCTAAAGTCTCTCCACTATCTGTGGGCCTCAGTTTCTTCTCTCACTCTCTCTGGATCTGGAACTACAATCAAACATACTGTCTGAACCTGTGCTAAAGGTATCTAAAGCCACCTTGGAGCCATTTCAACTTGTACTATATGTAATATTATCAATATTTGTATGAATGTTTCTGTGATATAATATTTGATGAGATAGAAACTTTTACCAAGCAAATCCATACTTGTGCATTTGTCTGAAACCCCCCTTACCTTGCCTGCTCCCCCACCCCCAAAGCCTGGTTTTATTGCTTCTTATCTCTGAAATAACATTTGTCCATCCTTCTCACATTCTGTTGCAGTCTCTCCACTATCTGTGGGCCTCAGTTTCTTCTCTCACTCTCTCTGGATCTGGAACTACAATCAAACATACTGTCTGAACCTGTGCTAAAGGTATCTAAAGCCACCTTGGAGCCATTTCAACTTGTACTATATGTAATATTATCAATATTTGTATGAATGTTTCTGTGATATAATATTTGATGAGATAGAAACTTTTACCAAGCAAATCCATACTTGTGCATTTGTCTGAAACCCCCCTTACCTTGCCTGCTCCCCCACCCCCAAAGCCTGGTTTTATTGCTTCTTATCTCTGAAATAACATTTGTCCATCCTTCTCACATTCTGTTGCAGTCTCTCCACTATCTGTGGGCCTCAGTTTCTTCTCTCACTCTCTCTGGATCTGGAACTACAATCAAACATACTGTCTGAACCTGTGCTAAAGTCTCTCCACTATCTGTGGGCCTCAGTTTCTTCTCTCACTCTCTCTGGATCTGGAACTACAATCAAACATACTGTCTGAACCTGTGCTAAAGGTATCTAAAGCCACCTTGGAGCCATTTCAACTTGTACTATATGTAATATTATCAATATTTGTATGAATGTTTCTGTGATATAATATTTGATGAGATAGAAACTTTTACCAAGCAAATCCATACTTGTGCATTTGTCTGAAACCCCCCTTACCTTGCCTGCTCCCCCACCCCCAAAGCCTGGTTTTATTGCTTCTTATCTCTGAAATAACATTTGTCCATCCTTCTCACATTCTGTTGCAGTCTCTCCACTATCTGTGGGCCTCAGTTTCTTCTCTCACTCTCTCTGGATCTGGAACTACAATCAAACATACTGTCTGAACCTGTGCTAAAGTCTCTCCACTATCTGTGGGCCTCAGTTTCTTCTCTCACTCTCTCTGGATCTGGAACTACAATCAAACATACTGTCTGAACCTGTGCTAAAGGTATCTAAAGCCACCTTGGAGCCATTTCAACTTGTACTATATGTAATATTATCAATATTTGTATGAATGTTTCTGTGATATAATATTTGATGAGATAGAAACTTTTACCAAGCAAATCCATACTTGTGCATTTGTCTGAAACCCCCCTTACCTTGCCTGCTCCCCCACCCCCAAAGCCTGGTTTTATTGCTTCTTATCTCTGAAATAACATTTGTCCATCCTTCTCACATTCTGTTGCAGTCTCTCCACTATCTGTGGGCCTCAGTTTCTTCTCTCACTCTCTCTGGATCTGGAACTACAATCAAACATACTGTCTGAACCTGTGCTAAAGTCTCTCCACTATCTGTGGGCCTCAGTTTCTTCTCTCACTCTCTCTGGATCTGGAACTACAATCAAACATACTGTCTGAACCTGTGCTAAAGGTATCTAAAGCCACCTTGGAGCCATTTCAACTTGTACTATATGTAATATTATCAATATTTGTATGAATGTTTCTGTGATATAATATTTGATGAGATAGAAACTTTTACCAAGCAAATCCATACTTGTGCATTTGTCTGAAACCCCCCTTACCTTGCCTGCTCCCCCACCCCCAAAGCCTGGTTTTATTGCTTCTTATCTCTGAAATAACATTTGTCCATCCTTCTCACATTCTGTTGCAGTCTCTCCACTATCTGTGGGCCTCAGTTTCTTCTCTCACTCTCTCTGGATCTGGAACTACAATCAAACATACTGTCTGAACCTGTGCTAAAGGTATCTAAAGCCACCTTGGAGCCATTTCAACTTGTACTATATGTAATATTATCAATATTTGTATGAATGTTTCTGTGATATAATATTTGATGAGATAGAAACTTTTACCAAGCAAATCCATACTTGTGCATTTGTCTGAAACCCCCCTTACCTTGCCTGCTCCCCCACCCCCAAAGCCTGGTTTTATTGCTTCTTATCTCTGAAATAACATTTGTCCATCCTTCTCACATTCTGTTGCAGTCTCTCCACTATCTGTGGGCCTCAGTTTCTTCTCTCACTCTCTCTGGATCTGGAACTACAATCAAACATACTGTCTGAACCTGTGCTAAAGTCTCTCCACTATCTGTGGGCCTCAGTTTCTTCTCTCACTCTCTCTGGATCTGGAACTACAATCAAACATACTGTCTGAACCTGTGCTAAAGTCTCTCCACTATCTGTGGGCCTCAGTTTCTTCTCTCACTCTCTCTGGATCTGGAACTACAATCAAACATACTGTCTGAACCTGTGCTAAAGTCTCTCCACTATCTGTGGGCCTCAGTTTCTTCTCTCACTCTCTCTGGATCTGGAACTACAATCAAACATACTGTCTGAACCTGTGCTAAAGTCTCTCCACTATCTGTGGGCCTCAGTTTCTTCTCTCACTCTCTCTGGATCTGGAACTACAATCAAACATACTGTCTGAACCTGTGCTAAAGTCTCTCCACTATCTGTGGGCCTCAGTTTCTTCTCTCACTCTCTCTGGATCTGGAACTACAATCAAACATACTGTCTGAACCTGTGCTAAAGTCTCTCCACTATCTGTGGGCCTCAGTTTCTTCTCTCACTCTCTCTGGATCTGGAACTACAATCAAACATACTGTCTGAACCTGTGCTAAAGTCTCTCCACTATCTGTGGGCCTCAGTTTCTTCTCTCACTCTCTCTGGATCTGGAACTACAATCAAACATACTGTCTGAACCTGTGCTAAAGTCTCTCCACTATCTGTGGGCCTCAGTTTCTTCTCTCACTCTCTCTGGATCTGGAACTACAATCAAACATACTGTCTGAACCTGTGCTAAAGGTATCTAAAGCCACCTTGGAGCCATTTCAACTTGTACTATATGTAATATTATCAATATTTGTATGAATGTTTCTGTGATATAATATTTGATGAGATAGAAACTTTTACCAAGCAAATCCATACTTGTGCATTTGTCTGAAACCCCCCTTACCTTGCCTGCTCCCCCACCCCCAAAGCCTGGTTTTATTGCTTCTTATCTCTGAAATAACATTTGTCCATCCTTCTCACATTCTGTTGCAGTCTCTCCACTATCTGTGGGCCTCAGTTTCTTCTCTCACTCTCTCTGGATCTGGAACTACAATCAAACATACTGTCTGAACCTGTGCTAAAGGTATCTAAAGCCACCTTGGAGCCATTTCAACTTGTACTATATGTAATATTATCAATATTTGTATGAATGTTTCTGTGATATAATATTTGATGAGATAGAAACTTTTACCAAGCAAATCCATACTTGTGCATTTGTCTGAAACCCCCCTTACCTTGCCTGCTCCCCCACCCCCAAAGCCTGGTTTTATTGCTTCTTATCTCTGAAATAACATTTGTCCATCCTTCTCACATTCTGTTGCAGTCTCTCCACTATCTGTGGGCCTCAGTTTCTTCTCTCACTCTCTCTGGATCTGGAACTACAATCAAACATACTGTCTGAACCTGTGCTAAAGTCTCTCCACTATCTGTGGGCCTCAGTTTCTTCTCTCACTCTCTCTGGATCTGGAACTACAATCAAACATACTGTCTGAACCTGTGCTAAAGGTATCTAAAGCCACCTTGGAGCCATTTCAACTTGTACTATATGTAATATTATCAATATTTGTATGAATGTTTCTGTGATATAATATTTGATGAGATAGAAACTTTTACCAAGCAAATCCATACTTGTGCATTTGTCTGAAACCCCCCTTACCTTGCCTGCTCCCCCACCCCCAAAGCCTGGTTTTATTGCTTCTTATCTCTGAAATAACATTTGTCCATCCTTCTCACATTCTGTTGCAGTCTCTCCACTATCTGTGGGCCTCAGTTTCTTCTCTCACTCTCTCTGGATCTGGAACTACAATCAAACATACTGTCTGAACCTGTGCTAAAGTCTCTCCACTATCTGTGGGCCTCAGTTTCTTCTCTCACTCTCTCTGGATCTGGAACTACAATCAAACATACTGTCTGAACCTGTGCTAAAGGTATCTAAAGCCACCTTGGAGCCATTTCAACTTGTACTATATGTAATATTATCAATATTTGTATGAATGTTTCTGTGATATAATATTTGATGAGATAGAAACTTTTACCAAGCAAATCCATACTTGTGCATTTGTCTGAAACCCCCCTTACCTTGCCTGCTCCCCCACCCCCAAAGCCTGGTTTTATTGCTTCTTATCTCTGAAATAACATTTGTCCATCCTTCTCACATTCTGTTGCAGTCTCTCCACTATCTGTGGGCCTCAGTTTCTTCTCTCACTCTCTCTGGATCTGGAACTACAATCAAACATACTGTCTGAACCTGTGCTAAAGGTATCTAAAGCCACCTTGGAGCCATTTCAACTTGTACTATATGTAATATTATCAATATTTGTATGAATGTTTCTGTGATATAATATTTGATGAGATAGAAACTTTTACCAAGCAAATCCATACTTGTGCATTTGTCTGAAACCCCCCTTACCTTGCCTGCTCCCCCACCCCCAAAGCCTGGTTTTATTGCTTCTTATCTCTGAAATAACATTTGTCCATCCTTCTCACATTCTGTTGCAGTCTCTCCACTATCTGTGGGCCTCAGTTTCTTCTCTCACTCTCTCTGGATCTGGAACTACAATCAAACATACTGTCTGAACCTGTGCTAAAGGTATCTAAAGCCACCTTGGAGCCATTTCAACTTGTACTATATGTAATATTATCAATATTTGTATGAATGTTTCTGTGATATAATATTTGATGAGATAGAAACTTTTACCAAGCAAATCCATACTTGTGCATTTGTCTGAAACCCCCCTTACCTTGCCTGCTCCCCCACCCCCAAAGCCTGGTTTTATTGCTTCTTATCTCTGAAATAACATTTGTCCATCCTTCTCACATTCTGTTGCAGTCTCTCCACTATCTGTGGGCCTCAGTTTCTTCTCTCACTCTCTCTGGATCTGGAACTACAATCAAACATACTGTCTGAACCTGTGCTAAAGTCTCTCCACTATCTGTGGGCCTCAGTTTCTTCTCTCACTCTCTCTGGATCTGGAACTACAATCAAACATACTGTCTGAACCTGTGCTAAAGTCTCTCCACTATCTGTGGGCCTCAGTTTCTTCTCTCACTCTCTCTGGATCTGGAACTACAATCAAACATACTGTCTGAACCTGTGCTAAAGTCTCTCCACTATCTGTGGGCCTCAGTTTCTTCTCTCACTCTCTCTGGATCTGGAACTACAATCAAACATACTGTCTGAACCTGTGCTAAAGTCTCTCCACTATCTGTGGGCCTCAGTTTCTTCTCTCACTCTCTCTGGATCTGGAACTACAATCAAACATACTGTCTGAACCTGTGCTAAAGTCTCTCCACTATCTGTGGGCCTCAGTTTCTTCTCTCACTCTCTCTGGATCTGGAACTACAATCAAACATACTGTCTGAACCTGTGCTAAAGTCTCTCCACTATCTGTGGGCCTCAGTTTCTTCTCTCACTCTCTCTGGATCTGGAACTACAATCAAACATACTGTCTGAACCTGTGCTAAAGTCTCTCCACTATCTGTGGGCCTCAGTTTCTTCTCTCACTCTCTCTGGATCTGGAACTACAATCAAACATACTGTCTGAACCTGTGCTAAAGTCTCTCCACTATCTGTGGGCCTCAGTTTCTTCTCTCACTCTCTCTGGATCTGGAACTACAATCAAACATACTGTCTGAACCTGTGCTAAAGTCTCTCCACTATCTGTGGGCCTCAGTTTCTTCTCTCACTCTCTCTGGATCTGGAACTACAATCAAACATACTGTCTGAACCTGTGCTAAAGTCTCTCCACTATCTGTGGGCCTCAGTTTCTTCTCTCACTCTCTCTGGATCTGGAACTACAATCAAACATACTGTCTGAACCTGTGCTAAAGTCTCTCCACTATCTGTGGGCCTCAGTTTCTTCTCTCACTCTCTCTGGATCTGGAACTACAATCAAACATACTGTCTGAACCTGTGCTAAAGTCTCTCCACTATCTGTGGGCCTCAGTTTCTTCTCTCACTCTCTCTGGATCTGGAACTACAATCAAACATACTGTCTGAACCTGTGCTAAAGTCTCTCCACTATCTGTGGGCCTCAGTTTCTTCTCTCACTCTCTCTGGATCTGGAACTACAATCAAACATACTGTCTGAACCTGTGCTAAAGTCTCTCCACTATCTGTGGGCCTCAGTTTCTTCTCTCACTCTCTCTGGATCTGGAACTACAATCAAACATACTGTCTGAACCTGTGCTAAAGGTATCTAAAGCCACCTTGGAGCCATTTCAACTTGTACTATATGTAATATTATCAATATTTGTATGAATGTTTCTGTGATATAATATTTGATGAGATAGAAACTTTTACCAAGCAAATCCATACTTGTGCATTTGTCTGAAACCCCCCTTACCTTGCCTGCTCCCCCACCCCCAAAGCCTGGTTTTATTGCTTCTTATCTCTGAAATAACATTTGTCCATCCTTCTCACATTCTGTTGCAGTCTCTCCACTATCTGTGGGCCTCAGTTTCTTCTCTCACTCTCTCTGGATCTGGAACTACAATCAAACATACTGTCTGAACCTGTGCTAAAGTCTCTCCACTATCTGTGGGCCTCAGTTTCTTCTCTCACTCTCTCTGGATCTGGAACTACAATCAAACATACTGTCTGAACCTGTGCTAAAGTCTCTCCACTATCTGTGGGCCTCAGTTTCTTCTCTCACTCTCTCTGGATCTGGAACTACAATCAAACATACTGTCTGAACCTGTGCTAAAGTCTCTCCACTATCTGTGGGCCTCAGTTTCTTCTCTCACTCTCTCTGGATCTGGAACTACAATCAAACATACTGTCTGAACCTGTGCTAAAGTCTCTCCACTATCTGTGGGCCTCAGTTTCTTCTCTCACTCTCTCTGGATCTGGAACTACAATCAAACATACTGTCTGAACCTGTGCTAAAGTCTCTCCACTATCTGTGGGCCTCAGTTTCTTCTCTCACTCTCTCTGGATCTGGAACTACAATCAAACATACTGTCTGAACCTGTGCTAAAGTCTCTCCACTATCTGTGGGCCTCAGTTTCTTCTCTCACTCTCTCTGGATCTGGAACTACAATCAAACATACTGTCTGAACCTGTGCTAAAGTCTCTCCACTATCTGTGGGCCTCAGTTTCTTCTCTCACTCTCTCTGGATCTGGAACTACAATCAAACATACTGTCTGAACCTGTGCTAAAGTCTCTCCACTATCTGTGGGCCTCAGTTTCTTCTCTCACTCTCTCTGGATCTGGAACTACAATCAAACATACTGTCTGAACCTGTGCTAAAGTCTCTCCACTATCTGTGGGCCTCAGTTTCTTCTCTCACTCTCTCTGGATCTGGAACTACAATCAAACATACTGTCTGAACCTGTGCTAAAGTCTCTCCACTATCTGTGGGCCTCAGTTTCTTCTCTCACTCTCTCTGGATCTGGAACTACAATCAAACATACTGTCTGAACCTGTGCTAAAGTCTCTCCACTATCTGTGGGCCTCAGTTTCTTCTCTCACTCTCTCTGGATCTGGAACTACAATCAAACATACTGTCTGAACCTGTGCTAAAGTCTCTCCACTATCTGTGGGCCTCAGTTTCTTCTCTCACTCTCTCTGGATCTGGAACTACAATCAAACATACTGTCTGAACCTGTGCTAAAGGTATCTAAAGCCACCTTGGAGCCATTTCAACTTGTACTATATGTAATATTATCAATATTTGTATGAATGTTTCTGTGATATAATATTTGATGAGATAGAAACTTTTACCAAGCAAATCCATACTTGTGCATTTGTCTGAAACCCCCCTTACCTTGCCTGCTCCCCCACCCCCAAAGCCTGGTTTTATTGCTTCTTATCTCTGAAATAACATTTGTCCATCCTTCTCACATTCTGTTGCAGTCTCTCCACTATCTGTGGGCCTCAGTTTCTTCTCTCACTCTCTCTGGATCTGGAACTACAATCAAACATACTGTCTGAACCTGTGCTAAAGTCTCTCCACTATCTGTGGGCCTCAGTTTCTTCTCTCACTCTCTCTGGATCTGGAACTACAATCAAACATACTGTCTGAACCTGTGCTAAAGGTATCTAAAGCCACCTTGGAGCCATTTCAACTTGTACTATATGTAATATTATCAATATTTGTATGAATGTTTCTGTGATATAATATTTGATGAGATAGAAACTTTTACCAAGCAAATCCATACTTGTGCATTTGTCTGAAACCCCCCTTACCTTGCCTGCTCCCCCACCCCCAAAGCCTGGTTTTATTGCTTCTTATCTCTGAAATAACATTTGTCCATCCTTCTCACATTCTGTTGCAGTCTCTCCACTATCTGTGGGCCTCAGTTTCTTCTCTCACTCTCTCTGGATCTGGAACTACAATCAAACATACTGTCTGAACCTGTGCTAAAGTCTCTCCACTATCTGTGGGCCTCAGTTTCTTCTCTCACTCTCTCTGGATCTGGAACTACAATCAAACATACTGTCTGAACCTGTGCTAAAGTCTCTCCACTATCTGTGGGCCTCAGTTTCTTCTCTCACTCTCTCTGGATCTGGAACTACAATCAAACATACTGTCTGAACCTGTGCTAAAGTCTCTCCACTATCTGTGGGCCTCAGTTTCTTCTCTCACTCTCTCTGGATCTGGAACTACAATCAAACATACTGTCTGAACCTGTGCTAAAGTCTCTCCACTATCTGTGGGCCTCAGTTTCTTCTCTCACTCTCTCTGGATCTGGAACTACAATCAAACATACTGTCTGAACCTGTGCTAAAGTCTCTCCACTATCTGTGGGCCTCAGTTTCTTCTCTCACTCTCTCTGGATCTGGAACTACAATCAAACATACTGTCTGAACCTGTGCTAAAGTCTCTCCACTATCTGTGGGCCTCAGTTTCTTCTCTCACTCTCTCTGGATCTGGAACTACAATCAAACATACTGTCTGAACCTGTGCTAAAGTCTCTCCACTATCTGTGGGCCTCAGTTTCTTCTCTCACTCTCTCTGGATCTGGAACTACAATCAAACATACTGTCTGAACCTGTGCTAAAGTCTCTCCACTATCTGTGGGCCTCAGTTTCTTCTCTCACTCTCTCTGGATCTGGAACTACAATCAAACATACTGTCTGAACCTGTGCTAAAGTCTCTCCACTATCTGTGGGCCTCAGTTTCTTCTCTCACTCTCTCTGGATCTGGAACTACAATCAAACATACTGTCTGAACCTGTGCTAAAGTCTCTCCACTATCTGTGGGCCTCAGTTTCTTCTCTCACTCTCTCTGGATCTGGAACTACAATCAAACATACTGTCTGAACCTGTGCTAAAGGTATCTAAAGCCACCTTGGAGCCATTTCAACTTGTACTATATGTAATATTATCAATATTTGTATGAATGTTTCTGTGATATAATATTTGATGAGATAGAAACTTTTACCAAGCAAATCCATACTTGTGCATTTGTCTGAAACCCCCCTTACCTTGCCTGCTCCCCCACCCCCAAAGCCTGGTTTTATTGCTTCTTATCTCTGAAATAACATTTGTCCATCCTTCTCACATTCTGTTGCAGTCTCTCCACTATCTGTGGGCCTCAGTTTCTTCTCTCACTCTCTCTGGATCTGGAACTACAATCAAACATACTGTCTGAACCTGTGCTAAAGGTATCTAAAGCCACCTTGGAGCCATTTCAACTTGTACTATATGTAATATTATCAATATTTGTATGAATGTTTCTGTGATATAATATTTGATGAGATAGAAACTTTTACCAAGCAAATCCATACTTGTGCATTTGTCTGAAACCCCCCTTACCTTGCCTGCTCCCCCACCCCCAAAGCCTGGTTTTATTGCTTCTTATCTCTGAAATAACATTTGTCCATCCTTCTCACATTCTGTTGCAGTCTCTCCACTATCTGTGGGCCTCAGTTTCTTCTCTCACTCTCTCTGGATCTGGAACTACAATCAAACATACTGTCTGAACCTGTGCTAAAGTCTCTCCACTATCTGTGGGCCTCAGTTTCTTCTCTCACTCTCTCTGGATCTGGAACTACAATCAAACATACTGTCTGAACCTGTGCTAAAGGTATCTAAAGCCACCTTGGAGCCATTTCAACTTGTACTATATGTAATATTATCAATATTTGTATGAATGTTTCTGTGATATAATATTTGATGAGATAGAAACTTTTACCAAGCAAATCCATACTTGTGCATTTGTCTGAAACCCCCCTTACCTTGCCTGCTCCCCCACCCCCAAAGCCTGGTTTTATTGCTTCTTATCTCTGAAATAACATTTGTCCATCCTTCTCACATTCTGTTGCAGTCTCTCCACTATCTGTGGGCCTCAGTTTCTTCTCTCACTCTCTCTGGATCTGGAACTACAATCAAACATACTGTCTGAACCTGTGCTAAAGTCTCTCCACTATCTGTGGGCCTCAGTTTCTTCTCTCACTCTCTCTGGATCTGGAACTACAATCAAACATACTGTCTGAACCTGTGCTAAAGGTATCTAAAGCCACCTTGGAGCCATTTCAACTTGTACTATATGTAATATTATCAATATTTGTATGAATGTTTCTGTGATATAATATTTGATGAGATAGAAACTTTTACCAAGCAAATCCATACTTGTGCATTTGTCTGAAACCCCCCTTACCTTGCCTGCTCCCCCACCCCCAAAGCCTGGTTTTATTGCTTCTTATCTCTGAAATAACATTTGTCCATCCTTCTCACATTCTGTTGCAGTCTCTCCACTATCTGTGGGCCTCAGTTTCTTCTCTCACTCTCTCTGGATCTGGAACTACAATCAAACATACTGTCTGAACCTGTGCTAAAGTCTCTCCACTATCTGTGGGCCTCAGTTTCTTCTCTCACTCTCTCTGGATCTGGAACTACAATCAAACATACTGTCTGAACCTGTGCTAAAGGTATCTAAAGCCACCTTGGAGCCATTTCAACTTGTACTATATGTAATATTATCAATATTTGTATGAATGTTTCTGTGATATAATATTTGATGAGATAGAAACTTTTACCAAGCAAATCCATACTTGTGCATTTGTCTGAAACCCCCCTTACCTTGCCTGCTCCCCCACCCCCAAAGCCTGGTTTTATTGCTTCTTATCTCTGAAATAACATTTGTCCATCCTTCTCACATTCTGTTGCAGTCTCTCCACTATCTGTGGGCCTCAGTTTCTTCTCTCACTCTCTCTGGATCTGGAACTACAATCAAACATACTGTCTGAACCTGTGCTAAAGGTATCTAAAGCCACCTTGGAGCCATTTCAACTTGTACTATATGTAATATTATCAATATTTGTATGAATGTTTCTGTGATATAATATTTGATGAGATAGAAACTTTTACCAAGCAAATCCATACTTGTGCATTTGTCTGAAACCCCCCTTACCTTGCCTGCTCCCCCACCCCCAAAGCCTGGTTTTATTGCTTCTTATCTCTGAAATAACATTTGTCCATCCTTCTCACATTCTGTTGCAGTCTCTCCACTATCTGTGGGCCTCAGTTTCTTCTCTCACTCTCTCTGGATCTGGAACTACAATCAAACATACTGTCTGAACCTGTGCTAAAGTCTCTCCACTATCTGTGGGCCTCAGTTTCTTCTCTCACTCTCTCTGGATCTGGAACTACAATCAAACATACTGTCTGAACCTGTGCTAAAGTCTCTCCACTATCTGTGGGCCTCAGTTTCTTCTCTCACTCTCTCTGGATCTGGAACTACAATCAAACATACTGTCTGAACCTGTGCTAAAGTCTCTCCACTATCTGTGGGCCTCAGTTTCTTCTCTCACTCTCTCTGGATCTGGAACTACAATCAAACATACTGTCTGAACCTGTGCTAAAGTCTCTCCACTATCTGTGGGCCTCAGTTTCTTCTCTCACTCTCTCTGGATCTGGAACTACAATCAAACATACTGTCTGAACCTGTGCTAAAGTCTCTCCACTATCTGTGGGCCTCAGTTTCTTCTCTCACTCTCTCTGGATCTGGAACTACAATCAAACATACTGTCTGAACCTGTGCTAAAGTCTCTCCACTATCTGTGGGCCTCAGTTTCTTCTCTCACTCTCTCTGGATCTGGAACTACAATCAAACATACTGTCTGAACCTGTGCTAAAGTCTCTCCACTATCTGTGGGCCTCAGTTTCTTCTCTCACTCTCTCTGGATCTGGAACTACAATCAAACATACTGTCTGAACCTGTGCTAAAGTCTCTCCACTATCTGTGGGCCTCAGTTTCTTCTCTCACTCTCTCTGGATCTGGAACTACAATCAAACATACTGTCTGAACCTGTGCTAAAGGTATCTAAAGCCACCTTGGAGCCATTTCAACTTGTACTATATGTAATATTATCAATATTTGTATGAATGTTTCTGTGATATAATATTTGATGAGATAGAAACTTTTACCAAGCAAATCCATACTTGTGCATTTGTCTGAAACCCCCCTTACCTTGCCTGCTCCCCCACCCCCAAAGCCTGGTTTTATTGCTTCTTATCTCTGAAATAACATTTGTCCATCCTTCTCACATTCTGTTGCAGTCTCTCCACTATCTGTGGGCCTCAGTTTCTTCTCTCACTCTCTCTGGATCTGGAACTACAATCAAACATACTGTCTGAACCTGTGCTAAAGGTATCTAAAGCCACCTTGGAGCCATTTCAACTTGTACTATATGTAATATTATCAATATTTGTATGAATGTTTCTGTGATATAATATTTGATGAGATAGAAACTTTTACCAAGCAAATCCATACTTGTGCATTTGTCTGAAACCCCCCTTACCTTGCCTGCTCCCCCACCCCCAAAGCCTGGTTTTATTGCTTCTTATCTCTGAAATAACATTTGTCCATCCTTCTCACATTCTGTTGCAGTCTCTCCACTATCTGTGGGCCTCAGTTTCTTCTCTCACTCTCTCTGGATCTGGAACTACAATCAAACATACTGTCTGAACCTGTGCTAAAGTCTCTCCACTATCTGTGGGCCTCAGTTTCTTCTCTCACTCTCTCTGGATCTGGAACTACAATCAAACATACTGTCTGAACCTGTGCTAAAGGTATCTAAAGCCACCTTGGAGCCATTTCAACTTGTACTATATGTAATATTATCAATATTTGTATGAATGTTTCTGTGATATAATATTTGATGAGATAGAAACTTTTACCAAGCAAATCCATACTTGTGCATTTGTCTGAAACCCCCCTTACCTTGCCTGCTCCCCCACCCCCAAAGCCTGGTTTTATTGCTTCTTATCTCTGAAATAACATTTGTCCATCCTTCTCACATTCTGTTGCAGTCTCTCCACTATCTGTGGGCCTCAGTTTCTTCTCTCACTCTCTCTGGATCTGGAACTACAATCAAACATACTGTCTGAACCTGTGCTAAAGTCTCTCCACTATCTGTGGGCCTCAGTTTCTTCTCTCACTCTCTCTGGATCTGGAACTACAATCAAACATACTGTCTGAACCTGTGCTAAAGGTATCTAAAGCCACCTTGGAGCCATTTCAACTTGTACTATATGTAATATTATCAATATTTGTATGAATGTTTCTGTGATATAATATTTGATGAGATAGAAACTTTTACCAAGCAAATCCATACTTGTGCATTTGTCTGAAACCCCCCTTACCTTGCCTGCTCCCCCACCCCCAAAGCCTGGTTTTATTGCTTCTTATCTCTGAAATAACATTTGTCCATCCTTCTCACATTCTGTTGCAGTCTCTCCACTATCTGTGGGCCTCAGTTTCTTCTCTCACTCTCTCTGGATCTGGAACTACAATCAAACATACTGTCTGAACCTGTGCTAAAGGTATCTAAAGCCACCTTGGAGCCATTTCAACTTGTACTATATGTAATATTATCAATATTTGTATGAATGTTTCTGTGATATAATATTTGATGAGATAGAAACTTTTACCAAGCAAATCCATACTTGTGCATTTGTCTGAAACCCCCCTTACCTTGCCTGCTCCCCCACCCCCAAAGCCTGGTTTTATTGCTTCTTATCTCTGAAATAACATTTGTCCATCCTTCTCACATTCTGTTGCAGTCTCTCCACTATCTGTGGGCCTCAGTTTCTTCTCTCACTCTCTCTGGATCTGGAACTACAATCAAACACACTGTCTGAACCTGTGCTAAAGTCTCTCCACTATCTGTGGGCCTCAGTTTCTTCTCTCACTCTCTCTGGATCTGGAACTACAATCAAACATACTGTCTGAACCTGTGCTAAAGGTATCTAAAGCCACCTTGGAGCCATTTCAACTTGTACTATATGTAATATTATCAATATTTGTATGAATGTTTCTGTGATATAATATTTGATGAGATAGAAACTTTTACCAAGCAAATCCATACTTGTGCATTTGTCTGAAACCCCCCTTACCTTGCCTGCTCCCCCACCCCCAAAGCCTGGTTTTATTGCTTCTTATCTCTGAAATAACATTTGTCCATCCTTCTCACATTCTGTTGCAGTCTCTCCACTATCTGTGGGCCTCAGTTTCTTCTCTCACTCTCTCTGGATCTGGAACTACAATCAAACATACTGTCTGAACCTGTGCTAAAGTCTCTCCACTATCTGTGGGCCTCAGTTTCTTCTCTCACTCTCTCTGGATCTGGAACTACAATCAAACATACTGTCTGAACCTGTGCTAAAGGTATCTAAAGCCACCTTGGAGCCATTTCAACTTGTACTATATGTAATATTATCAATATTTGTATGAATGTTTCTGTGATATAATATTTGATGAGATAGAAACTTTTACCAAGCAAATCCATACTTGTGCATTTGTCTGAAACCCCCCTTACCTTGCCTGCTCCCCCCCCCCCAAAGCCTGGTTTTATTGCTTCTTATCTCTGAAATAACATTTGTCCATCCTTCTCACATTCTGTTGCAGTCTCTCCACTATCTGTGGGCCTCAGTTTCTTCTCTCACTCTCTCTGGATCTGGAACTACAATCAAACATACTGTCTGAACCTGTGCTAAAGGTATCTAAAGCCACCTTGGAGCCATTTCAACTTGTACTATATGTAATATTATCAATATTTGTATGAATGTTTCTGTGATATAATATTTGATGAGATAGAAACTTTTACCAAGCAAATCCATACTTGTGCATTTGTCTGAAACCCCCCTTACCTTGCCTGCTCCCCCACCCCCAAAGCCTGGTTTTATTGCTTCTTATCTCTGAAATAACATTTGTCCATCCTTCTCACATTCTGTTGCAGTCTCTCCACTATCTGTGGGCCTCAGTTTCTTCTCTCACTCTCTCTGGATCTGGAACCACTTCCCTCCCCCCCTGCCCCTCACCCACCCGCCCCTCGTTTCTCTTGATTTATTGAGTCACTCAAATTTCCTACAGCTGATCAATTAGCAACATCTGCTAACTATACCTAATTAATCTTTTACACAATGTTTCCTCATGCCTTTTCCTTCCTCATTACATCCTGTTCTTTCCTCAAGCTTCTCTTCTCAACTTTGCCACATCATGTCTCCAACGTAACCATCTCACCTTACATGCTTTCCTCTCCTCTTTTATGCTCCCATGAGCTACTCTTATTCCTCCATCCACCATCTCCTACCCCTTCTAAAGCTCATAAGCAGAAACACTCCTGCAAGTCCAAATCCCACTTCCTCTCCCTCTCTCTCTTTCTTCTGCTGGCTTCTTGGGACATACCTCCTAACACAGGCCCCTCACCTCCCACTCGCAGATTATACTATCTGACCACTAGGGGCAGATAACATATTACATACTAGGATCACTTACCAAATTACTTTCTCAGTTGCTTTCCTTTTCCTTCTAACTTTGCATACCCTCCTACCTAATGAAACTTCACTTTCTTCCTGACCCTTGCTATTTGTTATCTGCCTCTTCCATCCCCTTTAGATTGTAAGTAGAGAGTTTTCAATCTTGTAGAGTGCTTTGGGAAAAAGCACTTTCTTCAAAGATTCTAAGCTCAAAACAGGGCCCTCCACTTTTTGCAGTTTGTTAAAATGTATATTTTTCCTTGTTCATTTCCTCTGTATAGCGCTACGGAATATGTTGGCGCGTTACAAATAAAAGTAATAATAATAATAATAATAATATATATATATATACATATATATATATATACATCTCAGTTCTATAACTCATCTCTCTCTACCAGCCTTATTCTGCGTATATCTGCTTTTGTTTATATAATTTATTCCCCTTACATATAAAACCTCTGTTTTTCTCCACTAAGCTCCCTCTCTGTATTTCGTATGTGTTTATCTCTCTTATTATCTCATTGTCTTCCAAATCTATTTCCCTCCTCCCTCATTATCTCACATGTATTTCCCTCACATTACCTGCTCCTCTGTCGCCCCCCGCATTACTCTTGTACGCTCCCCCAGCCCCACTTTATTATCTCCATCCTCATGTACACTCCCCCAGACCCACTTTATTCTCTCCCTCCTCTTGCATGCTCCCCCAGCCACACTTTATTCTCTCCATCCTCTTGTACGCTCCCCCAGACCCACTTTATTATCTCCCTCCTCTTGTATGCTCCCCCAGCCACACTTTATTCTCTCCATCCTCTTGTACGCTCCCCCAGCCCCACTTAAAAATCTCCATCCACTTGTACTCTCCCCCAGCCCCACTTTATTCTGTTCCTCCTTTTATATGCTCCCCCAGCCCCACTTTATAATCTCCATATTCGTGTACACTCCCCCAGCCCCACTTTATTCTCTCCCTCCTCTTGTATGCTCCCCCAGCCCCACTTTATTCTCTCCCTCCACTTGTATGCTCCCCCAGCCCCACTTTATTATCTCCATCCTTTTGTACGCTCCCCCAGCCCCACTTTATTATCTCCCTCCTCTTGTACACTCCCCCAGCCCCCTTTTATTCTCTCCCTCCTCTTGTACGCTCCCCCAGCCCTACTTTATTATCTCCTTCCTCTTGTACGCTCCCCCAGCCCCACTTTATAATCTCCATCCTCTTGTATGCTCCTCCAGCCCCACTTTATTCTCTCCCTCCTCTTGTATGCTCCCCCAGCCCCCTTTTATTCTCTCCCTCCTCTGGTACACTCCCACAGACCCACTTTATTCTCTCCCTCCTCTTGTACGCTTCCCCAGCCCCCTTTACTATCTCCCTCCTCTTGTACGCTCCCCCATCCCCACTTTATTATTTCTCTTCTCTCTCTCCTCTTGTATGCTCCTCCAGCCCCTCTTTACTATCTCCCTCCTCTTGTATGCTCCCCCAGCCCCCTTTTATTCTCTCCCTCCTCTTGTATGCTCCCCCAGCCCCCTTTTATTCTCTCCCTCCTCTTGTATGCTCCCCCAGCCCCCTTTTATTCTCTCTCTCCTCTTGTATGCTCCCCCAGCCCCCTTTTATTCTCTCCCCCCTCTTGTACGCTCCCCAGCCCCACTATATTCTGTTCCTCCTTTTATATGCTCCCCCAGCCCCACTTTATAATCTCCATATTCGTGTACACTCCCCCAGCCCCACTTTATTCTCTCCCTCCTCTTGTATGCTCCCCCAGCCCCACTTTATTCTCTCCCTCCTCTTGTACGCTCCCCCAGCCCCACTTTATTATCTCCATCCTTTTGTATGCTCCCCCAGCCCCCCTTTATTCTCTCCCTTCTCTTGTACGCTCCCCCAGACCCACTTTATTATCTCCCTCCTCTTGCATGCTCCCCCAGCCCCACTTTATTCTCTCCCTCCTCTTGTACGCTCCCCCAGCCCTACTTTATTATCTCCATCCTCATGTACACTCCCCCAGACCCACTTTATTATCTCCCTCCTCTTGTACACTCCCCCAGCCCCCTTTTATTCTCTCCCTCCTCTTGTACGCTCCCCCAGCCCTACTTTATTATCTCCATCCTCATGTACACTCCCCCAGACCCACTTTATTATCTCCCTCCTCTTGTACACTCCCCCAACCCCTCTTTTATTCTCTCCCTCCTCTTGTACGCTCTCCCAGCCCTACTTTATTATCTCCTTCCTCTTGTACGCTCCCCCAGCCCCACTTTATAATCTCCCTCCTCTTGTACGCTCCCCCAGCCCCACTTTATTATCTCCATCCTCTTGTACGCTCCCCCAGCCCCTCTTTACTATCTCCCTCCTCTTGTACACTCCCCCAGTCCCACTTTTATTCTCGCCCTCCTCTTGTACTCTCCCCCAGCCCCCTTTTATTCTCTCCCTCCTCTTGTACACTCCCCCAGCCCCCTTTTATTATCTCCCTCCTCTTGTACACTCCCCCAGACCCACATTATTCTCTCCCTCCTCTTGTACACTCCCCCAGACCCACTTTATTATCTCCCTCCTCTTGTATGCTCCTCCAGCCCCTCTTTACTATCTCCCTCCTCTTGTACTCTCCCCCAGCCCGCTTTTATTCTCTCACTCCTCTTGTACTCTCCCGAGCCCCCTTTTATTCTCTCCCTCCTCTTGTACACTCCCCCAGCCCCCTTTTATTATCTCCCTCCTCTTGTACTCTCCTCAGCCCCACTTTATTATCTCCCTCCTCTTGTACTCTCCCCCAGCCCCCTTTTTTTCTCTCCCTCCTCTTGTACACTCCCCCAGCCCCCTTTTATTCTCTCCCTCCTCTTGAACGCTCCCCCAGCCCCACTTTATTATCTCCCTCCTCTTGTATTCCCCCTCTAGCTCCACTGTATTATCTCCCTCCTCTTGTATGCTCCCCCAGACCCACTTTATTATCTCCCTCCTCTTATTATTTCTCTTCTCTCTCTCCTCTTGTATGCTCCTCCAGCCCCTCTTTACTATCTCCCTCCTCTTGTATGCTCCCCCAGCCCCCTTTTATTCTCTCCCTCCTCTTGTATGCTCCCCCAGCCCCCTTTTATTCTCTCCCTCCTCTTGTATGCTCCCCCAGCCCCCTTTTATTCTCTCTCTCCTCTTGTATGCTCCCCCAGCCCCCTTTTATTCTCTCCCCCCTCTTGTACGCTCCCCAGCCCCACTATATTCTGTTCCTCCTTTTATATGCTCCCCCAGCCCCACTTTATAATCTCCATATTCGTGTACACTCCCCCAGCCCCACTTTATTCTCTCCCTCCTCTTGCATGCTCCCCCAGCCCCACTTTATTCTCTCCCTCCTCTTGTACGCTCCCCCAGCCCTACTTTATTATCTCCATCCTCATGTACACTCCCCCAGACCCACTTTATTATCTCCCTCCTCTTGTACACTCCCCCAGCCCCCTTTTATTCTCTCCCTCCTCTTGTACGCTCCCCCAGCCCTACTTTATTATCTCCATCCTCATGTACACTCCCCCAGACCCACTTTATTATCTCCCTCCTCTTGTACACTCCCCCAACCCCTCTTTTATTCTCTCCCTCCTCTTGTACGCTCTCCCAGCCCTACTTTATTATCTCCTTCCTCTTGTACGCTCCCCCAGCCCCACTTTATAATCTCCCTCCTCTTGTACGCTCCCCCAGCCCCACTTTATTATCTCCATCCTCTTGTACGCTCCCCCAGCCCCTCTTTACTATCTCCCTCCTCTTGTACACTCCCCCAGCCCCCTTTTATTATCTCCCTCCTCTTGTATGCTCCCCCAGTCCCACTTTTATTCTCGCCCTCCTCTTGTACTCTCCCCCAGCCCCCTTTTATTCTCTCCCTCCTCTTGTACACTCCCCCAGCCCCCTTTTATTATCTCCCTCCTCTTGTACACTCCCCCAGACCCACATTATTCTCTCCCTCCTCTTGTACACTCCCCCAGACCCACTTTATTATCTCCCTCCTCTTGTATGCTCCTCCAGCCCCTCTTTACTATCTCCCTCCTCTTGTACTCTCCCCCAGCCCGCTTTTATTCTCTCACTCCTCTTGTACTCTCCCGAGCCCCCTTTTATTCTCTCCCTCCTCTTGTACACTCCCCCAGCCCCCTTTTATTATCTCCCTCCTCTTGTACTCTCCTCAGCCCCACTTTATTATCTCCCTCCTCTTGTACTCTCCCCCAGCCCCCTTTTTTTCTCTCCCTCCTCTTGTACACTCCCCCAGCCCCCTTTTATTCTCTCCCTCCTCTTGAACGCTCCCCCAGCCCCACTTTATTATCTCCCTCCTCTTGTATTCCCCCTCTAGCTCCACTGTATTATCTCCCTCCTCTTGTATGCTCCCCCAGACCCACTTTATTATCTCCCTCCTCTTGTACACTCCCCCAGCCCCCCTTTATTCTCTCCCTCCTCTTGTACACTTCCCCAGCCCCCCTTTATTATCTCCCTCCTCTTGTATGCTCCCCCAGCCCCACTTTATCAACTCCATCCTCTTGTACACTCCCCCAGCCCCCTTTTATTCTCTCCCTCCTCTTGTAGACTCCCACAGCCCCCTTTATTCTCTCCCACCTCTTGTACACTCCCCCAGCCCCCTTTTAATCTCTCCCTACTCTTGTACACTCCCCTAGCCCCACTTTATTATCTCCCTCCTCTTGTACACTCCCCCAGACCCACATTATTCTCTCCCTCCTCTTGTACACTCCCCCAGACCCACTTTATTATCTTCCTCCTCTTGTATGCTCCCCCAGCCCCTCTTTACTATCTCCCTCCTCTTGTACACTCCCCCAGCCCCACTTTTATTCTCTCCCTCCTCTTGTACTCTCCCCCAGCCCCCTTTTATTCTCTCCCTCCTCTTGTACACTCCCCCAGCCCCCTTTTATTATCTCCCTCCTCTTGTACTCTCCCCAGCCCCACTTTTATAATCTCCCTCCTCTTGTACTCTCCCCCAGCCCCCTTTTATTCTCTCCCTCCTCTTGTACACTCCCCCAGCCCCCGTTTGTTCTCTCCCTCCTCTTGTACTCTCCCCCAGCCCCCTTTTATTCTCTCCCTCCTCTTGAACGCTCCCCCAGCCCCACTTTATTATCTCCCTCCTCTTGTATGCTCTCCCAGCCCCACTTTATAATCTCCCTCCTCTTGTACTCTCCCCCAGCCCCACTTTATAATCTCCATCCTCTTGTACACTCCCCCAGCCCCACTTTATTCTCTCCCTCCTCTTGTACACTCCCACACCCCCCTTTTATTCTCTCCCTCCTCTTGTACACTCCCCCAGCCCCACTTTATTCTCCCCCTCCTCTTGTATGCCCCCTCTAGCTCCACTTTATTATCTCCCTCCTCTTGTACACTCCCCCAGCCCCCCTTTATTATCTCCCACCTCTTGTACACTCCACCAGACCCCTTTTATTCTCTCCCTCCTCTCACACACTCCCCCAGCCCCCTTTTAGTCTCTCCCTACTCTTGTACACTCCCCTAGCCCCACTTTATTATCTCTCTCCTCTTATACGCTCCCCCAGCCCCACTTTATTATCTCTGTCTTCTTGTACACTCCCCCAGCCCCACTTTATTATCTCTGTCTTCTTGTATTGTCCTCCAACTCCACTTTATTATCTCCCTCCTCTTGTACGCTCCCCCAGCCCCACTTTATTATTTCCCTTCTCTCTCTTCTCTTCTATGCCGCCATCTAGCCCCACTTTATTATCTCACTCCTCTTGTATGCCCGCCAGCTCCACTTTAGTATCTCTGTCCTCATTCTCTTCTTGGATGCCCTCCCTCCCCCCCCCCCAGCTCCACTTTATTCTCTCCCTCTTCTTGTATTCCCCCCCAGCTCCACTTTATTATTTCCCTTCTCTCTCTTCTCTTGTATGCCGCCATCTAGCTCTACTTTATTATCTCCCTACTCTTGTAGGCTCCACCAGCTCCTCTTTAATATCTCTGTCCTCTTACTCTTCTTGTATGCCCCCCCAGCTCCCCTTTATTATTTCCCTCCTCTTTCATGCTCCTCCAACCCCACTTTATTATTTCCCTTCTCTCTCTCATCTTGTATGCCCCCTCTAGCTCCACTTTATTATCTCCTTCCTCTTGTACACTCCCTCAGCCCCACTTTATTATCTCCATCTTCTTGTATTGTCCTCCAACTCCACTTTATTATCTCCCGCCTCTTGTATGCTCCCCCAGCCCCACTTTATTATTCTCTTCTCTCTCGCCTCTTGTATGCCCCCTCTAGCTCCACTTTACTATCTCCCTCCTCTTGTATGCTCCCCACGCCCCACTTTATAATCTACCTCCTCTATCTCTTCTTGTATGCCCCCCAGCTCAACTTTATTATCGCCGTCCTCTTGTATGCTCCCCAGCCCCATTTTATTATTTCCCTTCTCTCTCTCTTCCTATATGCTCCTCCAGCTCCACTTTAGTCACTTCTTGTATGCCCCCCCAGCTCCACTTTATTCTCTCACTCCTCTTGTATGCTCCCCCAGCCCCTCTTTACTATCTCCCTCCTCTTGTATGCCCCCCAGCTCCACTTTATTCTCTCCCTCCTCTTGCATGCCCCCCCCAGCTCCACTTTATTCTCTCCCTCCTCTTGTATGCCCCCTCTAGCTCCACTTTACTATCTCCCTCCTCTTGTATGCTCCCCCAGCCCCTCTTTATAATCTCCCTCCTCTATCTCTTCTTTTATGCCCCCCAGCTCAACTTTATTATCGCCGTCCTCTTGT
The DNA here is from genome assembly GCA_027410445.1 of Discoglossus pictus. Lineage (NCBI taxonomy): Eukaryota > Metazoa > Chordata > Amphibia > Anura > Alytidae > Discoglossus > Discoglossus pictus. The sequence continues at coordinate 204,378,648 of CM050164.1, forward strand.
ATGCTCCCCCAGCCTCATTTTATTATTTCCCTTCTCTCTCTCTTCCTGTATGCTCCTCCAGCTCCACTTTAGTCACTTCTTGTACGCCCCCCCCAGCTCCACTTAATTCTCTCACTCCTCTTGTATGCTCCCCCAGCCCCTCTTTACTATCTCCCTCCTCTTGTATGCCCCCCAGCTCCACTTTATTCTCTCCCTCCTCTTGTATGCCCCCCCCAGCTCCACTTTATTCTCTCCCTCCTCTTGTATGCCCCCCCCAGCTCCACTTTATTCTCTCACTCCTCTTGTATGCTCCCCCAGCCCCTCTTTACTATCTCCCTCCTCTTGTATGCCCCCCAGCTCCACTTTATTCTCTCCCTCCTCTTGTATGCCCCCCCCCAGCTCCACTTTATTCTCTCCCTCCTCCTGTACCCACCCCCAGCCCCACTTTATAATCTCCCTCCACTTGTACGCTCCCCCAGCCCCACTTCATAAACACCCTCCTAACTCTTCATATATGCCTCCCCCAGCCCTACTTTATTATCTCCCTCCTCTCATTGCTGTTATGTTTCCTCTTGCTCTCTAGTTTACTTCTCTTTTTTCTCTATCATATTAAATCTTGGCCCTTCTAGCATATAACGGGGTCAGATCTTATTAAACTCTCTCCTACCCCATTAAGCACACAAGCTGCTTTATTGCCATGTCTTTATCTTTATTATGGGTTCCTTATGGGATTTTGTCAAAGGGAGCAGATAAAATCCCAAATTCAGCCAAAGGCTATTTCAGCATTGCTGTCCCAGAGGATTCTGGGAGAACTGGGGTTACAATCAGATTATTACTCAGTACAGGAGTCTGCATATATGTGCATTCTGTAGGATGTGACAAATATGCAGGACAATAAGAGTTATAGGAAAGGGTTATATGAAGAGGTTGGAGATTTTATAGTAAGGATATAAATAAAGATAATAATAATAATGGAGAGATGGAAGGGGCATACGGAGGGGTATGAATTATAGAAGGATGGTTTATAATAAGAGTTATATGGAATTTATATATACAGACATAGGTTATGGAAACTGCTATTTGTAGAAAGGATGGGTTATAGGGAAAGAAATGCAGAGTTTTTATATGGAGAGTTATGATGATCTGGAGAAGATGTTATATGGGGAGATATAATTATAGGGAGTAGTTATATGGAGAGTTATGATGAACTGGAGAATATGTTACAGAGAGAGTTATACAGTACCTTGCAAATGTATTCACCCCCTTGACTTTTTACCTATTTTGTTACATTACAGCCTTAAATCTATCATAACCAAATGGAAAGAACATGGCACAACAGCAAACCTGCCAAGAGATGGCCGCCCACCAAAACTCACGGACCGGACAAGGAGGGCATTAATCAGAGAGGCAGCACAGAGACCTAAGGTATCCCTGGAGGAGCTGCAGAGTTCCACAGCAGAGACTGGAGTATCTGTACATAGGACGACAATAAGCCGTACGCTCCATAGAGTTGGGCTTTATGGCAGAGTGGCCAGAAGAAAGCCATTACTTTCAGCAAAAAACAAAATGGCACATTTTGAGTTTGCAAAAAGGCATGTGGGAGACTCCCGAAATGTATGGAGGAAGGTGCTCTGGTCTGATGGGACTAAAATTGAGCTTTCCTGCCATCAAAGAAAACGATATGTCTGGTGCAAACCCAACACATCACATCACCCAAAGAACACACTTCCCACAGTGAAATATGGTGGTGTCAGCATCATACTGTGGGGATGTTTTTCAGCAGCCAGGACTAGGAAACTGGTCAGAGTTGAGGTAAAGATGGATGGTGCTAAATACAGGGATATTCTTGAGCAAAACCTGTACCACTCTGTGCATGATTTGAGGCTAGGACAGAGGTTCACCTTCCAGCAGGACAATGACCCCAAACACACTGCTAATGCAACACTTGATTGGTTTAAGGGCAACATGTAAATGTGTTGGAATGGCCTAGTCAAAGCCCAGACCTAAATCCAATAGAGAATCTGTGGTCAGACTTAAAGATTGCTGTTCACAAGCACAAACCATCCAACTTGAAGGAGCTGGAGCAGTTTTGCAAAGAGGAATGGGCAAAAATCTCAGTGGTAATATGTGGCAAGCTCATAGAGACTTATCCAAAGCGACTTGGAGCTGTTATTGCCGCAAAAGGTGGCTCTACAAAGTATTGACTTTAGGGGGTGAATAGTTATGCACATTGACTTTTTCTGTTATTTTGTCCTATTTGTTGTTTGCTTCACAATAAAAAAAAAAACATCTTCAAAGTTGTTGGCATGTTCTGTAAATTAAATGATGCAAATCCTCAAACAATCCATGGTAATTCCAGGGGTGTGAATACTTATATATATATATATATATATATATATATATATATATATATATATATATATATATATATATATATATATATATATACTTATATGGAGAGTTACGATGAACTGTAGAAGATGTTATATAGAAAGTTATAAATATAGGGAGTAGTTATATGGAGAGTTATGATGAACTGGAGAAGATGTTGTATAGAGAGGGTCTGTTATAGGGAGAGGTAGAATACGTTATAGTGTGATAATATGGGAAGAACAAGAGGATTTGTGGTTGGAAATTATATGATTTGATAGAGATGTCTATATTGAAAGCTTATAGAAGAAATATGACTTATATTGAAATATTATGTACAGACAGAACAAGCTTTACAAAGAGAAAGGGGGAGTTATAGAGAGATAGCTTTGCTGGGAGTTATAGGAAAACGGGGATATTTAGTAAAAAGTGATTTATCCCAGGCAAGTAGGTCAGATATGTCCTTTTGTGGTTCTCTGTGCCCATCGTGTGGCCAGATGTGGTATTGCAGGCCTGTACTGGTGGTATCAGGAATCATGCAGATACCAAAACAATTCAGTTTAAAGTATATTACGGGGTATTCATACTTCTGGGGGTCAAATTCATGTCCTCCAACTGAGGATTAATTTTACACAATTCTCCAGCAACATCCCTGCATGTGCAGATGGCTATAAGGGGCAGAGTAGGTCATAATACTCTTGTAATTGGAGCATGGCTATAGGAACTGGGGGGAGAATACATACCCCCCACAAATTTTCTCTGTTTGTATGTATGTGTATATAAGCTATTTTATGGACTGTGTATACAATTAGCTGTATCCCCCCCAGAATTATTCTGGCTCTTACAGCCCTGAACTAGAGCATCATTTAGTCGGGTTCTGGAAGGACCGGGGAAACTACAAGGATCTGTTAAATCAGTGGTTCCCAAACCTCTCCTTGGGGCTCCCCAAACAGGTCGGGATTTCAGTGTAACACTGTGTGACCACGGGTGAGGAATTTAGAGGCTCCGTTGCCTATGGAATACTAATTGTCTTACCAATGTTCACACACTGACTGAAATTCCGACCCGAGGAGGGGTTTGGGAACCACTGGGTTAAAAGATCAGTTCCAAAGGGGAGTGAAGTGATAACACTGTAGTGTGGGAGTTAACCCATTCCTACTCATAGCATTCTTTATATTGGGGTAAATACCTGATCATCTTTGTGATACCCCCCCCCCCCCCCCCACCCCTCCTCACCAGCTCACACAGACCCCTCTAAAGAAGATCCACCATGGCTCTGTAATGATATTACATTATTATCTCAGCTTTGTCCTAGGGAAGTTCTCTCTTTAAAGCAAATGCCCTGCAGGTTTTTACTTTATTCTGATAAATCCTGGAGGGGGGGATGCTAATTAGTGCAATTTGGGTCTCCCTGGCATAATAATTCTACTGATTAATTGTTACAAGTATGCGCATAAATGAGCACCAGGGCCATGTACCACTGTTTAACATATAGACATGTTGGGGTGTAACCCATCCCCTGCCAGAGAGTAGCAATATAACCCCTTCACAACCAGAGAGCCCTGCAGAGTGTGATAATGTAACCCTTTCACTACCATGGAGATGGAGTTCTGTGACAGTGTAACCCTTTGACTGCCAAAGAATGACCTCTGTAGAGTGCAACCTGTTACCATCCAAAGAGTGATGTTCTGCTAACATGTTTAACCCTTCAATATAAGGGAGACTTATACAAGGTAACCCCTTCCCTGCCAAACTGAGCCCTGGAGCCTGGTGGTGTAACCCTTCCTCTGCCATAGACAGCTCTGCAGAGTGTAAGCAAGTCCCTTCACTACCAGAGATAGAGTATGTCAGTGTAACCCTTTCCCTGCCAGAGATGGTGAGCACAGCTGAGTTTGGTATTTTAACCCCTCTCGTCCCAGAGTGAAACCCATGCAAAGCTCTGCAGTGTAACCCCTTCCCTGCCAGCGAGAGAGAGAGAGCTCCAGAGTGTGGCATTGTACCCCCCCCCCCCCCCTTATCAGCCAGTGAGTCCTGCAGAGGGTGGCACTGCCAGCCATTCCCAGCCCCTGTGGCAATGCCAGAAGCAGAGCATCTCCCACCAACATCTAATACAGACGGTGTAAAATTAAATACTTGTTCCCCTCCGCGGTTGGCAGAGTAATTAGAGAACCATTAGCATCTAATTAAACATCCCCTCGCTCGTTAGCGGACTGTGATTTTAATTATCTTGGGATGTATTTAGCAGTGGTGTGTAACAATTGTTTTTGGATCCTTCCTGACTCCAGAATTGTCCCCAGAGATTGTATTGTGCAGAGCTGTGCAGTGGTAGCATGGAAAAGGTTACCCTGCCATGCACTGTAGGGTATCTGTAGGAGAGTGGTTATATCTAATTAGATCAATAGAGGCACACAGCACTACATGGGTCACACAAGTATAGATCTGAACCCTACACCTCCCACAATCCTTTGCAAAGGGTTGCATTTTGTATGACTTTGTTAACAGACCACTGTGGTCAATTTGTCTATGATTTAAAAAACGAAAAACATGAAAACACAAAACCTTTACATTTTACTTTTCAATTATTCATTAATGTGGGGCCCCAATTTCTCTTATCTACCTTTTTGGAGTCCCTAGGTGGTGAAGTGAAGGAGCCCGTGCGAGTGAGTATGCACGGGACCCATTATTGCCTTTTCTGTATGTGTAAGTTCCCTTTCTTGTTCTAGGTGGTTATTCCCTAGTAGCCAGTCTATGAACTGCAACATTTCATTGTTTTTAAGCCAGGAACCATTTTTTTTAAAGAAGTGGCGCCCCTCACAGGGAAGCGCCCTTGTGCGGCAGCCTAGTACGCCTAATGGGTAATCCGGCCATGATCACCTGATACTGTCTGCTACTTTCTATGGAGGGAATATCCTTGTAAAATAATGAGCTACCCATTACTGTACTGGCAGCTTTGTGCAAATAGACACTTCCTTATTATTTAAAATGTGCTCCTCCCCCCCCCCTTGATTAGTAGAAAAGTAATAAATAACCAACTACGTTTTAATATTCTAAAAACATGTTTTGTCCATTTGAAGATTATATGGAAAACATATGAATCCCAGTGACCCTTAATGGTTATTCTCTGTGTATTATACTCTAGAAGGATTCTGTATAGTGTACAGCAGCCCAAACTGAACCTTTTCTGAACAGTGTCTGGTGGTTCTGGGCACACAGCAACAGGTCCATTATGTGCTGTCAGTATTTCTTATTTATATAGCTCCGTCCCAAGTCTATCCAGCCAATTCCTAGCCGGGCTCAGGGTATTTATGTGCTAGAGGTGTCAGTCACTTCCCTGCTCCTGATTTGCATCTGGAGACAGAACTTGTCACAGAGTCATTTATCATGTGACAATTACAAAGGTCAGTGTGCTCATATATTATGTGGCTACTTAAAATACAACACATTTAAATGAATCAATATTAATATTTACTGTTATTACTCAATGAATATTCTATTACGCATAGTAATACTAAGTATCTATATACTGATATTAAACACGCTGCTCTGCATAATGATGATGAGTATCTATCGATACAGTGGTGGTAATACTAAGTATTTATACACTAATAATGAACATTTTGCACTGCATAATAATGCTGAGTATCTATACACAGATAATAAACACTCTGTGCTGTGTAATGATTTTGAGTATTTATGAACTGATTATGACCATGTTGCACTGTATAATAATGCTGAGTACCTATACACTCATAATAAACACACTGCACTATATAAGGATGATGAGCATCTATTGGCTGGGATGGGGTGAATGAGACAGATAAATTAGAGAGACACAATGGAAAGTTTGTGAATTAAGATGTGGATAGAGCAGGGGGTAGAGATGAAATGAGGGGAGTTAGCAGCTTGTTAGAGAAACATTATTGTAGGGTCCAATGCCCATATATAACTAATTTTAATATCCTACAGTATATGGGGTAATTAGGCTGTAAAATGATAAACAAAGCCTGTATGAGGTGCACTGCTAGCTGAACAAGTGTCTACCCAACCCAAGCTTGGTGATGAATGAATGTTGGTGTGGAATCAGAATTGTAGTTCTATACTGGGATTACATATAAGGATATTATATTTCTATACGCACAAATATTAATATTGTTTAATGAAGTCTAAAGATGAAAACAAGTGCCTGCTCTCCACATTTTATAAATCTTTGCCTTTAATCAATTGTCATATGGGTTAAAATGGGAAGGGCACATACATTGACACCTAATGGGCTAAAATATAGTGAATGGACTGAGCTCACACGCTGGACATATACAAAGTGAATTGGATGGGGCACCTCATCTAATGACTTACTTTGAGCATCAACCTATGAAAGCTCTAACAACTGGTGTGTGTGTGTCGTTCAGTTGTGTCTGGCACTCAGTGACCATAACATACCATGCTTATCCATTTGGTACTCATGGCAGAGATACTGGAGTGGGTTGCCAGTTCCATTCTCCAGTGGCCACAGCATCCAAGTACTGACCAGGCCCAACTCTGCTTGGCTTCAGGGTGGTGTGACCTCTTAGTTTCCTGACTGGAATCAAACCCAGGTTGCAGTGGTGAAAGCACTGAATCCTAACCACTGGACCACCAGGGAACCTCTAACAACTTATGTGAAGCTCTGAATAGGAAGCCCACATCAGCATAGAGAGCTGACGTGAATGCAAGCAAGCTGTCTGCACTGCCCTAACACTGGGACAGGTATACTAAAGGGTGAAGTGTTGCAGACATCTTGGAGAACCCCTACCATTCCATTGGTATCTTATGTAGTAGGTGTATAAATACCCCTGACTCTTCATAATTTAGTTCCTATAGTCATTTGTGGGATAGGAAGGGATAGAAACATCCATTTTTAAAGGTACCATTACACTCTCCAGAGATTAAGACCAGTGAACATAAAATCTTGACACTTGGGGACAAATAATAAACAAGGACACATTCAGTAAAGAGACAATCCCTTGAAAATAGGGAGGTTTGGTTGCCCTAGGAAGGCTTTATTTTTTGCCATCCTCGACCTTGGCCTTGCTTTGAGACAATCCGGCCCAGTCATTAGCAGCACAATATACCTTCTGCTGTCACCGCATTTTGTGTCACATGTCTCTTTATCTATGACACTGTTTACATGCACTGTGACAATGTTTGATTAAGACAAACACCGTATGCTTCAGCTGTGGGGTTTGTTAGTTTTTGGTTTAATTAGGGCCTTAATCCTGACATCAATGGAACTAGGAGCGTTTCTTTTCGCAGCGTGTAGACACCTCCTGATGTCACTGTGTCACCCTGCGGGGGGAGGGACTGTCACATCATTCCCTTCTGTCTGTCTCTCTCTCTCTGGTACACAAGTTGCTTTGAGTTCAGTTCTGATCTAATCTCCTCTCCCAGCTCCTATTGATCTCTCTCTCTCTGAAAAACTATTTATCTGATGCCTGAATACCCACCGCAGGGGACAGCGCTCTCACACAGCCATACACTGCCAGAGAGTCCAGGCACAAAGCAAGCAAGAGATTTCATATAATGTAATATATGGGATGGGTTTTATCTGTCTCTTCTGGCTGCAGTTTATAACATGATGCAGATCTTGGACAGGAACATAATCACTGTATGTGCCCAGCAAGGTGCTGTGGTACTGGAGGAAGAGAGGGAGGGAGAGGGGAATCGGAGAGGAGGAGAGAAAGGGAGGGAGGGATGGAATGAGAAAGGGAGGGAGATGGAGACAGGGATGGAGAGAGACAGGAATGGAGAGAGAAAGGAAGATAGAGAGGGAGGGAAACAGAAAGGGAGGGAGAGATTGACGGAAAGAGAAAAGGAGCAAGAGGGATGGAGAGATGGAGGGGGAGGGTTGTAGAGAGAAAAGAATAAAAAGAGGGAAGAGAGAGAAATAGATGGAGATAGGGATGGAAAAGAGAATGGGGGAGAGAGGGATGGAGAAGAGGAGAGAAATGGAGATAGGAATGAAGAGAGAAAGGGAGTGAGAGAGATAGAGAAAGAAAAGGAAGGAGCATGGGGTGGAGAGGAGGAGTAAAAGGAAGGGAGAAGAGGAGAGAATGACCGGGAGAGACAGAAAAGGAGAGAAGGGAGAGAGGGGGATGGAGAGAGGGGGAGAGAAGGGGGATGGAGAGAAGGGATGAGTAGGAAACAAATAGAGGGATAGGCGAGAGGAATAGCGGAGAGAAAGGGAGGTAGAGAGGGAGATTCAGGTGGAGAAAATGGGAAAGGGAACAGGAGGAAGAAAAAGGGACATGAACAGAAAGACATGAGAAGGATATGGAGTGATTGAGGTTTAGGAGAGAGAAAGGAAAATAAAAAGTGCAATAGATGAGTGAGAGAGTAATGGAAAGAGATGAGGGGGTTGAGGGGAAGAAATACGTTTGAGATGGATTGAGAAAACGGGGAAAAGAAGTGGTGGAGGGGCATTAGAAGAAATGGAATGGAGGTTGACGAGAAATGAAAGATAAATGGACTGATAAGGGGGAAATCTGAGTTGATGACAGGAAGATAAAGGGAGCTTAAATAAGGGATGAAGAAGAAGAGAAAAAAGTTAGGAAAATAGAAGGAAGATAATTGGGAGGAGGAAGAAAGAGGAATGAAGATTGAGAGAGAAAATGATGAGATAAAGGGGGGCAAATAAAATGACGGTTTGTGAGAAAAGATAAAAGGAGGAAGCAAGAGGGATGGAGCAGGAAAGAGAATAGTAATGAGTGGAAAGAGTCAGAGGAATGGAGAGAGAGGGAAAGAAAAGTAGGGAGAGAAAGGTCAGGGGATGGAGAGACGCAACAGGATAAAGAGAAAGATGCAAGGTGCGGACGAGAGAGGACTAACAAGAGAGCGATCCTGAGATAAGATGCAGAGTGTACCAATGTGACGTGGACATGCAGGGAGAGGTTTAATGCATGTTCTGGGTTATTGGCCCCACACACAGAGTCACATCCTGATATTGCATTACAAAGACAGACTTACATAGTCCTGGTTTATGTTGAAAGCATTGAATAACACAATAGGTAAGAGTCTCCTGGCATGTATATTTAGGCCATGGTTTGCTTTGCATAGATTTGTTATGTTATTTTACACATTGGACAGATTTCAGTAGAGTGACACTCTTTTTATTATCCTACACCAGGGGTGGCCAAGTTTGGTCCTAGTGAGTCCCACACAGGCAAGGATTTGAGGATATCCCTGCTGAGTACAGGTGAGTCAAATACTTCTTCAGTCATCCTGACTGACTCCCCTGTGCACAGAAAGGATATCCTCAAATACATGCCTGTGTGGGGCTCTCCAGGGCCCTGGTGCAACTTATTTTATATTTATAGTATATACATGATAAATGCCTGTAGGGAACAACAAAAAAGTCAGCAAATAAATTACATTTTCATCGATGTCCCCTCTCTCAATAAATTATGAGTCCCCCTTTACCTCAGGATAGAGCCATTAGTAGTGGGCCCTACCCTGTACTGTGCCCTGGTGCTTTGCAGCTGCTGCACCTGCAATAGCTCCGCTCCTAATCCTCCACTTGATCTGTTGGACAGCTATAACTATTCAAAGCATCTTTTTTTGCATTACCTGTGCATCTTCCACACTGCAGATTGAGAGAGCTACCACTTCTGCCATGATGGCTTTCTGTGTATCCACTACCCTCATCAGTAATTTAGCACTTCTTCTCATTACTTCTACACTTTTCAAATTGAACTGTGCCTCTGAGTCCCAAATACTCTCCTCAGGGAAACCCAGAGGTCATGATTTAGGTTTAACACTCTGTGAATTCAGGTGAGACATTTTTTTTCAATAGGTTTTGGAGCCTTTCATTTTGTCACGTATGTGAATGCAGTGTTAAAAATAAATCCTGACCTTAGGAGAGGCTTAGAAATCACTGATTTAAAGTGGTTTTAAGCAGGGTACATAAATCAGTGTTTCTCAGTGTTATTTACACCAAGAGATTTTGTGATGATATGTGCTGTATTCATATAGTGTTGCATGAATTTTAATGCATCTTACCTGCATTAATAATTAGCATTGTATTTCTAGGTCAAGAAGGTCAAGGCACGCACCTTGCAAAGCTATTTGTTTATATGTAAATGTACATATCCAATGGAATATATGCAGATCAGCTTATATCTGTATGTATATCATAGAAATGGGAAAATTATTTCAAATACGACACAATAGTTTATTTGTTTGTTTAATAACTAATTAGCAGCATCTCTAGATCAAAAATCAATGTAGGTTTTAAAACTTAAATGTGACATTTTGAGGTCTAGACCTACTGCTCTCCGTCCCTATCATGTTTCCAGTGGGTGGGAGAGGACCTGCCGAGGAGGGCAGCCCTAATGGAAGTTTTTGGCTGTTGTCCTGATAACATTGTTTATTTGTTTATTTTCCTGAATGGGCTATTGTGGGCAAACCTTACGCAGAGAAAACAATTAGGACAGGCAGATCCTGAAGCTACTAACCACTGGTGAAGCGTGTCCAGATGTACTCCTTATCTGAGCATGTAAATGTTTTAGCTGGCCTGTCACTATCGCCTATATAGAGGAAGCTGCTCCACTAGTAGCACCCCCATGTACCCCAGCAGGTCCCAGTGACCCAATGTCTTGTAAATCATCGGCCAATGATGGCTGATGAGTGACATATGACCCCTGTGTTTAGCAAGCCCACCTAGAGGGGGACTACCAGTGGTAGAACAGGAATATCTGCTGTGCCTACTATGACTCCTATGGCTAGAGTAGATTATTGACCCCCCCCTATTGAAACACTGGATGAAGAGAAAGGGTCATACTAGCTCTATGCGAACTTCAGCTATTTCCTCCTTTATCATGACTGCATCTCTATTGTCATTCTGTCCCAAAAAGATCCCCAAAGAGAGACCTGTCTGTGTTGTACAGTCCCAGGTGTTACATTGGTTGTCAGTAGTAGTGAAGAGTCTTTATTCCTGTTAATTTTTCCCCTCCCTCAGCTGGCTTTGAACATGCTGGCACTTTAACTAAACAAAACACAGCTGCACCTCATTGACGAGGTCCACGAGTGGCCAAAACGTATGTCAGTGGTTTGCTGTTTCTCCTGTTCAGGGTAGAATTGCCTGGTATTTCGGGGCTGGACCACTCTAGTGAGTAGGATCAGACTGAAATATTACAGAATGTTTCTCCCTATTTGTGTCTTCAATTATTCCATGCATTAGAGTCTTTTCTAGGGAATCCTGTCTTCTCATGATATGGCCAAAAAAGAACTTGCCTAGTACTGATTTATTGGAACTTCTTGCAGTCCAAGTGACTCTAAGCAGTTTCCGCCAACGCCACAATTCAAATGCATCAATTCTACAGCATTCAGACTTCTTCACTGTCCAGGGAATATCATAATTCTAACAATTCAGACCTTTGTTGATAAAGTAATGTCTTTACTTCTGGGGAGGAATGCTATGGCAAGCTTGGACAAACAAGTACAAAGTAAACGTCTTTTAATTTCATGGCTACCGTCACCATTAGAAGCAATCTTGGATCCCAGGAAAATACAATCTGTCACTACCTCCACTCCTTCCCCCTATCTATTTGCTAGGAACTGAGATTGCCATTTGCTATGATTTTTGTCTTCTTAATGCTGAGCAGCAGGCCAGCTTTCGCACTCTCTTCTTTTACCCTCATCAATAGGTTCTTTAGTTCCTCCCCAATTTCAGCCATCAGAGTAGTATCATCGGCGTATCTGAGGTTGTTCATATTCCTTCCAGAAATATTGATTCCGGCTTTGGATTCATCCAGTCCAACCTTACTCATGAAGTATTCCACATATTAATTGAATAAATAAGGTGACAATAAACAACCTTGTTCGATCTTGAAGTATTTTGTTGTTCCATTTACGGTTCTGATCATGGCTTCTTGATCCACACGATCTGGTACTCCCATCTCTTTAAGAACTTTTTGCTGTGATCTACACAGTCAAAGTCTTTAGAATAGTCTATGAAGCAGAGGTAAATGTTTTTCCGGAACTCTCTTGCTTTCTCTATTATCCAGTGTATATTGGCAATTTGATCTCTTGTGCCTCTTTGTCTGCGGAACCCGGCTTGCACATCTGGTAGTTCCCGGTCCATATATTGTTGGAGTGGAGCTTGTAGGATCTTAATCATTACCTGACTGGCATGTGAAATGAGTGCAATTGTTCAATAATTGGAGCACTACTTGGCATTCTCTTATTTTGGGATTGAGATTTTAACTGACATTTTCGATCCTATTGGCTACTGTTGAGTCTTCCAAATTTGTTGGCATAAGGCAAGCAACAATTTCACAGCATCATCTTGCAGGATTTTAAATAGTTCAGCTGGGATTCCATCAACTCATGCAGTCTTGTTATCAGCAAGGCTTCATAGAGCCCATCTCACTTCACTCTCCAAGATTTCTGGCTCCATCTCATTGGACAAACTATTTAGGTCATCACTGCTGTAAATATTCTTCCTGTATAGATTTTCAGTGTATTCCTGCCACCTCTTCTTTATCTGATCTGCTGCTATTAAGTCCCTACCATTTATTTTTTTTACAATGTTTGACTTTTATGACGCCCACTTTGGCATTGAAAGATTCATTTCAATTTTCTTGTTATATTTTCTTCTATCTCTTTACATTATAGAAAATCCCCTTGTCTCTTCTTGCTATCCTCTGGATTCTGGATTCAGTTGGATAAATCTTTTCCTATCTGGACTACCCTCTATCCTGGGCTACTTTCAAAGCCTCATAAGACAGCCAGTTTGACTTCTTACTTTTCTTTCTTTTGGGAATATTCTTTGTTGCTGTTTCCTGGATAATGTTGCCGACTTCGATCCAAAGTTTTTCAGGCATTTTATCTTCCATGTCTAGTCCCTTAAATCTATTCTTTACTTCCACTACATACTCACAGGGGATATTATTTACTTTGTACCAGCTTCGTCTGATGATTTTCCCTCTTTCCTTCAGTTTAATTCTGAACTTTGCAACAAGAAGCTCATGATCTGAGCTATAGTCAACTCCAGGTCTTGTTTTTTGTTGACTGTACAGAACTCCACTCATCTTGACTACAAGGTATATAGTCTATCTGATTTCTATGTTGTCCATCTGGTGATGTCCATGTGTAGAGTGGTTTCTGCGGTTGTTGAAAGAGGGTGTTTGCTACGACCAGAGAATTTTCTTGACAGAATTCTACTAATCTCTGACCTGCTTCATTTTGTACTCCAAGGCAAAACTTTCCAGTTATTTGAAATACCTTTTGGTTCCCTACTTTAGAATCCCAATCCTCTATGATGATAGTAACATCTCTTCTAAGTGTTAGATCTCTGACGTGTTGAACATCTCCGTAGTATTGGACAACTGCAGCCTCTTCAGTATCCATGGTTGGAGCATAGACTTGGATTTGAATTTAAATCATTCTGTCATTTATTGGGTTGTAACCGAGCACTGCTTTGGCCACCGTTTGATTTACTATGAGGGCTACTAAAATTCCAGGTTCCTATCCTGATTTGTTATTTGCAGCAGAATAAAAAATTACTGCAGGGAATAAAAAATGACATTAAATAAAAGCAGGATGTAGGATGGAGGTCATCTGCTCTCTGTGCGGGTTATAGATGGTCTGGATGAGCAACAAACACAACGTATATCATCTCTCTTATGTGCTCTTTTCTAGGACCTACCCCATCCTTCCTACTCCAGGGGCAGATCATGTCCTTCTTATCTCTATTTTGTCTACCTGGGATTGCTTGACCTGTCCACTGCCCATTTAGTTCAGTCCTCACCATCCATTACCTCATGAATAACCTTGTCTAACCAAAGAGACACATGACACCGTCACTGAGCTTTAGGAGGCCACAGCTGACACTTTTATTAAAAATATAAATCTGATAACATGATAACAGACTTTATATATAAAGTTCTAGCGTCACAGCATCACTTCTCAAGCCCAACCATAAGTTGCCTGGTTCTGCCTAGAGGTGGCACTGAAGCAGTAACTGAACCAAGGCACTTTCAGATTGATATTCTGTATTAGAGCTTCATTTATTAATTACAGTATCAGAATCTTTAAATATTAAAGGGCAAATTCTGCCTAAAATTTTAAATTAAAGAGTATCCCAAGAGTTATGGAAATGGGCAGTTCTGCCAGTTACTACTTCACAGGACTTTACACAAAACAATTATATATATATATATATATATATATATATATATATATATGAATAAACATTCTTTTGACATATAGAAACAAATGTATATATAATCCTGCATGTGTGTGTGTTTATGTGTGTGTATATATATATATATATATATATATATACTGTAAATGTATGAATATATATATATATATATATATATATATATATATATATATATATATATATATATATATACTGTATATATAAATACATATATTTTGTATTATTTATGTAAAAAAAAATTACATGTATATTTGAGCTTCTAAAAATAATCCTTCTTATGAGAGTAACTTAAAACTTCTCTTTTAAGCTAAAAAGGTTTTTTTTCACTTTTGCTGAGATTTTAATCCACTTATTCACCACACTTACATTCACACAGTTATATCTCACATCACGTCTAAGCTCCATAAATATTTTCCCCACTAGGTGGATCGTACAACACAATGATGATGCCAGGGTCACAGCTTAGTAAAGAGACTCTTCTCCAGAGCTGAGCGCATATATGGAAGGATTTCATGGATTTCCTTCCTCTTGAGAGAACAATCACAAATCAAACCTTGGCACAGAACACATCTGCATGATTGCTTTATTAGGCCAGATTTGTTTAGTTGTGGTAATTTGTAAGGATTTGATTTGGATGCGCCTTCCGTTACTGCAGCATGACTTTCAAAGTTGGACGCTGGAAATAATATTTAACTACAAAAAAGAAACAATGTGCCTCCCTAATATGCCCATTTCCCCATCTGTTTTAAACATCATGTCTCTAATTCATTTTAGATTTTGTTTTAAAGGAAATGTATGCTTTGTATCTACAATTCTTTCAATAAAGTAACTCACTAATTCGTCACCATGAATATTTGTCCTTCTAAACCTTCAAAATGAATTTAAATGTTTCCACCCTCTCCTCTCATGTGTTTCCATAAACATAATATTCATTTACATGGGCAATGTCATTTTCTACCACCTTCTCTTGTGGTAACAGTATGTAATGCAAAGGTTTAACATGTGTAAAGGTTAGCTCCACCAAGTGGTTGCTTAACATATTGCAGCTCCTTGTAATGGACATACAAGAAAGCTCCCTCTAGTGGTTAGTTGTGTAATACGAAAAGTCTCTCAGGCCTGTGTAGGCTATGTATAGGTAATTACAAAAAGATGTTGCCATGGTGGACATTTTGCTATCTGTTAGTTTGATAAAATACTGGTCTGTTTGGTGTCCTCTGACCTAGACTTGGTAATCACTTATCTCTTTATAAAACTCTCACCATGCACATAATGAACTGTAACCCATTTCTTGTGGATTGAAAATGCGCGTGGGTCTTAGGGGAATGTATAAATCACTGAAGGCTGGACAGTAATAACTTAACCTTATAAATGTTATCCATTGTAGAGTAGCAGAAAGCTTACTAATTTGGCAATTGCCTCAAATTAATAAATTTTACTGACAATCTGAAGTTGGAGCGCATATGTTGCTGTCCATGGGTGGATTTACTACTTACACATAGTCCCATATTCTTTTCAAATGAAGGAGTATTTATGGCTATTGGTTAGGCCTTGGCTCACCTGTATAATGCACCAACTGGTATATAAATACACAGGCCCTCATTCAATTGCGATTTGGCCAATTGAATAGGGGTCTAAATAAGCACATAACATATTTTTTTTTAAATAAGTTTTTAGTTAGTAAAAACCTTGCTTTTGGATAGATGCTTGCTAACAAAAAACTTCTTAAATATGTTATGTGTTTATTTAGACCCCTATTCAATTGGCCAAATTGCAATTGAATGAGGCCCACAGTGTTTAGTCCAAGGCATACGACTAATGGGGCTGAGACAACACAGAATTAATAACAATGTGTACCTGAGGTTGAGTTTTTTTGTTTGAGGTTCAGTGGTATACATGGGAAAAAAAGCCGTGGTAATAAGTGAGTTACTTATAGGTAAAACTGTATGACATATTTATATTACTGGTTTAGAGTTTGGCTTCAAATTATATTAGAAAAAGATATATAATTGATGTATAATCTGCCATAGCACAAGCAATTGTATATGCTATTGAGTTGTTCAAAGGTAGGCTTTCCAAATGGATCAAGCTGTGGCTCAGTCATTTTGATTTACTTACTGGTGGTAACAAACGTGTAACCTGAGTTTTTAGCCCCGATGGCTCAGTGGGTTAATGCATTGGAGTCTGGTGCTCAGGGCTCTGGGTTTGAACCCTGCACCTGCCTCCCTAGTTGTATATGCTCAACTTTGGTGTCTGTTACTAATTCAAATACCCCCTAGGGATTAGTTACACAAAGCTAACACCTTCAGCCTTAATAAATTGCGATTCTACAAATTGAATAGGGCTCTATTCAAGCACATAGAATATTTTTTTACAGAAGTTTTTAGTTAGTGATCTTCTATCCAAAAGCAAGGTCTACACTAACTAAAACTTCTGTAAAAAAATATGCTGTGTGCTTAAATAAAGCCCTTTTAAATTTGTAGAATCGCAATTTAATAAGGATGCTTGTTTGTAATGATTAATATATTTAAATTTATATTTTCGTGCCTAAATATGATGAAATGTAGTTAGAATGAAATACGTTGGACTATCAACTTCGGCTGACACTTTTACCATGCACATGCTCGTTTTAGTACAGATCATCACTGTGTTTGTAATAGTGTAACACAAAGGGACACTGCCATAGACGCACTGTTCAACCTGAGTGGAAATTATAGTAACAAGTCAAGTTTGTGTTAATCAGTTTCAGTGTCTCTGTCTGTTTCATTCTCCTCCCTTCTAGTGCTGCATTGTTTTCTTGGGGGTGCTGGATCACTGCTTTGCTCCAGCTCTGTACAAATAATTCATAAGGCGTTTGTGAGTGGGCTCTAATGCATTACTTGTACTGTGCTGAGGCCAAGCAGTGCTGCCTGTCCCCACAAGTAAACAATGTAGCAGAATATGACACATTAGGAAGGGGGAGAATTAAACACTTATGTGTGCAAATTAACAGCACAAAATATTTAGAAACCTTTTTGGCGTGCAAATGTGGTATAATTTTTTACTTTTATTACTCTAATTTACATTCAGATTAAAAACAGCTTATATTACAGAGCCCATTTAAACCTTCTTAAGATACACACAATTTCTATGTACTGTAAGTTAAAGAGTGTCTGGAATATTTTACTATTTAACTAATAATATATAAAAAGTATTGTTAAATATGTTATTTCCAGGATCAGTACATAAGTCGGATCTTGTTTACACCACTCATTTTATTTATATAAATGAAGACAATGCACCAGAGCTATTTTTCGATTTTTTAAATTTTCCAAGATGAATTCCATTTAACATTTAAATTAAATTACTCGAAAACAGTAAGCAGAATGCACGATTCACAGAACTTTATAAGGGAGAGTGGATATGAATTTTAAAAAATCAATTCTATATATATATATATACATTTATATATTAAGCTTTTAGGATTGATAAAAACATTCTTTTTGACATATAGAAACAAATATATGTATAAACCCACATGTGAATATATAGATATATATTTATAGGTTTAGGCAGAGACAGAGGAAGGGCAGGTAAACTGAATGATGACATTGGAGTTGTGAACTCACTCAGATGATAAAACCATTGCTAAATCTTCCATTTTCCAGTCTACAAGTATAGCATATACAGAGAGAGAAGGGATTGGAAAGGAGGTGTATTAATGTACGATATAGGATACTGCGTTACTGAAAATATGGAATACGTATCTAGATGTGGAGTAACAGCTTATATATTAGTATTTGTTTAGCTTTGGTCAGTTATCATATACACAAACATTGCTTCAGGTAAAAAAAAATAAAACAAACTATATATATATATATATATATATATATATATATATATATATATATATACAATTTCCATATTTCCATAGCTATTTAATGTATGTATGTGTTGTACATGTATTATACACACATAATCTAATATATATATATATATATATATATATATATATATATATATATATATATATATATATACAGATATATATAGTATATGTATATATATATATATATATATATATATATATATATATATATATATATATTTATGTGTGTGTGTAAAGACCCATAATGTTCTACAATTTATAAAATGTATTAAGATATATTTGTGTTTATTTCCACACATTATAAATATATGTGTATGCATCTCTGTGTTTATGGTTTCTTAATATGTTTCTTTCCATATATACATGAACATACACACATATATATATATATCTATGTTAAATATATGATTATATGTGACGGAGTGTGTACACATATCTGTATATTTATACAAATATAAACACATACATACATCTATCAGTACATACATATGCCTGTCTTGCGTGTTTTAAAAAATATATAGATTTATATGTGTATACTTCACTTTCTATAGGATAGGAGCTCCCGCACAGTACAATAAATGTGGTGTCAGCACAGTATATTTCACAGGATGTAGTTTATCCCCTCACAATAAGATCTATTACTGGTGACTACCGACAGGTCACCCTTGGGTTGTAAATAGGAAGAGGGGCTCCCTGGGGCATGGGGTCAGGGGGGTACTGATGTTGACTGCAATTGAACAAGGTGATGAAGAGACGAGGGCAATAGATGGGGGGTTTCGTCCATGTCCTGAACAGGAGGGCACAGAGACAGGTGCTCACACAGTGATCTTGTTCTCCAGGGCTGTGATCCTCTTGGATACTGCTTCTAGTAAGGAAATGGTTAAAGAAATATATACAGCATCATAATGCAAAATGCTTCCTCCATAAGCAACAAAGCTTTAAACCCCATCACTGCAGGAAAGGTGATGCCGAATATAAAGGTTACGTTAAATCCAAGTTGTCCTTTGCTTTAGTTGAGTGGGATCATTACTTGTGAATATTACAGGCCGGTGGCTCTCAGCCTTTTTGACCTGACTAGCTGGTTACTGTTCATTGCTGGTGGGGTCTGCCTTTACGATCTAGAAGATTTTTTCCAGGTGATACTATACCTGGAACAATAAGTTGTCACTTAGCACTGATTTAAATATAGTACATGTTAAAGGAACACCTCAGATGTGCGAAATGTGGTATAAGTATTTTATCAATTGCATCTAATAAATTGTCTTTTCCTACGGTAAACTAACATTGAGGTTTGCCATTTTTAGCCACCAGTCAGCCTTTCTGATCCCTCCACAAACAGAGATTTATATCATTTGTTATTGAGAGATCATTGCCATTACTGATAAGCCCTTGAGTCGTTGGGTCCATTGTCTTTAGTGCTGACAAATGAACAAAAAAGACAAGGCGTTAGGCATGCACCATGGGTCTCTTATTTGTACAGTTGACTGTTCTTAAGACAATTGATACAATGCCTAAGGGCCTAATCAGTAATAATGACAATCATATAAAGACATAATGACAATCATTAAAGGGAAATTAAAAGCATTTATTTATTTGTTGTATCTGAAAGTTTGACATCAATGGTTTCTCTTCCCTTTTGCTCCTGCTCCTCTTTTACTTTCTCCCTCTTTTTATACCTGTTCTCCACCTTGTCCTTTTCCTCTCCATTCCATATTTATTTCTGCCATTTCTCATCTAGATAATCCTTTCTCCTCCTTGCTACCTAAATCCTCATCTAGGGTTACATTACTTTTATTCTCTCCAAGCGTCTTCCCCCATTTACCAACACTCTCACACTCGATTTCCCACTAATACACAGAAATATAGATATGATGGTACATAACAACCAAAAGGCCTATCTAGCCTTAATTAACCCCTGGATACCTTACCCCAGTCATGCTTGAATTCATATAATGTGTTTGTCCCTACCTCTTCTGTTGGAAGGCTATTCTACTTATTTACTACTCTTTCTGTAAAGTATTTTTGATTTGTTTAGTTGCTCGGTCGTGTTCAACTCCCCATGACCCTATGGACCGGAGCACCAGGTACATCTATAGCTAAGTTTCTGGTTGTGCTTATCTATAATGTTTTCTTGGCAAAGAAAATGGAGTGGATTGCCAGTTCCTTCTCCCATGAACAGTGATTTGTTTGACCAGTCTGTTATGACCTGCTTATCTTCGATGACCCTGGTTTTGCTCACAGCTTCATTGACGTACACAAGCCCCTTCACCATGACTAGATAGAGATCTAAAAAAGGATGTGAAGTATTGCTTCTGTCGACTAATCTTCCACTGTCCATTTTTAAGGACTGGATGGATTTCTGGAAGATAATGGACCCTGAACTTTATTAAATACTTGGATATATTTGAAAGTTTTGGTCATATCACCCTCTCCCTTCTGTCCTCTAACGTATAGATATTAAGGTCACAAAGTCTTTCTTTATTGCATGCCACAGTGGTCTTTACCCTGCAAGACTTCAAAGTTAGTTTCCTGTAGGAAAATGTGAATTCTTTTAATAACATTCTATTGATAAAGTATGTATAGTTTAAAATCAGAACATATTTGGAACCTCTGCTGTCATCTTAAGAACATTTAAACTCTCTCTACTTTAATTTTAAAATGTACACCCTGCATGTTGCTGCTTAGGTTATATACATCTCTTAAATGTAACAATCTTTCAGTATATGGAAAAATCTAGTGCTGTTTGCGTAACGTACAGGTGCAGGACGTAAGTATTGAATATCATTTCTTATTTTTATTCTATTTTCCAAACCCAACTCCAGTTCTACTTCCTTTACCCTTGCTTATTTCATGCCAACCAACCATTCCACTTAAATAAACACTTACCTTTTCACCCAAGGCTTCTTATATACGGAACATGTAATACTGTTATAAGCACTAACTATCGTGTACAAATAACAAAGCTATACCACGTATAACACATACTCTGGGACCTACATCTTACTTTTTCTTGCCACTACCTTTGCTTAAAGGACCAGTGCAGTTCAAGAAAAAAAGATACTTGTTTGTCAAGTATGAGTCAAATTAACAATATTAGCAGCTGTGTAAGCCATGGACATAAAACATTTTGGGGGAAAATCTAAATTTTTGAAGACAGGCATCAATTATGTGTTTATTACATCACTTCCTCAGAGCTGGATCATGAAGGTGACTTGTGGAAGGAGGAAGCAATAAGTATTTGTGAAGATAATTGTATAAGACTGAAATGATCACCACTTTCCTAAAGGAAATGCAATTGTATCTCTCCATAAATGTTAACACCCCTCTCACACTCATAACTTTCACCAATGTTTCATGGATTCCCCCGAGGCCAAGCAGAGGCATCAAAAATAGTTTCCCCCCCCCCAATTTGTATACTAACTGCATTACTTTTTTGGGCTTATTAGTGTTCTTAGGCAAATTCAAAATTGTCAAACAAATATTTTTTTCATTGTTCATTGGTCCTTTAATATTCCCATTAGTTAATTATAGGCCTTAGCCATTATTCTGGTTTCCCATAATCTATCAAAAAGGATATTTTTCTTTGTTAGTGACTTGATGAGCTCCTCTACTTTGGTCTGGAACTTGACGATAGCCTCACACTCACAAGGATCCTCCTCTGCAGGAAGAAGAAGCAGAAATAGCCATTTAATTATCACAGCATTTACCATGTTTAATGCGCTTACAAGACACATGTATTGCTCACATTCCTGTCATTAAAATTACCTTCACTCCCATTAAATCCCTTGGCACGTTCTACCAAACAATACTACACATTTATGATTCCTAGTACACTACTTACCCACACAGATCTTTACTTGTAGCTTGTTGCCGATCTCCTTCATAGCCTTGAAGTCGGCTGTGTAGAATGAATGTTCAGCCACTGGTTCGGAGGCAATCATCCTCAGCTCTTCCTCCACTGCATTGCCAACACCCACAGCATACATTTTATATCCTGAGAAAGCAAAAGGAAAGACAGTTAGAAATCACATGATGCATGTAAGATCTGAGGAGTACACAAGATGTCTTCATCATATGCCCATTGGTCATAATATAGGCATGTGGTTTCAAAGTGGAATGGATATACCTGCTTTATCATTGAGTTGTTAATTTAGACCACACAGGGTCACATTGCATTACATACATTACAGATTGCATTCATTTGTCACTAAGTTTATCTAAAAAAATCAATAGATATATAAAAATAAACATAATCCAGTTCTGAGACTCCTGTTAATGGGTGGCAGTGATATCCTTCAAACACACAATGTCAACGTGTTTTTGAGTACTAATGTTGGCACCATTTTATAGAGGAATTTTAACATTTGTACAGTTTATGATTCATAGCTGTTATAAATCACTTATACAGTGCTGGTCTTGCCTATTCCCACTGATTATGAGAAATAATGCTCTGAACAGGTGAATAGGGAAATTTATAAGAAAACAAAGAAACAGATATAATTAAACAAATATTGTAGTGTGTATTGGAAGACAATCCATGGACTGCTGAATGGGCGGAAACATTGAAGTTGCTCGATTTAACAATATTTATTAGCTGACTTGTGTTAACCTTTAATCATGTTGTCATTTTAGAACAGGCAATGTTTTTTTTAATTTTAAATGGTTAATTATTTGAAGTAATGTAGCTAAACCTCTGGAGTGTTTCTTACAGTATGCACAACAAATGGAACAGGCTACTCAATAAGAGCTAAATATTACAAAATATGAAGAAATATCCTAGATCATAAAAAAAATGGGTCATGAAATGTTATTACCCAGTTGCTTGGCCTTGAGGGCAGCATCATTGATGTAATCCTGGGATCGCCCATCTGTAAAGACGATGCCAACCTTGGACACTCCTGGTCTGCCTCCACTGGAGATGGCAAAGCTGTTGTCAATGAGATACTGGATGGCTTGTCCGGTCATCGTGCCCTTTTCCATGTAGGACATCTTCTTCACGGCAGACTTGATATCCTTCTTGGAGTTGAATTTGCCCAGTGGGAACTCTTGTCTAACGGAGCTAGAATACTGGACCAGGCCCACGTGAGCTTTTTTCTCTCCCACATCAACAGATTCAACAATCTGGTTGATGAACTGTTTGACTAACTCAAAGTTCTCTGGGCGTACACTCTTAGAACCATCAATCAGGAACACCAAGTCAAGGGCAGAAGCTCCACAAGCTAAGAAGGGAATAAAAACAGTATTGTTAGCACTGCAGCAGTGGGGCCCAAACTCTGGCGATGTTGAAGAATCAGAATGCTAAAAGTTGACATTTTCCCCTGAGTATGCCACACATTGTGTCATCAATCTATAAAACCTTCCACCCTTTCCTCCCTTCATTGTCAGTGCCCCCCCCCCCACCCCATTATATCCCTTCCAGTGTGATGTTTCTTCCAAATTGCTACCATTGCAGGTCTTCCCATCCTCATTGAGGGTGAAGCCATCTCTGCAGGCACAGGTGTACGATCCCGGAGTGCTGACACAGATCTGCTGGCAGTCATGGTCTCCAGTTGAGCAGAGGTCGGCCATTGCTAAGATGAGGAAGCAGAGAAAAGTTCATAATGACCCATCAATACAAATACATTGCTACATTTACAATGTGTATACAGATGTGCATAAATACATACACAATCATGCCGAACATACAACCATATAACACATCAAGACAATATTTTATATATTCCCATGATATGGATTTACTCACCACAAAAGGCTTCCTGAAACTTCTTGCTGAGCTTCTCAATCAGGCTGTAGCTTTCCACATAGTCCACATGTTCATCCAATGGTTCACTGGCAATTTGACGCAGTGTGGTCATGTCCACACGCCCAACGCCAATAGCATACATTTCTATGCCAGTTTCACGAGCTCTGGCTGAAACATCCTTCACACCATCCTGGGGGCGACCATCGGTCACCACAATAGCTACCTGTGGACAGAGAAAGGACAAAGGACTAACATTATGAAGATTCTACTCCTCTAGATACTTCATATAACCTCATCCTTTAAACTGTCCTGTCCCTCCATATAATCCCACACTGTAACTCCCCCTGTTTCTTCATATAAATCTTCCAACTCCTATGTCTCCATATAACACCTAAATATATAGTATATTTCTCCATATAACGTCTCTACACAGCTCCACATTTCTCTAACAAAAATGATGTTATCAAAGACTGAAATAGAAAGTCCAATTCTTTGTGTGAATATGTGAAAGAGCCCTTTAAAAAAAAAATTGTAAAATATATGTGTACTTTTTATAGCTGTATAACAGCTCCACATAATACTATATATAT
The DNA here is from genome assembly GCA_027410445.1 of Discoglossus pictus. Lineage (NCBI taxonomy): Eukaryota > Metazoa > Chordata > Amphibia > Anura > Alytidae > Discoglossus > Discoglossus pictus. Next base: position 204,403,394 of record CM050164.1, read on the forward strand.
TTTTAGTATATCATTCCCTATAACTCTTCCTACCATTTAAAACAGCTTCCTATAAATCCTGCTATTTCTCTATTTAACCTCTCCCTATAACTGTAATATCTCCATTTAACCTCTTCCTGCAAATCATTTTATCACTCTATATTACAGATTTCCCCCAAATAACCATCTTATCTTGGTATAACTCCAAATAACAGTTCCCTATCTCTCTCTATTTAACCCCTCCTTATAATTCATATTTCGACATAAGCTCTCCCAAAAACTCCTCATTTCATTCTATTCAACCTAACCTTACAGCTCATATATTTCTACATAACCCAATCCCTGTATAAGTCATGTCTCTTTAAATAACCTCTCTCCGTAATGTCCCATATATCTCTTTATAACGTTTCATTATTAAAGGCTCTATAATTTTTTAGACAGATAAGTTGCGTGACATTTTATTGTCCTTGTGCGTCAGTTAGCGTCTGACAATAGCTTGTGTGTTCCAGTGTTGTCTTCCTATATAGATGCCGTTACCTTACACCTTAGGGGAGGCCCATGCCAAGAACCTTTGGAAATCCCAACAGATAACACCTCTGACAGGTCTCTGTTCTGGTCTTATCAAAGTCACATTCCTTCACTGGATTCTGGAGGTGGCAGGTGACAGACTTAACCTCTTGTGCTCCAGAACATCCTCAGGAATACCCACAAAACACACTAAGGCAGTGATAGTTTTAGGGTTTACGAATGTATTGGTATTGAATTCACAAATAAGCTGTTAATACTTTATCTATATGGGTTAAGATTACAGAAACAGTGATACATTTAAGACACCAATATATCCTAGATTTTATTCTGTATCCACCAGGTTCTACCACTTTTTTAATGTGACATGACGGAGGACCTTTGAATTAAGCCTTTCTCACCTTGCTTATGTCAGACTTCACTCTGGCACCCTCTGTCTCTGTGAAGGCCTGGTTTATGGCATATTGAATGGCAAGACCAGTCATGGTACCAGTGGACAGAGGCTGGATTTTTTTGACTGCCTGAAGAAGAGATGCCTTGGTCTTGTGGGTTTTGAGGGAGAATTCATTTTTGACAGAGCTGGCATAGTTGAGGATACCAACTCTGGTGGCATTGACTCCAACATCCAGAGATTCAATGACTTGGGATATGAAGACTTTGGCTTGCTCAAATTCAGATGGGCGTACACTACGCGAGCTGTCTATGATGAACAGCAGGTCGGTGGGACGAGTCCTACAGTTAGGTCCTTGAGTTGGCAGAGACACAAAAAAAGAGTGGAAATTAAATATTTTATAACCGAGGATTCTGAACATACAACAGGATTTTGCACATGTCTTACTTTAAACATCATGGCTCTCTGATCCGTTCCATCTAACAATTATTTATATTGACAAATATTAGGGCTTTTATCTGCTTAATATTAAACAGGTAATTTATAAAGACATTTTAGTCACATAATCTTTTTTTTATTTATGTGTAACATTAACTCTGACCCTCAAATTATACTGTAATTAGGTCATCTCGATTTATTTATTAACATTATTTGTCCTCTTTTCTTGAATTTTTTAAGGGAGGATAAACAAAACTGGATTATGAGCAGCAGAAATACAAATGATTAAGTATATTATGATGTTTTCTTATCAGGAAAAAATATAATGCAGTGAAATTAATGTAAAATGGTCCTAAAAATTGGAATATATCCCACTAACAAGCCAAGTGCAAAATACACATACATCACACAAAGGTGGAGTGTGGACCAATGTGGCTATCATTCCTCTGCTATTCTATGGAACCTCATTTTCAGGGAGGAGAGGTCCCACCACTTGTTTTTAAGAGGCTCCATAGAACAACATAGGTCTCACCTGGCTATAAAGAAACTTATCGCCATGAATTCTGCCCATCATGTTCTCCTGTGACGTATCATGTTCTCCTGTGAATATGTGTGTGTATTTCCTTGGGATGTCTCTTGACCAATCTACTCAAGATCCTCACACTATTTATTGCAAATATTAAAATGGAGGTGTGAAACCTAGTACATACTGAGATGTCTTGTTTGCTATAATGAGATTATACTGCCCATAAACTAGTTTACATGTAAGATTACCTGAAACATAACAAGGCAAGTGAGAGATGTGTCAGATATACTTTACTCATATACTGATTGCATCGGAGGGCGGGTGGTGCCCCATTTTTGAATATAAACCGTTGGAAGGGATCAAACGATAAATCAGTGAGATATTTTACAGTTTTAAGCTTTTTTTTGTTAAATAAAAGGATACATTTAGTATATCTGTCTACTTATTAAGGGCATTTTCACACATTCACTCAAAGATTTAGACTTTCTGTTTGGTTATGTTTTCAGCCTTTAATAATATAATTTTTGTGTACTTTTTTTGCACACAATATTTAATCAGATATGTATGTGTGTAACAATTTAATTTTCTTTGCAGTTAACATGTACAAATAAGTTAACAGCACATGCAGAGCTGTATATATGCTAACAAGTATTTATTAAAATGCCAATGTCAACATTTTGACTGTATTTAACAGCCCTAACCAAGAAAAACTGTCCTTATCATAAATCACTATAATAAATCATCATTACCAACATAAATAGTGCTGTGCTGTTTCAGCAAGGGCTTTACTTCTACATGCACATGTATATAGGTATATACATATAATATATATATATATATATATATATATATATATATATATATATACATAGTTTTATATATTCCAGTCCAGCGAGTTAAATAAATACATAGAAAACAGAAATTACATGTTCTTATTTATGTCATGTGAGATAAATACGACAAAATTCTGTGATTTCATATAGACAAACTATGCTATAGACATAGCCTTAGAATTTCATATGAGAAATATAAAAGCCTGCATAACATTTACAGCCTTATTATATTGCGATTCAGACAATTCTAAAGGGAACTATTTAAGCACACAGCATATTTTTTTTACAGACGTTTTAGTTAGTGAAGACCTTGCTTTTGGATAGAAGTTCACTAACGAAAAACTTCTGTAAAAAAAAATGCTATGAGCTTATATAGAGCCCTTTAGAATTGGCCGAATCGCAATTTAGTAAGGCTATTAGTGTTTAGTTATTAATTAGCACACAATCTGTACACTATATTCTCAAACCCTACAACCAACAAATCTTTTATATATTTTGCTAGTTTCATAGCATGTTGTTATATTACTATTCCTATCACTTTGCCTAGAATCCACAATGTATATAGAAACTTCTGCACAGGAAATTTTCAAAAACAAAGTACACCCAAAATATCACACTTAGTACATTCCAGGATTGCAAAATTCTTTATGCAAATAGTTTCCAAATTCTGTGCAGGATTTACTAACATCCCCAGTACTTTTGACTTACTGGGATACTGGTGCCACTGAGCATGTGAAATGTGGTATGAGCAGGTGAACCTGCCACTCTGACAGCACAGCAGTATGTAGAGAGCAAGTTCTAAGGGACAGCGAATGTGGCATTATGGGTATTTGGTTAGGCTAAGGAAGCTGTAATGATAATAAGGTTAGGGATGTTTAAAGGTATCAGATAGGACAGTACTCACCCCGTTGCTGTTGTGGAGGAGCCCCCAAGGTGACATGATGGTAGCAGAGGAGAAGGGTGGTGAGGAGACACAGAGAGGTCTTCATGATGTGCGTGGTGGAGTCAGAAGGCAATGTGAGGATGGAGGACTGGACAGTGTGTGTTCAAGGTATCCTACCTATACCCCTTAGGGGTGCCTCCCAATTAAGTGACGGATGGAAGAAGGCGTGGAGAGTAGGGTGGAGGGGTGTGTGGTACAAGGGGGGATTGGGTGGGTGGAGGAGGCATAGGTGTCAAGTTTATAGGACTGTTTGACTAAATCAAGGTTAACTCTTTTACCTGGCAGAACAGATATTACAAGTAACACATGGGACTGCTTATCTTAGTAAATCTACATAAAACCTGTAACACCCTGGGACTGTCCTTTTCACCTCTGCAGACAGCTGTGTGTCTGTCCAGTGCTGAACTCCAAGAGCACTGTGCAGAGCACCCTAGGGTGCAGTGGTGCGGTACTTAGACATTGTGCACTGCCAGTTTAGAAGGGGCGAGCACAGCAATGCACTGACTGTGAGCTGTAGGGCTGGGTTCTACCTGCCAGGGGTTAATCAGGTAGTGGGGTCCTAAATGAAACCCTTTCAGTGAGTGTTATAAAAGACTCCTGTATTTAGAGGGAGGACACAAAGTTCTCTGTTCAGCTTCGGGGCTAATTTCAGGCTCTGCACAAACAGGAGCTCCATACCACTGTACACCACAGCGCACGGACAGAGGGCACTAAGGCATAAGCAACAGCAATGACAATCTTGCAGAATCAATGGTTAAATGCAGCTGTGGCAGTACTAAATGGGTTAACTAAATACATTTTAATTCCCCATTAAAAAAGAAAAAAGACAAGTTTCTGTTCTTAATATACATGTAATGTCAAAATTCACTGAAAACATCAGTTCTATAATTATGCATCACATTGCTCTCTGTGGCTTACCTTGTCTATCCGTCTCCTTCCTATAACACACTTATCTCTGCATATAACCTCTTCTTAGTAGTCTTTCTATCGCTATATATAGTTCACTGTTTATAATCTTATAACTCTTTCAGTCTCTCTTTATAACCTCTTCATATAACTCCCCATATAACCTCTTCTTATAACTCCTTCTATCAACTCCTTCAGCGCTCATTGCCAGCCTCTCCGGTAGTGTACTTTTGGTCCTCTGAGAGAGATATATATTTCTATGTACTGTATATGTAGTTAAGTAATAATGATTTATTCAATAAATTAATTAAGTAATAATTAATTATTTATTCAATAAATTAATATACTTTAATTATTTATAATTGATATATGCAGCGAGCAATAGGCTGAAGAGCTAACAATCTGTTTGTATTTTGTGTCTGCATGGAATATACATTGTGAGTGTTGGTGCCCTGCTTATCACATAGATAGTTGTGAGCATGCAAGTTGTTTGCTAACGCTTGCGGGCTTGCGTAGCGAGCTGCGGGCCTCGCGTAGCAAGCCAAGGCCCTCGCAAAGCGAGGGCAGTGGGCGAGGGCCTCAGTTGCTCCATGCCAAAAACTACGACCCTCACAAACTTCACGTCGCAACGCAAACAACACGACACACCAATTACGACACTTGCTAAATTTTACGAGCAACGCAAACAACATACGACACACGTTAACACACATTACGGCCTCGCAACACACAGACGCAACTCGCGAACATTACAAAATTCAAAACACAATACATACACACAGCACATACATAAATAGCTTACCTACACCAAGAGGGAGCATCCAGGACCTCAAAAAAGCAACTTACACCTTCATTTCACTCGAAATAAAAGAGTTTAGACACTAAAAAATTTGCTAAGCGACAGAAAAAATGGCCGCCGAACAAAACGAAAACGAGGCTACACACGCAAACAACCTACGAAACACGTTACCAGACATTACCACCTTGCATACATCGGACGCAACACGTCGACCTACAAACATTTAAAACACAATAAATACACACAACACACACATAAAAAGCTTACCTACATCAAGAGGAACCATCCAGCACCTCAAAAAAACAAGTTACACCTTCATTTAAATAAAAATAAAACACTTTAGACACTAATAAAATCGCTAAGCGAGAGAAAAAATGGCCGACGAACAAAACGAAAACGAGGCTACAGCACTCTCAACACGTAAAACACCACAACACACTCGCAAAACACCACACGAAACTCGAAAAACACCACAAAGCACCTACGGATAATCCGCAAAGACGCATAACACAGATAACCCGCCATTTTACGCCAATGCGGAAGTACACCACTACGCTAACTGTTTCGTCTCGCGCACTCACACTATTACACTACACACATTCATCACGCTTACACAGCAGCTCCACACCACTAATGCTGCAGTAACCTCAAAACACATTGACAGCTCTTCAACACAATGCTTCAAAATACGTAAAGTATATTCATTTATTAATGTATTATATATTTGATTATTACATACCAAACAGCATTAGCTCACTTACAATTTCATTGCCGTCATTTTTTGACGGGCGATTCGCTAGTAAAGTGTAATGAATGTTTGAAGTGTGTACTCTAAATAGGCTGCGTGTGCGAGGTAAAGCCGTTGGTTTATTGTGTAAAGCGTCATTGTATAGTCGTAATGTTATTAATGTGGTACGCGTCTCGTGAGCATTTTCCGGCTTTTGTAATAGTGTCTCTTGTAGGTCGCAGTGTGATGTGTAAAGTGCTACGCATTTTGCAGTGTTTTGCGCGGTCCGGGGTTGTGTAGCCTCGTTTTCACTTTTTTCGCCGCCTATTTTTTTTCCTCGCTTAGGCAATTTTCGTGTGACGAAAATCGTCTAAATCGAGTTAAATTCGCGTTCCACCTCACTCTCAGATGTTTAAAGGCTTTACTCGCTTCGCGAGGCTCGCAGCACCCTCAGTGCTCATCGGTTAAGTGCTACGGTTTAACGTCTCGCCTCCCTTCGCCTAAGTTGTACGCACCTCGCAAAGCGTGACGTCTCGCAGTTTGACAACTATTATATGTGATATATATATTTAAATATATATAGTAAATAAATAGTAAATTTGTGTTCACATTTGAATGTCTAACACAAGATAAAAATCTTGCTTCATCAGAATTCTGAGAAATACAGTTATTACACTGTGCCCACAAAAGCTTTGTTCTTTCAATCATAACATGGCTCCCCTTAAGCATATGCTCGCTGTATCAAACAGCTTTGAGCAAAGCTAGGGTTGGATCATACACGGAATCCCACCCACGTACAGCCATTTCAAGGTTGAAACGTACAGCCGGTTCAAGGTTGAAGCACAGTTTTTTTTTTTTTAATTATGCCTTTTTTTACCCAGATCTTGGTGTTTATACAGGGTTCTGATGCTCCAGTGCCATCCCCCAGTGTTCAGCATTAGTAGTTAGCACGGGGATGTAGCAACTGTAGCCAATAAATTGCATACCATATAGTTACATAGTAATATGGTACATTGGAGTCTATGGCACTGGCTGTGACTAACAACTCTGTCAGTTGGACTCTTTGAGCATGTTGAGAACAGTGGTGATGTCACTGCTGGACATTGTTCTAGCCTCTTATTCCACAGAGACTGATTTGAGGATGCAGAATGTTTGGACTGCTGTGATGTACAGCATTTTGTCCTGCTTAAAGACTCATAATCTTATCTTGCTGTATATCTCCCTGCCTGTGTCATACACAACTACAGGTAATAATGGAAAGCAAGTGACATTTATTGAACAAAATAAAATGTTTGTATGTGCATTTACACAGCATTATTTATATAGAGTCATTTGAGGAACTTCACAGATAAATAGTTGTAGATTTTACTCAGAGATTCATATAACGTTGTGTAGGATACATGCAGATCTAGAGGAATGAAAGGGGACAGTTGGAATATATGATATGAGCAGGGAGCAAATATCTGTGCCAGTATCTATCTATCTATCTGTCTATCTATCTATCTATCTATCTATCTATCTATCTACTAGCGAATTGCCCGTCAAAAAATGACGGCAATGAAATTGTAAGTGAGCTAAGAGTGTTTGGTGTATATAATGTGGCTGATGTAGCGTCGTTCGTTTTCTATGTCAAGCGATTTTTTAGTAATATTCGTTTTCTATGTCGTGCGAGTTTTTTGGAATATTCGTAGCGGTTTGGTGGTGTTTTGCATGTTTATGGTAGTGTTTTGGGACCTTTAGCCTCGTTTTCGTTTTCTTCGGCGGCCATTTTTTCTCTCGCTTAGGTGATTTTCGGGTCTGTAAACTCCGAAATTTGTGGATAAATGGAGGTGTAACTTCACTTGCAGAAGTCCTGGGTGCCCCCCCCCTTGCTGTGAGTAACCTTTTTATGTGTTTGTTGTTTGTATTTGTTGTGTTTGTAATGTTTTTGGGGTTGCGCGGGTTGCGTCCTTGTTTTCTAATCTCGTAGATGTTTTTCTACAAATACGTAGGTGTTTGGTGGTGTTTTGCGTCTTTAGACTGCTGTAGCCTCGTTTTCATTTTTTTCGGCGGCCATTTTTTCTCTCGCTTAGAGAATTTTTTAGTGTCTAAACGCTTTTAATTTGACTTAAATTGAGGTGTAACTTTAGTTTTCGAGGTCCTGGATGCTCCCTCTTCCTGTAAGTAAGCTTTTTATGTATTTGTTGTGTGTATTTGTTGGATTTTTGATGTTTTGATGTGCGCGTGTTGCGAACCATTTTTGCGAGGTCGTAATGGGTCGTAACGTGTCTTGTATTTTGTGACGTAAAGTTTGCGAGGGTCTCGAGGGCCTCAGTTGCTGGCAAGGAGCGCCTTCGGTGCTTCTTGCCAGCAACTGCGACCCTCGCTTCGCGAGGGCCGCAGGCTCGCTGTGCGAGCCCGCAAGCATTAGCAACAACTTGTATGCTCACGATTATATATGTGATCGATCTATCATGCATTGTACTGTAGTACCCTCCCCACTCTATTTCCACTCTTTTTTACTGAGGGATCCTCCCATGCTGATCTACCCAACCTCATCAACCAAGTAAGTTTGCACAGGCAGTAATACTGGAGTGGGTTGTCAGTTCTTTCTCCAGTGGAACTGACTTTGATTAGAACACTGGTCAACAGTTATGGAAGCACAGAGCCCTAACCCACTGCACCACCACCAACACCCCAATTATTATATATACTAGCGACTTGCCCGTCAAAAATTACAGCAATAAAGTTTGAAACCATAGGAATGCTGTTTGCCCCACAATCTAAGGATTTTGCTCCTCTCATTGCGAGCCTCTCCCCTCGTGTACTTCAAGCTTCCTGCTTTGCAACTATCAACTTTGGCACTCATTGCGAAGACAGATATACAAGTACAGTGTAAAATATAAAATGTATTTAGCACAGTGAATTAATAAATTAATATGAATGAATAAATGAATATACTTTACCTATTTATATTTAATATGCAGCAATCAATATCCTGAAGCGCTAACAATCTCTTTGGATTTTCCTGCATCTGAAAATGTACAGTTGGACTGTTGATCACCTGAGGAGAAAGTGTCAGCAATGTGGCAAGTGTGCAGTGTAAATAGGCTGGTGCACAAGGCCAAACCGTTTGTTTAGGCGTGTAAAGCGCCATTTTAGAATCGTAATGTCATTCTTTGCAAGTTAGTGTTGTAAAATGGTGGCTTTTTTCTATATCTACTGACATAGCCATTTTTCATCTAGATCTAATTGTGTTTCCTCTGTACCATCCCCCATCATTTGCATAGATTGTTAAGCCATGTGTCGTGGGCAGTAAGTCTATACCCCAACCTAAATTATCATTTACTTTCAGATAATTCTGGTCTCCTTCTCTCTCTGGCTCAATCCCCTCCCTCCCTGCCCCTCACACAACCCACCCCTTGTTAGCTTTAATTTATTGAGTCACACTAATCTTCTACACCTGACCAATTAGCAGCTTCTGCTACCTATTCCTATTTACCCTTTACACAATGTTTCCTCTTGCCTGCTTCTTCCTCATATCCCCCTGCATTTTCCTTCTCCAACTTTTGTCTCCTACACAACCATCTCACCTCTCATGCCCTCCTCTCCTCTTTTACTCTCCCATGAACTACTTCTACTTAAGCTGAGGTTAAACTATGCGTCTCCTGACATTCCCATCTGCAGGTTACATTACCTGTCCACTAGGGGCAGATACCATATCACATAACCGTGCCAATCACTTTATATCCCCTCTTTTCCCTCTCTAGCTAATGGATAACCTAACCTCTTTATTTTCACAACTTCCTTCCTATGTACCTCTCACTTCCTTCCTAACCTTGCTACTCTTTATCTACTCTTCCCAGGTCTCTGTCTCTTCCATTACCTTTAGATTGTAAGTGGCGAGTGTCTAATCTTGTGGGGTGCTTTGGGAAAAAGCACTTCTTACAAGACTTGAAGCTCAAAACAGGGCCCTCCATTTTCTGCTTGTTGTCATTGGTGTATATTTCCTTGTTCTTCTCCCCTGTACAGCGCTGCAGAATATATTGGCGCAATACAAATAAAAGTTAATAATAAATAATAATATGTGTTACTTGGCTCGCAAGCTTTTTCCGTCAGTTGTAATGGTATATTTTGTATCTCCTATGTTCCTGGCTAACTCGTACATGCCTGGCGGTGATTTGCGCGCTCCGGTCTACTTTAGCAACGTTTGAATTTTTTTACGTCTGCCATTTTTTTCTTGCTTTGCCGATTTTGGAGTGCTGAAACTCGGCAAATTCGGCTTAATTTGCGTGCAACCTCACTCCCAGGCGGACTGTCATTCCCCCCGTGCTGTGTGTGAGTGTGTTTTTATTTGTATTTTTTTTTCTTGTTTTTCGTGTTTTTCAATTTCCGCGGTTTGGCCTTTAAATTAGTATTTTTGCGAGGTCGTTTTTTTTGCCCCAGAGATTCCGAGGTCATTCCTGGCTAACTCGTACACGCCTAGCGCCGATTTGAGTGCTTCGGTCTCCTTTAGCTTTGTTTTCATTTTTTTCGTCCTCCATTTTTTTTCTAGCTTAATAGATCTTCGAGTGCTGATTTTCGAATTCAGCTGTGTGTGTGTTTTTTTTTGTCTTGCTTTTCGTGTTTTTCAATTTCCGCGGTTCTGCTGTTAAAGTCGTATTTTTGCGAGGTAGTTTTTTTTGTCCCTGAGATTCCGAGGTTGCGTTCCTCAACTGCTTGCAGCCTAAGTAAGTCCCGTGTTTCTTAACTGCTTGCAGGCTACGTCCCGAGTGTTTTAATGCCTCAACGGCTATATGTGTATGTATTATTTGTTTCTGTACTCTGTATGTTGGAGGGCTTCTCGCTCTTGTTCCTCACCATACACTTAATGGTATTCCTATAGACACAGGGGAGAGGAGGTGGGAGGAGACACAGATGGGGGGGAAGAGACACGGGGTAGGCGGTGTGGATGATTTAGCGTCCTTGTTAATGGTGGATGTTGTACCTCGTACAGGTTTTTGTAAAAGTTGTATGTGCTTGGAGGTGTTTTGCGGCTTTAGGGTCGTGTAGCCTCATTTTAGTTTTTTTCAGCTGCCATTTTTTCTCTCGCTTAGTGGATTTTCAAGTGTCTAAACTTTTTAAATTGGACTGAATTTGAGGTGTAACCTAACTTCCAGACGTCCTGGGTGTCCCCCCTTGCTGTGGGTAAGGTTTTTATTTTGTTTTTGTGTTTTTTTTATGTTTTCCGCTGTGCGCGGGTTCTCCGTTAAGGTTGTATTTTGGCAAGTCCGTAATTGTGTTGTTGTAAGTCCCGCAGCTCGTATTTTTTTTGTGTAAGACCTTATTTAGTCATTGCATGTTTTGTTTTTTCAAATCCTGCTTCTATAAGCTTTTTTAACCGCATGTGAGGCGCCGTAGAGCCTCCACCTCCGCAAATGCAGCTCATTGCAGCCGATGTGGGGGCCTCCACCTCCGCAAACGAGGCCCCCCATTTGCGGTTCGAAAGCACCTACACATGCGAGCCCGCAAGAGTTAGCAACAACCTGTATTGCTGAGAACTCTATATGTGTGATATATATATATATATATATATATATATATATATATACACCCATGACATGGTTGGGGCCTATATGGTCCCACTTGGTGTAATGTGGGTTTTTAAGGTCTGATTTGGGCCTATATAGTCCCACTTGGTATTTTACGTTTTTTTAGGTACGGTTTTGGCCTATATAGTCCTGCTTGGTATTTTAAGGTTTTAAAGGTCCGGTTGGAGCCTATATGTCCCGCTTGCTGTAATGGGGATTTTTAAGGTCCAGTTTGGGCCTATATAGTCCCGCTTGGTATTTTAAGGTTTTAAAGGTCCGGTTGGGGCCTATATGGTCCCGCTTGGTGTAATGTGGGGTAATGTGGGATAGTGTTCTTTGGGTGATGTGATGTGTTGGCTTTGCACCAGACATAGCGTTTCTTTGATGGCCGAAAAGTTCAATTTTAGTCTCATCAGACCAGAGCACCTAACTCCATTCATTTTGGGAGTCTCCCACATGCCTTTTAGCAAACTCAAAATGTGCCATTTTGTTTTTTGCTGAAAGTTATGGCTTTCTTCTGGCCACTCTGCCATAAAGCCCAACTCTATGGAGCGTATGGCTTATTGTCATCCTATGTACAGATACTCCAGTCTGCTGTGGAACTCTGCAGCTCCTCCAGGGTTACCTTAGGTCTCTGTGCTGCCTCTCTGATTAATACCCTCCTTGCCCGGTCTGTGAGTTTTGGTGGGCGGCCGTCTCTTATCAGGTTTACTGTTGTGCCATGTTCTTTCTATTTGGTTATGATAGATTTAATGGTGCTCCATGGGATCATCAAAGATTTGGATATTTTTTTATAACCTAACCCTGGCTTGTACCTCTCAACAACACTGTCCCTTACTTGTTTGGAGAGTTCCTTGGTCTTCATGGCAGTGTTTGGTTAGTGGTGCCTCTTGCTTAGGTGTTGCAGCCTCTGGGGCCTTTGAAGAAAGGTGTGTATATGTAATGACAGATCTTGTGACACTTAGATTGCACACAGGTGGACATCATTTCACTAATTATGTGACTTCTGAAGGTAATTGGTTGCACCAGAGCTTTTTATGGGCTTCATAACAAAGGGGGTGAATACATACGCATGTGACAATTTTTTGTTTTTTATTTCTAAAAAATAGTTTTATGTATATATTTTTCTCATTTCACTTCACCAACTTAGACTATTGTGTTCTGATCCATCACATAAAATTCAGATTAACAAAACATTGAACTTAAGGCTGCAATGTAACAAAATAGCTAAAAAGTCAAGGCACTGTACATACCCCTGCTTGGTATTTTAAGTTTTTTGAAGTACGGTTTTGGGCTATATAGTCCCGCTTGGTATTTTAAGGTTTTAAAGGTCCGGTTGGAGCTGATATGGTTCCGCTTGGTGTAATGTGGGCTTTTAACGTCAGGTTAGAGCCTATGCCGCCCCGCTTGGTATTTTAAGGTTTTAAAGGTCCGGTTGGGGCCTATATAGTCCTGCTTGGTATTTTAAAGTTTTAAAGGTCCAGTTGGAGCCTATATGGTCCCACTTGGTGTAATGTGGGTTTTTAACGTCTGGTTTTGGCCTATATAGTCTCACTTGGTATTTTAAGGTTTTAAAGTTCTGGTTGGAGCTGATATGGTCCCGCTTGGTGTAATTTGGGTTTTTAAGGTCCGGTTTGGGGCTATATAGTCCCACTTGGTATTTTAAGGTTTTTTTAGGTACGGTTTGGACCTATATAGTCCTTCTTGGTATTTTAAGTCTTTAAAGATCCTATTGGGGCCTATATGGTCCTGCTTGGTGTAATGTGGATTTTTAAGGTTAATGTTGGGCCAATTTAGTCCTGCTTGGTATTTTAAGGCTTTTACCGTTCGGTTGGGGCCTATATAGTCCCGCTTCATGTAATGTCTGTTAATAAGGTCTGGTTGGAGCCTATATAGTCCCGCTTTGTATTTTAAGGTACGGTTGGGGTCTATAGTCCCGCATTGTATTTTAAGGTTTTTAAGGTTGGGGCATAAATAGTCCTGTTTGATGTAATGTTGGGTTTTTAATGTCTGGTTGGGCCTATATAGTCCCGCTTGGTATAATGTGGGGTTTTAGGTACTGTTTGGGTCTATATAAACCAGCATGGTATAATGTGGGCTTTTAGGTACTGTTTGGGCCTGTATAGACCTGCATGGTATAATGTGGGTTTTTAGTTATGATTTGGGTCTATATAGACCAGCATGGTATAATGTGGGTTTTTAGGTACTGTTAGGGCCTGTATAGATGTCCATGGTATAATTTGGGCTTTTAGGTACTGTATAAGGTAATTGGGCGGGGCATATAAAGGTCAAAATGATGCAATGGGTGGAGTCTATTCAAATGGGTGGAGCCTATGAAGGGGAGGGGCCAGCTCTCACTCTGCCGCCCCTCCAACTTGGAAAGTCACCAGCCGCCACTGCTTCCTACCACTTTCCACTAACGTATACACCAATTTAAGAACTGGTGTATATATCTGTTATGCACTGACTGCCTATCTATGTATGTATTATAACCAGTAAAAAAAAGAAAGGAAAAAATTAAATATAATGGAAGGATAATAAAAAGCACACCCACACATGAAATTCCACAGTAGTGATAAGTTCTGATATCGTGTGGTGGCTGTGTTGTAGCTAGAAAACTGAGCTTTGTAAATAATATGAAGGGCTGCAAAACATGCCTACAATGTATGTCAGTCCATTATAACTTATTGCAATGCCTTCGTGAATCTCCTCCATAGTAACTTCCATTTATTAGTTCCTTTTGATAAAATTATAAGAAATTATAGCAGCTTTTCATAATTTTAACTTTAAAATTCCCATTTCATAAAACTGAACATAAGAGTGTTTGATAAGTTATTGTGAGCTGATGACAACTTATTGTTTATTAGTTACTAAATAAACATAAATGACTATTGACCGTATGACTTTTTACTTCTGGGGTGGAAACATTGCTTTGATTTAGCACAGTTCAAATAGTAAATATGTGTTCATTACAAAAGCTCTTTTTCAATATTGATTATTTTTTTTAGCATTGAGACCCTTTAAAGTCCTACTTGCATAAAAGTATTTTGATGTGTGCCATTCTCTCTGTTTGCAATAACCTGAAAGGATCTCATGTAGCAAATGACACTTGCTGTGTCATCCCTGCATGTGTCTCTTCTTCCTACCCTCTCATCTATTATTTTTTACTCTCAGTTTCTCATTGTTGGTCTTTCCTTATCTCTTTCCCATCTCCAATACCTTTCCCTTCTGTTGAGAATAGTCTCTCTTCTAATTATTTTTTCTCGGTGGCAATGGAATAATGGAAGGTGTAGACTATATTATATGGTTTGAGCTTTCTCTATTTTTGCAACATTCTTAGGAAAATATATAAGATATCTTCAAAAATAGGTTGCTCCCACTTAGTGAGCAGTTTAAGTGAGCTGGACAAGTCCCTTAACAAGCAAACTTTAATACTGATGAGAAAATAATTTTATATGAAGCAGAGGAATGAGCCGACAGATTTAATTGACAATATAAGGTAGTGAAAAAACAAATGTTACCATTTTGGGGCAACTTTTTGCATGCTTGTCTTCAAAATTGTATTCATTATGCTCCAATAAATATATAGCTCTAGAATTTTTCCTGGTCTATTCTGTTGAAATTCATGTTTTTTTTTTAGATTTCCAGTTACTAGAGTGAAGGTCAGTTCACCTACCCCTCTTTTTATGTTGGTTATTTCATATAATCATATTCAATATTATAGTTACTTAAATATCAGTAAAATTATTCATTTAATCTAAAGCCGTGTTGGCAAAAAAACACATAGACTAATATCAATGTGTGTATCCCCTCACCTCAATCCCTTCCCACTATATGAAAGAAATCCATACAACTCCTGACTCAACATAACACCCCTGATATATAAGGGGTATACTAAGTGCAGAAAGCAGCAGTGAGACATTGGTAATGGCACTAAATCTTCCACCACTAAAGCCCATTATGGTCAAGATTCACATGCAAAATCTCACTCATTGCTGTCAACTCCAATTATGCAATGTCATGACGGACTTTGGAGGACCAGAGATGGGGCTCCCCTAAACCCCACAAGCATGACCCTGTATTGTCACAGCCCCCTGAATTCATAGACTCTGTTATTTGGGACCCTAGCAAAGGAAGGTTATCAAAATGGATATGGGATGTGTTCCAAGGACTGTGAAAGGGTTTTTTCCCCTTTATGTATAACTAATGACTTGCCCATCAAAAATGACGGGGCAATAAAATTGTAAGGCAGATCATTCTGTTTGCCACAGACAGTAAGTGTTTTGGTCGTCTGAGATCCTTCGGCGCACATTGCGAGCCTCTCGGTTGGTGTATTTTTGTTATCAGAGGTGCTTTTGCGCTCATTGTAAGGTCCGCGCTGATCTCCTTTTGGCTCTTATTGCAAGCCTCTCCCCTTGTGTACTTTGTGTCCTATGAGCACCGTTGGCGCTCCTTGTGAGGCGCGCGGTGAAGGCCTTTGTCGTTTATTGCTATACTGTGGTGTTTTTTTTTTTTTCTGTATATGTATTTTTTTTCCTGATAATTAATTAATTAATGAAATCATAAATTAATATACTTTACCTATTTGTTTTGATGTTCTTGCAGCATACAATGTAGATTTGCACTGTTGTTGAGCTGAGGTGTAAGTGTCAGCAATGTCTGCAGTGTGTAGTGTAAATAGGCTGTGTGCGCGTGCATTTGGGTAGCTGTGTAATTCCGCATTCTGTAAGTTAGTGTTGTAAAATGGCAGCGATGTGGTACGCAGGTGTGGATGATTTAGCGTGCTTACTAATAATGTATTTTATACCTTGTACGGGTTTGTGTAAAAGTCGTACGTGCTTGGCAGTGTTTTGCGGGTTTAGGTGTCGTTGAGCCTCGTTTTCCTTTTTTTCGGCTGACATTTTTTCTCTCGCTTAGGGGATTTTTGAGGGTAAATTGGACTTAAATTTGAGTGCAACCTGACTCCCAGACGTCCTGGCTGTCCCCCCTTGCTGTGTGTAATGTTTTTTTTTATTTTTGTGTGTATTTTGTGTTTTTTTAATGTTTTTCGCTGTGTGCGGTTCGCCCGTTAAGTTCGTATTTTTGCGAGTTCGTAATTTTTCTTTTCTAAGTCCTGCAGCTCGTATTTTTTTGTGTAAGTCCGTATTTAGTCATTGCGTGTTATCGTTTTTTTTTTTAAAATCCCTCTTCACCTTCACGAAGGGCCGCATTTGCGGCCTGCAATGAGCCTTCAGCTCATTGTAGCCGATGTTGGAGCCTCCAACTTCCGTAAATGCGGCCCCTTGCTTCGTGAGGGTCCGCATATGCGTCCTGAACTGCGTCCCAATTCTTGCGAGCTCACTTTGCGAGCTTGCAAAGTGAGACAACAGTTCGCAGTTTGACAACTATTATATGTGATGTGTAATGTTTAAAGAATGTATGTGGTAAGCCATGCTGGATACACTGACTTCTATCTTTGGTCTTTCCCTCACCCAATGGCACATATGAACAAGAATATTGTAAAACCAGACCTGGGAGTTTATTGCCCCTCTGGGGTTGTAAAACAGATCAGGTATGGGGACCAGGAAAAATGTAACCCCCCTCTAACCTATTGACTACAGAAACATATCAGATATATCTCAGAGGAATAAATGGTGGGGTAGGGTAGGGAGATCACAGTAAGAAATAAGACCCCTCATTGAGGGAAGGAAATGATGAGGGGGCATGTGGGTGGATTCTTTTGTACTGTTTTTAAAATATCTGTGTTAGAAGAATAAAGTATCAGTCTATCTCTGAACTAGGCAAACGGTGCATGCCTATTTCTTGTATGATCTGAAATCCTATATTTTCCTAATTTTCCTGCTTCTCCATGAATGATGTTCATGAACAGGCATGCTAAAGAAAGAGAGTTAGGGGTGTACATGGACCCTCATTTTAAAGCCATGACATACAACATTGCTAAAATACACCCATGTCTTACTAAGGATGCCACAAAAGGCTTATGTGGGCTTTTGTTTATTAAAACTATATCAGAAAATGTTAGCTATACTTATAGAGAGAAAAACGTCACTGTATTAAGACATTTCTGTGCATGTGACCACAGTTCTCAATATCCCTGTATCAGCAATTTAAGGCACATTGCTGTACCCTAAGAATGTGCTTCCCTAGGCCTGGGCCTCGTAGGCGTGACCTTATAGGCCTAGTCAGAAACACACCACTGGTCACTATCTAACTGTATAGTGCTATGTAAAATGTTGGCTCTTTATAAATTACTGGCATACCACAT
Source organism: Discoglossus pictus (assembly GCA_027410445.1). Taxonomy (NCBI): domain Eukaryota; kingdom Metazoa; phylum Chordata; class Amphibia; order Anura; family Alytidae; genus Discoglossus; species Discoglossus pictus. The sequence continues at coordinate 204,421,275 of CM050164.1, forward strand.
ATATATATATATATATATATATATATATATATATATATATATATATATATCCATATGAATTGCTCAAATTTTACAGTGGTGAAGTATCCATATGCCCCTAATACAGCTATTGTACTAAACTGGGTGAAGTAGCTAACAGTTCAATGAGAACAAGGTAAACACTGTGTTAAAGTTAGCCTCAAGGATTACTTGTTGGCAAAGATTCCCCTTCAAAAACTCTTTATGCATGTACATTATCTATCAGCGGTCAATTGAATGTGTGCTTGTCCTACCTTTATATTCAATCTAAATCTCCTGCTCAGTGCATCTCCTGGCCACCTGAGACTCTGTGTATATTAGGGACAGAGCCAAAGTCACTCTGCAGCAGCAAAATCACAAAACAGCTTAGGGTAAGATTCAGCTTGGACAAAAAAACATAAAGCATGAGTAATCCAGTACTGTGTTATAACCACTTCTTCATATAACCTTTCCCTATAACTCCTACTATCTCTCCATTCAACTTACCTCATCCTATATCTTCATATATCTTCTCCCTGAATCCTATTTCTCCATATAACCTTTCCTTATAACTCCTCATATCTTTGCATGTAACATCTCCTTATAACTCTGCCTGTCACTCCATGTAACAGCTTCCTGTAACTCCTATATCTCCATAACATTTCTCCATACAGCTCCACTTTTCTCTCTTCATGTGACATCTAAATAACCACTTCAAAAATTACATCTCAGTATAACTTGTATCTCTACACATGGGCGCTCCTTATAAATCACGTTCTGAAACCTCAGAGTCCTTGATGCCCAGTGACATCACAATGTCCCTTCCTATGTCACACAGACTGGTCAGAGACACTCAGGGTTCTGGCAGTCACAAATGACACTCATGGTGACTGCTGGTGAGTCTGCTGTCTTGTTAGATAATATAACAGTTTTTTATCGAGGCTGTTGCATTGGGGCAATTGGGCAATGAACTTCCCAAAATGTTAGCTGCCTGTACCAATAATTATTATATCTATTATTTGAATTAATATTTGAATTATTATTATTATTATTCCCCTTTGTGTGCGACTGACAAATTATTTGAACAATAACCTCTTCCATCGTGCCCCATAAATGTAATAAAGGTTAGCTTTATATTTTTAAGATTATACAATTCAGACCTGCTATATAAAATTATCACTTATCGCTCATTGCACTGCGAGCCTCACAAAGCGAGGTGAGCAGTTGAGGCACGCAAGACTTAGGCCGCAATGAGCGCCAAAGGTCGAAGGCGCTCATTGAACTGCAAACCTTGCGAAGCGAGACAAGCAGTTGAGGCACGCGGGACTTAGGCTGCGTTGAGAGCTGAAGGTGCTCATTACACTACAAGCCTCGCAAAGCAAGGTGAGCAGTCGAGGCATGCGGGCCGCCGTCGAAAAACATTGAATTTTGCAGCTGACCACGAGGAACGCAGTTTGCTAATTTAATGGCCAAACTTAGTTCAAGCGTGTAACTCGAAAAACCTGAAAAACAAACAAATTAAATAAGAAAATAAAAATACACTCACATACAGCACAGGGGAAGAGTAAAAAGCCTGTGAGTGAGGTTGCAAGCAAATTTAAGCCATATTTGTTTTTTTTCGTCGATCGAAAATCTCCTAAGCGAGGAAAAAAATGATGGCCAAAAAACGTAAAAAATCTGAAACAGGATGAAAACGAGACTGAGCAAAGCAAGGCACGCGGAAAATACAAACAAATACAGAAAATACACGACAGCAAAGACAGTAACACTTACACGACCAACGCCAGTCACGCAGGATTTTGAAAATAAAACAAACGGAATTTAGAACGAGGAGAAAGAAACAGGGAAGGGACAGGGGGAGATGGTGGAAAGAGACACATGGCATTCACAAGCACAACCAGCAATGAGCGGTCCGTACAGTAGGCGGGAGGAAGAACGGCTCACAAGGAGCGACAAAGGCGCTCATTATGAGCCACGCGTTGAGCGCTGGGCTCGCGATGAGCACCGCGAGTAGAAGAGACTCGCGATGAGCGCTGAAGGTGATCATTGCAAAGCAGGAAAGTTGAAGTACACGGGGGGAGAGAGGTGCTCAGAGGAGCAAAAGTCTCATATTGTGTGGCAACCAGCATTGGCAGCCTTACAATTTTATTCCCATCATGATGGGCAAATAGCTAGTATAACAGAAAAGCTGCAGCTGCTGAGCTCCTGTTATGTGTGCTTTAGGACAGTGTCCTGAATCTACCTTCACAATAAGCGAAGTGAAATAGAGGCTAGGACTTGCCTCTCATGTGCAGTTCTAATGAGAGCTACAGGACTCTTGTTATAGCATCCTGGGAGATAGAGGGAGCTCTCACACAAGCTGCCTTGTCATACACTCACTGTGTACCAATGGAGAGGGGAGGAACTATTCCCTCAGGAGAGAGCTGAGATCAGGCAGGAACTTATCCAGGATACAGACAGCCCTATTAAATTAGCATAACGTGTAAAACTGTAGCCCGTAATGTAGCCTGCAAGACTTACAGCTATTAAATTAAACCAGTAAAGCAACCCGTCAACCACTTGCGGGGTAATGGCGGGAAAAGGCTGCGGGAAGTGGAAATTTTAACTGCGAGGCCACAAATTATTTGATCTGTCAAGTCCGTAACTGCCACGTTTCCAATCATACTATTAAATTGCAACAAATTCACTGGCATTAAAACCCGTAACCCGCAAATGGAGCCAAGAAGCCAACGGGTACTAGAGAGGACACGCTAGAGGGGTAAGTCCAATCTGTAGCACTGTTAATACACATATACACACACTACGTACTTATATTAAAAGGGAAAGTGATGTTAGATCTTAGAATTATTTGCACAACATTCTCAAGCTTGCAAATCGGCAGAAAAAATACTTAATTTTATGATTATATTCCGTGTTATATCGATCCCAGCAATCAATGTGTCAATACATATAATGGAACTCGCATGGACTTTTTCTTCATATTTATGGCTTTATCAATATTGCATTATATCTTGAATGTGGCTTCGATCGTAACTCGTAATTGAACCCCTGTAAGACTTTGAAATCCAACCTCTATTTTTCATTGACGTAATGATGACGATATCTGTTTCCATTGGCTCCATCTAAACCCATAACTACAAGTTTGACTAATTGATCATATTCAAGGCCACGCCTAATTTAATAGGGCTGAGAGACAGTAAGTGAAAGAACTGTCGTTGCTCAATTCCATTAAGTAGGTTATAATACAGATTCCTCCATGCTGAGTGGCTTATACTGTTTATGCCTTATAAGTATAAATGCCCCTGCATGTTTTTGGATAGATTTCTATGATTATAAACGTCCCTGCATGTGTGTATATATATAGTTCTATGACTATAAGCATCCCTATCTGTGTGTGTACATATAGCTCGATGATTATAAAAACCTTATGTGGGCTTATGTATATCTAAAAGATATCAGAAAATGTCAGCTACACTTATAAACAGAAATGTCACTGTATAAAGACATTTCTGTGCACGTGACCACACTTCTCCATAATCTTGTAACAGCAATTTAAGGCACACTGATGCACCCTGAAAATGTGCTGCCCTAGGCCTGACCCACAGAGGCCTGATCTCATTAGCCTAGGCAGAAACACACCACCAGCCAATGTCCCTGAATGTGTGTGTATATAGTTCTATGATTATAAATGCTCCTGCCTGTTTGCATATATGGTTCTATGATTATAAATACCTCTGTCTGTGTGTATATAGTCTGTGTGTATAGTGCTATGATTAGAAATGACCCTGCTAATAGGAGATGGAATAACTTAGAAACTTCAGGGGCTTACTAAAATTATTTTTGTGGCTGCAATAAAGGATGGGTGGAATGTATTTTATCATTAGTACACTGTCCGGTAACCATGACTACTTACAAGGCTGAGCACACAACCCAGAACATTTGTTCTAAGTAAATTAGTCAGCTTTTCTAGCTGATAATAATTTTACCAATCGTATAAATATTAACTTTAGAAAAATACAAATTTAAAAGTTAACACCAGAATGAACAAATGTATGCCTTATTGCAGAGGTAAACTAACCAATGAATATTTGACAAGTTATCAGCTACTAACATTGCCTGTATGCCTGTAAAAAAACTCCCCTGCTGTTGAACAAAGAATTGAAGGAAAGGTACTCAGGCACAGATGTAGTAACTCACCTTAGGAGGAGGACAGTTTAAAGTTCCAGAATGTTATAGTATCCTAGCAGGGAAGGGCAGTAGTCTGAAAAAGATAAGACTGGATACATTTTCTAGGCAGGAATGGCCCCGATATCAGTTTGATAATCAATAGAAATTAACTGAATTTGGATCCTCTGATCATATTGTGCTGATAAATGTTTTGCAATTTTTACATCTTAATGGGAAATGGGATGAGCAATAATATATGGAAAATTGTTTAGGGATTTGATAAATAAGCAATTGTTAATGAAAGCATGTGGGTTTATGGTGAGGTGGAAAGTACCTGTTTTCTCCACTCAGAATATGATGACTGGCCCCCACCCACACCGACTAGCCCCAACAGACCACATAGTTGGAAGGGTGTTGGACCAAAGTGAAACAGGGACAGTTTTGGGTTCCCCTTCACATACCCAAGGGGGTGTATAATATGGGGCAAGGAGAGGCAGGTACAGGGGTTATACCCTTTAAGATGGGTACCTACGGGTGTTGAAGAGGATAGATGGATACACACTGCCTTTATGTCCTCCGAGCTGTTTAATTGAAAAAAACAGTTGCCCTCATATATGGAAAACCCACAAAGGGTCGTTGATTTAATCATCTTGATATGTAGGACCCATCACCCTACAGCTGATTGTCAGCAACTCCTTGATGTGTTCTTGAGCAATGAAGAGAAAAGAAGAGTTATGGTGAAGGCTAGAGAACATGAACAGACAATAGCCATGGAAGCAAACTTGGAGCCACCCCCTTTCCTTCTGTTACAAAGTCCAGGCTGTGACCCAAACGTGGGATGGCAGGCCCTTGGTGGTTTACCCTGGTAAATTCTTGAAAAGTATTTACCATACATTCAAATAATACACTGACTTAGACCTGAGAGTCTGAGGAGAACAAGAGAATTCTGTATAGGATATTTGTGAGACAGAGTGCAGAAGATATCAGAAAGAATCTACAAAAAATAGATAAGGTATTAGCAATGGAGCTTGGATAACTAATTGAGATAGCCCTGAAAGTGTATGTGAATAGGTCAAAGGTAAGTGAAAAGAAGGAAAACCATAAGTTGAAAAGGCAAGCATACTTGATGGCAGCAGCAGTGGTGGGAGGGCCTCCAGAAAGTATTGGAATAGAAAGAAGACCAACCCCCGAGAGAGACAAATGTGCAAGCAGAAAGGACAATGGAAATGGGTCGAGCCAAAGAGAGAGAGAGAGTCAAAGGCAGAGGAAGTTGGACTCTTGGAATTTTAGCCTTTGAACAAGAGAATGATTAGAATTGAGACAAACTGAGCTTGACACAGGATACTACACTTAGGTCTCCATGACAGTCATAAACAAATTAATAGATTTACTTATTGACTCAGGGCCCCCTCACCCAACCAAGTAAATACTGTGCCTTCTGCCTTAACCATGTGTATTTGGAGAGAAAACTGTTATTCACAGCTACCTGTACATGTCTGGATGTCCTTTATTCTGCTGGGGAGGGACTTTCTGAGCAAAATGAAAGGAAGTGTTTCTTTTTTACTCCCAACTTGATCACCCTGAGTGTACCCAAGAATGAATGCTGGTGATTTCAGATGGCCCTATTAACTCTCGCATTAGCAGAGATTCTGAAGGATTTCAACAGTACTGTGATGCAGCAGGTCTGGCTGGAAGGGCAACTTCCAGAATGCCATCCCAGTGCATGTAAAGCTGGAAAAGGGAGCACGCCCCCTTCTGTCTGACAATACCCACTATAGCCAAATTCCAAGTGGTCCTAAGTGAACACTCCTAAGTTGAGTTCAAGGTGTGTACCATTTTAAATCCAGCTATGCTACTACCACCTATAGAGGAGCCATCATTGGAACATGATTGCTTGGTCACCATGGATCAGGTATACTCAAGCTCAACCTGGCCTGAAGAACCAGCCCTTAGACAACCTGGAAGTAGAATATTTCACAGATAGGAGTAACTTTGTCATAGAAGAAAAAAGAAAAGCTCAATATGCAGTAGTGACTCTTCACAAAGTGATGGAATCAAAGCCACTCCCGGTGGATACCTCAGCCCAAAAGGCAGAACTCTTCACCCTGACAAGAACCTTGCAGTTAGCAGCAGGACTAAAAGCCACAATCTATACAGATTTGAAATACATCTTTGGAGTTCTTCATGCACATGGAGTCCTTTGAAAGGAGATAGGACTGTTGATGGAGGCAAGTCAAGTATGCTCCTGAAATATTAAGTCTACTCAAAGCAGTATGAGTCCCAAAAGAGGTTGCAGTAATCCAGTGCAGATCACATCAAAAGGACAATGCCCAGATAATAAAAGAGAACAGAAGAGCTGACCTAGCAGCCAGACAAGCTGGGGAAGAGGGTCACTCAACAGATAGAATCCATGCCCTGATTCCCACCATTACCCGGAATCAATGCATCCAGTATACTCTAATGAAGAGAAGCAGATGGCCAAAGAGGAGGGCGCAGTCTTATGGGAAAACTAGTTGTTACATCCATGGAAAAGGTGCTAATACAAAAACACTTGGCACCAACAGTTCTAGAAACCTTACATAGACCAGCTGGGCACTGGAACCCTATTTGATATCTCTCGAAGACATCTGATAATTTCTTGTCTTACCCAATATGCCAAGACAACTGTAGAAAGGGGCATCACGTATGCAAAGAACAATGCAAAGTATATTGGAATTAACCGCCTGGAGTACAAAAAAAAAGGAAACACCTCTTTTAACTTTTGGGAAGTGGCCTTCACAGAGATGCCAAAGTGCAATAGAAACCAATACTTCCTGGTTTTCGCGCATACCTTCTGTCATGAATCAGCCAGTGGCCATATTGGATTTGGCCTGAATAGCCGGTGGCCATGTTGTGACTGGCACAGCCAGGTTGTGACTAGCAGCAATGGTCACATTTAAGAGCCATGTGGTATAGGGTATATGATAACTGGGGGGTTTGGGGCTCACAGACTCACTGTTATACTGTATATTGTTATGCTGTGGGCTAGCGGGAGGAGCAGGGTTTTCTCATCACCATTAATAAAGTCATCATAATGCATAAAATGGATTGATGGAGAAAGCCCTGTCCCAACCATAAATACCATAACTCCCATGTTTAGGCCCAGTGTAATGAGTGTCCTGTGAGAGAGCAAATGGGAGATATTGGCTATATGTGGGGGCAACATTGTGTGTTATATTTGTAAATATATAAATGTATATTATAGTAGAGAGTAGCCCTATTGTACATATGACACATACATCTTGTCATAGGAGTCTGTTGACCACAAAGGCTAATCCCTTGTGTACACTCACTTAAGTGATAGGAGCCATACACAATGGGATCTCCACAGACACAGAGGCACCATAACTCCAGGGGGTCTACAGCTTGTCCCCTCCCAACTATCAGTGCAGGGAGCAGAGCAAAAGGACATGTGTCTCTCCTGAGAGCTAGAAGCCAAGTGAATTAGGTAGCCACACCTAGTGGGCGGACCTGGGAGGAGTCTCATGTTTCCCACAGTGTAACGCTACCTGATTGGCCAGAGGCCATTAGGGGCTGAGCTCAGGTAGCCCCTCCCTCTACTATGTTGTAAAGAGTTTATATACGTGTGTTTTCCAAATAAAGGTTGTTCTTAATTTTCATACTTTGACTAAGCAGTTATTACTGACCCAGAGGCATATGCTTGTAGAGGAGCTCGTTCTGACTCCCTACCAAGGTGCTCCCAGGTACACTACCACAGCAGCTGGGACTTATGCCTTTGTACCGACAAAGACTGTCCATAGATCTAGAGTCACCCAAACTTAGGTCTAAACCTACTGGGAATAAGAGTATTAGGATACTCTAGATCCCATCATCATAGTAGGTTGTGACACCTTCTCTGGATGGATAGAAGAATATCACTCTACGACAGAGAAGGCAACTGTTACATGACATCATGCATCAATATGGTCTGCACTTGGGAGTGATAATGGACTGGGTTTCATTACAGAAGTTGTAAAGAAAACGGCAACATCCCTTGTCACTGAATGAAAGCTACACATTATGTGATGCCCACAATCTAGTGGGAAGGTGGAAAGAAATAACCTCACCCTGAAGACGCCGCTGGCTAAAATTTGCTATAACTTCACTGCCACTTGTCCTGTTCTGTATAAGTATTGCCCCCAGACAACTCATACATCTGTCCCCCTTTTTGTCTATTATAGCCCCAACCTATCACAGGGAATAGGTTCTTCTTAGTTATAGATCAGATAGGATGCTTGAATCATGTGAAATATGTACAGTCTCCGTTGGGTTTGGTCTTCCCATCATAGATTGAGTATTGAGTGACTGCCCATATCTCAGAATCAGTGCATGATACTATTTGAGCCCAAGTAGATCAGCTTCAGGCAGTTGCTCATAAACACACCCACAGTTGTCAAAGTAAATGGAGTGACTGCCTGGTTCCATCACACCAGAGTAAATAAATCTAAAGGTTCTTGGCAAGTGAGTCCACAAGGTGACCCTCTAAAACTCAATATTACCACGAGGAAGTGAGTCAGGCAAGAGTCCTCTTACCAGTAAGAAAAGACATTGCTGGGGGGAACTGTGGTTATCATTGCCACCCTATTTTGGACTATACCTTTTACTTTGGGAGGATGGGATAAGAATACCTTTCTAAAAATAAAAATAATGGAGTCATTAGAAGGACAAACAAATCTGACTGCTGGATATGTTCCCAGTGACCTTCACATATTGAGCAGGAATCTCCTAGGTCTGCTCACTATTTATTACTAGCGACTTGCCTGTCAAAAAATGACGGCAATAAACTTGTAAGGTAGGTAATGCTGTTTGCCACACAATGTAATACTTTTAGTCCTCTGACTACCTTTGGCGCTCATTGCGAGCCTCTCCCCTCATGTACTTTTGGTCGCCTGAGCACCTTTGGTGCACATTGCTAGCCCCGCGCTGAGCGCTTTTCAGCTCCCATTGCGAGCCTCTCCCTTTGTGTACTTTTGCTCCTCTGAGCACCCTCAGTGCTCATTGTTAGCTCTGCGCTGAGCGCCTTTGGCAAAGAAGGAGGAGGGTGAGGAGGAGAGTGCAGTTTTGGGTGGTGGAAGGGGGGCTCGAGTGTCAGGAACACAGAGGAGAGGGACAGAGGGGAAGGGGTCTGATCCCAGGGGGGGTGGTAGTTCGGGGAAGGGACAGACCTCAGAGACAGGTCAGGGAGGCAAGGGTCCTCATCCATAGTCAAGAGGGCAAGAGGCTAAGGGCAAGGACAGGGACCACAATTATACACACCGGGAGAATGTGGTCCTCCTTGGTGCTATCCGTGGCAGCCCCATCATTCTTGCAGGGGGAGTGAAGTTAAGCCTGGGCCTAGGGCTCAGACTTGGAAGGAGGTAGCGGAAGAGGTTACTGGGGTAGGCACATCGCCAAGGGAGGTCTGTAAAGCACTGATTCAATGACATCAGTGCCAAGGTGAGGAGGAAGATGGCTAAGGAGGACAGAGACTGCAGCGTGACCTATAAAGAGTGGGAGGGGGTCGCAAGGGTCCTTCTGAGACCGTAGGCCCGGTGGCCCAACAGGACCCAGCCTCCATGTCAGGTGAATATCACATACACCAATATGCCACCACATGTGCATCACACATACACTACACATGTACATGATGACCAACAAGGACACTGACATGGAATTAACAAGGTATAGATGGATGCGTCAAATCCATGAAGCTGACAAATCACTGTCGTTCGTGGGCACAAAAAAAGTAATCAAGCAATAGAGAGTCTATTTATTGGTGTGCCCACTGCAGCCTATACAGTTACAGAACGCAGCCAGAATCAAGATAGGGTTAGGAGCCAAGAACGATCAAGACCATCAACCAAAGAATAGATCATATCAGCATATGATAGCTAATCTGAGTTGCAATTAGGAGAATCATCCAGGTTCCAGCCTAGGTGTCAGATAGTTAGGAATGCACAAAAAATAATGTATTATTCATCATACTAATGACATACTAATGACATACCTTTCTTTTCTATCTTTCAGCATCCAGGAGGAGGTCTGGCGAGCCAGAGGTAAGGGCGTCGGCTCCATCCGAGCAGGATGTGGAGGAGCAAGCTCCCGCCCAGCAGGAACCAGCACTGGGGGAGGAAGTTCAGAGGGCCCAGGCTCGGAGGAGGGGGAGATCATTCGAGTGGTAGGGTCACCCACAGGACCTCCGGTCTCCCTGTCGACATTTAACCCCACTGTCCCCCTACTTGAAAGACTGCAGATTTCACCAGGACTTCCTACTTGCCGTCCAGCCAGCAACCACCTCCTTCCCCACACAGCAGTGCGCTGGCCTGGCCACCACCGACACCACCGCTTGCATGACCCCTGACTCCAACCGGGCCCCAGATCCTCCCCACTTCATCCCCACCACCGTCACCACCAAGCCAGGCTGGTCAGGCGGAGATGCTGGCCATCATGCACCAGCAACTGGACTGTCTCCGTGGGATCCAGACCACCATCTCTGCCAATCATGTGCAGTGATGCGCAGCCTGGCAAGGTGCTCTAGGGTGGAGAGGAGGCCTCATCTTCTGACTGAGAGCTACCTGGCCGGACTGCTAAGCATAGGGCCTCCTCTACCCCGGAGGCATCCCACAGCCACCAGCAGCACGGCCCCATCTCTCCCTCCACCATGCTTCCCCCGTGGTGCCGCTACCTCCCCCTGCCACCCCCGCCCCCTACCAACACACATCAGGGAGACAGTGGCTGGCCATGGAGGATGTGGGTTTTGAGATGAGGCGGAGGAGGACATGTTTGTGCCTTCTCAACAGCACTCCTCATCATAGATAGTCACCTTCCTTATTTTCAGGGCATCACACTTTCACATTTTATAGTTTTTCAAGCTAAAATACAGTCATTAGTATGATCACCCATACACGTTTTTCCCTACACACACACCTAGTATTTTATTCAATTTTTAGGTAGCATTACCTCTTATAATTCTAACACACATCACTTTTTTACTTTAGATCCATTAAATTCATAGCACAGTCACCATTTGTATATTTATCTATGAGGGGGAGGGATATGGTATTGTCTCATTATTGTATCCATGGATACGTGCAATTTGTATATGTTTGGTCCAATAATGTTTTATATTTTCCTTTCAAGTTTGAACATTTCTATAGTTGTAGCCATTATTAATTTATTGGAACGATTCTCCTTAAAAGAGACATCTATTGCACAACTAGGCATCAATAAATATGCAGTAGCGTTATTTCCCAAGGATGCAATGCACGTGGCGACGTAGTGACGTCATCACGCGACTGAATAACAACCTTGGATGGCAAAAAACGCGAATGACTGGCAAAACGCGGACAACGTGGTGACGTAGTAATATGCACAATGTCACCACGCTGTTCAACGGACCAATGAGGTGGCTTCAATATCGGCAATTAGTGGATAGCAGGTGATATATAAGCACCATGGAAATGAAATTCATTAACCCATGAGTAAGCCCTAAGAAGGGCGAAATGAGCCGTCGGTACTACTTCATAAAGATAAGTGCAAGTACGTAGGTTTGGTATATTGAACTGAGAGAGTGTTTAAATGGTTAGCTCAAATTTGTATATAACATATTGTATTTACCGTTGGTATCTAGGAATATCACCATTTAGAATTGCATGTTGTGCATTAATGAAGATTTGGTGAATAAACATGGAGAACACTGGCAATGTTTTTTCATGGACCTTTACCAATATAATATAGATTTATACACTCCCTCCTAAGTATTGACCAATAACATCAATATATTTGTTATTTGGTTTACTCTTTTTCTCTATTTGTGTTCCCTACCTGTAGGTATTTGCACTTATCTTTTTTCTTTTTTGTTGTTTTATACAACAATTGGTTTTAGCTATTAAAATAGTTTATAGCTCCCCAAGGATTAAGCAATTTATTTGCCATATGAGGGAAGCTATTACTATATCCAATAGGATATTATTGGGAATTATCCATATACAATAGTATCCACGTATTTATGCGTATACATGGACAGTTCCATACCTCTCCAATTTATCATATATATTTTGGGTGTGAAGAGTTCATATATCTTGTCTATTGTATTTTATCCTTTTGAGGCCATTTATGGTTTACAACAATAGCTTAAACTACATCCACTTAGCCATTTGAACAATTCCTGTTCTTGTTATAATTTATTAATCAATACTAGAGTGTTAAGCACTCAGGAATTATTATATAGTGATCACATTTATAAAAATAATAATAGTCATAAAAGCAACAGATATCATATAATACCATATATCATATATAATCATACTAAAGGGTTTCAATGAGACCTTGTTATCCTGCAATAGATCAGTACATATAAAAATAATAATAGTCATAAAAGCAACAGATATCATATAATACCATATATCACATATAATCATACTAAATGGTTATTGAAATTGAGGAAATACAATTATTGTTACAGATTGGAAATGCAGCTAAGCATGGGCATGTTCTAATATTGGGAGATTTTAATTACCCTCAAATAAACTGGATAAATGAGACCAGCAGGTCAGCTAAGGGGAGCAGGTTCTTGAGTACACTCAGGGGTCGTTATCTGGCCCAGGTTATACAAGAACCTACTAGAAATGAAGCTATCTTAGATTTAGTCATCACAAATAATATTGATATATCAAATTTTGCAATATGGCAACCATTGGGAAACAGTGATCACAACACAATCTCATTTGAGATTGAATTAAAAAAACAAAATTTTAAGGGTTCAACAAAAACTCTTAATTTTAAAAGGGCACATTTTAATGGTCTAAGGGCAGCAATACAAAGTATACACTGGGACCGATAGGTAAAAACACTGAACATAAATGGCCAACATTTAAATCCTTACTAAATATACATACTTATCACCATATACCACGTGGGAATAAAAGTAAAAGGAGTAAATCACATCCAATGTCGCTTAACAAAGATTTAAAGATCAAGATAAAAAACAGTAAAAAACAGCTATTTAAATTATACAAACAAGAGGGGACAGAAACTGCTTTACGGGAGTACAAGGAAATCAACAAGGCTTGCAAAAGCGCTGTTAGACTGGCTAAAATCGAAAATGAAAAATTCATTGCAAAAGAGAGTAAGACTAACCCTAAAATATTTGTAAGTATATTAATGGGAAGAAGGTGAGGAAGGAAGCTATAGGAACATTACATTGTGACAGAGGCCGTCTGATAATTAGTAACCAGGAAAAGGCAGATGAGCTAAATAGGTTCATTTCTTCGATATACACAAGGGAGGTACCAGTGGTTGGGACACTGCAACATAATGGGGCTACACTACCTTTGCCAAATAATTGGTTAACACAGGAAGTAATCCAAAAGAGGTTGGAAAAAATAAATGTTAATAAAGCCCCGGGTCCTGATGAAATACATCCAAGGGTACTGAGGGAACTGGGTTCTGTAATAGCCAAACCATTATATTTAATTTTTCAAGATTCACAACACAGGGTCTCTACCAGATGACTGGAGAAAAGCAGATGGGATACCTATATTTAAAAAGGGAGCAAGAGCAAATCCAGGCAATTATAGACCAGTGAGCCTCACTTCTGTAGTGGGGAAGCTTTTAGAAGGGTTAATAAGGGATAATATACAAGAATATGTCTATTTGAACAGGATTATAAGTAGGAGTCAACATGGATTTATGAGAGATAGGTCATGTCAAACAAATCTAATTAGTTTCTATGAGGAGGCTAGTAGGAACCTGGATCAAGGCAACTCAGTGGATGTAGTCTTTTTGGATTTTGCAAAGGCTTTTGATACAGTGCCACATGGGAGACTATTGTGCAAACTAAGAGATACATGAATTGCAGTAAATATCTGCTCATGGATTGAGAGTTGGCTAAAAGACAGGAAGCAAGGGGTTGTTGTAAATGGAACATACTCCGATTGGACTAATGTGGTAAGTGGGGTTCCTTAGGGTTCAGTATTAGGTCATCTCCTTTTTAACATATTTATTAATGACTCAGAGGTGGGACTGGAAAGTAGTGTCTCCATTTTTGCTGATGACACGAAGTTGTGCAAGGTAATTAAATCAGATAATGATGTGCTTTCCCTCCAAGGGGATTTACATATAATTGAATAATGGGCATCTAAATGGCAGATGAGATTTAATACAAATAAATGTAAAGTTATGCATCTGGGAAGGAAAAATAGCCATGCAATTTATAATCTTAATGGAGAAAATCTAGGGGTATCCGATATTGAAAGGGATTTAGGAGTGCTTGTGGACAACCACCTAGGTAACAGTGCTTAAAGCCAAGCAACAGCTGCAAAGGCAAATAAAATATTAGCATGTATTAAGAAGGCTATAGAAGAAAGGGAAGCAAATATAATTTTACAATTTTGGGCACCACTACATAAAAAGAACATTTTAGAGCTGGAAAGGTACAGAGAAGGGCAACAAAACTAATAATGGGAATGGAGGGGCGAAGTTATGAAGAAAGACTAACCAAATTAAACGTATTTTCTCTAGAAAAAAGGCATCTAAGAGGAGATATGATTACTGTAACAGAACCCATCACTGTTTTACCCTGTTTTATGATTATTATGGTTAAAATATGATCCTACTATTATACTGCATGTATGTTGGTTGATGCTCTGCAGAATATTGTCCCAGACATTTGCAGCTACTTGGCATGGGAGATAATCCTGTTACAGCGACTCCGCATAAGATAAAGGAAGTCTATTGTATACAGTGTTTTCATTCTCAGATAAGAACAAAGAAGTGATTGTATCAAAGTTGCCAGGGAGCCTCAGGGAGGTGTGACCCACCTATTGTTCTCTTTATGTGTATTGTGCGGCCAAATATGGGCATTTGTATTGCCTGTGGGAAGAGATGGGTATAAATATTTCTGCAATAACAAAATAAAGTCAGTATTCATTTGACTCCCAAATTGTGTGTCGTCCAATATGGGAGGTCGGGGATGGTGAGACTGTAGTGCCTCTTGGGGATTTTACTGTATACCAGCGGAGATATTGGGCTGCGTGTTCCAGCTCCGTTACAATTACCTTATATAAATACATCCAGGGTCAGTATAAATATTTGTCAAGGGAGCTTTTTGTGCCAAGAGGTTTTCAAAAAGAAAGAAAAGGGTTTTTCAAGGGTGGTTAATCTGTGGAATTCTCTACCAGAGGAGGCGGATTCGATAGATAACTTTAAAAGGGGACTGGAGTTATTTCTAATTAAAAAGGGAATTCAGGGTTATCCCGGATAATTAGAGAGAGAGTTTTGATCCAGGGAGAAATCTGATCGACAGTATCTGAGGTCAGGAAGGAATTATTTTTTTTTCGCTTTGAGACGATTGGCTAAGTTTCACTTTTTGTTTTTGTTTGCCTTCCTCTGGATTAATTAATAATTTGAAAATAAAAATAAAATTAAAAATAAATAATTAAATAATGGATTAGAAATTAATTAGCAACTAATTAATTAATAACTAATCCACATATTGCAGATCAGAGGAGATCTTAAAAGGTTGAACTTGATGGACTGAAAGTCTTTTTTCAACCTTAATTACTATGTAACTGTGTAAAATACACAGGCCATGTCCAATTAGTGATACTGTGGAGTATGAACATTCCGCTGAGGGCCTACGAATAATCTGACAGCTGATACTGAAGTGGTTTGACAGTTCCTTCCCTAGTGGACTGTGATTTGTCTGACCTCTCTGCTATGAAGTGCCCACCTAGCGTGATCTACATGGTATAGCTCAAAGCTTTATTGCAGTACACAAGCCTCTTCACCACCACCACTACTTAGCAATGCTGAAGGGGACTAGGGGAACATGCACCACACTAATCTACTCTAGCCCGTCAGGAGGGGCCGCAAAAACACATGGAGGCTGTGCAGAGGCACGTGGAACAACAGCCAACTCATCTCAATCAGGGGTAATCTCCGCTACGCCCATCCTGGTAAGTCTCACGCCATTGCCGGTGGCCATGTGCCAAGATGTCTAGCCCATTTTGTGAGCTCCCATTTCCCTGAATGAAGCTGTGAGCTATACCATGTAGGGCCAGTGTAGGTGGGCAGGTGATAGCAGAGAGGTAGGTGGGCAGGTGATAGCAGAGAGGTCAGACAAATCCCAGTCCACTACAGAAGGAACTGGCAACCCACTCCAGTATCTTTGGCATGCAAACCTCATAGAACAGCACAGGCAGAGACCTGGCTAAATGTGCTGCAGTCCATAGGGTCAGAGAGAGTCGGAAACGACTAAAGGACTGAAAAACAAATAATAATACGTTCACCAGATACTTGATATATGCCATGTGGCTGTGACATATGGCCACGATTTGTGTTCCCAGATGTAGATGTGATGAGTGACATGGAATGGCTTCCTTCCTGTTTTTTGCTCTCCCTAGTGAGCAACATTTTATTCATTTTTTTAAGTAAGACATGAGGAGCCCTTCACTGGGGGCACCCATAGGCTGCCTAGTTAGCCTAATGGGTTATCCATGTACCCACCCATCCTACAACTGGGACTTTCTACATGCTTCTAAAGAGACACAAACCAGGCAACCCAGGGAGACCAATTTTTACAGGTATGGACACACTGGCAGAACAGTTATCTGGCCTTGTTGAAAACATCCTTAAGACACTTGTTACAAACACCAGCAGCTACAGTGCCTTGCAAAAGTATTCACCCCCTTGGCATTTTTCGTGTTTTGTTGCCTCACAACCTGGAATTAACATGGATTGTTTGAGGATTTGCATCATTTACTTTACAGAACATGCCCACAACTTTGAAGATTTTTTTTTTTTATTGTGAAGCAAACAACTATGTGGACAAAATAACAGAAAAAGTAAATGTGCATAAGTATTCACCCCCCTAAAGTCAATACTTTGTAGAGCCACCTTTTGCGGCAATCACAGCTCCAAGTCACTTTGGATAAGTCTCTATGAGCATGCCACATCTTACCACTGGGATTTTTGCCCATTCCTTCTTGCAAAACTGCTCTAGCTCTTTCAAGTTGGATAGTTTGCGCTTGTGAACAGCAATCTTTAAGTCTGACCACAGATTTTCTATTGGATTGAGGTCTGGGCATTGACTAGACCATTCCAACACATTTACATGTTTCCCCTTAAACCACTCAAGTGTTGGATTCGTGTTCCAACTCCGTTACAACATACTTCTGTGTATTTTCTTCAAGCTTTTAGACAAACCATTTTCTCTGTATCTCGCTTTCCAGCTCCAATAAACAACACACACTCATGTCTTCTGCTTTTTGCAAACTGTGCGCACAGTTTTTGCACAGCCTCTCACAGGCTGAAGGTGCAAACACATGCTCTCATATATATAGCCCCCCCCCTGCAACTCACCTACTTCTCCAACAGTTACCATAAATCCTCCAATATCTATATTCCTATGACTCAAATTAACTCTCCCTATAGCTCAGACCTCTCCATGTTGCAGTTCCCTATAAAATCTTCATGTCTTTGTATAAGCTATTTCTGAAATTCCTTTTATTTATCCATATAACACCCCTATATATCTCCGCTTATCTCTTTAAATACCTTCTACCTAATAGCTCATTCTGTCTCTCAAAATAGGTGTTAAACGTATAATCTATCTCCCCACATAACTCTTCTTATCTTGCCATATAACATTTCTGTTGACACCCTTTGTTCATTAATTTAACTAAATTATAGGTGAAATTTACCCTTTAAAGAATATTTTATTTGTTTAAAAATGATAGCATCTAAATATAGCAGCTTGTATGGAAATAACTGAAATAATGTAGTACTCTTTTTATCGCCCCTTTTGGATTTTAGTGCATATTACAAAGCAGCGTTTCTGAGTGTATCAAGGCCCACGTCCTGTTGATCTCTGTATCACACGCTGTGGACCAGATCCAATTTCATATAACAAATGTTAAAATGCTTGCTGACATTTCCCCAGCAGTGTTACAAGCTATTTCCTCTATCTGGTTGTGATATTTTTATATTGACAGCAAATTATATGAGATAACACAACTGAATTTTTTTTTCTTTATTAGAGGGTTTCAATGCAAAACAATAAAATATACCACAATAACTGAATATGAGAAACAGGCAGTTTATTCAGTAATAAGCAAAATATATTTTTCTGTATTGTACAATTATACAGTAAGGACTTCCATTTCCATTACTATTATAACTCCTGGATAAACTGCAAAAGCGTATAGGGGAAGAAAGGGAGCAATTTAGAGTGATGTGCTTATTACAAACAATAGAGCGACCAGTAGTTCCTAAACTCATCTTGAAGGAACACCACTCCAGAGAACAGGTTGGCGGCCACATGGGAAGTGTCTGAGACCAAATGCAGCCGATGATCTGCCAGTTGGCCATCACTTAATTGGGGTCACTCTCAGAATGTGCTAAGATAATGTCTTAGGCCCTCATTCAATTGCTATTTTGGACAATTGAATAGGGGTCTAAATAAGCACATAACATATTTTTTTAAAGAAGTTTTTACTTAGTAAGCATCTATCTAAAAGCAAGGTTTTCAGTAACTAAAAACTTCTTTAAAAAATATATGTTATGTGCTTAATTAGGGTCTAATTCAATTGTGCAAAATGCAATTGAATGAGGCCCTTAAAGTGGATGTGTCATATTTAAGATAATATATTCTTCTTAAAGAGAACTAAATGCAACAAAATGCTTTGCTATTAATTAGCACACTGTGCCACTGAGAGCAATGACATAGAAACATAGATTTGATGGGAGATATGCATTGAAAATCTAGTCTGTCTATTCTATCTTAATACATTCCCAGGATGATCTGTAGTTAAAAAAAAACAAGAACCTAAACAAGATATATTTCAGTATATATATTTGATTTGATTCACATCTCAGATCCTGTTAAGTTGAGCTTAGAATATTTACAGTTAGTTTTAATGCTCTTTAAAAGAACCAGTCATTTCAAAACTTAAAGTTTCACATTTACATAGTTACATAGGGCCTCATTCTATTATCGGCCGTAAAATGGCCGCAAGGCTGCGATTCCTTGCGGGGGTTCCGTTATCTTGGAATTCAATTATACAGCCCCGCAAGGATCTCCCCTTACGGCCGGCCGTATATCTTGCAACAGGCCGTAAGCTCAGAAAACTTAAAACGCAAAAATATATTCAAGACGGCACTGTACAGCTCTGTAAATGCTAGGGATCATATTGGGGGACATGAGGATTAATAGCAACCCCCTCTCAAGCTTGCACATCAGCCCAAATCCGAGTTTACATTAACTGTTTATTTTCCGGCCGCAGCGTGGGCGGGTTTGAGGTGCTCCAAGCACTCTGGACTTTTTACATGGATATGTGACATAAATTAAAAAATATTTTTTTTACGGATTTGAGTGTAGGGGAATGTTGTGCTATTTTTGCTAACACCTACAATCACTTTATAGTCTCCTCAGAGTGCAGGATGGCTTACTTCGGCTTTATAATGTGCTTAATTGGTGCTAGCAGGACCTTTTTCCTGCAAGTAAGCTGCGGCTCGCTTTTAGCCTTGCAGAGAGGGTTCCCGGAGCAATAGAATAGTAACCGGGCTTTTCTTGCGGCCGAAACACTTGCGGCCGTTTTAGATCAAAGGCTTTCCTCCGGCGCGTGCGGCCGCAAGGGATAGCAAGGCGCCGGCCGCAAGCCTGCCGGAATCCCCGGCCGGAGGGGAATAGAATAGCCGAATAGCTTGCGGCTGGTCCTTGCGGCCCCGCATCTCCTACGGCCGTTAATAGAATGAGGCCCATAGTAATTAAGGTTGAAAAAATACTTTTAGTTCATCAAGTTCAACTTTTTTAGATCTGCTCTGCAATATGCGGATTAGTTGTTAATTGATCCAGAGGAAGCCCACTGGCAATCTGACTCCTCCCTGGATCAATACTCCCTCTCTAATTATACAGGATAACCCTGAATGCCCTTTTTATTCAAAAATATATCCAACCCCTTTTTAAAGTTATCTATCAAATGCGCTGTCACCACCTCATTTGGTAGAGAATTCCACAGATTAACCACCCTTACTGTGAAGGACCCTTTTCTTTCTTTAAGTTGGAATCGTTTTATTTCTAACCTCAAGGGATGTCCTCTTGTCAGTTGAAAACCTCCTGACACAAAAAAAGTTAACTTGACAAAACCTTATATTGATATTTATATTAGGTAATCATATCCCCTCTTAGGCTCCTTTTTTCCAGATAAATGAAGTTTTATTTGGTTAGTCTTTCTTCATAACTTAGCCCCTCCATTCCCCCTATTAGTTTTGTTGCCATTCTTGTACTTTTTCCTCTAAAATTTCCTTTTTATGAAGTGGTGCTGAAAATTGTACTCCATATTCCAAATGAGGGCGTACTAGGGATTTGTATAGTGGCAGAATTATATTCGTTCCCCTTGCTTCTATACCCTTCTTAATACATGCTAATTATCTTATTTGCCTTTGCAGCTGCTGCTTGACTTTGAGCACTGTTACCTAGGTGGTTGTCAACAAGCATTCCAAATCCCTTTCAATATCTGATACCCCATAGATTTGCTCCTTTACGATTATAAATTGCATGGCTATTTTCCTTCCCATAAGGATAACTTTACATTTAATTGTATTAAATCCATCTGCCATAGATGCACATTTGACTAATTTATGCAAATCCCTCTGGAGTTCAAGTACATCATTTTCTGATTTAATTACTTTGCACAACTTTGTGTCATCAGCAAAATTGGAGACAATACCATAGAAAATGGAAAACTGAAAGAAAAGCTTAGGTTGTTATAGATGCTGGTGCATATCCTTCATGTTCGTGGCTGCTTAGAGTACTCCTTGTTTTTAGTCAAATCTAGCAAAGGCAACAAACTCAGGGTTTAGTCCAAAGCTTGGGCTAGGATGTATATTTACCCAGTGTTCCCCATTGTAGCCTAATTTGCAATATTGTTTCATATATATAGTAGCATTGACACCCACTTCCTCTAGTCCAGCTGCGGGGTCAGAGATGGCTACTGATGATGCTGTGGGTCCCAGAGCCGTGTTATTGTCCAAGAAATCAGCGAGGCAGGTCATAAGGCAAGAGTGTCTGAGCGGGTCATGGGTTCCTAAGTAAGTGACTGCATATGGTGCAAAGCTGGTGAGCTCAACAATAAGGATGATTCAACCCACGGCACATCATTTTGTATATAGTAGTAGGTAATGTATTGTTTAAATATGTGCCTCTGTCTGTTTTAGGCCATCCAGTCTGCTGACAATACAGTAAACACATTTTGGACAATCCTTGATCCATGTCAACGGTTGAGTAAAAGTCTGGATTAATGCTGTATGGGGAGCTAGATGGTATAATGTGAGACACCTAGGTAAGTTTGAAGAAGGAATGGTTCTGCTACTGGTGTGTGTTCAGTTGGGGCTCTACTAGCTTATTAAGAAAGGATAAGATGCATTGTATTTTCCAAAGGAAGTTAAGGCTGGTGCCTGAAAGGGTGGACATATTGAAGTATGCTGTCTCATTGGCTAACACTCATACCATTCTGTTATTGCCACTTGGCTGGTAGCATGCCCTTTGGGCCATTATACATTTAAAGCAGTTTATGTATGAAAAAAAACATATTTTTTTCAAATATGCCATTTCAGGTGCAGCAAAAAAAATGTTTTCCATGTCCTTTTATGTGGAAGATGTGTGAGCTAGGCTTGTGGAAAAGTATTATTGGTAAAGGTCCAGTATATGCTGAAGCTAGAAAATTCTTAACCACAATAATTCAGGATGGTTTAAGAAGTTTCTATGCAAATGTGGATCCGAATAGGCTTTATCTTGTCAGCATACATATTGATCTATGTGCTACCACTTTGCCATCCTGGAGTTGGTAGTAAATGAGTACATAGCTTTGCTTTCAGGGTGAAGCAAGCTGGCAACAAGAAGAGTGGTGGCTTAAACTGAGGAGTATGGAGGAGGACAATCCTTGGTTGCAATCTTCACGGCTTCCTCATAAGATGGCAGTTTCACCTGCAAGACAAATATTTAAATATTTGATTATAAAGACAAGTTGTTTGGAGATGCGTGGCTATATTTATTAATGTAAAATTTATCTTGCTGTGGAGACCAGTCTTTGCTGCTTCCTATGTTATTTTAAGAACACCTTTATTAATTTGGTAGCTCTTCATTAATATATTATAGAGCAGTAATGGACTACATTAGGTCAAAGGCTTTCTCTGTGTCCGCAACTCTATCCTGGAGAAGAGAGACATCCTCTCCAGGAACAACTTTTCTCTCCACAACTATTGTACTACTTCCTCTTGTTTCATGGAACACAGCTTCCCACAACTGTTCCCCTATAATCCCCCATAATTCCATTTTCTCTCCCGTACAATGTAAGCATCTAAGGGCTACATTATAGGGAGCTGCTACAGGTAAAGATCAGAAAAATATATTAAATGAAGAGTTAAGAGTTATAGGTAGAGAATAGGTTGGTACAGGAGGAATTACACTAGTAGAACGTTATATAGCAATATATAAGGGAGTGGTGGCCCTGAAACTTTTTACACATAAAGTTTGCCCTTCTTGGTAAGTAATCAGCTAGCTCTTTTAAACTGCAATATTTTGTAATACTGTGCTATATCCTCGCGTAGTAAAGATAGATTCAGGCGCTCATGAATGCAGTGCACATTTTAATGGTTTATGGTGTGTTTAAACACTTGCAGAGGAGTATTTTTAATCAGATATAGAAAATGTCTTATCCTGCTAGGATTCGTACTCCCTTTTCCTGATATACAATATACAGCATAAATTGTCCTTGTTCTCTTTGAATCAAGCAAAGTTAATTTAAACAAACATCTTTAGTAAATTATTTTGTGAGTTTTATGAGTTTCTGTGCTGATGATCAATATTTCACAAGGTTATTGTTTCGGGAACGGATGATAGATGTTGTTGATAAACTGTATATGTACAGGCGGTGAGGGGGAATGGTGCATAAAAGACAGTATTAACCTCTTACCTTTGAGAAGTCCTGGGTCATGGGGTTTTTGGGGGATTTTGGTTTTTTTGACAGCTGGAAGGATTTGAAGACCCTGTAAACACACCAGATCAAGAATACCTAAAGACAAAAAAAGTAAATAAGATATTTAGTGCCCAGAAAGAGATAAAGTGTAATAGTTTTTAGACAGAGACAGAAGGGTGCTAAGGGACATCATACCTTTTACTCTCACCTCCCTATGACATAGTGGCATAGACTGAAGAGAGCTACTGAATATGGATTCTATCCTCACCACAGGGTGACACTGAAAGAAGTAGCTATGAGACATGTAGTCTGCCCCTCTACTTTTAAGGTACAGTGATACAGACATAAGTAGTTATGGGACATGGGATCTGTTCCTGCTCACACTGAATGACACCATGACATAGACAGAAGAGACTTGTGTTTTTCTTTGCACAAACAAGTTTTACTTCCAATAAAATGTTGGTTGTTTATTTGCACCAATAAATAACACTGTATTTGGAACCAAAACTTAATTTTACAGAACACTCTGTGACCTTTCCAGAATGCAATAAAAAATGTAGAGGAAATATACAAGGACAGCTACTCTCTGCATGAAAAAATAATCTCATCTTTCAGGTTATCTTAAAATGTTCCATAAAACTGAGCGCGGTGTATCAACTGGATCAATGACTGTTTGTGTATAAAAAATTTGAAAGGGAATTTTATCCTAGTGCATCAAATTCAATGTGAAAGTACATATGGGGTATCAAATATAGGACAGATATGGTATGGATCTCTGCATAGTATCACATGTCATCACCAAGTCTTTTTATTGAATTCTCCCATGGTATCATTCTAATGCATTAGCTAGACTACATACAGTAATTCAATAAACCAACTTCCTCCTATAAAGATTCTAATCAATCCCACTGAATTATCAATCTCACACTGTATAGGAACCAGAAGACAAAAACTCCAACTAGAAAAAAACGTAATCTTGCACCAAAACACATCAATCAACAAAACAAAATCGCCTCAGATGATGCACTATTAGACTGAGTCGAATGCAATGCACACAGTCCCATGGAAGTGTAGGTGGCACACAGCAGCTTGCCCATCCTATAGTGAGATGGGTCTGTCTGTGCACAGTAAGCCATCTACCAGCCAGCTCATGCATTTGTTTTAATTATTATTAATTTGCACTGATAGAGTAGGCTCCCTAGAAGGAAATATATCACAATGATGTATATCTGTCTAGGTTTGCAAGGGTAGCATGTTTCGCTGCCTCCATATGCCAGTGCAATGCTCCTGAGAAATGCATTCCTGACAGTACTAATTTGTTGTGCAGATACAAAATTACACACATACACTTATGTTTGTGTGAGTGTTAGTTCAGCCATTGCATTGGTTGACTCAGTTGATTGTTTCCCGGTGTGAATCACAACAGGACGCTGATCTCCTTCAAGGCTGTTGTAAGCACCTTTTTATATGTAAATAATAATTACATATAGTCACTAACAGACTTATTAAATTGCGATTCAGTAAATTTAAAAGGGCTTTATTTAAGCACAGAGCATATTTTATTTACAGAAGTTTTTAGTTAGTGAAGAGCTTGCTTTTGGATAGAAGTTCACTAACTAAAAACTTCTGTAAAAAAGATATGCTGTGTGCTTATATAGAGCCCTTTTAAATTTATCGAATCACAATTAAATAAGGCTGATAATGTCTACCAAGCAAACTCTGCCACAAAGCACAGTGAACATCTCCTATTACAGTTTTTGCCACTTACTTGAAAAGGTCTCCATTTTGTCTGTCACCCACAACACCATCCTCAAATGTAAAAACAGGGCCCTCAACTCCTTCTCTACCAGTTTGTATAGTTATGTCATGTTTGTCTTATGTATTCACTGTAATCCCTAGGCTATGTGGGCTTTTTATAAATAAAAGAGGAGCCCTTTATACCTCCCACTGCAGGCGGTATAGGTAATTCACAAACTATAGACCAGAAAAAGACAAATCGAAAATAATGACTTTTTGCCGCTCACTGTTAATTCCATGGATTGGCACAGTGTCTGCTACTGTATCAGGAGGTCACATAAATTAATCTATATATTAATGCACACTTAGGGGCACTAAGGAACTACTTACAGCTGCACCCAAGCTTCCTAGCCTGTAGGATGTAAATACTGGGGATTCTCTACCTCTGCATGGAGCATTACTTCAAACTGCAGCCACTAAATCTGAGTTGCTGCCATAAGCAGATTAATATGTGAGTTTAACTAGTATTAGTAAAGAACGTACATCATTTTATAAAATCCCAGCTGTCAAAATATGCAATTTATTTAACCGCATAAAAATAAAAGCTCTGTGCAGGGATATCCAGCGACAATTTGAGCCAGCGGGAGTTCTGAGATGTTTGATACAGTGTTGTCATTTTATAGCTGCATATTTCCAAATTGCACTAATTTGTGAAAATAAATGGACAAAGAAAAGGTTCCAGTTCTTGCAGTACTGTAAACTACAAGTTTAACTACACAAGTTTACAATTTGTTAGTAAATGTATATAAAAAAAATTGCACAGTAACAGTAACTAGGTCCAGGGTACACTCTTTCAGTCAGCTTTTTATTAGATGTGTGTTCTAATGAGGTCCCATGTATAGCAGTTGTTGCTGAACAATTCTGTGTGAGCTCGATTATAAAATTAGTATTGATTGTATTCACTTTATTTCATGTATTCAGAGCTATGGAAAATGTTGGTGCTTTAAAAATAAAGGTTTTTTATTATAATAATAACAATAATAGCAACCATAATTATCAACAACAATTGCTATACAGGGGTACATAGCTCTTATGTTGTGATAAGAGACTGAATGGGTAAGAGTCTCATTACAGCTAATGAGTCCATTTTCAGTGTAAAATTTTTGGAATTAAATTTCCCTTTTGCTCGTAAAACTAACTAGATAATCTGCTTGATATCTACTTTGTAAGTACTCAGCAATTCAAACCATGTTTCTGTCCCTCGTGATCTGGGATTCAAGTCGATTTAACACCGGTCCTCCTTCTAACTTAGTAATGAAAAAATGATCTTATTGACACCACAGTTTTTTTTGTTTTTTTGTGGCTATTTATGGACAATCTTATTCTTGGATTCTAGATACACAGAACTCCTAATTTGAACTGAAGTTTGTACCTTTATAGGAGTAGAGGCTGCATCTTACCTTAAAGAAAAGCACAGCGACATACAGCAAGTTAAAGGCAACCAGCTCCGTGACATATTTCTGAGAATCATTATGTGGAAAATAATTCTGAGAAGACACAAACAAAGTTATTAGTATTTTATACACTAGAACGCATCATTTTTAATATGGTGTAGGCAGTTATAAACTTCCTGCTGATTTCAATATAAATGTGTACCGCTGCTGCCTGTAGTAGTTTCACACTCTTCTGATTATTGAAATGCTATGAAAATCCTGTTTTTCCCTGTGTAGTGTATCACTGTATTTTACCTATAGCTACACATATAGAGGTGCAGTTTAGTTGCATCACATATATAGTTGTCAGTGTTGGGAACGCTTACGATGTTGATCACACTTTGGGCGCCTCGCGAATCGATGTAAGCCGTCGACCACGCAGGACTTAGGCTGCAACGAGCGCTATAGGCACTCATTGCACTGCTCACCTTGCAAAGCAAGGCGAGCAGCTGAGGCACGCGGAACAGGCTGCAATGAGCGCCGAAGTTGCTCAGAGGACCAAAAGCCTCACATTGTGTGGCAAACAGCATTGCCAGCCTTACAATTTTAATCCCGTCATTTTTGACGGGCAATTTCCTAGTGTTCTAATATTGTTCAGTGTATGGTTGTATCCAGTGGCGGTGAATGGTGGATAACTACTTTATAGAAAGGTGATCTGATCACCCTAGGGGTGATCTGACCATCTACATATCATTTTGCCCTATTTATTGACCCCTACAGGATGCATAGGGAATTTGTAATGGGGGCTCCAAAATTATTTTGCACTTGGACCCTCTATTTACTAGCTCGCCACTGGTTTAATCCCGTACACACTACCCCTGTTTGGAATACATTTTAGTAAAAACTATTTCATAATGACATAGTAGATCTAAAAATCCCGTTGGGAAGCTCAGTTAACCATGTGATTCATATAGCATTTACAGTAGACATTGGTGTAGGAACCGGGAGGGGATAAGGGGGACAAATCCCCCCTGATTTTTGAATGTATATGCGTACGTATAGAAAAGCTGTTATGTGGTCTCCGTGTACTATGAGCTGCTTCACCACATACATATTTTGTCTCATACACTCCAAATATAGGATTTTAAGTATAGGCCGTGTCGCCATAATTCAAGCTACTGGTTACCAATATAATTTAACCCATTCAGTTTGGAGTCATTGAGGGCTGTTGACTTCAACCTACCATGAGGTTCATGGACTTGAGGTTTAGGTAGGCAGGGACCTCAACATAGAAACTGCAAAGAGTGAGCAAGCTCAGACAAATATCCAAGGCCTTCCAGTTTTGAGCCTGTTGTTGGGCGTCCAACTGAATATAGAGAAACATGGGTTAGAAGAACATAAATCCAGGAGGACCAGCATAGCAGACTAACTGAGAAGACCACCCACCATTGTGTCTTGGGTACTTGCTCCCAGATATGAAGGTAGTACAACGTAGGTACTGAGCAACATGAGGCAGCTGAGGATAAAATCCATGATTTGCAAGGCCAGGAATGGCATGGCCAGAGATCCACGTTTCTGAGGGGTGAAAAGAAGAAGTGAGCACCTAACAAAACCAGGAGATTTATGTTTCTTACCACAAATGTGCAAACTGTAAAACTGCAGAGCAGACCCTTACTGGGTAAAACCTTCTATGCATTACTTATAGTAACAATCAATATCATCCAAATTAAAGGGTTTTTATGGATTTATATTTACTTTAATTTAAATTAATTAGTTTATATTCATTAATCATTTGTAGTCTTCTTATACACGTTTTTTGACAGTACACTTGCTTGGCTGTCTGTCTACTTCTGTTAAAGCCTCAACTTCCTTTATTTTCTATGTGCCCATATGTATTTGCTTCTACCAGGTAACAGATGTAAAGAAATAAACTACATACTAGTGCCACTCTTTCACAATAGCTTCCTAGCAGATTTTTACCCTCTTCCACTGAATTAAAACATCTTCCCAACTTCACACCTTTTCTACCAAGGTAAACTTTACAGCAACAGCATTGTCTAATCTTTCACACTCCTATCATCCTCTTACTGGCCCATCCAAAACATTATCTGTTACTCTTTCCCAGATTTCTGCCTATGCCACTCCCTTTAGACTGTAAGTTTGCGAGGTTTCAATCTTGTAAAGTACTGGGTGATGGGTGCGTAACCGCCATGTGATTGTGTGGTGGCACCTGGAGAATGAGCGTCACTGCACGGATCAGATGCTGGGGTACCTGAGTAATACACAGCTATCTATCACTGCACAGAATATACCGCTATCTGTCACCAAGTAATATACACCTCTCACTGTACAGAATATACCACTATCTGTCACCAAGTAATATACAGCTCTCACTGTACAGAATATACCGCTATCTGTCACCAAGTAATATACAGCTCTCACTGTACAGAATATATCTCTATCTGTCACAGAGTAATATACAGCTCTCACTATACAGAATATACCGCTATCTGTCACCAAGTAATATATAACTCTCACTGTACAGAATATACCGCTATCTGTCACCAAGTAATATACAGCTCTCACTGCACAGAATATACCGCTATCTGTCACCAAGTAATATACAGCTCTCACTGTACAGAATATATCTCTATCTGTCACAGAGTAATATACAGCTCTCACTATACAGAATATACCGCTATCTGTCACCAAGTAATATATAACTCTCACTGTACAGAATATACCACTATCTGTCACCAAGTAATATACAGCTCTCACTGTACAGAATATATCTCTATCTGTCACAGAGTAATATACAGCTCTCACTATACAGAATATACCGCTATCTGTCACCAAGTAATATATAACTCTCACTGTACAGAATATACCGCTATCTGTCACCAAGTAATATACAGCTCTCACTGTACAGAATATATCTCTATCTGTCACAGAGTAATATACAGCTCTCACTATACAGAATATACCGCTATCTGTCACCAAGTAATATATAACTCTCACTGTACAGAATATACCGCTATCTGTCACCAAGTAATATACAGCTCTCACTGTACAGAATATATCTCTATCTGTCACAGAGTAATATACAGCTCTCACTGTACAGAATATACCACTATCTGTCACCAAGTAATATATAACTCTCACTGTACAGAATATAGCGCTATCTGTCACCAAGTAATATACACCTCTCACTGTACAGAATATACCGCTATCTGTCACCAAGTAATATACAGCTCTCACTGTACAGAATATACCGCTATCTGTCACCAAGTAATATACACCTCTCACTGTACAGAATATACCGCTATCTGTCACCAAGTAATATACAGCTCTCACTGTACAGAATATACCGCTATCTGTCACCAAGTAATATACAGCTCTCACTGTACAGAATATACTGCTATCTGTCACCAAGTAATATACAGCTCTCACTGTACAGAATATACCGCTATCTGTCACCAAGTAATATACAACTCTCACTGTACAGAATATACCGCTATCTGTCACAGAGTAATATACCGCTCTCACTGTACAGAATATACCGCTATCTGTCACCAAGTAATATACAGCTCTCACTGTACAGAATATACCGCTATCTGTCACCAAGTAATATACAGCTCTCACTGTACAGAATATACCGTTATCTGTCACAGAGTAATATACAGCTCTCACTGTACAGAATATACCGCTATCTGTCACAGAGTAATATACAGCTCTCACTGTACAGAATATACCGCTATCTGTCACCAAGTAATATACATCTCTCACTGTACAGAATATACCACTATCTGTCACCAAGTAATATACAGCTCTCACTGTACAGAATATACAGGTATCTGTCACCAATATACAGCTCTCACTGTACAGAATATACCGCTATCTGTCACCAAGTAATATACAGCTCTCACTGTACAGAATATACCGCTATCTGTCACCACGTAATATACAGCTCTCACTGTACAGAATATACCGCTATCTGTCACCAAGTAATATACAGCTCTCACTGTACAGAATATACCGATATCTGTCACCAAGTAATATACAGCTCTCACTGTACAGAATATACCGCTATCTGTCACAGAGTAATATACCGCTCTCACTGTACAGAATATACCGCTATCTGTCACCAAGTAATATACAGCTCTCACTGTACAGAATATACCGATATCTGTCACCAAGTAATATACACCTCTCACTGTACAGAATATACCTCTATCTGTCACAGAGTAATATACCGCTCTCACTGTACAGAATATACCGCTATCTGTCACCAAGTAATATACAGCTCTCACTGTACAGAATATACCGCTATCTGTCACCAAGTAATATACAGCTCTCACTGTACAGAATATACCGCTATCTGTCACCAAGTAATATACAACTCTCACTGTACAGAATATACCGCTATCTGTCACCAAGTAATATACAGCTCTCACTGTACAGAATATACCACTATCTGTCACCAAGTAATATACAGCTCTCACTGTACAGAATATACCACTATCTGTCACCAAGTAATATACACCTCTCACTGTACAGAATATACCGCTATCTGTCACAGAGTAATATACCGCTCTCACTGTACAGAATATACCGCTATCTGTCACCAAGTAATATACAACTCTCACTGTACAGAATATACCGCTATCTGTCACCAAGTAATATACAGCTCTCACTGTACAGAATATACCGCTATCTGTCACCAAGTAATATACAGCTCTCACTGTACAGAATATACCACTATGTGTCACCAAGTAATATACAACTCTCACTGTACAGAATATACCACTATGTGTCACCAAGTAATATACAGCTCTCACTGTACAGAATATAACACTATCTGTCACCAAGTAATATACAGCTCTCACTGTACAGAATATACCGCTATCTGTCACAGAGTAATATACAGCTCTCACTGTACAGAATATACCGCTATCTGTCACCAAGTAATATACAGCTCTCACTGTACAGAATATACCGATATCTGTCACCAAGTAATATACACCTCTCACTGTACAGAATATACCGCTATCTGTCACAGAGTAATATACAGCTCTCACTGTACAGAATATACCGCTATCTGTCACCAAGTAATATACAGCTCTCACTGTACAGAATATACCACTATCTGTCACCAAGTAATATACAGCTCTCACTGTACAGAATATACCGCTATCTGTCACCAAGTAATATACAGCTCTCACTGTACAGAATATACCACTGTCACCAAGTAATATACAGCTCTCACTGTACAGAATATACCGCAATCTGTCACCAAGTAATATACAGCTCTCACTGTACAGAATATACCGCTATCTGTCACCAAGTAATATACAGCTCTCACTGTACAGAATATACCACTATCTGTCACCAAGTAATATACAGCTCTCACTGTACAGAATATACCACTATCTGTCACCAAGTAATAGACAGCTCTCACTGTACAGAATATACCTCTATCTGTCACCAAGTAATATACAGCTCTCACTGTACCGAATATACCACTATCTGTCACCAAGTAATATACAACTCTCACTATACAGAATATACCGCTATCTGTCACCAATATACAGCTCTCACTGTACAGAATATACCACTATCTGTCACCAAGTAATATACAGCTCTCACTGTACAGAATATACCACTATCTGTCACAGAGTAATATACAGCTCTCACGGTACAGAATATACCGCTATCTGTCACCAAGTAATATACAGCTCTCACTGTACAGAATATACCACTATCTGTCACCAAGTAATATACAGCTCTCACTGTACAGAATATACCGCTATCTGTCACCAAGTAATATACAGCTCTCACTGTACAGAATATACCGCTATCTGTCACCAAGTAATATACAGCTCTCACTGTACAGAATATACCACTATGTGTCACCAAGTAATATACAACTCTCACTGTACAGAATATACCACTATGTGTCACCAAGTAATATACAGCTCTCACTGTACAGAATATAACACTATCTGTCACCAAGTAATATACAGCTCTCACTGTACAGAATATACCGCTATCTGTCACAGAGTAATATACAGCTCTCACTGTACAGAATATACCGCTATCTGTCACCAAGTAATATACAGCTCTCACTGTACAGAATATACCGATATCTGTCACCAAGTAATATACACCTCTCACTGTACAGAATATACCGCTATCTGTCACAGAGTAATATACAGCTCTCACTGTACAGAATATACCGCTATCTGTCACCAAGTAATATACAGCTCTCACTGTACAGAATATACCGCTATCTGTCACAGAGTAATATACAGCTCTCACTGTACAGAATATACCGCTATCTGTCACCAAGTAATATACAGCTCTCACTGTACAGAATATACCGATATCTGTCACCAAGTAATATACACCTCTCACTGTACAGAATATACCGCTATCTGTCACAGAGTAATATACAGCTCTCACTGTACAGAATATACCGCTATCTGTCACCAAGTAATATACAGCTCTCACTGTACAGAATATACCACTATCTGTCACCAAGTAATATACAGCTCTCACTGTACAGAATATACCGCTATCTGTCACCAAGTAATATACAGCTCTCACTGTACAGAATATACCACTGTCACCAAGTAATATACAGCTCTCACTGTACAGAATATACCACTATCTGTCACCAAGTAATATACAGCTCTCACTGTACAGAATATACCGCTATCTGTCACCAAGTAATATACAGCTCTCACTGTACAGAATATACCACTGTCACCAAGTAATATACAGCTCTCACTGTACAGAATATACCACTATCTGTCACCAAGTAATATACAGCTCTCACTGTACAGAATATACCACTATCTGTCACCAAGTAATAGACAGCTCTCACTGTACAGAATATACCTCTATCTGTCACCAAGTAATATACAGCTCTCACTGTACCGAATATACCACTATCTGTCACCAAGTAATATACAACTCTCACTGTACAGAATATACCGCTATCTGTCACCAAGTAATATACAGCTCTCACTGTACAGAATATACCGCTATCTGTCACCAAGTAATATACAGCTCTCACTGTACAGAATATACCACTGTCACCAAGTAATATACAGCTCTCACTGTACAGAATATACCGCTATCTGTCACCAAGTAATATACAGCTCTCACTATACAGAATATACCGCTATCTGTCACCAATATACAGCTCTCACTGTACAGAATATACCGCTATCTGTCACCAAGTAATATACAGCTCTCACTGTACAGAATATACCACTATCTGTCACAGAGTAATATACAGCTCTCACGGTACAGAATATACCGCTATCTGTCACCAAGTAATATATAGGTCTCACTGTACAGAATATACCACTATCTGTCACCACGTAATATACAGCTCTCACTGTACAGAATATACCGCTATCTGTCACCAAGTAATATACATCTCTCACTGTACAGAATATACCACTATCTGTCACCAAGTAATATACAGCTCTCACTGTACAGAATATACCACTATCTGTCACCAAGTAATATACAGCTCTCACTGTACAGAATATACCACTATCTGTCACCAAGTAATATACAGCTCTCACTGTACAGAATATACCGCTATCTGTCACCAATATACAGCTCTCACTGTACAGAATATACCACTATCTGTCACCAAGTAATATACAGCTCTCACTGTACAGAATATACCGCTATCTGTCACCAAGTAATATACAGCTCTCACTGTACAGAATATACCGCTATCTGTCACCAAGTAATATACAGCTCTCACTGTACAGAATATACCGCTATCTGTCACCAAGTAATATACAGCTCTCACTGTACAGAATATACCGCTATCTGTCACAGAGTAATATACCGCTCTCACTGTACAGAATATACCGCTATCTGTCACCAAGTAATATACAGCTCTCACTGTACAGAATATACCGATATCTGTCACCAAGTAATATACACCTCTCACTGTACAGAATATACCTCTATCTGTCAGAGTAATATACCGCTCTCACTGTACAGAATATACCGCTATCTGTCACCAAGTATTATACAGCTCTCACTGTACAGAATATACCGCTATCTGTCACCAAGTAATATACAGCTCTCACTGTACAGAATATACCGCTATCTGTCACCAAGTAATATACAGCTCTCACTGTACAGAATATACAGCTATCTGTCACCAAGTAATATACAGCTCTCACTGTACAGAATATACCACTATCTGTCACCAAGTAATATACAGCTCTCACTGTACAGAATATACCACTATCTGTCACCAAGTAATATACAGCTCTCACTGTACAGAATATACCACTATCTGTCACCAAGTAATATGCAGCTCTCACTGTACAGAATATACCACTATCTGTCACCAAGTAATATACACCTCTCACTGTACAGAATATACCGCTATCGGTCACAGAGTAATATACCGCTCTCACTGTACAGAATATACCGCTATCTGTCACCAAGTAATATACAACTCTCACTGTACAGAATATACCGCTATCTGTCACCAAGTAATATACAGCTCTCACTGTACAGAATATACCGCTATCTGTCACCACGTAATATACCGCTCTCACTGTACAGAATATACCGCTATCTGTCACCAAGTATTATACAGCTCTCACTGTACAGAATATACCGCTATCTGTCACCAAGTAATATACAGCTCTCACTGTACAGAATATACCGCTATCTGTCACCAAGTAATATACAACTCTCACTGTACAGAATATACCGCTATCTGTCACCAAGTAATATACAGCTCTCACTGTACAGAATATACCACTATCTGTCACCAAGTAATATACAGCTCTCACTGTACAGAATATACCACTATCTGTCACCAAGTAATATACACCTCTCACTGTACAGAATATACCGCTATCTGTCACAGAGTAATATACCGCTCTCACTGTACAGAATATACCGCTATCTGTCACCAAGTAATATACAGCTCTCACTGTACAGAATATACCGCTATCTGTCACCAAGTAATATACAGCTCTCACTGTACAGAATATACCGCTATCTGTCACCAAGTAATATACAGCTCTCACTGTACAGAATATACCACTATGTGTAACCAAGTAATATACAACTCTCACTGTACAGAATATACCACTATGTGTCACCAAGTAATATACAGCTCTCACTGTACAGAATATACCACTATCTGTCACCAAGTAATATACAGCTCTCACTGTACAGAATATACCGCTATCTGTCACAGAGTAATATACAGCTCTCACTGTACAGAATATACCGCTATCTGTCACCAAGTAATATACAGCTCTCACTGTACAGAATATACCGATATCTGTCACCAAGTAATATACACCTCTCACTGTACAGAATATACCGCTATCTGTCACAGAGTAATATACAGCTCTCACTGTACAGAATATACCGCTATCTGTCACCAAGTAATATACAGCTCTCACTGTACAGAATATACCACTATCTGTCACCAAGTAATATACAGCTCTCACTGTACAGAATATACCGCTATCTGTCACCAAGTAATATACAGCTCTCACTGTACAGAATATACCACTGTCACCAAGTAATATACAGCTCTCACTGTACAGAATATACCGCTATCTGTCACCAAGTAATATACAGCTCTCACTGTACAGAATATACCGCTATCTGTCACCAAGTAATACACAGGTCTCACTGTACAGAATATACCACTATCTGTCACTAAGTAATATACAGCTCTCACTGTACAGAATATACCACTATCTGTCACCAAGTAATAGACAGCTCTCACTGTACAGAATATACCTCTATTTGTCACCAAGTAATATACAGCTCTCACTGTACCGAATATACCACTATCTGTCACCAAGTAATATACAACTCTCACTGTACAGAATATACCGCTATCTGTCACCAAGTAATATACAGCTCTCACTGTACAGAATATACCGCTATCTGTCACCAAGTAATATACAGCTCTCACTGTACAGAATATACCACTGTCACCAAGTAATATACAGCTCTCACTGTACAGAATATACCGCTATCTGTCACCAATATACAGCTCTCACTGTACAGAATATACCGCTATCTGTCACCAAGTAATATACAGCTCTCACTATACAGAATATACCGCTATCTGTCACCAATATACAGCTCTCACTGTACAGAATATACCGCTATCTGTCACCAAGTAATATACAGCTCTCACTGTACAGAATATACCACTATCTGTCACAGAGTAATATACAGCTCTCACGGTACAGAATATACCGCTATCTGTCACCAAGTAATATATAGCTCTCACTGTACAGAATATACCACTATCTGTCACCACGTAATATACAGCTCTCACTGTACAGAATATACCACTATCTGTCACCAAGTAATATACAGCTCTCACTGTACAGAATATACCACTATCTGTCACCAAGTAATATACAGCTCTCACTGTACAGAATATACCACTATCTGTCACCAAGTAATATACAGCTCTCACTGTACAGAATATACCGCTATCTGTCACCAATATACAGCTCTCACTGTACAGAATATACCACTATCTGTCACCAAGTAATATACAGCTCTCACTGTACAGAATATACCGCTATCTGTCACCAAGTAATATACAGCTCTCACTGTACAGAATATACCGCTATCTGTCACCAAGTAATATACAGCTCTCACTGTACAGAATATACCACTATCTGTCACCAAGTAATATACAGCTCTCACTGTACAGAATATACCGCTATCTGTCACCACGTAATATACAGCTCTCACTGTACAGAATATACCACTGTCACCAAGTAATATATAGCTCTCACTGTACAGAATATACCGCTATCTGTCACCAATATACAGCTCTCACTGTACAGAATATACCACTATCTGTCACCAAGTAATATACAGCTCTCACTGTACAGAATATACCACTATCTGTCACCAAGTAATATACAGCTCTCACTGTACAGAATATACCGCTATCTGTCACCAAGTAATATACAGCTCTCACTGTACAGAATATACCGCTATCTGTCACCAAGTAATATACAGCTCTCATTGTACAGAATATACCGCTATCTGTCACCAAGTAATATACAGCTCTCACTGTACAGAATATACCACTATCTGTCACCAAGTAATATACAGCTCTCACTGTACATAATATACCACTATCTGTCACCAAGTAATATACAGCTCTCACGGTACAGAATATACCGCTATCTGTCACCAAGTAATATACAGCTCTCACTGTACAGAATATACCACTATCTGTCACCAAGTAATATACAGCTCTCACTGTACAGAATATACCACTATCTGTGACCAAGTAATATACAGCTCTCACTGTACAGAATATACCACTATCTGTCACCAAGTAATATACAGCTCTCACTGTACAGAATATACCACTATCTGTCACCAAGTAATATACAGCTCTCACTGTACAGAATATACCGCTATCTGTCACCAAGTAATATACAGCTCTCACTATACAGAATATACCGCTATCTGTCACCAATATACAGCTCTCACTGTACAGAATATACCGCTATCTGTCACCAAGTAATATACAGCTCTCACTGTACAGAATATACCACTATCTGTCACAGAGTAATATACAGCTCTCACGGTACAGAATATACCGCTATCTGTCACCAAGTAATATATAGGTCTCACTGTACAGAATATACCACTATCTGTCACCACGTAATATACAGCTCTCACTGTACAGAATATACCGCTATCTGTCACCAAGTAATATACATCTCTCACTGTACAGAATATACCACTATCTGTCACCAAGTAATATACAGCTCTCACTGTACAGAATATACCACTATCTGTCACCAAGTAATATACAGCTCTCACTGTACAGAATATACCACTATCTGTCACCAAGTAATATACAGCTCTCACTGTACAGAATATACCGCTATCTGTCACCAATATACAGCTCTCACTGTACAGAATATACCACTATCTGTCACCAAGTAATATACAGCTCTCACTGTACAGAATATACCGCTATCTGTCACCAAGTAATATACAGCTCTCACTGTACAGAATATACCGCTATCTGTCACCAAGTAATATACAGCTCTCACTGTACAGAATATACCGATATCTGTCACCAAGTAATATACAGCTCTCACTGTACAGAATATACCGCTATCTGTCACAGAGTAATATACCGCTCTCACTGTACAGAATATACCGCTATCTGTCACCAAGTAATATACAGCTCTCACTGTACAGAATATACCGATATCTGTCACCAAGTAATATACACCTCTCACTGTACAGAATATACCTCTATCTGTCAGAGTAATATACCGCTCTCACTGTACAGAATATACCGCTATCTGTCACCAAGTATTATACAGCTCTCACTGTACAGAATATACCGCTATCTGTCACCAAGTAATATACAGCTCTCACTGTACAGAATATACCGCTATCTGTCACCAAGTAATATACAACTCTCACTGTACAGAATATACAGCTATCTGTCACCAAGTAATATACAGCTCTCACTGTACAGAATATACCACTATCTGTCACCAAGTAATATACAGCTCTCACTGTACAGAATATACCACTATCTGTCACCAAGTAATATACAGCTCTCACTGTACAGAATATACCACTATCTGTCACCAAGTAATATACAGCTCTCACTGTACAGAATATACCACTATCTGTCACCAAGTAATATACACCTCTCACTGTACAGAATATACCGCTATCGGTCACAGAGTAATATACCGCTCTCACTGTACAGAATATACCGCTATCTGTCACCAAGTAATATACAGCTCTCACTGTACAGAATATACCGCTATCTGTCACCAAGTAATATACAGCTCTCACTGTACAGAATATACCGCTATCTGTCACCACGTAATATACCGCTCTCACTGTACAGAATATACCGCTATCTGTCACCAAGTAATATACAGCTCTCACTGTACAGAATATACCGCTATCTGTCACCAAGTAATATACAGCTCTCACTGTACAGAATATACCGCTATCTGTCACCAAGTAATATACAACTCTCACTGTACAGAATATACCGCTATCTGTCACCAAGTAATATACAGCTCTCACTGTACAGAATATACCACTATCTGTCACCAAGTAATATACAGCTCTCACTGTACAGAATATACCACTATCTGTCACCAAGTAATATACACCTCTCACTGTACAGAATATACCGCTATCTGTCACAGAGTAATATACCGCTCTCACTGTACAGAATATACCGCTATCTGTCACCAAGTAATATACAACTCTCACTGTACAGAATATACCGCTATCTGTCACCAAGTAATATACAGCTCTCACTGTACAGAATATACCGCTATCTGTCACCAAGTAATATACAGCTCTCACTGTACAGAATATACCACTATGTGTAACCAAGTAATATACAACTCTCACTGTACAGAATATACCACTATGTGTCACCAAGTAATATACAGCTCTCACTGTACAGAATATACCACTATCTGTCACCAAGTAATATACAGCTCTCACTGTACAGAATATACCGCTATCTGTCACAGAGTAATATACAGCTCTCACTGTACAGAATATACCGCTATCTGTCACCAAGTAATATACAGCTCTCACTGTACAGAATATACCGATATCTGTCACCAAGTAATATACACCTCTCACTGTACAGAATATACCACTATCTGTCACCACGTAATATACAGCTCTCACTGTACAGAATATACCGCTATCTGTCACCAAGTAATATACATCTCTCACTGTACAGAATATACCACTATCTGTCACCAAGTAATATACAGCTCTCACTGTACAGAATATACCACTATCTGTCACCAAGTAATATACAGCTCTCACTGTACAGAATATACCACTATCTGTCACCAAGTAATATACAGCTCTCACTGTACAGAATATACCGCTATCTGTCACCAATATACAGCTCTCACTGTACAGAATATACCACTATCTGTCACCAAGTAATATACAGCTCTCACTGTACAGAATATACCGCTATCTGTCACCAAGTAATATACAGCTCTCACTGTACAGAATATACCGCTATCTGTCACCAAGTAATATACAGCTCTCACTGTACAGAATATACCGATATCTGTCACCAAGTAATATACAGCTCTCACTGTACAGAATATACCGCTATCTGTCACAGAGTAATATACCGCTCTCACTGTACAGAATATACCGCTATCTGTCACCAAGTAATATACAGCTCTCACTGTACAGAATATACCGATATCTGTCACCAAGTAATATACACCTCTCACTGTACA
This sequence comes from Discoglossus pictus, assembly GCA_027410445.1. Classification (NCBI taxonomy): domain Eukaryota; kingdom Metazoa; phylum Chordata; class Amphibia; order Anura; family Alytidae; genus Discoglossus; species Discoglossus pictus. Next base: position 204,461,928 of record CM050164.1, read on the forward strand.
GAATATACCTCTATCTGTCAGAGTAATATACCGCTCTCACTGTACAGAATATACCGCTATCTGTCACCAAGTATTATACAGCTCTCACTGTACAGAATATACCGCTATCTGTCACCAAGTAATATACAGCTCTCACTGTACAGAATATACCGCTATCTGTCACCAAGTAATATACAACTCTCACTGTACAGAATATACAGCTATCTGTCACCAAGTAATATACAGCTCTCACTGTACAGAATATACCACTATCTGTCACCAAGTAATATACAGCTCTCACTGTACAGAATATACCACTATCTGTCACCAAGTAATATACAGCTCTCACTGTACAGAATATACCACTATCTGTCACCAAGTAATATACAGCTCTCACTGTACAGAATATACCACTATCTGTCACCAAGTAATATACACCTCTCACTGTACAGAATATACCGCTATCGGTCACAGAGTAATATACCGCTCTCACTGTACAGAATATACCGCTATCTGTCACCAAGTAATATACAACTCTCACTGTACAGAATATACCGCTATCTGTCACCAAGTAATATACAGCTCTCACTGTACAGAATATACCGCTATCTGTCACCACGTAATATACCGCTCTCACTGTACAGAATATACCGCTATCTGTCACCAAGTAATATACAGCTCTCACTGTACAGAATATACCGCTATCTGTCACCAAGTAATATACAGCTCTCACTGTACAGAATATACCGCTATCTGTCACCAAGTAATATACAACTCTCACTGTACAGAATATACCGCTATCTGTCACCAAGTAATATACAGCTCTCACTGTACAGAATATACCACTATCTGTCACCAAGTAATATACAGCTCTCACTGTACAGAATATACCACTATCTGTCACCAAGTAATATACACCTCTCACTGTACAGAATATACCGCTATCTGTCACAGAGTAATATACCGCTCTCACTGTACAGAATATACCGCTATCTGTCACCAAGTAATATACAACTCTCACTGTACAGAATATACCGCTATCTGTCACCAAGTAATATACAGCTCTCACTGTACAGAATATACCGCTATCTGTCACCAAGTAATATACAGCTCTCACTGTACAGAATATACCACTATGTGTAACCAAGTAATATACAACTCTCACTGTACAGAATATACCACTATGTGTCACCAAGTAATATACAGCTCTCACTGTACAGAATATACCACTATCTGTCACCAAGTAATATACAGCTCTCACTGTACAGAATATACCGCTATCTGTCACAGAGTAATATACAGCTCTCACTGTACAGAATATACCGCTATCTGTCACCAAGTAATATACAGCTCTCACTGTACAGAATATACCGATATCTGTCACCAAGTAATATACACCTCTCACTGTACAGAATATACCGCTATCTGTCACAGAGTAATATACAGCTCTCACTGTACAGAATATACCGCTATCTGTCACCAAGTAATATACAGCTCTCACTGTACAGAATATACCACTATCTGTCACCAAGTAATATACAGCTCTCACTGTACAGAATATACCGCTATCTGTCACCAAGTAATATACAGCTCTCACTGTACAGAATATACCACTGTCACCAAGTAATATACAGCTCTCACTGTACAGAATATACCGCTATCTGTCACCAAGTAATATACAGCTCTCACTGTACAGAATATACCGCTATCTGTCACCAAGTAATATACAGCTCTCACTGTACAGAATATACCACTATCTGTCACTAAGTAATATACAGCTCTCACTGTACAGAATATACCACTATCTGTCACCAAGTAATAGACAGCTCTCACTGTACAGAATATACCTCTATCTGTCACCAAGTAATATACAGCTCTCACTGTACCGAATATACCACTATCTGTCACCAAGTAATATACAACTCTCACTGTACAGAATATACCGCTATCTGTCACCAAGTAATATACAGCTCTCACTGTACAGAATATACCGCTATCTGTCACCAAGTAATATACAGCTCTCACTGTACAGAATATACCACTGTCACCAAGTAATATACAGCTCTCACTGTACAGAATATACCGCTATCTGTCACCAATATACAGCTCTCACTGTACAGAATATACCGCTATCTGTCACCAAGTAATATACAGCTCTCACTATACAGAATATACCGCTATCTGTCACCAATATACAGCTCTCACTGTACAGAATATACCGCTATCTGTCACCAAGTAATATACAGCTCTCACTGTACAGAATATACCACTATCTGTCACAGAGTAATATACAGCTCTCACGGTACAGAATATACCGCTATCTGTCACCAAGTAATATATAGCTCTCACTGTACAGAATATACCACTATCTGTCACCACGTAATATACAGCTCTCACTGTACAGAATATACCACTATCTGTCACCAAGTAATATACAGCTCTCACTGTACAGAATATACCACTATCTGTCACCAAGTAATATACAGCTCTCACTGTACAGAATATACCACTATCTGTCACCAAGTAATATACAGCTCTCACTGTACAGAATATACCGCTATCTGTCACCAATATACAGCTCTCACTGTACAGAATATACCACTATCTGTCACCAAGTAATATACAGCTCTCACTGTACAGAATATACCGCTATCTGTCACCAAGTAATATACAGCTCTCACTGTACAGAATATACCGCTATCTGTCACCAAGTAATATACAGCTCTCACTGTACAGAATATACCACTATCTGTCACCAAGTAATATACAGCTCTCACTGTACAGAATATACCGCTATCTGTCACCACGTAATATACAGCTCTCACTGTACAGAATATACCACTGTCACCAAGTAATATATAGCTCTCACTGTACAGAATATACCGCTATCTGTCACCAATATACAGCTCTCACTGTACAGAATATACCACTATCTGTCACCAAGTAATATACAGCTCTCACTGTACAGAATATACCACTATCTGTCACCAAGTAATATACAGCTCTCACTGTACAGAATATACCACTATCTGTCACCAAGTAATATACAGCTCTCACTATACAGAATATACCACTATCTGTCACCAAGTAATATACAGCTCTCACTATACAGAATATACCGATATCTGTCACCAAGTAATATACAGCTCTCACTGTACAGAATATACCACTATCTGTCACCAAGTAATATACAGCTCTCACTATACAGAATATACCGATATCTGTCACCAAGTAATATACAGCTCTCACTGTACAGAATATACCACTATCTGTCACCAAGTAATATACAGCTCTCACTGTAGAGAATATACCGCTATCTGTCACCAAGTAATATACAGCTCTCACTGTACAGAATATACCGCTATCTGTCACCAAGTAATATACAGCTCTCATTGTACAGAATATACCGCTATCTGTCACCAAGTAATATACAGCTCTCACTGTACAGAATATACCACTATCTGTCACCAAGTAATATACAGCTCTCACTGTACAGAATATACCACTATCTGTCACCAAGTAATATACAGCTCTCACGGTACAGAATATACCGCTATCTGTCACCAAGTAATATACAGCTCTCACTGTACAGAATATACCACTATCTGTCACCAAGTAATATACAGCTCTCACTGTACAGAATATACCACTATCTGTGACCAAGTAATATACAGCTCTCACTGTACAGAATATACCACTATCTGTCACCAAGTAATATACAGCTCTCACTGTACAGAATATACCACTATCTGTCACCACGTAATATACAGCTCTCACTGTACAGAATATACCACTATCTGTCACTAAGTAATATACAGCTCTCACTGTACAGAATATACCACTATCTGTCACTAAGTAATATACAGCTCTCACTGTACAGAATATACCGCTATCTGTCACCAAGTAATATACAGCTCTCACTGTACAGAATATACCGGTATCTGTCACCAATATACAGCTCTCACTGTACAGAATATACCGCTATCTGTCACCACGTAATATACAGCTCTCACTGTACAGAATATACCACTATCTGTCACCAAGTAATATACAGCTCTCACTGTACAGGATATACCGCTATCTGTCACCACGTAATATACAGCTCTCACTGTACAGAATATACCACTGTCACCAAGTAATATATAGCTCTCACTGTAAATAATATACCGCTATCTGTCACCAATATACAGCTCTCACTGTACAGAATATACCGCTATCTGTCACCAAGTAATATACAGCTCTCACTGCACAGAATATACCGCTATCTGTCACCAAGTAATATACAGCTCTCACTATACAGAATATACCACTATCTGTCGCCAAGTAATATACAGCTCTCACTGTACAGAATATACCGCTATCTGTCACCAAGTAATATACAGCTCTCACTGTACAGAATTTACCGCTATCAGTCACCAAGTAATATACAGCTCTCACTGTACAGAATATACCGCTATCTGTCACCAAATAATATACAGCTCTCACTGTACAGAATAAACCACTATCTGTCACCAAGTAATATACAGCTCTCACTATACAGAAAATACCGCTATCTGTCATCAAGTAATATACAGCTCTCACTGTACAGAATATACCACTATCTGTCACCAAGTAATATACAGCTCTCACTATACAGAAAATACCGCTATCTGTCACAGAGTAATATACAGCTCTCACTGTACAGAATATACCACTATCTGTCACCAAGTAATATACAGCTTTCACTGTACAGAATATACCACTATCTGTCACCAAGTAATATACAGCTCTCACTGTACAGAATATACCGCTATCTGTCACCAAGTAATATACAGCTCTCACTGTACAGAATATACCACTATCTGTCACCAAGTAATATACAGCTCTCACTGTACAGAATATACCGCTATCTGTCACCAAGTAATATACAGCTCTCACTGTACAGAATATACCGCTATCTGTCACCAAGTAATATACAGCTCTCACTGTACAGAATATACCGCTATCTGTCACCAAGTAATATACAGCTCTCACTGTACAGAATATACCGCTATCTGTCACCAAGTAATATACAGCTCTCACTGTACAGAATATACCGCTATCTGTCACAGAGTAATATACAGCTCTCACTGTACAGAATTTACCGCTATCTGTCACCAAGTAATATACAGCTCTCACTGTACAGAATATACCGCTATCTGTCACAAAGTAATATACAGCTCTCACTGTACAGAATATACCGCTATCTGTCACAGAGTAATATACAGCTCTCACTGTACAGAATATACCGCTATCTGTCACCAAGTAATATACAGCTCTCACTGTACAGAATATACCGCTATCTGTCACCAAGTAATATACAGCTCTCACTGTACAGAATATACCGCTATCTGTCACCAAGTAATATACAGCTCTCACTGTACAGAATATACCGCTATCTGTCACCAAGTAATATACAGCTCTCACTGTACAGAATATACCACTATCTGTCACCAAGTAATATACAGCTCTCACTATACAGAATATACCGCTATCTGTCACCAAGTAATATACAGCTCTCACTGTACAGAATATACCGCTATCTGTCACAGAGTAATATACAGCTCTCACTGTACAGAATATACCGCTATCTGTCACCAAGTAATATACAGCTCTCACTGTACAGAATATACCGCTATCTGTCACCAAGTAATATACAGCTCTCACTGTACAGAATATACAGCTATCTGTCACCAAGTAATATACAGCTCTCACTGTACAGAATATACCACTATCTGTCACCAAGTAATATACAGCTCTCACTGTACAGAATATACCACTATCTGTCACCAAGTAATATACAGCTCTCACTGTACAGAATATACCGCTATCTGTCACCAAGTAATATACAGCTCTCACTGTACAGAATATACCGCTATCTGTCACCAAGTAATATACAGCTCTCACTGTACAGAATATATCGCTATCTGTCACAGAGTAATATACAGCTCTCTCTGTACAGAATATACCACTATCTGTCACCAAGTAATATACAGCTCTCACTGTACAGAATATACCGCTATCTGTCACCAAGTAATATACAGCTCTCACTGTACAGAATATACCGCTATCTGTCACCAAGTAATATACAGCTCTCACTGTACAGAATATACCGCTATCTGTCACAGAGTAATATACAGCTCTCACTGTACAGAATATACCGCTATCTGTCACCAAGTAATATACAGCTCTCACTGTACAGAATATACCACTATCTGTCACCAAGTAATATACAGCTCTCACTGTACAGAATATACCGCTATCTGTCACCAAGTAATATACAGCTCTCACTGTACAGAATATACCGCTATCTGTCACCAAGTAATATACAGCTCTCACTGTACAGAATATACCGCTATCTGTCACCAAGTAATATACAGCTCTCACTGTACAGAATATACCGCTATCTGTCACCAAGTAATATACAGCTCTCACTGTACAGAATATACCGCTATCTGTCACCAAGTAATATACAGCTCTCACTGTACAGAATATACCGCTATCTGTCACCAAGTAATATACAGCTCTCACTGTACAGAATATACCGCTATCTGTCACCAGAGTAATATACAGCTCTCACTGTACAGAATATACCGCTATCTGTCACCAAGTAATATACAGCTCTCACTGTACAGAATATACCGCTATCTGTCACCAAGTAATATACAGCTCTCACTGTACAGAATATACCGCTATCTGTCACCAAGTAATATACAGCTCTCACTGTACAGAATTTACCGCTATCTGTCACCAAGTAATATACACCTTTCACTGTACAGAATATACCGCTATCTGTCACAAAGTAATATACAGCTCTCACTGTACAGAATATACCGCTATCTGTCACCAAGTAATATACAGCTCTCACTGTACAGAATATACCGCTATCTGTCACCAAGTAATATACAGCTCTCACTGTACAGAATATACCGCTATCTGTCACCAAGTAATATACAGCTCTCACTGTACAGAATATACCGCTATCTGTCACCAAGTAATATACAGCTCTCACTGTACAGAATATACCGCTATCTGTCACCAAGTAATATACAGCTCTCACTGTACAGAATATACCGCTATCTGTCACCAAGTAATATACAGCTCTCACTGTACAGAATATACCACTATCTGTCACCAAGTAATATACAGCTCTCACTGTACAGAATATACCGCTATCTGTCACAGAGTAATATACAGCTCTCACTGTACAGAATATACCGCTATCTGTCACCAAGTAATATACAGCTCTCACTGTACAGAATATACCGCTATCTGTCACCAAGTAATATACATCTCTCACTGTACAGAATATACCGCTATCTGTCACCAAGTAATATACAGCTCTCACTGTACAGAATATACCACTATCTGTCGCCAAGTAATATACAGCTCTCACTGTACAGAATATACCGCTATCTGTCACCAAGTAATATACAGCTCTCACTGTACAGAATATACCGCTATCTGTCACCAAGTAATATACAGCTCTCACTGTACAGAATATACCGCTATCTGTCACCAAGTAATATACAGCTCTCACTGTACAGAATATACCGCTATCTGTCACCAAGTAATATACAGCTCTCACTGTACAGAATATACCGCTATCTGTCACCAAGTAATATACAGCTCTCACTGTACAGAATATACCGCTATCTGTCACCAAGTAATATTTATCTCTCACTGTACAGAATATACCACTATCTGTCACCAAGTAATATACAGCTCTCACTATACAGAATATACCACTATCTGTCACAGAGTAATATACAGCTCTCACTGTACAGAATATACCGCTATCTGTCACCAAGTAATATACAGCTCTCACTGTACAGAATATACCGCTATCTGTCACCAAGTAATATACAGCTCTCACTGTACAGAATATACAGCTATCTGTCACCAAGTAATATACAGCTCTCACTGTACAGAATATACCGGTATCTGTCACTAAGTAATATACACCTCTCACTGTACAGAATATACAGCTATCTGTCACCAAGTAATATACAGCTCTCACTGTACAGAATATACCGCTATCTGTCACCAAGTAATATACAGCTCTCACTGTTCAGAATATACCGCTATCTGTCACCAAGTAATATACAGCTCTCACTGTACAGAATATACCGCTATCTGTCACCAAGTAATATACAGCTCTCACTGTACAGAATATACCGCTATCAGTCACCAAGTAATATACAGCTCTCACTGTACAGAATATACCTCTATCTGTCACCAAGTAATATACAGCTCTCACTGTACAGAATATACCGCTATCTGTCACCAAGTAATATACAGCTCTCACTGTACAGAATATACCACTATCTGTCACCAAGTAATATACAGTTCTCACTGTACAGAATATACCGCTATCTGTCACAGAGTAATATACAGCTCTCACTATACAGAATATACCGGTATCTGTCACCAAGTAATATACAGCTCTCACTGTACAGAATATACCACTATCTGTCACCAAGTAATATACAGCTCTCACTGTACAGAATATATTCCGCTATCTGTCACCACGTAATATACAGCTCTCACTGTACAGAATATACCGCTATCTGTCACCAAGTAATATACAACTCTCACTGTACAGAATATACCGCTATCTGTCACAGAGTAATATACAGCTCTCACTGTACAGAATATACCACTATCTGTCACCAAGTAATATACAGCTCTCACTGTACAGAATATACCGCTATCTGTCACCAAGTAATATACAGCTCTCACTGTACAGAATATACCACTATCTGTCACCAAGTAATATACAGCTCTCACTGTACAGAATATACCGCTATCTGTCACAGAGTAATATACAGCTCTCACTATACAGAATATACCGCTATCTGTCACCAAGTAATATACAGCTCTCACTGTACAGAATATACCGCTATCTGTCACAGAGTAATATACAGCTCTCACTGTACAGAATATACCGCTATCTGTCACCAAGTAACATACAGCTCTCACTGTACAGAATATACCGCTATCTGTACACACACATTGTAACGGAACCCATCACTGTTTTATCCTGTTTTATGATTATTATGGTTAAAATATGATCCTACTATATGTATGCTGGTTTATGCTCTGCAGAATATTAGCCAGACTTTTGCAGATTTAGGCTAATAGATAATCCTATTACAGAGATTCAAGAGATAAGAAAGTTGTAAAGGATCCTTGCATTTTCCAAAGTGTTTTCATTCTCTGATAAGAACAAAGAAGGATGATCTAATTAATGTCTGATTGTATCCAAGTTGCCAGGGAGGTGTGACTCACCTATTGTCCTATATGTGTATTGTATGGGGGATATGTGCAATGTCTGTGTGTTATGTGTAAAAGATACTTTTACTAACTTTTGAACCCTTGGTCTGATTCATAATATAAGTAATATACACCTCTCACTGTACACCTCTCACTGTACACCTCTCACTGTACAGAATATACCGCTATCTGTCACCAAGTAATATACAGCTCTCACTGTACAGAATATACCGCTATCTGTCACCAAGTAATATACAGCTCTCACTGTACAGAATATACCACTATCTGTCACCAAGTAATATACAGCTCTCACTGTACAGAATATACCTCTATCTGTCACCAAGTAATATACAGCTCTCACTGTACAGAATATACCGCTATCTGTCACTAAGTAATATACAGCTCTCACTCTACAGAATATGGGACATCGACATAATTTTAATCTTTTTGGCTCTATACACCACCACAATGGATTTGAAATGAAACGAACAAGATGTGCTTTAACTGCAGACTTTCAATTTTAATTTGAGGGTACTTACATACAAATCAGGTGAACGGTGTAGGAATTACAACAGTTTGTATATGTGCCTCCCACTTTTTAAGGGACCAAAAGTAATGGGACAATTGGCTGCTCAGCTGTTCAATGGCTAGGTGTTTGTTATTCCCTCATTATCCCACTTACAAACAGCAGATAAAAGGTCCAGAATTCATTTCAAGTGTGCTATTTGCATTTGTTGCTGTTAACTCTTGTTCGTTTCATTTCAAATTCATTGTGGTGGTGTATAGAGCCAAAAAGATTAGTTTTGTGTCAATGTCCCAATATTTATGGACCTGACTGTATACCGCTATCTGTGACCAAGTAATATACAGCTCTCACTGTACAGAATATACCTCTATCTGTCACCAAGTAATATACAGCTCTCACTGTACAGAATATACCACTATCTGTCACCAAGTAATATACAGCTCTCACTGTACAGAATATACCGCTATCTGTCACCAAGTAATATACAGCTCTCACTGTACAGAATATACCGCTATCTGTCACCAAGTAATATACAGCTCTCACTGTACAGAATATACCGCTATCTGTCACCAAGTAATATACAGCTCTCACTGTACAGAATATACCGCTATCTGTCACCAAGTAATATACAGCTATCTATGACTGCACAGAATATACCGCTATCTGTCACCAAGTAATATACAGCTCTCACTGCACAGAATATACCACTATCTGTCACCAAGTAATATACAGCTTTCACTGTACAGAATATACCACTATCTGTCACCAAGTAATATACAGCTCTCACTGTACAGAATATACCGCTATCTGTCACCAAGTAATATACAGCATATACCGCTATCTGTCACCAAGTAATATACAGCTCTCACTGTACAGAATATACCGCTATCTGTGACCAAGTAATATACAGCTCTCACTGTACAGAATATACCGCTATCTGTCACCAATATACAGCTCTCACTGTACAGAATATACCGCTATCTGTCACCACGTAATATACAGCTCTCACTGTACAGAATATACCACTATCTGTCACCAAGTAATATACAGCTCTCACTGTACAGAATATACCGCTATCTGTCACCAAGTAATATACAGCTCTCACTATACAGAATATACCGCTATCTGTCACCAAGTAATATACAGCTCTCACTATACAGAATATACCGCTATCTGTCACCAAGTAATATACAGCTCTCACTGTACAGAATATATCGCTATCTGTCACCAAGTAATATACAGCTCTCACTGTACAGAATATACCACTATCTGTCACCAAGTAATATACAGCTCTCACTGTACAGAATATACCACTATCTGTCACCAAGTAATATACAGCTCTCACTGTACAGAATATACCGCTATCTGTCACCACGTAATATACAGCTCTCACTGTATAGAATATACCCCTATCTGTCACCAAGTAATATACAGCTCTCACTGTACAGAATATACCGCTATCTATCACCAAGTAATATACAGCTCTCACTATACAGAATATACCACTATCTGTGACCAAGTAATATACAGCTCTCACTGTACAGAATATACCGCTATCTGTCACCAAGTAATATACAGCTCTCACTATACAGAATATACCACTATCTGTGACCAAGTAATATACAGCTCTCACTATACAGAATATACCACTATCTGTGACCAAGTAATATACAGCTCTCACTGTACAGAATATACCGCTATCTGTCACCAAGTAATATACAGCTCTCACTGTACAGAATATACCACTATCTGTCACCAAGTAATATACAGCTCTCACTGTACAGAATATACCGCTATCTGTCACCAAGTAATATACAGCTCTCACTGTACAGAATATACCGCTATCTGTCACCAAGTAATATACAGCTCTCACTGTACAGAATATACCACTATCTGTCACCAAGTAATATACAGCTCTCACTGTACAGAATATACCACTATCTGTCACCAAGTAATATACAGCGATCACTGTACAGAATATACCGCTATCTGTCACCAAGTAATATACAGCTCTCACTGTGCAGAATATACCACTATCTGTCACCAAGTAATATACAGCTCTCACTGTACAGAATATACCACTATCTGTCACCAAGTAATATACAGCTCTCACTGTACAGAATATACCGCTATCTGTCACCAAGTAATATACAGCTCTCACTGCACAGAATATACCGCTATCTGTCACCAAGTAATATACAGCTCTCACTGTACAGAATATACCACTATCTGTCACCAAGTAATATACAGCTCTCACTGTACAGAATATACCGCTATCTGTCCCCAAGTAATATACATCTCTCACTGTACAGAATATACCACTATCTGTCACAGAATAATATACAGCTCTCACTGTACAGAATATACCACTATGTGTCACAGAGTAAGCACCATACACAAGATTTTAAGTTGAAAGACAGGGCCCTCCATTCTTTGCCATGTGTTTAATAGTGTATTTTTATTTGTACTTAACCCCCCCTATAGCGCTACAGATTATGTTGGCACATTTCAAAAAAGTATATTAATAATAAATACCCAATACTACTGGCCAGTGTACATGGACTGATACCCACTTACCTTAGCTTGGCCCCCCCCCCCCCCCAACATTGAGTGGATTTCTTTAGTTTATGGATAGGAACTCTACTTAATTTCACTAACCTTAACTGTACACACACATTGTAACGGAACCCATCACTGTTTTACCCTGTTTTATGATTATTATGGTTAAAATATGATCCTACTATATGTATGCTGGTTTATGCTCTGCAGAATATTAGCCAGACTTTTGCAGAACTAGGCTAATAGATAATCCTATTACAGAGATTCAAGAATAAGATAAGAAAGTTGTAAAGGATCCTTGCATTTTCCAAAGTGTTTTCATTCTCTGATAAGAACAAAGAAGGATGATCTAATTAATGTCTGATTGTATCCAAGTTGCCAGGGAGGTGTGACTCACCTATTGTCCTATATGTGTATTGTATGGGGGATATGTGCAATGTCTGTGTGTTATGTGTAAAAGATACTTTTACTAACTTTTGAACCCTTGGTCTGATTCATAATATAAGTAATATACACCTCTCACTGTACACCTCTCACTGTACACCTCTCACTGTACAGAATATACCGCTATCTGTCACCAAGTAATATACAGCTCTCACTGTACAGAATATACCGCTATCTGTCACCAAGTAATATACAGCTCTCACTGTACAGAATATACCACTATCTGTCACCAAGTAATATACAGCTCTCACTGTACAGAATATACCTCTATCTGTCACCAAGTAATATACAGCTCTCACTGTACAGAATATACCGCTATCTGTCACTAAGTAATATACAGCTCTCACTCTACAGAATATGGGACATCGACATAATTTTAATCTTTTTGGCTCTATACACCACCACAATGGATTTGAAATGAAACGAACAAGATGTGCTTTAACTGCAGACTTTCAATTTTAATTTGAGGGTACTTACATACAAATCAGGTGAACGGTGTAGGAATTACAACAGTTTGTATATGTGCCTCCCACTTTTTAAGGGACCAAAAGTAATGGGACAATTGGCTGCTCAGCTGTTCAATGGCTAGGTGTTTGTTATTCCCTCATTATCCCACTTACAAACAGCAGATAAAAGGTCCAGAATTCATTTCAAGTGTGCTATTTGCATTTGTTGCTGTTAACTCTTGTTCGTTTCATTTCAAATTCATTGTGGTGGTGTATAGAGCCAAAAAGATTAGTTTTGTGTCAATGTCCCAATATTTATGGACCTGACTGTATACCGCTATCTGTCACCAAGTAATATACAGCTCTCACTGTACAGAATATACCTCTATCTGTCACCAAGTAATATACAGCTCTCACTGTACAGAATATACCACTATCTGTCACCAAGTAATATACAGCTCTCACTGTACAGAATATACCGCTATCTGTCACCAAGTAATATACAGCTCTCACTGTACAGAATATACCGCTATCTGTCACCAAGTAATATACAGCTCTCACTGTACAGAATATACCGCTATCTGTCACCAAGTAATATACAGCTCTCACTGTACAGAATATACCGCTATCTGTCACCAAGTAATATACAGCTATCTATGACTGCACAGAATATACCGCTATCTGTCACCAAGTAATATACAGCTCTCACTGCACAGAATATACCACTATCTGTCACCAAGTAATATACAGCTTTCACTGTACAGAATATACCACTATCTGTCACCAAGTAATATACAGCTCTCACTGTACAGAATATACCGCTATCTGTCACCAAGTAATATACAGCATATACCGCTATCTGTCACCAAGTAATATACAGCTCTCACTGTACAGAATATACCGCTATCTGTGACCAAGTAATATACAGCTCTCACTGTACAGAATATACCGCTATCTGTCACCAATATACAGCTCTCACTGTACAGAATATACCGCTATCTGTCACCACGTAATATACAGCTCTCACTGTACAGAATATACCACTATCTGTCACCAAGTAATATACAGCTCTCACTGTACAGAATATACCGCTATCTGTCACCAAGTAATATACAGCTCTCACTGTACAGAATATACCGCTATCTGTCACCAAGTAATATACAGCTCTCACTATACAGAATATACCGCTATCTGTCACCAAGTAATATACAGCTCTCACTGTACAGAATATATCGCTATCTGTCACCAAGTAATATACAGCTCTCACTGTACAGAATATACCACTATCTGTCACCAAGTAATATACAGCTCTCACTGTACAGAATATACCACTATCTGTCACCAAGTAATATACAGCTCTCACTGTACAGAATATACCGCTATCTGTCACCACGTAATATACAGCTCTCACTGTATAGAATATACCCCTATCTGTCACCAAGTAATATACAGCTCTCACTGTACAGAATATACCGCTATCTATCACCAAGTAATATACAGCTCTCACTATACAGAATATACCACTATCTGTGACCAAGTAATATACAGCTCTCACTGTACAGAATATACCGCTATCTGTCACCAAGTAATATACAGCTCTCACTATACAGAATATACCACTATCTGTGACCAAGTAATATACAGCTCTCACTATACAGAATATACCACTATCTGTGACCAAGTAATATACAGCTCTCACTGTACAGAATATACCGCTATCTGTCACCAAGTAATATACAGCTCTCACTGTACAGAATATTCCACTATCTGTCACCAAGTAATATACAGCTCTCACTGTACAGAATATACCGCTATCTGTCACCAAGTAATATACAGCTCTCACTGTACAGAATATACCGCTATCTGTCACCAAGTAATATACAGCTCTCACTGTACAGAATATACCACTATCTGTCACCAAGTAATATACAGCTCTCACTGTACAGAATATACCACTATCTGTCACCAAGTAATATACAGCGATCACTGTACAGAATATACCGCTATCTGTCACCAAGTAATATACAGCTCTCACTGTGCAGAATATACCACTATCTGTCACCAAGTAATATACAGCTCTCACTGTACAGAATATACCACTATCTGTCACCAAGTAATATACAGCTCTCACTGTACAGAATATACCGCTATCTGTCACCAAGTAATATACAGCTCTCACTGCACAGAATATACCGCTATCTGTCACCAAGTAATATACAGCTCTCACTGTACAGAATATACCACTATCTGTCACCACATAATATACAGCTCTCACTGTACAGAATATACCGCTATCTGTCCCCAAGTAATATACATCTCTCACTGTACAGAATATACCACTATCTGTCACAGAATAATATACAGCTCTCACTGTACAGAATATACCACTATGTGTCACAGAGTAAGCACCATACACAAGATTTTAAGTTGAAAGACAGGGCCCTCCATTCTTTGCCATGTGTTTAATAGTGTATTTTTATTTGTACTTAACCCCCCCTATAGCGCTACAGATTATGTTGGCACATTTCAAAAAAGTATATTAATAATAAATACCCAATACTACTGGCCAGTGTACATGGACTGATACCCACTTACCTTCTCTTGTCCCCCCCCCCCCCCCAACATTGAGTGGATTTCTTTAGTTTATGGATAGGAACTCTACTTAATTTCACTAACCTTAACTGTACACACACATTGTAACGGAACCCATCACTGTTTTACCCTGTTTTATGATTATTATGGTTAAAATATGATCCTACTATATGTATGCTGGTTTATGCTCTGCAGAATATTAGCCAGACTTTTGCAGAACTAGGCTAATAGATAATCCTATTACAGAGATTCAAGAATAAGATAAGAAAGTTGTAAAGGATCCTTGCATTTTCCAAAGTGTTTTCATTCTCTGATAAGAACAAAGAAGGATGATCTAATTAATGTCTGATTGTATCCAAGTTGCCAGGGAGGTGTGACTCACCTATTGTCCTATATGTGTATTGTATGGGGGATATGTGCAATGTCTGTGTGTTATGTGTAAAAGATACTTTTACTAACTTTTGTACCCTTGGTCTGATTCATGCCATTTTTTTATATGTTGTTCCCCTGGGTGAGAGCTATTGAATGGTGCGGGACTTAAAGGTGTACCCCCTTTATTTGGGGTACATCCAGAATGTGGTTAAAATTGTGTCTGTTTTAATTGTGTTACCTGTTATCTGAGGGGAGGAGACGTGGGGGTTGAACCATGTAGATAATTGGCTGTTGTGATAATTATGTGGGTGTAGCCCTTCAGAGGGCACCATTGCATAAAAGGAGATCCCCTGTTATTAAAAATAGTACTACTTGACCCTTAAAAACGTAGTCTCATCTCGTTCTTTGAGGGGATTGCTATATCATACTGGGGATTGCTATGCTTTTGCATACTCCCTTGAGCTGTAACTACTGAACCCTTGTTCCTGATGTACTCTTCCTTGGAGGAGAGGTCCGGTGCGGTGCTTGTAGGCCTCGACGCAAACTAGGACGCGTCCATCAACGGAGGTACCCGGTCGGGGTGCCAGTAGATCCGTTACATTGGTGGCAGTGGTGGGATGGCGTCCTAGTAAGAGGAAAAGCAGCACGGAGACACCGGTAACGTTTGGAGTTACAAATTGAGGGCAACGCTAGTATCCGTACAGCGCCCCTGGCTACAGCAGGATGGAACCGGCTAGTTTTCAGACAGCGTTTCATGATGAGGAGGAGGAGGCGGCCGCGGACTACAGGGATGCAGACAGAAAGGAACTCTGGTATGATGCCCTGGAAGATGCCCAATGGCGGCGAGGTGAGAGTCTCCCCAGTGATGAGCAGCGGCTACAGAAGCGTGTGGCGATGCAGATGTATCTATTGGAAGAGCAGCCCCTGGATGAGTGGGTGACAAGACTAGAGACCCTGGTATGGCGAGAGCTCTGGCTAGACAACGCATACCAGGCCCTCTGGTGGCATACCGTTCGACTTACCCCCTGGACGTCTGAACACTACTTACCGGAGGGGAATGATTATGATGGCCCGGGTTTATTATGGGATGCCTTGGAGGACGATATTGATCTTGGCAGCACGGAGGGGTCTAGGTTTTGGGACATCTACGACTACCGGATGGGCATGTATGTCTGGGATGAGGAAGGCGAGGTGAGCAAAGACATGACCCACCTGGTAACGAGAGAGTGGGAGCTGGAGCAGGACTACCAACACCTGCTCAGCCTTGTGCAGCCCCAACCTACTCGACAAGCAGAACCAGACTTCATTGACTGGTCCTGGGATGACCTCCAGATGGCAGGTAGAGATGGGACCGAGGTCTCTCTACCGGCCCTACAGAGGGCAGAAGGTGTCGTCCTTCCCCCCCAGTGGCAGTGTGAACCCCAGGGGGCAGAAGGTGTCGTCCTATCTGTCACCAAGTAATATACAGCTCTCACTGTACAGAATATACCGCTATCTGTCACCAAGTAATATACAGCTATCTATGACTGCACAGAATATACCGCTATCTGTCACCAAGTAATATACAGCTCTCACTGCACAGAATATACCACTATCTGTCACCAAGTAATATACAGCTTTCACTGTACAGAATATACCACTATCTGTCACCAAGTAATATACAGCTCTCACTGTACAGAATATACCGCTATCTGTCACCAAGTAATATACAGCATATACCGCTATCTGTCACCAAGTAATATACAGCTCTCACTGTACAGAATATACCGCTATCTGTGACCAAGTAATATACAGCTCTCACTGTACAGAATATACCGCTATCTGTCACCAATATACAGCTCTCACTGTACAGAATATACCGCTATCTGTCACCACGTAATATACAGCTCTCACTGTACAGAATATACCACTATCTGTCACCAAGTAATATACAGCTCTCACTGTACAGAATATACCGCTATCTGTCACCAAGTAATATACAGCTCTCACTATACAGAATATACCGCTATCTGTCACCAAGTAATATACAGCTCTCACTATACAGAATATACCGCTATCTGTCACCAAGTAATATACAGCTCTCACTGTACAGAATATATCGCTATCTGTCACCAAGTAATATACAGCTCTCACTGTACAGAATATACCACTATCTGTCACCAAGTAATATACAGCTCTCACTGTACAGAATATACCACTATCTGTCACCAAGTAATATACAGCTCTCACTGTACAGAATATACCGCTATCTGTCACCACGTAATATACAGCTCTCACTGTATAGAATATACCCCTATCTGTCACCAAGTAATATACAGCTCTCACTGTACAGAATATACCGCTATCTATCACCAAGTAATATACAGCTCTCACTATACAGAATATACCACTATCTGTGACCAAGTAATATACAGCTCTCACTGTACAGAATATACCGCTATCTGTCACCAAGTAATATACAGCTCTCACTATACAGAATATACCACTATCTGTGACCAAGTAATATACAGCTCTCACTATACAGAATATACCACTATCTGTGACCAAGTAATATACAGCTCTCACTGTACAGAATATACCGCTATCTGTCACCAAGTAATATACAGCTCTCACTGTACAGAATATACCACTATCTGTCACCAAGTAATATACAGCTCTCACTGTACAGAATATACCGCTATCTGTCACCAAGTAATATACAGCTCTCACTGTACAGAATATACCGCTATCTGTCACCAAGTAATATACAGCTCTCACTGTACAGAATATACCACTATCTGTCACCAAGTAATATACAGCTCTCACTGTACAGAATATACCACTATCTGTCACCAAGTAATATACAGCGATCACTGTACAGAATATACCGCTATCTGTCACCAAGTAATATACAGCTCTCACTGTACAGAATATACCACTATCTGTCACCAAGTAATATACAGCTCTCACTGTACAGAATATACCACTATCTGTCACCAAGTAATATACAGCTCTCACTGTACAGAATATACCGCTATCTGTCACCAAGTAATATACAGCTCTCACTGCACAGAATATACCGCTATCTGTCACCAAGTAATATACAGCTCTCACTGTACAGAATATACCACTATCTGTCACCACATAATATACAGCTCTCACTGTACAGAATATACCGCTATCTGTCACCAAGTAATATACATCTCTCACTGTACAGAATATACCACTATCTGTCACAGAATAATATACAGCTCTCACTGTACAGAATATACCACTATGTGTCACAGAGTAAGCACCATACACAAGATTTTAAGTTGAAAGACAGGGCCCTCCATTCTTTGCCATGTGTTTAATAGTGTATTTTTATTTGTACTTAACCCCCCCTATAGCGCTACAGATTATGTTGGCACATTTCAAAAAAGTATATTAATAATAAATACCCAATACTACTGGCCAGTGTACATGGACTGATACCCACTTACCTTCTCTTGTCCCCCCCCCCCCCAACATTGAGTGGATTTCTTTAGTTTATGGATAGGAACTCTACTTAATTTCACTAACCTTAACTGTACACACACATTGTAACGGAACCCATCACTGTTTTACCCTGTTTTATGATTATTATGGTTAAAATATGATCCTACTATATGTATGCTGGTTTATGCTCTGCAGAATATTAGCCAGACTTTTGCAGAACTAGGCTAATAGATAATCCTATTACAGAGATTCAAGAATAAGATAAGAAAGTTGTAAAGGATCCTTGCATTTTCCAAAGTGTTTTCATTCTCTGATAAGAACAAAGAAGGATGATCTAATTAATGTCTGATTGTATCCAAGTTGCCAGGGAGGTGTGACTCACCTATTGTCCTATATGTGTATTGTATGGGGGATATGTGCAATGTCTGTGTGTTATGTGTAAAAGATACTTTTACTAACTTTTGTACCCTTGGTCTGATTCATGCCATTTTTTTATATGTTGTTCCCCTGGGTGAGAGCTATTGAATGGTGCGGGACTTAAAGGTGTACCCCCTTTATTTGGGGTACATCCAGAATGTGGTTAAAATTGTGTCTGTTTTAATTGTGTTACCTGTTATCTGAGGGGAGGAGACGTGGGGGTTGAACCATGTAGATAATTGGCTGTTGTGATAATTATGTGGGTGTAGCCCTTCAGAGGGCACCATTGCATAAAAGGAGATCCCCTGTTATTAAAAATAGTACTACTTGACCCTTAAAAACGTAGTCTCATCTCGTTCTTTGAGGGGATTGCTATATCATACTGGGGATTGCTATGCTTTTGCATACTCCCTTGAGCTGTAACTACTGAACCCTTGTTCCTGATGTACTCTTCCTTGGAGGAGAGGTCCGGTGCGGTGCTTGTAGGCCTCGACGCAAACTAGGACGCGTCCATCAACGGAGGTACCCGGTCGGGGTGCCAGTAGATCCGTTACATTGGTGGCAGTGGTGGGATGGCGTCCTAGTAAGAGGAAAAGCAGCACGGAGACACCGGTAACGTTTGGAGTTACAAATTGAGGGCAACGCTAGTATCCGTACAGCGCCCCTGGCTACAGCAGGATGGAACCGGCTAGTTTTCAGACAGCGTTTCATGATGAGGAGGAGGAGGCGGCCGCGGACTACAGGGATGCAGACAGAAAGGAACTCTGGTATGATGCCCTGGAAGATGCCCAATGGCGGCGAGGTGAGAGTCTCCCCAGTGATGAGCAGCGGCTACAGAAGCGTGTGGCGATGCAGATGTATCTATTGGAAGAGCAGCCCCTGGATGAGTGGGTGACAAGACTAGAGACCCTGGTATGGCGAGAGCTCTGGCTAGACAACGCATACCAGGCCCTCTGGTGGCATACCGTTCGACTTACCCCCTGGACGTCTGAACACTACTTACCGGAGGGGAATGATTATGATGGCCCGGGTTTATTATGGGATGCCTTGGAGGACGATATTGATCTTGGCAGCACGGAGGGGTCTAGGTTTTGGGACATCTACGACTACCGGATGGGCATGTATGTCTGGGATGAGGAAGGCGAGGTGAGCAAAGACATGACCCACCTGGTAACGAGAGAGTGGGAGCTGGAGCAGGACTACCAACACCTGCTCAGCCTTGTGCAGCCCCAACCTACTCGACAAGCAGAACCAGACTTCATTGACTGGTCCTGGGATGACCTCCAGATGGCAGGTAGAGATGGGACCGAGGTCTCTCTACCGGCCCTACAGAGGGCAGAAGGTGTCGTCCTTCCCCCCCAGTGGCAGTGTGAACCCCAGGGGGCAGAAGGTGTCGTCCTTCCCCCCCAGCGGCAGTGTGAACCACAGGGGGCAGAAGGTGTCATCCTTCCTTCCCAGCGACAGTTTACCCTGACAAGGGGAGACACCAATCTCCCAGACGGCGCAGATGGGACCGTGGTCTCTGTGCCCACAGCCTGTCCAGATCCCCAACTACCCTCACTGGGAGAACCGGAGGAGGGGGTAAGTACAAATTCCCTTCCCCAGCTAACTTCTAATGTGGCCCCAGGGTTAACAGAGGAAATGTTAACCCCCACTGACCCCCACGTTTCCCTGGCTACTGAGCTGGAATTTGTCCCAAGTACCCCAGCAGAAGAGCTGGCATCAAGGCAGAGTGCCACTGGCCTCTGCCCCTCAAGTCCCCTCAGCGTGTTGCCCCATCACCACAGCGAAATATCCAGTTGCAGTAACGGCTTGTTGTGGGTGGGCTGCTCTTGCACTTTGTTGTTGTGGGGGGGCTGCTCTAGCACTGGTTTATTGTGGGTTGGTGGATCCTCTAA
This sequence comes from Discoglossus pictus, assembly GCA_027410445.1. Taxonomy (NCBI): domain Eukaryota; kingdom Metazoa; phylum Chordata; class Amphibia; order Anura; family Alytidae; genus Discoglossus; species Discoglossus pictus. The sequence goes on from CM050164.1 coordinate 204,483,911, forward strand.
CGGAGGCACGGACCGGCAGAAGGTCAGGTGCCTGGTTAGACGTCCCCCCAAAGGGGAGATGTGTGACGAAGTGCCCTTCGCCACTTTGTCTTGGAGAGGACTGCTTGCCAGCCTCCTGCCCTGCGACTATGGCCCTGGGACATATTGCCCTTCAAACACAGTATTCGGCCATACCAGAGTGTATGTCACTCATTCTGGCCCTTTACATACAGGGGGGTCATTCTGTACTTGCCCTGTGGGAGCGGTGATACCCCAGATAACTATGCCATGGAGCCCATTCATAGGATGAAAGACTATGGGAAAGACTTTAGCTACATGGCAATTGAACTGTGTGAAGAGGATCTGAGCGCTATTCGGTAGTTTTGTGCGCTCAGATCCCAGCTATCTGGGGATATGTGAAATGTGAGTCAATGTGAATTGTAGTAATGCTGATGGGTTGTCAAACTAGAGAATTGACCAACAAATACTTTTGTCCGGACATCCCCAAGCCGATCCGTTGGGATCAGACCGTGTATGCCGGCTTATGGTCACGGGGGAGGTGTGTAACGGAACCCATAACTGTTTTACCCTGTTTTATGATTATTATGGTTAAAATATGATCCTACTATATGTATGCTGGTTTATGCTCTGCAGAATATTAGCCAGACTTTTGCAGAACTAGGCTAATAGATAATCCTATTACAGAGATTCAAGAATAAGAAAGTTGTAAAGGATCCTTGCATTTTCCAAAGTGTTTTCATTCTCTGATAAGAACAAAGAAGGATGATCTAATTAATGTCTGATTGTATCCAAGTTGCCAGGGAGGTGTGACTCACCTATTGTCCTATATGTGTATTGTATGGGGGATATGTGCAATGTCTGTGTGTTATGTGTAAAAGATACTTTTACTAACTTTTGAACTCTTGGTCTGATTCATGCCATTTTTTTATATGTTGTTCCCCTGGGTGAGAGCTATTGAATGGTGCGGGACTTAAAGGTGTACCCCCTGTATTTGGGGTACATCCAGAATGTGGTTAAAATTGTGTCTGTTTTAATTGTGTTACCTGTTATCTGAGGGGAGGAGACGTGGGGGTTGAACCATGTAGATAATTGGCTGTTGTGATAATTATGTGGGTGTAGCCCTTCAGAGGGCACCATTGCATAAAAGGAGATCCCCTGTTATTAAAAATAGTACTACTTGACCCTTAAAAACGTAGTCTCATCTCGTTCTTTGAGAGGATTGCTATATCATACTGGGGATTGCTATGCTTTTGCATACTCCCTTGAGCTGTAACTACTGAACCCTTGTTCCTGATGTACTCTTCCTTGGAGGAGAGGTCCGGTGCGGTGCTTGTAGGCCTCGACGCAAACTAGGACGCGTCCATCAATGGAGGTACCCGGTCGGGGTGCCAGTAGATCCGTTACACACATTATATATATATATATATATATATATATGTATATATGTATGTATATATATATATATATATATATATATATATATACATACATATATATATATATATATATATATATATATATATATATATAAATATATATATATATATATATATATATATATATACATACATACATATATATATATATATATATATATATAATCTCCAGGTCAGTAGACATGGTCCTGACAGCTGCCTGAGCACATATGAAAACAAAGGAACTGACAAACTGCCAGAAATATATAAACATTTTTGTATTCTCTTACCTTAAGAACTCCCCACAGAAGTAAGATACTGATCACAAACAAGGAGAACAGAAGGAGGTAACTGGAGGCGACATCCACTGCAAATGGGCACAAACTTAGATATAGGTATCTGGGCTCACATAAAGCATTGTGCGATGACACAGATTAGAGGTGTGTAAGCAGAGATAGGGGTGTTATTGGGAGAGGTTATATGGAGAAATAGGAGGAGTTATAGGGAGCTGTTTAATTGAGTTATAGTAGTTATAGGGAGCTGATTAATGGAGAGATAAGAGAAGTTATATGGAGCGGTTATATGGAGAGTCATGAAAAGTTATTGGGAGCTACATTATGGATACAGAGGAGTTATAGGGAGCTGGAGAGATAGAAAAAGTTATGGGTAGTTGTTACACAGAAAAATGGCATGTTATATGACAAGCCAGGAGGAGTTATAAGGAGCTACTTTATGGAGACACAGGATTACTTTTAGGGAATTGTTATATTTAGAGATAGGAGTTACAGGGAGCCGCTTAATGGAGAGATAAGATGTGTTATAGGGAGCTGAAGTGAAAGGAAGGTGTTATAATATTTATTAGGAGATATATGATGTGGTTCGTGACATTGGGAGACGTAGAAAGGGGTTATAGGTATATGTAGGAGCAGTTACAAGGAGTGTTTTACAGTTAGGTAGGTACAGTTATATGAATAGATTGGAAGAGTTCTGTGTAGCAATATGAGCAGTTATGTGGAGAGAAAAGAGGTGTTATAGGGAGGTTATATGTGATAGTGCTTATACGCTCACCAACATAGTAATATTTGCTGATCTCTGGACAGCAGCTCTTCCTACTGATCACCTGAGCAGAGTGTTCAATGAATAGAATGGCGGCCATGATCTGTAAAGGATAAAGGACACACACCTGAATTAACCTGCTGTTAATGTGTCTCCAGGGGCTCATGCAACTGCGATTTGGCCAATTGAATAGGGCTCTATGTAAGCACAGAGCAACTGGTCAGAGTTGAGGGAAAGATGGATGGTGCTAAATACAGGGATATTCTTGAGCAAAACCTGTACCACTCTGTGCGTGATTTGAGGCTAGGACGGAGGGTCACCTTCCATCAGGACAATGACCCCAAACACACTGCTAAAGCAACACTTGAGTGGTTTATGGGGAAACATGTAAATGTGTTGGAATGGCCTAGTCAAAGCCCAGACCTCAATCCAATAGACAATCTGTGGTCAGACAAAACTATTGCTGTTGAAGGCACTGGAGCAGTTTTGCAAGGAGGAATGGGCAAAATTCCCAGTGGTAAGATGTGGCAAGGTCGTAGAGACTTATCCAAAGAGACTTGGAGCTGTGATTGCCGCAAAAGGTGGCTCTACAAAGTATTGACTTTAGGGGGATGAATAGTTATGCACATTGACTTTTTCTGTTATTTTGTGCTATTTGTTGTTTGCTTCACAATAAAAAAATTAAATCCATCTACAAAGTTGTGGACATGTTCTGTAAATTAAATGATGTAAATCCTCAAACAATCCATGTTAATTCCAGGTTGTGAGGCAACAAAACACGAAAAATGCCAAGGGGGTGAATACTTTTGCAAGTCACTGTAGATGAGGGGGATATACTCTTCAAAGACTATCGCAGTATAAATATATTATATTATTGTAAGAAAGTAGATTTTTTTTAAAATAAATATTATAACCCGCTAATTATGGCAGGATAGTCAAGTATCAAAATATGTATATTTTTAATGTGTAGTTAATAAAAAAATAAGTTAACAATAGAAAAACATCTTTCATTTTACTACACCCTGACAATCACTAAGCTCAAGATTTCCTCCTGACAGACTGGTATGGTTATCGGTATATAATTAATTCAATACCATAATAATGGCTTCCTTTTGCACATGGCTTCGATAGACTATGGCTGTACATAGACTAACACCTCAGAAGCCACATGCACGAGAAAGTGATTAACCCAGGGAGCTGCTCAGTTATGTGATAATTAGCTACTAAGACCAATCTAGTGGGAGAATCTCTTGAGTTAAATGACAGCCCAAAATGTAGTAAATTCAAAGCTGTTTTTCTTTTAACAAAAATACCTTTTTTTATTAACTTTAAATAACTTTTAAACATGTATGATAGAAGCTTGATGATGACATTTACACAATTGTCTTATTCCTCATTTACCGGCAACCCCCCACTGACTGGAAATGGTATCATTTTCCGACTTTGAGATCACAAGAGACAATTTCCATTCCAGTTACATTGTGAGTCCCCTGGGTGATGGGTGCGTAACTGCCATGTGAGTGTGTGGTGGCACCTGGAGTATGAGCGTCACTGCACTGATCAGCTGCTGGGGCAACTGAGTAACAGCTATCTCTATAATATACACAACTATCCCTCACCCTAGCACATACAGCTATCGCTATAATATAGACAACTATCCCTCACCCTAGCACATACAGCTATCTCTATAATATACACAACTATCCCTCACCCTAGCATATACAGCTATCTCTCTATAATATACACAACTATCCCTCACCCTAGCACATACAGCTATCTCTCTATAATATACACAACTATCCCTCAACCTAGCACATACAGCTATCTCTCTATAATATACACAACTATCCCTCACCCTAGCACATACAGCTATCTCTCTATAATATACACAACTATCCCTCACCCTAGCACATACAGCTATCTCTCTATAATATACACAACTATCCCTCACCCTAGCACATACAGCTATCGCTATAATATACGCAACTATCCCTCACCCTAGCACATACAGCTATCTCTCTATAATATACACAACTATCCTTCACCCTATTACATACAGCTATCTCTATAATATACACAACTATCTCTCACACTAGCACATACAGCTATCTCTATATAATATACACAACTATCCCTCACCCTAGCATATACAGGTATCTCTATATAATATACACAACTATCTCTCACCCTAGCACATACAGCTATCTCTCTATAATATAAACAGCTATTTCTCACCCTAGCACACACACACACACAGATATATATATATATATATATATATATATATATATATATATATATATACAGTATATATATATTTATTATGTACAATGAATTGATTTATCTGCAATATCACAGAATGAAAAAGAGGCAACACAGAATCAGGGCTGTGCTACTTGAATAGAGTGCCAAGTGTCCATACGGATAACTAAAGATTAGCTGTCACTTGCTCACATACATATAGCCCTACATCCTTATGTCTCTCTCCTACTGAGTGCGTCACTCACCATGTGATATATAGACAGTGTGTGAACCACCGCCCGGACCCTCACACAGCTGGACGCCTGGGATCTCTCAGTGGATTTTGGGGCCATGTCTGTTGTCTGAGCTGCTTTCTGCTGAATGACAGTTACTCAGACAGATAGAGATTTCCTGCGCAAAGCCAGCCACACTTCCTTCCTGGGTGCTAAATTTACTTTAAATGAGCAAGTAGTATAACTGATAATATCTAATGTTTAAACATAGACATTGACAGCAAAAAATGCGCTCCATCGCCCCAAAGACAAACAGCCCCATCCTCATTGACTGATCTTTACACTGAATTCCCATATTCACAGTATCTCACAAAACTGAGTACACCCCTCACATTTTTGTAAATATTTTATTATATCTTTTCATGTGATAACACTGAAGAAATTACACTCTGCTACAATGTGAAGTTGTAAGTATACAGCCCGTTTAACTGTGCAAATGTGTTGTCCCCTCAAAATAACTCAACACACAGCCATTAATGTCTAAAACATTGAGTGAGTACACCCCTAAGAGGATTTTCCACCATTATTTTCCAGCACTGCCTTAACCCTCATGGGCATGGAGTTCACCAGAGCTTCACAGGTTGCCGCTGGAGTCCTCTTCCACTCCTCCATAATGACATCACGGAGCTGGTGGATGTTAGTGACCTTGCACTCCCCCACCTTCTGTTTGAGGATGCCCCACAGATGCTCAATAGCGTTTAGGTCTGGTGACATGCTCGGCCAGTCCATCACCTTTACCTTCAGCCACTTTAGCAAGGCAGTGGTTGTCTTGGAGGTGTGTTTGGGGTCATTATCATGTTGGAATACTGCCCTGTGGCCCAGTCTCCGAAGGGAGGGGATCATGCTCTGCTTCGGTATGTCACAGTACATGTTGGCATTCATGGTTCCCTCAATGAACTGTAGCTCCCCAGTGCCGATTGCACTCATGCAGGCCCAGACCAAACACACATGTCTCTATATGTTGTGACAGATTCCCTGTCACTCTCAGGATCCGTGCCTTGTTTTTTAATAAAATGGAGGACGCAGGAGCCCTTTAAATGTTTAGCCACACTTTACTGATTGTTTTGACAGCATATAACTTAAAACTGAAGGCAGAAACAAAATCCTACCTTCTCATTGAAGCCCTGCATAACTAAACTGTAGTTCCCTCACTGTCTTACATAGAAGTGCAAACATACAGTCCAAACATAGGTAGCAGAAGTGTCTTTCCCTCTCACCTTTCTCTCAGGCTCTGTATCTCCAGCCTCTCTTTCCTAAGCAGATCCCTCCTTTGGTCATCACCTGCAGGGATTTTCTGTTCCTCTTATCTGCAGGCTCTCTCTTCAAAGCTTCTGGCTTTGGTCCATTAGCTTTCAGTGCAGCCTCTGACAGTGGCCCTGCACACTTCCACCACACTCCATCTCTGTCAAACAACTCTCCACCTGGGAGCAGCAGCAGATCTTGATTGCAGCCACACCCAAGCTTTTTAAGGATCTTCTTAACCATCTCACTCCTGGGGAGAAGTCTTGAAGGGCTCTCTACTGCCCTCTGGTGACACACCATCATATGTCCCCCACCCCAGCTAGACACCATGGGGTTGAGCGTCCAACGCTGTGAGTCCGTGTGTTTGATCCAATGCATCCTCTGTAACATCCGCCCTCTCTCTGCATTCTCCCCATCACCTTTGCACCACTGAGACCTTTCCATAGTCACCAAAGCTACTGCTCTTCCAGTCGTCTCATCCTCCAGTGCTCTTTTCTTTGGTCTGCTAGGAGCATTGCTTACACATGTTGTTACAATCTCTTCATACTCCCCTGTGACAATTCTGTCTTCCTTGCCGTGCCGTTTATCGTCAGCGCCCAAACATCGCTGGTAGGACACCGGCCCGCCCGTCTCTCCGAGTGTCCTGCCCCGGGACCCTTGAAAACTACTCTTCATACTTCTGTCCAAAAATGTGTTTCTACATACAGTCTCTTCCCTGGGGGTAAATCATCATGATCATCGTGCCTCTTCTGTAACTCCTGTGATCTGCTAGTGATCGCTACCTCTTGGTTCACTAGCACTCCGTGAATCTTCGGCGCCTCAACTTGTATCGTGACATCTCTACCTTCACTCTGCGACATCCGTGACACCTCTGGTCTTACACCGCTGAGGGTATTCTTCATTGTAGGAAGTTTGGCTGCTTTCCCCATTGCACACCTTTTCACTTCATTCAGCTGCTCCTTCAATTGACCCAGTTGGGTACTTGTGTCTGGCTCAATTAGCAGCTGGTTCTCTGCTGTCGATCTGTACAACTCTTGGACAACCTCTGTGGCCCCTTGAGCTTGTCGGGCTCCCTTCAGACTTTTCTCGAGGGTCTCCAATACTTCCTTGTTAGGTTCATCCTTTCCACCTTCCCAATGGAACAGCAACTTCTCGTGTTGCTTTTCTTCCCTTCTGTTCTGGTTCTCTCTGTTCCAGATGCTCAAATTGGCTGGCTGATAACTCTCACCAAAACATATCAGCTTCATATGGCCAAGTTGCTTCAGTTCTGGTACAGTATCCTTCGTAGACTCCAAAGGCATGTCCTCTCTTAAGGCTGCGTCTTGAGCCTGAGTCCGCACCTCATCTTTCTTTCTGTTCACAGCAGGCCTACTTGTTACCTCTGTGCTTCCAATCCTGCAAGGTCTGCGACTTTTTATCTTTGCCAGGAAGGATCTCTCAGAAGTTTGGTTTTGCTGGAATGTCTCCAGCTGTTCAGCAACTCCAGGCTGACACTCAGCAGATAGGCTAGTATACTTCTTAGTGGCCTCTTGAATCCTAGATTCCTGGAAAACACTTTTATTTTCGGCATCCTCAGCCTTCATCTGTATTATTTATTCTTTTAGTGGCTTCTCTACTTGCTTTGCCTCCAAGGCGTCCAGCTTGTCATCTTCCTCAGCCGCAATGTCTCCTTTTTAGCTTGTTGCAAATCCAGTTCACTCTGCTTGTACTTGATCTTTTGCTGCATGTTCAACTTAGGAATCTCCTATGACTCTTCTATCAGGTCCTCCCTGAATATCTTTCGCTACTCAGCCATGTTTTCTTCCCCCTTCTGTCTCTCCTGTACATGCTCCTTCACTATGCCTTGCATATTAGCTTCCTGCAAATATCGCTCTGCATTAAATGTAGCAGCTTGTGCACACAGTTCCTTCAGGTCAGTGCTAGTCTCTTCTGGACAAACAACACTCGGCTCCAACTGTCCCTCGGTATAAGAGAGTTTGCTGACCTGCTGCTGTTCTGGAGTTTGTAACCGCAGTGCCTCTCTTGTTATAGCTGCTCCACTCTGAGATATATAGTCAGTGAGGAGGTCTCACTTCATTTGTTTGTCACTGTGCAGCCGCTTCTGCATAATTCTCTCATTCATCTTGTACTTGGGGGGACTCATTAGACATCTGTGTCTTCTTCCTATAGGACACTCTGTTGTCCTCCAACGCAGGCTTCCTTCTCCATTCAGGAATATAATCTGGCATCATCCTGTTATCCTTCATTTCAGTAGCAATTTGACAGTCTTCTACTTCAGGCTTTCTCAATCCCAGTGGGATAGAGGTTAGCTGTACTCCTTGCTTTACTTGTTTCCCATCTTGTTTCTCTTTATCCATAGCGCTTTGTTTTATGGCCAACTAAGACAGAACGCTCTTGGGATACGTCATAGTTTTATAAGGACACATCTCCATGCTCAGCTTCACATGTCCTCTTAGAGACAGTGGTTTGTCTTTCACCATCTCAATCTCCAGACTCTTTTCTTCCTTATCTTTCACTTTAGTAAGGTTTCCAGTGTCTTCATAATTTTTAGAACATTGTTACTTTGTAAGAACACTACCTATATTCATCAACTTGGTCTCTCCTTTCTCTAGGTCAGAGATCTTTGTCAGGCACTTTCTTTTGTAACGGAACCCATCACTGTTTTACCCTGTTTTATGGTTATTTAATTCTTGGTTAAAATATGATCCTACTATTATACTATATGTATGTTGGTTTATACTCTGCAGAATATTAGCCCAGACTATTGAAGACCTTGGCATAATAGATAATCCTATTACAGAGACTCCTCATAAGATAAGGAAGTCTATTGTATAAAGTGTTTTCATTCTCAGACATAAGAACAAAGAAGGATGATCTAATCAATGTCTGATTGTATCAAAGTTGCCAGGTAGCCTCAGGGAGGTGTGACCCACCTATTGTCCCTCTATGTGTATTGTGTGGTCAACTATGGGCGATGTGTATTGCCTGTGGGAAGAGATGTGTATATATATTTCTGCACATAACAAAATAAAGTCAGTATTCATTTGACTCCCAATTGAGTGTCGTCCAATATGGGAGGTCGGGGATGGTGAGACTGTAGTGCTTCTTGGATATTTTACCGTATACCAGCGGAGATATTGGATTCGTGTTCCAACTCTGTTACATCTTTCTCTAGTACTCTCCACCAAGGACAGGTGGCTGTGTCTGTCCGGGTTTCTTATGGAGTCATCTTCATTGCTCTTACCCCAAAGGTCTCTGCATTGTTTTGGACTCAAAACTTCAATGACTTGATCAGTATGCTTCTTACTGAGGCTGGTTTTGCGCTCAGTCAGTGACAATACTTTGTCCTTTTCTCTTAGACTGTTGCTCACAATCTTAGTTGCTTTTAGATCCTTAGGAGTTTGATCCAGGGGCAAAGGTTCTTTATCTCCACTAGCAGCCTCTTTTGCCATCTCACCAGTCTCTTTTGACATCTCAGCAGTCTCTTTTGACGTCTCAGCAGTCTCTTTTGACGTCTCAGCAGTCTCTTTTGATGCTCTCTTGGTGGCTTTTTGCACTCTCTCTGCCATCCACCAGGTCTCTAACTCATGATTTCTTTCATCATCAGGCTCGGTTTGCCTTCCCTTAACAGGGAAACTGCTTTTTAAACTTGGGTAGACAAGCACGCAATCTCTGTACTCTTTTCACTCCTATTCTGTTAAGGATCTCTTCCTTCAGGGTACAATAATTTGTTGCATTTTCTTCAGGCAAAATCATATATGCTTTCTGAGCTTCTTCACACAGATAGGGACCCAGGACGGTGGCCCAGTGCTGTTTAGGACAACCTTCCCTAGTGGCAATCTTTTGAAAATTCAGGAGGTATGTTTCCATATCACCCTGAGCGGTCATCCTCTTTAGGAAGCGATTAGGATTCATGCTTCCACTTGCTTCCGTAACCACAGTATTAGTTGCAGACTTCAGTTCCTGCAGCTGCACTTTCTGTGCCTCCAAACACTCTTTCATTTGGACTCTGTCCTCTTCCACTTGTCTCCGCCTCTTCTCTGTGGCCTCACTCATGTGGATTATATCCTCTTCTGCTTGTCTCTGCCATTTCTCTGTGGCCTCTCGCTGACATGCAGCAGCAACTCTTAGTCTATCATCTTTTGCAGTAGGGGCTCTGTCCTCTGCAATTTCTTTCAGCCATTTCTGCTGGTTTTCTTGCTCACAAGCTCCGCCCACTTTCTGGTATGTAGTGGCATCTAACAGGTCTTTCAATGGTTTCTCCATTATTATCCTGTACTGTGGGCTGCCTTCTTAAAACCAGAATTTTCTTTCCCACCACTGCCACCGTAATGTGACAGATTCCCTGTCACTCCCTGGATCAGTGCCTTGTTTTTCAATAAAATGAAGGATGCAGGAGCCCTTTAAATGTTTAGCCACACTTTACTGATTGTTTTGACAGAATATAGCATAAAACTGAAGGCATAAACAAAACCCTAGCTTCTCATTGAAGCCCTGCATAACTAAACTGTAGTTCCCTCACTGTCTTACATAGAAGTGCAAATATACTGTCCAAACATAGGTAGCAGAGCTGTCTTTCCCTCTCACCTCTGTCTCAGGATCTGTATCTCTGGCCTCTCTTTCCTAAGCAGATACCTCCTTCGGTCATCACCTTCAGGGACTTTCTGTTCCTCTTATCTGCAGGCTCTCTCTTCAAAGCTTCTGGCTTTGGTCCATTAGCTTTCAGTGCAGCCTCTGACAGCGGCCCTGCACACTTCCACAACACTCCCTCTCTGTCAAACAACTCTCCACCTGGGAGCAGCAGCAGATCTTGATTGCAGCCACACCTAAGCTTTTTAGGGATCTTCTTAACCATCTCACTCCTGGGGAGAAGTCTTGAAGGGCTCGGTACTGCCCTCTGATGACACACCATCACAATGTGTAAATACATTTTCTATAACATGTTGTGTTGATTCCCCCTATATGCATTTACCTGCTGATGTCAGATGCTGCCTCCACTCTCTCTGCATCGCTGTTTACGTTCAAACTGAGGGTTTCATCTCATATCAATGTTTGTGTGCTTTTTGTGCCTTATTGATTTATCTGTCATTTAGGGATCATTTCAACTACCTTTCCTCAGTATAGATTTATACTTTTGGTGGTGGGAGTGTCATTGTCTGGGCCTGCATGAGTGCTTCCGGCACATGGGAGCTACAGTTCATTGAGGGAACCATGAATGCCAACATGTACTGTGACATACTGAAGCAGAGCATGATCCCCTCCCTTCGGAGACTGGGCCGCAGGGCAGTATTCCAACATGATAACGACCCCAAACACACCTCCAGGACGACCACTGCCTTGCTAAAAAAAGCTGAAGGTAAAGGTGATGGACTGGCCAAGCATTTCACCAGACTTAAACCCTATTGAGCATCTGTGGGGCATCCTCAGACGGAAGGTGCGGGAGTGCAAGGTCTCTAACATCCACCAGCTCTGTGATGTCATAATGGTCATAATGGAGGAGTGGTAGAGGACTCCAGTGGCAACCTGTGAAGCTCTGGTAAACTCCATGCCTATGAGGGTTAAGGCAGTGCTGGAAAATAATGATGGCCACAAAAAATATTGACACTTTGGGCCAAATTTGGACATCTCCACTCAGGGGTGTACTCACTTTTGTTGCCAATGGTTTAGACATTAATGGCTGTGTGTTGAGTTATTTGGAGGGGACAGCAAATTTACACTGTTATACAGGTTGTACACTTAATACTTTAAATTGTGCAGAGTGTCATTTCTTCAGTGTTGTCACATGAAAAGATATCATAAAATATTTACAGAAATGTGAGGGGTGTACTCACTTTTGTGAGATACTGTATATAATATATTGCAGAAAACCACATGTGAAAATGGGCAACATGTTGTTACAATACAGCCTCTAATCTATTACCTTTTATATGTAACTAATAACCTGCCCGTCATAAATGACGGTATCATATTCTATGGTCAATTATCTGTTCTGTCTCTCTCTCTGTGCTGTCTCTGTACGTGCCCTCTCCCTCTCTCTGTGCGCCCTCTTCTTGCTCCCTCTCTCTCTGGGCTCCCTCGGTTTCTCTGTGCGCCGTCTTTATCTTTCTTTCTGCAATATCTCTGTGTGTGTCTTCTCTCTCTCTGCGTGCAATCACTCTCTCTGTGCACCCTCTCTCTCTCTGTGTGCCTCTCTCTGTGCCCTCTCTCTCTGTGCCCTCTGTCTGTCTCTCTTTGTTCCATCTGTTTCTCTTTGTGCCCTCCCTCTGTGTTCTCTGTGCTCTCTGTCTCTCTCCCTCCCTTTCTCTCTCTCTCTGCCTCCCTCCCTAACTCTCTCTGCCTTACTTTTTCTTTTCCTGTATTTAGGGGTAGTAGCTTGTGAGTTATGCCTGCTCCGAATGCATCTTGCAGGCGTTGCTCACAAGCTAACAACTATTATAGTGAATTGTTTTCTTTTCAGTTTCTTGACTTCCTTAGATTGGAATGTAGAGGAAGCTTCTTTCTGCACCCGCTGCCAGCGCTGTCTAAGGACTAATGAAAAGCTCAGTTTACAATGACACATCTTTCTGTGAAAGCAGTAGATAGAATACTGTCATAATGGATAATGGAATCACACAGTAAATAATAATTGTGTCTAAAAGTTACAAATTGTAATGTTTTGATAAGTTTTTGCTTTCTAAAAACATTTTGCTCGTTATCAGGTTTAGTTATTCAAAAGACAATATAGACAAAAGTTAACCACATTGGTGCTTTACATTGCATATTTTTTACCACTTCTTCTGTAAGGCTAATGTGACGGTAATACACTACTACTTCACTTTCCCCAGCTTCTTGAGCTCCTTCTATAACACTTCTCCTCCTCTAAGTATACTCTCCTCTTGCACTTTTGTACTTTTGTACTTTGTTGAATCAGTTAATATATCTGAGAGTTTCTATTATGTCTCCCCTCTCCGTTCTCCCCTCAAAGCCAAATCTATTAAGGTTCTTTCCTGCCTTTTAATTTATTTTGGTTCCTCTGGAGACGCAGCCTCTGGAAATGAACACTCTGCTGTACGTGAGGATCTATCAATGCCCTATAAAGAGCTATCACAATGTAGCTCAAATATGGGGGTTAGCCGGTATAGGGAAGGGTGCTACATACACAGCACCAAATAATGATCTATATATACACTCATAAACAATAGGTGTATATATACTTCTTAATTAACCTGCAGGACTCTGTACTGTTTCTGAGACTAACTCATTAAACATAGATAAGAGAATCAGCTTTTCAGTGTAATCAGGTTGCGTATCTACACAATGATACTGAGCATAATACACTGTATAATTATGCTGAGTATCTACGCAATGATAGTGAGCATGCTACACTATACAATTATGCTCAGTATCTACACACTAATAAAGAACATGCTGCACTGTATATAGATGAGTATCTATACACTGATAATAAACATGCTATTGTGTATAATGATGCTGAGCATCTGATAATGAGCACATTACACTGCAAATGGGTGCTGATTATACACTGTTAATGAACATGTTCCATCTAATGATGCTCAGTATCTATACATTGATGATGATTACATTGCACTTTATAATGATGCTGGGTATATCTATTCACTGATCATGAACACACTGCACTGTATAACGATGGAGAGTATCTATGCAATGATAGTTAAAGGGATACAGAAGTTTTCTGCATTTCACTAGTAATATAATGTACCTATATCTTTAGTTATGTTTACTTTATTTTATTATGACATACTTAAAAGCTCTGTTTTTTTCTGCTCAAAATCTTACAAATTCCTCTTATCTGGTTTCCCCTCTGTGGCTCATGAACATAATGTACTTTAAAGTAACCTATTAGTGGTAACATTCTGCTACATGCTAATTGAGAGAGGTCACTGACAGGCTAATTTGAAACACTGCACACTACACAGTCTGTGTATTCATAAGCTGCATGAGCTACAGAGGACAGACCCAAACAGGTACCGATTGAAGGATTTTAGGCAGCAAAAAAAAAAAACCCAACAAAACAAAACAGAGCTTTTAAGCACTTCTTAATTATTATTATTATCTTTATTTATATGGCGGCAACATATTCTGTAGCACTGTACAGGGGTTAAGTAAGTGGCAAAAAAAAAAGAAAATAACACCTTATAAAGAATGGAGGGCCCTGTTTTTGAGCTTTATTAATACAATTAAGTAAATAGATACATAGATATATTATATTCCTAGTCAAATCCAGAAGCATCCCATGTCCCTTTAAGCTTAGCACTGTATCTTAGACTAGATGTGCTATCAGTGAGGACACCTATCTCTGTGTCACTTTTGCACATATAAAGGTCCTTGTGTTAAGGCCACGTAGCTTAGGCTGCAGTGTGGATAAGTGAGCTCTCTGTGTTAGGGGTCTGCACATTCCTCAGCCCCTGAGGTGGGTAACAGCCACTGGATGCGGTAGGAAATAGCTGGGCCCTGGAGACTTCCCTAGATGTTTGTTTAGGAAGAGGCATCTAGCAGGCCTTGGCCGTCCTTCTCAATCAATGGCTTGTCTCCTGGATCTGAATGAGGCCCTTAACCCCTTGCACTGGCTGCATTGCAGGCAGCATACCGAGAGCCTATCCCCAGGCCAGGATCTGAATGTCTAGGGTGGGACGGTCTGGTTCCTGTCCATCCACGATCTAACATGAATGAACAAGGATTCACAGACAGAATTCCCATGTTCTTTTTTACAGTATTTATACCTAATGAAATAGTCTGCGAGGAAAAGGAACATCCAACATGTATTAACTCTTTATAAGAAAAAAATAATAATAAAGAATGGGGGGATCTACGGGAAATGGCTGAGATTTCAGAAGGTACATCGCAGAGGTGGTGAGATGTATAAAATCAGTATTAATTTATTTGTTGATCACGTTTGAAACCAAAATGTCTTACATCAGGATCAAGTGTGGTCCGTATAGAAATGCTGATGTGACTTCTAGAACGATTTATGCTGTATGGATATTAAAGAGTGTTCGAGACATTAGGGTATAAACATTTCATATGGTCTAAAAAGTTTGGTTAAGCAGGGTTAAATTATCTTAAAAATTATTTATTTTTATATTCTTTAGCTTATATATATCTACTTAAATGAATTTGTCATATGTTACAGTTTGGAAAATATGTTATATATTTCTGACGTATGTAACAAACTAACAGCTGTAGATTAGGAAAAAAATCTTTAGCCACATTCAATTGAGCGACTTTGAAATCCGATAGCCCGTAAGTGAGGTCTCAAGCTGTTTTGCTATTCAATTGGCGTCTTTTTGCGGGCTCGGATCGGCTTCCGAGTTACGAGCTTGAAAAAATGGCGATGGTTAAACTCGTAACTTACAGCCTCCAGAAACCTTTGATTTGTCACTTTTGCAAGGCTAAAATCGCAGAACGCTATTCAATTGCTCAATTTCCCCAAGTATTCACACCCGTAAACGGCAAATGAAGGAAAAAATTCTACATGTGCTAGAGAGGAGTCCGAAAAAGGGGGTTAAACAGCTATTCGTAGCACTGTAACTGCAAATAAAAAATCAATACTGCACTGTAAATAACGGTGAAAGCGATGATAGACATTAGAATCAATTGCACAACAGTCTCAAGCCCGCAAATCAGCAGTTAAATCGATCTCAGGTATCAATGAGTAAATACAGGCCACCCATATGGACTAGAACAGTATTGGCATTCATTTTCATAATTCTGTATTTTTAATGTTTTGCAAGTCTGATCGCATATTGGACCCTCAAACCTAATTGATTGACATGTAACCTCCGCGTTTTACTGCCGTAATAATGACAGTCTCATTTTCTATTGGCCGAAATGGGAGGTTACGGGCTTGCTGAATTGATCATGTTCACGCCCAGAACTGCTCCGAACCAGTGCATGGTTTACGGTTTTGGCTTGGGGTCTGTAACTCGTGCCCTTCAGCAATTGAATAACGTCGCAATCAGATTCGGCTGTCTGCGATCGAGTTACGGACTTCGAATGAAATATGGCCCCTTGTCTGTAAAGCATTGAGCAAACTGACAAGATTAGCAGCTGTATAAACCAATGTCATAAAAGTATAAAGTGCCCGATGAATCCCATGTTTGTGTCTTCCACACTTGGAGCCTTAGTGGGTGAATTTAATATATCCTCTCCGCACATATGTACAGTAGAAGGCAGTTGCTAATATACTGGCAAGACCCGAGTGCCTAGCTCTAGACTCAGCCCCTTAGGAAAAGGAATTACTTATGTCATGGCATTTTCCATGCACTAACAGTTTGCTAAAATGAAGATTTACTCTGCATATTCTTTTTATGAAATTGTCTTACACAGCTGCCAATCTTGCCAGTTTGTTACATTCTTCAAAGACGTGATGTTTTTCCTACTTTAAAATGGTAAATAAACTTTTGTTAACTCGTTATCACCAGTGTTTATCTGGTTGGATAAATCTATCAAACAGTGTCACAGCAACATCTGGTTACATGCAAATTAGAATAAGACTGATATGTTATATATAAGCCGTTTCTTTCATGTTTTTAAGTGGTACACTTTATGTGAGTCTACAAAAGCATACTATTGCTTCATTTTACTGTTAGGCTCCAACATTTCTAAAAAATATACCACTCTATGGCAGTGCTTTTCTTTATAACCATGTCCACTTTGAGTTGCTCAGACTGAGGTTCTGTTTTATGAATTTTATCATCACCTGATTTCAGGGTTAGTTGGCACCTGCCTAGGGGAGCTTTACTCTCATGAGAGCCTGCCTGGCCAGTTACATAATTCATTCATATCCAAGCGGTTGCTTGCCATAGCCAATTGGAGATTACACAAACAACATGTATTGCCTCTTTTGTATATATTGTTTATATGCATAAGAAAGCAAGCAAAGTCATAAAAGTGAAATGTGTGTTTGGGGGCGGCAGAAATTTAAACCAACTTTGTCTTTTTCAACATTTTGTGGTTATTTTATCAGAATATAGTTCCAGGGAAGACAATAGAGGAAGTGTTTTTCTAATACGAACTTATCAAACAACCTCACCAATAAGTGAAAATAGTACAGTTGCATTAACTACATAGGACAGGAGATACAAACTGGTACAGGACAAACGTGACAAGTATGTGAAAGCAACAGTCTGCTGTCTCTTAGGAATAATTCTCACATATTGGACTGAGTGATGGGTCATTTGAAGAGGCTGTTTATTTTAAACTGTATTGTAGACTATCATATGGCTCCCTAAGAGGTCAAGTGATTCTTAGCCTCCTGAACCAAAACTCACCCACATTTCCTGCATGTATAATAATATAAACTGTGTGAAACAGGCTAGTTGTGAGTCTGTATGTTATTCACAATTTACTCCAGGACCTCCTTCTTTACCTTGGCAATGCAGCCTCAGAGGCAATCATATTAAACCTGCTAAGACACTTGTATAATACCTTTTTAATGAAATGTTCTGTAATGGCCCATTAATGTATTTATCACATGACTGCTTAGAGAATATCTTCATATGAAATGATTTAATTTAGCATTATATTGAACCCAATAAAAACATTTTTGTTAGATAGTTTGTTAGATCATTTTTTATAAGCAGAGCTCAGACTACCTATTAATAATGTTTATGGGTATTCCCTACTGAAAAAAAATATTTCAGAGATCTTTTGTTACCTACTTGGAGCCTCATTCAACTGAGCAAGTTACTGTAGCCCGTAATGGAGGACGCAATTTAATTTGCTATTCCGAAAACGGACTGCGTGTTACAGGCTTGAAATCCTTGCGGTTTTTACAACCGTAACTTACACTCCATCTAAACCTTTGATCTTTCACTTCCACAAGAGTTACAATTGCAAATCGCTATTCAATTGCTACAATTCCTCAAGACTGCAAATGTTTTCACACCCGTAAACGGCAAATGAAGAAGAAAATCCTACGAGTACTAGAGGGGGTGGGGGGGTTTAAGACATAGCGGTAGCACTGTAAACAAAGCACCCCCCCAGCAGCACCAAAACCACCCTGCAGCACCACTCACCCCCCCAGCAGAAACCAACCCCCTCCAGCAGCACCAAAACCCCCCTGTAGCACCACTCACCCCCCAGCAGCCCCAAAACCTCCCTGCAGCACCATTCACCACCAGCACCCCTCAAAAAAACCTGCAACACCACTTGTTTTGCATGTGTGTTGAAAGAAACTTAAACCATGCCTCAGTGCCATTTTTATGTGGGATGTTGCTATAAAGAGACTCTACATCCACGTGACAAGTAGTGTGTTAGCAGGTAGGTCTTTAATCTGACTGAGTTTGTTGAGAAAGTCAGTGGTGTCTTGTATATAGCGACTGGTGTTACTAACTAATGGTTTAAGGATGTTTTCAACAAATCCAGATATCTGTTCAGTCAGTGTGTCCGTACCTGTAACAATTGGTATCCCTTAGTTGCCTGGTTTGTGGGTTTTTGTCAGTAGGCAGAAAGTCCCAGTTGTAGGATTGGCAGGGATGAGTTGTTCTAATTCTTGATGTATACATTTTAGGGAATGTTTTGATGAGTTTCTTAAATTGAAGAGCATTTTTTTCTGTAGGGTCCTGATTCAGTTTCTTGTAGTAAGTGTTGTCTGATAGTTGTCTGTTGGCTTAATTTATGTAGTCCTGAGTATTCATGATAACAACTGTATATAAGTGTGGATGTATCCATTCCCTGCTTCATTCACATGGAAAATCTATACTGGGGTTTCTGGCATAGATAATTGCCCTGCCCTACACAACTTTATCTGGAACTCTGAATACAGTCTACCACCCTTTATCTGTAAAGGTTCTCAAATGGCTCTAAAAACGTAGTGTGTAAATGGATGTATAAATATTTTAATCTAATAAATTCACTTGCTTTTTCTTATTACCTGCAGCAAAAGTTTCTGTATAGGACATAAGCATGAAGACACACAGCAAGGTGAGTCTATGGGTCTGTAAGTCGGACACAGCACACTGTAAGACACTGCAGGGGAAGCATTCTGTCTCCTCCAATCAATCTCGGGGGAATGAGAGGTTAATACTATCTCCATCAGTGACTTCACCACTGTTTTGAACATGCTAGGAGGGTCTAACTGACAGAGCTGTAAGTCACAGCCAGCTCCATAGACTCCAATGTATCACATAGTACGCAGACTATTGCAGGACACTGGAAAATGACCATAAGGAGCATCAGAAGCCTGTATAAACACAAATATAAATGGGTAAAAACATAATTTTACAGTATTGTTTGGATGTGGAGGGGGGTGGAGGTTGAAGAAGGGGGTTGAGGAGGGAGGTTGAGGAGGGGGTTTAGAATGAGGAGGGGGGTTTAAAGTATTGTTTGATGTTTCTATGCAAGAGAGACAGGACATACTTAATGATTTACATTGACAACGTAAGCAATAAGAAGCAATAAGAAGTAAACATTTCTGTCACAAAATTGAATGGTGACATCCAGACAAAGAGAGATAGAAAGACCATGGGAAAACCAAAACTTGCAGAAGTTTTGCAATTTAAAATATGATTTCAGGTATTACTGGGATCCATATCGCATTATTCCATGCATACACTTCATATCTGATTTGTGTACCTGACTGTTGTGGACTCATTTACATCCCCAGATACTCTCTGTAACATATAACAATTCACTGATAAAAATATTTACACTTTCCCATTGAAGTGGGTCTCAAAGGACCCCTGTCGTCACATTTTTCTATACAGTCTTTTGAATACCATTTCATTCATTCACCTGCTTCTCTTCGTTGCTCTTTTAAAAAGGATCTAAACTAATGATCTTTTATTGCTTTTCTTTATAAAGCACTGGCAGCTTTAGCATTGTGCTGATTGAAACTTCATCTCAATCCTGACATCATCCCCCTCTTTGTTCATCTTTTCATCTACTCTGTCTATTCCTTACCCTCCCTATCACATACCCCCTGTGTGTATTTATTAAACCGGAAATAAAATCACTTTTGTCACTTGCAATTAGGTTTAATTGTCTCTTTTGCCCCAGGGCAAAGAGAAAGATCATTTGCCACTATTCTACATGTTATGTCTTCCGTATATTTAATGATGCTCTTCACTTATAATTGTCTGAAATTTCTTTTTGTGCGGTTTCACAGAAATTAGCATTAAAGGGAGGATAACACCTTAAGACTACTTTACTTCACATGAAACAAAAGTGATTTAGGAATGAAATATTCCTTTGTCCAATCCAAAAGTGTTCCAATTTGGACAAGCACTATTAAGAAGAATTTGTGTTGGTAATGGGCAACATGCTGTTAGAACGTTTATAGATAGATAAATACAGCCCTTCATTTTTATGTATTATATTCTATCTTAATGTAATGGTAGCAAACATTTGCTTTTGTTCCTGACAGGGAGTAGTGGGGGGGGACCATGGCTTCAGATAACACATGAAACTGCATTCTTCCTTGTACTGAAAGATTGCTACCATGAATAGCCACTTATAATAGGATTTAGTAGAAGAGAAAGTCCACGTAGGATAACCTTTCCATAAGCTCCAAGGAAGTTTGCTATTCAATAGCATGATTTTCACAATTGTTAGCTTGTTACACATTTTACAAAAGAGTAATTTTTAATAGTCAATGAGCCTTTCTGACCCACCAACAGATTGAAATCTATTAAGAATGTGATATCATTGCTAATTGCCACCTTTGTCTAACATGTAAAGTACTGAGCATGCTCTGGCCACACAAAGTGAATAATCTAATAAGCCTTGTAACAACCTGGAGTCTGAGAATTCTTGTGACAGAACAGATACTGCCAGATTGGAGCTGGAGCACTGCTAGTTAGACTCTGTGGGCCTCTTTCAATTGCTACTTTTCTGAGATCCGGGCCCACAAATGGAGAGAGCAAGTTACTTAGCTGTTCAATTGCCTCCTACTTGCGGGCCCCGATCAGGATTACTTGCTGCTTGCTACTATCCATTACTGTTCTTAAAATCGCAAGTTACTTGCCTCCAAGAGTTGCAGCTGCAAAAAACACAAATTGCTATTCAATTGCTCCGCTTGACCCTCCTGTCAAGTCCGTAAATGGCAAAAATCGAACCACAGGTTACTGGTACCAAAGTGGTTGCGCAAAGGTCTTACTTACACTTTAAAATCAAATTTTAGCAGCCCTATTAAATTCCAGTTTCATAGATACAAGGTTTGTACTTAAGCCCTACGTGCTTCAAATTCTGAAAAGTTACAACGCTATTAAATTAGCCCAGCTGCGAGCAACGTATGAGCTACGCAGTAGGGCCATCCGTGTCCACACAGAGAAACAGTGCATGAGGAGTGACAGTCTGCGAGATGATCTCGCAGGCTGTCCCAACTCATCAATTGCCGCAGGGGTCCTGAATGGGACCTCCACGGCAGTCCTACATACAAGCCCTGCCGTGGGGGGTACTCCAAGTAGCCCCGCACCGGCACCTAAAATTAACCCCCCTCTATGCTGGAGGTCACCATTGGGACCCCTCGAAGTAACTTGCATTAACTACTTGCTGCAGGGGTCCATAGGGACCCCCCCAGGCCCCACACATTAACCCCTTGCAGCGGGGGGTCCCCGATCGGCTATGTGCTTATATAGAGCCTTATTCAATTGGCTAAATCACATTTGATTGAGGCCCCCGGTCTCTTTCATAAGTTTAGCTGTACATGGAGAGATTGACCTAGGACTACTTAAAGGAACACTGTACTAAGCTGTTTTTTGCCGTACGAGCTTGAACGACCTCCAAGCCGTAACCCGTTATTCAAGCCTGTGGGACTTCAATGACATATAGAGGTTAGATTCCAAAGTCCTACGGGCTTGGAGGTTAAAGCCTGTAGGACTTTGGACGGAAAATAAACATGAAATAAAGTATTTTATTTTGGTGGTGTGCAAGCTTGAGAACGTTGTGCTTTTAATTCTGATGTCAACCATTGTGTTCTTATTCATTTACAGTGCTGTATTGATTTACAGCCTCATTAAATTAGCCCTCATAGTTCTCTCGGTCCTTGCAAAAGAAATTATTTTGCTGTTTCGAAGGACCGATACCTCAATATGTCCAACGCAGCCTCCTTTGCGAGATGACACAGAAAAATGGGAGGGAATAGGCTCCGAAACTACGTAGTAACCCGCAGTCATAAATCTATGAGGTGAACCTTGCACCTCGGAAGAATCCCTATGGGCACAAAAAAGTGCCAGCAAGGGCTCCTGAAGCCTATACGTGCTGCCTCGGAGCAGCCCGACACAGCCCCATGCTGCAGGGGTCCCTATAGAGAACCCTGAAGCCTACCCACATTAACCCCTTGCAGCGGGGGTCCCCGATCAGCATTGATCAGGCCCCCACTGCATTTAAAAATTGTAAGTTTCCCGCCGCTGGTTGTTATAGGGCCCGTGGCACACTATTAACCAATCCCGGCACCTAACATTAACCCCCTCAATGCCAGAGGTCCCCCTGGGGACCCCCAAAGTCTCCCCCTACATTAACCCCTTGCAGAGGGGGTTCCCGATCGGCATCGATTAGGCCCCTGCTGCATTTAAAATTATTCAAATTACCCGCCGTGGCTTCTTAAAGGGCCTGCGGCACGCCATTAGCCAATCCCGGCTGCGGCACCAAAAATGAACCCTCCTATGCTGGGGGTCCCCACATTAACACCCTGCAGCGGGGATCCCTGATCAGCATTGATCGTGACCCAGCTGAATTTAAAAATTCAAATTTCCCGCCTCACAGATCCTTAAAGGACTGTAAATGTCCTGAAAGGACCTACGCTAAAAAATATTAACCCCTGCCGCAGGGGGTACTATAAGTACCCCTCCAGACACCTACAGTTAACCCCATCCCTCATGGGGCTCTAAACCAAACCCCATGAGCACCTATTTAACCCTATAACTCATTGTGCTCTATACAGAGCCCCATGAGTACTTAATTAACCGTATAACTCATGGGGCTCTATACAGAGCCCCATGAGACTAAAATAAACCCCATCACTCATGGGTTTCAATACAGACCCACAAAAGACATTAATTAACCCTGTCACTCATGGGGGTCAATACAGACCCCCAGAAGCCCTTAATTAACCCTATAACTCATGGGGTTCTATACAGAGCCAATGAGACTATAATTAACCCCCTCAGTCCAATATGGGTCTATATAGATCCCTATAGGACACTATTAACCCCTAGGTTAACCCTACAAGTGCCATGAGGCTCCAGGACCCTCATCACAAAGTTTAAGCACTACACTATTAACCCTAACCATACCCCATTAACCCCTTGACCCTAACTATACCCCATTAACCCATACTAAACCCTGTCTAACCCTAACTGGGCCTATTTAAAACTAACTGGACCTAATAACCCTAACTGGGCCTATTTAACCTCATCTAGCTCTATTTAATCCCATCACTTATGAGGGTCTATACAGACCCCCCTAAGCCTCCATCTAACCCCATCCCTTATGGGGTCTATGCAGACCCCCATAAGCCTCTATTTAACTCAATCAGTCCCATAAGAGTCTATGAAGACCCTCAAAGGACAATGATAAGCCTATTATTAACCCCATAAGTGCCATGAGGGTCCTCCATGTACAAACACTACACTACACTATTCTCCCCCCAATAAAACACTAAATCTAAACTAACCCCCCTCTTCCCTAACCTAAGGTACATAAAATAAAAAAAACTTAAGGTACATAAAATAAGAAAACCTAAGTGTAATGAAATAGGAATCACAAGGTTGTGGTGACCAGCAGCTAAGGTCAGCAATAATCCAGTTCAGCAACTTGTAGGTGAAACAGGAACAAGCTTTATTGAAGGGATCAGGAACCACAATAATCTGGCAAGGTACACAAGCAGGAAGTGCCTTATATAGGCCAAGGACCAGACACCTGACCAGACACAGCTGAAGAGACTAGTCACTGATGCTTTTGCTAGCAGAGTCAAGGTTATCAGATCTCCAGGAATTTCCCAAAGGCAGGCTGGCGCAGTGGTAGGGAAGAGGCTCAGCAGCCTGGGGACCAGGATTCAAAACCCAGCAGAGTCAATTCCTCACACTAAGGTTCACAAACAAACAACATTTCAAACCCCCCTCAATACAAAAAATAATAAAACATCACAATCCCCCACCACTACATAAAATAAAAAAATTATACCAATTATAAATAAACCCCTAACTACAAAACATTTTCCCCTATCTAGACATTACCCCCAATCTATACCTAACCTCCTATCGATAGTTAACCCCCTATCTAGACATTACCCCCTATATATACTTAACCTCCTATCTAAACATTACCCCCTATCTATACAATACCCCGTAAATCTAAGTTAAAATAGAATAAAAAAAACATTTACCTTTGCAGATGTCCCTTCTGATCGCACCCCAAGGAAAAAAACTAAACATCAGATTAGTAAAAAAATTAAACATTACATATAATAAATAAACTTACCTTTCCAGCATGTCCCGTCCATTTTCTTCTGTTCTTCGTTTCAGCCCATGGAAAAAGATACATACCATTAGTATAACACATTAAACACAAAAAATAAATAAACAATAAAAATAAATTGAAAACGTACCTGTCCCTGATGTCCCCTGCCTTCTCCTCTTCTTCTCTAGGTGGGTCCTTGATGAATCTGCGCTATAAAAAAAAAAAAAAAAAAAAAAAGGACCCTCATGACACTAAGTACATACTCTACACTACACTATTCTCCCCCTGCCAATAAACCACTAAAACTAAACTAACCCCCCTCTACCCTAACCTATTAAACCCTACCTACCTAACACCTACCCTAACCTATTAACACCTACACTACCTACCTAACCCCCTATTAAACCCCCCACCTCACCAATTACACAAAATAAAAAAACTGTTACAAAAAATAAAAAAAGAACATTACAAACCCCCCACTACAAAGAATAAAAAAGAACATTACAAACCCCCCACTACAAAAGATAAAAAAAGAATTACGCACCTGCAAAGAAAATACATACACAAATATACATAACATTACAATACAGTAATAAATACAGTACAAATATACCCCTGACTACAATACATTACCCCTGGGCCCTGGAGAAAAACGCCTTTCTAAAAAAAAAAACTAACGGAGCTCCTCCCTGGAGGAGTTCCCTGGTGCTAATGAAGCCTCTAGCGCTGCTTCTGGTTAAAACAAAAAACGATATCCCATTCCGATTGGCTGATGGACCTGTCAATCCTTTTTAAACCAATCAGAAGGCACTGTTGCCTTCAAACAAGCACAATGGGATACACCCCACAGGGTGATTGGATGAAGGAATCTGCACCTTCTGATTGGCTGCAGCCTGATTAAAAGTGACAGCAGCTAATCAGAAGGCACTATTCCGTTCAGCCAATCAGAATGAGATGTGCCCCGTGGGGGTGTATTCCATTGTGATTGCCTACAAGCATCTTCACCTTTTGATTGGCTGCTGTCACTGTCAATCAGACTGCAGCCAATCAGAAGGTGCAGATGCCTTCAGCCAATCACCCCATGGGGTGTATCCCATTGTGATTGGCTGATGGCAATAGTGCCTTCTGATTGGTTTAAGAAGGATTGACAGGTCCATCAGCCAATCAGAAAGGGATATAGGGGTGTATCCCATTCTTATTGGCTCACACCTTGACGCCTTCTGATTGGCTGAAATTTGATTGACAGTCATTTCAGCCAACCAGAAGGCGCCATTCCATTTTTTTCTTACCGGATGAAGCGCTAGAGGCTTCATTAGCGCCGGGGAGCTCCGTTTTTTTTTTTTTTTTTAACAGCGTTTTTTCTCTAGGCCCTAGCCGGGGAAGAAGAGGACAAGGGTGGGGATATCACGGACAGGTAAGTTTAATATTTAGAATGTTTAGTTTATTATGTTTTGTGTATGTGTATTTGTGTACTAATGTGATGTTTTTTCCGGGGCCAAGTCGGAGAAGACAAGAAGAAGGACGGGGACATGGTGGAAAGGTAAGCTTAATATTTAGAATGTTTATTATTTTATATTGTGTTTATTTGTGACACATTTTATGTTTCTTTATTTCCTAGGGGGTGCGACCTCCTGAAGGGACATCTGAGCAAGGTAAGTGGTCTTATTTAGTCTATTTTAGGCTAGATTTAGGCTTTTTAATGTATTATAGAAATGGTTTAATGTATTATAGATAGGGGGTAATGTACTGTAGTTAGGGTTTAATGTATTGTAGTTAGGGAGTAATGTTTTATAGATAGGGGATAATGTTTCATAGATGGGGTAATGTTTTGTAGATAGAGGTAATATATTGTAGTTAGGGTTTAATGTTTTGTAGATAGGTGTTCATGTATTATAGATAGGGGGTCATGTATTATAGATAGGGGTAATGTATTGTAGTTAGGGTTTAATGTTTTGTAGATAGGGGGTCATGTATTGTAGATAGGGGTAATGTGTTGTAGTTATGGTTTAATGTTTTGTAGATAGGGGTCATGTATATATTTATAGGGGGTCATGTATTATAGATAGGGGTAATGTATTGTAGTCAGGGGTTTATTTGTACTGTATTTATTACTGTATTGTAATGTTATGTATATTTGTGTATGTATTTTCTTTGCAGGTGCGTAATTCTTTTCTTATTTTGTGTAGTGGGGAGTTTGTAATGTTCTTTTTTATTCTTTGTAGTGGGGGTTTGTAATGTTCTTTTTTTTTGTAACAGTTTTTTTATTTTGTGTAATTAGTGGGGTGCTTAATTATTTTTTTATTTTTTGTAGGGGGGATTGTAATGTTCTTTTTTTATTTTTTGTAGTGGGTGGGTTAGTAATGTTCTTTTTTTTGTAGTGGGGGGTTTGTAATGTTCTTTTTTTATTTTTTGTAACAGGTTTTTTTATGTTGTTTAATTAGTGGGGTGGGGGGTTTAATAGGGGGTTAGGTAGGTAGTGTAGATGTTAGTAGGTAAGGGTAGGTGTTAGGTAGGTAGGGGTTAATAGGTTAGGGTAGGGGGGTTAGTTTAGTTTTAGTGGTTTATTGGGGGGAGGACCCTCATGGCACTTATGGGGTTAATAATAGGGTTCTCATTATCTTATGAGGGTCTTCATAGACCCTTATGGGACTGATTTTTGTTAAATAGAGGCGTACAGGAGTTCGTATAGACCCCCATAAGTGATGGGGTTAGATGGAGGCTTATGGGGGTCTGTATAGACCCCCATAAGTGATGTAGGTAAATCGACCCAAGTAGGGTTAGATAGTGTAACGGATCTACTGGCACCCCGACCGGGTACCTCCGTTGATGGACGCGTCCTAGCTTGCATCGAGGCCTACAAGCACCGCACCGGACACCAAAACCACCACAGACTCCAAGGATAGTACATCAGGAACAAGGGTTCAGTTGGTACAGCTCAAGGGAGTATGCAAAAGCATAGCAATCCCCAGTATGATTTTAACCATAATAATCATAAAACAGGGTAAAACAGTGATGGGTTCCGTTACAGATAGGTCTAGAAGGGGTTAGCTAGGCCAGTAAGGGTTTTTAGGTCCAGATAGAGATAAATAGGCCCAGTTATGGTTAGATAGGCCCAGTTAGGGTTCAATAGGTCTAGAAAGGGTTAAATAGGCCCAGTTAGAGTTATTAGGTCCAGATAGGGTTAAATAGGCCCAGTTAGGGTTAGGACCCTCATTGCACTTATAGGGTTAACCTATGGGTTAATAGTATCCTATAGGGTCTATATGGACCCCTATTGGATTGAGGGGGTTAATTTTAGTCTCATGGGTGTCTATATTGACCCCCATGTGTGTGCACATTGCAGCGGTCACGATGGTGACCCCTGCATAAAAGGGTTAATGTGTGCACCCTACAGGGGTCACGTTCGGTCCACTGCATTATAGGGTTAATGTGTGCACCCTGCAGGGGTCTCGATCGGACCCCTGCATTATAGGTGTGATGTAGGGACACTGTAGGGACACTGTTTGGAACCCCGGCAGCCAGCTGGGGGCTTAATTGGAGCAGTCGCAAGGGCTTCACAGCCCTTTTGACGGCTCCAGGGTGGAAGTAAGCTGCAGCTGTTTTTTATTGTTTTGCAGGGTTGGCGGAAGGGTTATCGGAGGAATTGAATAGGGTCGTGGGGTTTCATGCGGCCGAATCTCTTGCGGCCGGGTGGGATCAAAGGCTTTCCTTGCAGTACGCTGCAGCGGGTGTGGACACAAGGGAACGCAGAGCGCCGGCCCAAGCCGGTCGGAGCTCTCAGTCACATTAGAATAGGGAAGTAGCTTGCGGCCACGCAGCTCCTATGGCCAGCATGGGAATGAGGCCCTTAGTGCATTGCTTATTGATACTGGATTGTCCTGTCATCTAATAAAAGCTGTGAATTTACTGACACAGTAATGTCTGTAAATCTGGAATTTCCTGTGACGTACTCATGTCAACTGTCTCTTCTACTTTTAATAAATAAAATAATGAATTAATTATCCAAATGTTATTTTAACTTACATATTCTATCAACCATTAATAAACAGCATATTCTATCCACTGGAAGATGTATAAGGTTTATTATTCCTTCTCTGGAAAACATTGTGAGCTGGCAGGTACCAAAGCATTTTTCATCCTGTTTCTGCACTCCTCCACAGCAACTAATGTATTTATACAAGTGAAGCATCTCTCTGACAGCTAGAGAAACATCCATGTGAGCCAGAGGATAAATTGACTTCTGGCAAGCACATGCTTAGGAAAACATGGGTAATTGCTAGTGCCATGTAATGGTGCAGGAGTTTCTGTTCTGGAGGCCACAGGCCCTTTACTAAGTGTTTCTACCTGCATCCCACATCAACATGTAGTGCAAGCTGCCCAATCTTTACAGAGAGCAATTATTCTCTCAGATATCTGAGCTAATGAACATAATGGACTATGTTACTCATGACCTGTATTTCACTTGTATGTTCCTTCTATACCTTTTCCTATATTTCCATTAAACCGATCCCCTGGTGACCAAATGTCCCCATTTTCAAGGGACAGTGCCCTGATTGAGACCTTTGTCTCCAGAGAAAATATGTCTCCAGAAATGTCCCAAGATGTCAAATTAGAGAGGCAGAAATATCACTAGATAATATCTGTTCAAAATTTATCATGAGCCTATGTCAAAATTACATTTTTATCTTTAAGCACTGGCCCCTGCACATCCAAGTGTTATGTGTGCCTGGGCCAGAAATTGTATTGTTCTTTTTATATGCTGGTCCAGTCTACAATATGTGTTTGCAGTGTATGTTTTCAGTCCAAAATATATAATGCCTGGGAAACACTAGGCTTCCTGGAAACCATGCTTGAAAAATGGGAAAGATGCTTCTAGAAGATTGCTTAGGTCTATGACATACTGTGAATTATACAAAGAGTCAAAGGTGCTCATCCGAGAATGAACAACACCTAAGTAGGTTTGTTCAATAGGTCTGGTTACCAACTCAGACAGCAGCCGATTTTAGCTCACTTGTGCCCTTGACAGGGAGAAAAATCCTGAACTATATAAAAAGCGTGATCCAGTCTAGAAATAACAGGCAATTCTACCCTGAAAAGAAGAGATAGCAAACCCCAGACATACGTTTCAGCCTCTGTGGGCCTCTTCAGTGAGGTGCAGCTGTACTCCCTAATGAATGCACAGTTCACAAGAAGTCCACCTAGAGCCCTCTATCACCCTTAGGGTGAGAAAATATAATACTGTGTATTATAACTTATATAAACATGCCCACAACTTTGAAGATAGGACAGAAAAAAACAAAAAAAGTCAATGTGCTTAACTATTCACCCCCCTAATGTCAATACTTTGTAGAGCCACCTTTTGCGGCAATCACAGCTTTAAGTTGCTTTGGATAAGTCTCTATGAGCTTGCCACATCCTACCACTGGGATTTTTGCCCATTCCTCCTTGCAAAACTGCTCCAGCTCCTTTGAGTTAGATGGTTTGCGCTTGTGAACAGCAATCTTTAAGTCTGAACACAGATTTTCTATTGGATTGAGGTCTGGGCATTGACTAGGCCATTCCAACACATTTACATGTTTCCCTTTAAACCACTCAAGTGTTGCTTTGCAGTGTGTTTGGGGTCATTGTCCTGCTGGAAGGTGAACCTCTGTCCTAGCCTCAAATCATGCACAGAGTGGTATAGGTTTTGCTCAAGAATATCCCTGTATTTAGCACCATCCATCCTTCCCTTAACTCTGACCAGTTTCCCATTCCCGGCTGATGAAAAAACATCCCCACAGTATGATGCTGACACCACCATGTTTCACTGTGGGGATGGTGTTCTTTGGGTGATGTGATGTGTTGGGATTGCGCCAGACATAGCGTTTTCTTTGATGGACAAAAAGTTTAACTTTAGTTTCATCAGACCAGAGCACCTTCCTCCATACATTTTGGGAGTCTCCCACATGTCTTTTTGCCTTTCTTCTGGCCACTATGCCATAAAGCCCAACTCTATGGAGCGTATGGCTTATTCTCCTCCTATGTACAGATATTCCAGTCTCTGCTGTGGAACTCTGAAGCTCCTCCAGGGTTATCTAAGGTCTCTGTGCTGCCTCTCTGATTAATGCCCTCCTTGCCCGGTCTGTGAGTTTTGGTGGGTGGCCATCTCTTGGCAGGTTCTTTACATTTGGTTATGATAGATTTGATCGTGCTCCTAGGGATCATCAAATATTTGGATATTTTTTTATAACCTAACCCTGAATTGTACCTCTCAACAACATTGTCCCTTACTTGTTTGGAGAATTCCTTGGTCTTCATGGCAGTGTTTGGTTAGTGGTGCCTCTTGCTTAGGTGTTGCAGCCACTGGGGCCTTTCAAAAAAGGTGTGTGTATGTAATGACAGATCATGTGACACTTAGATTGCACACAGGTGGACATCATTTCACTAATTATGTGACTTCTG
Source organism: Discoglossus pictus (assembly GCA_027410445.1). Lineage (NCBI taxonomy): Eukaryota > Metazoa > Chordata > Amphibia > Anura > Alytidae > Discoglossus > Discoglossus pictus. The sequence continues at coordinate 204,515,019 of CM050164.1, forward strand.
AAGGTAATTGGTTGCACCACAGCTTTTTATGGGCTTCATAACAAAGGGGGTGAATACATACGTACATGACAATTTTATGTTTTCTATTTCTAAAAAATAGTTTTATGTATATATTTTTCTCATTTCACTTCACCAACGTAGACTATTGTGTTCTGATCCATCACATAAAATTCAGATTAACAAAACATTAAACTTAAGGCTGTAATGTAACAAAATAGGTAAAAAGTCAAGGGGGGTGAATACTTTTGCAAGGCACTGTAAAACATAGAAAAAAGATGCCATTTTACAACACTAACTTACAATTCATAACATTAGGATTCTAAAATTCCGCTTTACCCGCCTAAACACACGGTTTGCCCTCAATCACGCACCCTATTTACACTGCACACTTGCCACATTGCTCACACTATCTCCTCAGATGATCAACAGTGCAACTGTACATTTTCATATGTAGGAAAATCCAAATATATATATATATATATATATATATATATATATATATATATATAGTACATTTGTGTTCACATTTGAATGTCTAAGACAAGTTAAAAAACTTGTTCCCAGCTCAGAATTCGGAGAATTACAGTTATTACACTGCATTCTGGGAAGCTGAGCAGGGACATGCAACTGTACCTACAAATGCTTCGATTTTCTATCCATACCCATTTTAAACATGGCATCCTTTAAGCTTATGCCCGCTGCAGGCATTAAATCGATTTAGTTAAATGGGAGTAAGAGAAAAGAGAAAAAAAGCTTAGAGTAAGAGTAAAAGGTTGCCATTGTAGATGCAAACATTTTTTTACTATCCCTAACATGTGCAGACAACACACATATTGAACTTTCTCTAGAGGACAGATATCTGCACAGAGTATTCATTAATTACCAAAATATACTGTTTTAAAAACTGCATCTGTAACCAAAAGACTTTTATGACAGTGTAGTCTGTCTATTGTATCTATCTGCAAACATTAAGCCTTATGAACATCCCAAGCATTGATCAATTACTCTTCTATGTATAAGGGAATAATGGATCTGAGAGTGAAGTATTTAATCACAAACAGCAGCGTTTCATGTAACCTTTGCGTTAACATTTCTAAAATATTAATTAATTTCATCCCAATTCTAAAAGAAATTACAATTCCACAAAAATATTGCTGCAGTCTGTTAACAGTAAAATATGAGAAAATGTACAGCCAATTTTTATGCAGTGAATAATGTGTGAAGGTAGAGGTGGTCTCTGTCTCAAGTATCCTTCTGAGTGAGAGCTCTTCATTGTATAGCAAGATACTTTGTCTACGTCTCTGCCATTGATGCAGCTGAAGCTTCCTTGTCATATTGGTTGGTCAAAAACACTTCAACACAAATTGTTCTTATAATAGAAAAGCCAATATTCACAAGCTGCACAATCACAGTACTTTCATATTTTAAATCAATGAAACAAAAGAAATGGAAGACATAGCCAGGCAGTATACAATAAAGGACCCTACAAATTGCTGTTTATTGGTTATGCATATCATTTCTTCTATTTATTCATGTAACTCCTCTATATTTAACTGCACACTATAACTCTCCTATTTCTGCATGTAATCTCGCCATATGATTCCTCTTATATTTCCATGTATAAAACTGCTACCTATAATTCATTATATTGCTCCTATAAATCCGCATATCTCCATATAACTGCTTCCTATTGCTTCTACAATCTACAAGTAACTGTTCTCTGCACCACCTACAGTCACTATATATCTGCTTTCTGTAATTTTTCTATATCTCTGTGTTGGCGTATTTAGGTGTTCTTCCATAGGCCCATTTAGGTTTGTGAGCCCCATTTCCTAGTTACTATCAGCCTTATTAAATTGTGATTCAGCCAATTGAATAGGGCTCTATATAAGCACAGAGCATATTTTTTTACAGAAGTTTTTAGTTATTAAAGACCTTGCTTTTGGATAGAAGTTCACTAACTAAAAACTTCTGTAAAAAATATCCTGTGTGCTTATATAGAGCCCTTTTCAATTGGCCATATCGCAATTTAATAAGGCTGTGAGTTTCCATTTTCCTTTCTATGTCTTCATTATGTGAGTCAAAACAACAAAGTTGAAGGTGCTTGACCAAAGAACTTATCTGTGCAGTCATATTTATTACAGACTGATGAATATGGTTCATTACTTATATACAAGTAAATAATATCAGTTATTTTGTATAAGGTTATACTTTCACAGCTATCCAAGTATTTATTATATAAAATGAATCAATGTGTATGTGCAGGCAGCAAAATACTGCTGAGAATGCCCTATGCGACACCTCTCAGACATGCCTTGTAGTAATTTTTCTGTGACAGGAGAATGGCTGTAGCCAGGAGTGTGAATGTGCCGTGTGTGCAGTTCTGAGAAAAAGACAGGTTGGGTATTTGAATCTGGCAAAAGATCAAAGACAAGAGGTATTTTAGGAGGACCACAAAATGAATTCTCAACTCTTAAATAATCATAAGTAAACAGAAACTTTCCACAGGCTCAACTCTTCAAATGTTAAGGAGAAAATGGGGAATTGAACAGACAGGTTGATCTGCTCCATACGGGACTGCAAAGTAAGTCTATGTTGTCATTCCCCTTTATCTTGATATATTACATTGTATACATTTCTTTATTCCTGTATAACAACTCCATATCACACCTAACTTTTGCTTGATCTGATATATATCAATATATTAATCCCTGTATGTTTTCTTGCCGTTGCATACAATTTGGTTTATTCCATATAATGACTGCCGATATGTACATCCACTTCTTCATATTGGCTCTTTTTTTAGCGCCTATATATCCATATAATCTTCCCTAAATCCTCTTAACTCTACATCTCCTTATGTCTCTGTCAATCTTTTCAAATAACTCTTTTCTATAAGGCTATATATTTTGCCATATAAAAACTCCCTTTAAACACAGGTCCATACACATGTCTCTCCCTATAGTCTGTCACAATAACTTTTCCTCTCTCTATGCAATCTGTCCCTATAAATCCATCTATTTCTCAGTATGACCTCTATATAATAGCCCATGGTAATGATAATTTAATGTTTTCTCTACTAGATCATCCGAATATAAGGCAGTCTTCTGCGGCATGGACTGTCTTATCGCTGTTTTCAGATACTGAATCAAATTAAAATATTTAATATTGAAAAACATGGCTTCTTTATCTTTTCATTCAGATTTGATGAAACATATTTACGGAGAACCAATAAACCAAATATTTGAACCTTGATGAAGCATACAGGGCATAAAACTATTAAGAGATATAAATGCAATATCAGTATCAAAGGGTGTGAGCAAATAGTAGGCCAAAACGGAGTCATTGGCATCTTCTGTTTTATGTGGTTATATAGTAGAACAACTCACTCATATGTTTCATTTTAACTTATCTCTTACTTTCCTGTGGTCAGGAAAGAAAACAAAAATTCTTACATGTCTCAAACAGACAGGAGACCTGTTTTGTGTGAGAAAAATATGCCTTATGACTTGCTTGAGACATGTAAGTGTCACAATGTTTTCTCACACATTCTTCTTCATTATAACCTCCTGACTCTTTCTCAGACTCTCCTATACTGTCTCTACACATCATGTCTCCAATAATATAACTATCTCACCTTCCCTGCTTCCCTCATCTCTTTTCTGCTCCCATGAGCTCCTCTGCTTCCTTCAGTCACTATCTCATCCCTCCCCTAAAGCAGAAAAGCAGAAATGCTTCTGTAAGTTCTATTCCCATCTCCTTTTACTCTGTCTCCTTCTTCTGATGGCTTGTGGAGATATATCCCCTAACCCAGGCCCCTCACTCATTCCCACCTGCTGTCAGCCACGTAGAGTCCCCAGGGCAGCAAATACCCAAAACACCCATAATCTCAGGTCCATACACAACTTCAATTATCTAAAACTTCAAGTCAAAATTTGTAATAACTACACATTGCAGCTCTATTTTCCTTTATCACCTGTGGGATAACCGGAACGTTTGCTGTGTCACTGTATCCCCTTGCTTGTCACAAAACATCTACTTTGCGCTTATCATGTGCCCTCTGCAATGCAAGGTCTGTTTGCAATAAACTTACGTTCATTCATGACCTCTTCATTTCCATCTTCCTCAATTTCCAGGCTATCATGGAAACCTGGCTCACTCCATCTGACTCTGTCTCCCCTGCTGCACTCTCTTATAGTGGTCTACACTTCAGCCACACTCCTAGAGCTGGGAACAAACAAGGTGGAGGTGATGAGCATACTACTATCCTCTCCTTGAACTTTTCACTGCATTCTACCTGTTCCGTCCCTCCAATTTTCATTCTTTAAAGTTCACACTATCCGCATCTTCTCTCCCATCCCTCTGCGAGTAGCTGTGATCTATCGCCCGCCTGGATCACCCTCAATTTCTGGACAACTTTGCCACCTGGCTCCCTCACTTTCTCTCCTCCAATATACCTTCACTCATTCTTGACGATTTCAGCATAGCCACTGACATCCCCCCAACAACTGCAAAATTACTTGCACTTACCTCTTCCCTTGTCCTCTCACAATGGACAGATTCTGCAACTCACCGTGGTGGACACTCAATTGACCTTATTTTCACCAATCTAAGCACTATCTCCAACCTTGTCATCTCACCACTTCCCCAATCTGACCACCACCTGCTTACTTGCAACCTCACCTAATCTTCCGCTCTCCACCCTTCTTCAATCCCTGCCACCAGAACCTGCAGAAACCTACATGCACTTAACCCACAACACTTTTTCAATGTGCTAAACCCCCATCTCAGCCCCCTCACCACCCTGGCCTGCCCAGACATCACCACTCACAGTACAACATGACTCTAACCTCCATCCTTGACACTCTTGTCCCCATAATCACAAGCAAACGCCCTCGCTCTCATCCATAACCATGGCACACTATACAAACACGCTACCTACAGAGATGCTCACGCACTGCAGAATGACTATGGAGGAATTCCCGCACTTCAGCAGGCTTTCTCCACTACAAGTTTACCTTGCGCTCCTACTTCTCTGCCCTCAAGCTTGCCAAACAACACTACTTCTCATCACTAATATCAAACCTGTCCTCCAACCATAAACATTTATTTGCTACATTCAACATCCTCCTTTGCCCACCCCCGCCTCCTTCTTGTCTCACTGCTGAAGACTTTGCCAGCCATTTAAAAAAATGTAAACCATCCAAAATGAGCTCTTCTCCGAGCTTGGCCCTATCCTCTCCACAAAGTGACAAAAGACCCAGCCCTTACCCTTTACCAATCCCTCCTCAACTATTGACTCCTTTGACCCAGTAACAGAGGATGAATTATCTACTTTTCTATCAACCTCTCACCTTACAACTTGTCCACATGATCCTATTCCTTCACAGCTAATCCCTCCCCTATCCACCACAATTATCCCAGCTCTCACACATCTCTTCAACCTTTCCCTAAAAACTGTCAAGTTTCCATCCTCATTAAAACATGCCATAATTACACACATTCGTAAGAAGTCCTCATCTGACCCAGTTTTGCCTCCAACTATCGCCCTATCTCACTACTTCCCCGGACTTCTAAACTTGCTTGAGCAGCTTGTTTACAATCGCCTCACTCAAATTATGTTCTCCAATTCCCTTCTTGACCCCTTCCAATCAGGATTCCAGGCCCAACACTCTACAGAAACAGCTCTCACAAAACTTACCAATGACTAGCCAACCGCCAAATCAAAGGGCCACTTCTCTGTTCTAATTCTCCTGGATCTCTCTGCTTCCTTCGATACAGTTGACCACCCTCTTCTAATCCAAACTCTCCGCTATTTTGGCATCCAGGACACAGCTCTTTCATGGTTCACATCCTATCTAGAAGATTGTACATTTAGTGTCTCTCTCTGGCACCTCTTCTTCACCTCTCCCTCTTTCTGTTGGTGTTCCCCAATGTTCTGTCCTAGGCCCCCTCCTCTTCTCCATCTACACATCCTCCCTTGTTACCCTTATAAAATGCTTTGGATTTCAGTATCATCTCTATGCAGATGACACTCAAATCTACCTCTCTGCACCAGATCTATCCTCCTCTATTTTAGCTCAAGTTTCCAATTGCCTCTCTAGCATATCCTCCTGGATGTCTGCCCGTCAATTCAAACTCAACATGTCTAAGACTGAACTCCTTATCTATCCACCCTCTACTACAGCTTCCACTCCTCAAATATCTCTCACTGTTGAAAATGCCATCATCACTCCCACTTCCCAGGCCCATTGTCTTGGGGTTCTACTGGATCCCACCCTCTCTTTTATTCCTTGCATTCAATCAATAACAAAATCTTGTCAGTTTCACCTAAAAAAAATCTCCAAAATTCGTCACTATCTTACAGAAGACACAGCTAAAATTTTAAAACACTCTCTCATCATATCTCGACTCGACTACTGCAATTCACTCCTTGCTTGCCTACCCATCTCTCGTCTGTCTCCCCTCTCGTGCTGCCCCTACTATCTGGTACTCCTTGCACTGCTCCATTAGATGATCTTCCTGCCTCAAAACCTTAAACAATTACTAAAAACACACTTGTGTAAAAAATGGTATTACCTTCACCCGTAACATGTACCACTGCACACTACACAGCTTAAAAACACTTACACCCACAATCTACAGTCAACACACAGACACCTCCACTTGACTAAACAAATTGCTTTCACATTGCCATCTTGCATTTGTCACCCTCTTGTATCACACCTAAACCCTTAGATTGTAAGTTTGCAAATTTTCAATCTTGTGTCCGTGCCTTGGAAGCAAGCACTATGTACATTTGATTCTAAGCTCAAAAACAGGGCCCTCCAGTCTTTATAAGGTGTTAATTTTGTTTTTGCCATGTACTCAACCCCTGTACAGCGCTACGGAATATGTTGGAGCGTTATAAATAAAGATAATAATAATATTAGATAATCAAGCTTTGGCACCATGTCGTGTTGACATTGATTGCAGTTTATAGAGTAATGTCTGTAGTTTATGCTGCATCAAGGCATTGGTTCTATTCACTATCCTATTTATAACATTCCGTATTGCTTTCTCTCAAATAATCTCTCATTTCAAAAAACTTAATCCAACTAAAATAAACACACATCTTGTTGAAAGACATGGCTTCTTCCTAATATAATTTAACTTTTTGAAAACATCATTATTGAGAACAGATACAATCACATTTCTTTAACCAAAACCTTATAACCCTGGGAAAACAAATAGGGTATAAAACAATACACTAGTGCAAAGTTAATAACAAGGTCAAAGAGTATGACAGAAGACATGGTGGGGGACAGATCTTCACTTTGCCTATTGTCCTCACACTGTTAAGCCTGAGTCCACTAAACCATAGGACCATAGGACCATGCCCTCTTAGTGTAAATTGCAGCTTACAAAGCAGTATCTTTAGTTTATGCTGCACAGTCTCTATTTCATTGACCCATTTATACATTAATGACTGCTTTCTCTCTCTCTAGCTCTGTATCACACTCTCGCCACATCTCACATTTACACTTCTGTAAACTACATTTCCTTCCTCTTGGTTTATCGCTCTACTTCTGTATGGTAATTCATTTTCTACAGGGAACTTACAGAAAACCTCAAACTTAAATGCTTCCATATCCACAAATAGTTACAGAGTTAAGGTGCATAACATTTTCAATATTTTTAATTGAGTAGAAAAGTCAGGCAGAAGAAGAAATGTTGCACTTTTTGATGTTTTCTTCATCATAGTCATTGTTTCCTCTTAGATGTGTTGGAAAAAAACACAAGTGTACTTCAACTATGTCTATGAAAAAAGCTAAAATATGTTCCTGTGCTGGTTATTATCAAAGAGCTAAACCACTTAAATTATAATGATGTAAACACATTTACTAAAAGTTACAAACAAGGACTAAAAAAGAACCATTGATTTGAAACAAGCATAACTTCTGATTGACATATTGGTCTTACACTTCATGGCAGCTGTGACATGTCTGGGAGCTGTCAGATGCCATTCTATGTGCAGATGTTGCAGTCCACAACCCATTTTGTAAGGATGTGAGGCATTATGAGGTATACCTTTGGCAAGCATGGCTTTAATTGACAGCTGTGAATGCTCAGTGGCTCTGCAGTAGCTCAAGAAACAGCTGACAAGTAACTTCCCATGGTAAAAGGAAATATGGTAAGTACTATGTTATCATCCTAGGGCAAGTTCAAATATCAAAGAAAAGATTTATGACATATAAATCAGTATGAAATATATTCACAAATGTTGAGAAGCTAAAATGAAAGATATCAAAATGCTACATAATCTACAATGTTAAGAGGTTGCTTTATTCATTCTGAGTATATGACCTACTGTATACTGGGTGGTTTATACAATACAGTGATTGTTTAAATTGTCAGTTTCTTCTAGATTTAACATGTATTAATGGCAATAAAACATTTATGAGGTCACTGTCACTGAGTACAGAAGCATACTAATGGCTGTGTCATGTTTAAAATATACTATTATTGTCTAAAAAGTAATTATAGAGTCTCTATAATGACACATACAGAGAATGACCCAGCCAAGGTGCCCTGATCATTTAACTGTAATAACAGTATTTTGATAAGGAAGTTTTAAAGCAGAAACAGGTCATTTCAAAGAAATGATCAAAAGTCAAAGAAATGAAGGGTTTACAAAATAAGATCTTGATCATGCTGTCAGTAAGGATGACATTTATTTCTAAAAAGCAGCTTTTTGGTTCTTTCCTATTTTTTCAGATAGCTGACTTTCCTTACTGAGGGTCCTCTACAATGCTAATAAAAACAAATGACTTAACAAACAATTTAGGGAAATATGGGGGCAAACAGAAAATGTGAGCATGACAGTGCATGTGAAAGACCCCTTGAGAGAGTTTACAAGAATGTGTTTGAGAAACTGAGGAATTGGAGAGGGAGCGAGATAGTTGAAGGATGCCATGGTAAGAAAAAAAAGAGAAAACTGCATGAAGATTAAATGCTGAATCTTACCTCAGAAGCATGGCTAGCTCATCTCCTGTTTTCTGTACTTCCTGTGATTTTATCTCAGAAGGTCAGGTAGTGCAAGGGCAGAGCAAGGACCCACATATTTGTATGGGTTCTACCTCTTTTGGAAGCTAAATTTCTAGTAGTTCCAATAATCCCGTTGACCATTATGGGCTATATTCCTTAAATTTGCTGATTTAAAAGTCATGTTTAGTGCCCGCTAAATTATGTAAAAAGTCTACACATCTTCAGAAGCTGGAATCATGATTCAGTTTGAGTACACGTGTATCAATTTGAGGCTCAATAGTTTGGGAGCAGATTGAAGTCTAAAACATTTGGAATTGAAGGACCTTTTGTCTTTTTTTCAACACATAATGTTATACTTAACACAGAAAACACAAACTGGTTTCTGCAGGTAGAAATGGATAAGGAAATATTTAATTATAAATGTATGTATAAAAATATATAAAATAGTATAAAAATGTATGAAAGTAAAATTTATATTACAATAAAGAAAGCAACTAACGCTGAAAACCAACAAATCTAAATTGAAAAAACTAAGCAGAGCTGTAACAATGGAGTGGGTAAAAATAAATGTAGAAAAATAAATATATCCAGTGGATAGATACTAATATAATATTATAACTTTATTGAATGGATATTGTACAAGGAGTATGGAATATACTTGCCAGAAATACAAATGCAAAGAAATATAGAAGAAATCATTGTAAATATACATACGCATAAAAATGATAATGTCATATAATAAGGCAGTATACAGAAAACACTAAAAATCCTGGCCAGGAAAGAAATTGGATCAACATTAATTCTCAGTGACGTGTTTTGCATGAAAGCTTCATCAGATAGAAAGACATGTAAACTCTGTGTATAACTTTCTGAGTTATTAAAAGGGAATAATGAAACTAACTTGTGAGCAATGTTACCACATCACTGTGAAAATTACAATTCTATTAAAAAGTAACAACAGTAAACTACAAAAACTACAAAGATGTACAAGACCCTTCTTGAAGTTGTGGTGATGCTCATACTTTTCTTTTTAAAAGTCCTGGTCGGGCGACTCAATATCTTAAAGATCAAGCACACTCTAAAACATAAATAACAAAAAATTATGAGTTAGTTTCAAATGTATTAATATTATACAGAACATTTTGAATAACATCATTCCATTTCCAACAAATATCTGTAGGAGCAGGTTCTCCCTTCAGGTAAATTTTGATGTATCTGGAATAGTTACATTAGATATGAGATACGTTATTAGCATTTATTAGGGATATGCATTTTTTACATTCATTCCTTACATATTTCTTTGTATTTGTACCATTCTGTTTTAAGATTTAATATGCAGCAATCAATATTCTGAAGAGCTAACAATCTCTTTGGATTTTCCTGCATCTGAAAATGTCCATTTGGACTGTTGATCACCTGAGGAGAAAGTGTCAGCAATGTGGCAAGTGTGCAGTGTAAATAGGCTGCGTGCACGAGGCCAAACCATTTGTTTAGGAGGGTAAAACGCCATTTCAGAATCGTAATGTTATTATTTGCAAGTTAGAGTTGTAAAACGGCGGCTTTTTTATATGTGTTACTTGGCTTGCAAGCATTTTCTGTCAGTAGTAATGGCATATTTTGTATCTCCTACATTCCTGGCTAACTCGTACGTGCCTGGCAGTGATTTGCGTGCCTCGGTGTCCTTTAGACTAATTTTCATTATTTTCCTCTGCCATTTTTTTTCTCGCTTAGCCGATTTTCGAGTGCCGAAACACGGCAATTTCGGCTTAAATTCGCCTGCAAGGTCACTCCTAGGCGTCCTGGCGTTCCCCCGTGCTGTGTGTGAGTGTGGTTTTATTTATTTATTTATTGCTTTTCGTGTTTTTTGATTTCTGCGGTACGGCCATTAAAGTAGTATTTTTGCAAGGTCCTTTTTTTTTTGCCCCTGAGATTCCAAGGTCGTTCCTGGCTAACTCGTACGTGCCTGGCGGTGATTTGCGCACTTCGGTCTCCTTTAGCCTCGTTTTCATTATTTTTGGCCTCCATTCTTTTTCTCGGTTAGCCGATTTTTCGAGTGCCGTAACTCTGCAAATTCTGCTTAAATTTGCGTGCAACCTCACTACCAAGCGTTCTTGCGTTCCACCTGTGCTGTGCTTCTTCTAGTTTTGTCGTGTTTTTCGATTTGCGTGGTTCGGCCGTTAACTTCATACTTTTCCAAGCTCTGATTTTGTTTGCAAAGGGATTCCGAAGGAAATTTTTTTTTCAAAGTCCCGCGTTCCTCAACTGCTTGCAGCCAAAGGCAATGCAGTGTTTCCTAACTTCTTGGAGGCTAAGTCCTGCATGCTTCAATTCCTCAACTGCTCACCTCACTTCACAAGGCTCGCAGACAATGAGCGCCTTCGGCGCTCATTGTCTAAGTGCTCCGAGCTTCAATGCCTCGCTTCAATGCCTCAACTGCTCGCCCCGCTATGCGAGGCTCGCAGACAATGAGCACCTACGGCGTTCATCGCCTAAGTGCTCCGAGTTTGGAAGACTTCCATGTCTCAACAAGCAGGCAAAAAGATGCCAATTGAATAGCAAAACAGCTTGCAATCTCACTAACGGCCTCCCAATCTCCCGAAAGCTCAATTGAATGGGGCTCCATATCTCTACTTTCTTGTTATTTTCCTTGTGTAAATAAGGGGTATAGTCAGGCTCATATAGGGAAAGTCATAACTTACTGGTATACACCAATTTTGTTCCACTGGAGTTGGATGTAAATTCATGCATATATGTATGAGGATAGCATATCACAGAATTGTAAGTTTATGAATTCATAATTATACTTGAATTCATTTAATCTATGCTAAAGGGAAGTATACGTTTTTTTAACTAGAACTTACTTTTCTGCTGTAATTATTGATCTGGAATCTTAGAGGAATCTTAGGTCTGATAGGGAAGGAGAAAATGAAATGTGAGCACAAACCTATTGTGTTGAGGTAGATATACAATATCTTTCAATATTACTAAAACATTGTACTAATGGTACTACTGTGTTCTGTTTAATCTGATAAGACCTTGATGGATACGTTTAAGTAAAAGTTAGCAGTGGTGGTGTGTGTGGACTGGGTCATTGGGTGTTAGGGTAAGTGGTTAAGTGTGATGTTGTGGAAAAGGGAGGAAGTGAGATATGTTACAGGTAAGTTTAAAGACATGAGCATTTTAGGAAATAGGATCTAATAAAGAGAATTAATATCAGTTTTGAGGAATGTGGCTAGGTGAGTGAGGCTTATTGAGGATGTATCTATTATTCTTATAATTATTATTATTATATTGTATTTATTGAGTATTATTATGTTGTGCAAGGGGTGCAGTAAAACAAATGGAAAATATTTGACATACATTGAAGACATACAATAAAAAGAGAAATAAGACAAGACGGCACATTTGTACATCTTGGTTAATACAGGAGAAGTAGAGGGCCTTGAGAGTTTAGAGTCTAAGAGACAGTATGTAATAGGGTTTGGAGAATGGATGGTGAGTTATATATACTGCAAGTAAGGTTCAGTTGAGTAAAAAGATATGAGATGAGTGAGGTGTGAAAATATTGAGTGCTGTTTTTTAGGGATGTGAACAGCTGTGTGTGAAGCAATGTAGGCGGCTGTGGAATGCAGGTAGTGCAATAAACTAGTAGGATATGGGGAAGGAGTGAGATACATGTCAGGTTATTACCTGAGGTTGTGGGAAGAGCTTGTACCTCTCCTCTCTACTTAGACCACCTCCTTCTAGGTGTATCCTAGTCTTAAGTTACATCAACGTTGCGCAATTTCACCCATGTCAGGTCGACCTGGTAAGAAATCCTTAGCCCTTCTTTTGGCCATCACATTCTCCCGCTCTGCAGTTCTGCACGCATCTGATACCCTTTCTCAGTTCCAGCCTCTCCTTACTTCTAGTTTCCTCCCAACCCCCGCAGAACTAAGCTCTCGTTTAACCTTTACAGGCTACAGCCAGGCCACCTACCCTCTTAGTTCCAATATGGCATAATCTAACCTTTCCCCCAGACCTACCCACCGTCTAACCACTCCATTGGCTCTTCCTTTAGTGTCTCAAGTCCTTATGGGTCCCCTACACCTTCTTACCAGCGGTCAAAAGCATTATATCCATCTCTACCAGTAACCTTCCATTGCCCGTCTACCCCATCAATTATTAATCCATACAATTCCCAGCTCAGCCGCTGATCTACCTCCAATTCCACGTCTACACCTCTCCACTCTTCTCCATTCACCTTGCTCCATGTCCTGACACCAACAGAGCCCCCCTCCCCCATTCTACACTCCTGCTCCTCCCTTACTTATTTCCCAATATCGAGCCGGCAGTCACCTAATACAGATCCATTTGATAAAGTGCCCATCCACTTGGAAATGCTCTCAGTCACCTTCCTACATCTTCATTCTTCCTCACACCACATCTGTCCAATATACAATACTCATCTTGTACCATTTGCAAATTACAAAAGGGCCATAGTTTCTGTTCCCAGTTTCATATAATTAAGCATCTATGATTTTCTATCCCTAATCCCTCCAACAAACCCAGGCCGATTGTAACATTTACGGGCTTGAAAGATCAATTGCTTAGCTGAGTCGAAGTTACTATTATGACAACCGCAGGGATTTTCAGCCTGTAACCCGTAAATCGTTTGCGGGTAGCTAAAAGTCGCCAATTGAATAGCAAATTAGTTTACGGGCTACATTATGGGCTCCAGGAACTTACAATTGCTTAACTGAATAGGGGCCTAAGTGCTTTCACATGCCGAAAGCATAGTTTCCCAAGCTGCTTCATCTCCCGCTAGACCTCCTTCACTGGCCAGGAGCCAATCATCATTATGATCATGGACAGTACCACGTGTTTGCTATTCCAAGAAAAGCAGAACTATACCGTCTTCTCCACTTCGGCCAAAATCTGCATCCTCCACCCACTGACCAACTATCAGCAATCCAACAAATGTTATCAGATATAGTGACTTCAATCAACTCTCTCGGAAACAGGATGTCCAGACTGGAAAATTCCACCTAAGCTTAGCTTGTTCTTCCATCAACATCCCACTCTATTCTTCAAGGTGAGTGTCCCAGTACTCCTCCCACAATCAGTATCCCTCCCACAATCACTTTGTCCCTGCTCACATCAAGAGGGACATCATAGAGGGAAAGGATGTGAACCTAGTGCTGTAGTGCTGCTTCTCATTTTTCCCTTGACTCCTCAGAGAACAAGATGCTGACCCAGATCGATGTCTCCATTGTCATCAAATCTAAAGACCCTAGGCTTAACTGCAAGATCACGGTGAAGGAGTTTGTCCTGGTCTTCAGTTTCTATAAGGATATCCACTCCTCCTCCTTCCCCAATAGACGTTGTGAACTATATGACTACCTATATATTATCATAGATTTATCTCACAAATACGTCTGCTACTATGACTACCAACGGTCATTCACAGCAATTCCAACAATTTGATTACTCTATGGATTGGTCGGTTCTTGGCCAGGAACTTATCTGCAGACACTTTGCTCAGAAAGACCACCTAAGATGTCAAGTGCATTACCTGGGGTCAACACAGATTTGCAACAATTCCAATACTAAATGGTGTTCTTTTGGAGGCTGTCACCTTCTGCATATCTGTTCCCTATGCCACAAGGCATACGCTAAATCAGTGTGCCCACAAGTAATGCACAAATGACTAGCACCTATCGACCTGGATATTTTCACCCATTCCCTCTCCTCTCACCCATCACAAGCTTTTTCCAATTTTCTTTTTACGGGATTCTCCAAGGGTTTCCATACTGGGGTCACAACATTTCCTCAGATTTCCTTTGACAGGGTAAACTTACAATATGCTGGAAAGGAACCTGAAGTTGTTGAATAGCTCTTCTCTTCCGAGATTTCAAATCATTACATTATCGGACCCTTTGAAACACTACCATTCTATGTCCAGAGAATTAACACCATGGGACTTGCAACTCGGAAATATTCTCTTAAAAAACACCTAGCCATTAACCTTTCCGCTATATGCAACAATCCAGTCCTTAGTGTGAATCCTTAAAATTCCTTCAGATGAATACTCCCTGGATTACGCAAAGATAGATAATGCCATAACCCACAAGATGAAGCTAGGCCCATGGACATGGTTATCAAAAAACAAATTCAAGGATGTATTCAAGCAACTTTCAATCCATCCTTCATTATGGTATCTGCACACATCAAATGAAAGGACCAGTTCTTCTTTGCAAACCATCTAGAATTTTAACCTAAAAGCCTTCCTAAGATCTTCAACAGCTTTGCAAAAGGATTTTATTGGATTCTACACAATATTAAACAATGCTTTACTGTTCATTACTTAGATGACTTCTTGTTAGAAGGGCCTCAAGATGTTCCATCCAGCCTACAGAAGGCTTGCTAGCTCTTCACCACATTCGACCACATTACCATTTTACTCAACCAAGCCACCCAAGACAACTTCAATTTTTGGCCCAATTAAATTTTCCATTGTAACGGAAGATATTTCTTTCCTACCAGACTATCAGCTGACTCCCTGTCAGTATCCCTATATACAGTATCTCCTCAATTCAGACTGCTCCACTGATCCAAATCATCATTGCCTCTTAGTCAGAGATGAACATTCCATCTTTATACTAGAAAGTGTAAAGTGTAATGACTGGATGGGCCACGCCATCTGTGTACGAAGAAGCCACATACTCTACATTATCTAAATTACGGTAAACTGAAATTACCATTATGGCTCTCCTAAGGGACCTAGCCTTCCTATCCTCCAATTACAACTGTTCCTCCACACCATTACTCCAGACATCTATTCACATTCTTTTCTCCTGCAGGGCACCCCCAGCCAGATTCCAACTTCAACCAGTTCCACCAGCTCTTCAAAGAACCCAGAATCTGCTGAATCTGCCAAATCTACAATGCAGTCTGGTCTATCAACCAGTACAATTAAAACTTACAACAAAAGCATGGAGACTATTCTAAATATTCCCTGCTAATTACAGAATCAATCCGTCTTACGATCTTTCAGTGATGGTCACATTGCATCCCATTGAGATTCAAGACTTTGTCTGAACTATAACACTATTAAAACCTATCTGTCAGCCATCCAATTTTATTTCTGACAAAATCTAGACTCTGGAAAATCCTTTATAACATCTTTACCAATTAAAACATTCCCTCAAGGTCTGGCTAACAGAACTACTAAACCCAAACCTACACGTCATCCAATAGACGGCAAGATATTAATAAAAAAAATCATCACATTCCTCTCTTCAAAACCTTTTGGTCTGGACACCTCCCTTACTATCTCAGCTGCAATCACCATAGCTTTCTACAGATTTCTAAGACCAGGAGAATTCTCTTCTCCAATCAGGCTACCTAACCAAATAAAGACATTAACTTTTCAAATGATCAAGCCATTCTTACTCTATCTCATACTAAGACTAGTAAAACTTTTGTCCCTATCACTTACTACCCAACCAACAATGACTGGTGTCCGATAACAAAAATCTACACTCTCCTTCAATCACTAGTGTCTAAACCAAGGGCCTCATTCTATTAGCGGCCGCAGCCGTTGCGGGGCCGCAAGGACCGGCCGCAAGCTATTCGGCTATTCTATTCCCTTACGGCCGGGGACTCCGGCAGGCTTGCGGCCGGTGCCTTGCTATCTCTTGCGGCCGCTCGCGCCAGAGGAAAGCCTTTGATCTAAAACGGCCGCAAGAGTTTCGGCCGTAAGAAATTCCTATTTGCAATTCAATTGCTCCGGGAACCCTCTCTGCAAGGCTAAAAACTAACCGCAGCTTACTTGCAGGAAAGAGGTCCCGCTAGCACCAATTAAGCACATAAAATAGCTCAAATAAAGCCATCCTGCACTTTGAGAAGACTATAAAGGGATTTTAGGTGTTAGAAAAAATAGCACATAATTATCCTATACTCAAATCCGTAAAATATTTTATTTTTAATATCCGTAAAATATCCATGTAAAAAGTCCAGAGTGCTTGGAGCACCTCAGACCCGCCCACGCCGCAGCCGGAAAATAAACAGTTAATTTGAACTCGGGTTTGGGCTGATGTGCAAGCTTGAGAGTGGGTTTCTTTTAATCCTCATGTCCCCCAATATGATCCCTAGCATTTACAGAGCTGTACAGTGCAGGCTTGAATTTATTTTTGCGTTTTTAGATTTCTGAGATTACGGCCGGTTCCAAGATATGCGGCCGGCCGTAAGAGGAGATCCTTGCGGGGCCGTATAATAGAATCGCGAGTTAACAGAACCCCCGCAAGGAATCGCAGCCTTACGGCCGATTTACGGCCGGTAATAGAATGAGGCCCCAAGTCACCACCCCCTACTATGCATCTCTAGTCAGCCACTATCCACTGCAACAGCCATTCAATATAACTGCTTGGCTCTCCTTAGACTCGGTTTTGACCATTTTGCCTATTCTGGCCATTCATTTAGAATTGGTGCAGCCACATCAGCATCCCAAAAAAACACTCTGTGTACACTTTAGATTGTAAGTCTGCAAGTTTTCATTCTTATGTGCTTTAGGGAAAGCACTCTGTACAGATGATTTTAAGTTAAAAGACAGGGCCCTCCAGTCTTTTCTTCTTTGTTTTTCTGTCTCTTCATTTTGTTATAAATGTTTTGACTTGAACTTATCCCTGTATAGAGCTATCAAATAGGACCACTATCTAGTAAGTACAGGGTGGTACATAGCTAGGGTCAAATGATTTATGTAACCAGAAATGAGTTACCATCATAAGTGGGCAGCAGGTGTTAAAAGGTTGACGATCCATGGTTTATGGTCTGGGAAGGTAGTAGAGATACATGTTTTTCTTATGTACGTAATATCTTGTAAAGTATGTTGCCAAGCATGAAGGCTGGACCTTTAGACCCTTACATTAAGTGACATGACTGAAAATACACTTAAAGTGCATGGAATTGAGCATGTATAACCACCTAGAAGAGGTGTTTCAAATTTTTACCTTTGGAACTCTGCACCTGTCAGGTTTAAATGTTTTATTTGATGTAACACATCAAATATAATCTACATTTTAAATCTACTTATTGGTGTTCCTGTGGCAGAATATATTGTTTTAAATAAGATATCCTGGCACGTGTGGGCATGCAGCTGAGGTCAGATATATGGACTAGCAATAGGACTCTGGGGTATCAGAGGTAAGAAGCGTCAGGGGGTTGTGAAGTGTGCGAAGGAGTTTATGCCCTTGCTATCTTTTTGTTTCCTCCTTTTCTTAGCTATCTATTTACTTATTTGCCATAGCTGTTTCTAGAGTAAGCTGACCATTCTCAGCTTGCTCTTGCTGTCTCTATTCAATTGCTGTATCTGCTATTATTTTTTGCAGAGTGCCCTGACTGTTTCATAGTAAAGGTCACTGGCTTGCCTAAAATCAATAGGTGCGGGGGGTGTAGTGACAGACACACAATGTAGAATTTCATTATGGCTGCACAGCTGTGTAATAACAGTAAAGGCTTACATGGATATTTTATTTTTACTTTTATTTTTATCTGCTATGTATAGTTTTGTGATAATTCTTATTTACTAACAATACTTTACCTTTGGAATTTGCCTTTTTTTTAAACGCTTTCCTGGCATAGGAAATATAATAAAAATCACAATGATTAAAAGATACATAACTTCATTTGCGTTAACCAGATTTCTCTTTCCTGTCAATTGTAAAACTTCAGACCCTACTTGATTCCTAGCCTTCCTTTATATATAACATAGCTTTACTTCTATTCCAGGCAGTTCTGAATTCCCTCAGTTGTACATCTTCACATTTCCCCTGAGCCTGTCATGCTCCAGCTACAGAGCATGACCTCTTGTTCTTTTTTTCTCAGAATTTTAGATTTTCTACTTTGTTCAGTTCTGTAATATCTGTAAAATATTCTATCATCCACCCCTTGATTGAAGTATCCCTGTTTCAATAGTTCAAACATATTAAAATAACTTAGATGTATGCCCTTTCTTTTCATTAAACATACACTATCACTAAGCATAACAATACGCTACAAAATGGAGGAAAAGTAAAATGTATGTGGAATTTAAAAAAAAAATCTTTACATTCTGAAGCCACAGAAAGTCAACTAATAGGATGATATTTTAGTTTTCACTTGGAGTCTGAACTAATATGACCACGTAAATCCGATTTTCATGACATATTTTGTTGAATAATTAGATTTGATAATGTACAAAACAGGCTTAAATATATTAACTATTTCACTGGGAAGTAGATCGTTGATGCAGATAAGGTATCAGTTATTTATAAGCTCTCACCCTTTTAATAGCAATAACGGAAGCACTAAGGCATTCAACCATTTAAATAGAAGCAATGTTGGAAGCACTTGCAATAAGGAATACAATTTTTCAACAGGAGCAATATGAAAAAAAAAATATAATGAAAGCATATTTCCATTTGAAGCTATTCAATTCTTATTTATATCCAAAGCCTCTAGCCAGTTGCAAATCAGATAGACAAATATAAACATGGCCACCATAACAGCATAACTGAAATTTTTTTTTTTTTCTAAAAATAATTTGCCAAATATCAATTCTAGTTTTTTAAATGGCAACATGTAAGTATGGCACTTCAATGATCAATCTAGTTGTTCAATCTACTCTTCTTTCAGAGACTTCCAGTCAGATTTATAAATAAATAAACAAACATGAATTGCAGACATAGGCCCCCATTCAATTGGCCAAATTGTAATTACTGCAGCTCGTAATGTAGCCCTTAAAAGTTACTGATATTTAATTGGCCTCTTCTAGCTACTCGCATTCCATTTGCGAGTTACAGGCTCAAAATCACAGCGGTTGTGAAAAACGTAACTTTGCCCTATCTCCTCCTTTGATGTTTCAAGCCCACATTTGTTACCAGTGCTAAAGATGCAAAATCCATATTCAATTACAACAATTCAACAAGCCTGCAATTGCCTTCAAACCTATAACTAGTAAATGTATCAAAAATCTCTATGAGTACTAGATAGGGCCCGCAAGTGGGTTAAACACCTGATAGTAACACTGCAAAAGCAAATATAAACGTACTACTACACAAAAGCCTCAAGCTTGAAAATCCACAATACATTTTTTTCTTTTTCACGTTTTATTTCTGAGTTATATTGATCCCAGGAATCAAGGAGTTAATACATATCAGGACACCCACATAGACTAGAACAGTTTCTTCCTTAATTTTGATTGATTTCTAAATTTCTGGATTGTGAGTCCAATCGCATATCAGATTTCTAAACACTAAGGTCCGCATTCAATTGCAATTTGCCCAATTAAATAGAGGTCTAAAAAAGCACATAACATATTTTTTGAAAGAAGTTTTTAGTTAGTAAATATCTATCCAAAAACAAGGTTTTCACTAACTAAAAACGTATTTAAAAAAATATGTTATGTGCTTATTTAGAGCACTATTCAATTGGCCAAATCGCAATTGAATGAGGGCCTAAGTGGTTAAAGTTTAAACTTCATGTTTTACTGATAATGGTCTCATTTACTATTATCTCTTTCTAAATTGTAACTTACGGCTTGCTTAATTGATCATGATCATGACCTGAAATGCTACGTACGGGTTTATGGTTTACAGTTTTAAACTTCAACCCTGAAATTGCGGGCTTGTTCTATTAAATACCTCTGTAACTGTTGCAAATTTCTAACACTCAGACATATGGGGCTGAAGTCTAAAAAACATAAACCATGAACCCGTATGTAGCATTTCAGGGCATGATCATGATCAATTAAGCAGTAAATCATGGAGTTTAGACTACAATTAATTAGTGTTTAGAAGTATGATTTGCAATCAGACTCACAATCCAGAAATGTAGAAATAAATACAAATTAATAAATTATCTGTTCTAGTCCATGTAGGTGGCCGGATATGTATTAACTCCTTGATTCCTGGAATCAATATAACAAGGAAATAAAATGTAAAACAAATATTTTTATTGCAGATTTGCGAACTTGAGATAGTTGTGCAATTCATTCCAATGTCTTTCATTGCTTCCCCAGTATTTTTAAGTACAGTGTTTGCTTTTATAGTGTTAAGAACAGGGTTTTAACCCACTTGCGAGTCCTAGCTAGTACTTGTAGGATTTTTTGATACATTTGCCATTTACAGGTTTGAAGGCAATTGCGGGCTTGTTGAATTGTTGCAATTGAATATGGATTTTGCCTATTTAGCACTGGTAACATTTACAGGCTTGAACTATCAAAGGAGATAGGACGCAGTTACGTTTTTGATAACCATAGTGATTTTGAGCCTGTAACTCGCAAATGGATTGAGAGTAGCTAAATCTAGCCAATTAAATACCTGTAATTTTTATGGGCTCTGTTGTAGCCTTATGTAATTGCGATTTGGAAAATTGAATAATGATTGATGAGAAGTTAGAACAAAATTTGTGAAAGTTGGAACCCATAACTTTAAATTAATTATGAACTACGGTTTCAGGGGGTTGTATTGATATGTAATAGATCTTCTCTTCTTTCACATATCATCTGATAGGTAGGTCTCCCATAAAAAAGGTTATCAAACATTTCTTCTTGAAAATCCACACTAACGTCCATGGAGATTTAAAAAGTTGCTAAACTGTACACACATAATACAGTAAGGGCATAAAAGCTTTACATTTGCAATCATGCTTTGAGATGACTACATGGCCTGCTGATTCGAGGAGGTCTGGTTATTGCTAGGTCATGTGTTGTTCAGTCCTTCAGCCATGCCGACTCTCTGTGATCATATGGACCACAGCACCCAGGCACATTTGTCTGTGTTTCTGGTTGTGCACATCCATATGGTTTTCCTGTCAAAAATATTGGAGTGGGTTGCCAGTTGCTTCTCCAGTGGACTACAATTTGTCTGACCTCTCTGCTATGACCTGCCCATTTTGGGTGACCCTGCATGGTATATCCCACAGTTTCATTCAGGTACACAAGCCCCTTCACCACGACAAGGTAGCAATCCAGAAGGTCATTACATCCTTTGTAACCCTCAATGAATTTATGGTAAACAAGGAAGTAATATATTTGTATTTCCATTGAAATTTCTATTTCATCCATTCAGCATTAGACATCTGGAGGCCTCTGAACTCTAGCTAGGATTGAAGTGAAGCACAAATAAATAATCTTCCTTTTCAAAGTATCTATTATATATACACAGGCATTTATTGTGCACTTAACATTTAAACTGTGTAAGACAGCTTCAGTTTCATTTCCTGACTTTGGTCATAAGTAGTACCAATTTCCTGATTTATTTGGAATGTAAAAACTATTTTTGATTAAAATAGCCCTTAAAACTGTCATGTCTAGATGAAAATCAAGGAAAATACATTTACAAGAGAGAGCAAGCTAAGTTTAAATACATGTGTAGTTGATTAAACTGTAACTGTTTTACAGATAAACCACTTAATTTCATCAAAAACGATGGCCTGAAACAGTGCAACTTCAATTATTTTCAAGACTAAATTACTGCCTCATGGAGGTGCATGATCTCTGTACACTGGTCTCATACTGGATACTGAAAAAACCCACCTTGAATACTTGCATGGACAGTGAGATTTTGGTGAAAACAACCTGAATGAGCCAGAATTTGTCACAGTCTTCATGAATGTGCAACACTGAGGCCTTCCATGAAACATTTTTTCTAGAGGATTATCAGCAAAATTACGTACGCTCTGTGATAGATCTCATCTAAGCCAGCGATTCCCAATTTCAGTTCTCAGGGTACACAACAGGCCAAGACTGAATAATGAATGAATGATTCAGGTAGTGATGCAGTCATGTGATGATTGCACTTTGCCTGGCATCTTATATTATGCATGTTTGTTTAAGAATCGCTGCACAATGAAAAAAATATATGTTTGAAAATGTGGAGTTTGGCTAAGAGCATAATTAAGCAGGAAAATACTGCTAGTTTTGAATTAGAATTTTTTTTATGCCTCTGCAGGACCCTGGAGGAAGTTGTGTGTGTATTTCTGGAGACTTGTGGTTGAATTGATTGATGCAAGGTTTCTGTTTCTGAGGGGGAAGCAGTATGGTGTCAAATTCAATTTATCCAGTTATGAAACAAAGCTCTGGACTTCTGCAAGTTCTCTCCTCCTCCATCCCTCCCCCCACTAATACTACACTACAAACGCAAAAGAGCCACTGGATATTGTTTCTTGACAATAGGAACCGGCATAAATCCCATTGCCTATATAGATACGTTCAAAGTAAGAAAGCAGAATGCTTAGAATAATTGGTAGTCTTTGAAAAGTTAAGTAAGTAAATTAATTAAATTTATTAATGCTTTATCTTCTCCCTTTTTATTAGAATTCCCACTTCTGAATTTCTGGCTTATGGACATGTCTTGACTGAAGAAACACTATCATGTATCCAGTTGTTGAAGAAATACGCTTCACAGTACTCTGCATTTGGCATGCATATTAATTAATTGGCAGGTGTGTTTGCTTCTCCCTAATGAATAATCTTTATAATTTTCTTAATGATAGATTCATCTTTCCTAGGCCAATTGGCAACTGGTGTGATATTAATGTATCTGGATTGACATTGGCATTTTAATGGTAATACTCCTTTGGAAGGACACCAAGCACAATGTATTGGAGTGTGCATCAGGTAACAACAGAGGAAAGAGTATGTGGCAAGAATGGTCTTTGCTGGAAGAAAGAAGAAAGTTGTTCTCTAGGCTTCTAATATGGAATTGCACAAATGGAGTGCTCTCAACTATGGGCAATATAATCAGCTTGATAAGTCTTATCCATTGCATTTATGGACAGCTTCTGCAACAGACCATATGTAAGTTTGTGTGATATCATATCAAATACTTTTATCAAGGAATTCTGTTATATTTGTAATTCAAAGAATATTTGAAACTTCTTGTGTGAGGTACACCTCCAAAGTACCTATGTAGGCAGAGCTTCCTATCCAATGAGCTGTGTGGATTTGTGCCCTAGCCAATCAGCTATCAGTATCACGGTTGCCTTCCTTCTCAAAATCAACTGCCTAAAAGTTTAAGACATTTTGCAAACTTTAAGTTAAGTCTATTAATGTTTATTTTAGTATTTTTTCATGCAAATAATGTTTTCATACACCACAAATTATCAGATACATTCATAATCCATGAGACTTCCATATACCTTTTTTTAAGTTACAAATAAGGACTGGCACTGAGTTTGACTATGTACAATGTAACAATAACACGTATTACATATTATTTGTATAATTATGTGCTCTTTCCCTTCTAGGATGATGAATCAGGGGCTCTAGTAGCTCCCCCTGTCAGCTGTAAGTGGATCCCGCCCAGCTGTGTGGATGGCCCCACCCCTAACATTGACATAATCTTTGCATATTCTGTTGCAAGTAACTGAAAAAGATGAAGTCGCATATCAGAGGGAAAATGTGAGAGGCAAAATGGCTGGCACTACTGAGGAGCAAATGTAAGTGGAAAAGTAAAGCAAGTCAAAAATATTTTGTATATTTCACTAATATGTTTAAAAAAAGGATAGACAAGGTTAATTTTTAATCAGTCTAAAAACATGTTTTACAGAGTTCAGAGATCTTTTAAGAGAACATTTATCTTGGTCTCTATTGTACTATTTTCTCACACAAAAAAGTATAAAAATGGCATAGATAGTACTGTACCTTTGATACGCTGTAGATACTGTGGAAAATAATAAAAAAATAGGTTTAAGAAGAAGATAAACAAGTACTCATGAAGTTGTGGCCATACATCACAACTCTGTTCTAGAAACTCTAATGCTGAAGCTCTTAAATAGTTTGCAACACGTATTCACTGTGCATTGGTGATCCTGTCCATCCAACAGTATGCTCACATGTGTATATATATATATATATATATATATATATATATATATATATATATATATATATATATATACAATTTCCCCTGAGCCCAACAAGGCCCATGCCTAGACCAGGAAGGTATGAATAGAAATAGTTTGCATATGCCAAAATATCCTTATATGCAATAACATTTCTGTCAGTAAATATGTCTGCCACTTTCTGTCAACACACCATACGGATCCACTTGGTATTCATGGCAGAGATACTGGACTGGGTTGCCAATTCCTTCTCCAGTGGGCCACTGCGTACAGCTCCTGGTATTCCTGGGTTGTCTTCCATCCAAGTACTGACCAGACCCAACCCTGCATGGCTTCAGGGTGGTGTGACCTCTTGGTTCCCTGACTAGAATTTAACCCAGGTCGCAGTTGAGAAAGCACTGAATCCTAACCACTGGTACAAAACTATGCAATTGCCAAGGGCATCATACATTTAATTACATCAGTGTGTATGTTTATACTTGTATTGGTAATTCTCATTAGCAGAAAGGTATGAATGTTCATTAGCTGACAACGGTTTACCCCCCCCCCCCCAAAAGGCTGTTAAACATTTCAATCCATGTATTTGTCTGAGACCTTTATTTGAAAAAGAAAACACATAGTGGCACATAAAACATACCATACATTAGATACAAGAAAGAAAAAATGCTGTAATAGCTGTAACTTGATTTCTTCAAATCGCTAGCATAATATTTGTGAAGCTAGCACCTCCTTACCTTGCCTATTCACCCGCAGCTTGGCAGCCCTCCAGTCCTACCCAGCTTTCCCCACAATCCTTGCACTAGTTTCTCCCGGCACTTGTTTCTCCAGGCTATCATAGCCCTCCACAATTCTCAGGCTTACAGGGTCTCTTGAAACCAAGCGCAAATATTTTGGAGGCTGACATATATAGAATGAACTTCTGCAGAATAAACTGCAAAATATATACTTTACCTATCTATGACTATCCAGTAATTGTAATATTTCTTTTTTGCTTTTGATAGGGAATTTTACTTTTCGCATTCATTTACTGCCACTTGATATGCTGACCTCTTTCATTGCTGTTTGAGTGTATTCTTCACCAATATGTTTGGCTTATTGGTTGGTGTATCTCATTAGTTTAAAGTTCTCTACCCTTCTCTTTCTGCCTCCTTTGTGACTACTCATTAACTCTTTTACATTTTTATTGCATCTGAACACTGAGCTGTATGTATCTACACCTAACTCTAAGGCCCATTTAACAAAATACTGATTTTGTTATTCTCTCCAACTGAATGGTACTGAATCATCACAAAACATATTATGTTCAAAATGTAGTTTCTCACACTCTTTCCCCAGCCACCCCTTATTGTTCATTTTTTCCACATTAGTAACCAATGTGACTATTCTAGGATCACAGATATACTGCCTGGGGCTATAATTGATTTGCTGTTAGTAAATCTTCACACTTTTCGGCCCAGTGGTACCATGAATATATTTTCCTGCACATCTGAACGAATGCCTTATCTTGCCTTTCTAAATTCTATCCATTGCTTAATAACTGAAAATTGAAGGGGGGAGGAGGTACACGGCAAAAGCCTGTTTCTAATATTGCATGTAAGTCCATTTAAAAAGTCTAACTGTATGCAATAATATATGTATATAGCAATCATTTTGCAAATGATACCACAGATATTGGACCTTTCCTGTTGTCTGCCTACCTGCAGATGTCGCGGACAAGATTTTCTTCAATTAGTCTTAGGACTAGGTTTAGGTTTTAAGGTTAGGTTTAGATTTAGGGGATAGGGTTAGCTTTAGGGGTTAGAGTTAGTGTATGGGCAGATGATAAGCTTTACAATGACAAGAAATGTAAGAAAATCTGTACTGGGCCACCTAGTGGCTGCTGGCTGTCACTGTTGGTCCGTCACTGCTGGTGGGTAGAAAACAGGAAATATCACAGATCTTTTTAAAATATGACAGTCTGTTGTGCTGTTCTACTGCATACTTGGAGAATGTTTATGCACATGATGGTAGTCATATAAATTTTTGAGCTAAAGGACTCAATAATATTCTATCAAGCATTTAAAAAGAGTATGAGTTATAATATTAGTGAATGAGTGTTAAGGTACTGCGCGTCACCAAAGAGACTCAGACAGTTGCTGTGAGAATGGTATTCCACCTTGTCAGATTAGTGATGAGAGATTGTAGTACATAGTACTGTAGTAACAAAACAACATAATATTCTTACACAAAAGGCACATGTTCCCCACCCAAGAAGCATAGCAGCAGCCTGTATCCTGATACAGCACATTATATGTCTTTGGACATCCCCCTGGATCACATAATAAAGCTGTGTCCTCCAACCCATGGACAGGTCTTAAAATCTGGGTGTAAGTATTGCAACCTCATTGCTAGTCCACTGACATCACCCTCTCTAGTCAAGAAAGTAGGCCACAGTGAGTAATTTTTGCCCATGATTTGCAGCTGTGATACCTTCCCACATCAGGGAGAGGGTGCCAGGATGTATGAACGAGGGGTGGAAGGCCGGTTGCGTAGCTGGAGATTTTGCCATCCAGGGCTATGCCTTATTTTGCTGCCCCCCCAACCCCCCCACCCGGTGCAGAGGAAGGGGGGCCTACACCAAATATATATATATATATATATGTCTCCACCTGTGCCCCTCCTGTCTCCGCCCGCTCCTCCTGTCTCTGTCCTCCCCCGCTTCTCCTGTCTCCCCTGCTCCTCCTGCCCGCTCCTGTCTCCTCCCCTGCTCCTCCTGTCTCCCCTGCTCCTCCTGTCTCCCCATGCTCCTCCTGTCTCCTCCCCTCTGATACTGTCTCCCCCTGCTCTTCCTGTCTACCCTGCCCGCTCCTGTTTCCTCCCATGCTCGTCCTGTCTCCCCCGCTCCTCCTGTCTCCCCCTGCTCCTCTTGGGTCCTCCCGCTTCTCCTGTCTCCCCCTGCTTCTCCTGTCTCCCATCTCCCCCTGCTCCTCCTGTCTACTTTCTGCTCCTCCTGTCTCCCCATCTCCCCCTGCTCCTCCTGTCTCCGACCCCCCCCCCCTTTCTCCTCCTGGCTACTCCCTGCTCCTCCTGTCTCCCTCTGCTCTTCCTGTCTCCCCCATGCTCCTCCCGTCTCCCTCTGCCCCCTGCTCCTACCCTGCTCCTCCTGTCTCCCCCTCCTGCCTCAGCCTCCCCTACACTTCATTCCCTCCTCAGCTTGCTAGTGCATTATGTTTCTGGGGGATGGGAAGAACCCCATTGACTTGTATGGGAAAGGCATAGGTTTCATCCAATGAGATAACATACAGGTGTCACACTATGTGATTCTGCAGTATCTTACAAGAGTGATGATTAGTACATCTGTATGTTATCTCATTGGATGAAATTTGGGATTTATACATATACATATATTATTGTGCCTTGGTGGCTCTCTCAAAGAATCATTTGTTGAAATCTGATTATTTAGTAATATGACCTTCATTTTAAAAAGGCAAACATGCTGTGAAGCATTTTCAAATACATTTTTTCATACTCAACAGAGAAAATGTGTTTTTCACGGCCTTTAAATGATTCTCTTTTGTAAACTGGTAATGTACATTTTGTTTTATTCATAAAATTAAATCTGCAGCACTGTCTAATTGGCTTTAATCTATATGCTGAATCCACATTCAAATGTGTGTTGCTACAAAATGACACGCCTATTATTTGTAATTGTACATACAAAAAAATAAAAATAAAAATATTAAACAATACATACTTATTCCTCTTGTCCATCCACTTACCACTGGCAGTTTGATGTAGTACAAATCTCCCTCAGGATGTTTACTTTCCTCTGCAAAGATGACAGAGGTAATTTTATTTGTTTACATGTAATGCTCTTTAGGAATATATTAATATATATATATATATATATATATATATATATATATATATTGTCATGCCTAGGGCTTGATTGGACAGAGTTAGCCTGTTTTTATTATTATGGTTATTTATTTATTAGTACTTATGGTTAAAATATGATTACACAGTTATACTGTATGTATCTTGGTTTATGCTCTGCATAACATATTAGCTATTCTGCAAGCTATTGCATAAGCCAACCCCAAAAACAGTTGTCTAAAAGATAATCATATTGCAGGGTTTCCTAGTAAGCAGGAGCAGCCCATTATGTACAGTGTTGTTGTATTGTTATCTGGTGAAGACTCCCCCGGCATCATAGGGGCCTTGAGCAGATAAGCAGATAGTCTGAGTGGTTAGAACAATTGTTTAAAGGTAATATAATCCCCAGGATGAACTCATCCGAGGTACAAGGTTTTACAAGTAAGCAGGGGGCAGTCTATTATTTTAGGGATGGGGCTTACTGATTGGCTAGCATGTGTGCCAGAAAATTGTATAAAATGTGCCAATTAATAAATGTCTGTCAGTGGTATCTACTTAAATAAGGTGTAAGTGTCATACTGTGCATTAATCCTAATTCTAAGGGATTATATGGTGTTCCTTGTATCCTGAGGCCATCTTCTGTACCAGAGGTAGTAAGAACTACACGGCCCTGCTGGGGTAGGCTTGAACTAGGTTCTTGTCAAGCCCCATTGAAGAAGCAGGTTGTGACATTTGTGGCAGTGCTGGGACCTCTGTGGAGTACAGAAAGATGGCAATTTATAAAGAGATGTCTGCAACAGAGAAGGAAGAGTTCAGGAGATTCCAAAGATGCAAAGCAGCCTTGCCAGAGAATATTACTATGGAGCAGTTGATGGACCTAACAAGACACCAGATCATACAGGAGGAACATGAGGAGTGGAGAGGGGTAAGCAATGGCCCTTTCCCAGCTCCTGTGGATGGATTGTGTTCATCCCCAGTAGAGACAGAGAATTTTGTGGTGACTGTAAAGGAATGGGCCTTCTAAACAAATGGATGGTGTTTCTGGGACTATGGCCCGGTCACAAGCTAATGGAATGGCTGAGGAACTGGTAGATGAGGATGGAGGAGGCACTTTAGGACATTGTATATGGGGATCCGGATTTTGGCTGGCGGACTGAAAGAAGACTGTCAAATGCTAGGACTGGAGCTAGGCTCCCAGACAGCTAGCTTAATTTGGCATTTGATCCAGCAGGAGTAACAGCCGGAAGTGGATTATGTAGACTTGCTAGCTGAATCATCCCTGGATGGGTTGTGGCCACCCAGTTGGGGTGGCTCATGCAAGTCAGACATGGAACAGAACCACCTAGCAGAGACTACAGTGACTCAGCTACATTTTTCCAAGGTTGGGTCAAAAGAGAAAAGTCTGGAGTGTTGGGCAAATTCTGATTACAGGGAATTTAACAAGGACTCCATTATGCAGTGGGTTGACTGGGAAGAGGAAGAACTGATCCCTAACTTTAGGCGGCTGAGCCTCGCCCAGTTAGAGGCACGGGGACAGGGCCTAATCACAGCAGTGCCAGGGCAAGACCTGGGAGAAAGCTACCCTGCTTCTAGAGTCAGAGAAGAACCTAATGAGCACTGGGCCCTACCAATGGACTGTAAGCTGTTCTAGTCCATGTGGGTGGCCTGATATGTATTAACTCCTTGATTCCCGGTATTGATATAACGCAGAAATAAAACGTAAAAAAAAAATATTTTATTGCAGAATTCTAATGCCTTTCATTGTTCTCCCGGTAGTTTAAAGTACAGTAGTGTGTTTATATTTGCTTTTACAGTGTTACGAACAGTAATCATAGACATTTTTCATACATTTGCCATTTATGGGTTTGAAGGAAATTGGAGGCTTGTTGAATTATTGCAATTGAATGTGGATTTTTCGTCTTTAGCAATGGTTACATTTCAGGCTTGAAACATTAAAGGAGTAGATAGAATAGAGTAACTTTTTTTACAACTGCAGTGATTTTGAGCCTGTAACTCACAAATGGATTGCGAGTAGCAAAATGTAGCCAATTGAATATCAGTAACTTTTACGGGCTACATTACGTGCTCCAGTAATTACGATTCGGCCAATTGAATGGGGGCCTATGTCAGGCATTTGATGTTTAGTTGCATCCACCTCTCAGTGACCCTATGGACCACAGCCAGGTGCATCTCTCAGTCACTGCCCCTCTGAGCTCCATCAAGCTCATGTTCATTACTTCAGTGCCTCTATCCATCTCCTCCTCTGTTGTCTCCTTCTTCTTGTGTCTTCCGTCTTTCTCAGCATCAGAGTCTTCTCTAGAGAATCCTGCCGTCTCATGATATGGCCAAAATATTTGAGCGTCAGCCTCATGATCATACTTAGTGAACAGTTTGTCCTGAAGTACTGATTTATTGGGTCTTCTTGCAGTCCAAGGGACTCTAAGTAGTTTTCTCTAGCAACGCAATTCAAGGGCGTCAATTGTACGGCGCTCAGACTTCTTTATGGTCCAGCTCTCACATCCGTATGTTACTAACGGGAATACCATAGTTCTAACTATGCAGACCTTTGTTGATAGTTTAATATCTTTACTTTTTACTAGCTTGTCCAAGCTGGCCATAGCTTTCCTCCCCAGAAGCAAAATGTTTTTCATTTCATGGCTATAGTCACCACCTGAAGAGATCTTGGATCCCAAAAAAAAAAAATCTGTCACTGACTCCACTTCTTCCCGGTCTATTTGCCAGGAGCTGAGATTGCTGTTGCTATGATTTTTGTCTTTTTAACACTGAGCAGCAGGCTAGCTTTTGCACTCTTCTTTCACCCACATCAATAGATTCTTTAGTTCCTCCTCACTTTCAGCCATCAGAGTAGTATCATCCACATATCTGAGGTTGTTGATAATTCTTCTAGCAATATTGATTCCGACTTTGGATTCATCCAGCCTGGTCTTACGCATTATATACTCTTGCTGCACACTTTTTCCGATTTTGAACCATTCTGTTGTCCCATGTGTGGTTCTTACCATGGCTTCTTGGTCCACATACAGATTCTTCAGAAAGCGGATGAGATGATCTAGCACTCCCATCTCTTTTTGCAATAGTATATCAAGCAGAAGTAAATGTTTTTCTTACAACGCTCTTGCTTGCCCTATTATCCAGTAGACACTGAGTCAAGCTTTTAGTATCTTAAGCATTACTTTGCTGGCATGTGAAATGAGTGTAATTGTTCGATAATTCTAGCACTCTATGGCACTACATTTTTTGAGGATTGGCATGTAGACTGACCTTTTCCAGTCTATTAGCCATCTTTGAGTTTTTCAAATATGCTGACATAAGGCAAGCAACACTTTCACAGCATCTTCATCCAATCCAAAAACCAAGGTCTGTTGTTCCAGTCGGGTAGCATGAACTTTTACAGTTATTATCGCAAACTCCTCCCTGTTAGTTACATTGCAGTATATTTATCAAACAGGATTAAAAGTGAGGATAATAGGGATAAGTGAGGATATGCTATGTTTCTGATGAGCAGAGGTAAGTGGAGTTAAAATACAAAAACACTCCCTATGCTTTATATGGCGCTGATTTATCAAGCTTGGATACTTTTTAACTCTGTATTATAAATATCCCCATACAAATATCTAGTAGGGGCATTTAACATCATTTTTTTAATCCCACTTGATAAAAAGGCCCAATAGAACACATATTAACTCCTTGTTTCTAACCCCACTTTAACCTGCCCATAAAGCATTTACTAAAGACAAATTAATCAGCCTTGCTATTTATATCTACAAGGATGCTCTGAAACTAAACTACTAATCTATACCAACAAATCCTCACTTTAGAAACAATATTCCTCACATGACTGTGCCCTCACTTTGCTGACAGCCACTATTGGTGCACTGAAACAATACATTTAAAAGACCAGTGTACCAAGAGCTTTTTTTAAGGCATAATGCCTGTGTACGCTATGCCAAAGAGTGAGAATTAGGCATATTATTAAATAAAAAACAAAATAAAATGTAAACTTACTTATTTTAAAGTATTAAAATAAAATGTTTTAAACATAAGTAAGCATTACTTGTTTTGTTTAATAATATGCTAAATTCTCATTCTTTGGCATATTGCCTTTAATAAACTATTTTATACAGTTATACAGTTGTTATTGAAGAAAAATCGAAACACAAAAAAAACAACCATGAGAATTGTAATAAAATAAACAGAATGTTGATTAATAAACTCTCAAAACAGGAAGACAGAATGCATGTTCCCTCAATGTGTGGTTCACATAAACTTCTGATCAAGCCAGACGAAATAACACACTAATTCTAAAAATGTTACTCTTGATTGTGCCACTCTTTTTTCCATGCCTGAACCCAGATCAGAGAAATTACCTGAAAAATAATTTCATGGAAAAGGATATTAAATACATTATCACCTATTAAAAAAAAGTTTTAAGCAACCTTGCAACTTATCTAGGATAAAACTAAACTCAACTAGCCAAAACATTGCATGTCAGAATAGTGGACAGAATATTGATGCCATTAGTGTTTTGTCAGCTCCATTGCACTATTCAGGAAAACCCTCTAAATTTAGAGGATATTACAATCATTGTGAGATGACGATTGAGCGCCAGGCAAATATGGGAGCAGATATATTTTTTTCTTTTGGATGACTGTGCTATTCAGACAATCTTTAAAGATAGTCTTTGATTCCCACACCTTGTGATGAGTAGTATCTCTTGCCTATGCCACCCTGTCCTTACAGGAAAGTTGTTTTTCTCTCTGGACTGTGCCCTGGAGGGGTAGACCTTGGCACAGGAGTCTGGATGTTCTGACATCTCACCCTAGTAAGACAGCTCTCTCATGTTATCAGAGACAACCTGATATATCAGGATACTTAGGAACATCTTAAAGTTATGATTGTCTAGGCCTTAGCTTTGACCACCAAAGAGGGGAGTGAATGCCCAAAAGAAAGCAATAGAAAGACTGTAAATATAACCATGCTTTCAACAGTTCCAAAGCAAATACATGTTTAATTGCTCAATATTTTCCTATTCTGAGCTAACAGTTTCAATGGCCATGAGATCTATTGATAGTAAGCCACTGGGTGTGAGAATCATCACCTTCACAACACATGCTTTATCTCTTTGAGTGGGATGCCTCCATAAAGAGAAAATGCTTATTAATGTGTCTACCATAGGCCACAGCTAAATAATCTTGAGTTTGTCCTGCTCTATGAACATAACCCCCACAAAAAATAAGAATTAGGTCAAATAACAACTTGGGCTCCTCAGGGTCAAGAAAATATGCCTGATATATGTTTGACCCTTTGCTGTTCATCTTTCCCCTGATAAGGATCATGCTAAGATACCTGCATACTACCATTACCACCTTTTCCATCCTTGAGAAAAAACAGTAAACCACCTCACTGACCAAATAATTGACCTATAGAGCTCTTTCCTGGCACTTTGCCCCCCGGAGGTCATATTTATTCCTTATAACTGCAAACTAAGTTCCAACTGGAAATTTCATTCTCCACAGTCAGAAATAGGAGATTGATCCTGCATAGATTCTTGTGGGTTGAACAAAATGACTATAAAGTATCCCCAGCCTTCATAGCTGCTTCTAAGATAAGAGGGCATTGTTACATTTGCAGATTTAAAAAAAAAAAAATGCATCCCTGATGTGAACACCTCCCAGATGAGAGGATATACAATGTAGCAAATAGAGAACTTCTCAATCAAGTAGATTTTTGAAGAATGAAAACACCGTTTGGAAGGTTTTTTTCTTCTAATTGTACTGTCCCAAAGAACAGTGCTTGTATGGAGAATGCTTGCCATCTCAACCCTTTCAAGGCTTGATAGGCATTGTTCTTCCTATATTTAACTTTATCATATTCTACATAATTTGAAGTATACTAAGGTCAATGGTCTATCAGACAGTGAAAAATGTAGCTCTATAATTTCAGCTTCAATGTAGCGCTTTCTCAGTAGACCATCCGTCGGGCTGAAGAATAAATGTTAATCCTCCGTCTAATCATCTGTATGTACATCCTCCTTCTCTCAGCTCCAGTGTGCCACTTTGTGTGGCTGGTCATCCAAATCCTTCTGGTAACAATATTTTATGGGCTGAGTAACCTACCTGCCACCAGAGCATGGATAGAAGTTTTGAAACAATGCACTAATATCTCTCTAGAGGTCATTAATAAAAATGATGACAAAATAGAAACAAGAAAACTGACAGCGAGGCTTAGACGAAATTCACAGTTGACACAATTGAGTGCATACTTAGGAGACTGCACATTGTGAATAGGTATCATTGCACTGGCATTCTACTTAATGTTGTACACAGTATTTGCAGCTATGTGCATGAAAGTTTTTCCTTAATCTGTATGGCATAAACCTCTGCCTTCTACAACGCACAGAACATGTGAATTACCTTGTACATTGTAATTAAAACCAGGACCCAATCCAAACTCATTTAGTTTCTAAGAAAAGTGATTACTCTGGAAACAGTACAACTCGTAACTGATAACCAAAATGACGGTATATGTATACTAACATTCTGTTGTTTATTTTTACTAGCCCATGATGATTACCAGAGTCCTAACCTCATGTATAGACATTGTTTTATTTAGTTTATTATACCTAAAGTTAAGTAAATATTCTGTTTTATACCCATATAATTCTCTATTGCTGCTATTGTTATTAGGCCTTGCTAAATTTTAACCCATCTTCTCTGTATAAACCTGACATTGCTATTACTCACCCTCCTTGTTAATCTCAACAAATGAAGGGGATCCACTGGAGGGTATCTCATATATGCTTTCAATCCCTGGTTGTATAAAAAAAGAAAGGTAAAGAATGAAATGTTACATAAATACGTGAGATGTCACAAATTAGGTTAAAGTGTTACAGAACAAGATACAGTATTATTAATCTTTATTTTGGAAATGTACCTAACTCTTGGAGAAAGTTTTTTTGTGTAAAAGAAACATAAGGGCTTGGGGGGGGGGGGGGTCTTCAGAAAAAGAAGAGGCTGCTAATACATTGGCCATCTTGGATCTTGTAATGAACAAGTTCTCATCTCACTCACAATTCAAATATTTCTTTTATATCCAAATTGTTCTTCAAACCTTTCTTCAGAGCTTCAGGACTAGGCAATCCCTCAAGTAGGGAGATAGTTATGGGTAGATAAATATTAGGTTCCTATTGATTTTCCATTGTGTAAATGGTACAAATAGTCTTTTGTCCTATGGTAAGGCACCCCTACATTTGTTATCTGGGGTCATTGTATTTCCATACAGGACATGCACAATTTATGTTATTAAGAGTTCTTTGATAATGGTTATATGAATAAAAGAAATGTGGTGGCCTAGTAATACTATTCAAGTTGTCTCAGTGATTTATTATAATTGAAACTGAATAGGTACAGACCTCAGTGACCTAGAGGTTATATAAACTACTTTGTTAATGAATGATCTTAAGTGGGGTCAGTATCCTGAAAAAGTTCACCATGCATGAGTCAAACACAGATGTAACTAGTGCTAACATAGTGATCCAAAACTGTTCGCTACTGAGACACTTTCAGTGCTTCTGAGATTAGGTGGCATAATATTTTGGCGGCAGACTTAAAATGATTATAACCTTTTATGTCATATTAATAGATATCTGGACTGTACCTTCTAATTCTTGGGGAGCCTGAAAATGTACCTGTAATATAAAAGTAAAGAAATAGACGAAACAAAAAGCAGTGGTGCACCATAACTAAATTATACTGGTTTGAAACAGGAGTGTGGATTATTAATGTTAAACTTTTTAATAACCAATGTGACTAAATGATACATACTTTGTAAAAATTGTAAGGACCTTTCCTCAAAAGTGGTTAAATGTGCAAAGTGAAATCTCTATGTACAGTGAGACATGGCAGTCTGCATCACAGCTTAAAGAGTAACTATTAGGGCTTGGTGCTGTGTGATATGTCTTCTCAGTTGTTGCTGCGGATAAAAGGAAAGTTAGCCATATGCTTTTAACTTGGTTTGTATGAATGATACACCATAGTACAACTTGCAAAAACACCTTGCTATGGGTTTTGTTGGGGTCTAAACAACCCCTTTAACTTAGACTAAAGGCATGGGGGGTTTTAATACAATGTTCAAAGAGATATTCAATATATAATGGCTAAGTAACTGTTCACAAGAATCAAGTGTAATATTTGCCGGTGAAGAGGGTTAAATGGACACTGAAGTGATAAAAGTGATGACAGTTAAAAAGTAAGTGTGATGCTCAGGGACAACTAGCGTCTCTGGGGGTTAATTCAACCAGCATGCCACTTCCAGGGCAAACATAGCATGGATTGCATGGATATATGGACTGTATCTGGACTGTTATTTCCCTGGGAGCAGGGTAGTCATATTGGTGGTACTCCATGGATGTATGGGTTAGGGTTGCCCTGCTTGCATGTGTATAATATTGTTGCATTGGAGCCATGTGTAGATTAATATTTCAAGAATACCATAGATGACTTATATATGTACTGTTATGTATGAGAATCCCCATTTCATGTTTGGTATACAAAATGACTGGATTTCCCAGAGGGATATAATAAAGCATGTTGTCGGAATCCTCTGGGAATAGGGTCAGAATTATGGGTAACAGTCTGTGGGGATTTGGGAAGACTTCAGACTTGGAGGAGACAGGGAATTTAATTCAAGGAAGAGTGAGGAAGATCTAATTAGCTATTGTAGTCCCCTGGACAGCTAGCTACCTGACAAGGGAAACTTAGCATAAGCTAAAATGTAAATACCCTACACAGGAAAGAAGGTTCCATTAAGTTAAGCTATTAAGCTGGTTAGGTTCCAGCACCACAAGGGGCGGTTAGAAAGGGATCAAATGATTGACAGGCAGGCCACATCACTGGAATCAGGGGCGACTAAAATGGATAAAAAGTTGAATGGATGACAAATAAATGTGCTCAGGTGGTCATACATAATTGTGTGTATGCTCATTACTGGGGGAAGAGATAACGCTGATCATAGGGGTTAATAATTCTGCATCTACCATAATGAAGAGTTACAACTGGTAGTTCTGTTACTCTGACTGGTGATTCTGAAGTGCTTCTGGTCATTCTAAGGGGCCATTATTGGTCTGGTTCTGTCTCTGCTAGCTGGGGTAATAACAAGAACCATCATGTATTACTGGGTGGGTCAGAACTAGGTTCTAAGTGAGACCAATTAAAGAAGTGTTCGTGACAGTTGATGGAAGGGGAATGATGTAACTACCTTGGAGGGGGCTATGAAAGTACTACTGGAGCAATTTTACTCCATGTGTCCGGATGGGCTGAGGGCTTGGGTACAGGGCAGAGAGCCCGCTACAGGGGAAGTGGCTACTCACCTATCTGATCATTTTGTGGCTACCAGAGGGGAGACAGGGGTTAAGGATCCCAGCCACACAACCAAAGGGGGATCCCCGGACCCAGCACCTGTCACATTTTACCCTGTAGCTACCCACCCTAACCCTACTACACTACAAGATCACAGCCAATCTCAGGGGACCACAGGACTGCCCAATTGTGACCCTGTCAATCAGAGGATTTCTGTCACTCCATCCATAATGTGCAGACTGATCCCGAGGGCAACAGGACCCAACATTTCCAGCAGTTTTTTGTTCAGGGGAGAAAAGCCTAGGGTTTCTGTGATACCGGGGCTGCTGTCACTGTGATACATCCAGATTTTTGTCTCCAATAAAAACATTGAAAAAATGCCATGCACATAAAACATCAAACACTTTTTCCCACAGATGAACAACAAACAAATGGTTTTTAAAGGGACATAGAGGGTTCCCTTTTTTAATATTAAACTACCAAAGCATTTATTTGCATATTGAAATATTATTTTATTAACAAGTACTTAAAAGCTTTGTTTTTAATAATTGAAACCTTCCAAACAGTCCCTGCAAAGAACCACCCACCATTGGGCCATGCATACAATGTTTCTAAAGTACTAGATGTACTAGCAAATCACAGACTTCAGCAACATGTTACTAAAATGCTTAAAATGCTGCTGATACACAGCCTATGGTTGGCTAGTAAATCTAGTACAATAGAAACTATGGCCCCTATTAAATTGCCTTTATACAGCCCGAAAGTCTGAAGTCTTGAAATTTGCAGCAGTTATTGAGCGAGTAATTTGAACAAGCCCGCAACTACATGGCCGAAAGCCAAAACTGTAAACCATGCACCCGTAAGTAGCATTTAAGGGCATGATCAATTAAGCAAGCCTGTAAGTACCGATTTAGAAACAGACAATTTAGAAATGAGACCGTCATCATGACGTCTGTAAAACATGGTGTTTAAACCACAATCAGTTAGTGTTTAGACGTCTGATATGCGATCGGACTCGCAATCCAGAAATTTTGAAATATATATATTTTTTTATAAATTTACTATTCTAGTCCATGCACGTTCAATGATATGTATTAACCCATTGATTGCCAGGATCGATATAACACGAAATTACACATCAAAAAAATCTTTTTTTATTGCGGATTTGCGAGTTTGAGACTGTTATGCAATTAATTCTAATGTCTATCATCACTTTCCCCGTCTTTTAAAGTGAAGTGTTGATTTTTTATTTGCTTTCACAGTGCTATGAACAGGTATTTAACCCCCTTTCAAGTCCTCTTTAGTACTTGTAGGACTTTAGGCTACATTTGCCATTAACGGGTGTGAAAACAATTGCGGACTTGAGGAATGGTAGCAATTTAATAGCAATTTGCGATTTTTAGCGATTGCGGCTTGACAGATCAAAGGCTTAGCTTTGTCGGAGTTAGGATTTTGACAACCATAGGGATTTTCAGCCTGTAACACGCAGATCGATTGTGGGTAGCTAAAAGAGGCCAATTTAATGGCAGTAACTTTTGCGGGTTACATTACGGGTTACAGTAACTACAATTTGGACAATTTAATAGAAGCCATTGTATGCCTGAACGATGGGGGCGGACATTTGTATGGAATGTTTTAAAGGCTTCTGTGAGTAAAAACAGAACACTTTTTAATAAAAAAAATGTTTTAAATATACAAACAGGTAGTTTATTTTAATATTAAAAACACAGAACTGTCCATGTCCATTTAATTCTATTTAGTGATAGCTTGCCAGATTTTTTATGCAATAAAAGTCAATTCTTAAAAAAAAACATCTGAAATTGCAAATTAATGTATTAATAAAGAACCCATTAAGGACCAGTTGTTTATTTCCAGTTATGCACATGTTTGTAATGGTTTCTTGCTCTAATGTTTGATAACGTTTGGTTATTTAATTATACATTCTTGTAGAGCATTGCTATAGAGCTTAAATTTCCATCCAGGCTCAGAACATACACATGAAATATAAAGCAAATGATGATAGCAGGACAATAGTGAATTGTCCCTGGTATAGTGGCCTCAGTGTTCCCCACTAACATTATGGAATTTATTAACACTTTTTTTTAAGGGGGGGGGGACTGGCTTGAGAATAACTATGCAGTTCTGGAATTTTAAACATAGATATACAGAAACATTTATTATTTGGTTTGCCAGCAACTTTTAATAAACTGAGCTCCAACTTTGGTAATTGCATATTAAGAAGCCATGTTTATTTCTGCACAAATTCAAGTAAAGTGCACACAGATGAGAGAAACAATTCTACATATTACTGTGTATGGCTAGGAAAAATGTGAGTACAAGCATATATAAATTAGATGAAGGAGCCACAGTTGATAGATTGTTATACTACAACACCCAAGGGCTATTGTCAGTAAGATCTGAGGAAGCTGCTGTTTCTCCTGTTCAGGGTAGAATTGCCTGGTATTTTGGGGCTGGGTCGCTCTATTGAGTGAGGCCAGACTGATGTACTACAGGATATTTCTACCTGTGAATGGCACAAGTGAGCTAAAAGAGCTCTCAGAGTGGGTTATCATGTCTACAGAACAAATCTATTAAGGTTAAATTGTTCTCTGATTGAGCACCTCTATATTTGTTGTTGCTTACTTTAAAATTTGATTCATAGATATTTTATCCCTGATGTGGACACAATTATTTCAGACTCAGAGAAACTATCAAGCATTTACAATTATAGAGCTGAGATATAGACTCACCTTCAGCATCTCCTCATAGCTTGTGGTATGTGAAGTGTATGGTTCGTACACTAAACACAAGGACAGGAACAAAAATAACTATTATTCTTGGTAATACAGATCTGTAGAAATATGTTCTGATAACTATGTAATAAGGCAGATTACAGCAGTTATTTAGAGCAGAGGTTCACTAAATATGGCCCTTGAGCTTCACTGAGGTTATCCACAATACAAATGGAATTACAAAAAAAAATGAAACAAAATTAAGAAAATTAATATAAATGCATAAAAAGTATCACAGAAGTACTTCGATATTAGATTGTATGTTTTATATAAGTACAGACATTATTATAGTGTTGCACATTGTAATATAAGTGAGAGGTGTTGTAGAAAAACATATCTATACTTTCTCTTACCCTCAAAAGAATCAGATAGAACACAAAAAAACAAACTTTCTTTGCTATTTTGGATTTATTTATTCAAGCTCAGTAGAACACATAGACATCATAGACCAATATCTGTGGTTGTCACTGAATATACAGAAAATATTTAATTTAATATTGTTGTACAAACACAGCCCAACACCACCCTCTTCTAAGCCAATGGGATATTAATTACACCTAGCCTTGCTATATAGCCTTCACATTTTGTCTAGGATATTTTGTTTTGAGTTAGGAAAAGTTATTAATTCTTAGTAAAAATGCTGAACTAAAGATTATCAAAATTAACTCTTTCACAGTGAAAGAGTAAGTGCCACAAAGGATAAAAAAATACTATGTTATATAGATTACAATTTACTTTTAGTGTATATACATTTATTTTACCCCAACAGAGGTTATTCCAGTGGATGGCAACAGGTGGTTCAGAGGACGTATGCAGCCCCCATGCACTACCATGTGGCCCCTAGCCTGTTCTTTGGAGTGGGAGAACATGCCCATCTTAAACAGTACACAGTCTATGCTATCTAAAACTAGGAAATAATGCCCAATACATCTCTTCATATCCTCTATCTCTGTTACCAATGAATACCTTTTTTACATAGATTTTATCATTACCTTTGGGTAAAATATTTTTTTTAAAGCACTGTGAGGCCATTTTAAATGGCATCATTATTTGAAATTCCAAACATTTCCCATTTAAATCTAGTTCAGTATTCAAGACGGTTGCATAATTACTATATGGCTTCAAACTATCTATATAGCTATGCTTTAGCCTAACTTTAGTAAAAAGAAATCTATTGATCCACTTCCGTTACAGCACAGTGTAAACTACTGCTTACAGTCACAATCAAGTGTGTTGCACCTGTATGCTTTTCCTTATCTCCCACACAGGTACTAAAAGCTCTGCATTCAATGGAGATGCTATTCTACCATCACAGTGAGTTTTAAATCCAAATGCAGGATGAACTTGGTGTAGACTAATCTTGACTACTTGAAGATACATTGGTAGCTCTAGATCAAGGGTGTCCAAACTCGATCTTGGAGGGCCACACACATGCCTTGATTTGATGATACCCCGGCTCTGCTGTTCTTCAGTCATCCAGATTGACTCACCTGTGCACAGAAAGGATATACTGAAATCCAGGCCTGGGTGCAGCCCTCCAGGACCAAGTTTGGACACCCCTGCTCTATAGCTATCTTTTGGGACTGCTACTCAAAATACTAAAGCTCTGTGGTTCCAGTCGGGTAGCACCAACTATT
The DNA here is from genome assembly GCA_027410445.1 of Discoglossus pictus. Taxonomy (NCBI): domain Eukaryota; kingdom Metazoa; phylum Chordata; class Amphibia; order Anura; family Alytidae; genus Discoglossus; species Discoglossus pictus. The sequence goes on from CM050164.1 coordinate 204,557,571, forward strand.
CCAAACTCCTCCCTGGTAGTTATATTGTGGTATATTTATCAAATAGGATAACAGGGATAAGTGAGGATATGCTATGTTTCTGAGAAGCAGAGGTAAGTAGAGTTAATACCAAAACCACTCCCTATGCTTTATATGGCACTGATTTATCAAGCAATCAAGATAATCTTTAACTTTGTTTGATAAACATCCCTATAAAAATACCTTTATAGGTATGTGCATTTAACTTCACTTTTTTAATCCCATGTACCATATTTTGACAAATGTACTCAATTGTGAGTGCATTCCCTTGTATAGAACCTATAGGGTATATTTAACAAATGTCGTAAATGTGGAGATTAGCACAGATAATCGATAATAATAATCCTGTCTTCTCATGATGTGGCCAAAATATTTGAGCTTCAGACTCTTGAACATAGCTTCTAGTGAATCGTTTTCCTTGATTTCCTAAAGTACTGATTTATTGGATCTTGTTGCAGTCCAAGGGTTTTCACCAACACCACAATTTAAAGGGGTCAATTTTACGGCACTCAGCCTTCTTTATGGTCCAGCTTTCACATCCGTATGTTACTACTGGGTATACCATAGCTCTAACAATGCTGACCTTGGCTGATAGTTTACTTTTTACTAGTTTGTCCAAGCTTGCCATAGCTTTCATCCCCAGAAGTCTTTTAGGTTCATGGTTTCAGTCACCATTTGAAGAGATCTTGAAACCCTCGAAAATAAAACCTGTCACTGCCTCTACTTCTTTCCCGTCGATTTGCCAGGAACTGAAACTGCCATTTGCCATGATCTTTGTCTTTTTAACTTTGAGCAGCAGGCCAACTTTTGCACTCTCTTCTTTCACCTTCATCAATAGTTCCTCCTCACTTTCAGCCATCGAAGTAGTATCTGAGGTTGTTGATATTTCCTCCAGCAATATTGATTCTGGCTTTGGATTAAGCAAGCTTGTCTTTACATGCAATGTACTCTGCGTATAAGTTGAATAAATAAGGTGACAATATACAACATTGTTGCACAACTTTTCCGATATTGAACCATTCTGTTGTCCCATGTTCAGTTCTGACCATGGCTTCTTGGTCCACATACAGATTCTTCAGGAGGCGGATGAACTGATATGGTACTCACATCTCTTTAAGAACTTGCTACATTTTATTGTGATTCACACAGACAAAGGCTTTAGAATAGTCTATGAAGCACAAGTAAATGTTTTTCTGGAACTCTCTTTCTCTATTATCCAGCGGACATTGGCAATTTGATCTCTTGTGCCTCTTCCTCTACGGAACCTGGCTTGCACATCTGGTAGTTCCCGGTCCATATATTGTTATCTAGCTTAAGCATTATCTTGCTGGCATGTGAAATTAGGGCAATTGGTTGAGAATTGGAGCACTCTTTGGCACTGCCTTTTTTGGGGATTGGGATGTAGACTGACCTTTTCCAGTCTATTGGCCATTGTTGAGTTTTTCAAATCTGTTGACATCAGGCAAGTAACACTTTCACAGCCTAATCTTGTAGAATTTTGAAAAGTTCAATTGGGATTCCATCAACTCCTGCAGCCTTGTTGTCAGCAAGGCATCCTATGCATCATACGTCTGCACAAATTAACTATATCTTGTTTCCTCCTGCACTGGGACCTGCATGAAACACTTTCTTAAAAAACCTCTTTATTTGTCTTACAAAAGGCTCTCTAAAGAATAATTAGCTAGGGCTTAATAAGAAAAACTTGTATTAAACCTTTACTGAGCATTAAACAGATAATGACTATTCTTCAATCAGGCAATATAAGCTTTATATCTCGCCACCCCCTAAATAAAATATTGTGTCTGGAGTGGAACCACCCAGCAGGCAGGGCTATTTAAACATGCATAACACAACTGCATTTTAATAGTGGGTGTCGACTTGAAAATATGGGCCCTATACTAATCCTGTGATTTAAACTGCGATATAGCCGTAAATCGACTGCGGGAGATTTTTAAACAACATTAAACTTCAAAGTAAATTTTTTGCTCCCCCATATTACAGCACTCAGCCCACATCTGTAAATCCTTCCTTGTCCACAAGAGATGTTAGTGTGATTACCATTTTGGAGTTTTGGTGTGAAAATATAACGGAGCAAATTGTGGATATTTGTGCTATGCTTTTTAGCTTTGTCATGCCACAGTCATTTGTAGCAGTTCTCTCACAATGTTTTTAGTGTAGGGGAATAGCATAACTAGGATTTACTTTGTTACTACCACACCTGTAATTGCAATAGAGGGGATTAACATAGGGCCCTGTCTTTGTATATGGCCAGCAGTTCAGGTTACGCTGCTCTCTGCTACTAATATGAGTTTCAGAGAGTGGTTTTAAGTTTGACACGTCCCCTTGGGGGGTCTTCCAGAAAATACTTCAGTCAGGGAGTTAAGGGATCTAGTGCTTATACATCCTAGGGAGTCATTGAAAAATAGTTTCTTATCAAGCTGTACCTACCTATTTTTAGAGATGCCTATATAAGACCACAATTTACTACAGATAAGTTAATCAACCTTACTATTCATATCTACAAGGATGCTCTGAACCTAAACTACTAATCTATACCAACAATTCCTAACTTTTAATTCCTGACTTTAAACAATATTCCTCACATGACTGTGCCCCAGTCTACTCACTCTGCTGACAGCCACTATTAGTGTACCGAAACAATACATTCAAAAGACCAGTGTATGAAGGGATTTTTTTAAGGCATAATGCTATGCCAAAGAGTGATAATTGAGCAGAAGTCTGGAAACAATTCAGTAATGCTATCTCTCTAGAGGTCATTAATAAAAATTATGACAACAAAGAAACAAGAAAACTGACAAGGCTTAGAGGAAATTCCCAATTGACACAATTGAGTGCATACTTAGGAGACACTGAATAGGTACAATTGTATTGGTATGCTACTTAGTAGTGTATATTTGTAGGTATGTGCATCACATTTTTTCCTTAATCTGTATGGGATAAACCTCATCTTTCTACAGAGCAAAGAACATGTGAATTACCTTTTCTAATCAAAACCAGGAACCAATCCAAACTATCATTTATTTTTTTACGAAAAGTGGAAATAGTACCACACCTAACTAATAACTATAAGGATAGTATATGTATACTGACATTTGTTGTTTATTTTTTATAGTTCATGATGATTACCAGAGTCCTAACCTCATGTATATACATTCTTTTATTTACCTTATTGTATCTAAAGATAAATAAATATTCTGTTTTCTACCCAGAATTCTCTATTGTTTCCTCTGTTATTAAACTTTGCTAAATTCTACCCCCAAAAACTCAGTATAACTCACCCTCATTTTTTATTTCAACAAATGAAGGGGATCCACTGGAGGGTATGTCATGTATGTGTTGAACACCTGGTTGTATAAGTAAAGAAATGTAAAGAAAGAAAAATTAGAGAAAAAATGCAATGCCACAAATTAAGGAAAACGTTCCACAGCATAAGATACAGTATTACTAATTGTTATGGGGAGGGGAGGGGGGGGGGGGGGGGTTCTTCAGAAAAAGAAGAGTTCTACAGGCTGCTGCCACATTAGCCATTTTGGATAATGAACAAGTTCCCCACCCTCTTCATTTTGTTCTTCATTCTGTGGAACTTTCTTCACAGCTTCAGGACTGGGTGATCCCTGAAGTTGGGAGATAGTTATTGGTAAATAGATATTAGGTTCCTATGAATTTTCCAGTAGGTAAATAGTACATGGAGGCTTTTGTCCTATGGTGGGGCACCCCTAAATTTGCTAGCTGGGGTCTATGTTAATGGTATTAAGAGTTATTTGATAATGGTTATATGAATTGAGGAAATGTGGTGGTCTGTTAATACCATTCAAGTGTGCAAGTGACTTATTATAATTTTAACTTAATAGGGACAGGCCTCAGTGACCTCGTGGATATAAAAACCAAGGGGTTAATGAATGATCTCCATCAGTATTGGAAGAAAGTTCACCTTGCATGAGTCAAAGGCAGATGCAACTAGTGCTGACATAATGATCCAGTATTGTTCTCTACTGAGACACTTTCAGTGCTTCTGAGATTAGGTGGCATAATTTATTGCTGCCATACTTAAACTTATTATAACCTCTGATGTCATATTAATAGATATCTGGACTGTACCTTCTAATTCTCGAGGTGTCTGAAAATGTACCTGTAATATAAAAGTGCAGAAATAGACAAAACAAAAATGTTTAGTAAGCAGTGGTACACTATAACTAAATTATACTGGTTTGAAACCAGTGAGCCTCACTTCTAAAGTGGGAACTCTTTTAGAAGGGTTAATAAGGGATAATATAAAAGAATATCTCTATTTGAACAGGATTATAAGTAGGAGTCAACATGGATTTATGAGGGATAGGTAATGTCAAACAGATCTAATTAGGTTCTATGAGGAGGTTAGTAGGAACCTGGATCAAGGCAACTCAGTGGAGGTAGTCTTTTTTCATTTTATAAAGGCTTTTGATACAGTGCCACATGGGAGACTATTGTGCAAACTAAGGGATACAGGAATTGCAGTATATAGCTCATGGATCGAGAGCTGGCTAAAAGACAGGAAGCAAAGGGTTGTGGTAAATGGAACATACTCAGATTGGACTAATGTGGTAAGTGGGGTTCCTCAGGATTCAGTATTAGGTCTTCTCCTTTTTAACATATTTATTAATGACTTAGACCTGGGACTGGAAAGTAGTGTCTACATTTTTGCTGATGACACAAAGTTCTGCAAGGTAATTAAATCAGATAATTATGTACTTTCCCTTACATAAATGATGTACTTTTCCTTTACATAAATTAGAGGAATCAGCTTCTAATTGGAAGATGAGATTTAATATGAATAAAGTTATGCATCTAGGAAGAAAAAATAGCCATGCAATTTTTAATCTTAATGGAGCAAATTTAAGGGTATCTGATATTGAAAGGGATTTGGGAGTACTTGTGGACAACAACCTGGGTAACAGTGATCAATGCCAAGCAGCAGCTGCAAAGGCACATAAAATATTAGCATATATTGAGAAGGGTATAGAAGCAAGGGAAGCAAATAGAATTCTACCACTATACAAATACACCCTCATTTGGAATATGGAGTTCAATTTTGGGCGCCACTTCATAAAAAGGAAATTTCAGAGCTGGAAAAAGTACAGGGAAGGGCAACAAAACTAATAAGGGGAATGGAGGGACTAAGTTATGAAGAAAGACTAACCACATTAAACGTATTTTCTCTAGAAAAATGGCGTCTAAGAGGAGATATGATTATATTATATAAATACATCCAGGTTCAGTGTAAAGATTTGTTAAGTGAGCTTTTTGTGCCAAGATGTTTTCAAATGACAAGAGGATATCATTTGAGGTTAGAAGTAAAAAGATTCCGCCTTAAAGAAAGAAAAGGGTTCTTCACAGTAAGAGTGGCTAATCTGTGGAATTCTCTACCAAAGGAGTTGGTGACAGTGGATTCAATAGATTTAAAAAGGGACAGGATATATTTTGTTATTAAAAAGGGCATTCAGGGTTATACTGGTTAATTAGAGAGAGAGAGAGAGAGAGAGAGTATTGAGCCAGGGAGGAATTTGATCACCAGTATCTGGGGTCAGGAAGGATTTTTTTTCCCTTTTGAGACATCTGGCAAAGTTTCACTTATTTTTTTTCTGTTTGCCTTTCTCTGGATCAATTAACAACTAATCTGCATATTGCAGATCAGATCAGATCTTAAAAGGTTGAACTTTATGGACTAAAAGTCTTTTTTTAACCTCAATTATTATGTAACTATGAAACAGGAGTGTGAATTATTAATATTAAACGACTAAATGATATGTACTTTGTAAAAGTTTGGAGGAGCTTCAAATGATCTCTCTCAAAAGATCATTCCATGTCTCAAAGTTGTCAAATGTGCAAAGTGAAATCTCTATGCAAAATGAGGCATGGCAGTTTGCATCACAGCTTAAAAAGTAATAAGTAGGGCTTGCCGCTGATATTATGAAAGTTATCCACAGGATTTTAACTTGGTTTGTATGAATGAAACACTATAGTACAACTTGAACAAACACCTTTTTGTTCATGTTTTTTCTTTAGGTTTTTTCTTTAAGTATTTTTATATCAGAGATTCGCTCATATTGGCTTCTATGACTTACAAGGCAAGCCATTGATTTCTTAAGTTGTTTCATTAAGCATTGCATAGATTGGTAATACCGAACATTGTTTCTCTGTTATGGCTTATCATACCGGCTATTGAGACATATATTGGTAAAGCTGGTCATTAAAATATTCTTGCCTTTGCATTTCTAATTTATTAGTGAGGCTAGTGGTTTCCTAGCCAGCGTAGTGTTAGGATCAATCATAACACAGCCCAACCAAAAAAAAAATATTGGAGTCTTGGTTTTTAGGCCTGTTTGTGAGGTTGTTGGGTTATTTGGGGCACTGATTCAGAAAATGTAATTGGATAGTCCACATCAGCTCTAGTTTCTTAGATATGATTGAATTTATAACATTTTTGTCCGCTCTTTAAAAGATCTCTTCTGCAGAATCGATGATGTCATAACAAACTTTCTTATTTGAATGGGAAATGTATGTATTTAAATTACCCGATTTTTTTTAGTTTATAATGACCTTTGTTTCACAACTATTTATCTACTCCCTTTCCCTTAAAAGGTAAGTAACTTAGCTGTATATTAGTTATGATCGTATAGGGGGTGTGTGTATATTCCCACTCATATAATTTTACTTTTGCAGATTAAACACTGTAGAGGTTATGGCTTCTTTTAGATGAAGCTGCTTGAATCATCCCAATGTATTTTGCTATATTTGTGGGCAGTACCCACTGAAAGCAAGTAGGAAACCTATTTCTGATTTTGTAAAAAGAGAATATGTAGGTTATTTTGATGTCAAGCTTGGAGATCAGGATAGGCCATGGGCCCCTCATATTGTATGCAAAACTTGTACAGAGCATTTGCCCCAGTGGACATATGGAAACAGAAGCTGCCTGAAATCTGGAGTACCAATGGTTTGGAGGGAACTGAAAAACCACTTAGATGACCATTATTTTTGTATTGTTAATATCATAGGCATCAATCAAAATAATCATGACAAGTGGTCTTACCCTTATCGACCTTTAACCTAGGAGGCCTGTTCCGCACTTGGGTCCTGTACCCGTTCCACCTTTCCCTGAACTACTACAGCTCTCAGAGGATGAGTCTTACATGTCAGATATAGCACAAGGTAAAGAAAGTGGAGGTATTGACAGTAATTTCCAAACAACTTCATATAGTGAAGGTTTTGCAGATTATTTTTACCACAGACAACAACTTAGTATTCTGCAATGACATTGGAAACCTTTTGAAGAACATAATAACCCAAGTGAGTGGTGTATTTTCATTGACAGTTCAAAATGTAGTCTGAAATGTGTTCTTTTAAATAATGGCAACAAATATGTTCCTATTCCAATTGGTCACTCCAACAGGATGAAAGAAGAGTACAAGGTCATCTCTTTAGCCTTGGAAAAGATAAATTACCAACAACATCGAGGGATGATTTGTGTAGACTTGAAGGTGGTTTATTTTCTTCTTGGTCAACAAACTGGCTACACAGAGTATCCTTTTTTTTTCTTGTTGTGAAACACTTTCTTGGCAACAAGAAGGCAGACAACTATACACAATTAGTAGAGGATATGCTCTTTCATTTCAACAGGCTTGGCTGTAACATGAGTATTAAAGTCCATTTTGTGCGTTGTCACTTAGATTGCTTTCCAGAGAACCTTGTTAACCTAAACGAAGAGCAAGGTGAAAGATTTCACCAAGACATAAAAACAATGGAAGTCAGATAACAAGGAAGATGGGATGCAATGATGGCAGATTATTTTTGGAATCTTATGTGGGATTGTCCTGGCAGTTCCCACTCTCTGAAGACTTACAAAAGGAACTTCTTGTGTGTCAAATGACTGGAAAGTTTGTATCATAAATCTGTGCTTTTGGTATAAAATAAGTAGATTTTCATGTAATAGTATCAAGCATTTCCAAATAAAGAGCTGAGATATAGACTCACCTTAAGCATCTCATCATAGCTTTTGGTATGTGAAGTATATGGCTCGTACACTAAATACAAGGACAGGAACAAAAATACATATTATTCTTGGTAATATAGATATGGAGATAGATTTTCTGATAACTATGTAATAAGGCAGATTACAGTAGTTATATAGAGCAGAGGTCCTCTAACTACGGTCCTTGAGTTTCACTGAGGTGGCCCACAGTATAACTGGGATTACAAAAAATTATGAAACAAAATTAAGAAAATGAATAAAAATGCATAATAAGCAGAAGTAACTACATATTCAATTGTATGTGTTACATAAACGCAGTAAGTGAGAGGTTATTCCAGTTGAGGGCAACAGGTGGTCCAGAGGCTGTATGCTGCCCTCATGCACTACCCATGTGGCCCTCAGCCCATTCTCTGGAGTGGGAGAACATGCCCATCTTAAAAAATACACAGTCCATGCTATCACTCTAATACTAGGACATAATACCCAATAAATTACATTTCTACAGTGATTTTACAATTTTGCTTTGGGTTAAATAAAAAAGTTTAAAGCCCTGTGAGACAATTTTAAGGCTGATTATGAGGCCCTCCAAATGAAACAGGTTGCCCGTCATTTGGTTATATAGAGAAAAGGGATTATTTGAAACAAATTTTGTATTATAGGGAGATTTTATTAGGACAATTATTGGAAGATGTTTTATGGAGATGCAGAAGTGGTAATTTGGAGAGGTTATACTGAGAATTGTTGGGGTGGATTATATTGAGTTAGGAGGAGCAATAAGAAGAGGATATAGTGCGAAATGTGATAAATGGAGAGACAGAGTTATAGGAGGAAGATATAAATGAAGAAATAGTAGGCGTTATGGGAAATGTTAAGTGGAAGGCTTACAGTGAGCTCTTATATTGAGATACAGGATGAGTAACAGAGAGAGAGGGGTTATATAGATACACAGGATGGATTATAGGGAGCTTCTATATAGCGAAATATGATTACTTATAGGGATAGATAATATAAAGAGGGAGAATTGTTGAAAGTTATTTTTGGGGTAAAATTAAGCAGACCCTATATCTCCCTATATCTATATAGTATAATTAATCAGGGCATATTAACAAATCAGGCCAAGTTATTCCATGTGTCAGTAATTTGGACAGGATTAGTATAATATTTGCTGTGTTACAGTCATGGAGAATTAATATTATGGAAGGTAGTTATTGCACATTACCTGGTAGCTGCATCTGCGGATCCTGTAAAAGACAAGTTATTCCTACATTATTTCAGCATTAGCAAATTCCATTTATAGTGTGCTGAAGATAATTAACAGCTGGTGCTGCCTCAGGGGTAAATCACTGATGGCTCTGTGTGGATTGAGGATAACAGAAATCGAGCTAGAAATTGGAGAATTATAAGAATTCTAAACTGCTGCAAATAGGGCATGAATTTCATATTACTGTATCTGTTCCCTTTTAAAACTAATAAACTAATTTTGGCTTTCTGTATTCTCATGACACACAAATTTGCTTTTTCTCCTCTCATTCATCATGTCTCTGAATAGTAATATATATCGACACTCAGCATAGTCCAGCTGCAAGTTGCTCTGCTTAGTATTGAAGATATAATAGGAAAGAGAGCCCTATTCTATTAGAAGCCCATAAGTGACTCTAACCTTTGATTTTGTCTGTGGGTGTTTTTTTTCTCTAAATGTTTAGATATACTCTATTGACTCAGGCCTGCAATTTACATCTCTCAGCCTCCACATGTAAACCCTGCCTTTTTAAGTAGGATTTCAGGGGTGTGATCATATGACCTTGCAATATTTAAGCAAGCCCATCATTTACTTCTTAGACACAGCCAATAGTAAATGAGTTCCTCATCATGATCTCAGTAAAACATGGAAGTTACACGTAATCTGCAATCGGAGGCTACGAATTAGTGAGAACCCACACACACAATCACGCAATCTATAAAATGCATTAGAGCATCTGTTCTAGCCCATATATATGTCCATGATATTTATTATCCCCTTGAGTCCCGGGATTGATATAATTCAGAAAAAACAGTTAAATATAATATTTGTAATTTCATATTTGTGGGCTTGAGACTGTTGTTCAATTAATTTGGATATTTTCTCATGCCTTCCTGTGCTTTTGAAGTACAGTATTGTGTATTTAATTGCTGTTACAGCTCTAAGTGTTTGAAAAAGCCCTTGCAAGTCCTATTTAGTACTCGTAATATTTTTGACAGAAACTTGATACTTTTTCTAGTTGCGGGTTAGACTTCTATTGCGAGCTAGAGCTACAAGTCTAATAGAATATCGATTTTGTGTAACTTTAATTAATTAGTTCTCGCAATGTTATATCTGTGCTAAAACCTATGGAGTTCTAAGCCTGAATTTTTGTCTTTGGCTGGCCTGAAGTAATTTGTGGGTGGGTATTTTGAAATTGGATTGCAAGTAGTTAATAGAATATGTGGCAATTTTAAGGGGGATTTTAAGTGTGTATAAATTTACGATTTACCCAATAGAATAGGGCCCACAGTCGGCACAATTTGAAGTCACACAAAATCTGTTGTACAAGTTATATTGGCACTACCTTGTAATATATATATATATATATATATATATATATATATATATATATATATTTATATATATTTATATTTATATATATATATATATATATATATATTCTAAGTATCAATACCAGTAAATTAGGGTCTATTTATGAAACTTTCCCTGCTTCGAAACTGGTGCAAAATATTTATTGAAACAGTGCACGGCTCTTTAGATGGAAATACTTTGATAAATAATGATGTCCCTTTGAAAGATGGACATTTGGACGTCTGGCAGGGAACTTATTTTTATTGAGAAATTTGGCATTATAGCAAGGCAATGGTTTGAAGACCTGCTCTCCCTTCAAGTCGAAAACCTCTTACACAGATATAAGTACAAAACTTCATATATGTATTAGTGTCATTAAACCCACAGTTTCACAGTTTTTCTTGTTTGGGAGGGGGGGGGGGGGTTGAATCTTTGATAAAAAAAGGGTAATGCAAGAACAAGAGGTCATTATTTGGAAGGTCATTGATAAAAAGGTAATGTAAAAAATTACACTTCCAGTAGAAATGGCAAAGGTAAAAATAGTTAAGGAATTTAAGCATGCCTAGGAGCTTACCTGAAGCGTATGTTTCTGTGAGCAGAGATTGAATATAAGGATTGTGGATAAGTGGAACAAAAGTATAGGTATAAAAGAGGGCACAATAAAAAATGGGTAAACAAATGTGGAGCCTTTAATATAGGACACGGCAGCTTGTGTAGCTTCAGTTTATGCCATCATGAGCATATACAAGTCCAGCATTAAAGACTTTATACTATAATGCTTAGTCTTGTATAGTAGAACTGTGGTAAATATAGTAAAGCAGTCCCCCTTTGTATTAAGCTAAAAGTCTTGAGAGTCATTATAATCATAATTGTAAGGAACCAACAATGGTCATACTATTACTCTAAACCTATAGAAATGTCACATACAAACAGAACGTGTCTTTTTTTATTATATAAAACTAGCGACTTGCCCGTTAAAAAATGACGGCAATAAGATTGTAAGGCAGGTAATGTTGTTTGTGTGCGCAATAAATTTTGTTGGTGTTTTAAGATCCTTTGGCGCTCATTGCGAGCCTCGCTCTCGGTTGTTTGTGTGCTTTGAGCAGCGTTGCTTTTTTTTTGGTATGGCAATTAATAATTAATAAAATAAGAAACAAATATACTTTACCTATTGTGAAGTCATATATGCAGCATTGTGTTGAAGAGCTGGCAATCTGTTTTCATGTTGCTGCAGCATCAGTGCTGTGGAGCTGCTGTGTAAGTGTCAGCAATGTGTGCAGAGTGTAGTGTAATAGTGTGCGTGTGCGAGACAAATCCGTTAGGGTAGCTGTGTACTTCCGGATTGTGTAAGTTAGTGTTCTAAAATGGCGCCTAATGTGTGGTATGCGGCTGTGGCTGATTTTGCCTACTTGTTTTCGGATCTTGTACATCTTTTTCGCAAAGTCCGTAGGTGTTTGGTTGTGTTTTGCACCTTTAGAGTCCTGTAGCCTCGTTTTCGTTTTTTTGGCTGCCATCTTTTCTCTAGCATAGGGGATTTTTGGGTGTCTAAACTCTTTTATTTTTAGTTAAATTGAGGTGTAACTTCAGTTTTCGAGATCCTGGGTGCCCCCCCCCCCCCCCTTGCTGTAGGTAAGCTTTTTATGTATTTGTTGTGTATATTTATTGTGTTTTTCATGTTTTCATCTGCGCGTGTCTCGGGCGGTAAGGTTGTATTTTTGCAAGGTTGCAATGGGACGTAATGCGTCTCGTATTTTTGTGTCGAAAGTCCGTAAATTTTGCGAGGTCCGCAGTTGCTGGCACGGAGCTACGCGACCTGCAGCGTTAGCGACAACCCGCATGCTCACAATTATATATGTGATTAAGCGGGTATTGCATGATACATACAGATAGCTTCCTTTTCCTAATAAACACATTTAAATAGGTATTGCTGTACTGTATACTTTAGTGATTTATGGTTCTTGAAAAAAGATGACTCAGGTCATACCTTGTTCTCAGGTAAACTGCTGCTGTTCTACCTGGTATTAAACTATGCTCCAACTTTCTCCTTCAAAGAATATACAGTGTAAACAGATAGGACTCCGTGCTATATAAGTTCATCCAAGAGATGTAGTAAATGTATAGTTGGGCTGTAATAGTGGTAATTCATAGATGGTTTAACCAATACCTGTCTGGTCACAGGTTCATCATTATGGCAGTATGTCGATCTTTGATTTAGCTGATCCAGTGGTTAGTGGTGTCATCTGGGACAGATTCTAATGTTCTCATTCAATGATATGCTGTAGGTTTGCTCCAACTAGATTTGCAGGCATGGAGCAGGCAGACTCATAGGAACGTGTCTGTGCCTGCAATAGCATGGTGTCTCGCCTCAACAATAGATCCAGATCTTACCACACTCAGCTGCACACTGCACATTGAGTGAGCTCTCAGAGGCATATTGGCACTCATCATCAACTATGATTCCAGTGTCTGGTAGGCATTGATTTTGACTCTGTCTCCATCGTTGAAAGGTCTTTAGCTTTGTGGTGGGAGACACATTTGCAATATTGGGTGCTGTAGTTTATGGCAGTGTGTCAGTATGTAGCTGTTGCAGCTTCTCATCAACAGACCCATAAAGTGGAGTAGTCTGCCAGTAGATGTTTTTTTGGCTTAAGGGAGTCCATAGGCTTCTCCATTGAGCGTAGTCCTGCTCTTTTCTTCATTGTTTTATTTAGGGACCTGGACCCTCTATTGCCCTGATCTAGCTAAGGGATAGTATGCAACTTAATGTCTGGCTGACAACATTTCTGCAAGGCCAAGTTTTAATGGTAATTGTGCTATGTCTCATACACAAAGAACGACCATCTGCCATTGCTAATTGATTGGAAGAGTTGTAAAAGTCTTGTGGTTGTGGTATAACTTGGCAGCTATTATAAAATATATTTCAGGCTGCATAAAGCCAGCTGAATGTAGATGTTATTTCAGCGAGTTATTTGTATCAGTATTTTAGACTGCTGTTATGTTTTTTTTGGGGGGGGGAAAGAAAACCTAAAAGCTTAATGAATTGTTATGGCCTTCAAGTGGGCACATGATAGGTCTCAGGCCATTCGTTGGGGTCCCAGTTTTCCAAATACATGCTTGGATTGATAGGGGGGATTCTTGGCTAAACCCCAAATCCCAGTTTAGGTAGATGGTAGAGTGTTGATAAGATAATGATTGGATTGATGTGATTTATCCTGCAGCTTGCTATGAAAGTGACCTTCACAAATGGCAGGAAAGGAAGATTTTCACACAAAAAACAATACCGTTTTTATCAAAGATGGACATTTAAAGGGATGCCATAAATGGATATGGAGGTTTTCCTGTTTTTATTATTAAAATAAAGTACCTAAGTGTTTGTTTTCATAACTAAACATCATTATATTAACCAGTACATAAAAGCTTTGTCCTTCCAAATAATCCCACTAAGGTCTGCCTCTTGTAGTTCATGCACGCAGTGTCTCTGTATTACTAAATGTACTAAATAATCACATATTGTCTCACAGCAGCATTTCAAAACATGTGTTAGACTAACAGCCCTATTAAATTCCCTCGACTTGTAAAACTGTAGCCCGTTATGTAGCCCGCAAGACTTACGGCTATTAAATTGGCCCATAAAGCAACCTGCTAATGATCTGTGGGTTACAGGCGGAAAAACCCTATGGGAAGTTGAAAATTTAACTCCGCAGCTGCAAATCCTTTGATCTGTCAAGCCCGTAACTGTAAAGTTAGAAAATTGCTATTAAATTGCAACTAATCCACTGGCGTTCAAACCCGTAACCCGCATATGGAGTAAAAAAGCCAATGGGTACTAGAGAGGGCCCGAAAAGGGGGTTAAAGTCCTATCAGTAGCACTGTAAATGCAAATATACACACACTACTGTATTTTTAATTAAAGGGAAAGTGATGTTTGCTATTAAAATTAATAGCACAACATTCTCAAGATCACAAATCTGCAATATAAAATACTTTTATTTCTGTTTAATTTCCGTGTTATATCGATCCCAGGAATCAATGTGTTAATATATATAATGGAACTTGCATGGACTAGAATATAATATTTACTAATTTATTAATATTGCATTATTTCTGGAATGCGGGTCTGATCGATATTGAGCGGGGCTCTGGATATGTTTAGAGTCAATATGAAATTTGTCCACAGTAATGTAATAGGAAAAAACAAAAATAGACTTTATCTACAGCTTTATCCTGAGCAATATCACTGGGGCCTAAGGGAGAAAAAAATAAGAATAAAAAAAAAGAAACAAGTGAAGTAACGGTGATGGATTAAATAGCTAACTGAATAGTATTATAATGTAAGTTTGCAAGACCATTAGGTATTTCTGGGTGCTAAAATCTAATGATCTGGTAGAAGAGATTTTGAAACCTTGCTTTCTATTCAGTTAGTCATTCAAAGCACAACTTTTCCTGCACTTGTTCCTTTGTTGATATTGATAATGTTTCCATGTTTTTCTTTGAAAATTCAGCTCCTGGAGCAAAACAAACTGCTTTGAATATATAATTACCTTAGAGGGCTTGTCATTCTAAGCCAAATATAGCTGTATGAGTGAGACTTGTCTGGCAATGAGATATACAGAGAAGCATTTTCTTATAGTTTCAAGGAACTTCAACTATTCAATGTTATTTTGTTTTCATGAAAAAGCTAATTTTCTAATGTTTTAAATATGCTCTTTTGCATTCCATGTCCTTTTTACAGCATTACTATTTACCTATACACAAAGAAGAGAGAAGAAACATGGGTCAGAGGGATGGTGAAAGTTAGTTCATAGTATATATAGTATGTCTGCTCACCTGTGGTGTTGTATACGTTCTTTCTTCATTCTCATGATGTACATCTGCAAATAAATATAGCAAGCTACCCACTCTGCTCACAACAGTAACAGTCAATACCACGCCTACAAAATTAGTAAGCAAAGATAACTGGGTGCAGTGCTTACAGGAGAAGAAGTGTAAGATATACAATGTTAGAAAGGTAAGAAGGTAGCATGGAGATCAGTGTTAGCAGGATATTTACTAAGCTGTTGCAGGGACTGTGATGGGATATGAAAGACTGTCATGGCAGTTTTCCCAAAAGAAAGTAGACCCCATTGAAGCACAAAAAGCACATCACATCCCCTTAGATGCTTATAAATATGTCCCTAAGAAAGAATTGTATTATGAAGTGTTAGGGGAGGAACAGAAATGTGACATCTTCATCTCTCCCTCACCACTCTCTTCACCTCAGTTCAGTTCCCATAAACTCCTCAGCCAAACTCCTTACCGTCCTCAGGAACCTATCATTCATTACTCCTGCCTTATAAGCTAAAATGGAAGTGCTCTCACAAATCTCACTCTCATCTCCTTTCACTCTTCTTGTGATACTGGCTGCTGGCTGCCTAAGACCCTTTCAGTCCCACAATCCTACCAGATACAGGAACCACAATAACCGTATACCAATAACTTGTCAATCATTACCCAAGCTCACTTTTTCATTTGCTCTCTCACTTTCTCCTTTTCCTTTCTGTGTCTTTTAGCCTACTGGGCATTACTCAAACCGCTGTCCCTTCATCTGACACTGCTTTCCCTGCTGGTCTGTCCTAGGTGGTCTTTACTTTAGCCATACCCCAAAAGGCGACAGACTGGATGGCAGTGTAGGAATTCTACTCTTTAACTGTACCTTACAGAACATTCCCCCCTGTCCCTTCTCTGTCCTTCCCCTACTTTGAAATTAGATTCTACTCACCTCTGTCTCTACATGTTGCATTTCTTGTTTTCTCACATGTCTGTGATGTCTCACTGCTCTCTAATACATTGTTTCCTCTCTCTGACTACCATCTCTCTATAGCCTTACCATGCCACTCTCATCTCTCCCTCCTCCATCTACTCTACAAACCTAAAGTAATTTTCACAACATTGGCCCACAGAAATTTGCCTTTTCACTAGGCAAGTCTCACTCACCCTCAGCCACGCCACTCAAAGCATACAAGATATCTTCAAAAATGCTGTAAGAAGTCCCATAATCAATCAGACTTCTTGCACTATATACATTGATGCTGCTCTCTTGTGCCTTGCCTTTAATTTGTCTAAACAAACATACTTTTCATTTCTCATTGCCACACTGCCATCTAATTCTAAAGACCTATTGTCAACCTTCAAATCCCTTCTGAATTCCTCACCTCTCCCTCCTTTTTTCCCTCTTCACAGAACAAGACGTTGCCAATCACTTCAAAGATAAACTAGATAAACAATCACACAATACATTTCTACACCCCACAACACAGACACGTTCCATCCAGCCCTATCTCTTCCCACAGACCTATTACAGAGGATAATATATTCAAACTTCTGTGTTCCTCTAATCTTATAGTTACAAAGTTACATAGTAAGTAAGTGGAAAGAAAAAAGACTTTTAGTCACTCAAATTCAACACTTTTAGATCTCCTCTGCAATTTGTGGATTAGTTGTTAATTGATCCAGAGGAAGGCAAACAGAAAAAATCTGCTCCCTTGAACCCATTCCCTCACATCTTGTTCCACTCAATTCCACTTCTCCTTCTTAAAACACAGCTAATACAGTTGGACATCCACTGCTTCTGCACACACTTACTTTCCAAGGCCTCTGGGGCACAACCCTCTCATGGTCTTGAGTCTTATCTTTCTAACCATTGTTTCACCGTCTCATACATGGTACCAACTCCCTTCCACTACCCCTTTCTGTTGGGGTTTCCCACGGTTCAGTGTTCGGTCCATTGCTTTTCTGTTTCTAACACTTTTCTCTTGCTCATCAGCTCTATGCTTTTCAGTACCCTCTTTATGCTAATAATGCCCAAATCTATCTCTCCTCTTGAGACATATCCCCTAACCTACTAACCAATGTCAAATATGACACATATAGTAACGGGACTTGAATATTAAATCCCCAGATTTCCGCTGGTGTAGAAGGTAATATCCCACATCCCCCAGTAACCAAACGAAACACCGTTCAGGGAGTCAACTGAACTTTTTTTTAATCCCCGCTCCAGCAGTAAACTGCCAACTGTCAACTTTTTTAAAAATGTTCTGCAATGCATTACACACACATACCCTTGGTTCTTAAAGTGGTACATACATATTGAACCGAACAGATACAGGCATTTAAACAGCAGGGAGAAGGCTTAACTGAGGGCCCACAGGCAAATACATGAAAAATCCTTCACAATGGCCCCCCTTTTTCTCCCTGCTCCGGCAACTCGGTAGGGCCTTTCCTGGTCCAATAGGGTTGACGGGACTTTCCAAAGTTTTTAATCTATGGCCAAGTCTGTTGGGCGCGACAGTCCATCAGCATTCCCGTTTTGCATGCTGGGCGATAATGAATAGTAAAGTCATAGGGCTGTAACGACAGGCTCCAGCGCAGCAACCGGGCGTTATCCCCTGAGACCCGGTTGAGCCAAACTAGGGGATTGTGATCCTTAATGAGGGTGAAGGCCCGGCCATAGAGATAGAGTGTGAGCTTTTTGAGTGCCCATACCAAGGCCAAACACTCCTTCTCAATGGTGGCATAACTGACCTCCCTTGGCAACAACTTCTGACTCAGGTATGCCACCGGGTGCTCTCTCCCATCCTCTCCGATCTGGCTTAGTACTGCCCCCAGTCCAAACATTGAAGCGTCTGTGTGGACAATAAACCTTTTGTTAGGATCTGGGGTAACCAACACTGGAGCATTAACGAGAGCATTCTTTAGTGCTTGGAAAGCCACCTCGCATTCCGGGGACTACAGGACTTGTTGGGGTAACTTCTTTTTGGTCAGGTCGGTCAGGGGTTTGGCTAGGGCGCTATATTCGGGTACAAAGCGTCTGTAATTGCCGGCTGTGCCCAAGAAAGCCATGACTTGTGTCTTGGTTTGGGGAGTGGGCCAATTGGCAACGGCCTCGATCTTAGCCGGCTCCGACCGTTGCTTACCACATCCTACTCGGTGTCCCAAATATTGTACCTCCGCCATACCCAAATGACATTTGTCTGGTTTCAGGGTCAGCCTGGCCCCCTTAATCCTATCTAATACTACCCCTACGTGTTCTAGGTGCGCTTCCCAGGTATCGCTATGGATGGCGATGTCATCCAGGTAGGCTCATGCATAGTCCTGGAGACCTCCCAGTAATTGGTCCACCATCTGTTGGAAGGTGGACGGGCGTTCTTGATCCCGAATGGCATAACCCGTACTTGGTATAGGCCGAACGGGGTGATGAAGGCAGACTTGGGTATGGCATCTTCTGCTAGGGCAATCTGCCAATATCCCTTACATAGGTCAATTGTGGTCAGATACTTCCCTGCAGAGATACGGTCAACTAGTTCGTCCATCCGTGGCATTGGATAGGCGTCAGAAACTGTTTTGTGGTTGAGTTGCCGGTAATCCACACAGAAGCGGGTTGCCCCGTACTTCTTTGGTACTAGGACTACCGGCGAGGCCCAAGGACTTTCTGAGTGTTCTATTACCCCTAGCCGAAGCATCTCATCGATTTCCTTCCGCATCCCTTCTCGGACTGCTTCCGGAATACGGTAAGGGGGCTGCCTCAGGGGTGCTTGCCCTGGAGTCTCCACCTTGTGGACGGCTAGGAGTGTGTACCCAGGCTCTTGAGAGAATGTGGCCTGTTTGGTTTCTAGCAAGCGTACAGCTTGAGCCCTTGCTGGTGGTCCTAGTTGTTCGCCTAGCTGGATTTTCTCTATCTGGGTCCTCCCTTCATTGCTGCTCAATAGGTCGGGAAGAGGTAGTGTCTCTGTGTCTTCCCCTGCTGGTGAACAGATAGCGGTCACCTCCTCTGCCCGTTCCTGAAAGGCCTTAAGCATGTTGATGTGAAAGGTTCGCTTCACATCCTCATCCTCGCAGCTAGCTATGGTGTAGGTGGTGTCGCATATTTGCCCTATAACTTTGTAGGGGCCCTGCCAGGCGGCCTGGAGCTTGTCTGTTCGGACCGGCCTTAGCACCATGACTTTTTGGCCGATCCGAAAGCTCCGGTGCCTAGCCCGTCGGTCATACCATACCCTCTGATGCCGCTGGGCCGCCTGGAGGTTTCCCTGCACCGCCTAGGCTAGTTCCTCCATGCGGTCCCGCAGCCCCAGCACATAAGGTACAACCGGGGTCCCCTCAATCTCTGTCTGCCCCTCCCAGTGGTCCTTGATAAGATCTAAAGGCCCCCTCACCCGCCTCCCATATAGGAGTTTGAAGGGTAAAAATCCGGTTGATTCCTGCGGCACCTCTCGGTAGGCAAAGAGAAGGTGTGGCAGGAACCGCTCCCAATCCTTGTACGCCCCCGTGAACGACTTCAACATTTGCTTTAGCGTCCCGTTGAAGCGTTCACACAGGCCATTAGTCTGGGGGTGGTATGGGGAACTAGTCAGGGATCTAACTCCACAGATTTTCCATATCTGCTGGGTTACCTTGGCCGGTGTACCTTGGTCGGACAGTACCTCCTTGGGAAAGCCCACTCGGGAGAATATCCGGACTAGCGCATCTGCCACCGTCTCAGCCTGTATGTTAGAAAGGGCCACCGCTTCGGGGTAACGGGTGGGGTAATCTGCCACTGTGAGGATATAACGTTTGCCGGAGCAGCAAGGTTGGGCCAAGGGTCCTATGATGTTCACGGCTACCCTCGTGAACGGTTCTTCAATTATGGGCATGGAGACCAGTTTAGCCTTTGGGTGGTCTCCCTTCTTACCTTTGCGTTGACATATCTCGCACGTCTGGCAATACGCCCGGACGTCATCGGATACCCCAGGCAAGAAAAAGTTCTGGGTTACCCGATATCCCGTCCTGCATATTCCCAAGTGTCCAATTCTCAATAACTCCCGTCGGTATTTCCGTGGAACTTCCAGCTGGCGTTTTTGCCTAGGCCCAGGTGCGTTAACCCGTGTCTCGGTGAGCCTGTACAAGCGGCCTTTTTCCCAGATAAACTGTTCCTTCTCTAACCCCCCGGTTCCCTGCCTGGCCTTCTCTCGATACTTTCTGAGGGAAGGGTCTCTGGTCACCTCCCACCCAAAGTCTTCTGGGGTGTCCCAGGGAAGGGGTTCTATAGTCAGGGGTAGGTCGGGTTAGCTTACCTGGGTCTCAGTAGGAAGCGGATGGCTCTCGGCAGCACGACTTTGTGCTCTGGTGGTTACTGCGTGGGCCTCCTGAGCAGTGGCCGAAGTCAGGGGCCCAATGTCATTGCCCAACACGACTTCAGAGGGTAAGTCTCTCATTACGCCTACTTGAACATTGCCAGCTCCCGCATCCCAGTCCAGGTGTACTTGTGCGGTAGGAATGCGATACACTGCCCCCCCTGCCACTCTCACAGCAATTGATTTCCCTGGCTTCTCCGATGCGTTAATGAGATGTCGTTGTACTAGAGTGATATTCGCACCACTGTCTCTTAATCCCTGTTCTGTTTTGCCATTAACCATGACCAGTTGGCAATGGTGTTTCCGATTGTCTGTGACGGTGGATTGCACCATGAGGGCTTCGTAAAGGGTGCCCAATGGTTCTTCCTGACCCAGCTCCTTGAGATCCCAAGTCGAATCTACACAATGGGCTGCTGCTGGTGGTTGCTGGTACCCAGTTCGAGACCAATTTGATCTGGTGTGGTTGTTCATGGGGCAATTCTGTCGGATGTGACCCAGCTGTCGGCACCGGAAGCAACGTAGCTCGCTGACCTCCTGTCGTGGGTAGCGAGAGTTAGAAGTCACCGGTCGGTTATTTTTGCGAGTATCCGCATACTCATCCGCCAACTTGGCAGCCTCTGGTAGAGACAGGGGCCTGCGGTCTCTCACCCAGTCTTTGACATCCGCCTGGATATGGTTGTAAAACTGTTCCAGGAGTATCAGTTGCAAAATCTCCTCCGCTGTGGCTGCCTGGCTACTGTTAACCCAGTTCGAGGCCGACAGGGATAACTGGCATGCCCATTCCATATAGGAATCTTTAGCGGTTTTGCGTGAGTCCCTGAACTTCTGTCGGTAGGACTCTGGGGTTACTGCATAACGGGCCAGGAGTGCCTCTTTAACCCTGGCGTAGCTATGGATCTCCTGTTCTGGTACAGCCCGGAAAGCATCAGAGGCTTTGCCTGACAGCTTTCCTGACAATATTGAAACCCATTCTTCCTTAGCTATCCTGGTGCAGGTTACATTGTCGCTCAAAATCTGCTAAATAGTTATCAATCTCACAGTCTTTTTCGTCAAAAGCTTTAAAAGCGCTGAACGGAATTTTCTTTGTATCCACTGTGTTGTACTCACTGTTTGGGGAGTGTGCTGCTGCCTGCTGGACCGCTGCCAGTTTTAATTGTAGCTCTTTGTCTCTTTTTTGTTTAACATCCTCCGCTAAAAGGCTCATTCCTTTCAGAATAATGTCAGCCGTTGGGTTCGGACCGAACCATGCTAGTTTCTCCCTCATTTCTTTGTTGGCTGGTGATTCCTCCTCCTGAATCACTGGTGTCTCCATCTCTTGTACAGCTGGCATTGCTGCAACCAAGTTCTCTCGGTCTAGCTCCATTAACTCTGCTATAATGACCTGCTTGGTTTTGTTGCTAGCAATCCTTCCACGAGCTTCCAGTAGCTCTTTCAGTGTATTACTTTTAAGCAGGGTGTACCAGCCTTCCATTCACTGTTCCCAGTGTCTGCTTGGCATCCTGGTGTAACGGAAGTAGAAGGGAAAATCCCGCCGCTGCCAACCAGTTGTAATGGGACTTGAATCCCCAGATTTCCCCAGATTTCCGCTGGTATAGAAGGTAATATCCCACATCCCCCAGTAACCAGACGAAACACCGTTCAGGGAGTCAACTGAACTTTTTTTTAAATCCCCGCTCCAGCAGTAAACTGCCAACTGTCAACTTTTTTAAAAATGTTCTGCAATGCATTACACACACATACCCTTGGTTCTTAAAGTGGTACATACATATTGAACCGAACAGATACAGGCATTTAAACAGCAGGGAGAAGGTTTAACTGAGGGCCCACAGGCAAATAAATGAAAAATCCTTCACACATATCCTCTCTGATGACCTCACAACATTTTAAAAAATCAACCTCTCCAAGAGCTGTTACTAATTCCCCCTTCGTCCTTCGCCTCTATTCCTAAAAAAATATCTTATTGTAGACAAGTCAAAAATCACCCCAGCGTCTCAAGACACCTCTCCTTCATACCTCACATTCAATCATTAACAAAATCCTGTGGTTACCACCTCTGGATCATCTCTAAAATGTGCTCCTTAATCACCCTATTAAGACTCTAGTCCACACTCTCATAATGTCACATGTTAACAATTGTGTAACCCCACTTCAGCCTATCCTGAATGCTACCGTCAGACTTATCCATCAAACCTATGCTCATCATCTGCTGCCCCAGTTCCAGTCCCTACACTGGCTGCCCATTTCGTCAAAATCATTTTCAAAATCATTAGCCTCACTTACAAAGCCTTCAACAACACAGAACCTCTCTACATCTCAACTCTCCAGATACATTCCAAACTGCCCTCTTCCCATGTTTTTTGCCTCTTATCCACTGCTATTACCTCTTCACAGGCTTTCCTGCAGGATTTCTGAAGATCAGACACTTTTCTTTGTACTGTACCTAGCTATGTAAGACTCTCGCCTAGTATTCAAATATTCAAAAGTTCTTTTAAAAACCAAACTGTTCAGAGGAGGTTACCACTTTCCTCCTTAACTAAACCATCCACACCTTTATACTAGGTTACCTATTCTGGTTTGCATATCTCTCACTCTTCATTAATCCATCCAGCAGTCACCTTATCTTATCACCTCCTCATGTATGTACAAATGCTCACTTTATAATGGTATTGAGCAAGTGATGATAAAGTGTGATAATCTAATTTACCATGTATACAAGCATAAGTAACATCTTACCTGCAGGAGGCTTCTTCACATAAATCTAAAAAAACAAAACAAAACATAAAAAACAGACACAAACACCTATGAACTCCAAACTTAATAGAAAATCTATATATTAGGTAGTATTATAACAAAAACATTTAGAAATGTATGTTCTGTAGTAACATTTAGTGAGTACATTTCATAAATAAAGTTGAAAGACAATTGTTTTCCCATTATATATTTTGAACTTCTAATATATTTCTCCCTAAAGATTTCTACCCCATGTTTTTTTAAGGTCCCAGTGCAGTTCAGTACAGGGATCTCTAACATCCCATATACCTCAACAACACCACAATGAGCAAGGTTCTATCTCTCCTCTTCAGACATATCCCCCATATTTTCAAGAACAGATCCTTGAAAATAATCTGTGAATAATATCTCACAAAAGGAAATCACAATCACTACAAATTTCACCTATAATGTTGACTCATTATGTGAGGCTGGTATTGTAGTTTAAAATATTACAAATTTGTATTTGAATATTTGTGTGACACATTTTGCTGACTTTGTCACCAGCTGATGCCAACATCCGGGTTGCTATTACTTTCTTACATTGACTTTATAGCTAATGGAAGCACTGAGAATGCTATCCGTGAGTCTGAACCAATGTATATTTCAATGTCCATACTCACAGGTATGTGTGTCTTTGTGTTTGTGAAATTATCTGTCGAAAACGTAAATATGTGGGCAAAGGAATGGATGCATGTGTATGAGTTCAGTAATAAGTATTAATATGTTTATATGTGCGGGTTGATTTATATATTCAGTGCATGTGTGCAAAGGTTTATATGTTTGTATAAGACAGTAGCGTGTAACCAGATGCATGTAAATGCAAGTGTAGAGGATGCAACACTATCTCTTCTCTGTTCCAGCCTCCAGCAACCATGTTGAAACTCTCCTCTGGCTTTTTGCACACACTGCTACAAGCCTCCAGCAACCATCTTGAAACTCTTCTCTGGCTTTTTGCACACACTGCTACAAGCTTCTAGCAACCATCTTGAAACTCTCCTCTGGCTTTTTGCACACAATGCTACAAGCCTCCAGCAACCATCTTGAAACTCTCCTCTGGCTTTTTGCACACACTGCTACAAGCCTCCAGCAACCATCTTGAAACTCTCCTCTGGCTTTTTGCTCACACTGCTACAAGGTATCTACAGCCATCTCATTGATTCACCTTTGACTCTACTGTATCCTCCTGTAACATTAATTATGAATATCCATATCTGATATGCTTTTTGTTCACATAGTAATTTTATTTCAACTTTGTTAAATTGTAAGCTTTCACACTGTATTTATTCACCACCCTCTCCCCACCCCCTTCACACCTTCATATCTGTCTGCACCAAATGCTCCTTTTAAATGCATAAATACTGGGCTAGTTCCAAACTAAATCTCACTATCTCTTCTCTGTTCCAGCCTCCAGCATCCATCTTGAAACTCTCCACTGGCTTTTTGCACACACTGCTACAAGGTATCAACAGCCATCTCATTCATTCACCTTTAACTCTACTGTATCCTCCTGTAACATTAATTATGAATATCCATATCTGATATGATTTTTGTTCACATAGTAACTTTATTTCAACTTTGTTAAATTGTAAGCTTTCACACTATATTTCTTCACCACCCTCTCCCCACCCCCTTCACACCTTCATATCTGTCTGCACCAAATTCTCTTTTTAAATGCATAAATACTGGGCTAGTTCCGAACTAAATTTCACTATCTCTTCTCTGTTCCAGCCTCCAGCAACCATCTTGAAACTCTCCTCTGGCTTTTTGCACACACTGCTACAAGGTATCTACAGCCATCTCATTGATTCACCTTTGACTCTACTGTATCCTCCTGTAACAAATTATGAATATCCATATCTGATATGATTTTTGTTCACATAGTAACTTTATTTAAACTTTGTTAAATTGTAAGCTTTCACATTGTATTTCTTCACCACCCTCTCCCCACCCCCTTCAGACCTTTATATCTTTCTGCACCAAATGCTCCTTTTAAATGCATAAATACTGGGCTAGTTCCAAACTATATCTCACTATCTCGTCTCTGTTCCAGCCTCCAGCAACCATCTTGAAACTTTACTCTGGCTTTTTGCACACACTGCTACAAGGTATCTACAGCCATCTCATTCATTCACCTTTGACTCTACTGTATCCTCCTGTAACATTAATTATGGATATCCATATCTGATATGATTTTTGTTCACATAGTAACTTTATTTCAACTTTGCTAAATTGTAAGCTTTCACACTGTATTTCTTCACCACCCTCTCCCCACCCCCTTCACACCTTCCTATCTGTCTGCACCAAATGCTCCTTTTAAATGCATAAATACTGGGCTAGTTCCAAACTATATGTCACTATCTCTTCTCTGTTTCAGCCTCCAGCATCCATCTTGAAACTCTCCTCTGGCTTTTTGCACACACTGCTACAAGGTATCTACAGCCATCTCATTCATTCACCTTTTTTTTTTTTTTTTTTAACAAATATATTACATCACCAGAAAAAGAATAATAAACATACAATACACAAAAACAAACAGGGATAACGAACAAACATTGTACCAACGATATACTCTAAAAGTAGAATGGTTTTCTAGATTATATAATACATTGAAAAGGTACAATGTACATCCATACTGGCATTCGCTCAGATTCGAGGCAGATAACATTTTAAACACATGGGCCAATGAGGAGAATTAGGTCCGAATGGAGTTACACCCGAGAAATAGTAAGGTAAGTACTATTTCCCCCTGCCCTCTGGCTAAAATGTACTATGTTTGATGTAGTTGTCCCATTTAGACCAATTTATCATATTTCTGTTTTTTGCATTAGCCGAACTATAAGCGTTGAGATATATGTCTCTGTTATAACAAATAGTGTTGATTAACTCTCTAATTGTAGGTATATCTGGGGTTTTCCAGTATTTTACTAGCAGCCATTTGGCCCCCAAGAGGACAAGCGAAACCAAGTTCCTTTCCACTGGGGAGAGAAACTCCAACCCTCTATGGAGGATGGCCACTTGAGGGGTACAAGGAATATGTTTATCTAAAACTCTAGCTAGAAGTTGACAAATTTCTAACCACATATCTGAGATCTTTTTACACTTCCACCAGACATGGGAGTCATCTCCTAGAAAACTGCACTGTTTCCAGCAAAGGGCGTCCCCTTTTGTATTAAATTTTGACATTCTAACCGGGGTTAAATGCCATCTGTGTAAGATTTTAAAAAAGAGTTCCAGATAAGCTGGATTTATGGCGGATTTCTTAATCAACATTATAATATCCCTCCAATTGTCTTCATCAAGAGCCATATTAAGATCTAGTTCCCAGCCTATGATTCCCTTACTTTTAATAAACGGAGTAATCTCGCTTATAATCTTATTGCAGTTTGAAATAATATGATGATTCCTTCTCTTTATAATTAGTTCTTCTATTTTAGTAGGTGAATTTATTTCTAGGGTTTTAAATCCCCAAGACATTAAAGCTTGTTTTAAGCTTTCGTAATTTAGCCATGAGAGTTTTTCCAGGTTATATTTTTTCATTAACTCTGAATATGTCAGAAGATTGTTATTGTAATATAATTCTGATACCAAGGAAATGCCTCCTCTATACAAAAGATAACAGTTTACGGAGGGGTCTCTGGAGTATACCAATTCAATAGGGGTGGCTAAAGATGGATAATGTGTTATTTGCATTCTCTCTTTATTCTTATACCAAAATTTTACTAGAAATTGTATATTTTTGGGTAGTTTACCCAGTGAATTCTTATTGTAGTATGGTAGCCATAATAGGTTCTTTATAGAAGATTCACAAAGAATAGCCTCTTCAAGGGCAAGCCATCTGGGTTTCTCCTGGAGGGTGTTCCAATTTATAAGTTGCGCGATGATAATTTTATGATATATGTCTTTTATACTAGGGGCATTTAAGCCTCCTTTTTCATATTTCTTACTGACCACGCTTTTCATGATTCTACTTTTTTTCCCACCATATATGTATTTATCCAAAATATCCTGAATGGTTTTCAGATAATTATTTGATATTCTATCAGGTATAGATCTTAAGCAATAGGTAATTTTTGGGACAATACTCATGTTGGTTGCAGCGATTCTCGCCGACCAGGGCAGGTTAAGAGATCTCCAGTTACATAGAATAGGTCTAATTTGTTTCATCACATCCTCCAAGTTAGATTTAAGGATATCCTTAACTCCAAATGACATTTTTATGCCCAAATGGACGATATATTCGGATTTCCAATTATACGAGGATAATTTTTCCAATCTATTTTTAACTTCCGGTTTAAAACCTCTCATTAAGGTATTAGATTTTAAATTATTTATCTTAAAATATGATAGTCTTCCGAATTCTTCAAGAATTTCTTGTAATTTTGGGCATGCCTCCTCCGGGTTGGTCATGGTAATGACAATATCGTCTGCGAAACCCATAAATTTAAATTCCTTCTTATTAATAATTACACCCTCTATAGCTTTACACTCTTGAATATAGATAGCTAAAGGTTCTATAAAGAGGATGAATAATAGAGGGGAGAGGGGACATCCCTGCCGAGTGCCATTTCCAATTTTAAACTTTTCTGACTCGAAGTCAGGGTTTGCAATATATGCCATAGGATTGGCATACAGGGCTTTAACGGATCTTGAAGCAAAATCATTAAATCCGAATTTCCTCAGGACCGCCTGAAGAAATTCCCAGTTGACCCTGTCGAATGCCTTTTCGGCATCCAAAGACAGGGCCAATAAGGGTATATCCTGTTCTACCACATAGTTTAAAATATCAATCATTCGTCTAGAATTATCAGATGCTTGGCGACCAGGAATAAAGCCTGTTTGGTCTCTATGAATCAACTGATTGATTATAGTTTTCAGTCTATTAGCCAATATTTTGGCGTAGATTTTTATATCTAAATTAATCAGAGATATTGGTCGGTAACTCCCGCACTGCTCCGGATTTTTACCTTCTTTCAAAATGTTGATTATTTTAGTCTCTGACATCTCAGGGGGGATATGCCCTGTTTGTTTTATTTCATTAAATAGGTTGCATAAATGACTCTTTAGTTCAGACACAAAAGATTTGTAAAACAGAGAGTCATATCCATTCATTCATTCACCTTTGACTCTACTGTATCCTCCTGTAACATTAATTATGAATATTCATATCTGATATGATTTTTGTTCACATAGTAACTTTATTTCAACTTTGTTAAATTCTAAGCTATCACACTGTATTTCTTCACCACCCTCTCCCCACCCCTTCACACCTTCATATCTGTCTGCACCAAATGCTCCTTTTTAATTCATAAATACTGGGCTAGTTCCAAACTATATTTCACTATCTCTTCTCTGTTCCAGCCTCCAGCAACCATCTTGAAACTCTCCTCTGGCTTTTTGCACACACTGCTACAAGGTATCTACAGCCATCTCATTGATTCACCTTTGACTCTACTGTATCCTCCTGTAGCAAATTATGAATATCCATATCTGATATGATTTTTGTTCACATAGTAACTTTATTTAAACTTTGTTAAATTGTAAGCTTTCACACTGTATTTCTTCACCACCCTCACCCCACCCCTTCACACCTTCATATCTGTCTGCACCAAATGCTCCTTTTAAATGTATAAATACTGGGCTAGTTCCAAACTATATCTCACTATCTCTTCTCTATTCCAGCCTCCTGCAACCTTCTTGAAACTCTCCTCTGGCTCTTGCACACACTGCTACAAGGTATCTACAGCCATCTCATTGATTCATCTTTGACTCTACTGTATCCTCCTGTAACATTAATTATGAATATCCATATCTGATATGATTTTTGTTCACATAGTAACTTTATTTCAACTTTGTTAAATTCTAACCTTTCACACTGTATTTCTTTACCACCCTCTCCCCACCCCTTCACACCTTCATATCTGTCTGCACCAAATGCTCCTTTTAAATGCATAAATACTGGGCTAGTTCCAAACTATATCTCACTATATCTTCTCTGTTCCAGCCTCCAGCAACCATCTTGAAATTCTCCTCTGGTTTTTTGCACACACTGCTACAAGGTATCTACAGCCATCTCATTGATACACCTTTGACTCTACTGTATCCTCCTGTAACATTAATTATGAATATCCATATCTGATATGATTTTTGTTCACATAGTAACTTTATTTCAACTTTGTTAAATTGTAAGCTTTCACACTGTATTTCTTCACCACCCTCTCCCCACCCCTTCACACCTTCATATCTGTCTGCACCAAATTCTCCTTTTGATTGTATAAATACTGGGCTAGTTCCAAACTATATCTCACTATCTCTTCTCTGTTCCAGCCTCCAGCAACCATCTTGAAACTCTCCTCTGGATTTTGCACACACTGCTACAAGGTATCTACAGCCATCTCATTGATACACTTTTGACTCTACTGTATCCTCCTGTAACATTAATTATGAATATCCATATCTGATATGATTTTTGTTCACATAGTAACTTTATTTCAACTTTGTTAAATTGTAAGCTTTCACACTATATTTCTTCACCACCCTCTCCCCACCCCCTTCACACCTTCATACCTGTCTGCACCAAATGCTCCTTTTAAATGTATAAATACTGGGCTAGTTCCAAACTATATCTCACTATCTCTTCTCTGTTCCAGCCTCCAGCAACCATCTTGAAACTCTCCTCTGGATTTTGCACACACTGCTACAAGGTATCTACAGCCATCTCATTGATACACTTTTGACTCTACTGTATCCTCCTGTAACATTAATTATGAATATCCATATCTGATATGATTTTTGTTCACATAGTAACTTTATTTCAACTTTGTTAAATTGTAAGCTTTCACACTATATTTCTTCACCACCCTCTCCCCACCCCCTTCACACCTTCATACCTGTCTGCACCAAATGCTCCTTTTAAATGTATAAATACTGGGCTAGTTCCAAACTATATCTCACTATCTCTTCTCTTTTCCAGCCTCCAGCAACCATCTTGAAACTCTCCTCTGGCTTTTTGCACACACTGCTTTCTCTGCCCTCCCTGCCCCACTCCCACCCACCCTTGCGTTGTCTCAATTTATAGATACCCACCTGACTTACACCTGCTCACTCAGCATCACCTGCTTCAAATTATTCAACTAATTTAATACACACACACACAAAAAAAGAATATATATATATATATATATATATATATATATATATATATATATATATATATATATATATAAATTACACACAACCCAGCTACTCTCCCATCTCGGTCACTAACAATTTTTCTTTTACTCTCACACCTTTATCTCATCTACTCCCTACACCTACACACTGTGTTGAAATGCTCTCTCACTTTTTTCTCCTCCTCATCTTCTACTGCCTCTCTCTCAGACTTTCATTTGCAGCCTATCCATATCACACCCCAATACTATAACCATCTCACCTTCCTTGCTTTCCTCTCCTCTTCTCTGCTCCCACAAGCTATTCTCTCTCCTCCAATCACAATCTCATCCCCTCCCCAACACTCATAAGCAGAAACATCACTGTAAGTCCCACTCCCATATTCTCTCACTCCTCCTTCTGCTAGCTGCTGGAGACATATCCCCTATCCCAGGTCCCTCCCTCATTTCTACCTGCTTTCAGCCACGCTCTACTCCAAGGGCAGAAAACACCAGAAAAACACAGAATTTGAGACCCATCACTTGTCACAACCCCTCCTCTCTTCCTTTCTCCTGTGCTCTCTGGAACGCACAATCTATCTGCAATAAACTCACTGTCACTCACGACCTTTTCACTACCAACTCCCTCAATCTACTGGCTCTTACTGAAACCTGGCTCTCCTCTTCTGATACTGCCTCCCCTGCAGCACTCTTGCATGGGGGTTTTCACCTCAGTCCCACATCTAGACCTGGGAACAAACAAGGTGGTGGTGTGGGTGTATTACTTTCTTCTCGCTGTACGTTTCACCTCATACCCCCTGTCCCATCCCTCCAATGTTCGTCTTTTGAAGATCATACTATCCGCCTCTTCTCTCCTATCTCTCTACGTGTTGCTGTAATCTATCGCCCCCCAGGTACTCCCTCTCAATTTCTCGACCACTTTTCCGCCTGGCTCCCACACTTTCTTTCCTCCAACATTCCCACACTGATACTTGGCGACTTCAACATTGCCATTGACATCCCCCCCCCCCTCCTAAGCAGCCGCCAAACTATTTGCACTCACCTCTTCCCTCGGCCTCTCACAACTTACAGATTCTTCAACTCACCATGCTGGACACTCTCTTGACCTTATTTTTACCAATATTACCCATACTTCCAACCTAGTCATCCACCCTCTCCCTCTATCTGACCATCACCTCCTTACCTTCAACCTCACCACATCTTCCTCCCATCACTCTTCTTCAACCCCAGCCACAATAACCCACAGAAACCTGCTAGAACTGGACCCTACACAACTCTCCACTGTACTCCAACCTCTTCTCAGCACTATCACCAACCTCAACTGCCCTGACACTGCCACCTCACACTACAACTCTACTCTCTCTTCCACCCTAGACACCCTTGCCCCCATAACTACACGCAGACGCCCTCAATCTCATCAACAACCATGGCACACTACACACACACGTTACATTCAGAAGTGCTCCCGTACTGCTGAACGACTATGGAGGAAATCACGGTCCGCAGCAGATTTCCTTCACTACAAGTTTATGCTACGTTCCTACTCCTCTGCCCTCAACCTGGCCAAACAGCAGTACTTTACATCACTAATATCAACTCTAGCCCAAAACGTCTTTTTGCCACTTTCAATACTCTCCTCTGTTCACCACCTCCCCCCATCCCTTCCTGCCTCACGGCTGAAGACTTTGACAACCATTTTACACATAAAATTAAATCTATCCACAATGAACTCTCCTCTCACCGTGGCTCACACACTTCACTCTCTCAACTAACTCAACTAACCAACAACACCCAATCTACCCCCCCTCCATTCCCACAGCCACTCTGAACTACTTTACCCCTGCAACAGAAGATGAAGTCTCCATCCTAATATCATCCTCTCACCTCACCACCTGTCCTTCAGATCCTATTCCATCTCAGCTCATCCCTCCCCTCTCTACTACACTAATCCCAGCTCTCACACACATCTTCAACCTTTCCCTAAACACTGGCACGTTTCCATCATCTCTAAAACATGCCATAATTACACCCACACTCAAGAAACCCTCATCCGATTCTGACGTTGCATCTAACTATCGCCCTATCTCTCTACTTCCCCTTGCTTCTAAACTGCTGGAGCGGCTCGTCTATAACCGCCTTACCAGTTTCATCTCCTCTAACTCTCTTCTGGACACTTTCCAATCCGGCTTTCGGCCCCAACACTCCACTGAGATAGCCCTCATAAAAGTCACCAATGACCTGCTCACCGCCAAGTCTAAAGGCCACTTTTCTATTTTGCTTCTTCTGGATCTCTCTGCCGCCTTTGACACTGTTGACCATTCGCTTCTACTCCACATTCTCTCCTCACTCGGCATTCGAGACACTGCTCTCTTGTGGTTCTCATCATACCTCCAAGAACGATCATTTAGCGGCACATCTTCTTCTTTCCCCCCCCCTGTCTATTGGCGTACCCCAAGGATCAGTCCTAGGCCCCCTCCTCTTCTCCATCTACACATCCTCACTTGGCACCCTAATAAACTCTTTTGGGTTCCAGTACCATCTCTATGCAGATGACACCCAAATCTACCTCTCAGCACCAGATCTATCCCCCTCTCTTCTAACACACGTCTCCGACTGCCTCTCTAGTATATTCTCTTGGATGTACGCCTACCATCTGAAACTCAACATGTCTAAGACTGAACTCTTAATCTTCCACCCTCTACTACAGCTTCAATTCCTCACATCTCTCTTTCTGTCAACAATGCCATCATCACTCCCACCTCCCAAGCCCGTTGTCTCGGGGTTCTACTGGACCCTGCCCTCTCTTTCTTCCCGCACATACAGTCTCTACCCAAATCCTGTCTTTTCCATCTAAAAAACATATCCAAAATAAGCCATTACCTTACACAAGACACTACTAAGATTCGAATACACTCTCTCATCATTTCTCGTCTTGACTATTGCAACTCGCTCCTTGTTGGCTTGCCCATCACTCGCCTATCCCCACTTCAATCCATAATAAATGCCTCCGCCAGACTCATCTTCTGTACACATCGTTCAGTGTCGGCAGCTCCTCTTTGTCAATCACTTCACTGGCTTCCCTTAGCCTCCAGAATAAAGTTTAAAATCTTGACCCTAACTTATAAAGCCCTCAACAACAGCGCACCCCCATACATCTCTGCTCTCATCTCCAAATACTCCCCCACACGCCCTCTTCATTCTGCTAACGACCTTCTTCTTTCTACCACTCTTGTCACCTCCTCTCACTCCCGCCTCTAGGACTTTTCTCGCGCTGCCCCTATTCTCTGGAACTCCTTGCCTCGCTTCACCAGACTATCCTCCTGCCTTTAATCCTTCAAAACATCAATAAAAACGCACCTCTTTAAAGAAGCCTATAACCTTCCTCCCTAACATGCTCAGCACTACTCTCTCCCTACTGTACCACATACACACTTCAACCTTTAGATTGTAAGTCTGCGAGTTTTAATCCTGCAAGGTGCTTTAGGGAAAGCGCTATGGACACCGGATTCCAAGCTCAAAGACAGGGCCATCCACTCTTTGTAATGTGTGAATCTTTAACTTGTCATTGCCTGTAACTTAACTTATGTATAGCGCTACGGAATATGTTGGCGCTTTACAAATAAACGATAATAATAATAAATGTGTTTGTATGCATGTTCATTCTCTCTGTCCCAAAATGCTAATGAGTCATCAATGTTTGAGCTGAGTATGTGCAGAGCTGAGTATGTGCATATTCAAGAATGCTGATATAAAAACTCTTGGGGGCTTGCTCTTTGCCACCCAATGAGATCTACAGACTAAAGTATGTTCTTTGCATTTCCTCTTAGTTTTTTACTTAATATGTTTCATGCAAAAAGACATAAAATTATGTCTTTTAAATGCATGAAAAAACAGGTGTGTCCAAAGTATATTTAATCACTAATTTACCCTCTATTCTCTTTTCAATTATCTGCCAAACTTTTGTTTCTTTCTTTTAATTCCTTCACCTATTGTTTCATTACTCCCTTAGGGCCCAATTACAATCTTTATGCTGGCAATTTACATTCCCTTCTCCAACACGCTGAATTCTTCCTTTGCTAGCCCCCAATTATCATAACAACCATTGGAGTCTATATGGATCCCCATGGCATCTATATATTAACAGCATGCCATGGAGGTCCTTAATACTGTATAAACCTTTATGCCTAATATAAATCTATATGTCATCGAAATTTAACACTACATACAATGTACCTAATATGACATGGAGGCCCTTTGTGGCTCCTATCATTAATCCTTGCCACGGTGGACCTCCGTGGCAAATAACAAATAACCTTATACCATGTGGGTCCTTTAAGGACCCCAATGGTACTTAAAAGTTAACCCCTTAAATGACACCCATGATACTAAGGGTTAATTCTAGAATACCATGGGGGTTCTTTAAGGATCCCCATGGTACTAGGGATTAACTTTTAGATGCCATGAGGGTCCTTTGAGAGTATGGGGTTAATTTTTAGGTGCAAGAGTTAATGATAGGAGCCACTGAGGTCTTTTAAGTATAATCATGGCATATTAGGTCCATTAGGAGCCTAATGGAGGGTTACATTTAGACGCAACAGAGACCCTTGCCATGGCATAGGGTTTAATAGTAGGTGCCATGAAGGTCCTTACATATATCTTAATTATAGTTGAATTTTAGCTGTGTCTTGTGTCTTGTGTCAGATTTTAGAGATGTTTTTACGTGAAAGTGAGAAGATTTTGTCATTGATTGTATATGAGGAATGGAAGAGAGGGCAGGGTCCAATAGAATCCCAAGACAATGGGCCTGGGAGGTATTGCTTTGTATAATTCTGTCAAATTATGTATTGTTATACCCATGGTTTACTGTACCAGAGGGCAAAGGAATATGGGTCCTATTCTATTGGCCAATTCGTAAAAATTCTATTTGCTACTTGCATTTCGACTACAAGTTCCTTGCCCACAATCACTACAGGCCAGCCAAAGACGCAAAACTGTCCGCAGAACTCAATTGGTTTTAGCACAGCTCAAATATTAAGAGTGCTAACTAAATTAAGCTACACAAAATGTATATTCTATTAGACCCGTAGCGCTAGATCGCAAATAAAGTCTAACCCGCAATTGTAAAAAGTATTATGTTTTTGTCAAAAATATTCCGAGTACTAAATAGGACTCGCAAGGCTTTTTTCAAACACTTATTATAGCTGGAACAGCAATTAAAAACACAACACTGCACTTTAAAAGCATGGAAAGTCATGGAAACACATTATAATTAATTGCACAACAGTCTCAAACCCACAAACATGCAATTAAAAAATATTATTTTTAAAATGTAAATTCTGAATAATATTGTTCCCGGGACTTAATGGGGTTAATACATATCATGAAACCCAAATAGACTAGAACAGATGATCAAATTAATTTTATAGAGTACTAGATTTCTTGATTGCGAGCCTGATTGGCAAATATTACTTATTGGCACTAATTAATTCTTAGCCTCCGATTGCAGTTTATGTGTAACTTCCATGTTTTACTGACATCATGATGACCGTCTCATTTACTATTGGCTGCGACTAAGAAGTAAATTACAGTTTGCTTAAATATTGTCAAATCAGATGATCACGCCCCCTGAAATCAGACTTAAAACTACGAGTTCAGCCTTGATGTTGGAATTTGCAATAAAATACATCAATAGAAAACATTTATAAAAATTAAGTAAGTCTGCGAGTTCTCCATCGTGCAAGGTGCTTTGGGGAAAGCACAATGGATACTGGATCCCAAGCTCAAAGACAGGGCCCTACATGCTTTGCTATGTGTTAATTTGTATTTATCTTTGCCTGGATCTTAACTTATATACAGCGCTACGGAATATGTTGTCACGTTACAAATAAAAGATAATAAAAGGTAATTATATAAAAGGTCATTATAAGCACACGCACCATCTAAGTGTTGGAAATTTCATTTTCCCTAAACATTCAGTTAACGGCCAAAGTATAACATGCAAATGGGCTATATTTTGTGGCCTTGCCATGAATTACAAATTCTTTGAATATATGGAATGGTGTGACATTGCATTATGCAATGTATTTCAATAATTTCAAATCGCACATCAACATCTGAGTTTAGTGCATCTAGACTTTTGTATCTTCATTGACCTGTCTTGATAATGCATATGTGTCTGTCTTTATGTGGCAATATGTATATATATATATATATATATATATATATATATATATATATATATATATATATATATAATCCAGTGTTCAATGTTTTCAGAGAATATTAAGACAATTATCATTTTAATAGACCCTGAGAACCTGGGAATTTTTCTGTTTCTGACATTCTGCTTTCTTTAATGTTCTCTTAACTAGCTTTTGCCATATACTTTGTGTTCTGTACTCTAAGTCACCTCATAGCATCTCTTAAAATCATCTGTGGAAGCTCTACAACTGGCAGTAAAATACTTCTGTACAAATTTATATTACAGTGAGGTAAATAAGTATTTGATCCCCTGCTGATTTTGAACATTTGTCCACTGACAAAGAAATGATCAGTCTATCATTTTAATGGTAGGTATATTTTAACAGTGAGAGACAGAATAACAAAAAAACAAGAAAAACGCATGTCAAAAAAGTAAAAAAATGATTTGCAGGTCAATAAGTGAAATATGTATTTGATCCCCTATGAATCAGCAAGATTTCTGGCTCCCAGTTGTCTTTTATACAGGTAATCTCTTAAAGTGAGTGCTCCTAATCTCAATTTGTTATCTGTATAAAAGACACCTATCCACAGAAGCAATAAATCAATCAGATTCTAAACTCTACACCATGGCCAAGACCAAAAAGCTGTCCAAGGATGTCAGGGACAAGATCGTAGACCTACACAAGGCTGGAATGGGCTACAAGACCATCGCCAAGTAGCTTGGTGAGAAGGTGACAACAGTTGGTATGATTATTCGCAAATGGAAGAAACACAAAATAACTGTCAGTCTCCCTTGGTCTGGTGCTCCATGCAAGATCTCACCTTGTGGAGTTTCAATGATCATGAGAATGGTGAGGAATCAGCTCAGAACTACACGGGAGGATCTTGTTAATGATCTCAAGGCAGCTGGGACCATAGTCAACAAGAAAACAATTAGTAACACACTAAGCCTTGAAGGACTGAAATCCTGCGGCGCCCGCAAGGTCACCCTGCTCGGGAAAGCACATGTACAGGCCCGTCTGAAGTATGCCAATGAACATCTGAATGATTCAGAGGAGAACTGGGTGAAAGTGTTGTGGTCAGACAAGGATACTCTCCCCACTGTCAAACATGGAGGTGGAAACATTATGCTTTGGGGGTGTTTTTCTGCTAAGGGCATAAGACAACTACACCGCATCAAAGGGTTGATTGGCAGGGCCATGTACCATCAAATCTTGGATGAGAACCTCCTTCCCTCAGCCAGGGCATTGAAAATGGGTGGTGAATGGGTATTTCAGCAAGACAATGACCCAAAACACAACCAAGGCAACAAAAGATTGTCTCAAGAAGAAGCACATTAAGGTCCTGGTGTGGCCTAGCCAGTCTCCAGACCTTAATCCCATAGAAAATCTGTGGAGGGAGCTGAAGGTTCGAGTTGCCACACATCAGCCATGAAACCTTAATGACTTGGAGAGGATCTGCAAAGAGGAGTGGGACAAAATCCCCCCTCAGATGTGTTCAACCCTGGTGGCCAACTACAAGATTTTTGCCACCAAGGGTTTTGCCACCAAGTACTAAGTGGAAGGGGTCAAATACTTATTTCATTTAATGACCTGCAAGTCAATTTATGACTTTTTTGACATGCGTTTTTCTTGTTGTCTTTTTTGTTGTTGTTCCGTTTCTCACTGTTAAAATACACCTACCATTAAAAATATTTCATTCTAACAAAAGCACATATGTTAAAGTTTATCCTTATGTATTTAGGAAAAGTTCACTTACAACAAGAGGGATCTTGATGAAATCTTCTGTCTCATCATCTAGATATCGTCCATCGCTTCTGTGGATTATATTCTCTGAAATAAGCGGAAAATAGGTAAAACTTGACTAAAATAAAAGGGATATAGGGTAGATAATGTAATCCAGCCATAAAGCAAACTTGCTTGGATTTGGCCAAGGCATTTGATATAGTGCCACATGGGAGACTATTGTGCAAACTAAGGGATACAGGAATTGCAGTTAATACTGTATCTGCTCCTGGATTGAGAGCTAGCTAAAAGATAAGCAAAGGATTGTTGTAAATGGAACATACTCACATGTGACTAATGCGGTAAGTGGGGTTCCTCAGGGTTCAGTATTCGGTCCTCTCCTTTTTAACATATTTATTAATGATGTAGAAGTAGGACTGGAAAGTATAGTCTCCATTTTTGCTGATGACACTAAGTTGTGCATGGTAATTAAATCAGATAGTGATATACTTTTCCTCCAGAGGGATTTGCATAAATTAGAGAAATGGGCAACTAAATGTCAAATGAGATTTTATACAAATAAATGTAAAGTTATGCATCTGGGAAGGAAAAATACTCATGCAATTTATAATGGAGCAAATCTAGGAGTATCAGATATTGAAAGGGATTTGGGAGTGCTCAATGCCAAGCAGCAGCTGCAAAGGCAAGTAAAATATTATCATGTATTAAGAAGGGTATCGAAGGACATTTTAGAGCTGAAAAAAGTACAGAGAAGGGCAACAAAACTAATAAGGGGAATGGAGGGGCTAAGTTATGAAGAAAGACTAACCAAATTAAACTTATTTTCTCTAGAAAAAGGTAATCTAACAGGGGATCATGGGTCATTGTCATGCGTTGCCGCTCATTGCAGGCCTTGGAAAACCAGCAACTTGCATGCCTCGTGATGAGCTCCTTTGTCATTGCCAGCCCTCCCCCCTCTACTTTACAGTCCTCGCGATGAGCACCTCAGGAGGAGGCAGGGAGCGCATAAGTGAGGTTGGTAGCTAATTTTCTATTTACAGTGCCTTGGAAAGGATTCACTGTCCTTGGCATCTTTCGTGTTTTTTTGCCTCACAACCTGGAATTAACATGGATTGTTAGATTTGCATTACCTAATTTACAGAACATGCCCACAACTTTGAAGATGTTTTTTTTGTGTGTCAAGCAAACAACAAATAGGACAAAGTAACAGAAAAAGCCAATGTGCATAACTATTCACCCCCCTAAAGTCAAAACTTTGTATAGCCATCACAGCTCCAAGTCGCTTTGGATAAGTCTCTATGAGCTTGCCACATCTTACCACTGGGATTTTTGCCCATTCCTCCTTGCAAAACTGCTCCAGCTCCTTCAAGTTGGACCACAGATTTTCTATTGGATTAAGTTCTGGGCTTTGACTAGGCCATTCCAACACATTTACATGTTTCCCCTTAAACCACTCAAGTGTTGCTTTAGTAGTGTGTTTGGGGTCATTGTCCTGCTGAAAGGTAAACCTCCGTCCTAGCCACAAATCAGAGTGGTACAGGTTTTGCTCAAGAATATTGCTGTATTTAGCACCATCCATCTTTCCCTCAACTCTGACTAGTTTCCTAGTCCCGGCTCCTGCAAAACTTTTCCAAAGCATGATGCTGCCACCACGTTTCACTGTGGGGATGGTGTTCTTTGGGTGATGTGATGTGTTTGGTTTGCGCCAGACATAGCGTTTTCTTTGATGGCCGAAAAGTTACATTTTAGTATCATCAGACCAGAGCACCTTCCTCCAGACATTTTGGGAGTCTCCCACATGCCCTC
Organism: Discoglossus pictus; assembly: GCA_027410445.1. Taxonomy (NCBI): domain Eukaryota; kingdom Metazoa; phylum Chordata; class Amphibia; order Anura; family Alytidae; genus Discoglossus; species Discoglossus pictus. Next base: position 204,598,043 of record CM050164.1, read on the forward strand.
TAAAAACTCAAAACATGCCATTTTGTTTTATGCTGAAAGTAATGGCTTACTTCTGGCCACTCTGCCATAAAACCCAACTCTATGGAACGTATGGCTTATTGTCGTCCTATGTACAGATGCTCCAGTCTCTGCTGTGGAACTCTGCATCTCCTCCACGTCTCTGTGCTGCCTCTCTGATTAGCGCCCTCCTTGCCCGGTCCTTGAGTTTTGGTGGGCGGCTGTCTCTTGGCAGGTTTGCTATTGTGCCATTTTCTTTCCATTTGCTTATGATAGATTTGGTGGTGCTCCTGGGGATCATCAAAGATTTAGATATTTGTTTTATAACCTAACCCTGACTAATCCTTGTACTTCTCAACAACATTGTCCCTTACTTGTTTGGAGAGTTCCTTGGTCTTTATGGTTATTAGTGCCTCTTGCTTAGGTGTTGCAGCCTCTGCGGCCTTTCAAAAAAGGTGTGTATATGTAATGACAGATCATGTGACACTTCGATTGCACAAACGTGGACATCATTTCCCCAATTATGTGACTTCTGAGGGTAATTGGTTGCACCAGAGCTTTTTATGGACTTCATAACAAAGGGGGTGAATACATACGCACATGCCAATTTTCTGTTTTCTATTTCTAAAAAATAGTTTTATGTATATATTTTTTCTCATTTCACTTCACTACCTTAGACTATTGTGTTCTGATCCATCACATTAAATTCAGATTAACAAAACATTGAACTTTTGCAAGGCACTGTAATTGCTGCTTTTTGGAGATCTCCCACAGGCTTCCAAACTACAGGCTTGAAAAAAAAAAAAAGTCAGTGTTTTTTTTCCAAGCCTGTAACTTGGTGCTTTGCAATGAGCTCCAAAGGTCTATCGCCTTCGGTGCTCATTGCAGGTGTCACAATGAGCGCCTTTGGCGCTCATCATGAGCCTCATAATGAGAGCCTTTGGCCCTCATTGTGAGTCACTTTCCCCTCCTCTACTTTATGGGCCTCGCGATGAGCGTCTTTGGTGCTCATTGCTGATCGCGTCAAATCTGTAACTTTCAGGCCTTGCGATGAACGCATTCGGCCTTCGCCGCTCATTACACATTCACAGCCCTTAACTTTTAATATAGCGTTACCGACAAACTTGCAATTACGACAACTATTATAGTTGATATTCAATATTTAAAGCAGTATCCCTAAATATATAGAATGCAAAAAGTTTACATTAAATGCTATACACCATAGTGATATTATGCTAGTGCAGAAATATCAATGTGTATTGTATTGGGAGTAATGATAATAATACCCCACAGCTTGCATAGAATGTTTAATTCATTATGATGCAGTCAGGTTCACCATGGTGACACAAAAAAACACATGAGAGACCTTAAAATGGGTATCAACTAAGGTAGTCTGCCATGTGGAATGACGCTTGCTTGTGCCATTACAGAGGAGAAATTTCATGTAGCATATCAGACTGTACCTGCCCCTAGTGGGAGGCCAGAGCCGAAATGCCAGGCAAGTCTCTTCTGTACAGAGTAAACAGCAACCCCCTACTATCACTCCCCTACTATCACTAGAGAGAAAGCCCCAACAACAATAATATGCAAGACCTGTTTTACAAACATGATTTGGACATCAGTAAGGTAAAAATCTTGATTAATAAGAAAGGATGATATTTCACAGGTTGGGTTATATAGAGACTCTGGTCGTCTACATGTGTAACAGTGATTGCTAAAGGTGCCACAACTTCCAAAGCTCTCACATATTTAAAGGAACACACAAGTTGTTAAATCATGAGGAAAATGTGTTTACATTTTTAAAATTGATCAACAATTCACTTAGGTATTGTCATTTTATTTTAGCCCTTGAAGTACCCCCAAAAGAATCTGCCCTCTCTCTCTCTTTGTCCTCTCTCTCTGTCTCTGTGCACTCTCTCTCTCTGTACACTCTCTCTCTGTCTATGCACTCTCTCTCTCTTTCTGTGCCCTCTCTCTGTGAACTCTCTCTCTCTGCAATACCACTGTTTATTGACAACTGTCTGACGCCTGCACAGTAAGCACTGTGCAGATGTTACATACAAGTGTCAATTATTATAGTACATATCAACCATATGTGTGTTAATAAATACATTTGTAAATTAAAACAAAATAGTATGGTCTCTCTCTCTCTCTGTGCCCTCTCTCTGTCCTGTCTCTCTGCCATCTCTCTCTGTGCCCTTTCTATGTGAACTCTCTTTATGTGCACTTTCTCTCTCTGTGCCCTTTCTCTCCCTTTCTGTACTCTCTCTATTTCTGTGCCCTCTCTCTCTCTCTCTGTGCACACTCTCTCTCTCTGTGTGCCCTCTTTCTCTGCCTTCTCTCTGTGTCCTGTCTCTCCCTGTATGTTCTCTCTCTCTGGGCGCTCTCTCTGTCTGCTTTTTCTCTCTCTTTTTCTGTATGCTCTCTCTGTGTGCATTTTCTCTGTCTGTGTCCTCTCTTTCTCTGTATGTTCTCTCTCTTTGCCCTCTATATCTCTGTACTCTCTATATGTGCCCTCTCTCTCTGTCCTCTCTCTGTGCCCTCTCTCTCTGTGCCATCTCTCCCTGTGCCATCTCTCTCTGTGCACTCTCTCTTTCTGTGCCCTCTCTCTCTGTGCACTTTTTCTATGTGCCCTATCTCTCTCTGTGAACTCTCTATGCCCTTTCTTTCTCTGTGCCCTCTCTTTCTGTCTGTACCCTCTCTCTCTTTGTGCACTCTCTGTCCCTGCTCTATCTTTCCTGTCTCGCTCTGCCTTTTCTCTCTCTCTGCTCTCTCTGTCCTGTCTCTCTCTCTGCTCTCTCTGTCTTGTCATTCTCTACCCTTTCTCTCTCTGTGCCCTCTCTGTCTGTCTGTGCCCTCTGTCTCTTTGTGTACTCTGTCTTTCTGTGCCCTCCTTCGATATGTGCCCTCTCTCTGTGCCCACTCTCTGACTCTCTCATTCTCTGCACTATCTTTCTGCCCTCTCTCTCTCTCTGTGCGCTCTCACTCTCTGTGGCCTATCTCCCTCTCTCTGTGCCCTATCTCTCTGTGTGTCCTCTCTGTGCCTTCTCTCGCTCTCCATCCCAGCTGGCAATGTAAGCCCACGTTACAACCGTTTATTGACAAGTGTATGATGCCTGCGCAGTAAGCACTGTGCAGATGTTACAGACAATTGTTAAATTATTATAGTGGATATCAACCATATGTGTGTTAATAAATACATTAGTAATACATTTAAATAAAAAAAAAACACAAGTGGAAGGTATTGATTTAAAACGAATAACTTACCAATGAAAACATTTTATGAAGCAACACACTAAATGACACCAACACACTCTGCTTATAAAAGCATGTATAAAACTAATTTATTAATATATATATAGAAAAATTATGTGAATTATTTAACAAAAAAACAAATATCTATCTATCTATCTATCTATCTATCTATCTATCTATATATATATATATATATATATATATATATATATAAATATAGTAAATAAATAGTACGTTTGTGCTCACATTTGCACTGCACTCTGGGAACCTGGGCAGTGACATGCAAATGTGCGTGTGTGTGTATATATATATATATATATATATATATATATATATATATATATGTTTGAATTAGTAGTTCACATAATTATTTTTAAATAAACAAAAAACAAGACTTTTTAAATACTGTAGCATTACCTACAGTGTTGTTTTTGTTCTGTTTTTTTGCAGACAAAAATGTGTAGCAAAGGTTGAATATATATATATATATATATATATATATATATGCTTGAATTAGTAGTTCACATAATTATTTTTAAATAAACAAAAAACAAGACTTTTTAAATACTGTAGCATTACCTACAGTGTTGTTTTTGTTCTGTTTTTTTGCAGACAAGAATGTGTAGCAAAGGTTGAAAATGCACAATTAATACAGTGGGGGGGGGGGGGGGGGGGAGTATTTGATCCCCTGCTGATTTTAAACATTTCTCCACTGACAAAGAAATGATCAATCTATAATTTTAATGATAGGTGTATTTTAACAGTGAGAGACAGAATAAATGAAAAAAACAAACAAGAAAAGCGCATGTCAAAAAAGTTATAAAATGATATGCAGGTCAATGAGGGAAATAAGTATTTGACCCCTTCTACTTGGTGGCAAAACATTTTTTGGCAATCACAGAGGTCAGATGTTTCTTGTAGTTGGCAACCAGGTTTGCACACATGTCAGGAGGGATTTTGTCCCACTCCTCCTTTTAGATCCTCTCGAAAGTCATTAAGGTTTCGAGGCTGATGTTTGGCAACTCGAACCTTCAGCTCCTTCCACAGATTTTCTATGGGATTAAGGTCTGGAGACTGGCTAGGACACTCCAGGACCTTAATTTGCTTCTTCTTGAGACACTTCTTTGTTGCCTTGGCTGTGTGTTTTGGGTCATTGTCATGCTGGAATACACATCCACTACCTTTTTTTTAATGTCCTGGCTGAGGGAAGGAGGTTTTCACCCAAGATTTGAGGGTACATCCATCGTCCTTTTGATGCTGTGCAGTTGTCCTGTCCCCTTAGCAGAAAAACACCCTAAAGCATAATGTTCTTGGGGATGGGGTTATTGGGGTTATAGACAGCATTCTTGCAGGTTTTTTTTTGTTATTCTGTTTTTCACTGTTAAAATACACCTACAATTAAAATTATAGACTAGTAATTTCTTTGTCAGTGGACAAACGTATAAAATCAGCAGGGGTTCAAATACTTTTTCCCCCCACTGTATCTGTGCAAATTGCTTTTTCAGCTGCATCCAGTCAATCTACTTACTAACTGTTGTTTTTCCACAGAGCTCCATAAATTCGTCAGTGTAGCTTTATTTAAAATGAGTTCCTTTATTTTGCAAAGTTGCATTTCCAGTTTTTGCACCATTTATTTTTCATACCCAAAATGTTTTAGAACCTACTATAAATGCATGATAGCACTTTTAAAATTTCAGAATACCTTTAAATCAATAAAATGTAGCTTGCACAAAACTCTGGACACTCCCCATGCTAACTTACAGCCACATTAAATTCAAAGCTCGTATCTGCAATGTGAGACCTTCAACGGCTGCGAGCTTGATGATTTACGGATTTATGGTGCTATTAAATTAGAACAGTCTGCGAGCTACGGCTTGAGAGGCAAACCCATAATCCATTTGTCACTCGCTGGATGTGCGGACGTGAATGTGATCAATTAGTAGGTACGAGTTGGGATGGAGCCAATGGCAAAAGAGACCGTCAGAATTACGTCACTGAAAAATGGAGGTGGGATTTCCAAAGTCTTACGGGGTGCAGTTACAAGTTACGATCGGACCTACATTCCAGATGTAATGCAATATTCAGAAAACTGTAAATATGATATTCTATCACATGCAAGTTCCATTATATGTATGAACACACTGATTGCCAGGATGGATATAACACAAAAATTTAACATGAAATAAAGTATTTTTTGGGGCCGATTTGCAAGCTTGAGAATGTAGTGCTACTAATTCTAAGACCTAACATAGTTTTCACTTTTAATAAAAGTACAGTAGTGTGGTGATATGTGCATTTAAAGTTCTACAAGTTGAAATTTACCTCGCTTGCCGGTCCTCTCTAGCACTCGTTGGCTTCTTGTCTCCATTTGCGAGTTACAATTTACGATTTTGAACGCAAGTGATTTTGATGCAATTTAATAGCTCAATTGGAACCTAGCAGTTACGGGCTTGACAGATCAAAGGATTTGTGGCAGCGAAGTTCCACGTCCCACGTCCCGTAGGCTTCTTTCGGGTTTGCTGCGTCTTAACCCGCAAGTCATCTGCGGATTGCTTTAAGAGGTTATTTTAATAGCCTTAAGTCCTGTGAGCTACGTTAAATTGCTACGATTCTTTAAATTGTAGCAATTTAATGGGGCTGTTAACTGGCTCTACAATTCTGCAGGTCTTTCTACAGCCTCCTGGGGCCTCATTAAATTGTCCAAATTGTAGTTACTGTAGCCATTAATGTAGCCTGCAAAAGTTAGAAATATTAAATTGGCCACTTTTAGCTGCTTGCTATATATTTATATTTGCGGCCTACAGGCTGCCAAAATCGTAACTCCGACCCAGCAAAGCCTTTGATCTTTCAAGCCCGCAAATGTTACAAGTGCTAAAAATCGCAAAACCCTATTAAATTGCTACAATTCCCCAAGCCTGCAACTGCTTTTAAACCCGTAAATGGCAAATGTAGCAAAAAATATTACGGGTATAATATGGGGCTCGCAAGGGGGTTAAACACCCGTTCGTAGCACTGTAGAAACAAATATAAACACACTACAGTGCAGGGAAAGCAATCTAAGGCATTATAATTAATTGCACATCAGTCTCAAGCTTGCAAATCTGCAGATTTTTTTTTTTTTTATGTTTATTTCTGTGTTATAGATCCCGGCAAACAATGGGTTAATACATATCATGGAACCCGCATGCACTAGACCAGTAGATTTATTGATTTTTATACATTTAAAAATTTCTGGATTGCGCGTCAGATCGCAAATCAGACTTCTAAACACTAATGATTTGTGGTTTAAACTCCATGTTTTACTGACTTCATGATGACGGTCTCATTTACTATTGGCTAAGCTGCAAGTTAAGGGTTTGGCTCTGCCTAAGCAGTAAGTTACGGGTCTTCCTTAATTGAGCAAGATCAGGCCCTGAAATGCTACATATAGATGCATGATTTCGATTTTGGCTTTTTTGCCATGTACTTACGAGCTTGAGTCAATTTAATCGATCTGTAACTGTTGCAATTTTCAAGCCCGCAGACTTATAGGCTGTATGAAGGCAAGAGTAGGCTTGGAATTTAATGAGGCCCCTGGTGTGCTAGTGCACATGCAACTAGTGAGATTTATTAGGGATCACTATTAACATTAAGTGCACCTGAAGTGGCCCAACCATGTAACTTACCAGTTTATTTACTACTATCAGCTACCTGTGCCAGTGTACCTGTCTTCCAGTTACTATCCTGTACCAGTGTACCTGGGCTCTTGGCAGCTACCTGTGCCAGTGTACCATGGTTCCAACTGCCAACCAGTACCAGTGTGTCAGTACGTTTGTCAGCTCCCTGTGACTGAGCTTTTATGCATTTATAATCCTTTGTGCCTTCCTGTCTAATATTCTGTTGCCAAACTTTTACCTAATTAATGTCATATGAACATACACCTGAGTATACCTATATTTGCTTCTGCTCCTGTGTACTGCATATGGACTGAGCTCCCATAGTCCTTCATCTCATGTGAACTAGTTCTGTGTGTCTCCTTCATATACTACATCATTTGTGGAGTTTATCTGGTTTAATCAAAATGAAAGATAGTAGTTAAATATAATGAGAATGAGATATGATAATTGCTAATTTAATACCTTTACAAAAATGCTAATAGAAACAATTCTGACACTTACAGGCCTGTGAATCTGACATCATCAGTAGGCAAATTTATTTAAACACTGTTGAATGATTGATTGCATAGCTAAAGTCAAATGACTGAACAATTCATAGATATGCTGCAGGAAGTTTATATTTAAACTAACCTAGCTGACTAAACTAATAGACCAGATTGGAGCAGGACATTTAGTTTATCTATATTTCAGCAAGGTATTTTTATATACATGTATTTTAGGCTTTCACTGGACATGGTGGTAGGTAGGTAACAGTGTAAGGACAAAATGATGGGCAGCATAGTTTAATAGTCAAGTGAAATATGGATTGTATTTCCGAAGGGGAGATTCTTGCAGCCAGTGCTTTGTGTGAACGTGGAAAGAATGAAAGAGGAAATGGTAGGAATTGATTTACTCCTACAAGCAGATATATGTTGAGCTTTTTGTATTTGCATTTTCCTCCATAGACACTTGAGCCATGGGAGAAAGGATGTGAACTAGAGTTCCCAACATTTGTTCAGACAATCCCAAGTTTGGCTAACTGTTTTCTACAGTTTGAGGGATGCACTTTGAAGTTATGCTGTTCCATTCAGGCAAGTTTATTATTATACTTCCTTGGTTTTATACTGTAAGTGTATACTGTTGTGTGACATATAATAACATGGATGCTTGGCATCTTGTATGTTACATACATAATTCCTTATTCTCCAACACGTTATACATCCTATCAGAAAATAGTCACAGATGGACATGACACCAGGGCTAATGACAGCAAGGGTGTTATATTTGGCATTTTCTGATTTAGCCACAGGATGTAATAGAGATCAAAGTGTAGGAGTGGTAGGTTTGGGGTTTTGTAGCTTTTTATAGCAAATACCTTTTTGAACCAAACATACAATTAAACTGTGATGAGGGGGCCCCTATGATCCCTACACCCTTGGTCAGAATGTTTTGGTTGTATGATATCTTGGTATGTTTGTGTTTCTCGTAAGTTATATTTATGTGTCTATGTGATTCATGCATTAGTGAGTGATGTGTGTGTGTTGTGCTTCACTGTGTATATTTGTCCATGGATCACCATCTAGAAATTGTTGACTTCCCATTCATATAGAAATAATTTTCTTCCCATACTGATATTTATGTTTTTGTTCCAACAATTACAACTGTAAAATACACATGGATTGACATATTGCAAATAAATATGTGATGTTTACTATCTGATTATTGTGTCACTCGCGATTTTATTCAGTGAACTGTGAGGAACAAAATCACATTAGCCTCGTTTCTTTATATACAAAGAGGTGTCAGTGTGATGTGTGGGTCTGTGTTGCGTGTCATTCTTATATGCTTCTGTGTTTGTAAGTTTTTTTTATTTATAAGAGGTCTGTGTATCACAGTAATACACTTGGTACTTATAGACAGATAAACAAACATGCATGTCGGTATGATGTGTATATAGCAGTGTTACACAGATAGTCCAAAAGGTATTTAAAGAACCAGAGAGTCCAAAAAGGGATTCATTTGAACACCACAGGTCCTCCTTTGTGTTATACCTCAAACTGCCTCCCCAGGATCCAAATCCACAACCTAAGTCCACTAAAACACATGACTCATAATCCTTCATCAGGCCCTTATTACCTTTAAAAGACATAGTGCACTTTCCCCAGAGTGTAACTAGTATTTGGCTTATTATGCCCATGGTCTCACAAAATGATACCACAAGGGACCACAGAATGCTTTGGTGAACACTCGTATAACATGATCCATATTTGCATAAGCCCATTCCTTAATTAATAAAAAATGCAAACACTACTGAGAACTTGGGAAAGAGGGTAACATGAACCGCAGAGCAAAGCCATGTGGGAATGAAAGAAAGGATTGGGGTTTACTTGCAGATTTTGCTCTGAGGGTAGGAATTTCTAATCACCCCATGAACAGGAGTTTTTTGGTTAAAGAAAGGATATAACACTTGGAAATTAAAGTATATAAATATTTATCGACACCCATCCTTTCATCAATATTGATTACTTTCTTTGCTGCAGGCAAGCTTCCATCTCTCCTCCATTTTATGTTTATCGGCTCTCACAGAGCCTGCTAGGTTAGAGTTTGAATAATTATTCACTTGCAAAACAGAATCATTAACAAGAATATTTGCAACACGTATTTAGAGAATCATTTACTGTACCTTCTACAGCTTTCTCTAAATCTGACTGAAAAACAAAATTAGAATTCAGTTTTAGTCACACAGAAATATCAAAGTGCAAAGTAATATCAAAGTGCAAAGGACTATCAAATGTGCAATTGAAAATAAAGCATTAAAACTTCCCAATATATTGAACTAGCTACTTAAATGACGCATTAAAATGTAAAGGCTGTCAATGCTGTTTGCCACAAAATGTGAGCACTGTCGGCGCTCATTGTGTGGCTCACAATGAGCGCCTTTGGCGCTCATTGCGACCCTCTCCCCCTGTCTACTTTTGCTTTGCCACTCATTTCAGGCCTTGGCAACCCGCAACTTTTGTGGTTCTCAATGATCACCTTCGGCGCTCATCGCGAGCCTCTTCCCAGTCTCTGACCCCTGTGTCTGTTTCCCCCTCTCTCCCTGACCTTTGTATTTTTTTCCTCCTTATCCCCCCCCCCCTGCCCTGTGTTTCTTTCCACACTCTCCCCCTCTCCCTCCCCTGTGTTTTTCTCCTCTGTGTCTGTGCTGCAGTTTTGTGTGGCTTGCGATGAGTGCTGTTGCTTGCATTGTTCGGCTAAGTGTTACTGGCTTCGTGATCGTGTTTACTGTGTTACGCTAAGTGTTACTGGCTTTAGGGTCGTTTTACTGCCTTCAGCCTTGTTTTCATCCGTTTTTTCGGCCGCCACTTTTTTTTCTCGCTTAGCCAATTTGCGATCGCCAAAAAATGCCAAATATGCCTCAAATTAACTTGCAACTTCACTCACAGGCTCCCTGTCTCTCCCCCTGTGCTGTGTGTGAGTGTGTAACTTTTTTTTTTAATTATTTGGCTTTTTTGGCAGTCTTTCGAGTTACGCGTTTGAAAACATTTCGGCCGTTAAATTAGTAAACTGCGTGCCTCGTGACCAGTGGCAAAGTGCTCCGTTTTTTGGAGGTGATCGCGGCCATGGACATTAGTGCCTTCTGTGCTCATGCCTATGCTGTTTTGAAGTCCTGCGGGCCTCGCATTTGGCGCTCATTGCAGCCTAACTCCCGCAGCCTGCGAATGAGTGCCTGTGGTGCTCTGTGCAAGCCCTGCAATGAGCGCCAAAGGTGTGCATTGCAGCCTAACTCCCGCAGTCCTAGCAATGAGCGCCTGCGCAGCACAATGTGAGGCCTGCAATGAGCGCCTTTGGTGCTCACGACAGCCCCGCAACTGTGCGCCTCACATTGCGCGACCAACATTGCAAACATGACCAACACTGACAACTACTGTATATATGTGATTGGTTTTCCTTTTCCATGTGTCCCTCTGTGCAGACACAACACTTTTTTTGCACTGTGACTCTATAGCAGACAGAATTGACATAAACACTCTGTCTGCATCAGTTTTGCTGATATTGTTGCATATCGATGAATACCCCATTTAACTCTGTAGGTTCTAATAATTTTAACATAGGGACGATAGGAATAGGAGAAGTCATTGAAAAAAATACACAAATTCAATTGAGTTTTCAAACTTTTTCCCTTTATATTAACTTTGAATAAACTGCAAACATAACAAGAACATGTTTTTTTTTAAATAAAATTTAGAGGAACAGCACAAACACACATATATGGATGGGGCCAGTCTCTGGAATATTAGCCCCTGGGTCGCCTCAATCCAAACTTTGATATTAGTTAGTATTAGTTAGGACATGCATAGCAGGATGAAACATTAGTTACAATAATTTTTAATAATGGTGCTACATACCCACACAAGGAATAACAATGAATCAAGTGGACATTTTTTAAATACATGTTACATTAGGAAATTAGGGGATACTAATCCATGAGACCACAGACCATCACAATGTAGTCTTTAAAGTGATATTGAAGGAACAAACTCTCAACAGCACAGCTCAACAAATCATTGGAAAAGTGATGGTTGCTGTTCCTCATCTCTAAAGTTGGGCTTTGTGGGTAACCAAGAATAAGCTCTGGAGAAGGTTATGGAAACCATATATCAACTCTGGTTGCAGTCAGCTCTGAGAAAGTTGAGAAGAACATTCATATAGATGTGAGAAAGTTTTGGATCTCAGAATATCCTTTAATATCGTTCTGTTGGGAATAATTCCTACATATGATGAATTTCAAAGCTGTAAGGAGTTAATCTTCCTTATAATACACTATGTCCTACACAAACTACCTACTATGCCATGCATTCCTGACATACGCTGTTTAAATATTTGGAGAGCAAACAAATTATCTGCATGTGTTTTGCCGGGCCAAGGCCCACTGTTGCAGACAGCTGTGGCCATTCAGAAGCTGCCATCCGCATTCAGAGCACGGAGTAGACATCAAACGGCCTGTTTACCTGACTGGTGCTCAGGGGGAAATCCTAAAAACGGGAACAGAGATTATGTACGTAGTGTTTCAAAGGCCCATCTCAGCCTTTACAGACTTTATGTTATCAGGATTTAAAAATAAAATAAATATATAAATTACAAGACGCAGGTAAGACGTCAATGTTCTTGACATGTCCTTGAGATCTTCTCCTGAATTATGTCCCAGGAGACAGGACAGGAGACGTCAACCATGGATTCAAAAAAATCTTTCTTGCAATTCAAAAATCATATAATTTGCAAAACATTGCAAAGTGAATAATATAAAGAAGAAGAAGGAGATAAAATCTCTAATACGGAGAGTAGGAAGAAATTCATCAGAAACTATTTTACGGAGATATAGGAGAAATAATAGTGGAAGGTTATATAGAGAATTAAAAGGAGATAAAAGAAATGTTAATATAGAGAGACAGGGGGAATTATAGGTATCTATTATATGGAGAGTTTGGAGAATTGGCAGGAACTCTTAGTGAGATTGGAAAAGCTATATGGTGCTGTTGTATCAAAGATAGAAGATATTTACACATTTCTTATGTGGAGACAAGTTTTAGGTGAATCTTATATGAAGTTGTAGGAGGAGCTATTGGAATAGTTATATGGAGAGATAGAAGCAGTTATAGAGAAGAGACAGGTGCAGTTATAAGGACAGTTTACATGAAGTTATCTGGAAGTGTTTTATGGAGAGATAGAATTTTAGTGAACAGCGATTCAGAGAAACAAAGGATAAGATTAGAATTAGGGGCCTATTTAAGAAAGTATGAAGCATGAGAAAGTAGGTTAAAGGGTAATAAAATTGTTATTCCTGAAAGGATTTATTTAAAAAAAACATATTTGTTAGAATAAAAATTTAAAATTACACATCTTTAACAAGCGTATTACTAGGTTAAAACACCAGTGTAAAACTTGTGTTTTTATTTATTATTCAAAGAGTACATTGGACAACCGTTATGTGAGAAAGGTTATAAAGATGTGATTTTTAAATTAATGATATGATTAAATAATTCTACATTCACATGGCAGATTTCACTATGTTTTTAAATACATGGGGATATATGAGGAGCTATAAGTAAAGCGTATATGGTAAATAATAAAGAGTTATCTGAAGAGATAGGGGGAGTTACAATGAAGGTTATATGGAAAAATAGGAAAAAGTGTAGGGTGTTACTAGAGAGAAAGAAGTTCCCTTAGATTGTAAGTTTGCGAGTTTTCAATTGTGTGTCCGTGCCTTGGAAACAAGCATTATGTACATTTGATTATAAGCTCAAAAACAGGGCCCTCCATTTTTTATAAGGTGTTAAGTTTGTTTTTTTGCCATGGACTAAATCCCGGTACAGCGCTACGGAATATGTTGGCGCGATATAAATAAATATAATAATAATAATAATAAGTAATAATGGGGAGAGACTATATGGAAGAGTTATAGTGGAGAGTGTATATGTATTGTTTATATGGAGGCATAGGAGGCTTTACAGGAGAGTTATACAGTATAGAGAAAGAGGGGTGTGATGCTGCCTAGATCAACAAGGCCCAGGCCTAGAGCAGCATATTTTCAGATGGCAGCCGGGTGCCTGAAGATGCAGTGCAGTACATTGAAGTATGTTTGTACATGCACAGAAATGCCTATATGCAATGATATTTCTGTCTGTAAGCGTACCTGACACTTATCATATGAGATATACAGATGTAAAAGGAAGAGCTGCAAGTGGGGCGTGGGGGTGCACAAATCAGAATGGCCTAGGGTAACGTAAAACCGAAAAACACGCCCATGGAAAGGGAAGTAATTCTATTTTTCTGCCATTGTCTAGATTTGAGTTGAAAGATGTCTGTATTATTTAGATAATATCAGTGCTGTCCAGATTTATGAAATAGAATCTTTTACATTTATATATATATATATAAATTATTATACAGTGTTATATGAATATAGCTTAGTAAATCTACTGTACCAAATCTATTTTGCCTGAAAGCAGACAGAAACAAAAGTTTTTCTTTTGACTTCAACACAAAAGGACACGGTAGTTAATCAGTGGCTCTGCATGGTGTTAAGAGAGTCTGCGGGATGCTCACACCGCACGGCCCTAAATCAATGTGTCTTCATCTCCGCAGCCTGGGAAAAATAAACCAGCTGCCAGAGCTTCAGGGTAAAGGAGACGAAACTCAGCATCCACTGAGAACTCACGGCGGGGATCCAGGGATATGTCTCGTCTTGCTCCTCCGCGGGCTGGTACTCTGAAAGACAAATAGGATTCAACCAACTGGCAAGCAGATGAAGGCCGTGGGGGGTTACCTCTGAAACCCCATAATTGCAGGGCTTCTCGTTCTCAAAATAGGGGTTTGGAAGGAGAGTAATTTACAGTGAGATAGGATGGATAAGCATTTTGTTTGTGGTCGGAGGGGTTAGTGAAACTGACTCATTAGGATATGGAGAGAAGGAAGGAGGCTCAGTATGTGAAGGAGAGGAGATGTTAGGGATGGTGCTAAATAGTTAAAAGGAAATATTCCCTCTGTGATGCTGCATGTGTGGTGGAGGATTTGGGACAGAATTACACAGACCTGTCTTTATACTTTAACTCAGAGATGAATACAGTGAAATAAAACAGGGAGGAAAGAGGAGAGTAAATCAGCATGTGTTTAAGCATATAAATGACAAATGTCACCACAACAATTTCCTGTAGATATTACACAGCATCTTATAACAGCGAGAGGTACGTACTATATATTGCTCTGCCTATTACACAGCATCCTATTACAAAGCGAAGCATACATATTGCCTTGTCTCCTTATTACAGAAAGAGGCACACAGATAGCTCTGAATATTGCACAGCTTCCCATTGCAAAGAGAGAAACACCGACTTCTAGGTTTATTATGCACCTTTATATGTTACTGGTCTGTGAGAATCTCCCTCCCCTGTCCCCTCAGATATGATCAAGATGACAGAACCCAGAGCCAAGGAGCTTTGTATGCTGGGTGTATCATTTTTTAATCCGAAGCCCCTGTCATGGGTTTATTGCAAGGCTCTATGTTGCCTTCATTGCGATTTGCAATGTACATTCCTCCTCTGGGAAACATCATGAAAATACTTGGTCTTACCAAAAACTGTTCTGCAGCATACACAAAGGTCTCTCTGTCTCCAGGCACAGAGCATCCAGCAAATATTTAGAAGAACTCCAAGAGTGTATATGTAGCAATAGGCTGAGGCAGATTCCATAATTGATAGAGGCACTTCTTGTGGGACCCACTCACATAATATTGGCTCTTCTGGGTCAAACAGAAATCAACCTTCAGCTTTACAACTATTATAGCCAGAACCTCACACTATCCCTTCAATGTTTCCCTATCCTTTGTCATCATGTACTCCACCTTCCTTGCCCTGCTCTGTATCTGCCTGTGCCTTGAAACATAAGTATTACTATCATGGCAGCTTTCATGCACTAGCAGATACTACCAAAATTAAGACTTTCCCTAAAACTTTAACGCTAATGACGTACACAGTGGTGGAGCAAGGGAATGGAGGCCCCAGTGCAAAAAAAAAATTGGGGCGCCCCGATTTTTTTTACTCTTCCTGGTCAAAATATATATATTATAAATAATATATAAAAATGTGTATATATATATATATCTATATATCTATATATATATATATATATATATATATATATATATATATATACACACACAGTTGTTGTAATTGCGAGTTTGTTGGTAATGCTATGCTAAAAGTTACGGGCTTGTGCATGCGCAATGAGCAGCAAAGGCACTCATTGCGAGGCTCACGAAGAGTAAAGTAGAGGGAGGAGAGGCTCTTAATAAGGGCTGAAGGCGCTCATCGCGAGGTCTGCAAGTTAGAGAGGGGGAGAGGCTTGCAATGAGCGCCGAAGGCAAGGCTCTCAATGTAGAGGGGGGAGAGGCTCCAAACGGCTTCCGAGTTACAGGCTTGAAAAAAATGTCCGCCATTTTTTTTCAAACTCGTCACTCGAATTTAATCGCAGCCATTTTTTTACAAGTCCGTAACTTGGAAGCCGTTAGGAGGCTGCCAAAAGACGCCAATTGAATAGGAAATTAGATTGCAACCTTACTTATGCGCTCCCTGCCTCCCCCTGAAACAGGGACTCCATAAGTGAGGTTGAAAGCTAATTTGCTATTCATTGGCATCTTCTGGCGGCCTCCCAATGGCTTCCAAGTTACAGGCTTGAAAAAAAACGGCAGCCATTAAAAACGTAACTTTTTACAAGGCCGTAACTCAAAAGCACTTTGCAGGCTTGGGGAACTTGAACAATTTCACCAAGCCTGCAAATGTTTTCACACCAGTAAATGGCAAAAGGAGCACAGAGAAGGGAGAGAAATACACAGGGGAGGGAGAGGGGGGAAAGAGACAAAGGGGAAGGAGTGGGGGGGGGAAAAGAGACACAGGGGTGAGAGAGGGGTAAAAGAGACACAGGGGAGGGAGAACAGGGCAAAAAGGCACGGGGAGGGAGAGGGGTGGAAGAGACACAGGGGGCAAGGGGGGAAGAGACACAGGGGAGGGAGGGGGAAGAGGCAAAGGGGAGGGAGAGGGGGGCTTTGTACCGCCTCCACCATCTGTAGCTCCGCCACTGGACTTACATATGTTCTAATAATTGTAGCTTGTTGCATCCTCCCCAACATTTGAAGTCTTTGTTAATCAATATACACGTAAAAGCAGAATAGCAAAAAGTGTGGGCATCAGCGATAGTAGATTCTAGCAAGAGATACAAATAGAAGAGGTAAAAATGTAAGTAGTGCATCAAAGGGAGGGAACACCAGGTTCTGCTATCTACACTGCAGACTATTATAGAGAGAGGGAACACCTTGCTCTGCATGCTGCACTGCAGACCATTTCAGACATGTAATTATGTATGATTTATGATGATTTACTCTGTTCTTTCCTCTCTATTATATTTCATAGTATTAAACAATGTATTACAGTGGAAAGGCAGGTCTTTGCTACCTCTGCTCTGTGATTATTAAAAATTCTCAGCACACACAGAAATTCAGGTTATCAACTAGTAGCACAGGGGAACATTTATTTTTAAGCATTTAGGAAGTTCTTAAAATATCCCGCCGTCACAGATTCCAAATGATGCCTCTTCTGTTCTCTCCACATACTAAGTCAGTTGTACTAACCCTTCCAACCACAGAAAAAAAGATGCTTATATGTTCTATATCATAGTAAATTACAATCCTTAAAAACAATGATTTTGGAGCAGCAGCCCGACAGGTACAGCATTTCAGAAGTAACCCCCACTGATTTCTCCTAGCTGCCAACTGTCTGAACTTTCTTTGTCTTTCAATGTAGCAACTTTATAATATGCAGTGAGATGGGATGCTGAAAGTGATGTACCTCTTGGTATATTTGGAAGCAGGGTATCATGTAGAAAAATAAAGATAACATCTCTCTGTGACATACTGCCTGGTAATCTACAGATACACGAGGCAGGGCAATATGTGCTCTGTATTCTCTGTATTAGAAAATATGGTTTACATATCATCATCTTACAAATCCATTATAATTTGTCATCATCCTATTCTTCTGTACACTGTTTCCTGAGTTTTATACCTCAAGCTGTAAGAGAATGGGACACATACAGTGCATTTCAAAAGTATTCACCCCCTTGGCATTTTTCGTGTTTTATTGTGAAGCAAACAACAAATAGGAAAAAATACCAGAAAAGTTAAATGTGCATAACTATTCACCCCCTGAGGTCAATACTTTGTAGAGCCACCTTTTGCGGCAATCACAGCTCTAAGTTGCTTTGGCTAAGTCCATATGAGCTTGCCACATCTTACCACTGAGATTTTTACCCATTTCTCCTTGCTCCAGTTCCTTCAATTTGGATGGTTTGCGCTTGTGAACAGCAATCTTTAAGTCTGACCACAGATTTTCTTTCGGATTGAGGTCTGTGCTTTTACTAGGCCATTCAAACACATTTACATGTTTCCCCTTAAACCACTCAAGTGTTGCTTTAGCAGTGTGTTTGGGGTCATTGTCCTGCTGGAAGGTGAACCCCCGTCCTAGCCTCAAATCACCCACAGAGTGGAACAGGAGTTGCTCAAGAATATCCCTGTATTTAGCACCATCCATCTTTCCCTCAACTCTGACCAGTTTCCCAGTCCCGGCTTCTGAAAAACATCCCACAGCATGATGCTGCCACCACGGGGATGGTGTTCTTTGGGTGATGTGATGTGTTGGGTTTGCGCCAGACATAGCGTTTTCTTTGATGGCCGAAAAGTTTAATTTTAGTCTCATCAGACCAGAGCACCTTGCTCCATACATTTTGGGAGTCTCCCACATGCCTTTTCGCAAACTCAAAAGTGCCATTTTGTTTTATGTTGAAAGTAATGGCATTCTTCTGGCTACTCTGCCATAATGCCCAACTCTATGGAGCGTACGGCTTATTGTCGTCCTATGTACAGATACTCCAGTCTCTGCTGTGGAACTCTGCAGCTCCTCCAGGATACCTTAGGGCTCTGTGCTGCCTCTCTGATTAATGCCCTCCTTGCCCAGTTCATGAGTTTTGGTGGGTGGTTGTCTCTTGGCATGTTTGCTGTTGTGCCATGTTCTTTCCATTTGGTTATGATAGATTTGATGGTGCTCCTGGGGATCATCAAATATTTGGATATTTTTTTATAACCTAACCCTGACTTTTACTTCTCAACAACATTGTGCCTTACTTGTTTGGAGAGTTCCTTGGTCTTCATGGCAGTGTTTGGTTAGTGATGCCTCTTGCTTAGGTGTTAAAGCCTCTGGGGCCTTTAAACAAAGGTGTGTATATGTAATGATAGATCATGGGACACTTAGATTGCACACAGGTGGACATCATTTCACTAATTATGTGACTTCTGAAGATAACTGATTGCACCAGAGCTTTTTATGGGCTTCATAACAAAGAGTTTAAATACATATGCACATGCCAATTTTCTGTTTTCTATTTCTAAAAAATACTTTTATGTATATATTTTTCTAATTTCACTTCACCAACTGAGACTATTGTGGTCTAAACCATCACATAAAATTCAGATTAACAAAACATTGAACTTAAGGCTGTAATGTAACAAATAGGTAAAAAGTCAAGGGGGGTGAATACTATTGCAAGGCACTGTATGGTCTGCATTTAGTCTTCATACTACACCATGACCTATTACAGAGAAGGTGCAACATTGCTTTGTATTTGTTATCCTTTGTTAGCATTAGCTAACTAATTATCATTCTGTGTACTAAACCACAACAACACATTAGAATTCAAGCACAAGATTCAATTTATTGCCTACAGTGTGTGATGGAGGATCCTTACAGCGAATATTGCGATTGTGGTTGTCCAACGGGTGCTAAATGGGGTTCAAGTCTGGGGAGGCCAGGGCAGTACTTGGAACTCTTTGTTGTGCTCCTTCAACCACTCCCGGACAATTCTGCCATGTTGAATTGTCCTGCTGGAAGATCCCATCCGTTCCAGGGAAGACAGTCAACGTGTATGGGTCTACTTGATCTGCAAGGATGGATAGATAAACCAATCGATTGAGAGTGCCTTCCAGAGATATGAGTGGGCACAGGCTATGCCAAGAAAGCATTACTCACATCATAACGCTGCCGACAGCAGGTTAAGTCCAGACTCATCAGAAAAGGCAACCCTTTGCCAATCAGAAGAGGTCCAATTTTGGTACCGTTGTGCAAATTGAAGCCGTTTCTGACGATAAACCCTAGTCTATAAGGGTGCAGTGACCAGCCATTTGCTTCAGAGCCCCATCAGCAACAGGGTTCACTGCACTGTCATTTTAGACACACATCTGGTAGCGTCCTGATTCATTTGGATGGTGAATTGCGCAACTGTAGCATGTCAGTTAGCCCTCACATACATTCACAGCCGACGTTCACCTCTGACATCAATTGCACGTGGTGCTTCGCAGTTTACACAACATTTATTCGCAATGGTGCTGCTTGTCCAGTCACTGTACACTTTACACTTTAACCACAGCAGCAAGTGCACAGTTTACAAACTGCGCTGCTTCAAAAATACTGCCACCATTGGCCCAAAAGTTAATTATCATTCCCTTAATGCCGACAATGCTTACCTGTCACCTCATATACCCACCATGCCAGCTCACGACACACTCTCGTTTTCATTGGCTACTTGCTGCTTATGTCAAAAGTAGGTCACAATAATGTAGTTGTATAGTCATTCAGTTGTATCACAGCTTCATTGATGTACACAAGCCCCTTCAGCACAAAAAAGTAGCAATCCACAAGGGGATACTGTACATATATATATATACTAGGAAATTGCCCGTCAAAAATGACAGGAATAAAAATGTTAGCCTGGCAATGCTGTTTGGCACACAATGCAAGGCTATGGGCCCTCTGAGCACCTTCGGCGCTCATCACAAGTTTCTCCCCCGTGTACTTTACAGGCCCCGCGATGAGCACCTGCGGCGCTGCTCGCCAGCCCCGCAATGAGCGGCTTTGTTGCTCATTGACGTTTTTTGAATTCTGCTGCTTTGCAGTGATCAGCCTCAGTGCTCATCGCAAGCCCCACAATGAGCGCCTTTGTTGCTCCCTGCGTGCCTCCCCCCGTGCAGTTTAGGGGCCTCACGATGACACTTGGATTACTGCCTTGGATTAAGTGTTACTGTCTTGGATTAAGTGTTACTGTCTTGCCTTAAGTGTTACTGTCTTGCCTTAAGTGTTACTGGCTTCAGGCTCGTTTTCATCCTGTTAGGTTTTTTCAGCCACCATTTTTTTTCTAGCTTGAAAAAGCACTAAATATGCCTCAAATTAACTTGCAACCTCACTCACAGGCTCCCTGGCTCTCCCCCTGAGCTGTGTGTAAGTGTGTAAGTTATTTTGAGGCATATTTGGGTTTTTTGGTGGTCTTTTTAGTTTCATGGTTCGGCCGTTAAACTCGCAGTTGCAAGGTTTTCGGCAACTGGACTGCAAATCGTGACAATGCTGTAAGCATGACCAACGTTCTTGGTCCACAACTATTAAAGTGACATGTTATCAATGTTATCATTCAAAATATTGCAAATGGTTCTCCAATGACACAGAGCGGACCACACTTATTGCTCTGAACTAGGAAACCTGTGGAGCAATATGTGTTAACATATCTGCCTGAACTGCATATCAGAAACATTACTTGCCATTGCTGTAGTTGCAAAATGCAGCCACCATCTCATCCTAATGCTCATACCCCATCTGCTACAAATTCTTACATTTTTGGCAAATTGAGCAATTATTATTATTCTCAGAATCCGTATTAAAAGTGAATATTACATTGGGAATAAATGTCACCACTCACATGCTTGTAAACTAGTGAAATGGTTTACACAAATGTTGCTTATTTAATGTACCGTATATCACTTGTGAATCAATTAATATTAATATCAAGATTAATAACTTCAACACATGATGTGAAAAATAACCACTTTTCCTGATATCTTGTATGTGTTTTACTAACAAGGGTTGAATGCTGCAGCTCTCTTGATAACCTATTGCATTATACTGCATCCTTATAGATGGAAGCACATGCAACTCATTGCTATTATCAACATGTCACCTCCATATGGAAACTGAACAGTAGCAGCCTTATTAAATTGCAATTCAGCAAATTCTAAAGGGCTCTATATAAGCACATAGCATATTTTTTTTAACAGAAGTTTTTAGTTAGTGAACTTCTATCCAAAAGTAAAGTCTTTGTGAACTAAAAACTTCTGTAAAAAAATATGGTATGTGCTTATATAGAGCCCTTTAGAATTTGCCGAATTACAATTTAATAAGGCTGTAGGTGTGGTAACAGTATAATTAATATATGAGACTTATGTGTCAAGAGATGGCAGGGTAAGCAGAAAAAAAAGCAGGTGCTCATGCCAGGGAGATATTTCAGTTACATTTTGTATGTAATTAGACCGTGTGCGGTCATGGAGAAATACCTACCCCTGGGACCACAACAAGTCTTACTGGTGTTGTATGAACATGTATGTAATCTGCAACACAAAAAAAATAGCTTTACTTCACAGTTATTACAATCAAATGTTCTTCACATGAATCAGTTTATACAACTCTCTGTAGCAGTAGAAGAGACATGTACACACAAATACAAGACCTATACAATATAAATGGAGGAAACTGGTAACCTGTGAATTTTGGAAAACTGTACACAAGAGAAAGACATGTAAGAAGCTTGGACAGGTGAGAACACATAAAAATACTTGTAAAGTGTATATTGTAGAATAAACTATATCTTTGTATAAAAAAAAATTGCATATCCGAAGAGCTCACTCTATGTGATAGGAGGTCTGGACTAATGAAGCCTGCCCTGTGCCACTCTCTTGGGAGCTGATATTCCCTCATTTTCTGGTGTGTAAGTGAATACCAGGCTCCATATAGGAGGTTTGAGGGAAACTGCCCATTACACTTAGAAGAGATGTCTTGTAATTTACAGCTTGGATCATAAGCCAAAAGAGCTTAGCAATCCTTTCACAGAGTAAGAGAGGCACCATCACTTAATGGTGAGGGGCAGATCTCCACTGACAGGTTCAAATGAAGAGGACAGGGTGCTGTTCCTGTCAGCTGATGGCTCTGTCCTCAATCATGCTTGTGATAATTGCCATTATCAGAGTTTTATAATTGTATTCTCCGGCCACTTACAACTATCATTTCTGTACTGCTTTTGCATCACTAAATTACATAGTTTTCTTTAATGAGGGATGAAAAGTGATGATGAGGGAAATGGTTTGAGATATTAATGTTAGTCCCTTTCCTTTCTTTTATGAAGTAAACAAATGATTGCAAGCTCTTCAGTTCAAAGAACCATGTTGCTTCATTTAACTATTGCTATCGCTCAATATCACATTTTCCTATACCATCTCTGCATATAATTATCCTTATCATTCCTCATGTCTCTTCCTATAATCTTTTCCTATATCTCCATCACTTCATATAAATGGTATGTATAACTTGAATAATCTCTTTCCATATAACTGCTTCATATACCCTACATCCTCTTATCTTTCCATATAATAGGTCATTATTCTTCAGTCTCTCCATATAATGTCTCATTATAACACCTCATACTTGTCCATATAATCTCTTACAATAACTCTTCCTATTTCTCCTGAGAACTTCTCAGTATTGCACCTCTTATTTCTGCACATAATCTCTCCCTGCAATTCCAATATCTCCATATACCGTATATACTCGAGTATAAGTCGAGTTTTTCAGCCTTTTTTTAAGGCTGAAAAAGCCCCCCCTTGGCTTATACTCGAGTCACCCTGCTCCTGCAGCTCTCTCCCTCCCCTGTGTCTCCACCCCTGCCCTGTGTCTCCCCCCCCTGTGTCTCTTCCCCCCTCTCCCTCCCCTGTGTCTCTTTCCATCCCCCTCCCTCCCCTGTGTCTCCTTCCCTCCCTCTCCCTCGTCTCTCATTCCCCCCTCTCCCTCCCCTGTGTCTCCTTCCCTCCCTCTACCTCGTCTCTCATTCCCCTCCTCTCCCTCCCCTGTGTCTCCTTCCCTCCCTCGTCTCTCATTCCCCCCCTCTCCCTTTCCCCTCACTTACCTTCATCAGCTGCTCCTCTGCGTGTCTTCTGGCTGTGTCGCGACCCGGCATATGCTAATGACATGACATCACATGAGCTTCACGTCATTAGCATATGCCGGGTCCCGACTCATCCTCCTCATCCTCCCTCCTCATCCTCCTTTTTAATCACTTCCCCCTTCTCCCTTTCCCCTCACTTACCTTCATCAGCTGCTCCTCTGATCGTCTTCTGGCTGTGTCAGGACCCGGCATATGCTAATGACGTGACGCGCATGTGACATCACTTCATTAGCATATGCCGGGTCCCGACACAGCCAGAAGACACGCAGAGGAGCAGCTGATGAAGGTGAGGGGAAAGGGAGAGGGGGGGGAGGTAAGTGAGGGGAAAGGGAAAGGGGGGTAAGTGAGGGGAAAGAGAGAGGGGGGGTAAGGGAGGGGAGAGGTAGGGGTAATTGGAGAGGGGGGGAAGTGATGAAGAAGGAGGATGAGGATGAAGGATGATAAGGGAGGGGGAGGGAAATGGACACGAGAGAGAGGGAATGAGACACAGGGGAGGGAGAGGGGGGAAGAGACACAGGGGAGGGAGAGGGGGGACACAAGAAAGGGGCAGAGAAGGGAGGGAGAGGGGGGCACAAGAAAGGGGCACAGAGGGGAGGGAGAGGGGGGCACAAGAAAGGGGCACAGAGGGGAGGGAGAGGGGGGACACAAGAAAGGGGCACAGAGGGCACATGAGAGACACAGGGGGCAGCGCATTTCCCACCCTCGGCTTATACTCGTCACTACGTTTTCCCAGAATTTGGGGGTAAAATAGGTGCCTCGGCTTATACTCAGGTCGGCTTATACTCAAGTATATACAGTAAATTATATCTATAAACTTTTTTTCTTCATCTATTGTAGTTTTTCCCTGTAACTCTTCCTATCTCTCCACATAACTTCTGTCTATAACTTATGTTATTTCTCTGTTAACTCACTCTATCTCTCCTTTTATCTGCTCTCCATAGCATCTCTTGTCTCTCCTTCAGGATCTCCATATAATCTATCCCTGTAACACTTAATTTATATTGCCTTTAACTGTATTTTCTCCTGTATCTCTATGTAAAAGCTACATTTAACAACTGCATCCTCTACAAGTAATCGTGCACGTTTTAATTTCTTAGTATAGCTTTTCCTCTTACTCCTATTCAGGGTTAAATCTTCAGTGTTGCTGCTAGTGTGATTAACTGTCTAAAGATGCAGTGCTAAACACATTATGGATGGGGTACTGCCTCTGACTGATATGTTGTACACATCACTGACATCTGTCAGACACCCAGCATCCTGTATACAATGGGACAGGAGTACGTGAGGCTGTGAATGAAGCGAGTGTCCAAGGGTTTTCTATCAATCAGTATGCACTGGGAAGATCTTCCGAGCTGATTGCTCTGTGATGAGAATTGTAATGCTCTCGACTGAATAGTAATCGCTCTATAAGAGAACACGCTGCCATATTAGGCCCCATTAACCTTACAGTTCCATTAACCTCCACCGCCGGAGTAACTTCAGCTGATAAATCTATGAGTTTGAGGTTCTCACTCCATAAATCAAGTGTGAGCATGAGAGAAGCTGTATTAACTTACCATCCTTTGGGAATATCTGAAACACAAGTAAAATTCAAATGTGAGAAGAAACTGCAAGAATGTTTAGTAAGGAGGTAGATAGTAAACAGAAACGTTAACCCTGCCGTACCCTGCATACTATACCTAAGCATTTTTATATTAGCACAGGAACATATTTATATGCATTTGTATATTAACCTGGATTAATATAGTGTCACATATTTGTTGTACATTGATTTGCATGCTGGAACATGTACATCAAAAAAATGGTGGAAATGATTCTAAGTTATTTTCCAATATCTCCTGGCAAAGAATTAGGGGTACAGTTCTGAGTATTAGTGGAAATAATGAAATGTGCATTAAAAGATACAAATATAAAACATGCTTGTAGCTAAACTGCACAGAAAGGCACCATGATGCAATGACCAAGATCGAGATTCAAAACTGGTGGCACAATTACTAATGATAACATAGACTTTCTTTTGATGCACAGTAAATCTAAAACTAAGTCACATAGAACCATTTTGGGGTTGAAAAGTATTGAGTGATTTCCTTGGAACCCCATGGCTTCTCCCGGTAAATCAAAATGGCACTCAAAGATGCAAGACTATCCCCCATGAACCCTTAATGAACCACAGTAAAGTCAGAATATGGACATTATAGTTTCTTCATTATCTTTTCAATAACACCACAGATAGAAATTATTTGGGGTAGTTGTTTGGCACAAACAATAGAGCCCAATACATTTCCATTAGTCCTATTGGGAACAAAAATGTCACTACAGATGCCTACTGAACAGCTCAATAATACACACAATTCTCTTAGTATTGCTACGTGTTCTAATGTTTAGCTCACAATTGCAATTTGTGGCAAATGTGATGATTACTTTCTGTGATGGCAAAAAAGTCTACACCTGTGTTATCATGCAGTAAATGCCTCTCTTCTACACTGATCAAGCACACTATGCCACAAATAAGTGTACCCAGCAATGTAGTAGAATATTGAGCCACACAAGAAGAAAAGCACATATTTCATGGATGATTTGTTTTAAAAATGGTTTCTACAAAATATAGTCATTTTGTAAAGATGTATTACCTTATCAATTTGTTTTTTGGGTAATGGTATTCTTTTAACACCTAGTACTGTCCTTTAATTAATCTAGACCACAGAGTAGATTGACAATATTTTAGGTATAGACCTATTGTTCTTGAGGTACACGGCAGAAACAGAAATTTATTATCTCAAAGGATCACACATCACTAGCTATATTATTTCATCCAGCTGATTTATCATACTGTGCAACGGTTTGATAAATCAGTCTGATTGAAGAATGGAGCATCACATAATATATATTCTCACATGTGGTATAATAAATTTATGGAGTTGTCATGTATTATTAAAAATGTATGTATAAAAATCTGTCTACAAATCTATGGCGACACCTATGAAATAATCCAGATGTAAATATGCTTTGCTGTTTTTTTCTGTCAATATACTTATACACAGATGTCACAATGCCACATAAGGCTGTGAAGTGTATAAATACATTAAAGGACTCCTGTGGTCAAATTTTGTATATTGTCTTTCAGGAAAGAAACGAACAACCTGCACATTTTTAATTCTATAGGCAAATTTTTAATTGTATAATCTTTGCAGCGTTGCATTTTCTTTTATGTGCTGATTCCTTCTGCTATTTTCTCAGGTAGAAGGACTGGCTCGTTTAACTGTCACCTTTCCAACATGCAGACAGAAGCTTCATCTGCACTCAAAGACTCCTCCTACCTCAGGAAGTTGATGAACAGAAACCACATTCCATAGCAGTATATTTGCATAAAATCGGTAATGAATTAGAGGCTGGATTACTTTTATATAACACTCTTAAATAAATTGTGTATTTTAAGTGCAGTTCTTCAAAAAAGTATATTTTATATAATTGACTACAGTGGTCTTTTAATTATCTGTGGTGCCAAGTTATGTATATATTTTAATTGTTATTATACCTAAAAGTAGTGACAGCAATGCACATGTGTGTTAGTGGGAGTCCTGCAGATATGTTAGTGATTTTTCAGTGTGCTCGGCAAACACAGTGTACCATGAATTGCCCTACAGTGATGTGCAATCCTAACTGGGCAAAGACCTATTTTCTTTCTGTCACTCTCATTTCCTCGTAGTGAGGGCAAAGGTGCCTTCTGTCCGTGCTGTCCTTGAACGCTCTCCCTCAAAGTGAGTCCAATTAATTAGCAGTTACAGCTTTTCCTAAGCATGGCATGAAGTTGGCGCCCAGAGGATGTACCTCTTTCATCATGGCCCGATTTCTCTCCAGAACTGCAGACAAAGAGGAGAAAATATCCATTAATCGGAGACAGAGACAGATCCCCCGAGCCAGCATTGTGCTGGGATTACACAGATATGGAATAGCCACAGTGATAAGAGTGTAGAAATGTTACAAAGAGATCATTATAAGTATGTGCCTGCTAACAACTCACTAAATCTGGCTCTAAAAATATATTATTTAGCCACCACAGAAGCCTGTGTATTTATCTCTCTGTTCATGTATAATATCTATCAGTCCATCTATATATCTTTGGCTTTATTTATATATATATATATATATATATATATATATATATATATATATATATATATATATATATATATATATCATTTTGTCCATCCGAATGTCTATACTTTATGTCTATCACTTTTTGACATGTTATGACTACAGAATATTTACAATGATTTAAAATAGTTTGGATTTTAGGGCACAAAGCATTTTGACCTGTTCTTCCCTCAGTGGCTATTAATAATTCCCTACATTTACAGGAATAGGGACGGGATGTGAAGGTATACAGTGGCAACTTTCCCCAAGGAAATGAGCCAACACAGACCTATAAGGAAGTAGAACACAATTCTTTTTTTGATAAAAGAGCATGCTTTAAATATTACCAAATTTTTGTTTTGCATAACACAATATTAAGAAAAACCTGTTTCAAATTCACTGAAACTGACAGAACATGCACAGAGCACATTTACATCTGTAGATTTCATTTAGGAGATGAGTATGGCTATAATACTGCTCATTGGCTAACAGGGACAAGCCCCTAGATCAGTTAATCATGTGAATGAATGCTTCTGCTTTGAGATTATTATTTGAAAAAAAGAAAGCACACAATGGTACATTATTAAATATCCTCTTTCACATGCAATGAAAGATGCTTTTATTGTCCCTTTAAACAAAGTACTTAGTAGCGCTTGTTATACAAAAGTTACAGAATAAAGCATTCTGTAACGTGTACACTTTAATAGCCCTATTAAATTGCAGCCCAGTAACTCCTCTGCGGGCTGCGTTAGGGGGCTAATTTAATAGCCGTAACACGTAAAATTGGAGCTACAGGTTACTTTTTAAAACATAGCCCCAATTTAATAGGGCTATTAGTCTCTATATATATTGCTACCCGTTCCTTCCTCTTTGACTACAGCTGTCACTCATAACAGGAAATTAGTATTTAGTGTCTTACATGGAAAGATATGGATATATTAATTAAGAACAAAAGGCTATTTTTATAACCTTTTTTTGAGGAAAAACTCTCACCTTAGTAAATATTGTTTAATGCACTCTTATCATGGAACACTCCATCTTAAAAAAAGCCATATTATTTAACATTTGTTCTTCACCTTTAAGATTCCCTCCTCAATTTTATTGACTCACTTGTTAGTATAGGTTATCGTCATTGCTATCTTCAGTCCAACTGGAGTTGAGTTAGTTCTGGTGATGTCACTTGCATTCTGATATTTATCCCTAGTGTTTTACAGTTAATTTAAACTCTAATTAGGATTAGAAATAGATGCTGCTATCTATGGTTGCAGCTGCAAAAGTCATTGAGGGAAGAAAGGATCCAGAGTCTCAACAGGTGGGGAGATATAATAACTTTTTATGATGCATCAGAAAGTAAAGAACTAATACTTCTTATGCACAGAAACAATTCACAAAACATAACACATTTTTTTTTTTAACAGAGGTTTCAATACATGAGAACAGGTTCTTTCCTATCTGGCATAGAAATGTCCATTTCTAAATTGGGAAAAACCAAGCCTTAGTTCATAACCTGGTCTGCTTAAAGGGATATGAACGTTTCATGGATTAATACATTTCTGTACTCTATAGGCAAAAAGCAGCCTATTTGTATGCAGCACATCTCATAATTTTTTTTATTTTTATTAATATCTAAAAAAAACTCTAATGATGATGTTGACACCACCAGGGGGTGTCTATACAGGAATCTGACCCCCCCCCCCATCAGCATGCAGCATCAGGGGAGCAATATTAACCCACTATTTACCCACTGTTGCTTGCTCAGCCAATCTCCTTACAGCTTTCTATCTGTATGTCATAAGCAATACATAGCACACATAAGTGATACACTACATAGCCCAGGCTGCTGTGCACCCAAACAGGAACCCAGAGTTAATTCAAAAGTTTCAGCTAACCTGATTGGCCAGAACAAATCATTTTAAATTGGATGCTAATTTATCCTGGGTTTGGAGGGTGTTAACCCTGATTTCCAACTGTCAGAAATTACAAGAGATTTTGCTGACTTCAATGTAAGTGTTTAAATGTATATTTTGGGATTTTTTCATGCGAAAATGTTTGCATACTCTACTAATTCTCCCCTTAAAATGCATTCATAATCCAGCAAACTTACATATCCCTTTAAATAACATCACCAGACACTGTGAAATAGTAGTTCATAGCTTGAGTCTGGGTTTGATATAATGGTGTATGTTTATTCAAAAGAGCAGATCAGTTAACAACATTGTTGAACGATATTTAAGAGATGAGGATTCGCCAATCTTCCCTGGTCCTCTGGGATTGTCTAAATTAAGAGTAGACCATGCCACCATGTTATTGGCAGCTGTGTGAGATCCAGGTTTGTGGGACTGCATGAGGTAGGACATTAACCCAGTTAGCCTAAATCCAGAGCAAAACAACTGAAGTGCTAACAAGTGTAATAAAAGTTCCTGGGAAAATATGGACAGTATAAGATTGCTTTGCATGTCTGCAATCTTCTAAAAATTGTTCCCCTTTGTTTCACAGTAAAATCTTTATTATTATTATCTCTTATTTAAATAGTGCCAACATATTCCGTAGAGCTGAGATACAGTAAAATGGGTATGAAAATATATAATTGACAGACTGATACAAAAGGAGGTGATGACGCTAATCTAACAATCATACACCTGACACTGTTATAAAAGTGCATTGCAAAACTGAAGACTTGCGAACTTATCGACAAAAGGGTTAATGAAACAAAAAGTCAAAAGTAGAAAAAGGGCTTGGCAGGTAACTGAAAATAGAGCAGAAGATTAATTAGTGATTAGGTTTGAGGGTGTAGCAGCTGTGAAACATGGAGGTGATAGTGTGGAAATATATACACAAATCTATCACAAATCATAGGTGGATGGGTGTGGACAAGGTAGGTGGGAAAGCACATTAGATGAGTTCAGAGGCAGAAGAGAAGGATGAAGTGTACAAGGCTCTAGGTCAAGAGGTAAAAGAAACTAAGGGAAATGAAACTGGGAAGTTGTCAGTTCCTGAGTGATTTTGCTTAGCTGGATGGTATGGGGCCCAGTATCATTGGCTGAGCCCATTTAGCAGTGGCTGCCTCAATCCTGAAGGTGAATGGAAAATATATTAGTTTATAAAAAGCTACCTGCAGAATAGGAGACATACAGATAGAAATTCTGCCTTTAATGTAACCCACTCAGATAAGCCTGCAGACAATGCACAAGTCTGAAAGAAATGATTGAGACAAACAAAAAGTGAAGTCAAATCATTTACGAATTTAAGAGATGCTTATATGGTTATCCAGAGGAGTAATTAAGCTAACATTTGAAGTTGGGCAGACTAGATGGGCCTTTCTTATCTGCTGTCAGAACATATTTTCTATGAGAAAGTACTACATGCTTGATAATACTTTAAGACAGAGCCTATGCAGGGAGCCTGATCAGTAGAGCAGACAATGGTCTGCAGCCGAAGAGTAAATGGCAGAATGCAGATTGCTATACACATCTAACTGATAGCCAGTAGTCTATAATATTCCAGAGAACTGTCAGCAGTTACCAAGAAAGAGCCTTGTTTACTAAATAGCCTAGTAGCTACCTAAAAGAACCCGAGAAGCCTGGTAAGCTATTTCAAACATCCAGAGTACAAAAACTAGTTGCCTAGAAGGACCGAAGTAGTTTGATGAGCCAAGTTGTGCAGTAGCTTTATAGCCAGACACCAGTGCATCACATCTATATGAATTCTGAAGGGAGGTCACCCATCTAAGATTGTCTTACACCGAAATCTTGAGTTGACCTATTTCCTTATTGTTTACATGCTTAACCCATTAAAAAATCAATAATTACTCTACAGTGTTTTTTTTCTGTTGAGGTGTCAAATTCTAGACTTGTATTATTTTTTATTAAAGGGACTCAGGCATTTTTATTTTATCACCCCACCTTTAAGTAGGTATATTCATTAATTGTTTCCTCCTCAATGTAATTGTTATATACAACATATGCTTCACTTAACTCTAAGAAGCCCTCAGAGTATCAGAATCTCAGTTTCTTGTACTGCCTTTCGTTATTTTCTTTCTAATGCATACTGCCATCTTTCACATCTGCGACCTAAGGCCACACCCACAGGGGAAGAGCTTCATACTATTAGTGTAATCCTGTTAGCAAGTAGACAGTGACATACTGTGAGTTTTCATGCAACAGCATGACTCTCCCAGTGTGATGCCCTCTCTCACAGGCATGTCCTTAAAGCACAAATGTGAAAGATGTAACCCTTAACGAGAAAGCGGGCAATTCTAGAAGCTGAGGAACTCTCACTATGGGAGCTTCTTAGAAATATGTGATGTGTACATTTTATAGTACAAATACAGTGACTCAATCAACATGACTGAACCTAAATAACCTATCTATGCTTAACAAAAGAGATTGATAACCTGTAGACTATTTAGTCTATCAAGGAGTACAACATTTGTGAACCTGAAAAATTAAATCTGAATGTATATGTATGTTGCACACATATGTTATTGGACACAGATTTTGTTGTTGTTGGCAGATCACCTTAAATGAGCAGAACTAAAACATATTTTCAAATGATTCATGGTATGAAAATCCAAGTTAATACTCAGACACACATACTTGCTTTTTTTTCATCCCCCCTGAGGATTAGACAAACAAATGAAGAAGCACAAAAAAAAGAAAATTTGCATTTGCAGCAATGCATAATACCACAGTTGTTCAAGTATGCAGTTTTTCAGACATAGCCTAACGAGTTCTCTTTCTGGTTCTATTTTTGTCCTAATTTTACAATAAAAAGTGTTTGTTTTTAAAAGTGAAAACACAGTTTTGGAGGGTTGTAAAACAAATGCAGAGGTAGCTAGTGATGAAGCAAAAGGGATTTCTAGGACTCAGTTGGAGCAAATGAGTAGTGTCCCTGTGTCTTTACATAGATTGATTCAATATTGAGTAATGAGTCAGAAGACATTTGTATATAGTTTATTGAAAGAAAGATAGTTTTAATTCCAGTCCTCAAGGGCCAGTATCACACCAGATTTTCAGAATATATATTTTTTGAAACACCGATTGACCAATCTATACTCAATCAATTGATTCACTTTGTAATGCTCATATTGCACTATCCTGAAAATGGGCCCTGGTGTTGGCCCTCAAGAGCTGCCCTGTTTGGTATCATAGGCAGTTTTACAGGTTGAAAATTGGAATGGTGGATTAACTGTTTTAAGAAAGTGCATCAAATATGTGGTTGTAATAGTGTCAAAATCAGTCCCAAGCATCTCCCTAAAATGGCATTAAGTAGTTATCAAAAGGATATTGTGGATTTCATTAATATAACCTTATTCACATCGAAGACCTTGTTAAACCCCCAAATAATAATAAAAATTAACAATATTGTCATACCTGTGGGCAGCATCACTTGGTATCCCTAATTAGAGACAAATGAAAACAAAAGTAAATATTCAATTATATATTTAAATATAAAAATGTAACTATGTATAAAACCTCCAAAAATATCATGAAAGGTATTTCATACATATCACGATAAAATGCTACACCAGTACATGATCAAAGACTGAGGTTCTTCATATTCAGAGGCAAGATAAACTATCACCTATTGTTGCAAAGCTCCAATTCCAGAGTTTTATGTAACATTAATTTCTAATATTTAAAGGACATTTAAAGCATTGTTTTTTTGTTGTATCTGAAAGAATGTATTTAATAATGTACCACTTACTGTTTTCTTTTTTCAAATGAAGATCTCAAAGCAAAAAATAAAAATGATTCAAATGTTTAACTTATCTGGGGGCTTGCCACTGTCAGCCAATGAGCAGCAATACAGAGGTATGAGTCATACTTGTCTGCCAATGAACTCTACAGATGTATGTAT
Source organism: Discoglossus pictus (assembly GCA_027410445.1). Lineage (NCBI taxonomy): Eukaryota > Metazoa > Chordata > Amphibia > Anura > Alytidae > Discoglossus > Discoglossus pictus. The sequence continues at coordinate 204,631,564 of CM050164.1, forward strand.
TATCTGTGCATTTCCTGTTAGTTTCAGTGAAGTTTAAACATGTTTTTCTTAATATTTTATAAATGCTCTTTTGCATGAAAAAAGATTAAGTAAAACACAACTTTAGTAATATTTAAAGCATACACTTTAAAATGCATTGAAAAAAAAGAATTGTGTTTCATGTGTCTTTAATTTGTAATGTTTAAAACCTGCTCTTTTAAATGCATGATAGCAAAACTGTGACTTTAATGCTCCATTAATGATCTTTATTCCATGCAAGTATTATGGAGCATGCTAGGCAAGAAAATGTGGGTAAGAAGTGACAAGTTCCAAAAAGCTGTTACCTTTTTGTTTCTACAGCTGCTGCACTATAATTTGAACACTACAAAAGGTTCAAAATACGCAATCACCTTGAGACTATAAGACTGTAAGAGGTGGCTTATTGCTCTGCCCTGCTTTCCATTACTAGACTTTATAGCTCTGAGTACCTGCAAGACTTTCTCTTCAGGCTCAAGTGATTTGTCATACTGTGTCTGCCCTTAATACATCTTATCACAGGGTACGATTCCCTGTCCTTTCCAAATTGTATATACAGAAATAAAATGACAAGTTGATGACATCTACATTTGAAAATTCAATAAGTAATCAAAGGAAACTCTTCCTTGCTTTTTGCTGGTATGATCCTGAGTTGGACATAACAATGTCACTATTTCTTCATATCTAAGTAAATTGAGCTTTCGAATTGAATATGTATAATGCATTCAGGTACTCATTGCAACTGCACAATCCAGTATACTCACAATTTATCTAAACGCATGGTATTTGTAGACTTACCTATATCCCTGATAACCGTTTTATCTATATATGAACTTGTCTCACCAATCTTATCTCTCTTCCTGATACTAATACATAGTCATATTGTCTTACTGTTCATGCTCAAATGAAGCAAAGTGCAAGAAACTGTCATTATATTATGTCAACTTGATGTCTGATTTAGGTCATTATAATATCTAATCATTTATTAAACAACTGATACATTTCTAATCGTATTACAACCAAAATGTCTTTGACAACATCATTTATGTGATTGCAGACATAACCTATGTCAGTCAAACTAACAGAACTAGAGCTTGATGGGGAAATAACTGTTTCTATGCAATATGTTATCAAGCTACTTTAATCCCATATGTTTATGCAGTGGTATATTTAGGTTTTCTGCTGTTCTAGGTCTGGCTGAGAGAAAGCTCTTCCACACCCCTCATTAAAACTGATGAAGAATTAGAATATATAATTATTTATATTTTTCCCATATGTATGAAGAAAAAAAAAAAAAAAAAAAAAAAAATATATATATATATATATATATATATATGTGTGTGTAAAAACCTCTCTTATGCTCTCCTTCCTCCATCTTTTCACTCAATGTCTGCTTCTCTCTATTTCACTCCATCTTCTCCCTCTTTCCATCCTCACTCTTCTCTCTCTCAACCCTTCATCTCTTATCCCACTTCATCCTCTTCTATCTCCCCACCCACTTTCTCTCTTCTCCCTCACCATCCCTCTATTCCCTCTTGGAATGAATATACTTAGCTGTCAAGGTGGAATTGTATTTATTACTTTTTATTTTATTTTATCACAAATAAAAGAAATATACAAAATTTGGTGAGTACCCCTTTAAATCAAAAGTCCAATGCTTACATCAGTCCATGTGCAGAAACAATCAATAACTGTAAGCAAATTGGTAATGCTGCAGTCAGCTATATAGGAGCTATATAAGGCCAAGGAGTTGAAAGCTCTCCTTGATGAATGGATCCACCAGGTCAGAGGCAGCTGGCAACTTGGTAAGTGGTATGAAACACTATCGACAACAATCCAAAAACTAGTGACAACAACCCAAATGACAGAATTACTTCTGGAAAGAGGTAAGTCAGTGACAAAACCCATGGCTAGGTGGGTGCATCTATGATATAGTACTTCTAAGGGTTGGAGCAAACCAAAGGGAACAGCTTTGGGAGTTTTAGCACAGGTGATCTCATGCTGCCACAAAAGGTGTTTACATCAGATTAAATATGGGGCCATCATAAGATTCTTAACACCAATTCAGAAGTCTTCCTGATTCCTGAATGACCAGTTGTTGACAGCATTATGTACACAATGCAGTACCTCTGTACAATGTTCAGGAGGAACATAATAGCAAGTGACAGGAACTAGAAGATCAGGGAGAATGGACTCCTGAGCCTCTGATATGATCTGAAGCAAAGGCATGGAAATGGAGTCACAAAACAGGAAGGTAGCAAGCTCAGCATCCTTAAAACAGTTAGGGGAGAGGGCATCCACCCTTCCGTGCTTTGACCCTGGGTGTTCTGTGATAATGAAAAATAAACTGGAAAATAATAAATGCCTAATACATGCACAAGGATAGTATATCTAGATCCCTCAGACAAGTATCGGAAATCCTCAAATGGATTTTGATAGCAAGTTTTACCTGTTTCCAATATCATAGTTCCTCTCTGCTGGTGAAAGCTTTTCAGAAAGGAGCGCACAACGTTGAAGAGGTCCATCAGAGGACTTTCTCTGTGGCATCAATTACCATTAGAAATGGCAAACTAGAGCCTGGGTGGATAAGGAGAGAGACTGCGGTGAAAGCCTCTTTGAGTTGTTGAAAATCTTGAAAGCTGCTATACTCCAAGACTTTTGATAAGCTTTTATTTTTGTCAATGTGGTAATAGGAGCGACAACAGTAGAATTTTTTTAAAATACATTTTCTGTAGAAGTTGGCAAAGCCAATAAAACTTTGGTTGCTCTTCATATCTTTAGACATGGGCCAATTCAAAACAGACTGGGCCTTATCAGGATCCATAGAAAGTCTCTGAGGAGTGACGATGAAGCTTAGGAAAGACACAGTCTGTTTCAAAGACACATTTTTCCAGTTTCACATACAAGTGATTTTTCTTTAACATCTGGAGCACTCACTTGACATTTAAATGATGAGAAACCGGAGAATAGATTAGGATGTTGTCATGGTGAAAAAATACATGGAGGTATAACAGGTTTGGGATACAGCTGGGTGTAAAAATGTTAAATGGCTTGATGAAGCACTCATAATGACCGTCTCTCTTATTGAAGGCTGTCTTCCAGTCATCCCTGACACGGATCCAGATTAAGTTGTATGCTCCACATAGATCAAGTTTGGTGAAGACTGTAGATCTTTTGAAGCTATCAATTTTGCTCAGAGATGAGGGGGGAAGGGTAAAGATCTTTCACCGTTACTTTATTGAACCTGCTATAGTCAATGCATGGACGCAGGTTGCATTCTTTTTTGTCAAAAATATATAAACCCGGCACCAGCAGTAGAGGCATGCCCTTACATAAATCCTCCACCCAATTTATCCTGATTGTATTTTGACATGGCCAGAGTTTCAGGCTCTAAGATCTGATCTGTCCCCTTCGAGGCATAGCCCGAGGAAGGAGCTCAATTGTACAGTTATTTGTCATGTGGGAAGGTAGACCCCCTGTTTTAACTTTAGAGAACATATCAAAGAACTGCAGAAGTATTGCTGGTTTATCTGTTATAATTCAGATAGGGGATTTTTGCAGTCATAGAAGAAAGGCCTAATACAATGACTCACCAGATAGAGAATACTGTTGGTAACTATTTTCAGGTCCCAAATAGGCTTTACAGAACTTTCTAGGTACTGAGGCAAGCGTGTGCTCTGGCATTTATCACTCCAGTCCATGAGATAGTTGGATCATGTGTCTGCAGCCAAGGTAAGCCAAGAATGACATAAGTGGAGGAGGTGTTGCGAAGATCCAGAGTAAACTCCTATGTACGGAGCAGACCCACCATCAAAGACATAAGTACAGTCTCTTGGGTCAGTTGGCCTGAGCCAAGTGTTGTGCCATCCTAAAAATCTACCAATAGGGGCATTGCTTCTTGACTCTAATTGGTATCTGAAAAAGCTTTGAAGTCATCAATGAGTGAAGACTCATGTTCCAACAGAGGTGAGACCCGTGCCATAGCTTCTCCATTCAGCAGGGGCATTGCGTAACTACATGTGCTGATCATTTTGAAAGATTTAAGGGTGCTGGCACTGATTCAGAAAACCCCAACAGCAGGCCGGATTACCAGAAAAATGTCTTGGAGCTGACATACTTGGCTCTATTAGAGAGGCTGACCTGGAAGTCTTAATATGTGTGGGAGGTGCAGAAGGACTACCAGTTTCTTGGGAGAGTAATTGGTTGCACAGAGTTTGGAGTGTGTCAATAATTGGATAAGTCTGGGATTAATCTGGGTCAAGTGATTATCATGAGCAGTCCTTGAAAAATGCATGGTTTTGTTTACCTCTCCAAGGTCCTGGTTGGCCAGTTTTATTGTCCGCAATTGGATACTAGAAATTCAGACCCTTCAGGAGTAAGATTGCAAAATACATTTAATATAAAAAACAGGATATACAAAGCTTGGTGAGTATCCTTTTTAATTAAAAGTCCAATGATTGTATTAGTCATACAGAAATAAAAGCAAAATCACGGTCAAGCACTATACAGTAGCATAAACTGGAAACAGCGATCCTCATAAGCAGGCACAAGCAAACAGGTGGAGTTGATAGCTGCAACAGAGAAGAGCAGAGCAGTGCAGGGCAGAGGCAGAGCTACCACCGATGCAACCAGTGCAATGCACTAAGGCCCCTGGCCTCTGAGGGCCCCCTGCGGACCTCCAGTGCCCCCTGCAAGTCCTCTGTGGCCCCAGTGGGCCCCCTCAGCCCTCCCTTGACCCCTGTGGCCCTCTCATAGCCTTGTAGCCCTCACGGGCCTCATGTTGCCCCCGTGGCCCCAGCAGATCTTCGCAGACACCCTGTGGGCCCAGTGGGTACCCTGTTGCCCCCATGGATCCTCTGTGTTCCCAGGGCCTCCTGTGCCCCCCCACCATGGATTCCTGTGTTTCCCAGGGCCCCCTGTGGTCCCCACGCTCCCTTATGGCCCTTGCGGACCTCCCGTGGGTCCCCTGTTACCCCTGCAGGCCCTCTAGCCCCCAGTGGCCTCCTGTGTTCCCCCTCAGCCTCCTCTGGCCCCTCGCACACCTCTGCTGCCTCCCTCAGCCCCCTGTGTTTCCACTCAGCTTCCTGTGTCCCCAACGGCCGCATGTGGCCTTACTTTGCCCTTTGTGGCCCCCTCGATCCCCCCATGGACCTCTGCACCCCCCTCAGGCCTCTGTGGCTTCCCTTGGCCCTCTGTGGCCCCCCTTGGCCCTCTGGCCTCCTTACCCCAGGAAGTGGAGTGCAGCATTGGGCAAGTAATAAAGTATATATATATATATATATATATATATATACGGGTATATATGTAAACACACACATATATATATATATATATATATATATATATATATACTGTATATATATATATATATATATATATATACGTACACATAACCACATATATATTTATATATTTTTATATATTTTATATATATTTTACGTAATATATGGTTGGCAAAAGAGCAATAGAAGCCCTCCACAGTAAAGTAAAAAAATAGTACATTTGTGTTCACATTTGAATGTCTAAAACAAGTAAAAAAACTTGTTTCATGCCCAATTCCGAGAAATACAGTTATTACACTGCATTCTGGGAACCTTGGCAGGGACATGCAAATGTGTCCACAAATACGTCGCTCTTGCAATCCATAACCATTATAAACATGGCTTCCGTTAAGCATATGCCTGCCAAAAGCTTTGATCTTTGTGGTGAACTGCCTACTTAAAATATCCACTGCACAAGTAAGGAACCGGCCCCACACTGATGAGAGGAAGTAACCTTCAAACAGCGCTTATTGCAAGCCTCTCCAACCGCTTACTTGATGGGCTTCGCTCTGAGCGGCTTTGCTGCTCATTGCAGGCCTCAGCCAATTCGCTGCTTTCATGCCTCTCAATAAGCACATTTGGCGCTCATTGTGAGCCTCTACCCCCTGTTTTATTTTACGCGAGCCTCTCCCACTCTCTTCTTTACAGGCCTTCTGCGCTCTTTCCGAGCCCCCCAATGAGAGGCTTCCCGCTGATTGCAGGCCTCGGCCAACCCAACACTTTCAAGCCTCACAATAAGCACCTTCAGAGCTCTTTGCGAGTCTCCCCCCCTTTACTTTACAGGCAAAAGGCACTCATCGCAAGCCCTGCAATGATTGCTCATTGTAGACGTTGTCCAACCCGCCACTTTTGAGCCTTGTGCTGAGTGCCTTTGGCGCTCATTGCGAGCCTCTCCCCACTCTCTGACCCTTGTGTCTGTTCCCCCTATGCCTTCCATGTGTCTGTTTCCCCCTCTATCTGCCATGTGTTTTTTCCCTTATTTCCCTCCCCTGTGTCTCTTTTTCCCCCTCTCTCACCCCTGTGTCTCTTTCCACCCTGTCCCCTCTCTCCAGCCCCTGTGTCTTTCTCCTCTCTCTCCCTGCTCAATTCTAGCATGCCTCGCGATGAGCGCCGTTGGTTATTTTTTCAAAGTCTTGCGGGCCTCGCGATGAATGGCTAAGTGTTACCAGTCAGACAGGAACAGAAGCAGCACAGGACACCATAGCTGCGGTAGAAACCAATACATATTATGAAACCAACATTGACTAAAACAGATGATCTTAAATATTGTCAGATCATATGATCACACCCCCTGAAATCCTACTTAAAAGGCAGGGTTTACAAGTTTAGGCTTAAGGAGGTAAAATTAAAAACACATGTTGGAGGAATTTGCGGGCTTCTAATAGAATACGGCTCAATCTTAGCAGCAAACCTTTATAAAAATGGAATTTTTCTGCAAATGGTAAGGCACAGTTACTTCTTATTTGATGAACTTAAAAAAAAGAAAAAAAGAAAATAGTTTTAAGACATGCAAAAGTTTGGGTACTGTACTAAATCAATACTTAGTAACATCGCCTTTGGCAGATATCACAGCTTGTAAACACTTTTTGAAGCTAGCTAAGAGTATTTCTATTCTTGTTTTAGAAACTTTCTGCTCTAGTCCTTGCAGATCACTTAAAGTGCTGAGATATTCTTGACTCGTCTTGCTTGCAAAACATGTTTCAGATTGAACCACACATTTTCAATGATGTGCAAGTCTGGGGTCTGTGAGGACCATTCCAAAAGCTTCAGAGTTCATTTCTTCAGTAGTTTGTGGTAGATTTTGAGGTTTATTTTGGATCCTTGTCTTGTTGTAGTAGCCAGTCTCTGTTTAGCTTCAAGGGACAAGGACATTTTTTTATCCTTTGTTATATCAGAAAGAGGGTATATGATAATGCGTCACAGTGTCTATTCCCAATAAACGTCTCAGAGCACAAACTTATTCAGACATTTAACTGTTTTGAGGGCTTGTCCTCTATCAGCCAATGAGATCTACAGACTAAATTATGCTGTCTCCATTTCCTGTTACTATCAACAAGTTTTACTTTATATTTTGTAATGGAAAAGCAACTTTTGCAGTGTTTAAAAATGTGCATGAAAAAAATGTCTTGCCTGTGTCACATCACGTTCAGAATTGTTTTATATTTAGTGGAATCCATTATTTCCTCTACCCATACAATGTTTCCTGTGCCACTGGCTGCCGCATACCCCCAAAGCATAATAGATCGACCCTCTTGCTTACAAGTTGGCAAAGTGTACTTATTCACATGGTGCTCCTTTTCTTCACCAAGCATACTTTTGGTGACTGTGGCCAAAAAGCTTGATTTTTACTTCATCAGCCCATTGCACTGGGCTCCAAAATTCATCTGGCTTATCTAGATGTTTTTGTTCACTTCAGACATTGAATTTTATAATGAAATCTCAGGTAGGTTTCCAAAAGATGGTTGGCCAGGGATGGCTAAACTTTTGCAAGCAACTGTATGGATGCATTTATATAGTGACATTACTGTCTATAAGTGTTGTTGCTATTTCCTGATACATTGTTTTATATTCATAAATCCACATGAACTTGTTGAACTATTTTTTTTATAAGCGTTTGTGGTAATCATAGGATGATGGTATCGGAAGGGGAAAAGAGGTGTAACAAGGGTGGTGGGGGACTTGGAAATCTGAATGAGCCTAGGGCAGCATGAAAACTAAATATGCCCATGAAAATACGATCACTAAATTGTAGTTTTCATTGTGATGAGTTCAGCACTTTTAGTTTTTCCTGTTTGTTAAAGCTTGATTAGATTGCACCTATAGCTCATCAATAACTGTACAGGTGACCCCTGGTAATCAATAGGTGTAATTATGTATTCTAGTGGGGCAACGTGTAGATCGTTTCTGCTTTGTGCTGTGTCTGTTAACAGATGTTTAACAGTTTGAATCTCAATCTGTCCATTTGGAAATGTGTAGTTTGGACGCAATGTTATGTGCTGAAAGTCATATGCTTTTTCAGAGTGGAAATTGTTATGGGATATATTAAGGATTTGCTGCTATACATTATTCTCTTACAAATCAGTTTCTTATGTAAATATCAGATATATAAACTATACACTGTTAAATGTATTAAATCCAGTGATTAAACAAACTGATAACATAAATGAATAGAAACATATTTAAACTATTTAACTTGATTAGAAGAGGAAAAAATAGATTTACAAATAAAGGGCCTGATTCAATTGCAAGCCCACAACTTGATCGCAGACAGCCGAATGTCTGGGATTGAGTTGCGGGCTTCCGTTCGTCTCCGATTACGATGCTATTCAGTTGCTCAAATCCACAAGTTACTGGCCCAAAGCCAAAGCCGTAAACCATGCACTGGTTCGTAGCAGTTCAGGACGGGAACATGATCAATTAAGCAAGCGCGTAACCTCCCATTTCGAATCAGCCAATAGAAAATGAGCCAATAGAAAATGAGTCATTATTACGGCAGTAAAACATGGTTACATGTCAATCAATTAGGTTCGGGGGTCCGATATGTGGTCAGACTCGCAAAACTGCAAAATAAAGAATTCTGAAAATGAATACCAATACTGTTCTAGTCCATACGGATGGCCTGATATGTATTAACTCATTGACACCCGCGATCGATTTTACCATGAAATTAAACATAAAAATAATCTTATTTATTGCCGATTTGAAATCTTAAGATTGTTGTGCAATTAATTCTAATGTCTGTCATCACTTTCCTCATTATTTACAGTGCAGTATTTGTTATTTGCATTTACAGTGCTAGGAATAGGTGTTTAACCCCCTTGCGGGTCCTCTCTAGCAGTCGTATGATTTTCTCCTTCGTTTGCCGTTTACAGTTGTGAAACCATTTGCGGGCTTGGGGAAATTGAGCAATTGAATAGCGATTTGCAATTTTAGCCATTGTAACTCTTGCGAAAGTGAAAGATCAAAGGCTTCGGGAGGCTGTAAGTTACGGGTTTAACCATCGCAATTTTTTCAAGGCCATTTGGTTCCCGCAAAAAGACACCAATTGAATATCAAATTAGCTTGCAACCTCACTTATGGGCTACAGTAACATGCGAAAGCTCAATTGAATCGGGCTCATAGTCTTGGGTTCAACAAGTAGAAAAAACATCTGTTAAAGAAAGATTACATTGGCATTGCAGTGAAGCATAAATGTAAGAGCTTCGACTCAGCTTGGAAGAACTGTGTTAGAATGTCATTGGTTGAAGATTTTAAGAGGAGGGGTATAAAAATGGAGGCTTATCTAATGTCTCCTGTAGCCATTGTGTAGGATCATGTGCAATTGGAACAATTTAAAAGCTCGCCTTGTTTTGTATGGTCCATGGTTGTTATTTTTAAGGGTAAAAGTATGTGATTTGAGTGTTATCCATTATTTACTATATGCCACAGCATATTAGGGGAGGGCTTAGGGTTCCTCACAAATCTGGTTGCTTTAAAATACACATTTATTGCATAAGTCTACTTTCATAGTCCTAGCATTCAAAGAGCTGTTTGTAGAATGGTTAAATACTTGTTCACAGTATTAAAGGACCATTGCAGTGTGTATGTAACAAACAACATTGGCAGATGTTTAAGCCATGAGCATACAACAAGTTTAAGAAACAAAATTATATTTAGCATCTGGTATAGCTTTAAAACCCTTCTGGATCTCTACCTTGTCGTTGTGAAGGGGCTTGTGTACCTCAATAAAGCTGTGAGCTATACCATCGTAGTCAACTGGAGAAGGACCTAGCAACCCACTCTAGTATCTTTGCCATGAAAACCTTATGGATTAGTACACCCAGACATAATATGTGCCTGGTCTGCTGCAGTCCATAGGGTCACAGAGAGTCGGGCAGGATCTGAACAACTTAAAAAATGGCTTTAACACTTCATGCTTTTCAACTTATCTGTTTATCTACTGAGAAGTGTAGGAAGGGGTAAGAGGCAAGGCAGGGAGAGAGGGGAGGATGATTTGTTACATTAATTGTGCTCTTCTGCAAAGATTTAAATAGCTGTCTCACACACAACACCCATCAAAAAGTGATTAATGTCTGCTGGCACCAGCAGAGACATCATACTTTTTTCTTATTAAAAGATAGCTTTATAACCTTTTTCCTGACAAATTATGCTTTTTGATTAATTTTGTTTCAAACATATATTTATTCCATACTTTTTCCATTGTGCAGTAGTCCTTTAAGTCTTTCATCAAAAAGGTTCTAATATTTGGTTTTCTTGGTTGAGAGTGACTGAGTTCAAGCTTTTAGTCATGTCTGGCAAGCACCAGGCTTTTAGTTCAAGTTGTCTACCTGTTGTTAAATGATTAATCAAACTGTGGTATTTTCTAACCAGTTTTGGACCTTTATTAAAATAGATTAGATATGGAAGACATGATATCTTATTAGCTGAATGTGTTAGATTATCCATAGTTGATAGTTTGTGCTTCAGTAGACATTTATCTAGAAAATGTCTGGTTCTGAAAGTAGAAGTTACAATATTCAGGATGCTGTTTCTTATGTGGTTGCGGATACAATTGCATGTGTGTACATAGAATTGAATATGGTGAGAGATAGGCTATTAAACACAAATATCCTGTTAGTGACTGTGAGGTCATAATTATTCTCTTTTTCTCATTCCAATCCAGCAGGATAAGAGGATGAAGGTGACATGGACATATTAGTCCTGTGTAAACAAACTACAGGCATTCATACATTTTTCTTAGGCCAGCAAGAGATACCTGAAGTCTGCTGTCTGTAGGTAGATTTGCAGGGTTGGATCCAAATAGATAGGTAAAAGTTTTCTATTTTTAAGATGTTGAATTCTTTGGCCTAGTTTTGCTTCATGGCAGCTTTACAGGACACATAAGTCATCATGTGTTATCCACAGGTTAAAATAGAGGCTGGAAAAATATCTGGAAAATGTGCTTTCATTTTTAAAATTGCTGCTAGCCTTCCCTTGTATTATCAGAATATAATTACGAACTGCCGCACTTATTTAGAAGTAGATATGCAAGTTGTAGAATAAAATGTTATATTTTCAAGAATGGCTCTATATTACATATATTGTTCATATTTATCCAATGCAAAGCATGTACACAGGTCGCATAGTAGTTAAGTACCTGGACTGTGAAATGGCACATGTTGGTTTGATTCCTAGTACAATCTATTTTTTTATTATAAATTGTAATCTTAATTTTGGTCACTAGATAAAACTGAATATTTATGTAATATTTCCAATTTTTATAACTTATATTGTCCTTTCATGTAGAGACACAGATCCGTGTTTAATGGCACATGAAACATTTAAGATCTATCAAATCCCTATTTTAGGTAAATAGTAATTATTACTTTGTTACAAGGTAAAAGTGAATGTTACATAGTTACATAGTAATTAAGGTTGAAAAAAGACTTTCAGTCCATCAAGTTCAACCTTTTAAAAACTCCTCTGATCTGCAATATGCAGATTAGTTATTAATTAGTTGTTAATTAATTATTAATCAACTATTTAATTACTTATTTATTTATTTTTAATTATTAGTTAATCCAGAGGAAGGCAAACATAAAAAAAACAACCAAGAAATCTAGCCAATCGTCTCAAAGGGAAAAAATTAATTCCTTCCTGACCCCAGATACTGGCTGTCATGGCTCACTTGGCAGTCATCTGGGACTTGGACAGATGTCTGTCACAGACTGTTGACACAAGAGACGATACCTGGGGGTTTGGGGCTCCCAGACACCCTGTTATACTGTTATAAGGTTATATTGTTATTTTGTGGTCTAGGGGATAAAGTATTATAAGTTTACCCCTTAGCATATTCCCATCCCTTCCATGTTTAGGCTCATTGTAATGGGTGTCATGTGAGGGAGCTGGTGGGATGTGTTGGTTGTATGTGTGTGAAACATTGTGTGTTGTATTTGTAAATATGAATGTATGTTATTATATTGTAGAGGGGAAGCCCATTGAATACAGCCAAAACCTCCTTTGTTCCCAAAGGCCTGTTAATCCCATTAGCTAAGTGTCCAGCAGAGAACTAACAATGGGAAGCTCACAGCTGGAGAGCAGACAGGCAGGCACCCAGAAACAATGGGATGGCCTGAAGGCTTCTCAGCCTTCATAGCATGGGCACAGGAGAACCAAGGTGCTTTCCCCTGGAGATTCAGACCCCAAATGGATTAGTTGGCCCCGCCTAGTGGGTGGACCTGGGCAGGAGTCTCATGGTTCCCACGTAGGGACCCTGCCTGATTGGCCAGAGGCAGTTAGGGGCTGACTAAAGGTAGCCCCTTCCTGGTAATCATGTATGCCTGTTTAAAAGATGTTGTTTTCCAAATAAAGTGGTTCATAATTTTCATAAAGACGTGGTGTGTAGATGTATTATTGACCCAGGGGCATATGCTGGTAGAGGAGATCGTTCTGACTCCCTTCCAGGTTTTTCCAGGCACACTACCTTAAGCTGGGACTTATGCTCTTGCATCCGCAAAGAAGGTCCATTGGTCTGAGTCACCCAAATCTTAGGTCTAAAACCTACAGTAGATAAGAGGACTAGGATCCTCTATACTCCATCATCATTGTAGGTTGTGACACTGGCGATCGGATTTCTCCCTGGATCAATACTCTCTCTCTAATTATCCAGGATAACCCTGAATTCCCTTTTTAATTAGAAATAAATCCAGTCCCCATTTAAAAATATCTATCAAATCCGCTGTCACCACCTCCTCTGGCAGAGAATTCCACAGATTAACCACCCTTACTGTGAAGAACCCTTTTATTTCTTTAAAGTGGAATCTTTTTACTTCTAACCTCAATTGATGTCCTCTTGTCATTTGAAAACCTCTTGGCACAAAAAACTCTCTTAACAAATCTTTATACTGACCCTGGATGTATTTATATAAGGGAATCATTTCTCCTCTTAGCTGCCTTTTTTCTAGAGAAAATAAGTTTAATTTGGTTAGTTTTTCTTCATAACCGAGCCCCTCCCTTCCTCCTTATTAGTTTTGTTGCCTCCTCTGTACCTTTTCCAGCTCTAACATTTTCTTTTTATGATGTGGTGCCACAAATTGTACTCCATATTTCAAATGTGTACTAGAGATTTGTATAGTGGCAGAATTATATTTGCTTCCCTTGCTTCTATACCCTTCTTAATACATGCTAATATTTTATTTGCCTTTGCAGCTGCTGCTTGGCGTTGAGCACTGTTATATCTGATACCCCTAGATTTGCTCCATTAAGATTTTAAATTGCATGGCTATTTTTCCTTCCCAGATGCATAACTTTACATTTATTTGTACTAAATCTCATTTGCCATTTAGATGCCCATTCCTCAATTTTATGTAAATCCCTTTGGAGGGAAAGCACATAATTATCTGATTTAATTACCTTGCACAACTTCGTGTCATCAGCGAAAATGGAGACACTACTTTCCAGTCCCACCTCTAAGTCATTAATAAATATGTTAAAAAAAGGAGAGGACCTAATACTGAACTCCGAGGAACCCCACATGCCACATTAGTCCAATCCATTTACAACAACCCTTTGTTTCCTGTCTTTTAGCCAGCTCTCAATCCATGAGCAGATATTTACTGCAATTCCTGTATCTCTTAGTTTGCACAGTAGTCTCCCATGTGGCACTGTATAAAAAGCATTTGCAAAATCCAAAACAACTACATCCACTGAGTTGCCTTGATCCAGGTTCCTAGTAACCTCCTCATAGCAACTAATTAGATTTGTTTGACATGACCTATCCCTCATAAATCCATGTTGACTCCTACTTATAACCCTGTTCAAATAGACATATTATTGTATATTATCTCTTATTAACCCTTCTAAAAGCTTCCCCACTACAGAAGTGAGGCTCACTGGTCTATAATTCACTGTATTTGCTCTTGCTCCCTTTTTAAATGTAGGTATCACATCTGCTTTTCTCCAGTCATCTGGTAGAGACCCTGTGTTGAGTGAACCTTGAAAAATTAAATATAATGGTTTCGCTATTACAGAACCCATTTCCCTGATTACTCTTGGATGTATTCCATCAGGACCCGGGGCTTTATTAGCATTTATTTTTTCCAACCTCTTTTGGATTACTTCCTGCGTTAACCAATTATTCGGCAAGGGTAGTGTAGCCCCATTATGTTGCAGTTCACCAGCCACTGGTACCTCCCTTATGTATACCGAAGAAAATAACCTATTTAGCTGATCTGCCTTTTCCTAGTCACTAATTATCCGATGGCCTGTGTCACACTTTAAAGTCTTTAAAAATTAAGAGTTTTTGTTGACCCCTTAAAATGTTGTTTTTTTAATTCAATCTCAAATGAGACTGTGTTGTGATCACTGTTTCACAAAGGTTGCCCTATTTCAACATTTGTGATGACTAAATATAAGATAGCTTCATTTCTAGTAAGCTCTTGTATAACCTGGGCCGGATAATGATCTCTGAGTGTACTCAAGAACCTGCATCCCTTAGCTGAACTGCTGGTCTCATTTATCAAGTTTATTTCAGAGTAATTAAAATCTCCCATTATTAGAACTTGCCCGTGCTTAGCTGCATTTCCAATCCGTAACAATAATTGTATTTTTTCACTTTCAGCTATATTTGGGGGTTTATAGCATACTCCTACTAATATTCTTTTGGAATTTGCTTCTCCGCTATTTAACTCTACCCACAAACATTCAACTTTATAACTAGTTCCGCCATAAATATCTTCTCTGACTATAGGCTTAAATTCAGTTTTAACATACAGACAAATCAATCCTCCTCTTTTACCATTGCCCCTATATTTCTTAAATAGGTTATAACCATCCAGATTAAAAGTCCAGTCATGAGATTCATCCCACCACGTTTCGGTAATGCCTATTAAATCCTATTTTTCATTAATTGCTAATAATTCTAACTCTCCCATTTTCCTGGCAAGATTCTGACATTAGCAAGCATACACCTTATGGCATGAGTTTGTAGTTTGGTGGTGCCTGCCACTATACTTGAGTTACTTAGTAATACCTCCCTATTGACTATGCTACCCCCCCATCACCTCCCCTATGAGTTGTTAATTCATCACTTATACCCTCTACACTTTCTACCCCATTACTTATATCTAGTCCCTCCCCCCACCTACTAGTTTAAAAACTCCTCCAGCCTTTCTATCATCATTTCCCCTATCACAAAAGCTCCCTCATCATTAAGGTGCAATCCATCCCTGATGTAGAGATTGTACAGAAGTGAGAAGTCAGCCCAGTGCTCTAAAAACCCAAACCCCTTCTTAGTGCACCACATCTTTAGCCATGCATTAACCACCCTAAGCTCTTTCTGCCTCCCTGGGCTAGCATGTGGCACTGGTAATATCTCAGAAAATACTACCTTGGAGGTCCTTGCCTTCAGCTTATTACCTAGTTCTCTAAAATCCTTCTTTAGGACACTCCATCTTCCACTAACTTTGTAATTGGTACTAATGTGTACCAAGACCGCTGGTTCATATCCAGCCCCTCCCAAAAATTTGACTACCCGATCCACAACATGATGAACCCGAGCACCCGGGAGACAGCAAACTGTTCGATTGCTGGGATATGTCTGTTGCTCTGCCTATTCTGCCCTCCCACTCCTCCACAGTTGGTGCTCTCACTCGGCTGTTAGAGGGAACAGCTCTATCTGGCATTGCCATTCCTGAATGGACCACCCCAACAGTTTCCCTCAATCTGGCAAATCTGTTGGTGTTTGCCAACTCAGAACTGGCCCGCCTCCTCCTGTTCCCCCTGATTCCCCTTCTAACTGTTACCCAGCTACCTCACTGGACATCCTCACTAGCCCCAGCACCACCCTCCATGCCAGGCCCAGCTAAACTGTGCTTAGTGAGCACAAACTCCCTTTCCAGTGGAGCAATATCACTAAGTGCTGCAAATCTCCTCTCCAGTTCTCCAATTTGAGCTTCCAGAGAGGCAACATGCTCACACCTGCCCCAGATTTATGGAACATGGATCAGCTGTTCCAGTATTGCATACATATGACAGAATGTACACTGAGTGAGGTTGCCACTGGACTGACTCATAATTATTATTATTATTGTCTACAATAAGTGGGAAAAATAAAGAATATAAAATAATATATCTGTATAAAGTTTTGTGAAAAATGTGTGTATATATATATATATATATATATATATATATATATATATATATATATATACTGTTTATATATATATATATATATATATATATATATATATATATATTGCATAAAGAAGAGGTGGCAGTAATACACTGAAGATC
The DNA here is from genome assembly GCA_027410445.1 of Discoglossus pictus. Lineage (NCBI taxonomy): Eukaryota > Metazoa > Chordata > Amphibia > Anura > Alytidae > Discoglossus > Discoglossus pictus. Next base: position 204,648,171 of record CM050164.1, read on the forward strand.
TACACAGGAACAATCTTAACAGTAGTGATGACCTCAATAGTTTATCCAATGAGCTGGAATCAGACATCTTGGAAAGCGAAGTGAGATGGGCCCAGGGTGTCTTGCTGATAACAAGGATGTCATTTTTAGCTATTGCTTGTATGGACTCAATAACTATATTTGTCGCATATCACACATTTGAGGTATTTTTTTTGTTGTTTAGTCGCCCAGTCGTGTTAAACTCTCTGTGGCCCCAAGGAACACAGCACACCAAGTAATCTCTGATGAACAGGATATTTCTCCCTGTGAAGGGCATAAGTGAGCTAAAAGAGGCTGCTCTCAGAGTGGGTTATCATGTCCATATAACTAACATATTAACAATAGCTCATTCTCTGTCTGAGCACCTCTATTATTGGTATTGTGATAAAATTCTGAATAAAGATATTTATTTCCAAATATAAGAACTGAGCTTCTCATTTAGTAATACTGGTTTGAGCTATTATTTAGGAGTATCTCTTTGGATAGTCACTTGCTTTCCTACAGGATAGTTAGACAAAACCCTCACATTTATAACACCACTTTCTTATGCTTGTCATATGCTGAAAAATTCTCACTGATGATAATGTATCTGTAAGACGTGGAATTAATCATTTTCCATACTGTCATGTTTAAATGGTGTTGCAAATAATTTAAATCAGAACAGAAAATTAATTTATTCACAATATTTTTGTAATCAGGTGTAGACATTTTACTCTTGATTTCTAAGTATACAAGGTCTGGCTCATTGTTGCAAATCTTTGTTATACTGTTACATCTGGAAAGCTGCTTCCTACTTTTTGGTTTTTGAATATTAAGTCCAGAATATCAGTGCTGAAAAATAATTTCATGTAATCATTAACATAATTTCATGCCAAAGCTTCCATATTGGATTAACTCTTTAAAATGTGGAAACAATTACTTTAAAACCACCATCCTTAACACTTGTCTGTGCCAATGGTAATTTTATCTCTAATTTAGTCCACTGTTAAACAAATGTGAGACATATAGCAAACAAGGAACCCATGGTCTTGCTCAATGTTACACCCAGAACTGTGAAATATTTTGCCCCTATGATGGTGATGTGCTCTAGTATTGGCTCATCATAGTTGTGATTTCTCACAACTTTATTTAGTTCATGAAACAAATTATTAGCTTTGAGAAGTTCTTAAAGTCACGCAGCATTTAGTAATGCTCTTTTAGATATATGGGGTATATTCTCTTAGAGCAATGTCCTTTGCTTGAAGAAGACACACATTAGGATTAGGATGAAACTCACATAGAACACATTTAAAAATAAAGTTATGATTGGCATTTTAAACAATGTTTGTTTTCTGTTTACTGCCCATAGGCTACATACTTTTTATACCAAAATGTCTAACCTCTATAGCCTGATACAATGTGGATGATCTGTTGGTTCAGAAAGCCTTTGTAGGTGAAATGCTAAATTTGTATTTATGTCCTTTTGCGCAAACTGTGTAGAGAGTGCATTTGATCTTTACTGAGTTCTTCCCACTGCCATATGTTGAATACTTTATCAGGTTCCTCTTCTGTAATAGTGTTTATGGATTTATAGATTGCTTCATGTGGTTTAAACGATTAATGTATTATTTGACGCTAAAGAAAGAGTGCAGTCATTTTGCAGTTTGTGGCAAAAATATTGCTTGCACTGCATTTGTGATCAATGTAATTTATTTTTTGACAGTCTTATGTGGGTGCTTTGCCCAAATAGTTTTTCTGTTGGCAAACTGATTAACACCTGCACTAGAATAATAAGATTACTTGTGGCCAAATAGATACCAAAGATATGTAAGTGGTATCAGTACCACTTCTGCTTTTGTTATAATTCTGAGAGAAACAAAAAAAGAAAGATTAAGCACATTTCAGTGCACTCTGGTAAATTTGTAAATAGGAAAATGCGGATCTAAGAAGATAATACAATCTGTTGGCTAACTAAGCCTCACAAAGCAGTTGTATGGAAAAGATCACATCTATTTTTCTTCTAAATTGTACACAGATGAAATGCGGAAAATATTTTTGAAAGAATGATAAGTGACAATAAAGGATTACCATATTTTTCCATCTATAAGACGGTCCCTATGTATAAGACAAACCCTATGATTTTGACCCTGCAAATTTAGAAAAGCATTTAATTAAGCCAGATATTATTATCATTAGCCCATGCTCACAACACCATTAACAGCAGCACACAGTTGTGCTATAGGATGTAGAGAGATCTTAGTGTTTACACCACCATTTATACATACTAATCATTTCACTGGTAGAGACAGTCACTGATGTATTGTTGGTCTCTATACCAGTATACAAGGTTAACACACCATAAAGACTTGCAGTATGTGTGCTGCGGCTCCACGACCGCATACCACCATACACATATAATAACATGCTAAGGGCAAGTTACAGTGCACTCACAGTGAATTTGGGTGCAGGGTGGCTCAGGGCTCCAAGGCTGCACCTGGTGTCCCACTTGGTGGAGGCTCTGCGGGGGCTAAGGGGAGAGAGCGGCGTGGAGAGCGTCATCTAGCGTCTCAGGCAAGGTCCCTATGCTGTATTCCGTGTATAAGACAACCCCCCCAATTTAAGGGTCAACATCTTATCAAAAAAGATTGTCTTATACACAGAAAAATACGGTATTTAACAAATTCTCTAAAATTTGGCTCCCTGGGTTTATTCTAGATTTACTGCATATCTACATAGAAACAGAAAAGCAATACTTTTTTTTTTGTCTGAGCACTCTTGACCAGGGTAGTAATTGATAAAAAAGTTAACATTTATTTATCATTTAAAAATATTCAAAAATTTTCTTTAGATTAAACATTAAAATAAATAAGCTTGGGGGGGACGGGGGGACGTGGCCTGCTAACAGAGCTGATAGACGTGTGGCAGTGCAGCTCCACAGCTACAATACACATATCTGCCAATATTTGCCTAAAATTGGGGGTATCGCCCAATTAAAAAATCAATATTTCCTGGTTTGAAGCAACAAGGCATCTAATGACACCTTAATCACCACATTTGCACCGAATTACAGATCCACGCAGTTGAAGCCTACAACATCAGGCCTAAAAGAGACTGGCACACCAAAATAGGTGAGTGACTGGCTGGTCTGGATCCCCATAGCTAAGGAGAAAAAAAATGAGGGTCAAAGCCCAGCAGAAAGGAGGGGGGGGGGGGGGCTTCTAGGGGCAGGAGCCATTTTGTGGACTCTGACTACATACATGCAGTCAGAACAGAGGGAAACCACCAGTTTTAAAATGGCTGTATATAGGACAAAGACAATTAAAAATAATAAATTATACCAGAGAAGAGCAAAAGTCTTAAAATATATACAGACTTTTATAAGAGACTAAAATAATTAGTTACAAGCCCAGTGAAAGTGTGCAGGATATATGGTCTTGAGCTGCACAATACTGCCACCTTTAGGAGACCTGGCAAACTTCAGCCTCTCATATTGCAAAAGGCTTGCCATACCAGCAACAATTAAATTAGGAGGTCAAAGGCTTTGCAGAAAAATGTATATTTAACCCCCACAGAGGCCTGTCTGCCAATATTTGAGCTGCTAATATCCATGGATAGGTTGTAAATATTCATACACCATAACCCTCCTATGCATAATCAGGAGATGTACTAAATAAACCCCTCAGTAATTGCACTAATAAAGCGAGTTTGGATACAGTTTGTGAGTGAGCCCTTCCGAAGTATTCAGGAAATCTGTGTGAGGCTTTTAAGCTGTAAGAGCAAAAATAGGCAAAACAAAGAATAATCGGCCTTCTAAAAGTACATCTGAGTATCTCAAAACACAGCACCCTAATCAATCACCATCTAATAAATCAGTGACAGCCTCCTCAGAGGGATCGGATCTGAAAGGAGATGGACATCCTTACCCTAACGTTAATGTGTCTGATTTTTCCCTAGCCAAGTTTGATCAGCTTTTACAAACCAGATTATCCCTGGTTGTCAATGAGTTTAAACAGGAATTGCAAGACTTGGCACAGTGCACTCATAACTTGGAGTCTATGGCAGATCAATTAGTGGAAACTCAAACACAGAATAGCGCTGACATTGCATCAAATTCTAGATTCTTAGCCTGGAGTCCAAACTAGAGGACTTAGAAAATAGGTCCAGAAGGTACAACATGAGGCTGAGGGGTGTTCTCAACGCAATTACGGATCTGATCCCGTATCTAAAAGTGGTGGTAGGCACCCTGTTACCCGCACTCCCTCCTGACTCTTGAGAGATAGAGAGAGCGCACAGGGCAATGGGGGGACAGATGGTGGTAGGACAGCCAAAAGATGTTATTACCCACTTCCTGCATCAAAGAACAAAAGACCTGATGTTGCAAGCAGGCAGGAAAATGCCAGCTATCATAAGTCACAGGATTTCTTAGAGCAAACAGTAGAGTGTTTTAACAGATATGATGACTGATCAAAATTTCACTTTTATTACCCATAATGTTAGGGGACAACTACACAATTTTAGGGGACAACTACACAATAATACACAATTTAAAAGGCATAAGGCTTTTATTTCATATAGACAGTTGCAACCCTCAGTAATATTTATGCAAGAGACACATTTTGTGCATCAGAAGATACCAAAATATCTTTTAAAACACTATCCCGTATATCTAGCTACTACCCAATCCACAAAGCTAATGGGAGCTGCAATTCTACTGCATAAAGACTTTCCTTTTATAATAGAACATAGTAAAATAGATCCGGAAGGCAATTATATAATTCTCACTGGGTCCCTCTTTGGATATAAAATATCTCTGATAACTTTATATGCGCCTACCATGAGGCCCCACAAGACTTTGATTTCATTGCTTAAATATATTAAATCCCAAAACCCTGGGCATATAATCTTGGGAGGTGACCTGAATTTGGTGTTGAATCCCAGCCTGGATAGGTCAGAGCCGCTCAGGGGCAGTAAGTTTTCTCACAAACTAAAACAGATTCATCTGCTCTCAAAGGAGTTGCACCTGGTGAATGCCTGGAGGCTTATACACATAGCGGATAGGGAATACACCTTTTACTCTGGTTCACAAGACCTACTCCTGGATCAATTCCTTTTTAATTGACTCCACCTTTACAGATCATATCTCTAGGGCTGAAATTCATCCGTCGTCCTGGTCAGATCATTCGGAAGTCAGTGTATCTCTTGACCTCGGTCCTCAGCATAGACCCCCCTCATGGCGTTTAAATGAGATGCTCTTGTCAATACCCGAGGTAGGGAAGCAGATAGCCAAAGACAGATTTTTTTTCTCAACTAATAGAACTATGGACTCCGATGAAGGTTGCACTTGGGTAGCTCATATGGCGTACATTAGAGGGTTTTGTATTAAATTAGCCTCAACTCACAAGAGGAAGACGAGACAGGGTGAAGAGGGTGATGTCCTTGCAAAACACGCTAGATAATCTAGAGTGGCAAACCAAGAGAAACCCACAAAGGCCATGCATGACAAAATAGATAAATTACGATTAGAACTTGATCTGGCTTTATCGGACCTCACAGAAAAAGCTATGAGGTGGACCCAACATAAGTTCTATGCCAAAGCTAATAAATTAGACGCACTTCTAGCCAGAAAGCTAAGGAAAAAGGATACTTAATCAAAAGTTTTCCAGATTAAGGATAAGAAAGGACAAGTTACGACTAGTCCCCTTGCAGGGCATCATCAAATGTCTTCGTTTTTAAATACTTGTGATTTGCGCTCTTTTTTCACCCAGGAAAAACAAAACCTAAGTGCAGAGATTACTGTGGAGGAGGTGAAAGAGACCATAAAGACCTTAAAAAATGAGTAAAGCACTGGGACCGGATGGTTTCACAAATTTGTATTATACAAAATTCATGGATCTGTTGTCACCTCATTTGGCAAAATTGTACAACAGATTTCTTGGGGGATTCCTGGTCCCGCCGGAGTTTAATCAGGCAGATATAGTTTTGTTTCCAAAGGAGGGTCGGGATGAGTTAGAAGTAAAAAAATAGGCCTATTCCATTGCTAAATGGGGACACAAAGATCCTGGTGAAACTTATGAGAAATAGGGTTGAATGTTTTTTACCTACTCTTATATACAAGGACCAGGTGGGATTTATACCACACAGGCAAGCGATAGATAATGTGCGTAGGGGGATGAATGTAGTCCATAGGGCCAACCTGTTCAAAATTCCTACTTGCCTGCTAGCCTTAGATATCGAAAAGGCCTTCGATACGGTGGAATGGTCATACCTTAGGGCAGTCCTAGGGAAGTTTGGTTTTCCTGAGCAGTTCATCAATTTGATTAACTATTATTACAGGTCCCCAAGAGCCCAGTTGAAACTACTGGGTAACTCTAGAGTATTTATAGACATACAAAGGGGCACCAGACCAGGCTGTCCGCTCTGTCCCCTTTTGTTTGCTCTAGCAATAGAGCTTCTGGTGCAATCAATCAGGTGCAACTCTAAGATTAAGGGGGTAAGGATAGGTGCACAACACCTTAAATGGTGCTTATTTGCACATGATTTTATGTGCTCCTTGACAGAACCGACTGCCTCTGTTCCAGAGCTATTTTTAGGTTATGAATGATTTTGGGGAATTTGCAGGCCTAAAAATAAATGTTGAGAATTTAGAGGCACTGAGTATCAACATGAGTTAACAGGATATTGCGACAATCAGCAGGGATTACAAGCTGTCTTGGCCCAAATCTCATATAAGATACTTAGGAGTTACATTACAAATAAAATTAGAGACTTATATAAGATGAACTACCCCCAAGATATTTAGGGAATTAAGCCTATACTTACAAAAATGGTCCAAGGGCCACCTATCTTGGCTAGGTCAATGAACTCTAGGGCTGAAATTCATCCGTCGTCCTGGTCAGATCATTCGGAAGTCAGTGTATCTCTTGACCTCGGTCCTCAGTATAGACCCCCCTCATGGCGTTTAAATGAGATGCTCTTGCCATTACCCGATGTAGGGAAGCAGATAACCAAAGAGATTTGTTTTTCTCAACTAATAGAACTATGGACTCCGATGAAGGTTGCACTTGGGTAGCTCATAAGGCGTACATTAGAGGGTTTTGTATTAAATTAGCCTCAACTCACAGGAGGAAGACGAGACAGGGTGAAGAGGGTGATGTCCTTGCAAAACACGCTAGATAATCTAGAGTGGCAAACCAAGAGAAACCCACAAAGGCCATGCATGACAAAATAGATAAATTACGATTAGAACTTGATCTGGCTTTATCGGACCTCACAGAAAAAGCTATGAGGTGGACCCAACATAAGTTCTATGCCAAAGCTAATAAATTAGACGCACTTCTAGCCAGAAAGCTAAGGAAAAAGGATACTCAATCAAAAGTTTTCCAGATTAAGGATAAGAAAGGACAAGTTACGACTAGTCCCCTTGCAGGGCATCATCAAATGTCTTCGTTTTTAAATACTTGGGATTTGCTCTCTTTTTTCACCCAGGAAAAACAAAACCTAAGTGCAGAGATTACTGTGGAGGAGGTGAAAGAGACCATAAAGACCTTAAAAAATGAGTAAAGCACTGGGACCGGATGGTTTCACAAATTTGTATTATACAAAATTCATGGATCTGTTGTCACCTCATTTGGCAAAATTGTACAACAGATTTCTTGGGGGATTCCTGGTCCCGCCGGAGTTTAATCAGGCAGATATAGTTTTGTTTCCAAAGGAGGGTCGGGATGAGTTAGAAGTAAAAAATTAGGCCTATTCCATTGCTAAATGGGGACACAAAGATCCTGGCGAAACTTATGAGAAATAGGGTTGAATGTTTTTTACCTACTCTTATATACAAGGACCAGGTGGGATTTATACCACACAGGCAAGCGATAGATAATGTGCGTAGGGGGATGAATGTAGTCCATAGGGCCAACCTGTTCAAAATTCCTACTTGCCTGCTAGCCTTAGATATCGAAAAGGCCTTCGATACGGTGGAGTGGTCATACCTTAGGGCAGTCCTAGGGAAGTTTGGTTTTCCTGAGCAGTTCATCAATTTGATTAACTATTATTACAGGTCCCCAAGAGCCCAGTTGAAACTACTGGGTAACTCTAGAGTATTTATAGACATACAAAGGGGCACCAGACCAGGCTGTCCGCTCTGTCCCCTTTTGTTTGCTCTAGCAATAGAGCCTCTGGTGCAATCAATCAGGTGCAACTCTAAGATTAAGGGGGTAAGGATAGGTGCACAACACCTTAAATGGTGCTTATTTGCACATGATTTTATGTGCTCCTTGACAGAACCGACTGCCTCTGTTCCAGAGCTATTTTTAGGTTATGAATGATTTTGGGGAATTTGCAGGCCTAAAAATAAATGTTGAGAATTTAGAGGCACTGAGTATCAACATGAGTTAACAGGATATTGCGACAATCAGCAGGGATTACAAGCTGTCTTGGCCCAAATCTCATACAAGATACTTGGGAGTTACATTACAAATAAAATTAGAGACTTATATAAGATGAACTACCCCCAAGATATTTAGGGAATTAAGCCTATACTTACAAAAATGGTCCAAGGGCCACCTATCTTGGCTAGGTCAATGAACTCTAGGGCTGAAATTCATCCGTCGTCCTGGTCAGATCATTCGGAAGTCAGTGTATCTCTTGACCTCGGTCCTCAGTATAGACCCCCCTCATGGCGTTTAAATGTGATGCTCTTGCCATTACCCGAGGTAGGGAAGCAGATAGCCAAAGAGATTTTTTTTTCTCAACTAATAGAACTATGGACTCCGATAAAGGTTGCACTTGGGTAGCTCATAAGGCGTACATTAGAGGGTTTTGTATTAAATTAGCCTCAACTCACAAGAGGAAGACGAGCCAGGGTGAAGAGGGTGATGTCCTTGCAAAACAAGCTAGATAATCTAGAGTGGCAAACCAAGAGAAACCCACAAAGGCCATGCATGACAAAATAGATAAATTACGATTAGAACTTGATCTGGCTTTATCGGACCTCACAGAAAAAGCTATGAGGTGGACCCAACATAAGTTCTATGCCAAAGCTAATAAATTAGACGCACTTCTAGCCAGAAAGCCAAGGAAAAAGGATACTCAATCAAAAGTTTTCCAGATTAAGGATAAGAAAGGACAAGTTACGACAAGTCCCCTTGCAGGGCATCATCAAATGTCTTCGTTTTTAAATACTTGTGATTTGCGCTCTTTTTTGACCCAGGAAAAACAAAACCTAAGTGCAGAGATTACTGTGGAGGAGGTGAAAGAGACCATAAAGACCTTAAAAAATGAGTAAAGCACTGGGACCGGATGGTTTCACAAATTTGTATTATACAAAATTCATGGATCTGTTGTCACCTCATTTGGCAAAATTGTACAACAGATTTCTTGGGGGATTCCTGGTCCCGCCGGAGTTTAATCAGGCAGATATAGTTTTGTTTCCAAAGGAGGGTCGGGATGAGTTAGAAGTAAAAAATTAGGCCTATTCCATTGCTAAATGGGGACACAAAGATCGTGGCGAAACTTATGAGAAATAGGGTTGAATGTTTTTTACCTACTCTTATATACAAGGACCAGGTGGGATTTATACCACACAGGCAAGCGATAGATAATGTGCGTAGGGGGATGAATGTAGTCCATAGGGCCAACCTGTTCAAAATTCCTACTTGCCTGCTAGCCTTAGATATCGAAAAGGCCTTCGATACGGTGGAGTGGTCATACCTTAGGGCAGTCCTAGGGAAGTTTGGTTTTCCTGAGCAGTTCATCAATTTGATTAACTATTATTACAGGTCCCCAAGAGCCCAGTTGAAACTACTGGGTAACTCTAGAGTATTTATAGACATACAAAGGGGCACCAGACCAGGCTGTCCGCTCTGTCCCCTTTTGTTTGCTCTAGCAATAGAGCCTCTGGTGCAATCAATCAGGTGCAACTCTAAGATTAAGGGGGTAAGGATAGGTGCACAACACCTTAAATGGTGCTTATTTGCACATGATTTTATGTGCTCCTTGACAGAACCGACTGCCTCTGTTCCAGAGCTATTTTTAGGTTATGAATGATTTTGGGGAATTTGCAGGCCTAAAAATAAATGTTGAGAATTTAGAGGCACTGAGTATCAACATGAGTTAACAGGATATTGCGACAATCAGCAGGGATTACAAGCTGTCTTGGCCCAAATCTCATATAAGATACTTGGGAGTTACATTACAAATAAAATTAGAGACTTATATAAGATGAACTACCCCCAAGATATTTAGGGAATTAAGCCTATGCTTACAAAAATGGTCCAAGGGCCACCTATCTTGGCTAGGTCAATGAACTCTAGGGCTGAAATTCATCCGTCGTCCTGGTCAGATCATTCGGAAGTCAGTGTATCTCTTGACCTCGGTCCTCAGTATAGACCCCCCTCATGGCGTTTAAATGAGATGCTCTTGCCAATACCCGAGGTAGGGAAGCAGATAGACAAAGAGATTTTTTTTTCTCAACTAATAGAACTATGGACTCCGATGAAGGTTGCACTTGGGTAGCTCATAAGGCGTACATTAGAGGGTTTTGTATTAAATTAGCCTCAACTCACAAGAGGAAGAGGAGACAGGGTGAAGAGGGTGATGTCCTTGCAAAACACGCTAGATGATCTAGAGAGGCAAACCAAGAGAAACCCACAAAGGCCATGCATGACAAAATAGATAAATTACGATTAGAACTTGATCTGGCTTTATCGGACCTCACAGAAAAAGCAATGAGGTGGACCCAACATAAGTTCTATACCAAAGCTAATAAATTAGACGCACTTCTAGCCAGAAAGCTAAGGAAAAAGGATACTCAATCAAAAGTTTTCCAGATTAAGGATAAGAAAGGACAAGTTACGACTAGTCCCCTTGCAGGGCATCATCAAATGTCTTTGTTTTTAAATACTTGTGATTTGCGCTCTTTTTTCACCCAGGAAAAACAAAACCTAAGTGCAGAGATTACTGTGGAGGAGGTGAAAGAGACCATAAAGACCTTAAAAAATGAGTAAAGCACTGGGACTGGATGGTTTCACAAATTTGTATTATACAAAATTCATGGATCTGTTGTCACCTCATTTGGCAAAATTGTACAACAGATTTCTTGGGGGATTCCTGGTCCCGCCGGAGTTTAATCAGGCAGATATAGTTTTGTTTCCAAAGGAGGGTCGGGATCAGTTAGAAGTAAAAAATTAGGCCTATTCCATTGCTAAATGGGGACACAAAGATCCTGGCGAAACTTATGAGAAATAGGGTTGAATGTTTTTTACCTACTCTTATATACAAGGACCAGGTGGGATTTATACCACACAGGCAAGCGATAGATAATGTGCGTAGGGATATGAATGTAGTCCATAGGGCCAACCTGTTCAAAATTCCTACTTGCCTGCTAGCCTTAGATATCGAAAAGGCCTTCGATACGGTGGAGTGGTCATACCTTAGGGCAGTCCTAGGGAAGTTTGGTTTTCCTGAGCAGTTCATCAATTTGATTAACTATTATTACAGGTCCCCAAGAGCCCAGTTGAAACTACTGGGTAACTCTAGAGTATTTATAGACATACAAAGGGGCACCAGACCAGGCTGTCCGCTCTGTCCCATTTTGTTTGCTCTAGCAATAGAGCCTCTGGTGCAATCAATCAGGTGCAACTCTAAGATTAAGGGGGTAAGGATAGGTGCACAACACCTTAAATGGTGCTTATTTGCACATGATTTTATGTGCTCCTTGACAGAACCGACTGCCTCTGTTCCAGAGCTATTTTTAGGTTATGAATGATTTTGGGGAATTTGTAGGCCTAAAAATAAATGTTGAGAATTTAGAGGCACTGAGTATCAACATGAGTTAACAGGATATTGCGACAATCAGCAGGGATTACAAGCTGTCTTGGCCCAAATCTCATATAAGATACTTGGGAGTTACATTACAAATAAAATTAGAGACTTATATAAGATGAACTACCCCCAAGATATTTAGGGAATTAAGCCTATACTTACAAAAATGGTCCAAGGGCCACCTATCTTGGCTAGGTCAATGAACTCTAGGGCTGAAATTCATCCTTCGTCCCGTTCAGATCATTCGGAAGTCAGTGTATCTCTTGACCTCGGTCCTCAGTATAGACTCCCCTCATGGCGTTTAAATGAGATGCTCTTGCCATTACCCGAGGTAGGGAAGCAGATAGCCAAAGAGATTTTTTTTTCTCAACTAATAGAACTATGGACTCCGATGAAGGTTGCACTTGGGTAGCTCATAAGGCGTACATTAGAGGGTTTTGTATTAAATTAGCCTCAACTCACAAGAGGAAGAGGAGACAGGGTGAAGAGGGTGATGTCCTTGCAAAACACGCTAGATGATCTAGAGAGGCAAACCAAGAGAAACCCACAAAGGCCATGCATGACAAAATAGATAAATTATGATTAGAACTTGATCTGGCTTTATCGGACCTCACAGAAAAAGCAATGAGGTGGACCCAACATAAGTTCTATACCAAAGCTAATAAATTAGACGCACTTCTAGCCAGAAAGCTAAGGAAAAAGGATACTCAATCAAAAGTTTTCCAGATTAAGGATAAGAAAGGACAAGTTACGACTAGTCCCCTTGCAGGGCATCATCAAATGTCTTTGTTTTTAAATACTTGTGATTTGCGCTCTTTTTTCACCCAGGAAAAACAAAACCTAAGTGCAGAGATTACTGTGGAGGAGGTGAAAGAGACCATAAAGACCTTAAAAAATGAGTAAAGCACTGGGACTGGATGGTTTCACAAATTTGTATTATACAAAATTCATGGATCTGTTGTCACCTCATTTGGCAAAATTGTACAACAGATTTCTTGGGGGATTCCTGGTCCCACGGAGTTTAATCAGGCAGATATAGTTTTGTTTCCAAAGGAGGGTCGGGATCAGTTAGAAGTAAAAAATTAGGCCTATTCCATTGCTAAATAGGGACACAAAGATCCTGGCGAAACTTATGAGAAATAGGGTTGAATGTTTTTTACCTACTCTTATACACAAGGACCAGGTGGGATTTATACCACACAGGCAAGCGATAGATAATGTGCGTAGGGGGATGAATGTAGTCCATAGGGCCAACCTGTTCAAAATTCCTACTTGCCTGCTAGCCTTAGATATCGAAAAGGCCTTCGATTCGGTGGAGTGGTCATACCTTAGGGCAGTCCTAGGGAAGTTTGGTTTTCCTGAGCAGTTCATCAATTTGATTAACTATTATTACAGGTCCCCAAGAGCCCAGTTGAAACTACTGGGTAACTCTAGAGTATTTATAGACATACAAAGGGGCATCAGACCAGGCTGTCCGCTCTGTCCCCTTTTGTTTGCTCTAGCAATAGAGCCTCTGGTACAATCAATCAGATGCAACTCTAAGATTAAGGGGGTACGGATAGGTGCACAACACCTTAAAGCTTATTTGCACATGATTTTATGTGCTCCTTGACAGAACCGACTGCATCTGTTCCAGAGCTATTTTTGGGTTATAAATGATTTTGGGGAATTTGCAGGCCTAAAAATAAATGTTGAGAATTTAGAGGCATTGAGTATCAACATGAGTTAACAGGATATTGCGACAATCAGCAGGGATTACAAGCTTTCTTGGCCCAAATCTCATATAAGATACTTGGGAGTTACATTACAAATAAAATTAGAGACTTATATAAGATGAACTACCCCCAAGATATTTAGGGAATTAAGCCTATACTTACAAAAATGGTCCAAGGGCCACTTATCTTGGCTAGGTCAATGATCTCTATTAAGATGAACACGCTAACACTCCAGCTCTATTTATTCTGCATGCTACCAACAAAAATCAATTATAAGGAACTTGAACAATTCTAAAAACGAATCCTAAATTACATATGCGGTAATAAGTCAAAACCGTATAGCCAGGAAGGTGATGTTTTAGAATAGAGGGAGAGGGGGTGTATCGTGCCCAAACCTTAAATTGTACTATAAAGCGGCACAACTATTGTTTTTGCTGCTAGCACCGTTATGGGCAGCTATTGAAAACATAGACTTAGGTCCCTACTCTTGGAATACTATAATTTGGGTTTCTAAGCCCTTAACATTGGTAGGTGCAAGCTATAGTCCATTCATTAGACAAACTCTAGACCTGTGGGTCTGGGCTAATCGTGGATCCCGATTGGCCCCAGTGCTTACTCCACTTACCCCAGTCATTCCTCATCTGGATATGCCGCTAACATTGCCAGTAAACTTGCAAGCTTGGTGGAGATCCAAGGGGCTTCTGAGATGTGGGACATGGCTCAAAAACAAAACTATGCTAACCTTTGAAGATCTCAGAGATAGGTTTAACCTACCATTGGAGGAGCATTTCACATTTCTCAGAATACACAATTTTATCAGGAAACTCGCACACTTATCGGGTGGTATGACAAGCAATTGGTTTACTAAGTTATGTGAAACCCTCCCCTTAACTAAAAAAAATGGTAAGCTTTCTTTATGAATGCTTGAATACAAATCAACATCCTCAAAGGTATTAATACATGATGCTCTGGGAAAGGGATGTTGGCCATGATATAAGCTGGGGGGAGTGGGGTAGGTCCTGGGGCACCCTCACAAAAGGATCCTATAAGTTCAGCATGTGGGAGACCTCCATCAAGGTGCTGCATAGAGTCTATATGACCCAGCAGAAATTATTTAAATAGAAAGTGGTAAAGGATTCTAGTTGCTTCAGAGGATGTCCAGATACAGGCTCGTTCATACACACTTGGTGGTCATGTAATAAAGTTCAGCAATTGTGGAATGGGCCTGCGGCCATGGCCTCAACTCTGTTAGATATCCAAATAACAGCAAACATAGAAACATGTCTTCTGGGCTTCTCCTCCCAACAGTTATCAAAATCACTAAACAAGCTTTTACAATATATAATGTTGGTTAGGTAAAGCCATATTGCTAAGCAGTGGAAATTAAATGTACTGAATATGCAAGTGGTTATAAATAAATTAAATGATATAACTATAAATGAAAGGATGTCCCATCTCTTAACTGACACTATGACAGACTCCACCACCCCGAAAAAAATATCAATCACGTTAATATTGTATTTTAAATTTATATAGATAATAATACAATTTAATTATATCTGTGTATAAGCTTTCATGTCTTCTTTCATATGATTTTGTTAAAAATATGCATCTATCACTTTAAATGAACCCTTTGTGTGCCTTCCCCTTGCCTGGTTTTCAACTCTAGTACTGCAGTTTACAATGTGAGCGTTGTGCTTTAACTAACACTCATCCTAGGTGAATCTAAATTCACTCTGCAAGGAAATTTTCCTGACTGGCAGCTTGCAGCATCAACCAATCAGTGCTGTGGGCTGTCAGGTTGCTATGAACATCCCCTCTGACCGTTCCCTCTGAGCACCCACAAGCATATAGAGACTTATTGTTATGATACCAGGAAGGCTTTATAAAGCCAATTGTCTAAAACCTTCCCCACTCTGTTCCTGCTCTTTTTACTGACTTATCCTACCGTGCTGATCTACCCAAATTCATCATCCAAGTAAGTTTGCACAGGCAGTGATACTGGAGTGGGTTGTCAGTTCCTTCTCCAGGGAAACTGACTCGGATTAGAATCCAGGTCAATAGTTGTGGAAGCACAGAGCCCTAACCCACTGCACTACCAGCAATACCCCAATTCTTAATTACTATGACAGGATTAAAATTGTAAGGCTATCAATTCTATTTGCCACACAATGTGAGGTTTTTGCTCCTCTGATCACCATTGCCGGTAATAGCGATCGCCACTCTGAGCGCCTTTGGCGCTTATCGCAGGGCTTGCAATGAGCACATTCAGCAGTCATTGCAAGCCTCTCTCGCTCGCGGTGCTCATTGCGAGCCCCGCAATGAGCGCCTTTGACCCTCATCTAGTGGCTCATAATGAGCGCCTTCGGGGGTCATTGTGAGCCTTTCCTCCCGCCTAATGTACAGTCCGCTCATTGCAGGTTTCGTTAACCTGCAAGGTTTGTGCATGGGAATGCCATGTGTCTCTTTCCACCATATCGCCGCTATCCCTTCCCTGTGTATTTGTCCTCTGTGTGTCTGCTCAATGTTTGAGTGTTACTCGCTGAAGGCCTTTTGTTTTATTTTCACAGTCCCGCGTGCCTGGCGTTGTTGGTGTAAGTGTCGTTGTCTTTGCCGTTGTGTATTTTCTAAGTCCCGCGTGCCTGCCTTTGCTCAGCCTCGTTTTCATGCAGTTTCAGAATTTTATATGTTTTTTGGCGATTTTGGATTGATGAAAACTCCCAAATATTGCTCAAAATCGCTTGTAACCTGACTCCCAGGCTTCCTGGCTTTCCACCTGTCCTGTGAGTGTGTTATTATATTTGTTCATTTTTAAGGGTTTTTAGAGTTACCCGCTTGGCTTGCAGTTGCAGCCCTCACAATGCAGCCTAAGTCCCGCGTTTATCAACGGCTCGCTTCTCTCATCCAGCCGAAGTCCTGTACTGTACATGGCTCACTTTGCTTTGCAAGAATTCTCAGAATAGCGCCTTGGTCTACAAATATATATGACTAGTGACTAGTGAAGCCTGGCAATGCTGTTTGCCACACAATGTGAGTCTTTTGGTCCTCTGAGCACCTTCGGCACTCATCGCAAGTCTCTCCCCTCATGTACTTCAACTTTTCTGCTTTGCAATGATCACCTTCGGCGCTCATTGCAAGGCCAGTAAATTAGAGGGTGGGAGAGGCTCGCAATGGTCCTGCTTGGTGTAATGTGATTTTTTTAAAGGTCTGGTTTGGGCCTATATAGTCCGAGTCCTGCTTGGTATTTTAAGGTTTTTAAGGTCCGGTTGGGGCCTATATGGTCCCAGCCTCTCCCCTCATGTACTTCACCTTTCCTGCTTTGCAATGATCTCCTTTGCTGCTCATTGCAAGCCCCACAATAAACGCCTATGGCGCTCATCGCAAGGCCAGTAAATTAGAGTGTAGGAGAGGCTCGCAATGGTCCAGCTTGGTGTAATGTGGGTTTTTAAGGCCCAGTTTGGGCCTATATAGTCCCAGTCCCGATCGGTATTTTAAGGTTTTAAAGGTCCGGTTGGGGCCTATATGGTCCCGCTTGGTGTAGTGTGGGTTTTTAAGGTCCGGTTGGGCCCTATATAGTCCCCTATGTATTTTATGTTTTTTTTGGTCCGGTTTGGGCCTATATAGTCCTGCCTGGTATTTTAAGGTTTTAAAGGTACACTTGGTGTAATGTGGGTTTTTAAGGTCCGGTTGTGGCCTATATTGTCCTCCTTGGTATTTTATGTTTTTTAGGTACGGTTTGGGCCTATATAGTCCTGATTGGTGTAATGTGGGTTTTTAAGGTCCGGTTGGGGCCTATATGGTCCAAGCCTCTCCCCTCATGTACTTCAACTTTTCTGCTTTGCAATTATCACCTTTGGCGCTCATTGCGAGTCCCACAATGAGCACCTACAGCGCTCAATGTTGGGCGAGCCCCGTGATGAGCACCTACGGCACTCATCGCAATGCCAGTAAATTAGAGGGGGGGAGGTAGATGGGGGAGAGACACTCATTGCAAGGCCTGTGATGAGCGCCGAAGGCGCTCATAGCAAGGCCAGTAAATTAGAGGGTGGGAGAGGCTCGCAATGGTCCCGCTTGGTGTAATGTGGGTTTTTAAGGTCCGGTTTGGGCCTATATGGTCCCAGTCCCGCTTGGTATTTTAAGGTTTTAAAGGTCCGGTTGGGGACTAATAACATTTCTCTTCTGAATGAATGTGGGTTTTTAAGGTCTAATGTGGCCCTATATAGTCCCTCTATGTATTTTATGTTTTTTTAGGTCTGGTTTGGGCCTTCATATTCCTGATTGGTATTTAAGTTTTTTTAGGTAAGGTTTTGGCCTATATAGTCCACTTGGTATTTTAAGGTTTTAAAGGTACGGTTGGAGCCTATTTGGTCCCACTTGGTGTAATGTGGGTTTTTAAAGTCCGGTTTGGGCTTATTATAGTCCCGCTTGGTATTTTAAGGTTTTAAAGGTCCTGTTGGGGCCTATATGGTCCCGCTTGGTGCAATGTGGGTTTTTAAGGTCCAGTGTGGCCCTATATAGTCCCTCAATGTATTTTATGTTTTTTTAGGTCCGGTTTGGGCCTACATAGTCCTGATTGGTATTTTAAATTTTTTTAGGTAAGGTTTTGGCCTATATAGTCCACTTGGTATTTTAAAGTTTTAAAGGTACGGTTGGAGCCTATTTGGTCCCACTTGGTGTAATGTGGGTTTTTAAAGTCCAGTTTGGGCTTATTATAGTCCCGCTTGGTATTTTAAGGTTTCAAAGGCCCTGTTGGGGCCTATTTGGTCCTGCTTGGTGTAATGTGGGTTTTTAAGGTCCGGTTTGGGCCTATATTTGCCTGCTTGTTGTAATGTGTGTTGTTAAGGTCTGATTGAGGCCTATATGGTCCCGCTTGGTGTAATGTGGGGTTTTAAGGTCTGGTTGGGGCCTATATAGTCCAGCTTGGTATTTCATGTTTTTTTAGGTACGGTTTGGGCTTATATAGTCCTGATTGGTGTAATGGGTTTTTTTTTTTTATTAAGAATAATCAAGAAAAAACTTGTACAAAGATAAGCACATACTATAAAACATAATTCCACATGTCAAGAAAGGATAATTGCTATTCTAAGCAACTGCTTCTCTTTGTTGAATTATTCCTTAATATAATTTTAACGTTTTCAGTGCATAAATTGGTTTAAATAAACAATCGTGTTACAATCAATATATTCCATGAACACCTGAGAAGAGAGAAAGAGAAAGAAGTGAAGAAAAGAAGAGAAAAATAAACAAATAACCAAAGAAATGAAGAAGTAAAAGGAAAAGAGCAAATAGTAGATAATTGCTTCCCATCCGCTCTTCTACTACAAAAGGTCAGGATTTGACTATACCGTGGCCTCTTCAGTTCCTGTGCTACCCAATCTTAGTTTTACTGTCGTTACCTTTCGTCCGAAGTAGCCTCCAGTGTCCTCTCCCGCTCCGCCTGTTCCAGTCCGCCCCCCGCTCCACTCCTCTTCCAATTGTAAAAAGCCTCCCTAGCAAAAATTCAACTCGTCCCCCCACTACCTAAGAAATGCAGTCAGGGGAGGAGATCCAGGGTTCCCAAATTTCCAGAAACTTTTGATGAGTGTCCAATAGTGTATGAGTCATTCTCTCATGTATAAATAGGAAGTTTATTTTGTTTTTGATTTCCTGGAAGTTAATGGAATTATCCTTCCACCTTCTAGCTATGATGTTTTTTACTGCCAGATAAATCAATTGTGACAATTTATTGCCTACCCCTCCCAGTTCCTTATAATTCCTGCCTAAGAGACATGTCGCTATGGAAGGTTTAAGTGGGATACTAAATAATCTGGAAAGTAGATCAGCCGCTCTAGCCCAGGTTTCAGAGACCATAGGACATTTCCACCACGCGTGGATGAAGTCCCCTCGTTCCTGACATCCCCTAAAACATTTATCCGAATTTGTAGGCACAATTCTATTTAGTCTAGCGGGGGTCATATACGCCCTATGTAGGATTTTCAGCGAGGTTTCTAACAAGCTAAAATTAAGGGACCCTTTAGAAAGGCTAGAGAAAGCTTTAGACCAAGAGGGCCCATCCCAAGTCTGTTCCAAGTCTAGCTCCCACTTCAGCATAAAGGAAGGCTTTGGTGAATCCAAGGGGGGAGCATTAATTATGCTATATATTGCTCCCAGTGTACCCTTAGTAAGGGCTGAGTGTTTGCAAATTGTGGTGAGCCAAGAGTCTTTAGGCGGGCCAAATTCCCTAAGAACTTCTTCTATCCAGTGCCTGATTTTAATATAGTTAAATATTTCCGTATCAGGAAACTCCCTCCCACTGCAAACTGTTCCTAGAGAGATAATCTTCCCCCCTTCCAGCCATGAGCCTAACTTATCTAATTTTTGCAGAATCCAAAATTGTTTAGAGTTAGAAGAGAGGGAAGCCGAGAGGGTGGGGGAAGTGAAAATCGAGGTAAGAGGAGTTACCGGGTATGCTAAATTGTGGGTTTTCTTGGCCCAGTTCCAGATTTTTAAAGTAAATTTAGTTATTGGATTACTTATGTAAGACCTAAGAGTATTTGAATTTGGTGCCCACAGGATAGTACCCCACGTGAGGGGGGGCATTTGTGCCTCCTCTATGAAAACCCAATTAGGCTGGAGGGAAGTGGAATGTGCCAGAGGAATAAAGGCCAATTGTGCCGCTCTGAAATAGTTAGAAAAATTCGGGCATGAGAGACCTCCCTTGGATTTATGTCTATACATGACCTTCCTCGCTATTTTCGGGGGTCTATTCCTCCAGATGAACCTGAACACCAGGGACTGAAAGCGAGCCAATTCTGAGTTATTAACTTGAACAGGAAGGGTTCTGGCTAGGTACAGGAGCCTCGGGAGGATATTCATCTTCACCGAGGTTATCCGACCCGTCCAAGAAATATGCTTCCTCGTCCAAATGCTCAAGTCCCTCTGAAGAACCCTGAAGAGGGGGGGGAAATTGGCCTTATAAATTCCCGCTAAGGAACTAGTAATATTTATCCCCAAGTAGTGAATATGATTGGCCGGCCAAATAAACTTATGGCTTGATTTCAACTGGGATAAAGTATCTAAGGGTATGCCTATGCCTAGTGCCTCCGTTTTGTCCTGATTTAATCTAAGTCCAGAAAGTGAGCTAAATAAACCTATTGTGTCCAGCAGAGCTTCAATAGAGGAGCAAGGGTTAGTCAGAGTACACAATAGATCATCAGCAAATAAGGAGCACTTTAAATGCTGGTTTCCCACTCGCAGACCCTCAATAGAGGAATTTGCCCTAATCGCCTGAGCCAGCGGCTCTATTGCAAGGGCAAAAAGGAGAGGGGAAAGAGGGCATCCCTGTCTCGTTCCACGCCCTATCTCTATAACCGCCTTCTGGGAGCCCGGGAGTTTTAAGTTAGCCTTGGGAAGATTATAATATGTGCGAAGCAGGTTTAAAAATTGGCCTTTGAACCCAAATTTATCCAGAGCGGCATATAAGAAAGGCCATTCCAGGGTATCGAAGGCCTTCTCTATGTCCAATGCGAGCAGGCAAACCGGGGTGTTTCTATGTCTAGCCAAGTGGATGATGTTTAGGGTCCTTCTAATATTATCACTTGTCTGCCTGTATGGAATGAAGCCAGATTGGTCCTTGTGAATCAGGGAGGGCAAAAAGACAGAAATCCTTTGTGAGAAGATTTTAGCAAGGAGTTTGATATCCCCATTAAGGAGCGAGATTGGCCTGTAATTCTTTGCCTCCTTTGGGTCCCTACCTTCCTTGGGGAAAAGGGTCAGATCCGCGAAGTTAAGTTCCGGGGGCATTGGGTCCCCTTTCAAAATTGTGTTAAACAGGCTGCATAAGTGTGGGGACAAAATGTCCGAAAACTTTTTATAATAAATGTTGGTAAAGCCATCAGGGCCAGGAGATTTCCCCATTTTTAGGTCTTTGATTGCCTCCCTAACCTCCTCTACCGATACCTCTTTGTTTAGGTTAAGAAGATCTGACTCTGATATTCTAGGCAAATCTAAGGAGTTCAGGTAGGACCTAATAGCGTTCTCTGGAGGGGAGTTGTGGGAGGAGTAGATGTGCTGGTAAAATTCCTTAAAGGTCTTTTGTATCTCATTTTGGCTAAACGTGAGTACTCCCTCTTTGGTTCTAATTTGAGAAATTTTGGACTGAGAGTACCTTGCCCTCAGACTTTTTGCCAATAATTTGTCTGGTTTATTCGCTTTAGCATAGAAGAGATGCTGCATTCTTCTCAGGGCTTTATCTGTTCTAATAGATAAAATACCGTCTAGCTCCAGCCTGGCCTTGTCAATTTGGTCTCTTAACGAGGAAGAAGGGGAAATTTGATTCTGTTTCTCTAATTGAGCTAAATTTTTAACGAGGTTATCCTCAGTTAGACGAATTGCTTTTTTATGTTGTGAAGCCAATTTAATGCACGTACCCCTAATATAAGCCTTATGAGCCACCCAGACCCAACCTGGCGAAGTTTCCCCACCCGCATTGGACACAAAGTAGGCTGCCAGTTCAGAAGTAACTTGTTCCTGGTATGTAGGTATCGAGAGCAAATATTCGTTTAATTTCCAGGCAAAAGGTAGTCTGGATTGGGATCCCAGGTCAACCTCTAAGGAGACTGCAGCGTGGTCCGACCACGTGCAGGGGACAATATCCGCCTTATCCGAGCTGTCGAAAAGCGAGGAACTAATAAGAAGGGCGTCAATACGGGAGTAGGACTTATGAGTGGGGGAGAAGAAGGTGTACTCTCTACCTTTCGGGTGGTGCCCCCTCCAAGCATCCACAAGGTCTAAAGAATGGAGCAGTTTTTTTATCTGTTTAATCCTCTTAGAAAAGCGGATGTGCTTAGATACGGTGGATTTATCCATGCTCTGGTCTAGGACCAAATTTAGGTCTCCCCCAATTAACAATTTCCCCCACTCCCCCCCCTCCAGTGTCCTTAAAAGTCTAATCAGCGCTTTGTGTGGGGCAACGGTGGGGGCGTAGAAAGAAATAAGCGACGTAGGGGTACCCAATACCTTCCCTTTCAAGATACTATAATACCCCTCCCTGTCTATAATTTTGGAATCTAGCTGGAACTGAAAATCCTTGTGTAAAAGGATCGCAACTCCCTCTTTTTTCGAAGCCTGGGTGGTGCAAAAAAATTGGGGATAATCTTTGTTCAGGTAGGCAGGAGTTTTATTCTTAGCAAAATGGGTTTCCTGAAGGAAGATAATGCTGGGTTTGTGGGTTTTATAATACAAAAAAGCCTTCCTACGCTTGAAGGGAGAGTTAAACCCTTTTACATTGTGGGTGAGTATCTTTGTGGAAGATGTCATGGGTGTGCTGTTGGAGTAAGCATGTGTATAGCTAATGGCCACGTACCTTTAATAGCAGCTGAACAAGAGGAAGCGAGGAGCGGTTTTCCCAGGCCAGGGCGAGGAGGAGTTGGAGGGTCCTGTCGGATCTCTGTGGACAGAGCTGATCTGATGAAAACGAGAGTGGGAGCAAAAAGACAAGAATTAGTCGGGTTCAGCAGAGTTAGCCAGCATATTCTAAAGCCATTACTTAAGGGAAGTAGCTCCCTATTAAGTCTGCTCTGTATTAGTTCCATTAAACCTAGCCATCCGCCCAGCGGACATAAAACTGGCTTTACCATAGTTTGAAACATATAATACCTCTCCGGGTCTACTGCCTCAGGATAGGGTGAGAAGCAAGAGAGATTGAGTAGAGAGAGAAGTAGCTTGTGAAGCCAAGGCTTTGTGGGGATCAGGAAGTAGAGAAAAGTAGCAATTAACCTGTTCAAGTCTATCAGAGGGGAGAAGAGGAAGGTGAAAGCAAGAAAACAAAGAGAAAAAATACAATTTACCATTGTGCAATTCCAAACTTAACGAACTAGTCTAGCCCGACCTAAATCTAACCGTTTTCCTCAAATCTAATCTATATCCGTCTAAATCCTAGCCGGTAGGGGTATTAAGATAAGGCTAGGGAGTATTTTTGGATGAACCTTACTGAGCATGGAAACTCTTAACTATAACTTGGGTTGGAACGTCCCTTATCTTAGATAAAACTGGCGCTACAGCCCTTCTTATATCTGTTGTTCTCTTAAAGAGCTCTGAAGCTATTACCTTAATCTAAGGTAGTTAGACCTGCTCAGGGGAAAAAACAAACATGAAACAAGCATGTAAGAGACAATCAGCATAGTTATAAAACATGGTAACCAAAACAAGAATCATGCGGTAAAGTCTCTGTCATAGAGGGGAAAATGTGCCTCTATAGGCCGGCCCCTTGACCGGCTCCTAGAGTCAAGTAGCCCCGGCCTCCAGTACCTGCCTCGGTCTTTGAGAGACTATTTGGGGAGTTGGGTCAACTGTCCTCTTCTGTTTGGAGGAAGGAGTCCACTGTCTCTGGGGTAGGGGGAGAGGCAGAGGGGCTCCCTGTGTCCGGACTGTTGCTCCAGTGGCCAGGTTCAGTCTCTGAAGAAGATCCAGGCATTCCTCCAAGGAACGCACGGAATGAGATGCGCCACTATGAGAGAACGTAAGGGCAAAAGGAAAGCCCCATCTGTACCTGATGCCATGCCGAATAAAAATCTCCAGAGCAGGCTTCATCAGTCTCCGTTTTTGCAGGGTTGGAGGAGAAAGGTCTGCAAAGAACTGCAAAGAGGATCCGTCGGGGCCCTGGATGGTCGTCATTTTACGGGTGGTGGCCAGAATTAAGTCTCTGGATTGCTGACGGAGTAGTCTCACTATTATGTCCTTTGGCAAGTCAGGGTTTTTATTTCCACCCAAGGCCCTGTGGGCTCGCTCTACTTCCCAAATGTGATCCGGAAAGCCTACCAGGATCTGGTCAATAGTTGCTTTGAGATATCTGGGTAGATCAATTATTGCAGTTGGAACCCCTCTTATCCGGATATTGAATCTTCGAGAGCGATTCTCCAAGTCTTCCAGTTTGTCTTCAAGGGAAGTGATGCGAGAGGTATTCTCCCCTATGGCACTCCTATCTTGTTCCAGGGCCTCCACTACTTGATCCATTGACTCCTCCAGGATATTGGTCCGCTGTCCAATGTCATGCAGTTCTTTTTGTAGAGCCGTGACTGCTCTATTGATATGGGACTCTAGAAGGGCCTCAAACTTCGCCATAGAGTTGTCAGCTATGTTGACCTCCGGGTGTACGGTCTCTGGAACCGAATCAGAGTCAGATTGGTCCGAATGTTCCGGACAAGAAGTTTGCGTAGATGTCTGTGGGGCCCCGGCCATCTTGAAATGCTCCTCAATTTTTTTAGAAGACAGGGCTTTCTTGGTTTTTCCCATCTTGTCTGTGCTTTTGACTCGCCGTATATTAGCTGTGATATTGTTGCAAAGTCTTGGTCAGGAAATAAGGCAGGGACTCCAGTTGCACCCCTCACAAGGTCCAAGCTGGCTGTTCTCTCAGAGTTGCAATAAAAAAAAAAAAAAGAGATCAGATCATACTCAAAAGTTTGCTTAGCCCCTACCGGCCAGCTCCATTCACTGCATTAGCAAGCCCCTTCCAGATTGCAGGGCAGCAGAGAGGTAATTTTTGGGGAATTCAGGCCGCACTGTGGCTGAAGCGCCACTAGATGGCAGTGTCGCTCTCCAGGCTGGAGACAAGGTTGTTGTTTTGCTGGAAAACACTCTAAGGGTGCGGCAGGCAATATAGAAAAAAACTGAAGCCCAGGTTAGTCAATGAGGAAAGTTCAGCACAAAAGTTACCCAGCTCCAAAAAAGCCTAGCCAAGCATTCAGTCTCTCAGTCCTCTTCAGTACCCCTCTCTCCCTTGTTGTTGGTTTTAGGAGAGTAAGACAGGGTATGAGCTAGGGGAATATCTCTAGGGGCTCTCTCACATCTGCTGCTGGTAGTGGCCAGGCAGCCAGGATACCCCTAGAGGGCCAAGGGGTGCAGCTTCTCAGCTCTTCCTCCTCCTTCCCTCACTCCTTCCCCCAGCACTCAACAGGGGCCACCAAGCGCAGGGCCAGGTTCCCTTCTTACCCCCTGACGGTCCTCTGGGTTCCCAGCTCCTGTCCCGGTCCTCCGGTGTGGCTGGGGGGTAGATGCAGCCTCTTGGCGCCCTTCTTAGCCCTGGCGCGCTTCCAAGCGCCGGCTCTTGGCTTCTGGTGGCGGCCAATCCGCCACTGCGTCCTCTGACGCTGCCTCCGGTACTCACTCTCCCTGGCACAGGGCGTCTGTCAACCTCACCTGCACCCCCCCGTGCTGGTAAACGGGGGAGAGCTAGAAGGTAGCTGGGGAGAGGTCTGCGTTGCAAGGCCCCGACAGGCCTCGTTGCCGGGTCCTCCCGACGGGGTATCCGGAGGTAGGGAGAACGCTCCCAGATATACTCTGGAGGTGGGGGAGCCTCCTCTGGGGATCACTGCAGCTATAGCTGCCGAATAAGGCCAATATAGAAGCCTTTTTGTTGTAGGCCGACACGGAGCTCCAGCTCAACGCGTCCTCTCGCTTTGGCTGCTTAGCCACGCCCCCCTAATGGGGGTTTTTAAGGTCTGTTTGTGGCCTGTATAGTCCCGCTTGACATAATAGGTTTTGTTTAGGTACGGTCGGTGCCTAGATAGTCTCGCTTGGTTTTTATAAGTGTTTTTAAGTATGGTTGGGGTCTTGCATTCTCTTATTTGTCTGCTTGTTTTATATCCCCCCCAGGTCCAAACACTCTGCTGCTGCAGACTATTTTGGACTACTACACTTGAAGACACCCCAAGAAGGAGAGTCAACTGTTGGTGAGTGTCATTGCATTCATGCAGAAGAGAAATGTTATTATTTTCCTGAATCCCAAGATTCTAGAATTTTTGAACAGTATTAAAAAATCAGTAGGGGGAGTCTATTTCCATGGGCGGGGCAAGTATAAGGTCATTGGTCGGGGCATATAAAGGTCATGACAACAGGGGGAGGAGTTTTAAAAAAATGGGTGGTGTCTATGTAAGGGGAGGAGCCAAGTCTTGCTCTGCTTCCCCTCCAACTTGAAAGTTCACCAGCCGCCACTGCTCATATCTCTAGAAATGTAAGGGGCTAAATTGTTATAATGCATTAATATTCTAATGTCTCTGTAATTACTTTTTTAAAAGCCTCCTATATCAAAAATCTTTCTACTAGATGACTCTAAAAAAAAAAATCATATTGTCCCTTCAAGTCATCCCCATAGAAGGGCAAAATATTCCCCAGCTTTCTAGCAAGTGTCATCTTGCTTTCTAAAAGAGAGTTCAAGAGAGCAAATGGCAAAAAAACTGTAAAAGCATTATATACCAACATAACAAACACCAAGGTGTTTTGAGGCCATAAGATTTAAAATAAAAACTGAGAAAATAAAACAGATTGAACAAGAGACAGAATTCCTGGTGAGTTTGGTGAAATTTATATTGACCCAAAATTCTTTGTTTTCTGCAATACATTTTATATCCAATTAAAAGATACACACATGGGTACTGCTTGGGTGGCACGACTTCAGCACGCGTGCTGAATGCACACATAAGTAAAGACTGCGACAATTGCACAGTAGACAAATGTGCACTGGGGTAGAAGCATGCATGGCTAATAGAGCGCCCTGACATACATGCTGAGAGATGAGAGAGAGAAGGTGGGAGAGGAGAAAGTGCTGGGAGAGGAGAGGCATGGAGGTCCTGGGAGAGGAATAATAAGGTGATGAGAGGAAGCAGGGTTTAACCAGGTAATGAGGAAGGCAGGGGGGTTAATGAGGTCATTGAGGGAAGCAGAAGGGTGATTCAGAGGGTGGGAATGAAGCAAGGGGGTGATGAGGTAATGGGGAGCAGGGGGTGATGAGGTAATGGGGGAAGCAGGGGGTGATGGGGGAAGCAAGATGGTGATGAGGTAATTGCGGAAGCAGGGGAGTGATAAGCTAATAGGGGGGATAAGATGGGTAATGGATGCAGGCAAGGGGCTGATGAGGGGAAGCAGGGGATGATGTGATTAGGAAGCCTGTAGATGAGGTGATGCTAGACACCTTTAATAAGCTGGTGGGAAGCAAGAGGATGATGAAGCCAAGTGCTCCCTCAGCAACTTAACATCCCCTCTGTACTACCAGTACTTCATCATCCTCTTGCTTCCCATCAGCTTATTAACCGTGTCTCGCCTCATCATCCCTTGCTTCCCCTCATCAGCCCCTTGCCTGCATCCATTACCCTTCTTATCCCCCTATTAGCTCATTACTCCCCTGCTCCCCATTACCTCATAACTCCCTGCTTCTCTCAATTAGCTTATTACCCCCTTGCTTCATTCCCACCCCCAAATCACCCTTCTGCTTCCCTCAATGACCTAATTACCCCCCTGTCTACCTCAATACCTGGTCAAACCCTGCTTCCCCCCATCACATTATCATACCTCTCCCACAATATTCTCCTCTCCTACCTTCTCCCTCTCATCTCCCAGCATGCATGTCGGGGCGTGTGATTGGCCGTGCGTGCTTCTCCCCAGAGCACATTTGTCTGCTGCACAATTGTCGCCACCCTTACATCAGCATGCATTCAGCAAGTGCTTCATAGACAGGGTGCCAACCATTGGTGCCCCTACGTATGCCAATTTATTCCTTGGCTGGTGGGAAGAAATCCTTGAAATCTCACCAGCCAATGGAAATATATTATAAAATGAAATCTCCCATAAACGACAATCATTTAATCAAAATAACAACATATAAGTGTTCAATCTTTATTATATTTACAGGGAGGGGGGGAAAGGTATTTGATCCCCTGCTGATCTTGAACATTTGTCCACTGACAAAGAAATGATCAGTCTATAATTGTAATGGTGGGTTTATTTTAACAGTGAGAGACAGGACAACAACAAAAAAACAAACAAGAAAAATGTGAAAAAAGTTATAAATTGATTTGCAGGTCAGTGAGGGAAAGAAGTATTTGATCCCCTATCAATCAGCAATATTTCTGGCTCCCATGTGTTTTTTATACAGGTAACAAGCTGAGATTAGGAGCACTCTCTTAAAGGGAGTGCTCCCAATCTCAACTCGTTGCCTGTATAAAAGACACCTGTCCACAAAAGCAATCAATCAGATTCCAAACTCTCCACCATGGCCCAGATCAAGGAGCTGTCCAAGGGTGTCAGGGACAAGCTTGTAGACCTACACAAGGCTGGAGTGAGGTACAAGACCACCGCCAAGCAGCTTGGTGAGAAGGTAACAACAGCTGGTGCGATTATTCGCAAATGGAAGAAACACAAAATAACTATCAGTCTCCCTCGGTCTGGTGCTCCATGCAAGATCTCCCCTTGTGGAGTTTCAATGATCATGAGAACGTTGAGGAATCAGCCCAGAACTACACAGGAGGATCTTGTTAATGATCTCAAGGCAGCTGGGACCATAGTCAAAAAGAAAACAATTGGTAACACACTACCCCGTGAAGGACTGAAATAGTGCAGCGCCCGCAAGGTCCCCCTGCTCAAGAAGAAGCACATTAAGGTCCTGGAGTGGCTTAGCCAGTCTCCAGACCTTAATCCCACAGAAAATCTGTGGAGGGAGTTGAAGGTTTGGGTTGCCATACATCAGCCTCAAAACCTTAATGACTTGGAGAGGATCTACTAAGAGGAGTGGGACAAAATCCCTCCTGAGATGTGTTCAAACCTGCTGGTCAACTACAAGAAATTAGTGATGTCCCGAACAGTTCGCCGGAGAACTATTCACGGAGATATTCGCATGTTCGCGTTCACCACGAACGGCGAACATATGCATTTTTCGGTCCGCCCCCTATTCTTTATCATTGAGGAAACTTTGACCCTGCACATCACAGTCAGCAGACACATTCCAGCTAATCAGCAGCATACACTCCCTTCCAGAGCCTTCCATCTGTATGACAGCCTCCATTTTAGAATCATTCTGTAGCTGCATTCGTGGAGAGAGGAGATATATTCTACCTGCTCTTTATTTAATAGGGAAATAGATAGCCAGGCTGTGTATTTAGCTTTAACTACACACCTGAAGGACTCCTTTGATATCTGCTGCAAGGACAGCAACCCCAAAAGCCCTTTTTAGGGCTAGAACAACCTTTAATTTTTTTAATTTTTTTTTTCTGCTGATTTAATAGGGAAATAGATAGCCAGGCTGTGTATTTAGCTTTAACTACACACCTGAAGGACTCCTTTGATATCTGCTGCAAGGACAGCAACCCAAAAGGCCCTTTTTAGGGCTAGAACATCATTTATTTTATTTTATTATTTTTTTCTGCTGATTTAATAGGGAAATAGATAGCCAGGCTGTGTATTTAGCTTTAACTACACACCTGAAGGACTCCTTTGATATCTGCTGCAAGGACAGCAACCCAAAAAGCCCTTTTTATTTTATCTTATTACTTTTTTCTGTGTAATCTAATTGCATATGCCAGCCTGCTAGCGTGTGTGTGAGGCCTATTGCATCTAGTCTGCCAACTTTTGCCAGTGCCCAGTGACACTCATATCTAGTGGCACCGTAGTGTGCAGTGAAATAAAACAACCCTTTTTTTACTGAAATCAATTGAATATCAATAGCCTGCCTACAGGCATGTGTGTGAGGCCTATTGCATCTAGTCTGCCAACTTTTGCCAGTGCCCAGTGACACTCATATCTAGTGCCACCGTAGTGTGCAGTGAAATAAAACAACCCTTTTTTTTACTGTAATTGATTGAATATCAGTAGCCTGACTACAGGCGTGTGTGTGAGGCCTATTGCATCTAGTCTGCCAACTTTTGCCAGTGCCCAGTGACACTCATATCTAGTGCCACCGTAGTGTGCAGTGAAATAAAACAACCCTTTTTTTACTGAAATCGATTGAATATCAGTAGCCTGCCTACAGGCGTGTGTGTGAGGCCTATTGCATCTAGTCTGCCAACTTTTGCCAGTGCCCAGTGACACTCATATCTACTGGCACCGTAGTGTGCAGTGAAATAAAACAACCCTTTTTTTTACTGTAATCGATTGAATATCAGTAGCCTGCCTAAAGGCGTGTGTGTGAGGCCTATTGCATCTAGTCTGCCAACTTTTGCCAGTGCGCAGTGACACTCATATCTGGTGTCACAGTAGCTTGCACTGAAATAAAACAACCCTTTCTTTACTGTAATCGATTGAATATCAGTAGCCTGCCTAAAGGTGTGTGTGTGAGGCCTATTGGATCTAGTCTGCCAACTTTTGCCAGTGTCCAGTGACACTCATATCTAGTGCCACCGTAGTGTGCAGTGAAATAAAACAACCCTTTTTTTACTGTAATCGATTGAATATCAGTAGCCTGCCTACAGGCGTGTGTGTGAGACCTATTGCATCTAGTCTGCCAACTTTTGCCAGTGCCCAGTGACACTCATATCTAGTGGCACCGTAGTGTGCAGTGAAATAAAACAACCCTTTTTTTACTGAAATCAATTGAATATCAGTAGCCTGCCTACAGGCGTGTGTGTGAGACCTATTGCATCTAGTCTGCCAACTTTTGCCAGTGCGCAGTGACACTCATATCTGGTGTCACAGTAGCTTGCAGTGAAATAAAACAACCCTTTTTTTACTGTAATCGATTGAATATCAGTAGCCTGCCTACAGGCGTGTGTGTGAGACCTATTGCATCTAGTCTGCCAACTTTTGCCAGTGCGCAGTGACACTCATATCTGGTGTCACAGTAGCTTGCAGTGAAATAAAACAACCCTTTTTTTACTGTAATCGATTGAATATCAGTAGCCTGCCTAAAGGCGTGTGTGTGAGGCCTATTGCATCTAGTGTGCCAACTTTTGCCAGTGCGCAGTGACACTCATATCTGGTGTCACAGTAGCTTGCAGTGAAATAAAACAACCCTTTTTTTACTGTAATCGATTGCATATCAGTAGCCTGCCTAAAGGCGTGTGTGTGAGGCCTATTGCATCTAGTCTGCCAACTTTTGCCAGTGCGCAGTGACACTCATATCTGGTGTCACAGTAGCTTGCAGTGAAATAAAACAACCATCAGCTTATTAACCGTGTCTCGCCTCATCATCCCTTGCTTCCCCTCATCAGCCCCTTGCCTGCATCCATTACCCTTCTTATCCCCCTATTAGCTCATTACTCCCCTGCTCCCCATTACCTCATAACTCCCTGCTTCTCTCAATTAGCTCATCACCCCCTTGCTTCATTCCCACCCCCAAATCACCCTTCTGCTTCCCTCAATGACCTAATTACCCCCCTGCCTACCTCAATACCTGGTCAAACCCTGCTTCCCCCCATCACATTATCATACCTCTCCCACAATATTCTCCTCTCCTACCTTGTCCCTCTCATCTCCCAGCATGCATGTCGGGGCGTGTGATTGGCCGTGCGTGCTTCTCCCCAGAGCACATTTGTCTGCTGCACAATTGTCGCCACCCTTACATCAGCATGCATTCAGCAAGTGCTTCATAGACAGGTTGCCAACCATTGGTGCCCCTACGTATGCCAATTTATTCCTTGGCTGGTGGGAAGAAATACTTGAAATCTCACCAGCCAATGGAAATATATTATAAAATGAAATCTCCCATAAACGACAATCATTTAATCAAAATAACAAAATATAAGTGTTCAATCTTTATTATATATACAGGGAGGGGGGGAAAGGTATTTGATCCCCTGCTGATCTTGAACATTTGTCCACTGACAAAGAAATGATCAGTCTATAATTGTAATGGTAGGTTTATTTTAACAGTGAGAGACAGGACAACAACAAAAAAAAAAACAA
Source organism: Discoglossus pictus (assembly GCA_027410445.1). Lineage (NCBI taxonomy): Eukaryota > Metazoa > Chordata > Amphibia > Anura > Alytidae > Discoglossus > Discoglossus pictus. The sequence goes on from CM050164.1 coordinate 204,680,345, forward strand.
GAAAAATGTGAAAAAAGTTATAAATTGATTTGCAGGTCAGTGAGGGAAAGAAGTATTTGATCCCCTATCAATCAGCAATATTTCTGGCTCCCATGTGTTTTTTATACAGGTAACAAGCTGAGATTAGGAGCACTCTCTTAAAGGGTGTGCTCCCAATCTCAACTCGTTGCCTGTATAAAAGACACCTGTCCACAAAAGCAATCAATCAGATTCCAAACTCTCCACCATGGCCCAGATCAAGGAGCTGTCCAAGGGTGTCAGGGACAAGCTTGTAGACCTACACAAGGCTGGAGTGAGGTACAAGACCACCGCCAAGCAGCTTGGTGAGAAGGTAACAACAGCTGGTGCGATTATTCGCAAATGGAAGAAACACAAAATAACTATCAGTCTCCCTCGGTCTGGTGCTCCATGCAAGATCTCCCCTTGTGGAGTTTCAATGATCATGAGAACGTTGAGGAATCAGCCCAGAACTACACAAGAGGATCTTGTTAATGATCTCAAGGCAGCTGGGACCATAGTCACCAAGAAAACAATTGGTAACACACTACCCCGTGAAGGACTGAAATAGTGCAGCGCCCGCAAGGTCCCCCTGCTCAAGAAGAAGCACATTAAGGTCCTGGAGTGGCTTAGCCAGTCTCCAGACCTTAATCCCACAGAAAATCTGTGGAGGGAGTTGAAGGTTTGGGTTGCCATACATCAGCCTCAAAACCTTAATGACTTGGAGAGGATCTACTAAGAGGAGTGGGACAAAATCCCTCCTGAGATGTGTTCAAACCTGCTGGTCAACTACAAGAAATTAGTGATGTCCCGAACAGTTCGCCGGAGAACTATTCACGGAGATATTCGCATGTTCGCGTTCGCCACGAACGGCGAACATATGCGCTTTTCGGTTTGCCCCCTATTCTTTATCATTGAGGAAACTTTGACCCTGCACATCACAGTCAGCAGACACATTCCAGCTAATCAGCAGCATACACTCCCTTCCAGAGCCTTCCATCTGTATGACAGCCTCCATTTTAGAATCATTCTGTAGCTGCATTCGTGGAGAGAGGAGATATATTCTACCTGCTCTTTATTTAATAGGGAAATAGATAGCCAGGCTGTGTATTTAGCTTTAACTACACACCTGAAGGACTCCTTTGATATCTGCTGCAAGGACAGCAACCCCAAAAGCCCTTTTTAGGGCTAGAACAACCTTTAATTTTTTTAATTTTTTTTTTTCTGCTGATTTAATAGGGAAATAGATAGCCAGGCTGTGTATTTAGCTTTAACTACACACCTGAAGGACTCCTTTGATATCTGCTGCAAGGACAGCAACCCAAAAGGCCCTTTTTAGGGCTAGAACATCATTTATTTTATTTTATTATTTTTTTCTGCTGATTTAATAGGGAAATAGATAGCCAGGCTGTGTATTTAGCTTTAACTACACACCTGAAGGACTCCTTTGATATCTGCTGCAAGGACAGCAACCCCAAAAGCCCTTTTTAGGGCTAGAACAACCTTTAATTTTTTTAATTTTTTTTTTCTGCTGATTTAATAGGGAAATAGATAGCCAGGCTGTGTATTTAGCTTTAACTACACACCTGAAGGACTCCTTTGATATCTGCTGCAAGGACAGCAACCCAAAAGGCCCTTTTTAGGGCTAGAACATCATTTATTTTATTTTATTATTTTTTTCTGCTGATTTAATAGGGAAATAGATAGCCAGGCTGTGTATTTAGCTTTAACTACACACCTGAAGGACTCCTTTGATATCTGCTGCAAGGACAGCAACCCAAAAAGCCCTTTTTATTTTATCTTATTACTTTTTTCTGTGTAATCTAATTGCATATGCCAGCCTGCTAGCGTGTGTGTGAGGCCTATTGCATCTAGTCTGCCAACTTTTGCCAGTGCCCAGTGACACTCATATCTAGTGGCACCGTAGTGTGCAGTGAAATAAAACAACCCTTTTTTTACTGAAATCAATTGAATATCAATAGCCTGCCTACAGGCATGTGTGTGAGGCCTATTGCATCTAGTCTGCCAACTTTTGCCAGTGCCCAGTGACACTCATATCTAGTGCCACCGTAGTGAGCAGTGAAATAAAACAACCCTTTTTTTTACTGTAATTGATTGAATATCAGTAGCCTGACTACAGGCGTGTGTGTGAGGCCTATTGCATCTAGTCTGCCAACTTTTGCCAGTGCCCAGTGACACTCATATCTAGTGCCACCGTAGTGTGCAGTGAAATAAAACAACCCTTTTTTTACTGAAATCGATTGAATATCAGTAGCCTGCCTACAGGCATGTGTGTGAGGCCTATTGCATCTAGTCTGCCAACTTTTGCCAGTGCCCAGTGACACTGATATCTAGTGCCACCGTAGTGTGCAGTGAAATAAAACAACCCTTTTTTTTACTGTAATTGATTGAATATCAGTAGCCTGACTACAGGCGTGTGTGTGAGGCCTACTGCATCTAGTCTGCTAACTTTAGCCAGTGCACAGTGACACTCATATCTAGTGCCACCGTAGTGTGCAGTGAAATAAAACAACCCTTTTTTTACTGTAATCGATTGAATATCAGTAGCCTGCCTACAGGCGTGTGTGTGAGGCCTATTGCATCTAGTCTGCCAACTTTTGCCAGTGCCCAGTGACACTCATATCTACTGGCACCGTAGTGTGCAGTGAAATAAAACAACCCTTTTTTTTACTGTAATCGATTGAATATCAGTAGCCTGCCTAAAGGCGTGTGTGTGAGGCCTATTGCATCTAGTCTGCCAACTTTTGCCAGTGCGCAGTGACACTCATATCTGGTGTCACAGTAGCTTGCACTGAAATAAAACAACCCTTTCTTTACTGTAATCGATTGAATATCAGTAGCCTGCCTAAAGGTGTGTGTGTGAGGCCTATTGGATCTAGTCTGCCAACTTTTGCCAGTGTCCAGTGACACTCATATCTAGTGCCACCGTAGTGTGCAGTGAAATAAAACAACACTTTTTTTACTGTAATCGATTGAATATCAGTAGCCTGCCTACAGGCGTGTGTGTGAGACCTATTGCATCTAGTCTGCCAACTTTTGCCAGTGCCCAGTGACACTCATATCTAGTGGCACCGTAGTGTGCAGTGAAATAAAACAACCCTTTTTTTACTGAAATCAATTGAATATCAGTAGCCTGCCTACAGGCGTGTGTGTGAGACCTATTGCATCTAGTCTGCCAACTTTTGCCAGTGCGCAGTGACACTCATATCTGGTGTCACAGTAGCTTGCAGTGAAATAAAACAACCCTTTTTTTACTGTAATCGATTGAATATGAGTAGCCTGCCTACAGGCGTGTGTGTGAGACCTATTGCATCTAGTCTGCCAACTTTTGCCAGTGCGCAGTGACACTCATATCTGGTGTCACAGTAGCTTGCAGTGAAATAAAACAACCCTTTTTTTACTGTAATCGATTGAATATCAGTAGCCTGCCTAAAGGCGTGTGTGTGAGGCCTATTGCATCTAGTGTGCCAACTTTTGCCAGTGCGCAGTGACACTCATATCTGGTGTCACAGTAGCTTGCAGTGAAATAAAACAACCCTTTTTTTACTGTAATCGATTGCATATCAGTAGCCTGCCTAAAGGCGTGTGTGTGAGGCCTATTGCATCTAGTCTGCCAACTTTTGCCAGTGCGCAGTGACACTCATATCTGGTGTCACAGTAGCTTGCAGTGAAATAAAACAACCATCAGCTTATTAACCGTGTCTCGCCTCATCATCCCTTGCTTCCCCTCATCAGCCCCTTGCCTGCATCCATTACCCTTCTTATCCCCCTATTAGCTCATTACTCCCCTGCTCCCCATTACCTCATAACTCCCTGCTTCTCTCAATTAGCTCATCACCCCCTTGCTTCATTCCCACCCCCAAATCACCCTTCTGCTTCCCTCAATGACCTAATTACCCCCCTGCCTACCTCAATACCTGGTCAAACCCTGCTTCCCCCCATCACATTATCATACCTCTCCCACAATATTCTCCTCTCCTACCTTCTCCCTCTCATCTCCCAGCATGCATGTCGGGGCGTGTGATTGGCCGTGCGTGCTTCTCCCCAGAGCACATTTGTCTGCTGCACAATTGTCGCCACCCTTACATCAGCATGCATTCAGCAAGTGCTTCATAGACAGGTTGCCAACCATTGGTGCCCCTACGTATGCCAATTTATTCCTTGGCTGGTGGGAAGAAATACTTGAAATCTCACCAGCCAATGGAAATATATTATAAAATGAAATCTCCCATAAACGACAATCATTTAATCAAAATAACAAAATATAAGTGTTCAATCTTTATTATATATACAGGGAGGGGGGGAAAGGTATTTGATCCCCTGCTGATCTTGAACATTTGTCCACTGACAAAGAAATGATCAGTCTATAATTGTAATGGTAGGTTTATTTTAACAGTGAGAGACAGGACAACAACAAAAAAACAAACAAGAAAAATGTGAAAAAAGTTATAAATTGATTTGCAGGTCAGTGAGGGAAAGAAGTATTTGATCCCCTATCAATCAGCAATATTTCTGGCTCCCATGTGTTTTTTATACAGGTAACAAGCTGAGATTAGGAGCACTCTCTTAAAGGGTGTGCTCCCAATCTCAACTCGTTGCCTGTATAAAAGACACCTGTCCACAAAAGCAATCAATCAGATTCCAAACTCTCCACCATGGCCCAGATCAAGGAGCTGTCCAAGGGTGTCAGGGACAAGCTTGTAGACCTACACAAGGCTGGAGTGAGGTACAAGACCACCGCCAAGCAGCTTGGTGAGAAGGTAACAACAGCTGGTGCGATTATTCGCAAATGGAAGAAACACAAAATAACTATCAGTCTCCCTCGGTCTGGTGCTCCATGCAAGATCTCCCCTTGTGGAGTTTCAATGATCATGAGAACGTTGAGGAATCAGCCCAGAACTACACAAGAGGATCTTGTTAATGATCTCAAGGCAGCTGGGACCATAGTCACCAAGAAAACAATTGGTAACACACTACCCCGTGAAGGACTGAAATAGTGCAGCGCCCGCAAGGTCCCCCTACTCAAGAAGAAGCACATTAAGGTCCTGGAGTGGCTTAGCCAGTCTCCAGACCTTAATCCCACAGAAAATCTGTGGAGGGAGTTGAAGGTTTGGGTTGCCATACATCAGCCTCAAAACCTTAATGACTTGGAGAGGATCTACTAAGAGGAGTGGGACAAAATCCCTCCTGAGATGTGTTCAAACCTGCTGGTCAACTACAAGAAATTAGTGATGTCCCGAACAGTTCGCCGGAGAACTATTCACAGAGATATTCGCATGTTCGCGTTCGCCACGAACGGCGAACATATGCGCTTTTCGGTTTGCCCCCTATTCTTTATCATTGAGGAAACTTTGACCCTGCACATCACAGTCAGCAGACACATTCCAGCTAATCAGCAGCATACACTCCCTTCCAGAGCCTTCCATCTGTATGACAGCCTCCATTTTAGAATCATTCTGTAGCTGCATTCGTGGAGAGAGGAGATATATTCTACCTGCTCTTTATTTAATAGGGAAATAGATAGCCAGGCTGTGTATTTAGCTTTAACTATACACCTGAAGGACTCCTTTGATATCTGCTGCAAGGACAGCAACCCCAAAAGCCCTTTTTAGGGCTAGAACAACCTTTAATTTTTTTAATTTTTTTTTCCTGCTGATTTAATAGGGAAATAGATAGCCAGGCTGTGTATTTAGCTTTAACTACACACCTGAAGGACTCCTTTGATATCTGCTGCAAGGACAGCAACCCAAAAGGCCCTTTTTAGGGCTAGAACATCATTTATTTTATTTTATTATTTTTTTCTGCTGATTTAATAGGGAAATAGATAGCCAGGCTGTGTATTTAGCTTTAACTACACACCTGAAGGACTCCTTTGATATCTGCTGCAAGGACAGCAACCCAAAAAGCCCTTTTTATTTTATCTTATTACTTTTTTCTGTGTAATCTAATTGCATATGCCAGCCTGCTAGCGTGTGTGTGAGGCCTATTGCATCTAGTCTGCCAACTTTTGCCAGTGCCCAGTGACACTCATATCTAGTGGCACCGTAGTGTGCAGTGAAATAAAACAACCCTTTTTTTACTGAAATCAATTGAATATCAATAGCCTGCCTACAGGCATGTGTGTGAGGCCTATTGCATCTAGTCTGCCAACTTTTGCCAGTGCCCAGTGACACTCATATCTAGTGCCACCGTAGTGTGCAGTGAAATAAAACAACCCTTTTTTTTACTGTAATTGATTGAATATCAGTAGCCTGACTACAGGCGTGTGTGTGAGGCCTATTGCATCTAGTCTGCCAACTTTTGCCAGTGCCCAGTGACACTCATATCTAGTGCCACCGTAGTGTGCAGTGAAATAAAACAACCCTTTTTTTACTGAAATCGATTGAATATCAGTAGCCTGCCTACAGGCATGTGTGTGAGGCCTATTGCATCTAGTCTGCCAACTTTTGCCAGTGCCCAGTGACACTGATATCTAGTGCCACCGTAGTGTGCAGTGAAATAAAACAACCCTTTTTTTTACTGTAATTGATTGAATATCAGTAGCCTGACTACAGGTGTGTGTGTGAGGCCTACTGCATCTAGTCTGCTAACTTTAGCCAGTGCACAGTGACACTCATATCTAGTGCCACCGTAGTGTGCAGTGAAATAAAACAACCCTTTTTTTACTGTAATCGATTGAATATCAGTAGCCTGCCTACAGGCGTGTGTGTGAGGCCTATTGCATCTAGTCTGCCAACTTTTGCCAGTGCCCAGTGACACTCATATCTACTGGCACCGTAGTGTGCAGTGAAATAAAACAACCCTTTTTTTTACTGTAATCGATTGAATATCAGTAGCCTGCCTAAAGGCGTGTGTGTGAGGCCTATTGCATCTAGTGTGCCAACTTTTGCCAGTGCGCAGTGACACTCATATCTGGTGTCACAGTAGCTTGCACTGAAATAAAACAACCCTTTTTTTACTGTAATCGATTGAATATAAGTAGCCTGCCTAAAGGTGTGTGTGTGAGGCCTATTGGATCTAGTCTGCCAACTTTTGCCAGTGTCCAGTGACACTCATATCTAGTGCCACCGTAGTGTGCAGTGAAATAAAACAACTCTTTTTTTACTGTAATCGATTGAATATCAGTAGCCTGCCTACAGGCGTGTGTGTGAGACCTATTGCATCTAGTCTGCCAACTTTTGCCAGTGCGCAGTGACACTCATATCTGGTGTCACAGTAGCTTGCAGTGAAATAAAACAACCCTTTTTTTACTGTAATCGATTGAATATCAGTAGCCTGCCTAAAGGCGTGTGTGTGAGGCCTATTGCATCTAGTGTGCCAACTTTTGCCAGTGCGCAGTGACACTCATATCTGGTGTCACAGTAGCTTGCAGTGAAATAAAACAACCCTTTTTTTACTGTAATCGATTGCATATCAGTAGCCTGCCTAAAGGCGTGTGTGTGAGGCCTATTGCATCTAGTGTGCCAACTTTTGCCAGTGCGCAGGGACACTCATATCTGGTGTAACAGTAGCTTGCAGTGAAATAAAACAACCATCAGCTTATTAACCGTGTCTCGCCTCATCATCCCTTGCTTCCCCTCATCAGCCCCTTGCCTGCATCCATTACCCTTCTTATCCCCCTATTAGCTCATTACTCCCCTGCTCCCCATTACCTCATAACTCCCTGCTTCTCTCAATTAGCTCATCACCCCCTTGCTTCATTCCCACCCCCAAATCACCCTTCTGCTTTCCTCAATGACCTAATTACCCCCCTGCCTACCTCAATACCTGGTCAAACCCTGCTTCCCCCCATCACATTATCATACCTCTCCCACAATATTCTCCTCTCCTACCTTCTCCCTCTCATCTCCCAGCATGCATGTCGGGGCGTGTGATTGGCCGTGCGTGCTTCTCCCCAGAGCACATTTGTCTGCTGCACAATTGTCGCCACCCTTACATCAGCATGCATTCAGCAAGTGCTTCATAGACAGGGTGCCAACCATTGGTGCCCCTACGTATGCCAATTTATTCCTTGGCTGGTGGGAAGAAATCCTTGAAATCTCACCAGCCAATGGAAATATATTATAAAATGAAAACTCCCATAAACGACAATCATTTAATCAAAATAACAAAATATAAGTGTTCAATCTTTATTATATATACAGGGAGGGGGGGAAAGGTATTTGATCCCCTGCTGATCTTGAACATTTGTCCACTGAAAAAGAAATGATCAGTCTATAATTGTAATGGTAGGTTTATTTTAACAGTGAGAGACAGGACAACAACAAAAAAACAAACAAGAAAAATGTGAAAAAAGTTATAAATTGATTTGCAGGTCAGTGAGGGAAAGAAGTATTTGATCCCCTATCAATCAGCAATATTTCTGGCTCCCATGTGTTTTTTATACAGGTAACAAGCTGAGATTAGGAGCACTCTCTTAAAGGGAGTGCTCCCAATCCCAACTCGTTGCCTGTATAAAAGACACCTGTCCACAAAAGCAATCAATCAGATTCCAAACTCTCCACCATGGCCCAGATCAAGGAGCTGTCCAAGGGTGTCAGGGACAAGCTTGTAGACCTACACAAGGCTGGAGTGAGGTACAAGACCACCGCCAAGCAGCTTGGTGAGAAGGTAACAACAGCTGGTGCGATTATTCGCAAATGGAAGAAACACAAAATAACTATCAGTCTCCCTCGGTCTGGTGCTCCATGCAAGATCTCCCCTTGTGGAGTTTCAATGATCATGAGAACGTTGAGGAATCAGCCCAGAACTACACAAGAGTATCTTGTTAATGATCTCAAGGCAGCTGGGACCATAGTCACCAAGAAAACAATTGGTAACACACTACCCCGTGAAGGACTGAAATAGTGCAGCGCCCGCAAGGTCCCCCTGCTCAAGAAGAAGCACATTAAGGTCCTGGAATGGCTTAGCCAGTCTCCAGACCTTAATCCCACAGAAAATCTGTGGAGGGAGTTGAAGGTTTGGGTTGCCATACATCAGCCTCAAAACCTTAATGACTTGGAGAGGATCTACTAAGAGGAGTGGGACAAAATCCCTCCTGAGATGTGTTCAAACCTGCTGGTCAACTACAAGAAATTAGTGATGTCCCGAACAGTTCGCCGGAGAACTATTCACGGAGATATTCGCACGTTCGCGTTCGCCACCAACGGCGAACATATGCGCTTTTCGGTCCGCCCCCTATTCTTTATCATTGAGGAAACTTTGACCCTGCACATCACAGTCAGCAGACACATTCCAGCTAATCAGCAGCATACACTCCCTTCCAGAGCCTTCCATCTGTATGACAGCCTCCATTTTAGGATCATTCTGTAGCTGCATTCGTGGAGAGAGGAGATATATTCTACCTGCTCTTTATTTAATAGGGAAATAGATAGCCAGGCTGTGTATTTAGCTTTAACTACACACCTGAAGGACTCCTTTGATATCTGCTGCAAGGACAGCAACCCCAAAATCCCTGTTTAGGGCTAGAACAACCTTTAATTTTTTTAATTATTTTTTTCTGCTGATTTAATAGGGAAATAGATAGCCAGGCTGTGTATTTAGCTTTAACTACACACCTGAAGGACTCCTTTGATATCTGCTGCAAGGACAGCAACCCAAAAAGCCCCTTTTAGGGCTAGAACATCATTTATTTTATTTTATTATTTTTTTCTGCTGATTTAATAGGGAAATAGATAGCCAGGCTGTGTATTTAGCTTTAACTACACACCTGAAGGACTCCTTTGATATCTGCTGCAAGGACAGCAACCCAAAAAGCCCTTTTTATTTTATCTTATTACTTTTTTCTGTGTAATCTAATTGCATATGCCAGCCTGCTAGCGTGTGTGTGAGGCCTATTGCATCTAGTCTGCCAACTTTTGCCAGTGCCCAGTGACACTCATATCTAGTGCAACCGTAGTGTGCAGTGAAATAAAACAACCCTTTTTTTACTGAAATCGATTGAATATCAGTAGCCTGCCTACAGGCGTGTGTGTGAGACCTATTGCATCTAGTCTGCCAACTTTTGCCAGTGCGCAGTGACACTCATATCTGGTGTCACAGTAGCTTGCAGTGAAATAAAACAACCCTTTTTTTACTGTAATCGATTGAATATCAGTAGCCTGCCTAAAGGCGTGTGTGTGAGGCCTATTGCATCTAGTGTGCCAACTTTTGCCAGTGCGCAGTGACACTCATATCTGGTGTCACAGTAGCTTGCAGTGAAATAAAACAACCCTTTTTTTACTGTAATCGATTGCATATCAGTAGCCTGCCTAAAGGCGTGTGTGTGAGGCCTATTGCATCTAGTGTGCCAACTTTTGCCAGTGCGCAGGGACACTCATATCTGGTGTAACAGTAGCTTGCAGTGAAATAAAACAACCATCAGCTTATTAACCGTGTCTCGCCTCATCATCCCTTGCTTCCCCTCATCAGCCCCTTGCCTGCATCCATTACCCTTCTTATCCCCCTATTAGCTCATTACTCCCCTGCTCCCCATTACCTCATAACTCCCTGCTTCTCTCAATTAGCTCATCACCCCCTTGCTTCATTCCCACCCCCAAATCACCCTTCTGCTTTCCTCAATGACCTAATTACCCCCCTGCCTACCTCAATACCTGGTCAAACCCTGCTTCCCCCCATCACATTATCATACCTCTCCCACAATATTCTCCTCTCCTACCTTCTCCCTCTCATCTCCCAGCATGCATGTCGGGGCGTGTGATTGGCCGTGCGTGCTTCTCCCCAGAGCACATTTGTCTGCTGCACAATTGTCGCCACCCTTACATCAGCATGCATTCAGCAAGTGCTTCATAGACAGGGTGCCAACCATTGGTGCCCCTACGTATGCCAATTTATTCCTTGGCTGGTGGGAAGAAATCCTTGAAATCTCACCAGCCAATGGAAATATATTATAAAATGAAAACTCCCATAAACGACAATCATTTAATCAAAATAACAAAATATAAGTGTTCAATCTTTATTATATATACAGGGAGGGGGGGAAAGGTATTTGATCCCCTGCTGATCTTGAACATTTGTCCACTGAAAAAGAAATGATCAGTCTATAATTGTAATGGTAGGTTTATTTTAACAGTGAGAGACAGGACAACAACAAAAAAACAAACAAGAAAAATGTGAAAAAAGTTATAAATTGATTTGCAGGTCAGTGAGGGAAAGAAGTATTTGATCCCCTATCAATCAGCAATATTTCTGGCTCCCATGTGTTTTTTATACAGGTAACAAGCTGAGATTAGGAGCACTCTCTTAAAGGGAGTGCTCCCAATCCCAACTCGTTGCCTGTATAAAAGACACCTGTCCACAAAAGCAATCAATCAGATTCCAAACTCTCCACCATGGCCCAGATCAAGGAGCTGTCCAAGGGTGTCAGGGACAAGCTTGTAGACCTACACAAGGCTGGAGTGAGGTACAAGACCACCGCCAAGCAGCTTGGTGAGAAGGTAACAACAGCTGGTGCGATTATTCGCAAATGGAAGAAACACAAAATAACTATCAGTCTCCCTCGGTCTGGTGCTCCATGCAAGATCTCCCCTTGTGGAGTTTCAATGATCATGAGAACGTTGAGGAATCAGCCCAGAACTACACAAGAGTATCTTGTTAATGATCTCAAGGCAGCTGGGACCATAGTCACCAAGAAAACAATTGGTAACACACTACCCCGTGAAGGACTGAAATAGTGCAGCGCCCGCAAGGTCCCCCTGCTCAAGAAGAAGCACATTAAGGTCCTGGAATGGCTTAGCCAGTCTCCAGACCTTAATCCCACAGAAAATCTGTGGAGGGAGTTGAAGGTTTGGGTTGCCATACATCAGCCTCAAAACCTTAATGACTTGGAGAGGATCTACTAAGAGGAGTGGGACAAAATCCCTCCTGAGATGTGTTCAAACCTGCTGGTCAACTACAAGAAATTAGTGATGTCCCGAACAGTTCGCCGGAGAACTATTCACGGAGATATTCGCACGTTCGCGTTCGCCACCAACGGCGAACATATGCGCTTTTCGGTCCGCCCCCTATTCTTTATCATTGAGGAAACTTTGACCCTGCACATCACAGTCAGCAGACACATTCCAGCTAATCAGCAGCATACACTCCCTTCCAGAGCCTTCCATCTGTATGACAGCCTCCATTTTAGGATCATTCTGTAGCTGCATTCGTGGAGAGAGGAGATATATTCTACCTGCTCTTTATTTAATAGGGAAATAGATAGCCAGGCTGTGTATTTAGCTTTAACTACACACCTGAAGGACTCCTTTGATATCTGCTGCAAGGACAGCAACCCCAAAATCCCTGTTTAGGGCTAGAACAACCTTTAATTTTTTTAATTATTTTTTTCTGCTGATTTAATAGGGAAATAGATAGCCAGGCTGTGTATTTAGCTTTAACTACACACCTGAAGGACTCCTTTGATATCTGCTGCAAGGACAGCAACCCAAAAAGCCCCTTTTAGGGCTAGAACATCATTTATTTTATTTTATTATTTTTTTCTGCTGATTTAATAGGGAAATAGATAGCCAGGCTGTGTATTTAGCTTTAACTACACACCTGAAGGACTCCTTTGATATCTGCTGCAAGGACAGCAACCCAAAAAGCCCTTTTTATTTTATCTTATTACTTTTTTCTGTGTAATCTAATTGCATATGCCAGCCTGCTAGCGTGTGTGTGAGGCCTATTGCATCTAGTCTGCCAACTTTTGCCAGTGCCCAGTGACACTCATATCTAGTGCAACCGTAGTGTGCAGTGAAATAAAACAACCCTTTTTTTACTGAAATCGATTGAATATCAGTAGCCTGCCTACAGGCATGTGTGTGAGGCCTATTGCATCTAGTCTGCCAACTTTTGCCAGTGCCCAGTGACACTCATATCTAGTGCCACCGTAGTGTGCAGTGAAATCAAACAACCCTTTTTTTACTGTAATCGATTGAATATCAGTAGCCTGCCTAAAGGCGTGTGTGTGAGGCCTATTGCATCTAGTCTGCCAACTTTTGCCAGTGCCCAGTGACACTCATATCTAGTGCCACCGTAGTGTGCAGTGAAATAAAACAACCCTTTTTTTTACTGAAATCGATTGAATATCAGTAGCCTGCCTACAGGCATGTGTGTGAGGCCTATTGCATCTAGTCTGCCAACTTTTGCCAGTGCCCAGTGACACTCATATCTAGTGCCACCGCAGTGTGCAGTGAAATAAAACAACCCTTTTTTTTACTGTAATTGATTGAATATCAGTAGCCTGACTACAGGCGTGTGTGTGAGGCCTATTGCATCTAGTCTGCTAACTTTTGCCAGTGCACAGTGACACTCATATCTAGTGCCACCGTAGTGTGCAGTGAAATAAAACAACCCTTTTTTTACTGAAATCGATTGAATATCAGTAGCCTGCCTACAGGCGTGTGTGTGAGGCCTATTGCATCTAGTCTGCCAACTTTTGCCAGTGCCCAGTGACACTCATATCTAGTGCCACCGTAGTGTGCAGTGAAATAAAACAACCCTTTTTTTTACTGTAATTGATTGAATATCAGTAGCCTGACTACAGGCGTGTGTGTGAGGCCTACTGCATCTAGTCTGCTAACTTTAGCCAGTGCACAGTGACACTCATATCTAGTGCCACCGTAGTGTGCAGTGAAATAAAACAACCCTTTTTTTACTGTAATCGATTGAATATCAGTAGCCTGCCTACAGGCGTGTGTGTGAGCCCTATTGCATCTAGTCTGCCAACTTTTGCCAGTGCCCAGTGACACTCATATCTAGTGGCACCGTAGTGTGCAGTGAAATAAAACAACCCTTTTTTTACTGTAATCGATTGAATATCAGTAGCCTGCCTACAGGCGTGTGTGTGAGGCCTATTGCATCTAGTCTGCTAACTTTTGCCAGTGCACAGTGACACTCATATCTAGTGCCACCGTAGTGTGCAGTGAAATAAAACAACCCTTTTTTTACTGAAATCGATTGAATATCAGTAGCCTGCCTACAGGCGTGTGTGTGAGGCCTATTGCATCTAGTCTGCCAACTTTTGCCAGTGCGCAGTGACACTCATATCTGGTGTCACAGTAGCTTGCAGTGAAATAAAACAACCCTTTTTTTACTGTAATTGATTGAATATCAGTAGCCTGCCTAAAGGCGTGTGTGTGAGGCCTATTGCATCTAGTGTACCAACTTTTGCCAGTGCGCAGTGACACTCATATCTGGTGTCACAGTAGCTTGCAGTGAAATAAAACAACCCTTTTTTTACTGTAATCGATTGCATATCAGTAGCCTGCCTAAAGGCGTGTGTGTGAGGCCTATTGCATCTAGTGTGCCAACTTTTGCCAGTGCGCAGTGACACTCATATCTGGTGTCACAGTAGCTTGCAGTGAAATAAAACAACCTTTTTTTACTGTAATCGATTGCATATCAGTAGCCTGCCTAAAGGCGTGTGTGTGAGTCCTATTGCATCTAGTATGCCAACTTTTGCCAGTGCGCAGTGACACTCATATCTGGTGTAACAGTAGCTTGCAGTGAAATAAAACAACCCTTTTTTTTACTGTAATCGATTGAATATCAGTAGCCTGCCTACAGGCGTGTGTGTGTGTGAGGCCTATTGCATCTAGTCAGCCAACTTTTGCCAGTGCCCAGTGACACTCATATCTAGTGCCACCGTAGTGTGCAGTGAAATAAAACAACCCTTTTTTTACTGTAATCGATTGAATGTCAGTAGCCTGCCTACAGGCGTGTGTGTGAGGCTTATTGCATCTAATCTGCCAACTTTTGCCAGTGCGCAGTGACACTCATATCTGGTGTCACAGTAGCTTGCAGTGAAATAAAACAACCCTTTTTTTACTGTAATCGATTGAATATCAGTAGCCTGCCTAAAGGCGTGTGTGTGAGGCCTATTGCATCTAGTCTGCCAACTTTTGCCAGTGCCCAGTGACACTAATATCTAGTGCCACCGTAGTGTGCAGTGAAATAAAACAACCCTTTTTTTACTGTAATCGATTGAATATCAGTAGCCTGCCTACAGGCGTGTGTGTGAGGCCTATTGCATCTAGTGTGCCAACTTTTGCCAGTGCGCAGTGACACTCATATCTGATGTCACAGTAGCTTGCAGTGAAATAAAACAACCCTTTTTTTTTACTGTAATCAATTGCATATCAGTAGCCTGCCTAAAGGCGTGTGTGTGAGGCCTATTGCATCTAGTCTGCCAACTTTTGCCAGTGCGCAGTGACACTCATATCTGGTGTAACAGTAGCTTGCAGTGAAATAAAACAACCCTTTTTTTTTACTGTAATCGATTGAATATCAGTAGCCTGCCTACAGGCGTGTGTGTGTGAGGCCTATTGCATCTAGTCTGCCAACTTTTGCCAGTGCCCAGTGACACTCATATCTAGTGCCACCGTAGTGTGCAGTGAAATAAAACAACCCTTTTTTTACTGTAATCGATTGAATATCAGTAGCCTGCCTACAGGCGTGTGTGTGAGGCCTATTGCATCTAGTCTGCCAACTTTTGCCAGTGCGCAGTGACACTCATATCTGGTGTCACAGCAGCTTGCAGTGAAATAAAACAACCCTTTTTTTTACTGTAATCGATTGAATATCAGTAGCCTGCCTAAAGGCGTGTGTGTGAGGCCTATTGCATCTAGTCTGCCAACTTTTGCCAGTGCCCAGTGAAACTAATATCTAGTGCCACCGTAGTGTGCAGTGAAATAAAACAACCTTTTTTTTACTGTAATCGATTGAATATCAGTAGCCTGCCTACAGGCATGTGTGTGAGGCCTATTGCATCTAGTCTGCCAACATTTGCCAGTGCGCAGTGACACACATATCTGGTGTCACAGTAGCTTGCAGTGAAAAAAAACAACCCTTTTTTTACTGTAATCGATTGAATATCAGTAGCTTGCCTACAGGTGTGTGAGGCCTATTGCATCTAGTCTGCCAACTTTTGCCAGTGCCCAGTGACACTCTTATCTAGTGCCACTGTAGTGTGCAGTGAAATAAAACAACCCTTTTTTTTTACTGTAATTGATTGAATATCAGTAGCCTGACTACAGGCGTGTGTGTGAGGCCTATTGCATCTAGTCTGCCAACTTTTGCCAGTGCCCAGTGACACTCATATCTGGTGTCACAGTAGCTTGCATGCATAGTACCACTAATCTTAAAAAAAATGACAGGCAGAGGCAGGCCACCACACGCGGGCCGTCGTGGTCATGGTGCTGTGATTCCCTTTGGCCCTAGAATAATGGCCAGTTTTCAGAGGCAACGTACCCTGAACTTGAACAGTTCTGAGGACATGGTTGACTGGCTAACATAGGACACCCAATCTTCTACAGCTTCTGCTCGGAACCTAGACGCACCATCCTCCTCCAGCTTAGCTTCGGGCACATCTCCAGTTACCACTCGCCCGCCTACCGCCACCACCAACACTAGCACCACAGCCGCTTCACTTGATCCGTCAGCAGAGTTATTTACAGATCCATTGGAAGAAATGAGTGATGCACAAACATTAGTGCCAGAGGATGTAGATAACAGGGATATGTCCCAGTCAGGCAGCATTACACACATGGACGTACGGTCTGATGATGATGATGATGTTGTACCCGGTGCTGCTTACTTTGTTGAGTTGTCAGATACAAGTGAAGCGGTTGATGATCACGATGTGTCCGTGGATGTCACGTGGGTGCCCGCTATCAGAGAAGAAGAACAGGAGGAAAGTTCAGATGGGGAGACAGAGAGGAGGAGGAGACGAGTTGGAAGCAGCGGGAGGTTGTCGAAAGTAGCTAGTGGCACAGTCAGACAGCATGCATCGGCACCCGGGGTCAGCCAGACAGCATGCCAGTCAATGCATGCTTTTGCCACTACCAGAATGCCGTCATTGCAGAGCTCAGCAGTGTGGCAATTTTTTTGTGTGTCTGCCTGAGACAACAGTGATGCCATTTGCAACCTGTGCGAAAAGAAACTGAGTCGTGGGAAGTCCAACACCCACCTAGGTACAACTTCTTTGCGAAGGCACATGATGTCACATCACAAACGCCTATGGGATCAACACATGAGTACAAGCAGCACACAAAGTCAAAGCCGCCATCCTCCTCCTGGACCAACATCTTCAGCCACGTCAACCACTGCTGCCCTGCTTGCCCCCTCTCAACCATCCGCCACTCCGTGTCTCGCCCTGAGCAGTCCCTGCTCATCTGCCCACAGTCAGGTGTCTGTCAAGGACATGTTTGTGCGTAAGAAGCCAATGTCACAAAGTCACCCCCTTGCCCGGCAACTGACAGCTGGCTTGTCTGAACTCTTAGCCCGCCAGCTTTTACCTTACAAGCTGCTGGAGTCTGAGGCGTTCAAAAATTTTTTAGCTATTGAGACACCGCAGTGGAAGGTACCCGGACGAAATTTCTTTGCACAAAAAGGCAATCCCCAACCTGTACTCGATTGTGCAAAAGGAAGTAATGGCATCTCTGTCACACAGTGTTGGGGCAAGGGTCCATCTGACCACGGATACCTGGTCTGCAAAGCATGGTCAGGGCAGGTATATCACCTACACTGCGCATTGGGTAAACCTGGTGACGGCTGCCAAGCATGGAATACGTGGCTCTGCAGAGTAGTTGGTGACACCGCCACGACTTGCAGGTAGGCCTGCTGCCACCTCCTCTACTCCTCCTACTCCATCCTCTTCCATAACCTCCTCGGCTGAGTCCTCTTCTGCTGCTGCTATGTCTTGCTCCACATCAACGGCACCCCCCCAGCTCCACAGGTACTATTCCACATTCCGGATACGGCAGTGTCACGCCGTCTTGGGGTTGACTTCCCTGAAAGCAGAGAGTCACACCGGACCAGCACTCCTGTCCGCCCTGAACGCACAGGTGGATCAGTGGCTGACTCCGCACCAACTGGAGATCGGCAAAGTGGTTTGTGCCAACGGAAGAAATTTGTTGGCGGCATTGAATTTGGGCAAATTGACACATGTGCCGTGCATGGCACATGTGTGTAATCTGATTGTACAACACTTTGTGCATAAGCACCCAGGCTTACAGGATGTCCTGAAGCAGGCCAGGAAGTTGTGTGCCCAATTCAGGCGTTCCTACATGGCCATGGCGCACTTTACAGATATCCAGCGGCGAAACAACATGCCAGCGAGGCGCTTGATTTTAGACAGCCCGACACGTTGGAATTCAACACTCCTAATGTTCGACCGCCTGCTCCAACAAGAAAAGGCAGTTAATGAGTATTTGTATGACAGGGGTGCTAGGACAGCCTCTGCGGAGCTGGGGATTTTTTTGCCACGTTACTGGATGCTCATGCGCAATGCCTGTAGGCTTATGCGTCCTTTTGAGGAGGTGACAAACCTGGTCAGTCGCACCCAGGGCACCATCAGCGACATCATACCATTTGTTTTCTTCCTGGAGCGTTCCCTACGAAGAGTGCTGGATCAGGCCGTAGATGAGCTTGAAGAGGAAGAGTTGTGGTCACCATCACCGCCAGAAACAGCCTTATCAGCATCGCTTGCTGGACCTGCGGCAACGCTGGAAGAGGATTGTGAAGAAGAGGAGTCAGAGGAGGAATGTGGCTTTGAGGAGGAGGAGGAAGACCAACCACAACAGGCTTCCCAGGGTGCTCGTTGTCAACTATCTGGTACCAGTGGTGTTGTACGTGGCTGGGGGGAAGAACATACCTTCAGTGAGATCACTGATGATAAGGAACGGGACATGACTAGCTCGGCATCCAACCTTGTGCAAATGGGGTCTTTCATGCTGTCGTGCCTATTGAGGGACCCTCGTATAAGAAGGATGAAGGAGAACGACCTGTACTGGGTGTCCACGCTACTAGACCCCCGGTATAAGCAGAAAGTGCCTGAAATGTTACCGAATTACCACAAGTCGGAAAGGATGCAGCACTACCAAAATACATTTAAAAGTATGCTTTACACAGCGTTTAAGGGTGATGTCACAGCACAAAGGTAATCTATCAGCAGAAGAGGGGAACATAATCCTCCTCTTCCCACGACCACGTCTGCAAGGAGAAGACGCTTTACAGACGTGTTGTTGTCCTATGCATCGCCACAGCCCTTCGGGGTCCACCCTCAGAGAACGACTCGACCGTCAGGTAACAGACTACCTCGCCAACTACAGATATTGACACTATGAGGAGCGATGAACCCCTTGACTACTGGGTGTGCACGCTTGCCCTGTGGCCTGAGCTATCCCAATTTGCCATAGAACTTCTGTCCTTCAAGTGTCCTGTCAGAAAGGACCTTCAGTGCAGCAGGAGGTTTTGTCACTGAGAAGAGAAGTCGCCTAGGTCAAAAAAGTCTAGATTACCTCACCTTTATTAAGATGAATGAGGGATGGATCCCGAAGGGACTGACAGTGGGCGATACATTCGATTAAAAAAGGCCTGATAGATGAGCTGCCTTGAGCTAATAATGGTTCACACGCTGCTGTATTTTATCCCTGAATGCCGGATGACTTGCGTGACTTATCCACCACCAACTAGGGTTCAAGACGCAATGTTTTAGGGCACTTTCTGCCTGGCAAACTAACATCAATTTTTCTGGTCGCTGCAACAATACCTAATTTTTCATTTAAATTATTTTATTTTAGAAGGCGTACAGCATGTAATGAAAAATAAAGCATTTTTTAACAGTCTTGCATAACAGTTGTGCAAAAATACATATTTACAATAGAGACATTTTGTGAAAGTTAGCTGGCTATTCCTTCTTATTTTTACTTTTTAGGTTAATAATTTTTCTTATTTTTTACTGTGATTGCAATTTAAGAGATACCTAAAACATGGTAAAACAGACAATAGTAGAGGTTTATCTTTACAAATTGTGGAGAACAAATTTAAGACCGGTGTCCCCTGTTTCTGGGTCAGGGAGTGTGTGAAATGCCTCAGCATACAGTAATTGTAATGTTCTGACAGCTGTAGCTCATGCTTGTCCCTCAGTTCCTCATAGGTGAGCATCTGGCCCTTTACTAACCAGTCTTCCAGTCTATCTAGTTTCCTTGACCTCCACCAGTGTTGTGATGTTGTGCTCATGTGTTTCGGGGCCTGAGGGTGGTCAAGAATTGGGGTCATTTGGGTGGATCCAGGGAACAAACCCGTGTGTTTCTTGGCCCATTTCCAGTATGATAGTGAGTGTCTGATTAGTGGGTTTGGCGAGTTTTTAAGGCTCTGAGGCAATTCTGATAGCCAAGCCACCTTGTCCCAGGTTAAGGGCCTTAAAGTGTGGTTCTCTAAATACACACAGGCCGGTTGATGACAAATAGAATGTGCTATTGGGAGGAAAGATAGGAAATGTAACAGGTATTAAACTGATAGGAATGAGTATTACAACTTAATACAACTCTCCTATCTGGTGGCACCTTAGATTGCACGTGCAGTGCCCCAAATTCGAAGTAGGAGGTCCGACCAAGCATCTTTTTCCATCTCCCTGTTCCAAAAATCCATGCCATATACACGTCCCCTGATAGGTAACGTAACAGGTATTAAACTGATAGGAATGAGTATTACAATTTAATACAACTCTCCTATCTGGTGGCACCTTAGATTGCACGTGCAGTGCCCCAAATTCGAATTAGGAGGTCCGACCAAGCATCTTTTTCCATCTCCCTGTTCCAAAAATCCATGCCATATACACGTCCCCTGATAGGTAACGTAACGGGTATTAAACTGATAGGAATGAGTATTACAACTTAATACAACTCTCCTATCTGGTGGCACCTTAGATTGCACGTGCAGTGCCCCAAATTTGAAGTAGGAGGTCCGACCAAGCATCTTTTTCCATCTCCCTGTTCCAAAAATCCATGCCATATACACGTCCCCTGATAGGGAACGTAACAGGTATTAAACTGATAGGAATGAGTATTACAACTTAATACAACTCTCCTATCTGGTGGCACCTTAGATTACACGTGCAGTGTCCCAAATTCGAAGTAGGAGGTCCGACCAAGCATCTTTTTCCATCTCCCTGTTCCAAAAATCCATGCCATATACACATCCCCTAATAGTGGACGTAACAGGGATTAAACAGATAGGAATAGTACTACCTAACAGTACACACCTCATAATAACGCAGACAGAGGCAATGCGTATAATCTTCCATGCTGTGCAGTGGAAACCCCCAGACTCTGACCTGTGTATAATATTCCATGCTGGGCAGTGGAAGCCCCCAGACTCTGACCTGTGTATAATATTCCATGCTGGGCAGTGGAAGCCCCCAGACTCTGACCTGTGTATAATATTCCATGCTCTGCAGTGGAAGCCCCCAGACTCTGACCTGTGTATAATATTCCATGCTGGGCAGTGGAATCCCCAAGACTCTGACCTGTGTATAATATTCCATGCTGGGCAGTGGAAGCCCCCAGACTGGGAGTCTGAAGAAGAGGAGTCAGAGGAGGAAGGTGGCTTTGAGGAGGTGGAAGACCAAACACAGCAGGCGTCCCAGGGGGCTTGTTGTCCCCTTTCGGGGACCCTTGGTGGCTGGGTGGAGGAAGAGACATTCAATGACATCAGTGAGGACAAGGAACGGGACATGGCTAGCTTGGTATCCAACCTTGTGCAAATGGGATGTTTGCGGTTGTGCAAAGGGACTGTTTGCGGTTGTTTGCGGTGCATTAAACGGGGATATTGGTCTGTTACTGTGAATCGGGTGTAACCCTTACACTACCTGATCGATACAACATCATACCTGATGTTTCCAAGCATGTTATTTCAAACAATTTAGGAATGTTAGGTTATTTATGCCCTTTATGGCTTAAAACCAGACTCTGCATCAACTATGTAATTTTCCGTGGGAGTTTTGCCATGGATCCCCCTCCGGCATGCCACAGTCCAGGTGTTAGTCCCGTTGAAACAACTTTCCCATCACTATTGTGGCCAGAAAGAGTCCCTGTGGGTTTTGAAATTCGCCTGTCCATTGAAGTCTATGGCGGTTCGCCGATGTTCGCCCGTTCGCGAACATTTGATGGAATTCGCGTCCAAAAATTTGATGTTCGCAACATCACTACAAGAAATGTCTGACCTCTGTGATTGCCAACAAGGGTTTAGCCACCAAGTACTAAGTATACTTAGTTTACTTATTTCCCTCATTGACCTGCAAATCAATTTATAACTTTTTTGACATGCATTTTTCTTTTTTTTTTTTTTTTTGTTATTCTGTCTCTTACTGTTAAAATACACCTACCATTAAAATTATAGACTGATAATTTCTTTGACAGTGGACAAACGTTCAAAATCAGCAGGGGATCAAATACTTCCCCCCCCCCCCCCCCCCCCCCACCACACTGTATTTAACAAGCTTACAACAATAATCAAAGTCTTGCAAAAAAAATAGTAGAAAAATTCACCAAATACTCAGATGATGCTTAGATTTTAATAAGCTTAAAAACACAGTTGTAACAGATTCAATACACTGAGAAAACAGAAAACATTGAGTAGAGCCAAGTAAAGATATGAGAAACTGGTACATGCAAAAGACACAAAATAGCCACTGGAAAGAAAGTATGTAATAACTCAGAAGAAACAAATGCCATTAGATACAGTTATCATGGCAACAATGAGAGAATTAAAGATACATTCAATAATAATTCCAGAACTATAATAAATATCTCAAAACAGGTTTTACCAAGTTACAATAAGGAATAGGATCATGAGGAATTAAGATACATGACCACTAGGAATCAAATGAAACCGAGATAAGTTGCTGTTCAGTCCTCCAGTCATGTCAAATTCTCGGTGACCCTATGGGCAACATCAGGCCACACACATATTGTGTGTGATTGTGCTCATCCGTATGGTTTGTAGTGGGTTTTCATTTTCTTCTCCAGTGGACCGCAATTTGTCTGACCTCTCTGCTATGACCTGACCATCTTGGGGGACCCTACATGGTATAGCTCACAGCTTCATTGAAGTACACAAGCCCCTTCACCACTACAAGGAAGAGATCCGGAAGGGACAGAGATACGTACCATTTAACAATTTGTATTAAAATTAATATGGCATAGCAAAACAGAGGACACATAAATAATAATCAGGGAGAGAAAGCGTCCTGGTAACAATAATGAGATCACAGATAATAAAAGTCAATAGATCAAATCCAACTCAAACGGCTGGAAATCAGGGTAATATTAATAACTGCAAGATATGAGATAGGTTAAAGCACAACTTTAATGAGTGGACATTAATCATGTCAAACACACAGTAGCAGGATGAAGTAACATTTATCATCAAGATATGAAATACAGAACCAAAAGAGTGATCAGTCTATAAAGATAATAACTGGTCACATGATCAAATCGTTCCAAAGATTATAAGGGCAGTTGGTAATTAAGAAATGTATTTTACTTATTATAATTAATAATGCCCTCATAGTAGGATAAGATAAATAAGTGCTTTCTTACACTAACAAAGACGCACGCTGACAAGACACAGTGGAAAATACACACAGGCTTGCATGATCGATTAATAATCCTACATATTTGCGATTAAGAAACGTTACATCCCTAGATTGGAATTACGCAGAGCAAAATAGTGAGCAAAAAAAAAAGAACAAAGTGATCAGTCTACAGAGAAACTTACTGGCTATATAATCAGATTGTTTTATAGATCATAAGGGCAGATAGTAATAAAGAAAAGCATCTCATATATTAATCAATATTGCCCCCACGGTGAAATAAGATAAATAATTGATTTTCCACATTAACAAATATGTAAGCTAACAAGATATGATGGCATCAGATGCGTAAAATTGATGAATAATCCTGCACATCAGAGATGCAGAAGATGTTGTATCAGTAGACTGGAACTATGCACCAAGGCACAGAAAATAGACCACCCACAGCTTGTTTATTTCATACTGACCTGCATGGCAATGTGGAATATTTATAAATAATTTAATTATTATTTTAAATAAACGTATATGGATGGAAATTACATTCAACAATTTCTGAATACAGGCATTGCTATTGCATGATAGGCATGATGTCAGAATCAGGGGAGGAGCATTATATTTAAATAAAGGTGTTCGTCAGGTTTAGTGCCATTTGCTCTCTCTGAGAAAGCATGGCGAAAAGCGTTAGAGGCCTGTGGCAAAAGTTGTCCTTCTATGTGACAATATGACTTTATGAGAGTGATCTAAAATAGTATAATAGGGACCTATGTACTTGATTTTCCCAGAACAGAGAGGATGTATTTATTAGAAGAATTTGTGATATAGGCAACTTTTAAAAAAGTAGTTACAGAGGCATTAGAATATTAATGCATGTAATAATTTAGGCCCTTACATTTCTAGACATACGAGGGAATGATACAAAACAAATACAAATATATACTTTCGATTTCTATGGAACAGATTTATTTTAATGTTTAATACATACAGTATAAGCAAGATTTCTGAATATTTTTAAGTGATAAATAGAGGTTAAGTTTTAAATCAATTACTACCCTATTTAAGAGTGTTCACACAAAAAATGATTGTTTTTCTGTTTCTATATAAATATATATGTAGTATAACAGCAATTCTAGTAGCACCAGCATGAATACATGGTACTTAGAGACCAACTAAGGGGTATTGGGATAAATAAAGTATAGTAGGCTAGGATTACAAGGATTTACTTAAGAATATCGACCCTTCTCAACAAGGTCTAACCCCTTCCCCTTTCTTCCTGTTCTCTCTTATGTAGGACGCCATCTTTCACAGCTGTGTTCCAGGGGCAGAACTACCGCCGGCATGTCTGGTGCAATGCACTGGGGCCCTGCTACATATATATATTTGTCAGGGTAACATGACTGGCTGAGCGGGCCAGGCTTTGGCAAATCACAGTGTGGGGACGGGACTAGGGACTTCCACCAGCGTGCACAGCGCCAGACTTACTATCTCCCCATCTAGGTACTGATGCAGCTACAGCCCCATATGTCATGGTTCTACAATCATTTTGTGGGCACACAAGAAGGTTGCAGGATTGCTGAAATAATGGATAGAGACTGTCTATGTGTGGAGAGTTAACCAAGTGTGGGAAACATGTATCTGGGGCAGATGGGCTTATTTTCTGGGGAAGGAGATCCTTCTTAAATCATTGAGTTGTCTGGATTAGTGAACGTAGCTTCAGGGTGTATTGACTTTGGTGGCTGACCAAGACTTCCATAGTATTTCTTGCAATATGGTCTCTCTATCAGATGGGGGGGGGGGGGGGGGGGGGGGGGTCCAGCAGCAAAGCAGTTTAAATCTTACACTTCCTTTCACTAGTGCTTAGGACAATGAGTGAGGTGGGGGGTGGACAGCAGTACCCATTAATGAGGTAAACTTTGTAAAATTATATTTTCTGGCTAAGGCTTTGATTTGCTGTTGTTTTCTCATGTATTTTTAATGTAAAATAATGGTGAACTAAAAAATAGGTTTAACATAAAAAACACTTTCACTGGCCCTTTAACCTTACCCCTCTCCCCTGGAACATGTCCGCAGTCCTGGTTAATAGTGGGCTGCTGCATTCACACAAACACAATAATTTTTTTTTTTTTTTTTTATGTTCCAGAGTGTGACTGCAGGGAATATACTTCCAGGGCTATACACTGCAACCTTAAAAGGACTATCCAAGGGAGTTATTTTATCTGCCTAAGGAAAAACTGTTCAATCTATTCAGAGAAATAATACAATTATTTTATAGATTTTTACCAAGTATATATGACAGAAATGTAATACAAAATGCATATTGTCAATTTTTAACTCTAGACTGAACCACTTCAATAAACAAGTTCAAATAAATAACTTCCCTACTTTTAAGAGTAGGCAAAAGTAGCAGGATTTAAACAATAGAAATATTTTACTATACATGACAAATGAGTACAGCAATGGATAAAGGACTATTATAGTTTATGAAAAAAAAAAAACTTGTTTGTATGTAAGTAATAGACTAACAATATTTCCTGCTGTGTAAGTCATGGACATAAAAACACTGTTTTGAAAATCTGAATTTTTGAACACTGTTATCTGTTACATTACTTCCTGAGAAATTGATCATGAAGGCGTGTCTATTTATCAGTAGAGGGAGTTGTGAGGGAGGAGTGAAAAAGGCCAAGACCAGAAGGCTCTGTTAGTTAATTAGATCTGACTGGAATTGACCCCACAGCCCTTCTCACTCACAGGTAATGCAAGGACTGATCTACAGAAATGTAAGCTCCTTTCTCACACAATTTCCACCAACATATCATGAATGCTTCTAGAGGCTAATAGAAGTGGCAAAATTATTTTTTTCTAATTAACAGCTAGCCTTATGACCTTTTCCTTGCTTTATCGTGCTGTTATATAGACTCAAAGTTGTGAAACACATATATGTTTTATTGTACTATGGACCTCCAAGGCACCTTATCTTAGCCTGTTACCATGGGGGTCCTTATGGACTCCCATGGTAATCTAAAGTGAGCCACTATTAAACCCAATATCACAGGGGTCATTATGATCCTCCATGGTGCCTAACATTAACCCCTATATCATGATATACTATACTATAATCCTGGGTCTCCCTATGGACCCCCATGGTACCCTATCTACCACCATAGATATGATTATGGACCCCCATGGACTCTGTTGTAATAGCCATAGAGACAATTGATAAAAGGACTATATCACTTTTTTTAAATCATGGTATAGGACCAAGAAACGAATGTTAAAGCAAATGTATACCAATGTTTCCAAAAGCCCCCAAGAACCAATTCCACCAGGTCACATGAGTCCTGGGTGTTTTATGTTGATTTCTCTTTTTTTGATAGTTGCCATATGTGTACCATTTGGTTCAGGATTTGTAAAAAATATATATATTTTGGTAGTATCAATTTAAAAGGTGACCAATAGCCACTTCCAGTTGACAACCGTGACACCGAGTTTGTTCCCAGTCCCAAAGCTGGGCTAGGTTCCTGGGTGGTTTGGAACTTGTTCAAGTGTTTTGCAAGTGATATATCCCTTTGATTCACTGTCTTGTGGTTAACCACCAATTGGTATATACTTGACCAAGTCATTGTTCCTGACCTCCCATACAATTTAATAGGGAGCTCACATTGATAGAAATGTTATGGAAGTCCTGGTCGGTCCAAAAAGTGTACACACTCTGAAACCACCTCACTCTCTAAGCCAACTCCTCTCCCTCCTCCAAACAACAGGCACGAGGGATAACCTTTCCCCACTTACAGGGCACCATAAGCCCACTGACCAGCTCAGTACCCCTCCGATTAGAGGAGGGCACTCTCCCCAGGACATAGACTTATCAACTCCAGATCCATAGGTCTCCACTTGAGATAAACTCAAGCTCCTCACCCAGACACTCCTCACCCAGACAAAAATGTAAAAGCACTTGGCCACTCCCAGAGAAGAACCGGGTTCACCGGCAGCAGTTCCACCCCAGAGAAGGACCGGGGGCACTGGCAGTAGTTCCACCGCAGAGAAGGAGCGGGTGCACCGGCGATAGTTCCACCCCTGCTTCTTGGGCCTATTAAAGTGGACTACCACTAAAACACACTCTGAGAGCAACTCCATTGATCTGGTTTTCCCACATCTCTGTGACGACTCGCTCTGCTTCTAACATCCACTTCCCTCTTCCTGACCACAATCTCTTAGCCTGCAACATTACCCTACTCCTATCCTGAACTCCTTTGGCCCTGTCGTCCCCTTTACCCAATGCTTATCATCTGCTTGCTCCCCTCTGCCCGTCCCTATACCGGCTCCCTTTTTCCTCAAAATCCTAAGCCTACCTTACAAAGCCATCCACAGCACTGCATCATCCTACATCTCAACTCTTGTCTCCATACACACTTGGAAACTGCACTCTCCGCTCTGCCAATGATCTAAGCCACTCATCCTCCAGCAAAATGTCCTCCCAAGCTCGGCTATAGGATTTCTCAAGAACGGGCCAAATGATTTGGAAACCTCTAACTCAATCTGTTGGACTATTCCCTAATCTTCAGATATTCAAATGTCCTCTGAAATCCCACCTGTTCACAGAAGCATACCTAATACCTCCTTAATTTAATCATCCACAATATAAAAAATATGAGAACCAGGGTATATAACATTTTATCTCTCGATCTTGCTCTAATTCTCCTGAGAGCAGGGCCCTCATCTCCTCCTGTACTAATGTGTAT
This sequence comes from Discoglossus pictus, assembly GCA_027410445.1. NCBI lineage: Eukaryota > Metazoa > Chordata > Amphibia > Anura > Alytidae > Discoglossus > Discoglossus pictus. Next base: position 204,708,452 of record CM050164.1, read on the forward strand.
GTACAATGTGCTATCTTGTCTTATCTGTTTTAGAATGTATTTTATATCCATTGTTCATTTATCCATTGGTCATCATACAAATACCATTAGAAATGATATCTATTAACCTCTTGGATCTCTTATATTCTTTTTTTTTTGGAGCCAATATTTATTTATATTGTGTGATTTTGCTTAATACTAAGCACTTATAGGAAGCAGGCAAACTGCATAAACATTTTTTTGTTTAAAAAAGTAAATATATATTTTTATAAACAATTTAAATATAATATACATAGCACTTGAGAGGGATGTCTCATACCTCAAATGGCTCTCAATTAACTTTAAAACTAATGTAGGGTATATAAGCATGACATTGGTGGGCTGATCTTTTAATTAATTTGGATTTACACTGAACTAAACCAACTATCAAACAAAGTAAGAAATAATCAAAGTTATTGATGGCCAGTCCCATTTTACTTTATCTAGAAAAATAAAACAGTGGCTATACCCTTCTATGAACTCTTTAAAATAAGACTTAAGAGGTATTCTGGTTCCCAAATTTTCCATCCTCCAGTGTCATTCTATTCAGTGTCACCTCTTGATTTTTTTGAAAATGAAGCCATAACGTACACTACTTAAGCACTCAGCCGGGAGAAGATCAAGCATGTGATTTTCCCATTTCAACTAATTCTGCAAAGGAGATGCTTGCTTTGAGCTAACTTTTTGTAGCTTCAATGGTATCACTGCAACAGTCTGCCAGCAATGTGTACATTATGAACCAAGTTCGATATATATGTAAATATATAAGGTATTTATATATGATATGTATATTTATGTATAATAAATAAGTGCCCCCCAGAGGTTGGTGTAAGCGACAGATTTTTGAAACTTTCTCTCCAGTAAGTCCGAATGAGTTAACTTATGGAGCAGTTCAATCAAGAGACACCTGTTCACAAATGTTAAGTTTGGCCAAAGTATAAAGATGTGGCCTTTTGATGGACTACAGCCAGCTGTGTGGCAGGCTCTGTTTAGGAACTGCTGTTATCAGTAATTGAGACAGGCTTTGTTTGTGGCCTGCAGCCTTACAAGACAGAGAAAGCAAACTGGCAAAAGTTTGCTTAAAGCAACATACAGACTCAAGAAGGAGGACACTATTTGTGAGAGCTGCAAGAGAGAAATACAGAAAGGTATTGTCACGATCTGCTTCTTCAAGGGGGCTTGAATCATGTAGTTCCTGTTCTCTGTGGCACAAAAGATGGCTTCTGAAGAGTTCAAGGCCCAAAAGGTACAGGCAGAGAATACTGGATCCAGCTTACTTGGTGGCCCATGACAAGACCACCCCCCAAGTCAGGATACAACACACAGAAATAGTCTCACACCTTGTTTATGTGAAAACTATCTCTCAACAACTTTTATTTGGAAAACACACGTATATGAACTCTTTACAACATAGTAGAGGGAGGGGCTATCTGAGGTCAGTCCCTAATGGCCTCTGGCCAATACCATAGCGTTACACAGTGGGAAACATGAGACTCCTCCCAGGTCCGCCCACTAGGTGTGGCTGCCTAATTCACTTGGCCTCTAGCTCTCAGGAGAGACACATGTCCTTTTTGCTCTGCTCCCTGCACTGATAGTTGGGAGGGGACAAGCTGTAGACCCCCTGGAGTTATGGTGCCTCTGTGTCTCTGGAGATCCCCTTGTTTGTTTATGGCTCCTATCTCTTAAGTGAGCGTATGTATGATGTCAGACCATCTGGCTTGCAACCTTGGGATATCAAAGCTCTTGAGATCACATTCATTAGATATCTAGTGAACAAACCTTTATGTTAAACTCAAGTGTTTGCCCAGGACCACTTGAAGCCCATGCATCTGTCTTGACCCAAGGTCTGCATGTTTAAGTGTGCAATGATCTGCAGCTAACTTCTATGCAGAGCATTTCTACCAATTCCACATATGTTCTATATAACATTTTCCCTCATAATATATTATACCTAGGATACATAATAGCCATGTACAGGCGACATATAACCACACAATAACACATAATCCCAATGTAACAATGTCATGCTCCCTTGGACATACTCACAAACCACTGACAATATGAGTCCTTAAACAATTAAATCATGACAGGTATTTACTAAAGCTAGGACAACACAAACAGAGATTAACCCAGAGAGGTGTTTATTGACAGTGATCTACAAAGAGAGAACAGCAGGGAAAAGACACCCAGAGAGAGACTGCAGTATAAAAGCTGATAAGCAGGCCAATGAAGAAAAGAAAGTTTGACATTTTGGAACTAGTGATCTATTATAAAGCATTGGACTGTTTAATATTTTGTTTTTGTTCCATCCAGATTTAGCTGCATGGAAACTGGTTAGTGAGGGAACTGACTCTAAAAGTAAAGATTACACTTCAAAAGAAGCTAGGCTAATTAATATTTGGTTTTGTTTTGATTTATATGTTTTGTAACACTTGCTACCATTTTAGTAAACTTAGAAAAAGCATGTTATACCTCCTGTGTTGTACTGCTTTAAGAGTGTCAGAAACATGGCCATTAAAGGGGTATGAACGTTTCATGGATTAATACATTTCTGCACTCTATAAGCAAAAAGCAGCCTATTTGTATGCAGCACATCTCATAAAACATTTGATTTTTATTAATATCTCAAAATCCCTCTAATTATTATGTTGACACCTCTAGGGGATGTCTACACAGGCATCTGATCCACCCCAATCATCATGCAGCATCAGGGGAGCAATATTAACTCACTATTTACCTGCTTTTGCAGCTTCCTTTATGTATGCCAGCAGCAATACATAGCACATATCAGTTATACACTACATATCACAGGCTGCTTTTCAGCACAAACAGTAACCCAGAATGCATTCAAAATTTTCAGCTAACCTGATTGGCCAAAACAAATAATTTTAAATGTGATGCTAATTTAGCCTGGGTTTGGAGGGTTTTAACCCTAATGTTCAACTGTTAGAAATTACAAGAGATTTTGCTGACTTCAATGTAAGTGTTTAAATGCTTATTTGGGGATTTTTTCATTCAAAAAATGTTTGTATATTCTACTAATTATCCTCTAATTCATTTTGGAGGCTTTATACAAATAGTCTAGACACCTCACAATGTAAATAGTCTAGACACCTCACAATGTAATACAGAGCAAGCAAGTTACTTATGTTATTTATATGATACTCACTATATGATATGCTGTAGGTTTCTCAGGAAAGATTGCATAATCTAGGAAAGATAACACAAAAATGAGGTTATCCGGAACAGAAATTCCATTGACGTGTTCTCTCATTTGTTATGTCATTTTTAATGCAGAAATCACAGTGTTTGTCTAGAATGTATTTAAAAGACTATGTTCTAAATATTACAAAGGTCTTTGTATAGAAAAGAACAAAGTTTAATTAACTAAACTTTTAATACATTTACTGAATACATTTCATCAACCATGCTAAGACTTCCAATAGACTGAAATGAGAGCTATGGAGCCCTGTGGAGAATTAATTCACACTGCCAAGACTGATATGCTACAAGTGAGACTTCCAAATATGAATTTGTTAAATGAAGTCTCAACAATGCAGCAAGACTGATTTTTTATTGTGTTGCTTATTCTATGGAATATACTTTCATGTGAAAATATGTAGAAATGTTTAAAACATATATTTTAAACATGTTTGTACTATTGCTCAAGTTGTTGGTTCTTTTGAATTAGTATGAAAGAAAAATGAAAGGACAAAAATGTAACAGTTCAATAAACTCAATGACTGATTCCCACAATTTACACACAGGAAGTAGGACTGTTGCATTATTTAATGGGCAGTGGTAGTGGTGATGTTGGCATGTTAAACTAAGAGTTTCAAGCCTGTATTCAGTCGTCATGTATATAAATATATAAATGTATATAAATTCTCTGAAACCAGACTTGTAAGATTTGGTATTATGCAACAGTAACAGCAAGTCAACTTTGAGCCACGAATGTGTCCCATACATGTACAGTATATAAGCTAACATGTCTCCACATATATTTATATACAAGGCTTCCATTGTAGCTGAAGTGTATATGCAGTCAATGTATTTTCCTGCATTTAAATATAGACACATTATGCGGAATTAGTCTGTTCTTAGTCTTTGGACTTATTTCTTTGGTTAGGAGTAACGAGGGATGCATGATAGGTAATGGGAAGAAATTAAATGAGGGGTAATAAAATGATAACTTTTAACAATGCTTTTGGGTTAAAATCTTTTACTCTATTTACCATAGGGTAATTCATTATGATATTTTATTTTTAGAAGACAACTGAAGAAATTTGTCAATGTATGCAATATTGAAGTTTAAAACATGTCTTTTTGTATCAGAACAATGTTAAAATAAAGATATGGCACTACTTACTCATGATTTATGCTTTTTTAGAAATTTTCACTATAGGTGCTCCCTTAAAAACAACATCTCACTAATTTGCTACTACGCACGTTGCAGATTTTTCTGTAATATGCATGCACATGTTCTTTATCCTACACATGTTACATGCCCAATTGCCAGTTTTTCACTGGTGGAATACACAGAATATACATGCATGGACCCATGCTGTATATATATCTGCAACTGCAGCACTAGCAATATATATGTCTTGCTGTGATGATAGGACTGTAAAAATGGCTGTGTCCATAGTGGAAAATAGAAAGTATAAGCTAAGTAATGAATGTTATACCTCTAATTACCTAGCTAATATATTAATACATATGTTGTAAAGTGGAATATTGATTATGGTACCATCATTTCTAATTATAACATAACTGCAGGAAGGGTTGAAGGTGGGGAGAATGTTTGTGGAGGGGGTTTAGCTATTTCATTTGCATTCATGGTGGTCTTGCTTTATTGTATTTAATCTTACCTGAGCTACGTGCTCCAACAAATACGTAATGCTGTTAGAGCTCAACAAGTTCTACCTTTCTTCTCTTATACTAGAAAATTGCCCGTCAAAAATGACGGGAATAAAATTGTAAGCCTGGCAATGCTGTTTGCCACACAAGGCAAGGCTCTGGCCACTCTGAGCACCTTTGGTGCTCATCGTGAGCCTCTCCCCCCGTGTACTTTACAGGCCCTGCGATGAGAGCCTTTGGTGCTCATTGCCGTTTTTGGCAAGCCGCAACTTTTGGCAAGCCTGTAAAGTACACAGGGGGCGCTCATTGCAAGCCTCTCCCCCTGTGTAGTTTAGGGCCCTCGTGATGAGTGTTACTGCCTTAGGTTAACTGTTACTGCATTTGGTTAAGTGTTATTATTATTATTCTGGCCTAAAGACATTCTCTGGAACATATCTTGTCTGTAACCCGGGGACCGCCTGATTTGTTATCATACAGTTTTCAGCACTTGACAATCTCATGTTTGTGTTGGGTAAAAATGAACATAGAGGAACACATCACTGGAAACATTTTCCCATAGTGTGAGGCTTCTTTATTTAAACCCAGATAATTTTATGATTACATGTAATACCTGTTGGCATCTTTGATGGATAAACCTGATTATAGTAAAAATATAGAAAAAAAACATTGAAAACCATGTTAGTTTATAAATGTAATCATTTTAAAATGTAAACATATTTTAAAACCATAAAATGCTAACAAGACTAGTAGACAAAAATAGCTGTTACACAAACTGGAAAATGTTGTAAGCTGAAAAAATAGTGTTTGATTGTATTTGGTGGTGAGACAGGCCATCATATGATTACTTTTAAACTGTGCTACTAATAGAATAAATTCATGTGTCTGAAGATCCTATTCCTCAGAAGAGAGGTAGTTACGAGAAATGTACTTGTGCCCTATATTTTGTTTGGTCTGCTATTTGCTCTTCAACTGCACTTTAATGCAAATCTCTAAATTCATAAAGTTTTGTGTTCTTGTTCTTTGCTGGTGATATCTTCACTGTTTTAACTAGGAGTGGATTCTAACTAAAAAAAGCTTACAACTCCATCACCATCAGCTGAACACATTTCATAATGCATTGTAAGGAGATAGGGAGTTGTGGTAAAAGATAGGCCTATGCAAGGTACATTGGGTCAGTATTTAAACATTGGAATGGCTTGTGAGTGATTTGTATCCAAAGATAATTACGACAGTTTCAAAAGAATGGGATCAAATAATTGCTACAAGATCTATGAGACCATTGAGGGCCAGGGATGTTTCATTTCTAAAAAGAAGCACAATGATGATGATCCAGAATCATGTGGAGAGCAATGGCTGGTCAAAGTGAAACCTGTGTTTTTAGCAAAGAGGCTGCTTTATGTGATCGTGGTCTCATTTGAAAACTTTTTTTATGGCAGAATGGGTCTTTTGCTAGAAACTCCATGACCAAGTTAAACATCAAGAGTGACAAGGAGTAACCTTGTCTGTCTCATATGTGATGGGTAATCTGCTTACCAATATCTAGTATGGCTAGAGAAGCCAGATTTCCCAGGCACTGCTTAAAATCATTTTACCCTGCTAATCTGCTGAATCTCACCCATGCCTTCACTTAGGAGGGACACCATCATGTAAGCATGAAGCAGCATTTCTTGATGTAATAGAGATATACATATTAGGAGGGTTAAAAAAAGCATGTTTACTAAAAGTATGTTCTTTATGCTTGGATCACTTTTCTGTTTATGTTTTTGCCTTCAAAACAGCATTCATTTGTTTTCAAGGCTCAATCCTCCACTATATCCTGTCACTTTTTAAATCTCCCTCTATGATCCTCAACCTTTCAGGAAGCAGCGCTACACCATTCCCAGTTAACAATGGCCCAAGACAGGGCTGCCGCCACCCCATCAAGAGATTCATAAATTGGCCCTATTTGTAGATGATGTTGTAGTTCCACTTGCAATCCTCAAAGTTCCCTTCCAAATATAATGAATGTTCTTCCAGAGACACAACAGAGGGAAAGGGGAGGAGAGACAGAAGGGAGGGAGAGGGGGAAAAGAGACAAAAAGGAGGGAGAGGTAGAAGAGACACAGAGGAGGGAGAGGGGGGAAGGAGACACAGGGGAGTGAGAGGGGGGAAGAGACACTGGAGGGAGGAGGGGGAGGGAAAGAGACAGGGGAAAGGTTGAAAGAGAAAGAGAGGAACGAGGCCCAGTGGAGGGAAGAGGGGGAATGAGACACAGTGGAGGGAGGAGGGGGGGGAGACACAGGGGAGGGGGGAAGAGACACAAGGGAGGGAGAGGGGGAAGAGAAAAAAAGGAGGTAGAGAGGGGGAAGAGACAAAAAGGAGGGGGGAGAGACAAAAAGGAGGGAGAGGGGGAAGGAGACACAGGGGAGGGAGAGGGGGAAGGAGACACAGGGGAGGGAGAGGGGGCAAAGAGACACAGGGAAGGGAGAGTGGGAAGAGACAAAGAGGAGGGAGAGGAGGGAAGAGACAAAGGGAGGGAGAGAGGTGGGGGAAGAGACACAGGGGAGGGAGAGTGACACATGTAATATTACTAGTGTAAACATAATATCTCAAAACTAGTGATGAGAGTAAGAAAGATTTACAAATGTGGCACAATTTTTTTTAGTAAGACTGATATGCAAGCCTTAAAATTAACATCCTGCCACTCCTTCTCTATGTTTTTTCAAACACTACCAATACATATCCCCAAACAAAATGTTATTTTTGCAGTCAGTTTTCATACATTTTAATTAGAAGGGTCAAAAACCCAGAGTCTCTAAACAACTCTTATTTTTCTCATAAAGGGTCCACGGTAGTGGTTAGGATACCAAGGTGGTCCATAGGGACCACAATGGTAAAAAGGTTAACCTTAGGTGCCATGGGGTCCATAAGGACCCCATGGTTATAATTAGAGCAGACCATGAATTTCCATAGGCACTCCCATGGTACAGGGGTTAATGTTATGTGCCATGGGGATCCATAGGTATCAGGATATCATAGAAGTTCAAAGGTACCCCCATGGAAAAATGGTTATAGTTCTACTTGCTATCCTCAAAGTTCCCTTCTAAATATAATGAATGTCCTTCTAAAGGTCTATCTAATTATAATATAAATTTAAGTTAAGCTGAAGCTTGGGATACCCACTATAAAATACCTTGGAATTCCCCTCACAAAATCCTACCAAAAATCCCAGAGTCTCTAAAACTCGTATTTAGCTCAAATAGAGCCCATTGTAGTAGGTAGGATACCATGGTGGTCTATAGGAACCCCACTGGTAAAGGGGTTAATATCACGTGCCACGGGAGTCCATAGAGACCCTCATGATAGGAGCTTAATATTAGGATACCATCGGCCTCATTAAATTGAAATTTTCCGCAGTTACAGAGCACATTCGAAAATCCTGCAACTAAATGGCCGTTCAGGGCAAGATTATGATCAAATCCACAAGTCTGTAACTACAGATGTAGTAAATGAGAAATAGAAATAGTAAATGAGACCGTCATCATTACATGGAGTTTAAACCACAATCAGTTAAAGTCCGATATTCGATCAGACTCATAATCCAACAATGAGAACATCAATAAATATGAATGAAGAAACCGGTCTAGTTTATGTGAGAGTATTAAGCCCTTGATTCCCGAGACTGATATAACATGAAAATAAAATTTAAAAAAAATCTATTTTTAATTGCAGATTTGCGAGTTTGAGACTGTTGTGCAATTAATTCTAATGTCATTCATCACTTTTCCCATCTTTTTTTTAAAAGAGGGGAAAAGCAGTATTGATTTTTTTATTTGCATTTACAGTGCCTTGCAAAAGTATTCACCCCCCTTGGCATTTTTCAGGTTTTTTTTTGCCTCACAACCTGGAATTAACATGGATTGTTTGAGGATTTAAATCATTTAATTTACAAAACATGCCCAAAACTTGGAAGATGTTCTTTTTTTTTATTGTGAAGCAAACAACAAATAGTACAAAATAACAGAAAAAGTCAATGTGCATAACTATTCACCCCCCTAAAGTCAATACTTTGTAGAGCCACCTTTTGCGGCAGTCACAGCTCCAAGTCGCTATGGATAAGTCTCTATGAGCTTGCCACATCTTACCAAAAGCAAAACTGCTCCAGCTCCTTCAAACTGGATGGTTTGCACTTGTGCATAAATATCTTTAAGTCTGACCACAGATTTTCTATTGGATTGAGGTCTGGGCTTTGACTAGGCCATTTACATGTTTCCCCTTAAACCACTCAAGTGTTGCTTTAGCAGTGTGTTTGGGGTCATTGTCCTTCTGGAAGGTGAACCTCCATCCTAGCCTCAAATCAGAGTGGTACAGGTTTTGCTCAAGAATATCGCTGTATTTAGCACCATCCATCTTTCCCTCAACTCTGACCAGTTTCCCAGTTCCGGCTGCTGAAAAACATCCCCACAGCATGATGCTGCCACCACCATGTTTCACTGTGGGGATGGTGCTCTTTGGGTGATGTGATGTGTTGGGTTTGCGACAGACATAGCGTTTTCTTTGATGTCCGAAAAGTTAAATTTTAGTATCATCAGACCAGAGCACCTTCCTCCAGACATTTTGGGAGTCTCCCACATGCCCTCTAAAAACTCAAAACATGCCATTTTGTTTTATGCTGAAAGTAATGGCTTTCTTCTGGCCACTCTGCCATAAAGCCCAACTCTATGGAGTGTACGGCTTATTGTCGTCCTATGTACAGATACTCCAGTCTCTACTGTGGACTCTGCAGCTCCTCCAGGGTTACCTTAGTTCTCTTTGCTGCCTCTCTGATTAATGTCCTCCTTGCCTGGTCCGGGAGTTTTGCTGGGTGGCCGTCTCTTGGCAGGTTTGCTGTTGTGCCATGTTCTTTCCATTTGGTTATGATAGATTTCATGGTTCTCCTGGTGCTCATCAAAGATTTGGATTTTTTTTTTATAACCTAGCCCTGACTTGTACTTCTCAACAACATTGTCTCTTACTTGTTTGGAGATTTCCTTGGTCTTCATGGCAGTGTTTGGTTAGTGGTGCCTCTTGCTTAGGTGTTGCAGCCTCTGGGGCCTTTCAAAAAAGGTGTGTATATGTAATGACAGGTCATGTGACACTTAGATTACACACAGGTGGACATTATTTCACTAATGATGTGACTTCTGAATGTAATTGCTTGCACCAGTGCATTTTATGGGCTTCATAACAAAGGGAGTGAATACATACGTACATACCAATTTTCTGTTTTCTATTTCTAAAAAATAGTTTTATGTATATATTTTTCTCATTTCACTTCACCAGCTTAGACTATTATGTTCTGATCCATCACATGAAATTCAGATTAAGAAAACATTGAACTTAAGGCTGTAATGTAACAAAATAGGTAAAAAGTCAAGGGGGGTGAATAATTTTGCAAGGCACTGTACAGTGCTAAGAACAGGTGTTTAACCCCCTTGCGAGTCTTCTCTAGTACCCCTAGGATTTTTGGCTACATTTGCCATTTACAGGTATAAAAACAATTGTGGACTTGAGGAATTTTAGCAATTTAATAGCCCTAACTACATACATTAATGCCGGTAACTATATCCTTCATTGCTGCAGGTCCGGCACCCCTAGGATAAAAAGAAACATTAAAATGAATAAAGACATAAACACACCATATAAAACAATATATTATAAATATTACAGTAATATTCGCCAGCAGAGCCCGTCATAAAAAATGCGCCGCTCTAAAAAAATTAAAAACATTAATGGAGCTCCTCCCTGGAGGAGCTCCCCACCGCAAACCAGGCTTGTAGCGCTTCTTCCGGTAAAAATGTGGAAATGGCGCCTTCTGATTGGCTGAAATTGCTGTCAATCATGTTTCAGACAATCAGAAGGTATCAAGGTGTGAGTCAATCAGAATGGGATACACACCTATATCCCATTCTGATTGGCTGATGGACCTGTCAATCATTTGTAAACCAAACTGAAAGCACTATTGCCTTCAGCCAATCACATTGGGATACACCCCACAGGATGATTGGCTGAAGGCATATGCACCTTCTGATTAGCTGTTGTAACTATCAATCAGAAGACGCAGATGCCTTCAGCCATTCACAATGTGATATACCCCATAGGGGTGTATCCTATTCTGATTGGCTGAAGGCAATATGGCCTTCTGATTGGTTCAAAAATGATTGACAGGTCCATCAGCCAATCAGAATGGGATATAGGGGTGTATCTAATTCTGATTGGCTCACACCTTGGCACCTTCTTATTGGCTGAAATATGATTGACAGCATTTTCAGCCAATTAGAAGGTGCCATTTCCAATTTTTTTAGGGAACAAGTGCAACAAGCCTCATTTGCAGTGTTACTTTTTTCAATTTTGATAGAGCCGCAGTTTTTTTCTGATGGGCCCTGACGGCGAAGACTACAAGGAGGACGAGGGCATTGCGGAAAGGTAAGTGTAATATTTATAACCTATTGTTTTATATGTTGTGTTTATGTCTTTATTCATTTTAATGTTTCTTTTTATCCTAGGGGTGCTGGACCTGCGGCTATGAAGGACGAAGCCAGAAACCCGTCATAGCATTTGGGCAAGGTAAGTGACCTTATTTACCATATTCTAAATTTAATGAGGGTGGTGGTTTTAGGTCAGATTTAGGGATTTTTATTGTGTGTATTTATGGGTTAAATGTATGTAGTTAGGAGTATTAATGTATGTAGTTAGGGGTTAAATTGTATGCAGTTAGGGGTTAAATGTATGTAGTTAGGGGATAAATTATATACAGTTAGGGGTTAAATTGTATGTAGTTAGGGGTTAAATGTATGTAGTAAGGGGTTAAATTGTATGTAGTTAGGGGTTATATGTATGTAGTTAGGGGTTACATGTATGTAGTTAGGGGTTAAATTGTATGTAGTTAGGGGTATTAATGTACAGTGCCTTGCAAAAGTATTCACCCCCTTCACTTTTTACCTATTTTGTTACATTACAGCCTTAAGTTCAATGTTTTGTTAATCTGAATTTCATGTGATGGATCAAATCACAATAGTCTAAGTTGGTGAAATGAAATGAGAAAAATATATATATAAAACTATTTGTTAGAAATAGAAAACAGAAAATTGGCATGTGCATATGTATGCACCCCCTTTGTTATGAAGCCCATAAAATGCACTGGTGCAAGCAATTACATTCAGAAGTCACATCATTAGTGAAATGATGTCCACCTGTGTGTAATCTAAGTGTCACATGACCTGTCATTACATATACACACCTTTTTTGAAAGGCAGCAGAGACACCTAAGCAAGAGGCATCACTAACCAAACTCTGCCATGAAGACCAAGGAACTCTACAAACAAGTAAGAGACAATGTTGTTGAGAAGTACAAGTCAGGGCTAGGATATAAAAAAAAATCCAAATCTTTGATGAGCCCCAGGAGAACCATCAAATATATCATAACCAAATGGAAAGTACATGGCACAACAGCAAACCTGCCAAGACACGGCCACCCACCAAAACTCAGGGACCGGGCAAGGAGGGCATTAATCAGAGAGGCACCACAAAGACCTAAGGTAACCCTGTAGAGGCAGAGACTGGAGTATCTATACATAGGACGACAATAAGCCGCATGCTCCATAGTGTTGGGCTTTATGGCAAAGTGGCCAGAAGAAAGCCATTACTTTCAGCAAAAAATAAAATGCCACATTTTGGAGTTTGCGAAAAGGCATGTGGGAGACTCCCACATTGTATGGAGGAAGGTGCTCTGGTCTGATGAGACTAAAATTTAACTTTTCAGCCATCAAAGAAAACGCTATGTCTGGCGCAAACCCAACACATCACATCACCCAAAGAACACCATCTCTACAATGAAAGATGGTGGTGGCAGCATCATGCTGTGGGGATGTTTTTCAGCAGCTGGGACTGGGAAACTGGTCAGAGTTGAGGGAAAGATGGATGGTGCTAAATACAGGGATATTGCTAAATACAGGGATATTTTTTTTCTCCCAGTAATTAGGTGTTGGAGTGGCCTAGTGAAAGCCCAGACCTCAATCCAACAGAAAATCTGTGGTCAGACTTAAAGATTGCTGTTCACAAGCACAAACCATCCAACTTGAAAGAGCTGGAGCAGTTTTGCAAGGAGGAATGGGCAAACATCCCAGTGGTAGGATGTGGCAAGCTCATAGAGACTTACCAAAGCGACTAGGAGCTGTGATTGCCACAAAAGGTGGCTCTACAAAGTATTGTCTTTAGGGGGATGAATAGTTATGCACATTGACTTTTTCTGTTATTTTGCACTATTTGTTGTATGCTTCACAATAAAAAAAAAAACATCTTCAAAATTGTGGGCATGTTCTGTAAACTAAATGATGCAAATCCTCAAACAAACCATGTTAATTCCAGGTTGTGAGGCAACAAAACACGAAAAATTCCAAGGCGGGTGAATACTTTTGCAAGACACTCTATGTATTGAGGTGTTAAATTGTATGTAATGTATGTTTTATTTTATGTACTGTATGCTTTTTTTTATAATTTAGTTTTTTAATTTTTTTGTAAATAAGGTTATTTTATTTCTAGTAATGTGGGTTTTTTGTTTTACGTAGTGTTCTTTTTTTATTTTCTATAGTGGTCTTTTTTATTTTATGTAGTGTTCTTTTTTATTTTCAGTAATATTTTTTTTCAGTAATTAGGTGTTTTTTTTATTTTCTGTGATTAGTGTTGGGTAGGTAGTGTAGGTGTTAATAGGGTAGGGTAAGGTAGAGGGGGGTTATATTAGTTAGAGGTGGTTGATTAGTAAGAGTGGGGTTTAATAGTCTAAAGGTGGGGTTAATAGTGTAGAGGGGGGGGTTCATAGTGTAGTGGGGGTTAATAGTGTAGTGTTTCGACTTTGTGCCATGAGGGTCCTAAAGGATCCTCATGGCACTTATAGTGTTATTATAGGGGTTAATAGTGTCCCATAAGGGTCTGTATATTATGGGGCTAATGGCATTAATTAGTGTGCTGCTGCGGGGGTACTTACAGTACCCCCAGTGTAATGGGGGTAACCGTATGTGTGCCATTGGCCCATTAAAGGCCGGGGACTTTACATTTTTAAATGCTGTAGGGGTCCCATTCGTGACCCCTGCATCATTGGGAGATAATGTGGGGACCAGATAAAGGCCCTAACTTTTACTATATGTATAACTTTCCTTACTGCAGTCATGGCAGGGAAGTAGTTAATAATAAATAAAAAATGCATGTGGGGGATTTTATGATTACTTCCTCCTATGCCATTCTACCCCTCAAAAAATATATGAGACCAGGTGTCCCCTGGGCCTCCCTCTACACTTGGGGTCGCGATCAAGCCCCCCAATTACCCCAGCCCCTTGTGGTTTGGGGTGAAGGGGCCATTAACCCCTAACAACCCTAGTCCATATCCCCATGGGGTCCCTACATATTCCTAAGGGCCCTAATGTTATCTCCCATGGGGGCCATCCCTATATAATCTAACTCATGGGGGGGCCTATGGACCCTCATGGGACCTCTATGTATCTTCATGGGTGTTCCTGTGAATCCCTATAACACCTAATATTAACCCCCTAGCTTGGACGCCAATGGCATCTTAACCTAACACCATAGTGCTCCCTATGGACCGCCATGGATCCCTGTCCCCCAATGGAGGCCCAGAAGACCACCACAGACACTAACATTAACCCCCAAACCATTTAATCTAAAATAAATACAGAAAAAATACTACAATTAAAGAAAAAGAAACATTACATAAAATAAAAAAATTATTACTGAAAAAAAAGTTAGAATAAAAATCCTAAAATAAATTGCAATTAAAATTAAAAAAAATTACTGAATGCTTAATTAATACATTACCCTAGCATTGGTTGAACAAAGAGGTTAATGGGTCTTCAACCAAGCAAAAAGAGGTCCATTATCAAGAGGGACCGGACACAAGGGCCAATGACTTCAAGAACATTGGATGTGTCCACTTATCCATGGCTGAAGACTCAGGATAAGGGTGTTGAAGATCATTGCTGGACATCACTGGATCTTAGAGCAAGGATGACTTGAAAACTACTGAGAGTCCCGTAGACCACTTCACTTGAATGCCATTGAGGGTCTTCTCTGTTTGCATTTGGCAATTGTAATGCATTGTGCCTTATTTGGTCTTTGGGTTTATGTTAGTGATTCCAAAATCATCAAAGACCCCTAAATAGGTCATGATTTAGGTTAAACATTGTGTGAACACTGCTGAGGCAATTAGTATTCAATAGTCAGTGAAGCCTGTAGTTGCCTCATCTGTATTCACACAATGTCAATCATAAGTCATGACCTGTCTAGGGGTCATCAAGGAGAGGATTGGGAATAACTTGTTTATATCTTTCCTTCAGTCGTCTTAAATAGAGTTATTGCACTTTTGTTCTGCTTGTTTATGTATGCAGGGTGTTCACTGTGGAAATTATTTTTGTAGATTGAGCATTATGTTGTAAACCATTAAAGGTTGAATTATACAGTGACTAGAAACCCAGGCATCAATTTCCAGCACTCATACAGCAGTGAAGTAAAATTTCAACAGTTAGAGTCAGAAGTGCTTGTTTTATTTTTATTGTAGCCTTTTCAAACACTGATAAAAAGTATGAATAAGTGAAATAAAGATGTGAAATGAAAGGTAGATAGATGGACTTTGTATAAGCAGTATGGTACACACAGAGTTGTATTGAATGGCATTTGTGTTTGACATTATGATTGCAGAACAGGATATATCATAAAAGTGACAAAGAAAAGGTCACATTCATTGATGAAATGAATAGTACACATACAAATAAACATACTTGTAACTGGTTGGCATTAAAAAAGTGGTAGTGTCTTAAAATCGATGTAGAAATCAATGTTATAAAATCAATGAAGATTGGCAGTAGAGCTTGATAAATACAGTACCTTGCAAAAGTATTCATACCCCTTGGACTTTTGCCGTGTTTTGTTGCCTCACAACCTGGAATTAACATGGATTGTTTGAGGATTTGCATCATTTAGTTTACAGAACATGCCCACAATTTTTAAAATGTTTTTTTTTTTTTTATTGTGAAACAAACAACAAATAGGACAACATAACAGAAAAAGTCAATGTGCATAACTATTCACCCCCCCCCCCCTAAAGTCAATACTTTATAGAGCCACCTTTGGCGGCAATCACAGCTCCTAGTCGCTTTGGTAAGACTATATGAGCTTGCCACATCTTACCACTGAGATTTTTGCCCATTCCTCCTTGCAAAACTGCTCCAGCTCCCTAAAGTTGGATGGTTTGAGCGTGTGAACAGCAATCTTTAAGTCTGACCACAGATTTTCTGTTGCATTGAGGTCTGGGCTTTGACTAGGCCATTCCAACACATTTACCATTCCCCTTAAACCAATCAAGTGTTGCTTTAGCAGTGTGTTTGGGGTCATTGTCCTGCTGGAAGGTGAACCTCCGTCCTAGCCTCAAATCACGCACAGAGTAGTACAGGTTTTGCTCCAAAATATCCCTGTATTTAGCACCATCCATCTTTTCCTCAACTCTGACCAGTTTCCCAGTCCCAGCTGCTGAAAAACATCCCCACAGCATGACGCTGCCACCATGTTTCACTGTAGGGATGGTGTTCTTTGGGTGATTTGATGTGTTGGGTTTGCGCCAGACATAGCGTTTTCTTTGAGGGCCAAAAAGTATAATTATAGTCTCATCAGACCAGAGCACCTTCCTCCATACATTGTGGCAGTCTCCCACATGTCTTTTCGCAAACTCAAAAATGCAGCATTTTATTTTTTGCTGAAAGTAATGGCTTTCTTCTGGCCACTCTGCCATAAAGCTCAACTCTATGGAGCGCGCAGCTTATTGCCGTCCTATGTACAGATACTCCAGTCTCTGCTGTGGAACTCTGCAGCTCCTGTAGGGTTACCTTAGGTCTCTGTGCTGCCTCTCTGATTATTGCCCTCCTTGCCCGCTCCCTGAGTTTAGGTGGGTGACCGTGTCTTGGCAGGTTTGCCGTTGTGCCATGTTCTTTCCATTTGGTTATGATAGATTTGATGGTGCTCCTAGGGATCATCAAAGATTTGGATATTTTTTATATAACCTAGCCCTGACTTGTACTTCTCAACAACATTGTCCCTTACTTGTTTGGATAGTTCCTTGGTCTTCATGGCAGTGTTTGGTTAGTGGTGTCTCTTGCTTAGGTGTTGCAGCCTCTGGAGCCTTACAAAAAAGGTGTGTATATGTAATGACAGATCATGTGACACTTAGATTGCACACAGGTGGACATCATTTCACTAATTATGTGACTTCTGAATGTAATTGGTTGCACCAGAGCTTTTTATGGGCTTATAACAAAGGGGGTGAATACATATGCACATGACAATTTTCTGTTTTCTATTTCTAACAAATAGT